>CM064912.1:15700679-17048179 GCA_032727855.1 Quercus ilex subsp. ballota | reverse complement strand
AGCGTACGCTGGAAAGTCATTGATAGTCCACATTAATGCAACTTTCATCTAAAAGTTTTCCTGCGTTGAAGCATCATAGGTTTTAGCACCATTTTCCCACAATTCTTTTAACTTATCAATTAATGGCCTTAAAAATACATTGATATCATTACTAGGACCCTTTTGGCCCGAAATAAGTAGAGACATGAATAGGTAAGGCTCTTTCATACACATCCATGGGGGAATGTTGTAAGGGAATACAACAACAGGCTAACAACGATATCTAACACTCATATTTCCAAAAGAGTTAAAGCCATCGGTAGCTAATCAAAGCCTTACATTGCGAGGATCTGAGGAAAAGGACTTATGAGTTTGATCAAATGATTTCCAAGCCTTAGCGTCTACAAGACGCCTTAGTACTTCATTATTAGAATGATTCTCATGATGCCATCTCATGTCTAGAGCTGTCTTTGATGACTTAAATAACCTTTATAGCCTTAGATTAAGAGGAAAATATCGCAATACCTTCCATGGGACTTTTTTATCATCCCCTTTACCACCCTTGCTATTCAACTTCCACCTTGAGATTTGACAAACAGAGCACTTATCTGCTTCTGAATGCTCCTTGTAATATAGCATACAATCATTTTTGCATACATCGATGATACATTGATCTTTTCATAGTTTAAACCAAGATCACCCACAATCTTCTTTGCCCCATAGTGGGATATGGGCAATTTTTCGCACATTGGAAATGCATCCTTCAGTAGCTCCAGCAAAATTGTGAATGAGTTGTTACTCCATGAATTCTTGCACTTTATGTGCATTAACTTGACAATAAAGGACAAGTTAGAATAATTTTTACATCCCAAATAAAGCGGTTGGTTTGCCTCTTTAACCAATCTATAAAACTCATTCGCTTCTTCATTTGGATCTTGCGATTCACTCCCACTTGTTTTCTCAACATCTCTCATATGTGGATAAGCATCCCGTATCATATTATGGATATCATTGTCGGGGGCGAAAAAGTCTTCCTTCTGACAAATGAGATTTGTGTTGGGTAGGGGGCCTAGATCGAGACTCGACAATGGGCTTGAAGCACAGCCCAAAGGCTATCGGTGAAGATTTGGAGATTTCGCCTTGTTTTATGCCTTGAGCCTATGTTGGGACTGACAAGGATTATAAGATGACCCAAAAAACATTTCCTACACCTGACATGTCAGCACAATAAAAAAGCATACTACAATAAAGGAATAGCCCAGCAGTAAAGTATTTCAGCGGTAAAATGAGACAGAATATGATGAGAGTGTCTACATCTCCAAAATCATCATCCATAGGTCCTAATGAGAAAAAGTCCTCTAATACAAGAACATGAGGGAAAAACTCTATAGTAACAATTACATTATAACCTTCAATAGTAAATGAATAAACAAACACTATGGGTTCCATTATAACAAGTAATGGAGAAAGCTTAGTGTGAGATGAAGGGAGAGAGAGAAATTCCAACTAGCGTAGCAAAATCATTGTGATGCCAGAGTATGCTCATGGATATAGTATATGTAGTGAGTGGTGAGGGTCATTTTGGGTAGTATGTGAGAGAGAGAGAGAGAGAGAGAAAGAGTATATTTAGTAAAGCTGCTAGGGCTTTCTGCTAGGAATGGATAAGAGCTTATAAGTAGAGGTGTGAGGGGTATTTGTGCGCTAGGGGCTGAAGAGCTTAGTTCCTAAGTTTGAAACTAAGAACTCAGAGGCTCAGAACCTTACTAAGAGCTTAAGAAAATTAGGGAGAGAGAGGATAATAGAGAAGTTTATGAGGGAGTTCTTTTCTATTGGTGTGTCTTGAAGTGTTGGTGGAGAGCTCTATTTATAGTTGAGTTTGAGCGGGTAATTAGCAAATAATCTCTGTCAAATCAGTTTCAATCTTCAGAAAATCCTTGGAAAATTGTTCCTAGGATTTGGAGTGGTAAGTTCAGCTTTAGAATGTTCTTGCTATTTTGGGTAATAGCAGCTGAAGTTCTGACTTAGTATTAAATGCTGATTGTCCTCGGCCAATGGGATTAAAGCATGTATTAGGCTAATGATCTTGGTTGTCAGCTGCTAGAATCAGAGCTCTCCAAGGTAGATTGTGTCACCCCAAGCCAGGTGTCAATCTTGGAGCCCTCTGCTGGGAACTCTGCTGGAGATCCCTTTAGTGCCTTCCAAACCACATTTCCCCAAGTTTTCCCATTTGAGTTCATGTGCTTGGTCCATTAACCAGAAAGTACATGTTTTTGGCATAATAATGAACTGTTTTCAAGCTATTCCAGAAGCTTTCATGGCTGCCCCTAATTCCTTGACCCATTTTGTTGGAGAAGAGGGAAAGAATGGCTGGCTGCAGCTCCTCAGTCTTGTGTATTGTCATCACAACTTTATGTCACATCAATAATCATGAAAATCAACTTGCCAAAGGAAGGTGTAGGCTCAACTAGACACATGTCCTCTTCTGTTCTGACTTGACAAGCTGAAAATGATGGTAATGATCCCCAACTGTTGGTTGGTGGTTAGTCTAACCATTTCAGTTGGTCAAGTGAACTTTGGTTACTAGGATTAGCACATGGGCATGGCTATCTCGGTTAGGCCTTGTTGTTGGGCTTCTTTGAGCTTGTTCATCCTTACAAAATGAATAGTTTTGCCATGGGTGACATACATGGGCTTTCATTGCTAGAGTTTCTTATAGAAAAATAAGTATAGTTCCATAATTTTTGTAGAAGAAGTAATAATGTATCATAAGTAGTTTTATGCTGCCCATAAGTTAGGGACTTTAGTATATGAAAATATGTTTTTGTCAAGAAATAGTTTTCGGCTTTGAGCATAATGTAATTTTTTTGCCAAATGGTATTTGGACTTTTGTAAATAGTTGCCAAAATAATATTTAAGCATATAAATAGGTGCCAAAATAGTATTTGGGCTTTTTGAGATTTTGTAAAATATTGCCGTGTAGCAACGGACTTAGTAAGAGTGCCGCGTAGCAACGGGTTTTAGAGGTGCTGCGTAGCAATGGGCTTTAGGGTGCCATGTACTGTGTAGCAATGGGCTTTTAGAAGTGCCGTGTAGCAACGGGCTTTAAGATGCCGTGTAGCAACAGGCTTTAAGGGATTTTGTTGGGCTTTTTGGGTTTTGCCCTCAAGGTGAATGAGTTTGGGCCTTTTTGTGGAGATAGTATAATTTTGTAGCCCAATTTTGGTAATGGTATGATAAGTATTTGTGTGAAAACTCAAGTTAGATAATATGTGGGATATAATGGGTAATATTTGTGAGAGGACCCAAGATAATTTATGGGGCTTATATGGGAAATGGGAGTCCAAGTTGGGTAATAATATGGAGAATATTTGGGTAATATGTGGGAAGTATGTAGGAAATATTTATGTGGGCCCAAAATAGTTTATGGGTTTGTATGGGTATTTTAGTGAGTGGGCTAGTGAGATTAGGGCCCGAAAATTTGTGCCTCAACAATCATCAATATTTTGTTCATCATCACTACTATTATCCTCATCCTCATCACTACCTTCCTCGTTCTCATCACTATTTCCTTCTCCATGGAGATGCTATCCAGTATAATCACGTCTCATCCCTTTCCATAAGAGGTCTCTTGTAACCTCATCTCATGTTCTTCTATACCTGTTGTTACAATCATTACAAGGACATTTTATCTCCATATCCTCATCTTTGATACGTTGAAATGCATAATTAACAAACTCTATTACTCCATTTATATATTCCTCACATGACCTACTAGAAAGACTAATCCAAGATTTATCAACCAGCATTATATCCACACCCTTCAAAAATGACATAAATATCAACAATTATTCCTGCCTAAATTGTGATAAATAAACTTATTATAAAAATTAAAAACTAAAAAACTAAATTAACAACACCACCACCGAATATATTTTAAATTAACTAACATGAAAAGCTTAATTAAATTTAAGAAGTCCACTAATTTAATTAAATACAAATAACATGCATGGTGCAAATCATTTTTATTTTTTTGTTTTATCAAATTGAAAAGTGGTCAATACATCTTCTTCTTTATGCCAAAAGGTCATTTCGCCTGTTCTATAACTAATATTTATCAGTTTTTACCTCAAGCATAATTTCATTTGTTTTAAACTTTGCACTTGTAAACTGTAGAATACAGAATACTTGAGCAAGTCCGCTGTGGAGTCATTGGTAAAAGCATCTAGTGCCACCTTGATTTTTACAAAACCCCTTTACTATAACTAAATCAGTAAATTAATAATATATCATAACTAGATCATACGGTTGTATCTAGTCTCCACTTATAGCTTTATTGACAAAAAAATATTCAACAGTATTAATCCATATTATATTATTATATATCCACAGCACAAATATACTAAACACCAACCATTCATTCAAATATATTTTTTTAATCAAAAAAAATTTCACCCATTAATTCTAGTAACTTTTTGACTCAACACCGAACCATTCCCTCTCACTTTAGCTCTATTCATTCAGCCAGAGCGCCATTCTGCAGTGTAACTCATAACTGTTCAAAAAAAAAAGGAGCAGACAAAATTTATATATCGTTTTTAAAATTTTTTTTTTTTTAAGAAACAAACAAATACATACAAGAGAGAGGGAAATAAATTCTAATACACACACAATTACCTTTTCTTTTTTTATTTTATTTATTACATTAGCTGGTTTATAAAATATACAATTTTTTTATGACATGTAACCTTACTGAGGTATAGGGACGGACCCATTAAGGGGTCTGGGCCCGTCCTAGCCCAAAAAAAAAATTATTAGGTTTATTTTGTCTTTTTAATAGTTGGTCCCTCTTTTCAAAGCCTTAAACCCATTAGCCGGCCCCCCTAAGCCAGCCCAGAGCCCAGTTGAACTCAAAAATAAAAAACCCCTTTTAACCCACGATTACGTACAAACCAAATTTAGGAAAGATAGAGGCTGAAGAGAGTAGATAGTAGAGACTAGAGACTAGAGAGTGAGACCAAGGATGTGAAAATAAAAATAATGAAGAAAATGAAGCTAGACAGAGGCGCGGTGAAAACAAACATATAGAAAGAAAGAAGAAAATGATGGGAGATTCAGAGGTGGGTTTGAAATGGTGAAATAGTAGTGTTTAGCTGAGATAAGAAATGAATATAAAAGAAAAGAGTAGCAAAGTCACGTGGGTAGGAGTGAAAAGGTGAGTTTGGAAACTTCTTGGAAAGTATGTACCACTTTACAAATACCCTAAAGATGTTTGCTTATTTACAAAAATGCCAAAATTTATGTATATAATATTTTATAAGCAATTTATTTCATTTTATCAAGATTTAAAAAATAAGTAAATAAACTATATATATATATATATATATATATATAAATATATATGTGCATCTTGTGCGTTATTTCAAAACAATGCACCAGTATAGTCCAAATACTGAAAAATTCCATGGAATGATCTCCCAAATAGAATTCAAAACTTTAAAATAAAGTTATAATATGTAGAGGGAGAAGAGTTTATAGAGAATATATAATATTGTTTGGTGTTTGACACTTTGATTGTTTGTTTGTAGTGGAGCAATAGTAGGGAATAGACGAGAGATAGAGACGCAAAAAAAAATAGTCTTTTATTTTTGTTAATGGATAATTGCATCTTAATATATTAAAAAACAATAATTTTGTATATTTATTTTGATTGATAGTTTGTTAATATTATATGGATTCTTATTTGAAGTTTTTTTTTTTTCACTTATAGTCTGCCCCCCTCTAACTTGAAATCCTAGGTTTGTCTCTGTTGAGGAAGGGCATTTTGTACCCACCCTTGAAGAGTAAACCACATATTCATATTTTGAATTATTCAAAAATGTTAAAAAAAAATTTGTGCATACCAAACACTAGAAATTATTTTTCATTTTATTTTCAAGTCCACTACCAAACATAGAAAAATGAAATAGTTTTCTAGAAAATACTCTTTAAAAAATCACTCATTTTTAGGAAACTATAACCTCGAAGCAAGAAAAGCGTTACTAATTCCTTTTACCATTTGAATCTAGGATCATCTAAATTACAAAGTGAAGCACCATTAGTTAAAGAGTCATTAATATTATAATGTCGGTAAATACAATGTCTCCATTGGAAACATCAAGAGGTGTTCCAACTTACAAAGTTCTTAGCATCCATTAATCCTTTTTTTTTTTTTTTTTTTTTTTTATAACAATCCATTATTCCATTTTGTTTCCTTTTAACATTGCTTTGATAGACTAGGTAAGCAATTTTAATTTTATAAGGCCCACCTTTTCCTCCCAAAATGGACCTGGAATATGACAATTGCGTGTTCTAGTTGTCTATATACATATATATTGAGAAACATGTCTAGTTGTATATTAAATTGTACATACACGGGAAGTGGTTTTTTTTTTTTTTTTTTGAAAAGCTTATTTATATAGACACACAATATGTGTGCAATATTAGAAATAAAAGTGTTGGGTAAATAAAACAGAGTCTAAACCTAGGAACTTATAGTCTGTTTGGATTGAGAGAGAGTAAATTAAAGTAAAATTAGCCCAAAATTAGTTTATTTTCAGACAACTCTACTCTACTTTTCTCAACTTCTCCTCATTTCTTCCTCAATCCAAATGGGCCATTAAAGTTTTCGGGCCCTGACATTGACCTCTGATCAAAGGTTAACTTAGAGTAAATATATTTATTATTTGACATTCTAGATAACAAGATGACTAGAAATTCTTTAATTGCCCAACCCAACTGTTCTTTAGATTTTAGAATATATACATATATATATATATATATATATATATATATATATATATATATGTGCACACTGCTTTTCTATATATTCTCTCCAGTCTCCACACAACAATGAACGGGAGCAACAAAACAACACGTCAGCAAACAAGTGAACCTCAACCATCAAGTCCAAAGCTTAGTCCATTCAGAAACCCACAAACACCACCCAAGACTAAAGCTCACATGCAATTTAGCCCAAATCTTTCTTTAAAGCCCAGCTTAAAAAATTAACACTAACAATATGTTTGTTTGGAGGGATTTTAGGGAGGATGGAAAATTGAGGAGAGAAAAGTGGAGTGAAATTTTTTTTGTGAGCGTTTGGTTGGAAGGGGAGAGGAAAAAATGTTGTAGGGCCTGGGTGTTTTCTCTCCAAGCCCACCAAAATGTTTTCCCCTGCACATGGGTTTCATCCAGTTGCTTCTTCATTTTTTTTTTTTTGTCTAGTTGCATTTCAGTTTTTTCGTTTTGTTTTTTCTTTCCTTTATTTTTTTTTCTACTTATTTGTTTTTTTTTCCTGTCTTTTCTTGTACTTCTCAGTAGTTTTTTTTTTTTTTGGCTCATCTTTCTTTGGCTTGTGCTATTTAACCCCCCCAAAAAAAAAAAAAAAAATTGAAGTGTCCATACACAACTTTTTTAATAAAAAAATGTGTTACCTTTTTGTTTTATTTAATGGGAACATAATTATAAATTTATACCGAATTCATTTTCCAACCTATCATTTTTCTTCTCAATCTAACAAATAAGTTTTCTATCTTTTTACTTTTCCATTCTCCCAACCAAATACAAATGGGAGAAAGCTAAATTTCTTCTATTCTCCCACTTTTTTTATCCCTTTCCCATTTTCTACTCTATTACTTTTTCACTCTCTTAACCAAACAGACCCTAAAGAAAGCAAGGCTTCAACGCCCGAAGTCATTATCCTTGCCCAAAAAGTCCAATACTTAATAGCAAAGTCCTAAAAGAAAGCTCAAGTAAAATGTCCAAGATACCCAATAACCACCCCAAGCCCAAATTACTCACTAGTCCGCCAAAACCTAACAGATATTAGCATTAGCTAAACAAGAAAAGAAACCATTTCAAGCCTATTTGTAAAAGCCACATTTTCTTAAGTACTCTTTTGAGTTTGAGCATACTCCTTGCAAAAGACCATTATTTTTTTTCTTTTTTATAATCCGATAATTGAGAGTGAGATAATTTAAACCTTAGATATCTCTGATACAAATATATGTATTTATTAATTAATTTTTCAAAATACATTTTTTTAAAATCCTCATTTTTATAAATAAAAATTTTCAAATAACCTCGTTTTCAAAAAAAATTTGAAAAAGTTGTACCAAATAACTTAGAGATCGTATTAAAATATTTGATTTTAATTGAAAACTCGTAAGAATATAAAAGTAAATTTGTATAAAAAGTATTATATATATTCCTTATTCTTTCCACCCAAATATCAAACATAGCGTTAACATAACATAATCTTTTTCTTTCATTTTTTGTTGGCGTCCATTAGAGGTCAATGACAAGATTGTACGCATTGGTAACTTTCTCTCCTTATTTAAAGACCAAATTATAAACTAGATTCAACAATAACCTTATATATTTTCTAGTATTTTCAATGAAATCATTTAGAATTTTCTCCTTCTCAACTATTGAATTATATATATATATATATATTTATATATATAAAAAGTATGAACAAGACTATATTATGTTTTTTATTTACTTTATCAATTGTGAGTTAATTGACATTCATAATGAAGATGAAATTATATCTTTATGCTATCTTTTGGCTATCCAACTAATGCTATCAACCTTTCAAAAAAAAAAAAAAAAAAACTAATGCTATCAAAAAAATTCAATAGTCTGTACGAAGTAAAAAAAAACCATGACCTAGATAATTAGTAAAATACGGTACGTGTAAAGTATGATATTCGCTATCTTTAAGAAAAGTTCATTTAAAAAATCCAGCACAAAAATACGGAAGTAAGAAAAAAAAATGGTATATGTATGATATGTGTATAGGACATTTGTTTTTAAAAACTTCGCAATCAAATATACGGTAACATTATATACTATTTTGAAAGTAAATACAGTAATGTTTGTATTAATTAAGAAATATTCTTAGATTTTAATTTTAAATAATCATATGACTATATCAACAAAAATATTCAATGGAATAATTCTTACTAAAACTATTTAGAGTATTAATTATGGAATATTCAATAGATTAAAATATATTCAAAATTCTTTTATGAAATTTTTTACCAGAGGAAGTATAAAAACTATAACATAAATATTATATATCAAATATATTCAATTGAATAATCGGTTCTATGGGAAATATTCATATAAAATAGAGTTACAATAATAAATAAATAAGAAGAAAGTACATTAAACAATGAGTTTTATGTCTTTGAAAAGTGTGACGTATCGTTTGATTTTAATTTTCAAAGAACAATGGGTAGGGAAAGAATGGCAAAAGATTAATTTTGATTCTCTATGTTTGCTTGGACTCTTATAATATTGTTCTTTTGCTAGCTAAATGATATGCATTACTAATAAAACACGTATGTACTTTTGGTTTGAGACAAACGTGTCCATTTTCGTATAATTGGAAAGGAAATGTGGGACAAGAATTTTATTGAATTTTACAAACGTACGTGTACAATACGCGTAACTTATACGTACTTACTAACTAGACCACTTATATGAATATTATTAAATTATCTAAGAAATATCTAATTTTTCAAAGCAATCAAAAGTTAAAACTCCCTCTCATTTCTAATTGCAATGATTCTTTCCTATTAATCTCACCTGTTCACAATTCTTTACACTCTTTCCCATATCACAAATCCTTACACTCCATCTAATTGCAATGATTCTTTTGTTGACTAATCCCTATCCCTTTACGTGTGGCTTCTCCAACCCTAATGTTCTAAATCCCAATCCTATTTTATAAGACCACAACTTTAAATACACCACTCACAAAACTTTAAAGCTTACTCAATTTAGGATTAAAGTTTGTTTTAGATAATAGGGAGAGGGGGAGGGGGTAAGATTCAAACCATAAATATGGGACACTCTTTATCGCTATTGTTTGAACACCTTAGTGAGTTGGTACCTCCCCAAATACTAGGTAGGGGGAGGGTGTGGGTTCGAGTGGCAAGAATGACATATTTGGTATGTAGTGTTTTTAATTGCCTTTTTCTTTTTCTTTTTCTTTTTTTAAAAATCTTGCTCGAGCAAGCCAGCTTGCGCTAGCCCATCAGATTTCATTCGTTGAACTAAAAGAGTGTCGAGAAAACACAGCTAGAAAGGGAAAAATTTTAGAGAATAGTGCAGTTTACAGTAGAGCTTCATTGCTGTAGAGCCAAGCAAAAAATATCAGAGAGGAGCTTTTAATGCTTTGTAGAGCTTGAGTTCTTTTGGGGACCGGAGAAGCAAGGTGTGGCTTTGTGAGAAGCATTTCAGCCATTATTTTTAGGCAAGCAGATTGAGATTGAATGATAGAGTTTCATTAGTACCCCCATGTCATTGCCAAGATCATTAAAAAAAACTCATGCTAAGTGCTCAATAAAATGTCCCTTTTATTATCGCACTCCACATAGCATTTTTCCAATGAGATTCAAGAAGTTCTAGCTTTTTTGAGGAGGGAATTCGTGAAGGAAATCACTATTGAAAGATTGCAGAGGTAATGGACTAATGTGGTAGGAAGGCAAGCAATGTCATTTTATTCTATTTGAGGTCATACTCTCTGTTACTTCCTTAATTGACTTACTCTTTCGCTTCTATGCATTTGACAATTCCTCAATCAAAGCATTAAAGATAGTGACAGAAAGTGGAAAGTGGAAAACCAAAGCGAAATTCTCAAATGAAAAAACTACAATTGTGACACAGATAATCCCATAGAGAATCCACTAAATCTGAAACAATTCCAATAATTATCAACTTACAAAACTTCTAGCACTCTAAAGGATAGTTTGCGATCTAAGTATGTGTATATATATAATGGACCAAATTAGGAATTGGCATATTGGAAGAAAATTGACTAATTATGTGATTAAAGTTAAACTCATCTTGCTTGAATCATGAATTAAGCTCACTGGTGTTAGGGAATGGGAGGAGCATGTACAACTTATAGCAAGATGACATTATTACACTAGAACAAGCCACTTCATGCTAGTGTTGTACGTATCATGATGCTAATGTATATCTTTAAGTGTTAACTGATTGACCATTAGCCACCATCGAGCCATGCAAATAGAGTGCTGTTAACTGCTTTTCCTCCTCCTTTTTTTTTTCCTTCAAATGTGTTTTTCAATGTTGATTAGAAGTCTCAAATCATTTTACCTTCCTATGTACAGTTCATAGGCATAATGAACCTTCAATGGACAAGAAGAAAAATATTTATGTAAAACATTATGTTGGTAATAAGGTGAAACACAATTCAGTACCCGCACACCTATAAAAAATAGTGATGGTACCCAAATGGTTTCTTTTCCCATAGCCCATAGGCAAATCTGCTTAGAAAATACAAGACAGCCTAGGATTCTACATGCTAATCAAATATTCCAATACTTTCACAAAGTCCTATTTTGTGATGGCACCTTAGGATAACATGTATTACATGTAATCGCCTTAGTGTATTATAAAGTCACATAAAAATCTCTCATTTTCATGCTAAATGTGTGCTTTATTTATCATTATCTACATTATTATTGACATTTGTTGAAATCTTGGTAGGAGTTCCTCTTGTAGCTGGACCAGTATTCAGCTACAAGCATAGCAAAGGAGGAGTTAGTCTCAAGAAGCTTCGAAGGCTTATCATATTCTATAAGTTTCCCTGCAAGACCAAACCAACTTAGATTAGCATAAGCTGCCTCAAGATCAATACAACTTTGTGAACCAGTTTGGATGGAGACTCTTGGGCATTTTGGACTCAAAACTAGCTTTCACATATATCCCTAGGTACTTACAATTGATCTTATTGTAATTTCTTTTTCATTCAGTATATTTCCAATTATGATAAGCTTATTTTTCAATTTATTGACTTATCTATAGTTCTTTAAAACCTCACTCTTTCTAGATACAAATTAATTTACCTATCTTATTCTTTAAGTAAAACAAACCATTGAAAATTTGCTCATCCAACCACATTATTAGCTTTGATCCGTTACTGAATCACACAAAAACCCATAAATTGACAAGGAAGCCCTTAAGCTAAGCAATTCTTTTAGCATTTTATAAGATAGTTCTCAGATACAATTGCCATCATGTTTATACATAATTTAAAATTATACTTCCCCTTGCATTTATTTAACCATTTTTTTAACTATTTCTCAAGAATCTTGTTTGTATACATATTTATCTACATGGCTAAAAGAAAAAGGAAAGGGAAAAAATTGAATTGGATTCCATCTGTATGTATAAAAAGAAAGTTGGAAAGTAAAAAAACATACCATAAGAGAGGACCATGACCATATCACTATCAATAACAGTAGGAACTCTATGAGCTACTGTTATCACCGTGCATTCTGAGAATTCCTGCCTGATAATTCTTTGTAGAATGGCATCTGTTGCAGAATCAATGGAAGCAGTAGCTTCATCAAGAACAAGAATTTTATTCCTTTTAAGAAGGACTCTACCAAGGCAAAAGAGTTGGCGTTGCCCGGCACTCCAATTTTCTCCTTCATCACTTACTGTTGAATATACCAAAGTTAACGAATATTACTATCCATATTGCTTTAAAATCACTTTACAGAAATTGGCATGTTTAATTCTTATAGTTAGTTATAAAAAGAATCATAAACTGACCTGAAGAGTCTAGCAGATTGGGTAGGCTACTGATTGTTGCCTTAAGCTGACACTTCTCAAGAGCCTATAAATGAAAATGTTAGTTGGGTTGCTCCAAACTTGCAAAGAAAAGAAGACAAAACAATACAGAAGAATTTGTTCAAGATGAGAATCAGTAGGCTTACCTTCCATATTTCATCATCAGAGTAAAGACCTAGAGGATCCAAGTTTGTTCGCACACTACCCTTGAAAAGAGTTGGCTCTTGAGGGATGATGCTGAGTTTCATCCTTAAATCCTTCAAACCAATGGAGCATATGTCAAGCCCATCTACAAGAATTTTACCACTTGCAGGCTCTACCAAACGAAATAAAGCACTAATTAGTGTAGTTTTTCCACTTCCTGTTCTTCCCACAACTCCTACTTTAGTCCCTTCTTTGAAAGTGCAAGTGATTTCCTTGAGAACTAATGGAGCATTTGGACGATATCTTATCTGAAATCCAACCAAAAGAATGAATAGTTGACAATTTCATCAGTTACAAGTCAAAATGATTGAGGTAGCCGTGTGAAGAACATTAAGAAACTTATGTCTGACATGCTTCCTTACCTTCAAAGCTTGCAACTCTATCCTACACATTGAAGGCCAAGAAGATGGTGGCCTGTTGTCCTCCACAATAGCAGGAGGCTCTGATGGTATGTGCATGAATTGTTTGATCCGTTCAACTGAGATGAGGTAGTTTGATAAGTAGCAATACCATCGAGTGAAAAAAATTTGGATGTTTGTTAGTGATAGAGCATAAGAAAGAGAGAGTCCCACAAGTCCTGCAAACCACCCAAGAAAGGAGGAACTACTGAGTAATATTTTTTGAAGGTCTGAAAATTCCTAGCTACAGAAATGGACAGTTCTAATGAATTTATGAACCTGGAGATATAAAACTCTTGGGAAGCAACACAAGAAGAAAAGCTGCAGTGAAGAGGGTCAAATTCTGAAGTACTTCTATCCTTAAAACTAACCACTCCATGGCTGCATTTGAATAGAAGAAAAGCCGAGCATCAGTATCAATGAGCTTAAGATAGTTCTCAAAAAACTTGTCCTCCATGTTAAAAGCTCTAATAGTGACCACTCCAAGTGATGTCTCAGCTGCATAATTCATAACTGGTGCTTTTGTAGTTCCATTTATCCTTATTAGTTCCCTCGCAGAGGGTTGATAATACCCCTTTGAGCAAAATCAAAAGAGAAAGCTTTGTCATTATGTTGTTGATGAAAGAGGTTTAACAAATCAAAGACTAAAAATGAATACTTATATCTACCTACCTGAACATATTTTGCAGCTACCAAAGCAAGAATGGCGACAATAAGAACTTGCCATGTGACAGAAGCCATAATTCCTATTGTTGTGAGAATTTCAATTGTAGCTGCCACAACAAATATGGTCGAGAAAGGTATGTCGAAATCCAAAATACTCAAATCTGATGAAGCCTGCACGAGAAACAATAAGATGAAAGTGCAAAATGAGAACTGGCTCTTAATATAAATACCCTTTCAAGGATACAAAATACGGTATAGTTTTTTTTTGTTTTTTATTTATTTATTATGGTCGAGAAATAAATAATCTTACTCGGGTCAAAATACGCCCAACAGGGGTTGAGTCGAAGAATAACATGGGAGCTTTAAAGACGGCATTGGTAAATCCGGTAAAAAAAGCTTTGGAAGCTTTTAATCCAAGATGGGCTGCAAAGAGAGCCCTTAGGTATACAAAGACAGCGCTGAGTGTTGAAATTACAGTGTAGACTCCAATCAAAATGCCACTAGTGATTTTAGGAATTTGAATCCCCAGAGCTAGCCAGTAAGTTGCAGCAGCCTGAAGAGCAACAAAACCAGACTGAGTTACTATGCCTAAGAAAAGAAGAGGCAGTCCTTTTGAGACAATGATATAATCCCAGAATGGCTGCCATCCAACATCATTAATCTCTGTTTCTTCTTCTTCTGTTAGTTGTACTCCTGGTAGACCATTCACAGCAATTTCCCCCTCACTGTTTTCCTTAGTTAAGCTAGACCCTTGAGACATCTCCGGCTGAACCGTATCTAACATCTGAGTTTCTTCTTGAGTTTCATCATTTGAAGGACCCAGTCCTGTTATTACATCTCTATGAGCATTCACAAGCTGTTCAAATGCTGTCCCAGCTGTCAAGAGCTCCTCATAGCTTCCTGATTGAGTAATTTGTCCATCCTTCATAACCTATAAAGTTAAGAAACAGAATTATATGACTTACAAGAAAAGTATATAGATATGGGTAACAAATTTATGCATAAAAAATTTAAAATTAAGCTGATTTATTCGAACTAAGTTTTTGGTAAACACTTAACCAGAATTTTATCAACTTCTGAGAGAAACTCCACTTGATGAGTCACTAGAATGACAGTTTTCTTTTCAAGAGCAGCCATGACACAATCCTGCAAATTCAAATTTTTACTTGGTTTAGTGAACTACATCAAAGCTGAGAATTCTTGCTTGATCCTACATTTCACACGCATGAAGAAACTTAAAGAAAGTTTATCTTACATTAAATAAAATTGCAGCTGTATGAGCATCTACTGCACTAAATGGATCATCAAGGAGATAGATATCAGCATTGTTATATACAGCTCGAGCTAACTGAATCCTTTGTTTCTGTCCTCCACTCATGTTAAGCCCTCTCTGACCTATTTCTGTGAGATCACCATGGTTGAAATTATTGATGTCCTTGTCCAAAGCACATGCTTTTATGGCCTTCTCATATTTAGTCTTGTCCATAGGCTGTCCATATAATATGTTATCGCGAATAGTCCCACCTTGGATCCAAGAAGTTTGAGAAACATAGGCAATGGATCCAAATGCATTAACCTGTTAGTGAGCAATAAAGACCAAAATCAGTGACAAAAAATTCAGTTGCAAAATTATAAGCAATCAATCAGTTTTTTACTCACTGTTCCAGAAATTTTTGGAATCTCGCCTAGTACAGCATAGAGAAGTGATGATTTCCCAGCCCCAACTGGACCACTAACTGCAACTTTCTGCCCACATCTTATTTCCAAGTTCACATCTCTTAGAGTTGGAATCATTATTTCAGGATCCCAACTGAAATTGCCTGATTGTATCTTTACACTCTTATCCGACTTCTGAAAGGGGATTCTAAATAATTCATCATTTTTCAGCTCATGATCAAGCAGAAAAGCATTGAGACGACTGAAAGATACCTTCACTTGGACCAAAGAAGAAAGAGCTTCTGGTATCATTCTCACAGGATCTCCCATAGTCCTCAATGATGCAATCACTGTGAAGATGGTGCTTGCATTTAGAGGGGCATTTCCAAAAATAATACATCCCAAGAAGACCACTGAAGAAATGATGGTTGGAGACATCCAAAACAACAATGTGCCAAAAGCCTTTGCAAACTGAGTTTCAGCCAACCATTTGAACTCACTTTCACGGAGGGATTCAATCAAATTCTTAAATTTGTCTTCCCATGATTGCAACTTTATGATCTTCATACTGTTTAGGATCTCGGATGTGGATCTCAATCTTTCATCTTGGGCAATCATAAACTGAGTTTGACACTTCTGTATCATATTTGCGAAAGGCACATTAAGGATTCCACATATGAGAAGAGGAACTAGGCCTGTAAGTGCACCTAGACCCACAACCCAGAAAAGAATGCCAATGGCTAGGAAAAGTTGAAGTACAAAGCTCCATGAAGAATGGAACCACCAAGGAAATTCACCCATTCTATAGGCATCAACTGCAATATAATTCACTATCTCCCCAGTTGAGTGCCTTCTCCTTCCTAAACTAGAAAGCTTTAACTGCTTTTGGTAGACTGCCACCATTAAGGCTGATCTCATTCTCATTCCTGACCTCCTTGAATCGAAGAACCAGTGCCTTTGAGACAAAGACTCAACTAACTTGGTAACAACTAGACACCCCACAATAGAGAGACCTTCATCCAGGTTCCTCTCATTGCCATTTGCATAATTTACAAAAGCATAGAGTATTAGAGGAGAAACTACTACAGCAATTGTCCTAAGAAATGCACAAATGCCTATGAATATATTCTCCTTCAGGTAAACTTTTGCAATGGCCCGAAGAACCAAGTTCCCGGTATTGTTCGAGTTTGTTTCCCTTAAAAGAGAATCCCATGCATGTGCAAACTTTTTGTAGGCAAATTTGGCTTCATCTTCAGGAACTACGGGGTGGATGTCTTCAAGAGCCAATCGTTTTGAGTAGCCCAAGCTAAGTAAACTATTAATCCAAGAAAATGTCAATTTTCCAAGAAAACTAGCCTGGTCTAATTCTATTTGCCTTTTTTCAACCTTTTTGGCTAATAGAGGTTCAGATAGATTGTTTTCTAGATTATGTTGAGAAACAAAGTGAATTAGGTTCCTAAGGGCACAGAGGAAAAGTAGAAAGTTAATAGACCAAGGTAGTATGTCCAAAATTTCAATGCTATGTGTTATTAGTAGAATTTGGACATTCAGAATTGAAATCAATACAAAAGAGAAGGCCCACCAAAAAGAGTTTAGAAGACTGATCCATTTAGACCTTTGAGAAAGCAGGGAAACAGTAAAAGAGATCCAAACCATTCCTTTAACAAAGTAAACCAACCAGCTCATATGATTGAATTCATCATTTTTGGCCACTAGATTCCATAAACCCACACTAAAATAACCAATGCTACAAAGAGCACAACACAGTGAAACTACCACCAAGACCCAATCTTTTCTGCTACTTCTTGTAGAACATTTTCCTATGATAGCTATGATCAAAAATAGGTAGAAAGCACATAGGAAGAATAGGTTTACACCATCTACAATTGTTCTTTGAAGGCAGTAAGAACCCAAATAAAGTTCTTCACAAATCCATGAGATGCCCCCTGCATATACATCAAAAGAGAAACCGTAAGAACAGCAAAGATTCATGCTAGAAACACAGGAAAGTTGGAAAAATCAAAACAAATAAAATAGTGATGCAAAAGTAAAAGCTAATGAGTTTGCCAAGAACACATTAACTGCAATTCATTGATAACAAAGCAAGAGAGAACAAACAATTGAAGAAGAAAAAAATTAAAGCAATAGAACAAACAACTGAAGAAAAAAATTTAAACGAATATTCAAAATGGTAATTCATTTATTGCTTGAAAAATTATTCTACATGCCATAATAGGCAACCTTTTTTTTTTTTTTAACGGACAAGCATGTCCAAGCCTCTTCGTCTTTCTAATTATTCCCTTCGGTATATGTAGTCCCCTCATCTCACATGTACCAAGTTATTGCAATGAAAAATCCCATAAAGGTGGCCCTAAGATTATGACAGTTCGGACCCAATATCTCATAGATATCATGAAACCTTAAGAACTACTAGCGGTTGGTATCAATCTGAAATGTCTTACAGCAAACAATATAAATTCTTTACTTAATTGTAGAAGAATAAAATCTATAACCCAACTTTTCCATCTTTAAAAAAAAAAAAAAAAAAACTTCTATAACCCAACTCACTGCAACACATGCTTACTTAATGGTTATTAAGGGGAAAGGAAACAAAAAAACATTCACACAGAGAAGGAAGATTGCATGTACCAAGTGAGCTCCCGAAGGAAATCATTGCTGGAAGAACTTCTATGGTTCACTTGGCACCTCTAGTAGCGCACCAGCCTACTTATCATGTATGAAGTCAAGAATAAGAAGTGCCCCCACGTAGATTCCTCGTAGCATATTCCCATCTAATTAATGCTGTCAGAATCATCAAAGCTCAACCAGTCACTCCCTTGTCAATTGTCATCATTTTTTTTTTCATGTTTGGCACATTTATTTCTTTGTCTGATTGTGTGTCATTTCCTTTCATTAATCATTCTAATAAAACGTGGAGGATGAGGTTATTCATGGCCAGTTCAATACGTCTATAACTTCAATAAATAAATTTAAAAATATATATATAAGTCCATATAAATCTCCAACTCTTCGTTTTCTTTTTCTGTTTGGATAGAGAGAGAAATCATTAACCGAATAATTGGAACTGTCTAAGGTACTTTAAGCCTTCTTATTGAACAAAAAACGTTTATGAAAAGTTATTTAATACTTCAAGCTTTTTTGGGTAGAAAGGGAAATCATTAAATAAACAATTAGAACTGTGAAAGGATTGAAGTCTTCTTTTTGAACACAACTACATCTTTGGGAAATTATTTCAAAGACAACAAAGTTCCTTTTGACTATATTAGGGAATAAATTCAATACATTGTTGCATGGACTAATAAAGCATAAACAAGATTATCGTTTGTAAAACAATTGAATTCAATACAACTGCCTTTGAATTTAATCGGAGAATCTAACATATTGCACCTAAAAAATTTATACCTAAGTCTTAACTTAAATTCAATACTTGAAGAGCAAAATTTATCCTCTTGCTTGAATCTTAAAATATTTTATAATATTTTTAGTGAAAATATCTAGAGTTCTCTCTTTCCCCACTATATATTTAAAAAAATTATAAACAAGATTCAATGCCGTGTTTTTCATTTAATTTATCAATTGTGACTTGTCAGTTAATTTTTTTGTGAGAAAAAAGACATTATTAACGACAAACCAGATTACACATAACAGGCTCCTTTACCAAAGGACCCCACGAAATTATAATTCAAAAGACCATTGTGCAAAACAATGAGCTGCACCGTTCTCAACTCTAGAGACCCAACTGAAGGAAACACCTTGAAAGCGAGAGATGATGACAACTATATTCTTTTTTTTTTTTTTTTTTTTTGGTAATTGAAAAATTGGTAGAGGAGGACAACCCGTGTGGCTTCTCTACCTGAGCATGATTATAATAATACCCTACCCACTCTTAGGCAAGACCCTATACTCCCGGTCCGTAAAAAACTCATTTATTATTCTTTATTCTTAAGTCTTTAGACCGTTTTGGATAAAGGTGGGATATAAGGAGCACCAACATACAGCTAGTTGTTTGAGTCTCGAGCTCAAGTCCTAAGACTTGATGGCCTAGTATCTTACCAACTAGGCCATCCAGATGTTGGTTATGACAACTATATCCTGAACCATAATGGATAACACTTACATATTTATGTTGTCCTCTTACTAATGACTATCCAATTAATGCTATAAAAAAAATTATTTTGCTAAAGGATTTGACTTACCTTTAGTACTTTTTTAACTAGACATTTCCTGTTATTTTAAATATACAATAACAAGTGATAGTGGGTTTTAATCTCCACATTTCATTTAGTTAGTTGGTGATGTGGCAGTTTCTCATTAAAATAAAAGAATATTCTAATTAAAAAAAGTACTGGAAGTAAGCCAAAGCCTTTACTAAAATGCTATCAAAAGATTTAATAGTCTATATAAGGTAAGATTAAAAAAATAATAATAAATAAATAAATGATTACTTTCAAAACCTTTTCTAGTATCCCTGTGTGTGTTAAAAATACTTAGTATTCTTAAAATAAAAAAATAAAAAAAATAAAAAAAAACTTTTTATGAAGAAAGAAAAAAAAAATTGAATTTTTTAAAAATATTTTTTTATATTTCTTATCAAAATTTTCCTAAAATTTTTTAATAATAAATGTTCTAAGGGCATCCATTAACCAGACCTATAAATAAATAACGCCACGAACCACTTATATGAATATTATTAAATTGAAAAGGTTAACGGATGCCCTAAGAGCATTGATTTAAGAAATTTTTTTAGAAATTTTTTATGAAAAACGTAATTAATTTTTTTCGGCTTTTATATTTTCGATGAAAGTGGTGTTTAAATTTTTCTAAAATAGCTTATTAACAATTGCCCTAAAGCACCCATTAACATAACCCTTATTAAATTATCTAAGAAATATCTAATTTTTCAAAGAAATCAAAAGCTAAGACTCCTTTAAATTTCTGATTGCAATGATTCTTTTGCTAATTAATCTCATCTATATATCTAATAATAGGTGAAGCAGAGAGAAAATCCAATTATATTTCAATTGGATTCTCAATTTTGAGCCACTTGTCCTAACCAAAACTCAAAAAAAAATCTAATTAGATTATAAATTTGACTCCAATTTTGTGTCATGTATATTATCTAAATTTTCTAATTTTTGTGCCCAAATAAATGATGCATTAACATTTAACACGGAAGCTAAGAAAACTACAATGATAATGCTTATTAGCTTAAGCAAGAACATCTTACCTGCACACTTTTATGGAGATTATAAATTGGACTCCAATTTTGTGTCATATATCTTATCTAAATTTTCTAATTTTTGTGCCCAAATAAATAATACATTAACATTTAACACGGAAGTCAAGAAAACCACAATAATAATACTCATTGGCCTAAGCAAAAACATCTCACCTGCACACTTTTATGGGTGATCTCAATAGAGTCTAGAGCTCTTCTAATCCCACAACCAAAACTAAGGAGTCCAACGAGAAAGACTATAAAAGTAAAACATCATCTCCTCCTAATTCCATATCGTCATCCCTTGTCTCCTCCTCTCTCAACCTCTACCAACTAGATCCACACACTACCCTCTCCTCCTCCTTACGGATTTCTCAGAGTAAGGCCGGGTTCAAACACAATATTCAATCCCACTCTTCCTTACTTCACACTCTCATACATTATCGCTTCATTAGTGCGTAAAAGAAGATTCCAAGCTCAATGATCAGTATTCTAATTTTTGTACCCAAATAAATGATACATTAACATTTAACACTGAAGTCAAGAAAACCACAATGATAATACTCATTGGCCTAAGCAAGAACATCTCACCTGCACACTTTTATGGGTGATCTCAATAGAGTCTGGAGCTCTTCGAATCCCACAACCAGAACCAAGGAGTCCAACGAGAAAGACTATAAAAGTAAAACATCATCTTCTCCTAATTCCATATCGTCATCCCATGTCTCCTCCTCTTAACCTCTACCAACTAGATCCACACACTATCCTTTCCTCCTCCTTACGGATTTCTCAGAGTAAGGCCGAGTTCAAACACAATGTTCAATCTCACTCTTTTTTGCTTCACACTCTCATACATTAGTGCTTCATTGGCACCTCCAAGAAGATTCTAAGCTCAATGATCAGTTTTTATTTTTTAATGTCCCTTTATATATTTTGAATAATAAAATGCAATATTCTCTTTTTTCTTCACTATAGCATCACTTAAATAATAAAATGCAATATTCTCTTTTTTTATTCATTTTTTTATCTAATGCTATCCTATGTATGATAAACCCAAAAAAAAAAAAAAAAACCAATAGCATTACTTAAATAATAAAATGCAATATATATTTTTCATTGTTTAATTTAATTCTATCATCCGTGTGATAAACCCAAAAAAACAAAAACAAAAAAATTGGCCAATAACATCATTACAATTAATCAGTCCCGTGCGATAGCACGGGGTTACATACTAGTTTGTTTATAATTGGTCAATTCCTTACGCTCTTTCCAATATCACAAATCCTTATACTCTATCTAATTGCAATGATTCATTTGTTGACTAATCCCTATGCCTTTTTGTGTGGCATCTCCAACCCTAATTTGCCAATTCCTATCCTATTTTTATAAGACCACACCTTTAAATACTCCCACTTTGTTTGGTGGGGGGAATCGAAAAGTGAGAAAATAGAAAATAGGGTGGGGCTGAAAAAATAGGAGAATAAAATAGATTTTAGTTTTCTCTCATAGTATTTAGTGGGAAGATGGCAAAGTAGAGAGATGAATAACTCTTTCATTTGGTTGAGGAGAAAAGTGGGAGGATAAAAAATGCAATTTATATAAATTGACTCATATGTCCTTATTAAAAAAATATCCCAATTAGAAGAGAAAAAAAAAAAAAACCCAATCATGCTCAGTTAATATAAAAAAAAAAAAAAAAAAAAGAACAGAAAACCCAGAAAATGAATAAATAAAACAAAATCAAAGGTAGCACCTAACATAGTGGAGTTTGAAGAAACCTGACTTAGGCATTTTGTCCAAATATTTTTCAATATTTTCTCTCCAATTTGGGGATATTGTGTTTTGGTGGGCCCAAGGAGAAAACTCTTAGATCCCACCACATCCTTTCCATTTTTCACTGTCAACCAAATAACCACAAACCTCATTTTTCTCTCCTCTTATTTCTCCTTTATATTTCATCCCTCCAATAATCACTCCAACCAAATGGTGTTTAAAGTCTACTCAAGCGAGGATTAAAGTGTTCTTTATTTTTTATTTTTTTTTTTGAAAAACAAACATACACACAAGAGAGAGAGAGAGAGAAAGAGGATTAAAGTATTCTTTAGATAGTGAGGAGAGGAGGGAAAATCTAATAATACAACAAAATGTTTTAGTTGTGAAGGGTTTTAGTATATTATTTTATTTTATTTTATTTGACCTATAATAAGCTAACACCTCAACTCTTGTAAAAATGTGAGATATTAACAAATCATAAGTAGTAAGTTATTATTGATTCTAATTTGAATTTATCACGGAAATTACTTTTTTTGCACCTAAAACTTAGGATTTGTTGTGAAAGTATTGTCGGAATGTTATGGATACAGTATATCTCTTTATTATAACCATAAAACAACTAAGTGGAGTTCAAGGTTAGAATCACAGACATGAGACATTGATTTATTTTTTAAACACCTTCGCGAGGGAAAAATCTTGTATGCAACATTATGAGATTCGTGTCTCACTGGCACGTGGGGTTCCACATGTGCAAGAGATACTTGAGATACTTGACATTGATTTCACTCTCGTATGTTTTTCAATATTCAAGCAAGAATCTCGCTCGAGCAAGAAATTAAGCCCACGAACCCGTAAGAAGAACTCGTTTGATAAAACAAAGAGCATCAAGGAAGAGCTATTGAAGTGTGTGCTATTAGAGCCATTACAGTAGAGCTTAGCAGCTATAGAGCCAAGCAGAGAATATGAGAGAGGAAGAGGCAAGGTGTGGCTTTGTGAGTAAGCAATCCAGCCATTGTTTTTGGGCAAGTAGATTTGAGATTTGAATGATAGAGCTTCTTTAGTATCCCCATGACATAGTCAAGAAGATCATTAAAAAAACTCATGCCAAGTGCTTGATAAAAAATACCCATTTTTATTATAACTTTGATTTCAATACCACATATTGTATTTGAGATATTAAAACCAGGTAACATTTTTTCCAATCATGGAGGATCTTTGGATCTTCTAGAAGTTCTAGCTTTTATGAGCAAGGAATTTGCGGAGTAAATCACTATTGAAAGATTGCAGAGATTCTGGACACACACAATCCATTAAATCAGAAACAATTACATTAGTTAATGACTCACAAAACTTCTAGCCCTCCGAGGACAGTTTGTAACTTTGTATATGTGTATAATATTGGACCAAATTAGGAATTGGCATATTGGAACATGAATTTCTATTTCTTTATTCTAAATTAAGCTCATTGGTGTTAGGGAAAGAGAGGAACAAGTAGAGCTTATTGCATGATGACAATATTAGACTAGAACAAGCCATTTCATGCTAGTGTTGTACTTATCATGATGTTAATATATATCTTTATGTTAAGTGTTAACTAATTGACTATTACCTACCGTCGAGTCATACAAATCAAGTGGTGCCTCTGTCTCTCTCCCCAATTGGAGAGAGTGCAAGTTCAATACCAGAGTTCTAATTTCCTTGAAACTATTTATAGCAGAACTATAACTATTACCCTTTGCATTGTGTAGATTAGTGAAGCTACTTTTCCTCTCTTTTTTTTCTCTTTTTTTTTTAAATGTGTTTTTCAATGTTGATCAAAAGTGTCAAATTATTTTACCTTCCTTTGTATAGTTTATAGGCATAATGAGCCTACAATGGACAAGAAGAAAAATATTCATGTATAAGAGTATGTTGGTAATAAGGTGAAGAGTAATGCTACAGAGACAAACTATTTTATAACATTTTTACAAAATGTTGATGTGATCAACCTCTTATTAGTTATCATCTAGACCCACCATTAATATCATATTTTTATTTACCAATAATCACTCACCACATCAGCAGTTTATAAAAAATTTTGTAAAATAATTTATATCTCTAACATTATTCCAAGGTGAAACACACTTCAGTAGTTGCACACCTATAAACAATAATGATGGTATTATCCAAATGGTAAAATATTGCATCTTTTCCCATAGCCCATAGGCAAATCCGCTTACAAAATACAAAGCAGCCGGGGATTCTATATACTAATCAAATATTCCAATACTTTCACAAAGTCCTATTTTGTGACGACACATTAGGATAACATGTGTTACATGTATTCACGTAAGTGTGCTTTTAAGTCACATAAAAATCACTCATTTTCATGCCGAATGTGTGCTTTATTTACTTTATTTATCATTATCTATATTATTATTGATATTTGTTGAAATCCTGGTAGGAGTTCCTCCTGCTGCTGGACCAGTATTCAGCTACAAGCTTAGCGAAGGAGGAGTTAGTCTCAAGAAGCTTCGAAGGCTCATCATATTCTATAAGTTTCCCTGCAAGACCAAACCAACTCAGATTAGCATAAGCTGCCTCAACATCATTACAATTTAGTCAAATAGTTTGGATGGGGACTCTTTGGGGCCTTTTGGACACAAAACTAGCTTTCACATATATCCCTAGGTACTTGCAATTGTTCTTACTGTAAATTCTCTTTTCTTCAGGATATTTCCACTTATGATGAGCTTATTTTTCAGTTTATTGACTTATCTGAAGTTTTAAAACCTCTCTCTATCTATATACAGCTTATTTTCCAAGTAAAATTTGCTCATCCAAGCACATAATTACCTTTGATCCATTACCGATTCACACAAACCCATAAAGCCAAGGGAGCCCTTAAGCTAAGCAATTCTTTTAGCACTATAAGATAATTGCCAGGTATAATTGCCATCATGTTTAGACATATTCCAAAACGATACTTTCCCTTGCATTTATTTAACCATTTTAACTGTTTCTCAAGAATCTTGTTTCTGTACATACTTACCGATATGGCGAAAAAGAAAAGGGAAAGAGGAAAACTTTTTGAACTGGATTCCTTCTGTATGTATAAGAGAAAGTTGGAAAGTGAATAAACATACCATAAGAGAGGACCATGACCATATCACTATCAATAACAGTAGGAACTCTATGTGCTACTATTATCACCGTGCATTTTGAGAATTCCTGCCTGATAATTCTTTGTAGAATGGCATCTGTTGCAGAATCAATGGAAGCAGTAGCTTCATCAAGAACTAGAATTTTATTCCTTTTAAGGAGGACTCTACCGAGGCAGAAGAGTTGGCATTGCCCAGCACTCCAATTTTCACCTTCATCACTCACTGTTGAATATATCAAAGTTAATGAGCAATATTATCCATATTGCTTTAACACCACTCTATAGAAATTGACATGTTTCATTCTTCTTGTTAGTTCTAAAAAAGAATCATAAACTGACCTGAAGAGTCAAGCAGGCTGCAGATTGTTGCCTTAAGCTGACACTTCTCAAGAGCCTATAATGAAAATGTGAGTTGGGTTGCTCCAAACTTGCAAAGAAAAGAAGACAAAATATTACAAAAGAATTTGTTCAAGATGAGAATCAGCAGGCTTACCTTCCATATATCATCATCAGAGTAAAGACCTAGAGGATCCAAGTTAGTCCGCACGCTACCCTTGAAAAGAGTTGGCTCTTGAGGGATGATGCTGAGTTTCATCCTTAAATCCTTCAAACCAATGGAGCATATGTCAAGCCCATCTACAAGAATTTTCCCACTTGCAGGCTCTACTAAACGAAATAAAGCACTAACAAGTGTAGTTTTCCCACATCCTGTTCTTCCCACAACTCTGACTATAGCCCCTTCTTTGAAAGTGCAGGTGATATCCTTGAGAACTAATGGAGAATTTGGACGGTATTTTATCTGAAACCCAACAAAAATGATAACTGGAGTCAATTTGATCAATTAGAAGTTGAAATGATTGAGGTAGCGATGTGAAGAACACTAAGAAACTTAAGTAGATAAAGCTAAATGGGGGTATGTATGACATGCTTCCTTACCTTCAAAGCTTGCAACTCTATCCTAACCTTTCAAGGCCATGAAGACAGTGGCCTCATGTCCTCCACAATAGCAGGAGGCTCTGATGGTATGTGCATGAATTGTTTGATCCGTTCAACTGAGATGATGTAGTTTGATAAGCTGCTATACCATCGAGTCAAAAAAATTTGGGTTCCTGTTAGTGATAGAGCATAAGAAAGAGAGTCCCACAAGTCCTGCAGACCACCCAAGAAAGGAGGATTTATGAGTAATATTTTTTGACTGTCTGAAAACTCCTTGCTACAAGAAATGGACAGTTCTAATGAAGTTATGTTACCTGGAGCTATAAAACCCTTGGGAAGCAACACAAGAAGGAAAGCTGCAGTGAAGAGGGTCAAATTCTGAAGTACTTATATTCTTAAAACTAACCACTCCATGGCTGCATTTGAATAGAAGAAAAGCCGAGCATCAGAATCAATGAACTTTAGATAGTTCTCAAAAAACTTGTCTGTCATGTTAAAAGCTCTAATTGTGACCACTCCAAGTGAAGTCTCAGCTGCATAATTCATAACCGGTGCTTTTGTAGTTCCGTTTATCCTTATTAATTCCCTCGTAGAGGGTTGATAATACCCCTTTGAGCAAAAGCAAAAGAGAGAGCTTTGTCAGTCCGTTATTGATGAAAGAGGTTAAAAAAATCAAGACTAAATATGAATCATTAGATCTACCTGAACATATTTTGCAGCTACCATAGCAAGAATGGCTACAATAAGAACTTCCCATGTGACAGAAGCCATAATTCCTATTGTAGTCAGAAGTTCAATACTTGCTGCCACTAAAAATATTTTGGAGAAAGGTACGTTGTAATCCAAAATACTCAAATCTGATGAAGCCTGCAAGAGAAACAATAAGATGAATGTACAAATTGAGTACAGGCTCTGATTATAAAATACCCTTTCAAGATACATAATACAGTATAGATTTTTTATTTTTTATTCGTGGTTGAGAAATAAATAATCTTACTCCTGGTAATCTCTGTGTAAATACAGAATGGCTTCCATCCAACATCATTAATCTCTGTTTCTTCTTCTTCTGTTAGTTGTAGTCCTGGTAGATCCTTCACAGCAATCTCACCCTCACTGTTTTCCTTAGTGAGGTTAGACCCTTGAGACACCTCAGGCTGAACCGTATCTAACTTCTGAGATTCTTCTTTAGTTCCGTTATTTGAAGGATCCAGTCCTGTTATTGCATCTCTATGAGCATTCACAAGCTGTTCAAATGCTGTCCCAGCTGTCAAGAGCTCCTCAGCTTCCAGATTGAGTAATTTGACCACAATTTATAACCTGGAAAGTTAAGAAACAGAATACTATTAGATATGGGTAACGAAAATTTATGCATACAAAATTTAAAATTAAGCTTAACTTTTAGAACTTGGTAAAAATTTGCCAAAATTTTATCAACTTCTGAGAGGAACTCCACTTGGTGAGTCACTAGAATGACCGTTTTGTTTTCAAGAGCAGCCACGACACAATCCTGCAATTTCTTTTTTTTTTTTTACTTGGTTAAAAAAACTGCATCAAAGATGAGGATTCTTTCTTGATCCTAGATTTCACATTCATGAAAAACTTGAAGCAAGTTTCTCTTACATTAAATAAAATTGCAGCTGTGTGAGCATCTACTGCACTGAATGGATCCTCAAGGAGATAGATATCAGCATCGTTATAAACAGCTCAAGCTAGTTGAATCCTTTATTTTTGTCCTCCACGCATGTCAAGCCCTCTCTGACCTATTTCTGTGAGATCACCATGGTTGAAATTATTGATGTCCTCGTCCAAAGCACATGCTTTTATGGCCTTCTCATATTTAGTCTTGTCCATAGGCTTTCCATATAATATGTTATTGTAAATAGTCCCACCTTGGATCCAAGAAGTTTGAGAAACATAGGCAATGGATCCAAATGCATTAACCTGTTAGTGAGCAATAAAGACCAAAATCAGTGACAAAAAATTCAGTTGCAAAATTATAAGCAATCAGTCAGTTTTTTACTCACTGTTCCAGAAATTTTTGATATCTCCCCTAGTACGGCATAGAGAAGTGATGATTTCCCAGCCCCAACTGGACCACAAACAGCAACTTTCTGCCCAAATCTTATTTCCAAGTTCACATCTGTTAGAGATCATTATTTCAGGATCCCAATTGAAATTGCCTGATTGTCTCTTTACACTCTTATCCGACTTCTGAAAGGGGATTCTCCTTAATTCATCCTTTTTCAGCTCATCATCAAGCAGAAAAGCATTGAGACAATCGAAAGATACCTTCACTTGGACCAAAGAAGAAAGAGCTTCTGGTATCATTCTAACAGGATCTCCCATACTCCTCAATGATGCAAAAACTGTGAAGATGGTGCTAGCATTTAGAGGGGCACTTCCAAAAATAATACATCCCAAGAAGACCACTGAAGAAATGATGGTTGGAGACATCCAATACAACAATGTGCCATAAGCCTTTGCAAACTGAGTTTCAGCCAACCATTTGAACTCATTTTCGCGGAGGGATTCAATCAAATTCTTGAATTTCTCTTCCCATGATTGCAACTTTATGATCTTCATACTGTTTAGGATCTCGGAAGTGGATCTCAATCGTTCATCCTGGGCTATCATAAACTGAGTTTGACACTTCTGTAGCATATTTGCAAAAGGCACGTTAAGGAGTCCACATATGAGAAGAGGAACTAGACCTGTAAGTGCACCAAGACCCACAACCCATAAAAGAATGCCAATGGCTAGGAAAAGTTGCAGTCCAAAGCTCCATGATGAATGGAACCACCATGAAAATTCACCCATTCTATAAGCATCAACTGCAATATAGTTCACTATCTCCCCAGTTGAGTGCCTTCTGCTCCCTAAACTAGAAAGCTTTAACTGCTTTTGTTAGACTGCCACCATTAAGGCTGATCTCATTCTCATTCCTGACCCCCTTGAATCAAAGAACCAGTGCCTTTGAGACAAAGACTCAACTAACTTGGTAACAACTAGACAGCCCACAATAGAGAGACCTTCATCTAGGTTCCTCTCATTGCCATTTGCATAATTTACAAAAGCATAGAGTATTAGAGGAGAAACTACTACAGCAATTGTCCTAAGAAATGCACAAATGCCTATGAATATATTCTCTTTCAGGTAAACTTTTGCAATGGCCCAAAGAACCAAGTTCCCGTTATTGTTTAAGTTTCACTAATTTCACTCTCGTATGTTTTTCAATATTCAAGCAAGAATCTCACTTGAGCAAGAATTAAGCTCACGAACCTGTAAGAAGAACTCATTTTATAAAACAAAGAGTATCAAGGAAGTGTTGTTGAAGTGTGTGCTATTAGAGCCATTACAGTAGAGCTTGGTAGCTATAGAGCCAAGTAGAGAATATGAGAGAGGAAGAGGCAAGGTGTGGCTTTGTGAGTAAGCAGTCCAGCCATTGGCTTTGGGCAAGCAAATTTGAGATTTGAATGATAGAGCTTCTTTAGTATCCCCACGTCATAGTCAAGAAGATCATCATTAAAAAAACTCATGCCAAGTGCTTGATAAAAAATACCCATTTTTATTATCACTTTAATTTCAATACCACATACTGTATTTTAGAGATTAAAACCAGGTAACATTTTTTCCAATCATGGAGGATCTTTTAGAAGTTCTGGCTTTTGCGAGCAAGGAATTCGCGGAGTAAATCACTATTGAAAGATTGCAGAGATTCTGGACACACAAAATCCATTAAATCTGAAACAGTTACAATAGTCAATGACTCATAAAACTTCTAGCCCTCCAAGGACAGTTTGTAACTTTGTATATATGTGTATAATATTGGACCAAATTAGGAATTGGCATATTGGAAAATGAATTTTTGTTTCTTTATTCTAAATTAAGCTCACTGGTGTTAGAGAATGGCAGGAACAAGTAAAACTTATTGCATGATGACAATATTATACTAGAACAAGCCACTTCATGCTATTACCTACCGTTGAGCCATACAAATTGAGTGGTACCTCAGTCTCTCTCCCCAATTGGAGATAGTGTAGGTTCAATACCAGAGTTTTAATTTCCTTGAAACTAGTTATAGCATAACTATAACTATTACCCTTTCCATTATGTAGATTAGTGAAGCTTATTTTTCCTTTTTTTTTTCTTTTTTTTTTAAAGGTGTTTTTCAATGTTGATTGAAAGTGTCAAATTATTTTATCTTCCTTTGTATAGTTTATAGGCATAATGAGCCTACAATGGACAAGAAGAAAAATATTCATGTATAAGAGTATGCTGGTAATAAGGTGAAGAGTAATGCTACAGGCACAAACTATTTTACAACATTTTTATAAAATGTTGATGTGATCAACCTCTTATTGGTTATCATCTAGGCCCACCGTTAGTATCACATTTTCATTTACTAATAATCACTCACCACATCAACAGTTTGTAAAAAAAATTTGTAAAATAGTTTGTATCTCTAGCATTATTCTAAGGTGACACTTCAGTAGTTGCACACCTATAAACAATAATGATGGTATTATCCAAATCGTAAAATATGGCATTGCATCTTTTCCCATAGCTCATAGGCAAATCTGCTTACAAAATACAGAGCAGCCCAGGATTCTATATACTAATCAAATATTCCAATACTTTCACAAAGAGTCCTATTTTGTGATGACACCTTAGGATAACGTGTGTTACATGTATTCACCTAAGTGTGCTTTAAAGTCACATAAAAATCACTCATTTTCATGCCGAATATGTGCTTTATTTACTTTATTTATCATTATCTATATTATTATTAATATTTGTTGAAATCCTGGTAGGAGTTCCTCCTGCTGCTGGACCAATATTCAGCTACAAGCTTAGCGAAGGAGGAGTTAGTCTCAAGAAGCTTCGAAGGCTCATCATATTCTATAAGTTTCCCTGCAAGACCAAACCAACTCAGATTAGCATAAGCTGCCTCAACATCATTACAATTTAGTGAAATAGTTTGGAAGGGGACTCTTTGGGGCCTTTTGGACACAAAACTTGCTTTCACATATATCCCTAGGTTCTTACAATTGTTCTTACTGTAAATTCTCTTTTCTTCAGGATATTTCCACTTATGATGAGCTTATTTTTCAGTTTATTGACTTATCTGAAGTTTTAAAACCTCTCTGTGTCTATATACAGCTTTTTTTCCAAGTAAAATTAGCCATTGAAAATTTGCTTATCCAAGCACATAATTAACTTTGATCCATTACAGATTCACACAAACCCATAAAGCCAACGGAGCCCTCAAGCAAAGCGATTCTTTTAGTATTATAAGATAATTTTCAGGTATAATTACCATCATGTTTAGACATATTCCAAAACGATACGTTCCCCTGCATTTATTTAACCATTTTAACTGTTTCTCAAGAATCTTTTTTATGTATATATTTATCTATATGGCAAAAAAAAAAAAGAGGAAAGAGGAAAATATTTTGAACTGGATTCCTTCTTTATGTATAAAAGAAAGTTGGAAAGTGAAAAAACATACCATAAGAGAGGACCATGACCATATCACTATCAATAACAGTAGGAATTCTATGTGCTACTGTTATCACCGTGCTTTTTGAGAGTTCCTGCCTGTTAATTCTTTGTAGAACAGCATCTGTTGCAGAATCAGCAGTAGCTTCATCAAGAACTAGAATTTTATTTCTTTTAAGGAGGACTCTACCAAGGTAGAAGAGTTGGCATTGCCCAGCACTCCAATTTTCACCTTCATCACTCACTGTTGAATATATCAAACTTAATGAGCAATATTATCCGTATTGCTTTAATACCACTCTATAGAAATTGACATGTTTCATTCTTCTAGTTAGTTCTAAAAAAGAATCATAAACTGACCTGAAGAGTCAAGCAGATTAGGTAGGCTGCTAATTGTTGCCTTAAGCTGACCCTTCTCAAGAGCCTATAAATGAAAATGTGAGTTGGGTTGCTCCAAACTTGCAAAGAAAAGAATACAAAATATTACAAAAGAATTTGTTCAAGATGAGAATCAGCAGGCTTACCTTCCATATATCATCATCAGATTAAAGACCTAGAGGATCCAGGTTAGTCCGCACGCTACCCTTGAAAAGAGTGGGCTCTTGAGGGATGATGCTGAGTTTCATCCTTAAATCCTTCAAACCAATGGAGCATATGTCAAGCCCATCTACAAGAATTTTCCCACTTGCAGGCTCTACTAAACGAAATAAAGCACTAGTAAGTGTAGTTTTCCCACATCTTGTTCTTCCCACAACTCTTACTCTAGCCCCTTCTTTGAAAGTGCAGGTGATATCCTTGAGAACTAATGGAGAATTTGGATGATATCTTATCTGAAACCCAACAAAAATGATAATTGGAGTCAATTTGATCAATTAGGAGTTGAAATGATTGAGGTAGCGATGTGAAGAACACTAAGAAACTTAAGTAGATAAAGATGGTGGCCTCCTGTCCTCCACAATAGCAGGAGGCTCTGATGGTATGTGCATGAATTGTTTGATCCGTTCAACTGAGATGATGTAGTTTGATAAGCTGCTTTACCATCGAGTCAGAAAAATTTGGGTTCCTGTTAGTAATAGGGCATAAGAAAGAGAGAGTCCCACAAGTCCTGCAGACCACCCAAGAAAGGAGGATTTATGAGTAATATTTTTTGACTGTCTGAAAACTCCTTGCTACAAGAAATGGACAGATCTAATGAAGTTATGTTACCTGGAGCTATAAAACCCTTGGGAAGCAACACAAGAAGGAAAGCTGCAGTGAAGAGGGTCAAATTCTGAAGTACTTCTATTCTTAAAACTAACCACTCCATGGCTGCATTTGAATAGAAGAAAAGCCGAGCATCAGAATCAATGAGCTTTAGATAGTTCTCAAAAAACTTGTCCGCCATGTTAAAAGCTCTAATTGTGACCACTCCAGTGTAGTCTCAGCTGCATAATTCATAACTGGTGCTTTTGTAGTTCCATTTATCCTTATTAGTTCCCTCGCAGAGGGTTGATAATACCCCTTTGAGCAAAAGCAAAAGAGAGAGCTTTGTCAGTCCGTTATTGATGAAAGAGGTTAAAAAAATCAAGACTAAATAAGAATCATTAGATCTACCTGAACATATTTTGCAGCTACCATAGCAAGAATGGCTACAATAAGAACTTCCATGTGACAGAAGCCATAATTCCTATTGTAGTCAGAAGTTCAATACTTGCTGCCACTACAAATATTGTGGAGAAAGGTACGTCATAATCCAAAATACTCAAATCTGATGAAACCTGCAAGAGAAACAATAAGATGAATGTACAAATTGAGTACAGGCTCTGATTATAAAATACCCTTTCAAGATACATAACACAGTACAGATTTTTTATTTTTTATTCGTGGTCGAGAAATAAATAATCTTACTCGAGTCAAAATCCGGCCAATGGGGGTTGAGTCAAAGGATAATATGGGAGCTTTAAAGACAGCATTGGTAAACCTGGAGAAAAAGGCTCTGGAAGCTTTTAATCCAAGATAGGCTGCGAGGAAAGACCTTACATATACAAAGAGAGCACTGAGTGTTGAAATTGCAGTGTAGACTCCAATCAAAATGACACTTGTGATTTTCGGAATTTGAATGCCCAGAGCTAGCCAATATGCCGCAGCAGCCTGAAGACCAACAAAACCAGCCTGAGTTACTATGCCTAAGAAAAAAAGAATCAATCCCTTTGAGTCAATGATATAATCCCAGAATGGCTTCCACCCAACATCATTAATCTCTGTTTCTTCTTCTTCTGTTAGTTGTACTCCTGGTAGATCCTTCACAGCAATCTTACCCTCACTGTTTTCCTTAGTGAGGTTAGACCCTTGAGACACCTCTGGCTGAACCGTATCAAACTTCTGAGATTCTTCTTTAGTTTCGTTATTTGAAGGACCCAGTCCTGTTATTGCATCTCTATGAACATTCACAAGCTGTTCAAATGCTGTCCCAGCTGTCAAGAGCTCCTCATAGCTTCCAGATTGAGTAATTTGACCACCATTGATAACCTGGAAAGTTAAGAAACAGAATACTATTAGATATGGGTAACGAAAATTTATGCATACAAAATTTGAAATTAAGCTTAACTTTAAGAACTTGGTAAAAATTTGCCAAAATTTTATCACCTTCTGAGAGGAACTCCACTTGGTGAGTCACTAGAATGACCGTTTTGTTTTCAAGAACAGCCATGACACAATCCTGTAATTTCATATTTTTTTACTTGGTTAAAAAACTACATCAAAGATGAGGATTCTTTCTTGATCCTAGATTTCACATTCATGAAAAAACTTGAAGCAAGTTTCTCTTACATTAAATAAAATTGCAGCTGTATGAGCATCTACAGCACTGAATGGATCCTCAAGGAGATAGATATCAGCATCATTATAGACAGCTTGAGCTAGTTGAATCCTTTGTTTTTGTCCTCCACTCATGTTAAGCCCTCTCTGACCTATTTCTGTGAGATCAACATGGTTGAAATTATTGATGTCCTTGTCCAAAGCACATGCTTTTATGGCCTTCCCATATTTAGTCTTGTCCATAGGCTTTCCATATAATATGTTATCACAAATAGTCCCACCTTGGATCCAAGAAGTTTGAGAAATATAGGCGATGGATCCAAATGCATTAACCTGTTAGTGAGCAATAAAGACCAAAATCAGTGACAAAAAATTCAGTTGCAAAATTATAAGCAATCAGTCAGTTTTTTACTCACTGTTCCAGAAATTTTTGGTATCTCCCCTAGTACAGCATAGAGAAGTGATGATTTCCCAGCCCCAACTGGACCACAAACAGCAACTTTCTGCCCACATCTTATTTCCAAGTTCACATCTGTTAGAGTTAGAATCATTATTTCAGGATCCCAACTGAAATTGCCTGAGTGTATCTTTACACTCTTATCCGACTTCTGAAAGGGGATTCTCCTTAATCATCATTTTTCAGCTCATCATCAAGCAGAAAAGCATTGAGACAATCGAAAGATACCTTCACTTGGACCAAAGAAGAAAGAGCTTCTGGTATCATTCTAACAAGATCTCCCATACTCCTCAATGATGCAAGGACTGTGAAGATGGTGCTAGCATTTAGAGGGGCACTTCCAAAAATAATACATCCCAAGAAGACCACTGAAGAAATGATGGTTGAAGACATCCAATACAACAATGTGCCATAAGCCTTTGCAAACTGAGTTTCAGCCAACCATTTGAACTCATTTTCGTGGAGGGATTCAATCAAATTCTTGAATTTGTCTTCCCATTATTGCAACTTTATGATCTTCATACTGTTTAGGATCTCAGAAGTGGATCTCAATAGTTCATCCTGGGCTATCATAAGCTGAGTTTGACACTTCGGTAGCATATTTGCAAAAGGCACGTTAAGGAGTCCACATATGAGAAGAGGAACTAAAGGCACGTTAAGGAGTCCACATATGTCATTTCCTTTCATTAATTTGCTTTAATTAATTTGACCATAACATCGAACTCCGTATAGTTACTACTTCAACCATAAGCATGTATATCAACATAATTGGGTAAAAAATTCATTCAAGAGGCTAATAAAAACCAATCAAATGGTCTACACTACTGATATGGTCCCTATCTTTGCACATTAATACAAACAATATCCTTAGTGAAACTGGCCAGTACCAATAGGCAATAGCCACATATAGTTCGTATGCAGAGGTAACAAACGAGATTATTCAGACGACAAAGTCATAGTTACACTAACCTGTCATATAGAAACAATTTATTTATGTCTGCTTCAACTTGTAAATGTCTTGGATTGCAATAGTTTTCACAACCTGTAAATATCGTTTGCAAAAGTGAAAAAGGGTCATACAAAAGCACAAAGAAAAAAAAAAAGGAAGAAGAAGAAGATAAGAAAACATTGCATAAATGAAAGGAAGTTTTAATCTTTATGATTAATATTGTTATCAAAAACCCAATTCAATTCAGTAACAGTCATAGATTTGGCTCAATTGAGTAGAGTTTGTTGGTTCCAAAATGAGAAACCCACTTTTGAAATAGGGAACAGTATTTTTAGTAAAACTGTAAAACAAAAGCAAAAGAGGGACTCTTGGAGTTTGTGGAATTGAAAAGTCATTGCGAAATAAATCAATGAGTCCAGGAAGCACTATTTTTTGTTTAGTGACCAAAACTCTGAATTTGTGCTGATGGAGAAATAATTCTTCTTTAAATGAATTGCAATTTTCAATAATAGTGATGTTAGTATAATAATTCTTCTTTAACCTCAATTCAAAATATGTCATGTTGAAATTCTAAGAATTCATGTTAAGTCCACCTCTTTAATATTCTACAAGTAAATCCTCCAATTGAATTGAAGCTTACAGCATATGAGGTTATAACTCATGCTATGCATCCTATTTATAATAATAATTATAAATAAATAAATAAAATTCTACACTACATATTTGATGTATTATGTATATGAGAAACAATTTCTTCCGTCAGAGTACCACTTTATTTCTATTTAGGGTATTTCAATGAGTTCCCTCTTTATCCACTTCAAATGTCTCTAAACAAAGCTTAGTGGTAGCCCAACAGTAATGGTATCTATTGTGGTACTCTATGTCTACGCCTTAAGCCACACCTCCCCCTCCCCTACTATCTACCTATTAAAAGAAAAATGTCTTTAAACGAAATATAAACCAAGGCTAAAGTTATGTCATATTAGTGAAATGAAATCCAAATGACTATCACATTTAGCTATGAATTAAATTGTATATTCAAAGTAGTTGACTACAACATCAACATGAAAGAAACAATATTAAGGACATATAACTTGAAGCAATACCTTTTGGCTAGATAACGATGCCTCACTTACTAAGCCAGACTCTTAGCTTTTCCAATAAATTCATCTTTCTCATTGCAGTCACATAAATCCAATCTTTTATTTCATTGGCAAATCTAAAATAAGCATGCCTCCAAGTCCTATTAAAGAAGAGAGCTCCACAAATTGCCCAAAAGCCAGTTGCAAATCCAACTCCCATACCAATGTAGAAGCCGGAGTTTTTAGAATCATCTTCAACACTGCCAATTGGTGATCTATTCATAGATTGTTCCTCAATTGTGCAGCTTTTTGGAAGAGGATCACCACATAACTGAGGATTTCCAATGTAACTATGGGCATCAAATGATTGAAGCTGAGTGCTTGAAGGAATTCTACCCGAGAGGTTGTTGTATGACAAGTCCAAGAGACTAAGAAATGTCATATTAGACATGCTTGGAGGAATTTCACCAGATAAATGATTTTGTGAGAGATCAACTGACTCTAACTCTTTCATACTCCCAATTTTTTCTGGTATCTTTCCCATCAAATGATTTCGAGACAAATTCAAAAACCGTAATTTGGAAAGATCAAAAATTTCAGCAGGGATTAATCTAGACAAGTTGTTACTTGAAAGGTCTATGAGCCTAACTAATTCAAGGTTCTCTTTGTATTCCATTTCTTCCCCTTTGGTTGCCAACTGAACATTCTCAACATAGGATACATGTATATACGGACATGTATTATAAGGAATATAATAAAATGAAATAACATCGGAATCTGGTAATGCCATGGCGCTAATATTTTTCAAACAGTTTGGTATGGATCCTAATAGGCTATTATTGGCAAGATCCAATACTCTAAGAGAAGAAAGTTGGCATATTTGTTGAGGTATATAACCCTTGAATTCACTTGATCTTAGACGGAGAACTATAAGATTTGTCATTTCTCCAATCCATAGTGGTATGATGGACAAATGATTATCACCCATATCAATGAGATTCAGATTTGAGCACTTTCTCAATGATGAAGGAATATCTCCATAGATGCTATTGTTTTGTAAATGCAATGATTGGAGGTTAACTAAAGCCCCCATGGAGTAGGGAATTCTACCTACTAGATTATTGCTCCCTAAGTTTAAATGGATCAAAGACTGCCAATACTTCCAACAGTGAGAAAGTTCTCCTGATAAGAGATTGTTTGATGCTTCTAAAACCTCTAATATATTCTTTCTAATTTTCTTTTGGCATAAGAAATTAGAAATGGGTCCATAAAATGAGTTGTTAGCTATATTGAGCACTCTGACAGTAGAACTCAAAAAAATTTCTGATACATCACATTCTATGTGGTTGTTAGAGAGATTGATAACTGTAATGTTTGAAGTCCAATTCCAGAACCAACCCGGAGCTTTGCCTGAAATTCCTGACATGGACAAATCTAAAAAACTGAGGGATCTTTGTGATTGTAGCCATGAAGGAAATTTAGGACCTATCTTGATTGAGCTCATGGAGGCATAGTCAAGTTGGAAGGGGGGATCCCAATTGGAATTGACATTAAAGAACAAACGTGTTTTAGACATATAGAGATGCTTTAATTTTGAGAGTTTTTGGAAATGCCCTTCATCTACGGTACCTGTTAAAGAATTTTTTCCGACATACAACGTCTCTAACTCAGAGAGAAGCCAAAGACTGTTTGGAATGGTGCCATTCAACTGATTTTGGTTGAGGCATAATATTCTCAGACGAGATAAATTCCCAAAGGAAGAAGGTATAGGACCATTTAAAGAATTAAGTCCGAGATCAAGATATGTTAGATGCTTAAGTTGGCCTAACGGCTCTGGAATTTGTTCAGTTAGCTTATTGAAACACAAGGATAGATATTCTAATTTCTCTAAATTGAAAATGCTAGGCGGTATATTGCCTTTCAAAGAATTGTTGTACAGGTTAAGCCTTAAGAGGCTTGTACTGAGATTAGAGAACCAATTAGGTATCTCATGATTGAAATGATTTTTAGAAAGATGAAGGACTCAAAGAGACGTGAAATTGACAAATCCAAGAGATGGATTCAGGCTATCAAGCTGACAATTTTCCAAGTATAGCTCCCAAAGAGATGGGAACTTACTCATTATTTGAAGCCAATCAACTTCTCTGTGAAGGTCAGCATCACTTAGTTCAAGGTATTGAATGGTAGAGAGACCAGACATCCAACGAAGGTTATCTACATGAAGGTCAGAATTATTTCCGAGAGACAGATAGCGAAGGCTTGAAAGGTTCCCAAGCTGATGAGGAATCAGTCCACAGAAGTTAGCGCCTGAGAGATCAAGATGTGACTGTACATTTAAAGTCATTGTAACTCAAATTCAAGTAATTCAAATGTTCTAATTGGAGCAACGAAACACTAATCTCACCGCCTAACCCCATTGCATAATTGAGGCGGAGCTCAGTGACTCGGCCAGTTTTATTGTCATAGAAAGCTCCGTCCCACATACAGCAATCTTTATGGTCAGACCAGGATGAGAGGACGTGTCCATGATCAGTGAGACCACGTTTGAGCGTTAGAAGGGCCTGCTTGTCTTTTTCATTGCAAGAGACACTTGAGATTAACTCTGCTTTGAAGAAGAAGAAGCTTAAACTGAAGGTAACGGAAAGGAACCATACTAAGAAAAGCACATGATGAGTTGCAACAGAGGCAGCCATTGTAACGAAGGAAGAGAAGTTTGAAGGAAGAAAATCTGAAGTGTGAGTATATTGTAATTAACTCGTCATTATATATAGTGATTCTTCAAACCCTTTCTCAATTTTCTTATTATTATATTATTTTAATCAAGACCTGGACTTGTTAGTGCTTTTATATTATTTTAAGCCAAGACCCACAATGATCAACGCTAACCACTCAGCGTGATGAGATGTATTGTAGAGTCTGTTTGGGAATATATTTATTTAATTTTGTAGCTTCTTTTTTGTATTATTTAAGGATCTCATTGTATTGTTGGTATTATTTATGAGTCTTATTATACAGCAAAAATAGTCAAATATTACGTTTTGGCAAAATTTATGGCAAACTAGCACTGTTTTAGAAATATTTAGCAATCTACCACTTTTTAAGTACTCGAGTTTAGTAAACTCAAGTTCCTAATAAGTCGCTAACGTAGCACTGTTGACCTAAAATTTGTGTAATTAAAAAAATAATGCAGTACTCGATATTACTGAAATTGAGTACTTCTTTATAGTACTCAAGTACCTTGTTTTTCTTTTTTTTCTTTTTTTTATCTCCCATAGAAACTCACTCTTGCAAGTCAAAGAAACTAAATGGCAAGCATTTATGGCCAAAGAAAAGAAGCATGAATTTGGTTTGCATGTCAGGTGTTGTTCCTGGCCATCTTCTTTGACAATTCATGAAGAACATTTAATTTAAGCTCTTGCATTTCTTCACGCATGAAACTTCTTGAATATCATGCATCTTCCTGACATGGGCATGCAAGTCATTTAATGGTTTTTTGGCTAATGTTAAGCCACTATGTTTGACTATTCAAGCCATTCCAACAAAAACAAAAAGTAGGAAAAAAAAAAAAAAAAAAAGGGTACTCGATTGCACTAATACCACGTGTTATAGCACTCGACTTAGTGCAGTCGATTAACATTTTTTTTTTCTCTTTTTTCCATTTTATACTTTTTGTTTCGGTTGGAATGGCTTGAGAGCATCGCCAATAGGCTCCCTAAAGCCAATTTTAGAGAGCAAACACACCAAAAATTCACTCCAATAGCTTCTCCATCTCTATATTTTGGAATGGAGTTGCTACAGTTGTTCTCTTAAAATAGAGAACACAATAATGTTTACTGTAGCACCTTCAAAAAATTTTATCTATTAAAATAATCACTTGGTTGAATAAAAAATAATTTTTTTCTCTTTCCTCTGTTTCTCTTTCTTCCTTGCTCTCTCTTTCACTTCTTATCAGAAAAAACACTCTCTCTTCTCATCAGAAAACAAAGATAGACAAAGGCCAACTCTCTCTGCCGGCTATGTGTGTGAGTGAAGTGAGATGAAGAAGAAAGAAAATAAAAAACAAAAAAGCAAACATAGAGGAGAAATCAAAAGATCATGGTCGGCTATGTGTGTGAAATGAGCCGAAGAGGAAAGAAAATAGAAGTCAAAAGATCATGCTAGAGAGTGTTCTAGAATCAAGTAGAAATAGAAAAAGTAAAAAGAGAGAGAGAGAGAGAGAGAGAGAGAGATCTGGAGAAAGTGATCCGAAATGAACTAGAAAAAGAAAAAGAAGGGTAGATAGAGATAGGAGTGGGATACATGTGTGGTGGAGAAAAAACCAAGAGAAAAAAGAAAAGAAACGTATGGATGAAATTAAGAAAGGAAAAATAATATAAAAAATAAGAAATAGCAATTAAGAAATGCTACCACAATATTTTCACAATAAATTTTAAGTGCTAGATTATTATTAGCTAATATTGGTAAGTAAAAAAATAATTTCAGCGGTGGGTTCAAATTAGAACTAATAACAACTTTCCACATAAGATTTTGATGTGATTCTTGTGAAAGTATTACGAAAAATGTTGTGGATATAACATTTTTCATTAAAAAATATAATTGTTGGGAATGAATATAGGAAGAATAAATGATGATAAAAAAAAGAATAAAGAATAAATAAAGAAATAATATTTAAATGAGATGGAGAAAATGATAGAGAATCTGTTGAAAAGTGTATTTAAAAAAGTAGATAAGTAAAAGCTAAATGTTACTATTCATTATCTAAACAGTACAAAAATTTAGATAAACTGCTAGAGATGCTCTGAATAGTCAGACTTAGTGGCTTGACATTAGCCAACAAACCATTAAATGGCTTGCATGCCCATTTCAGGAAAATGCATGATATTCAAGAAGTTTCATGCGTGAAGAAATGGAAGAGCTTGCATTAAATGTTCTTCATGAATTGTCAAAAAAGATGGCCATGAACAACACACATGCAAACCAAATTCATGCTTCTTTTCTTTGGCCATAAATGCTTGCCATTTTCTTTGACTTGACAAGCTTCTTTGACTTGCAAGAGTGAGTTCCTATGGGAGATAAAAAAAAATTAAAAATAAATAAATAAATAAAAGGAAAAGAAGAAAGAATGCCTCTACGTGAGACAGAGAGATAGAAAAGAACTCGATTGTATGAAAAAAAAAAAAAAAAAAAAAGGTACTCGACTGTATAAAGCACGAGTACTATAAAGAAGTACTCGATTTTAGTAATATCGAGTATCGCACTATTTTTTTAATTACACAAATTCCAGGTCAGCAGTGTCACTCTGGCGACTCACTAGGAACTCGAGTTCACTAATCTCGAGTGCTATTTAGAACTCAATTTTGTGGAGCTCGAGTACTAAAAAAGTGATAAATTGCTAAATATTTCCAAAACAGTGCTAGTTTTCCACACCAAAACGTAGTATTTGGCTATTTTCCCCCCTATTATACTATTTAGCTACATTTTAACTTATATCTTAAAATGGGTATTTAAAGGTTGACCACGCATCCCATCTCTAAAAATTAATTGTGTGAGCAAAAAGTAACACGTCAAAACCCGTTAACTTCGTTAGCTATTTTTTTTGCCCGCCACATAAATAAATAAATAAATATATATATATATATATATATATATTAAGACCTGCATATAATATTTATGCTTACTCACAATATTGTTGAATACTTTAAAACTTGATTTTCTTACTTCATATTTTATTAAAAAAAAATTGTATAACACTATAAGACAATAACATATTATAATATTTACCGTTAAAAGTTTATTTTATTTTGTCCCAAATGGAGATGTTATTATTTTTTTTTTTTAGAAAAACGTATGAAAATGTGATCCAAATATTCAAGCTAGCAGTTTACATTAGATTTGTAGTAACATAAGAAAATTAATATGATTTAGCCTTGGAAAACGTAATTATAGTGTCTTAAAAAAAAAAAAAAAACAGAACGTAATTATGGTGCCTAAATCCTAATAGAAGTTTTGATATGTCAAATAAATGCTTAATATGAAAAATTTAAAGCAAACCCAACAAAGCTTTAATCCCAGCAAAATTTATATATGATTTTTAAATTTATTTTGATTATTTTAGCTGATTTATAAAATATACAATTTTTTTTTTTTTAAATGGCATGTAACCTTATTGAGGTAGGGCACTTTGTACCCACCCTTGAAGAGTAAACCACGGATTCATATTTTGAATTATTCAAAAAATGTTAATAATTTTTTTGTGCATACCAAACACTGGAAAAAAATTTTCCATTTATCTTGCAGTCTGCTATCAAACATAGAAAAATAAAATAGTTTTCTAAAAAATACTATTTAAAAAATGACTCAGTTTTAGAAAACTTTAACCTCCAAACAAGCAAAGCATTACTAGTTCCTTTTACCATTTGAATCTAGGATAATCTAAATTACAAGGTGAAGTGCCATTAGTTAAAGAGTCATTAATATTATAATGTCGGTAAATACAATGTCTCCATTAGAAATTCTTTATTTGTTCAAACCCAGTTGCTCCTTAGATTTTTGAAACAAAACAACCCATCAGCGAACAAGTGAACCTCAACCATCAAGTCCAAAGCTTAGTCTGTTTAGAAACCCACAAACACCACCCAAGACTAAAGCTCACATGCAATTTAGCCCAAATCTTTCTTTAAAGCCCAGCTAAAAAAATTAACACTGACAGTATGTTTGTTTGCAGGGATTTTAGGACAGACAAAAAATTGAGGAGAGAAAAGAGGAGAGAACTTTTTTAGTGCGTGTTTGGTTGGAAGGAGGGAGGAAAAATGTGGTAGGGCCCGGGTGTTTTCTCCCAGGCCCACCAAAATGTTTTCTCCTACACATGGGTTTCGTCCGGTTGCTAATTCTTCTTCTTCTTTTTTCCTTCTAGTTGCATTTCCCTTCTTTCTTTTTTTTTTTTTTTTCCTTTTTTTTTTCTACTTTTTTTTTCCTGTCTTTTCTTGTACTTCTCATTAGTGTTTTTTTTTTTTTTTTTTTTTTGGCTTATCTTTCTTACGTCCACAACAATTTCACAACATTTTTACAACAAATCACATGTGGTAAGTTGTTACTGGTTCAAATTTGAATTCACAACTTAAATTACTTAACAACCTACCACTTATAATTTGTTATGAAAATGTTGTGGACATAACATTTCTCATTAATAAAAGCCACATTTTCTTAAGTGCTCTTTTGAGTTTGAGCAGATTCCTTGCAAATGACCAGTAATTTTTTTTTCTTTTTTATAATCTGATAGTCGAGACTAGAGAATTTAAACCTTAGATATCTACAATACAAATACATGTATTTATTAATTAATTTTTCAAAATAAATTTTTATAAAATCCTCATTTTTATAAATAAAAATTTTCAAATAACCTTATTTTCAAAAAATAAAATAAAATTGAATAAGTTGTACCAAAATAACTTTAGAGATCGCATTAAAATATTTGATTATAATTGAACACTCGTAAGAATATAAAAGTAAATTTGTATAAAAAGTATTATTTTCCTTATTCTTTCCACCCAAATATCAAACATAGCTTTAACATAATGTTGAGGTATAAATTTTCGGGCCTTAATTTCATTAGCCCACTCAAGCCCACATAAATATTTCCCACATATTACTCAAATATTCTCAATATTATTGGACTCCCACAAATATTTCCTATATAAAGCCCCATAAATTACCTTGGACCCTCTCACAAATATTACCCATTATATCCCACATATTATCCAACTAAGATTTTTCACAAATAATACTTATCACATTACTACCGAAATTGGGCCACCAAATTACACTATCTCCACAAAAAGCCCAAAATCATTTAACTTGTGGGCAAAACCCAAAAGCCCAACAAAACCTTCTTACAAAGCCTGCTACGATGCGATATCTCTAAAACCCGCTACGATGCGGCATCTCTAAAGGCCGCTACAATACGGCGTCTCTAAAGCCTGCTACGATGCGGCATCTCTAAAACCCGTTACGATGCGGCTTCTCTAAACCTTGCTATGATGCGGCATCTCTAAACCCTGCTATGATGCAGCATCTTTAAACCCCACTACGATGCGGCACCTCTAAAGCCCATTACGATATGGCATCTCTAAAGCCCGCTACAATGTGGCACCTCTAAAGCTTGTTACGATACAGTAATATTTTTGCAAAATCTTACAAAGCCCAAATACTAATTTGGAACTTATCTTACGAAGCCCAAATACTAATTTGGCACTTATTTTACAAAGCTCAAATACTAATTTGGCACTTATTTTATAAAAGCCCAAAATGTCATTTTGGCAAAAACAATTACTTTATGATTAAAGCCCAAAACTATTTCTTGGCAAAATATATACTAAAGTCCCTAACTCATGGTGAAATATAAATTAATCATCTCTCAAAAAATATTTATTTCACAAAATTTATGGGAATTATGTTTATTTTCCATAATCAACTAACTACAAAAGCCCATGAATATCACCCATGGCAAAACTCTTCATTTTGTAGTGACAACCAAGCCCAAAGGAGCTCAACTACAAAGCCCAGCTGAGTCGGCCCAGCCCACACACAAATCCCAGCAACTGAAGATCACATGAATTGACCAGCCAAATTTCAGCATAACCAAACAGCTGGAACCCATTCCCATCAAGTCCCAACTTGTTCAATCAAATTAGAAGAGGACACCTATCCATCAGGGGTCAAACTCTTCCTTCACAAGCTGAAATTTCATCATTTCTCATATGACATAAAGCTAAAACTAACGTGACAGAAAGCTGGCAAGCTTCAGCTAGCTGTCCCTTCTTTCTTCTCCAGCCCGTTCAGTCAAGAACCAAAAGCAGCCATGACTAGGCCATTAAAGCCCCTGAAACAACTTGAAATCAATTCATTTTCATACTAAAAACGTGTACTCTCTAGTTCATTAACCAAGCACATGAACCCCAAATGGGAAAACTTAGGGAAATGTGGTTTGGAGGGCACCAAAGGAATCCTAGCAGAGTTCCCAACAAGGGCTTCAAGATTGACACCTGTCTTGGAGTGACACAATCTGCCCTAGGGAGCTCTGATTCTAGTAGCAGCATAACCAAGATCATTAGCCTAATGCATGCTCTAATCCCATCATCCAAGGCCAATCAACACTCAATGCTAAGTCAGAATCCCAGCTGTTATTACCCAAAACAGCAAGAACCTTCTAAAAGTTGAGCTTACCACTCTTAGCTAAAATCTTAGGAACGATTCTCTAAGGATTTTCTGAAGATTGAGGGAGATTTAGTAGCAAATTATTTGCTAATTACCCCCCTAAAACCCAACTATAAATGGAATTCTCCATTAATGCTTCAGAGGGAGAACACACTAAGATATACACCAAGAAAGAGGAACTCTTCCTTAACCTCTCTATAAAAAGCCTTCTCTAAGCTCTGAAAAAGTCACTGAGTTCTTAGTTTCAAGTTTAGAAACTAAGATCCCCAGTTCTGAGCTCACAAACACTCCTCATAGCTTTACTCATAAACACTTATCTACTCCCAGCAGAAAGCCCCAGCAGCCTTACTATCCACTCTCACTCATTTACTCATACTACTCACAAATGACTCTCTCTACTCACTACATGTACTATATTCACGAGCATACCTTGGCACCATAAGGATCTTGCTGCGCTAGCTGGGATTTCTCTCTCTCCTTTCATCTCACACTAAGTTTTCCTCATTATTTGTTATTATGAAACCCATAATATTTACTTATTCATTTACTATTGATGGTTATAATGTAACTGTTACTATAGAATTTTTCCCTCATATTGTTGTATTAGAAGACTCTTCTCCAGAGCTAACAGATGATGAGTATGAAAATGTAAATATTTCCCTTAATCTATGAAATAGCTAACAGTTGGAGGTTTATCATGTTTTATCTTACTTTACCGCTGGGCTATCTTCTGCAGAAACATTTTACCACTGGGCTATTTTCTGGAGAAACATTTTATTGCCGGGCTATTTCTTATAGTATGTTTTTTTCACCATGCTGACGTGTCTGCTGTAGGGATTATTTATGGGCCATTCTTGTCAATCTCAATCTAGGCCCAAGGCATAAAATACAGTGAATTCTTTGGACTTCACCGATAGCCTTTGGGTTGTGTATCAAGCCCATCGTCGAGTTTCGGTTTACACTCCCAACCCAATATAAATCTCATTTGTCGGAAGGAAAACTTTTTCGCCCCCGACACATAACATAATCTTTTTCTTTCATTTTTTGTTGTTGTCCATTAGAGGTCAATGACAAGATTAATTGTACGCATTGGTAACTTTCTCTACTTATCTAAAGACCAAATTATAAACTAGATTCTTCAATAACCTTGTATATTTTCTAGTATTTTCAATGAATTTATTTAAAATTTTCTCCTTCCCAACTACTGAATTATATATATATATATATATAAATAAAGTATGAACAAGACTATATTATGTTTTTTATTTACTTTATCAATTGTGAGTTAATTGACATTCATAATGAAGAGGAAATTACATCTTTATGTTATCTTTTGGCTATCCAACTAATGCTATCAAAAAATTCAATTGTCTATACAAAGTAAAAAAAAAAAAACCATGACCTAGATAATTAGTAAAATACGGTACATGTAGAGTATGATATTCGGTATCTTTAAGAAAAGTTGTTTAAAAAATTTGGCACAAAAATACAGAAACAAGAAAAAAATGGTATATGACATTTGTTTTTAAAAACTTCGCAATCAAATATACATTAACATTATATACTATTTTGAAAGTAAATACAGTAATGTTTGTATTAAATAGGAAATATTCTTAGATTTTAATTTTAAATAATCATATGATTATATCAAAAAAATATTCAATAGAATAATTCTTACTAAAACTATTTAGAGTATTTATTATGGAATATTCAATAGATTAAAATATATTCAAAATACTTTTATGAAATTTTTTACCAGAGGAAGTATAAAAACTATAACATAAATATTATATATCAAAAAGATATTCAATTGAATAATCAGTTCTATGGGAAATATTCATATAAAATAGAGTTACAATAATAAATAAATAACAAGAATGTACATTAAACAATGAGTTTTGTGTCTTTGAAGAGTGTGACCTATTATCTATATGTATATATATCTAAAAGCTGAAACGTAACATTTATTGTTGCTACGCTCCAATTGAGTCACATCATTGGCCATGTCACATTCTTTTCTTTTTCATTTTTTTAAACAGTATTAATATAGATAAAAAAAAAAGTGTAAATTTACACATTCTCTAACTCACTAAATCCAACTCATCATTGATTCAGTCATCTTCTAATTCTCAACTCTTCATTTTCCCCTTGGAACCCAATTAGCTATTTTCAAGTTCAAACCCTTCAATTGCCACCCTTACAATTAACTATGTTATTTTTAAAACTAAAAATTTTCAATTGCTCTCAATTATCCATTAAATGTTTTCTTATTTTTCACCTTCCACATTTTTTTTTTTTTTTTGATAAATTATGTAGAATCCTCTCCATAATGACTAAGCTAACCACAACCCATTCAACTTCTCCATTTACTCCATTAAAACCCAATTGGCTAACTATTTGAATTCACAATTAACCATCCTAGAATTTAATAGGATAACATTGAACACCAAGCATAAGCATATTTTCATGGATGATTCTACATCCGTAACCATCCATTACACAACAAAACCACAAACAAAAACAAAAATACCGTTTTTTTTATAAATAAAAATCACTTTTACAGGCTGAATTCAATTATGCATCTGCAACTACCCATTAAAACCAACTACCCTCCCTTCCCAAAAAAAAAAAAAAAAAAAAAAAAGAAGACAATTACACCAAATATTCAACATCAAGCATAATTATATCTTCATTGGTTGTTCATTTACTGTAATATTTTCTTAACCTTACAATTTCTCTATCTATCCATCTTCTTTTTATTTTGACTCTTCTTCTCCCCATTTTTTTTACAATAAAAATTGTTATTTTCTCTTCCATTCAATCCATATTTTGCTCACACAAAAAGGTGAATACTCTCTCTCTCTTTATATATATATATATATATATATATTCTTTCTTTTGGTGGATGTTTAATTCTTTAGATTGGTGAATTTTTATGTTTAACTCTACTTTAGGTTGATATGATTTGATTATATTTTAATTTTTTATCTTTTTAATTTTATTTTCTTTATTTGTTGCATATTATCCTATGAAATTACAAAATAATTTAATGTTATTCTATTACATAGCATGACTTAGATAATTTGGTGTTTACAACGATTCATTTTCTTTTGAATCTTCTACTCATCTTCTTTTATATAATTTTATTATTTGTCTCACATTCTCTTCCAAAAAAGGTGATTGTTCTCTCTCTCTCTCTCTCTCTCTCTCTATTATTAATTTTTTCTTGCAACTCTAATTTCGATTGATGATTTTTTTTTTTCGTGTCTCTACTTCTGGATGATACACTTTAATGGTGTGTTTGAATTAATTTTTTAGATATTTTAGAAGTGAGATGATTATGTATTTGAATATTTCTATGAATCATTTGAGCAATATCCATTATGAATTTCATGATAATCTTTTTAGGAGAATGAGAAATTCAAATAATTAATTTTGGAACTTAAAAATTTTAGTTGTAGAAAAAAAAAACCATAACACACTATACAAAAGTTTGAATAATATAGATCAATTGAAAAAAAAAATAGTATTTCTATCTTTTATCTCAAAAACAAATAATGGAATAATATCACATATACTCTCTATCCCTCTTACAGTATTGGTTTGAATTAATTTTTAGATATTTTAGAAGTGAGATGATTATGCATTTGAATGTTTCTATAAATTATTTGAGTAATATCCGTTATAAATTTGTGATGAGATTTGGTTATCATGATAATCTTTTTAAGAGAATGAGAAATTCAAATAATTAATTTTGGAACTTAAAAATTTTAGTTGTAGAAAAAAAAAAACCATAACACACTATGCAAAAGTTTGAATAATATAGATCACTTGAAAAAAAAAAGTTGCATTTCTATCTTTTTTCTCAAAAAAAAAAAAAAAAGGAATAATATCAATTGAATGCACCTAAGTTTTTCAAAAAAAAAAAAAATCAAAATAATAGAATGATGTATTTGTTGAGATGGAGAGATGAAAAATAATTTTAGAAATACTATCTCTAATATGTTTTATAGAATAAATCATTTATTACACTACGTTACAAAATAGTTGTATATTTCCATGCATTGTTTGGGTCTGCGACTAGTTTGATTTTAATTTTCAAAGAATAATGAGTAGGGAAAGGATGGTAGAAGATTAATTTTGAGTCTTTGTGTTTGCTTGGACTCTTATAATATTTATCATTTGCTAGCTAAATGATACGCATTACTAATAAAACACATATGTACTTTTGGTTTGAGAAAAACGTGCCCATTTTTGTATAATTGGAAAGAAAATGTGGGACAAGAATTTTATTGAATTTTACAAACGTACATGTACAATACGAGTAACTTATGCCTACTTACTAACTAGACCACCTATATGAATATTATTAAATTATCTAAGAAATATATAATTTTTCAAAGCGATCAAAAGTTAAAACTCCCTCTCATTTCTAATTGCAATGATTCTTTTCCTATTAATCTCACTAGTTCACATTTCTTTACACTCTTTCCCATATCACAAATCCTTACACTCCATCTAATTGCAATAATTCTTTTGTTGACTAATCCTATCCCTTTATGTGTGGCTTCTCCAGCCCTAATGTCCTAAATCCCAATCCAATTTTATAAGACCACCCCTTTAAATACACCACCCACAAAACTTTAAAGCTTACTCAATTTAGGATTAGTGTGCGTTTGGCTGGGACGATTACGATTGCGTTTGCGTTTTTTCCTCTTTTTTTTTTTTTTTTTGCCGTGAAAAGAGTCTTTTTCAACCGTGAACAGTGCATGAATGCACTGTTCACGGTACTGTGCGGCTACTGTTTAATGAACAGTAGCTGCACTTGTTGACTTTTGTCAATGAACAGTGCATCTGTGCATTGTTCATGAACCCACAATTTTCACTTTTTAGCAACTTTTTCATTAAAAATGGGTCCCACGGTACTATTCACACATTTAAAAATTATTTTGCTACAGTATTTTCAGTTTTCAGTTTTCAGTTTTCAGCTGTATCCAAACGGACCCTTAAAGTTTGTTTTAGATAATAGGGAGAGGCGAAGGGGGTAAGATTCGAACCATAAATATGAGACACTCTTTATCACTATTGATTGAACACCATAGTGAGTTGGAATCTCCCCAAATACTAGCTAGGGGGAGGATGTGGGTTCGAGCGGCAAGAATGACATATTTAGTATGTAGTGTTTTAAATCGCCTTTTTTTTTTTTTCCATTTTTTAATCTTGCTCGAGCAAGCCAGCTTGCGCTAGCCCATCAGATTTCATTCATTGAATTGAAAGAGTGTCAAGAAAACACAGCTAGAAAGGCAAAAAGTTTAGAGAATAGTGCAATTTACAGTAGAGCTTCATTGCTGTAGAGCCAAGAAGAAAATATCAGAGAGGAGCTTTTATTGCTTTATAGAGCTTGAGTTGTTTTAGGGACCGGAGAAGCAAGGTGTGGCTTTGTGAGAAGTATTTTCAGCAATTATTTTTAGGCAAGCAGATTGAGATTGAATGATAGAGTTTCATTAGTACCCCCATGTCATTGCCAAGATCATTAAAAATAACTAATGCTAAGTGCTCGATAAAATGCCCCTTTTATTATCGCATTGCACATAGCATTTTTCCAATGAGATTCAAGAAGTTCTAGCTTTTTCAAGGAGGGAATTCGCAAAGGAAATCACCATTGAAAGATTGCAGAGGTTATGGACCAACGTGGTAGGAAGGCAAGCAGTTTCATTTTATTCTATTTGAGGTCATACTCTCTATTCCTTCCTTAATTGACTTACTCTTTCACATCAATGCATTTGAAAATTCCTCAATCAAAGCATTAAAGATAGTGACAGAAAGTGGAAAACCAAAGCGAAATTCTCAAATGAAAAAACCACAATGGGACACAAATAATCCCATAGAAAATCCACTAAATCTGAAACAATTACAATAATTATCAACTTACAAAACTTCTAGCACTCTAAAGGATAGTTTGTGATCTAAGTATGTGTATATATATAATGGACCAAATTAGGAATTGGCATATTGGAAGAAAATTGACTAATTATGTGATTAAAGTTAAACTCATCTTGCTTGAATCATGAATTAAGCTCATCGGTGTTAGGGAATGGGAGGAGCATGTACAACTTATAGCATGATGACATTATTACACTAGAACAAGCCACTTCATGCTAGTGTTGTATGTATCATGATGCTAATGTATATCTTTAAGTGTTAATTGATTGACACTTAGCCACCATTGAGCCATACAGATAGAGTGCTATTTCAATACCCGAGTTCAGATATGAGTAACACCCTTTCCATTGTGTAGAATAGTGGAGCTGCTTTTCCTCCTCTCTCTTTCCCCCCCCCCCCCCCCCCCCCCTTCAACTGTGTTTTTCAATGTTGATCAGAAATGTCAAATCATTTTACCTTCCTTTGTATAGTTCATAGGCATAATGAACCTTCAATGGACAAGAAGAAAAATATTTATGTAAAAGAGTATGTTGGTAATGAGGTGAAACACACTTAAGTAGTCGCACACCTGTAAACAATAATGATGGTACCCAAATGGTAAAATATGGCATTGCATCTTTTCCCATAGCCCATAGGCAAATCCACTTAGAAAATACAAGACAGCCTAAGATTCTACATGCTAATCAAATATTCCAATACTTTCACAGAGTCCTATTTTGTGATGGCACCTTAGGATAACATGTATTACATGTAATCACCTTAGTGTGTTATAAAGTCACATAAAAAACTCTCATTTCATGCTAAATGTGTGCTTTATTTATCATTATCTACATTATTATTGATATTTGTTGAAATCCTAGTGGGAGTTCCTCTTGCAGCTGGACTAGTATTCAGCTACAAGCTTAGCAAAGGAGGAGTTAGTCTCAAGAAGATTTGAAGGCTTATCATATTCTATAAGTTTCCCTGCAAGACCAAACCAACTCTGAAAGTTCAATATGGGTATGAAACACCCTTGAACGTTTAGACCCCCAGATACAAAAATATCAATTCAAGCTTTATATCAAACAATTAATGTGCAGAATATGATAACAAGCTTATAACAGAATTGATAAACAATCTAAGCCAAATACAAACACATCCACAGCAGTAAATATAAGGCAAAGATAAAGGAAAGAGAGATGCAAACACACGGACAACACACGATGTGTTATCGAAGAGGAAACCGAAGTCCTCGGCGTAAAACCTCTTCGCCGCCCTCCAAGCGGTGATAAAATCCACTAAAGAATATAGTTGGGATACATGAACAGCAGAAGACCCTCCAAGCCTAATCTACCCAAGTACCTAAGCCCTCCAAGCTTCTTGCTCCAACGAGATTACGCCGAACCTATTCCTTCTTTAGCTTGCCGGATTCCACTACTTGACCATAGCATCAACCAATGTATATTGGTTCCTTTCCAAACTGCTTCCCTAAGCACCAAATGAACCTTCTCACAGACGTGGGTGTGGTGAGATAAGGGTTTGGTAAATGACCTCTCAAGGGTATGACAATGGAGAGGAAGAGAGTAGAGGAATTTGTAGAGTCTCTTTAGATGAAGATTGGGGATGAGGCAATCTTGTTTTTCTCTAGGGTTTTCTCTCACAAAATTCTCTCTGGAAGCTCTCTCAAAATGATGGGTATAAGGGTGTATATATAGTAGGGTGAGAAGGGAATGCAAAACGTCAGTTTTTGCCAAACAGGGCAAGTTGGCGACTTGGTCTCGCGGCTTGTCCAAGTCGCGAGTTCAAGTCGCGACGTAACGGCCTGGCCAGACTGGAACTTTTGTCCTGTAGCGTGACAGCTGGCGCGACCCTTTAGCTTCCCAGTGTGCCTCTCACGTGCCAACTTTTGACAGCTTGCCATTCGCGATCCACCCGTGAGCCCTAGCCGCGAGCCTCTGTTTTTCTTGCATACTCTTGAGCTTTTCTTCACATCTTCTCACACACTACTCTTACAATTTTTCCACCTAAATACAGGGTTGCGAAGTGCTAAATTACAAGCAAATTGGTCACGGAATAAAGCCAATTAAATGGTTGATTAAATTCAACCTTACAATCTCCCCCTTTGGCTATTCCGCGACAAAACCCTACAACAGACTCTAGACTTAAACGTGAGTTGGGAACAGTTGGAAAACTCACTCACACCTAACTCTAGATTCTGTAAAGCTCTTGAACATATGAATAAGTAACTCTTGAAACACAATAACATAGCAATATCATTGTATGCAGAAAACTTAATATGCATATGGAGCAAAATAAGCATGATCAAGCAAAAATGAGCATAAGCATAAAAGCAATAATTCATGGCAAGATCAACACCAGTAGTCACTTAAGCAAAAGTGATTACTATGTTCATTCACAGAAGGAATGAACATCCGGACATGCAAAAATGATAAGCTCAATTGAAGAGAATCATTTGCAAGTCCAACACTCAACCAATGCATACAAACATATATGCATCTAGGAACAATCCTATACGGGCACAAGAGTGTTGTACTTAAGAAAATGCAGGGCATTAACAAGTACCAAAGCATAAAGCACAAAGGCTGCATATGCAAAGTTTTGCAAATACATGACACAAACCATAAAAGCCTACAAATAGTGCATAAGAACAAGAAACAACCCTCAAAGCTTACAAAAGCAACAAAGGGTACAAAACTACAATCAAACAGTGCTTAAAGCTGAATCACATCATACTATATAAGTAAACACCAAAGATTCACAAGTGTATCAAACTTAAAACACAAATATTTAAAATAGACTAAAAAAAACCAGTGTATCAAACTTAAAGAAAACAAATATTTAAACTCCCCCTCAAAATGAGCACTTCCCCTTAAGAGCTGCCCCAAAAGTTCTCCCCCTTTTTGACCGGAATGGCCAAAGGGTTAGTGATCCTGGCTGGTATGAATGCTGTCAAACTTGGCAGAGAGAACATCAAGCTGGTCCTACATTGCTGTCATCCTCTCTGTCTGTTGATTCTGAACATCGCGGATTGTATCAAGTCTCTCCAGGATGATCTGAAAGGTATCAGGAGGTACAGGTGATGAGGTAGAAGGTCTGCTCCTCTTGACTCTTACTCTAGGTGTGGAAACTGGTCCTGCCCCTTCTGCTTCAGTCTCCATAGGATCACCTTCTTCGTGGACACCCTCTTCTTCTTCACCTGGAAGACGACTCTGTATCCGTATTAGAGTAAATTTGTTGATGGCTGATAGAGGAGGCATGGGACTGATATCTTGTGGGATTACAACACCCTTTTCTTTGAAAATTCTCATGAGAAGACTTGGAAACACCAGCTTGGGCCTCGAGGTGGTTTTAGTTTCATCCATTATAGTATCAAAAATGTGGGAACTGATGTCAATAAAGGTGTTTTCCTTAAGATCCATAAGAAAGATGGCTCTGGCATTCAACAATGTAGTCATCTTCCTTATAGGGTACAGATTGTATATCATTATTGTTGTTAAACACCTCATGTCTTTAGGAAAGTCAGAAGTGTTGAGACATCTCTTTTCTAAAACTCCACCAATCTTTTTCTGGACAGTTTCTAGAGAGACCATTCTGTCCTTGTAGTTCGTGAATTCATAATCTTCTAACCCCTCCAGTCCTAAAACCTTATCAATGTCATAAGCATCTAAGGTAAACTCCTTTTTCCTCACCCAACAACTCAACTCCTCCTCCTTTATCACAACATTGGCATAGAATTCTCTGATTAGTGGCTCACACACTAAAGGTAAGTCACCCAGAAGTTTCTCCCAGCCTCTTCCTTCAAAGCATTTTGGAATGAATGTATCCCTCAAGTCATGTAAATCCACAAATCTCTCCTGGATAATTGTTCCTTTTACGAAGGAATCTCTGTATCTCTCAAAATGCTTGATTGATCTAAACAGGTTGCTGTCCATTTTCAATCTTTTATCAGCCTTCTTAGCAGGAGTCTTCTTCTTAGAGGATGTGGAAGCCATCTGTAAACACTCAGAAAAGTCCACAACAAGGGCACAACACAATATGTGGAAGTATACTCAAATTAGTAACCATGTAGTTATAAGGAAGAACAGAGTGTTGGGCAAAAACACAAACCAAGAATAGTTGATAACAAAGAAATAAGACATCACATAATAATCACAAATTAAACAAGTTCAGTCTGTAAAGATGAAACTTTCATATAGACAGATGAAAGCAACTATAACTGATACTTAACCAAATGAACATGGAATGTGCAAGAGAATCCCTAGAGGCAAGGTCACACTCAAGATGTGTTAATACACACACAGAACAGATTGAACCACATAAACATAAGGTCATACACATGGCAAACTCAAATTTCATTTAGGGAAACATCACAGAAAAACCAACAACCGTATACCCAATGGGTATAAACATTCAAATATCAAATTTCAAGCATGAAAACCCATGAATGAGAAGGTGAAAGCATGAAAACCCATAATGGAGCAAACTCAAGAAACTAGGCATAACCAAGAGGGAACAAACCAAAACATCAAAACAACATTTTTAAGCATAGATGTTTAGAATAGCCAAATAGCCATCCGAACAGTAAAACACATAGATTCAAGAATATTTTACATAAAACATGAAATTGGAGTGAAGATCAAGAAAGCCCATACCTTTTTCTTGAAGATTTATGCAGAAATGATGCAAAGATGAAGGATTTTTCAGTGAGAATCGAAAACTTTGAGAGAGAGAGTGAAGAAGACAATGAACAGTCGCAGAAAGTCGAGGGAAAATTGAAAAACAATTTTAAAAACTATCTTAAAAAACACAAAACACGCGTTTTTCGTGACTTAACCAAGTCGCCAGTAAGTCGCCAGGGCAAGCCGCAAAACACTGTGAAGGTAAGATTCTAGAGAAATCTTCTAAGTGTTTTTCGCGACTGGAAGGTTTAGCAGCGAAGGAGTCGCGAGCTGAGCCGCGAAAATCTCTGAGTAACCCTCGCGATTGGATATTCCACCTGCGAACAAGTCGCCAAAATGAGCCGCGAAAAGAGCAAAACTCAAATTTTTCAAAAATTTTCTAAGTCTTTTTCGCGACTAGAATACTGACTCGCCAGTAAGTCGCGAAAAATCTCTGATTGAGCTCGCGACTGGGGCTTGCGACTGTGTTAACCTGCGACTTAGTCGCCAAAACAGGGCAACACAATTTTTGAAAACAATTTTGCATTTTTGTAAAAACAAAGTACTTTCCAAAAACAAAACAAAACACTCAAAAATCATTTTGTGTTTGACCAACAAAGATTGAGCATGTGAAAGCACATTTAATCAAGTACAATCACACAAATGAATATGGCATTCATTGAACATAAACTTGTGTGTTGTGTGTGGATATCAAAAATGAGATAGTCCTTAGTCCAATGTGAAGCTTCAATGATTGATTCAATCAAAGCATACACAACTAGCACTAGATAATGTGACCTATCTCAATTATAGAAGCATGCATATATGACCTCCCACAAGAACTTGATAGCAACTCTTTGAAGCTTTTCATTTGGCTCCATATTCAACATATCATTTGCCATTTTTGAGCAAAGAAACTCTCATTGAGAGATTGATGCCTGAAATTTTTGATATTTCAATTGATGAGTTAGCCTTTGGCTTTTTGAGAATCATACAATTTATTATGGTCGCTTTCCCTTTTTCCTAGTCAAATACTAGTATGTGCGACAGGCTTTTGCAGCTCTATATCTCTTTTCATTTGGAGATTTACATTTAGAGAGCTAAAAAAAATACATAAATAAAAAGTGGGAAGATATATAGGCATGAGTCTATGCATGTCTCAAGATCAACAAAAACATTCACTAATCATTCATGACAAGGTTGAAGATCTATTTACAACAATCACATAGATTTCAGAATTTCTTCCACAATGATATGAGTGCATGAGAGACAAGCTAAGCTCATTAAATGCACAGAGCCATTAGTACAAAGGTACAAGGCTAAACTTGCTTTGAGACAAAGCTCAACAAAGTGATCAAACTTTTTGGATTTTCAACTTTTTATGTGTTTTTGGATTTTTGACACGAAAGCAGTAGAAGAATGATCAAAAACAAGAAAACTGGGAAAGCATTTTGAACACAAACAAACCACAAAATAAACAGATACTCAAAAACACAACGCAAATAACCAATCATATCCACAAAGCATAGGAAGAATTGATGCATGGACATGTTATAATGCATATGCATGAGTACCCTTTGTCACCCACACGTCACGTGCGTTTGGGGTGATATCTTTGATGGATTGGGTACGAGAGTTAGGACTTTCAAACCTCCTGTTGAAGCTCTCCAAGCAAGTGGTGAAGGCGCCAATAATTTTCATCACGTCTGTTATTCCGGAATCACGGTTTTGGCTCCTTGATTGCTCACCACCCCAAGACCTCAAATCGTTTCTTCTTCCTCAGGACCGAGGTACACTCGCATTGTTGTCTGCTCTTAGCTTTTGACAGTTTGGTTTAGTGTGTCCTTGCAATTCGCAATAGTGACAAATATAGTTTATTCTAGGGCCTTGCTGCTGTCTTGGGAGAGATCTTCCTCTAGCTCCAAATCTGACTTCAGATTGATTTCGGGATTTGTAAAACATCCGTTAATTAGCCACATTCTCTTTCTTTTCATCCTCAACTATCTCTGGAGTAGACTTATCAACAGCTGTCTCTTTGTTTTTCACAAACTTTACTTCCTTAGTGACTTTGGCTGATAAGCTGCTCCCTCCGGTATATCCCAACCCAGACTTGTCTGAGGCATGTCTTTGAGAAAAAATAACTTCATCTAGCTTCCTGGAGGAGACCCTATCTACCTTGGCATGAGCTTGTACTACCTCTTGCTCGAGAAACCTCACCTTCGTGTAAGTTTCTGATAGCTCACTATTAAGTGCTTCAATCTCACACTTTGCCTCCTTATATCTAACCAGCAGGCTTTTGAAATCTTCCTCAGCTCTCTTCATTTTCTTCACGGCTGCCTTTGCTACCTTTGTATACTCTCTTGATTTCTCAAGAAGTATTGCGTAATTCTTTTGAAGGCTGGATGCGCTTCTTCTTCTTCTCCTTCTGATTCTTCAACAATCCCAATGGACTCCTCATCAGAACATTCACCCAGCTCATTCACAAGAGTACTCAAATCATCTGAAGATCCCACATGTCCGATGGTCATGAATGCTGAGTAATTTCCTTCTCCGTCACATCTTTCTTCAGAGTCAGATTTTGATGAGTCTGAGTCACTTAAGGTAGTGGCATAAACCTTTCCTTTTGACTTCAAATAATTTGGACATTCCTTTTTGAAGTGTCCATGTCCATTGCACTCGAAGCACACAATGTCCGAAGAAGATTGAGACTCCTTCCCTTCTTTCCTTGTAAACTCTTTCTTATCACCTCTTGAAGATGAAAATTTCCCTTTATTAAATGGTTTCCCACTGCCCTTCATCTTCAGAAATTTTCGGAAGTTCTTTACAAGATATGCCACTTCCTTGTCCACTCCATCTCCTTCGGAGGGATCATCCATTCTTTCGGTGATGGTTTTGAGAGCAAATGATTTACTCATATTGTGTGAAGGCAGTCCCAGTTCATATGTTTGGAGAGACCCAATCAGCTCTTGAATTTTGATCTCATCCAAGTCTTTACTCTCATCTATGGCTGTGACTTTTGCTCTAAAACTTTCAGGCAAGGACCTCAAAATTTTTCTCACCACCTTGGTATCTTCAATCTTCTCACCAAGATTGAGTTTAGCAATGACAATTTCGTTGAGCTTCCCATAGAATGAATCAAACGATTCATCTTCACCCATCTTGAGCTCTTCAAATTTGGTGGTAAGCATTTGAAGCTTTGTGTCCTTCACCTCCTTGGCCACTGTCATGTGAGATATCCTATGGAATTCATCAGGAGACATAGCATAAAAAATAGCATTTAAAGCTTTACTATTTGCATTGGCTGCTGCAAGAGCTGCCTTATCCCAGTTGGCCTTAGGAGCCTCTGGTTTAGTCCAACCTATCTCAACCGCATCCCAAACGGTATCTTCTATAAAGCATAAAAATGCTCTCATTCGGACTTTCCAAAAAGCATAATTATTACCATCAAAAAATGGTGGAGCAGTGAGAGATTGAGACCTATCCATCTCAACAAGGGGTCAAGGATCACACTTAGGTATTAAAACCACAACAAGTGTACCCGCTCTGATACCAATTGAAAGTTCAATATGGGTATGAAACACCCTTGAACGTTTAGACCCCCAGATACAAAAATACCAATTCAATCTTTATATCAAACAATTAATGTGCAGAATATGATAACAAGCTTATAACAGAATTGATAAACAATCTAAGCCAAATACAAACACATCCACAGCAGTAAATATAAGGTAAAGATAAAGGAAAGAGAGATGCAAACACACGGACAACACACGATGTGTTATTGAAGAGGAAACCGAAGTCCTCGGCGTAAAACCTCTCCGCCGCCCTCCAAGCGGTGATAAAATCCACTAAAGAATATAGTAGGGATACATGAACAGCAGAAGACCCTCCAAGCCTAATCTACCCAAGTACCTAAGCTCTCCAAGCTTCTTGCTCCAACGAGGTTACGCCGAACCTATTTCTTCTTTAGCTTGCCGGATTCCGCTACTTGACCATAGCATCAACCAATGTATATTAGTTCCTTTCCAAACTGCTTCCCTAAGCACCAAATGGACCTTCTCACAGACGTGGGTGCAGTGAGATAAGGGTTTGGTAAATGACCTCTCAAGGGTATGACAATGGAGAGGAAGAGAGTAGAGGAACTTGTAGAGTCTCTTTAGATGAAGATTGGGGATGAGGCAATCTTGTTTTTCTCTAGGGTTTTCTCTCACAAAATTCTCTCTGGAAGCTCTCTCAAAATGATGGGTATAAGGGTGTATATATAGTAGGGTGAGAAAAGAATGCAAAACGTCAGTTTTTGCCAAACATGGCAAGTTGGCGACTTGGTCTCGCGGCTTGTCAAAGTCGCGAGTTCAAGTCGTGACGTAACGGCCTGGCCAGACTGGAACTTTTGTCCTGTAGCGTGACAGCTGGCGCGACCCTTCAGCTTCCCAGTGTGCCTCTCACGTGCCAGCTTTTGGCGGCTTGCCAATCGCGATCCACCCGCGAGCCCTAGCAGCGAGCCTCTGTTTTTCTTGCACACTCTTGAGCTTTTCTTCACATCTTCTCACACACTACCCTTACAATTTTTCCACCTAAATACAGGGTTGCTAAGTGCTAAATTACAAGCAAATTGGTCACGAAATAAAGCTAATTAAATGGTTGATTAAATTCAACCTTACAAACTCAGATTAGCATAAGCTGCCTCAAGATCAATACAACTTTGTGAACCAGTTTGGATGGAGACTCTTAGGCATTTTGGACTCAAAACTAGCTTTCACGTATATCCCTAGGTACTTACAATTGATCTTATTGTAATTTCTTTTTCATTCAGTATATTTCCAATTATGATAAGCTTATTTTTCAATTTATTGACTTATCTATAGTTCTTTAAAACCTCACTCTTTATAGATACAACTTAATTTACCTATCTTATTCTTTAAGTAAAACAAACCATTGAAAATTTGCTCATCCAACCACATTATTAGCTTTGATCCGTTACGGAATCACACAAAAACCCATAAATTGCCAAGGAAGCCCTTAAGCTAAGCAATTCTTTCAGCATTTTAGAAGATAGTTCTCAGATACAATTGCCATCACGTTTATACATAATTTAAAATTATACTTCCCCTTGCATTTATTTAACCATTTTTCTAACTGTTTCTCAATAATCTTGTTTATATACATATTTATCTACATGGCTAAAAGAAAAAGGAAAGGGGAAAACATTGAATTGGATTCCATCTGTATGTATAAAAAGAAAGTTGGAAAGTAAAAAAACATACCATAAGAGAGGACCATGACCATATCACTATCAATAACAGTAGGAACTCTATGAGCTACTGTTATCACCGTGCATTCTGAGAATTCCTGCCAGATAATTCTTTGTAAAATGGCATCTATGGTAGAATCAATGGAAGCAGTAGCTTCATCAAGAACTAGAATTTTATTCCTTTTAAGAAGGACTCTACCAAGGCAGAAGAGTTGGTGTTGCCCGGCACTCCAATTTTCTCCTTCATCACTCACTATTGAATATGCCAGAGTTAATGAATATTATTATCCATATTGCTTTAAAATCACTTTAGAGAAATTGGCATGTTTAATTCTTATAGTTAGTTATAAAAAGAATCATAAACTGACCTGAAGAGTCTAGCAGATTGGGGAGGCTACTGATTGTTGCCTTAAGCTGACATTTCTCAAGAGCCTATAAATGAAAATGTTAGTTGGGTTGCTCCAAACTTGCAAAAGAAAAGAAGACAAAACAATACAGAAGAATTTGTTCAAGATGAGAATCAGTAGGCTTACCTTCCATATTTCATCATCAGAGTAAAGACCTAGAGGATCCAAGTTTTTTCGCACACTACCCTTGAAAAGAGTTGGCTCTTGAGGGATGATGCTGAGTTTCATCCTTAAATCCTTCAAACCAATGGAGCATATGTCAAGCCCATCTACAAGAATTTTACCACTTGCATGCTCTACCAAACGAAATAAAGCACTAATTAGTGTAGTTTTTCCACTTCCTGTTCTTCCCACAACGCCTACTTTAGTCCCTTCTTTGAAAGTGCAAGTGATTTCCTTGAGAACTAATGGAGCATTTGGACGATATCTTATCTGAAAACCGACCAAAAGAATGAATAGTTGGAGTCAATTTCATCAGTTTCAAGTCAAAATGATGGAGGTAGCCGTGTGAAGAACATTAAGAAAATTATGTCTGACATGCTTCCTTACCTTCAAAGCTTGCAACTCTATTCTACCCATTGAAGGCCATGAAGATGGTGGCCTGTTGTCCTCCACAATAGCAGGAGGCTCTGATGGTATGTGCATGAATTGTTTGATCCGTTCAACTGAGATGAGGTAGTTTGATAAGTAGCAATACCATCGAGTGAAAAAAATTTGGGTGCCTGTTAGTGATAGAGCATAAGAAAGAGAGTCCTACAAGTCCTGCAAACCACCCAAGAAAGGAGGAACTACTGAGTACCTTTTTTTAACGGTCTGAAAACTCCTTGCTACAAGAAATGGAAAATTCTAATTAAGTTATGTTACCTGGAGATATAAAACCCTTGGGAAGCAACACAAGAAGGAAAGCTGCAATGAAGAGGGTCAAATTCTGAAGTACTTCTATCCTTAAAACTAACCACTCCATGGCTGCATTTGAATAGAAGAAAAGCCAAGCATCAGTACCAATGAGCTTAAGATAGTTCTCAAAAAACTTGTCCGCCATGTTAAAAGCTCTAATTGTGACCACTCCAAGTGAAGTCTCAGCTGCATAATTCATAACCGGCGCTTTTGTAGTTCCATTTATCCTTATTAGTTCCCTCGCAGATGGTTGATAATACCCCTTTGAGCAAAAGCAAAAGAGAGAGCTTTGTCATTCCGTTATTGATGAAAGAGGTTAAAGCAACAAAGACTAAATATGAACCATTAGATCTACCTGAACATATTTTGCAGTTACCATAGCAAGAATGGCTACAATAAGAACTTCCCATGTGATAGAAGCCATAATCCCTATTGTAGTCAGAAGTTCAATAGTTGCTGCCACTACAAATATAGTGGAGAAAGGTATGTCGAAATCCAAAATACTCAAATCTGATGAAGCCTGCACGAGAAACAAAAAGATAAAAGTGCAAAATGAGAACTGGCTCTGAATAAAAAATACCCTTTCAAGGATACAAAATACAGTATAGGTTTTTTTTTTTTTTTTGGTCGAGAAATAAATAATCTTACTCGGGTCAAAATCCGCCCAACAGGGGTTGAGTCGAAGAATAACATGGGAGCTTTAAAGACAGCATTGGTAAATCCGGTAAAAAAAAGCTTTGGAAGCTTTTAATCCAAGGTGGGCTGCAAAGAAAGACCTTAGGTATACAAAGACAGCACTGAGTGTTGAAATTGCAGTGTAGACTCCAATCAAAATGCCACTAGTGATTTTAGGAATTTGAATCCCCAGAGCTAGCCAGTAAGTTGCAGTAGCCTGAAGAGCAACAAAACCGGACTGAGTTACTATGCCTAAGAAAAGAAGAGGCAATCCTTTTGAGACAATGATATAATCCCAGAATGGCTTCCATCCAACATCATTAATCTCTATTTCTTCTTCTTCAGTTAGTTGCACTCCTGGAAGACCATTCACAGCAATCTCCCCCTCACTGTTTTCCTTAGTGAAGCTAGACCCTTGAGACATCTCTGGCTGAACATCTAACATCTGAGTTTCTTCTTGAGTTTCGTCATTTGAAGGACCCAGTCCTGTTATTACATCTCTATGAGCATTCACAAGCTGTTCAAATGTTGTCCCAGCTGTCAAGAGCTCCTCATGGCTTCCTGATTGAGTAATTTGTCCATCCTTCATAACCTATAAAGTTAAGAAACAGAATTATATGACTTACAAGAAAAGTACATAGATATGGGTAACAAATTTATGCATACAAAATTTAAAATTAAGCTGATTTATTAGAACTTAGTTTTTGGTAAAAACTTACCAGAATTTTATCAACTTCTGAGAGAAACTCCGCTTGATGAGTCACTAGAATGACAGTTTTCTTTTCAACAGCAGCCATGACACAATCCTGCAAATTCAAATTTTTACTTGGTTAAGTGAACTACATCAAAACTGAGAATTCTTGCTTGATCCTAGATTTCACACGCATGAAGAAACTTAAAGCAAGTTTATTTTACTTTAAATAAAATTGCAGCTGTATGAGCATCTACTGCACTAAATGGATCATCAAGGAGATAGATATCGGCATCGTTATATACAGCTCGAGCTAGTTGAATCCTTTGTTTCTGTCCTCCACTCATGTTAAGCCCTCTCTGACCAATTTCTGTGAGCTCACCATGGTTGAAATTATTGATGTCCTTGTCCAATGCACATGCTTTTATGGCCTTCTCATATCTAGTCTTGTCCATAGGCTTTCCATACAGTATGTTATCTCGAATAGTCCCACTTTGTATCCAAGAAGTTTGAGAAACATAGGCAATGGATCCAAATACATTAACCTGTTAGTGAGCAATATAGACCAAAATCAGTGACAAAAAATTCAGTTGCAAAATTATAAGCAATTAGTCAATTTTTTACTCACTGTTCCAAAAAATTTTGGTATCTCCCCTAGTACAGCATAGAGAAGTGATGATTTCCAGCCCCAACTGGACCACAAACAGCAACTTTCTGCCCACATCTTATTTCCAAGTTCACATCTCTTAGAGTTGGAATCATTATTTCAGGATCCCAACTGAAATTGCCTGATTGTATCTTTACACTCTTATCCGACTTCTGAAAGGGGATTCTCCTTAACTCATCATTTTTCAGCTCATCATCAAGCAGAAAAGCATTGAGACGATCGAAAGATACCTTCACTTGGACCAAAGAAGAAAGAGCTTCTGGTATCATTCTCACAGGATCTCCCATACCTCAATGATGCAAGGACTGTGAAGATGGTGCTAGCATTTAGAGGGGCACTTCAAAAATAATACATCCCAAGAAGACCACTGAAGAAATGATGGTTGGAGACATCCAATACAACAATGTGCCGTAAGCCTTTGCAAACTGAGTTTCAGCCAACCATTTGAACTCATTTTCGTGGAGGGATTCAATCAAATTCTTGAATGTCTTCCCATAATTGCAACTTTATGATCTTCATACTGTTTAGGATCTCAGAAGTGGATCTCAATCGTTCATCCTGGGCAATCATAAACTGAGTTTGACACTTCTGTAGCATATTTGCAAAAGGCACATTAACGAGTCCACATATGAGAAGAGGAACTAGACCTATAAGTGCACCAAGACCCACAACCCATAAAAGAATGCCGATGGCTAGGAAAGGTTGCAGTACAAAGCTCCATGATGAATGGAACCACCATGGGAATTCACCCATTCTATAAGCATCAACTGCAATATAATTCACTATCTCCCCAGTTGAGTGCCTTCTCCTTCCTAAACTAGAAAGCTTTAACTGCTTTTGGTAGACTGCCACCATTAAGGCTGATCTCATTCTCATTCCTGACCTCCTTGAATCAAAGAACCAGTGCTTTTGAGACAAAGACTCAACTAACTTGGTAACAACTAGACACCCCACAATAGAGAGACCTTCATCCAGGTTCCTCTCATTGCCATTTGCATAATTTACAAAAGCATAGAGTATTAGAGGAGAAACTACAACAGCAATTGTCCTAAGAAATGCACAAATACCTATGAATATATTCTCTTTCAGGTAAACTTTTGCAATGGCCCGATGAACCAAGTTCCCGGTATTGTTCGAGTTTGTTTCCCTTAAAAGAGAATCCCATGCATGAGCAAACTTTTTGTAGGCAAATTTGGCTTCATCTTCAGGAACTACGGGGGGGATGTCTTTAAGAGCCAATCGTTTTGAGTAGCCCAAGCTAAGTAAACTAGTAATCCAAGAAAATGTCAATTTTCCAAGAAAACTAGCCTGGTCTAATTCTATTTGCCTTTTTTCAGTCTTTTTGGCAAATAGAGGTTCAGATAGATTGTTTTCTAGATTATGTTGAGAAACAAAGTGAATTAGGTTCCTAAGGGCACAGAGGAAAAGTAGAAAATTAATAGACCAAGGTACTATGTCCAAAATTTCAATGCTATGTGCTCTTAGTAGAATTTGGACATTAAGAATTGAAATCAAAACAAAAGAGAATGCCCACCAAAAAGAGTTTAGAAGATTGATCCATTTGGACCATTGAGAAAGCAAGGAAACTGTAAAAGAGATCCAAATCATTCCTCTAACAGAGTAAACCAACCAGCTCATATGGTTGAATTCCTCATTTTTGGCCACTAGATTCCATAAACCCACGCTAAAATGACCAATGCTACAAAGAGCACAACACAGTGAAACTACCACCAAGACCCAATCTTTTCTGCTACTTCTTGTAGAACATTTTCCTATGATAGCTATGATCAAATATTGGTAGAAAGCACATAGGAAGAACAGGTTGACACCATCTACAATTGTTCTTTGAAGGCAGTAAGAACCCAAATAAAGTTTTTCACAAATCCATGAGATGCCCCCTGCATAAACATCAAAAGAGAAACCGTAAGAACAGCAAAGATTCATGCTAGAAACACAGGAAAGTTGGAAAAATCAAAACAAATAAAATAGTGATGCAAAAGTAAAAGCTACTGAGTTTGCCAAGAACACATTAACTGCAATTCATCGATAACAAAGCAAGAGAGAACAAACAATTGAAGAAAAAAAATTTTAATGCAAAAGAACAAACAACTGAAGAAAAAAATTTAAAAGAATATTCAAAATGGTAACTCATTTATTGCTTGAAAAATTATTGTACATGCCATAATAGGCAACCATTTTTTTTTTTTTTTTTTACGGACGAGCATATCCAGACCTTTTCACCTTTCTAATTATTCTCTCAGGTGTATGTACCAGGTTATTACAAGGAAGAATTCCATAAGGGTGGCCCTAAGACGTTAGTATAATGTTTCGAACCCAAGATCTCATAGATATCATGAAACCTTAAAAACTACTAGCAGTTGGCATCAATCTGAAATGTCTTATAGCGAACAACATAAATTCTTTACTTAATTGTAGAAGAATAAAATCTATAACCCAAATTTTCCATCTTTTATAAAGAAAAAAAGAAAAAAAAAATTCTATAACCCAACTCACTGCACCACATGCTTACGTAATGGTTATTAAGGGGAAAGGAAACAAAAAAACATTCACACAGAGAAGGAAGATTGCATGTACCAAGTGAGCTCCCCAAGGAAGTCATTGCTGGAAGAACTTCTATGGTTCACTTGGCACCTCTAGTAGCGCACCAGCCTGTATGAAGTCAAGAATAAGAAGTGCCCCCACGTAGCTTCCTCGTAGCATATTCCCATCAAATAAATGCTGTCAGAATCATCAAAGCTCAACCAGTCACTCCCTTATTATCATTTTTTTTTTCGTGTCGGCGCATTTATTTCTGTGTCGGCGCATTTATTTCTTTGCCTCATTGTGCGTCATTTCCTTTCAATAGTCATCTATATCTATATATCTATATCTATATATTACTAAAAGCTGAAGCGCAGCGTTTAATGCTGCCGCTCTCACGTTGCGCTACATCAGCTGCCACATCATTCTTTTTTTTCTTTTCTTTTTTAAAATATAATTTTCCTACAATTTTAAAATGATTTTTACAATTTTCAGCTCTATAAATGCAGCCCACAACTTATTTATTTACTTCCACTACTTATTTACACTTCTCCAACCTTTCTCTCTCCCTTACCATTTCATCTCTCCACTACTTCTTCAATCTTTCTCCCTCCTTTACCTTTACATCTCCCCACTACCCTTTACATTAATATTATTCTTCCTATTTCCCTTCATCTTCCTTTATTTTTGTCTCTTCTTATTCACACATTCTTACTATAAATTTGTCACTGTCTCTTGTATTATATGCATAGTTTTCCCTCACAAAAAAAAAAGATTCCCTCTCTCTCCCTCTCTCTCTCTCTCAATTTTTTGGTGGATTTTTTATTTTATTTTTCTTGCATCTCTACTTTAGGTTGATAATTTTTTATATTCTTTGAAACTCTATTTTGGGTTAATGTGATTTAGTTTAGTTTTTTAAATTGTGATTTAGTTTAGTCTTTTAAATTGTTGTTGTTGTTTTATTTATTTATTTTTTATTCTCTTTGAATGTTAAATGTTATCCTATTGCGTTCTAAAGAATTAAATATAGCATATAAAAATATAATATTATTCTATTACATAGCATGATTAGGATAATTTGGTATTTATTCTGTTACATAGCATGATTTTTTATAGTACTCAATTTAGATGTTAAACTATGAGACTTTACTAATTTTTGTTTCTTTTCTAATCCTTTGTGGTGGACAAAATACTCTTAATAGTTGCACTAGAAGTACTTTATAATGCCATTTATTTAAAGGAAAGCAAAGGTTAGCCAAACAAAAATAATTGGATAGGTGACAAATTTTAACTTTTGCAATTTTATTTTAATTATTATTATTTTATAACAATGCATGTATAGAAATTTAATTCTTAGATTTTGCTAATAATTTTTTATTTCATAATATATTTTGAGCGGCCGAAATTATAATTTCTACAAAGAAAATAACCTTAATAGATTATCAAAAACAAAATTTTATCCTAATATTGGTTCAATTAATCATTGTTAAGTTTTATTAATTTTTTTTAGTTTATGTTTTTTTGGTGTTTTGGATTGATCCTATATTACATTTATGATTGTTCTTATAATAAATAAAAATATAATTACGAAATACATTACTCATTATTAGATTAGTTTAAATTGTAAATTTTTTTTTTAATAAAACCATCATAAAAATAATTATCACGCGCAACGCGCGGGTTCGCGGCTAGTATTACTAAAAGCTGAAGTGTAGCATTTAATGTTGCTACGCTCACATTAAGCCACGTCAGCTGCCATATCATTCTCATCCTATTTTCTAAATTTTTAATTCAATTTTAAAATAGTTTTTACTAATTAATAAAATACTAATAAAACTAAAATTATATTCAGCTCTATCTCTACTTTAAAGTTCACTTCTTATGCATTTAAATCCACTATAAAGCCCAAGCCCACACCTAAAGCCTTTTCAACTAACTCCTTTTGTCAAAGTTGATTGCTTCTCACGGTTACAACTTGTGTTATTCCCTTGCCTTCTGTTACAACTTATACAACTTATGCTTTAAGTTTTCACGGTTACAACTTATTCATCTTTTCAGGTTTAGTTTCTTCCCCTTCCCCACCTTTTGATTCTCACGGTTTCAGCTTCTGTTTTGGATTCTAACAGCAGCCTCTCTGTCTTCCTTCCTCTCCTCACATCTATATAAATACTGATGTAAGCTGATTGGTTCAGTTGAGGTATCCCTACATCCTAATTTCTTGCTCTATTATTTTCCTTGATGGTTTCTTTTTTCCTTTCTACGTTTGTTTCTGCCTATTTCATCTGTGGTGTGGATGGTTTCGGGTGTTGAAATTGTTACTGTTGGGTTACTTTCTATTACGTTACATGCCTAGGTATCCCTACAACCCAATTTCTTGCTCTATTATTTTGCTTGATGGTTTCTTTTTTGTAAAAATATATATTCTTTAATTTCTTTTATTTTCGCCCCTGCCCTTGAGTCCTTCTCTAGAAACTGCCCACTTCTCTCTCTTTACATCTTCCTATATCCTTTAAATTTTGCTTTTGTTAGAAACACGCCAATTGTTTGATAAAATAGCTGAGTGTTTCAATTGTTTATTTTAACAGATTTAGTATGATTATATGCTGCAGTTTTATTTTAAGATGGGTTGGTAGATTGTTTCCTAATTCTTAAGCATATTCTTGCAAAAGTATATATTCTCTGTTGTCCCACCACCCAAATTGGATTATGCAACTAAACTTATAAATTTAATATCCAATGAAATGTCAAAACCAATTGTAGCTAGACTTGATATTTAGATGAACCCCAAGATGTGGCTTGGTGACAAATGGGCATAGGTACAACTAACAATACAATACAATACAATTTGATGAACAAGTACTTCACCATTACTAGATGCAAAACAAATCAGGAGTTTGAATTAACTGTAAAATTTAAAATTTCTCTGTTGGGACTGTATGATTCTAGGTGTTGGTATTTTTTTTTTTTTTTTTAACATGTTGCAATACCATTAGACTAATATTCAGATTTTGAGATAACGTCAGATGAGATTGTAATATGTTCAGAGATTAGATATTTAATATTGAAAAACATGACTGGTGCAAAATATCTTATAATTTTTATCTATGTTTTGCAGCTACAATGCTTAATAAAAGGTATTTATATTTTCATTAAATTAAATCAAGCAGTTTTATGCTCCAATGCAAAAAAAATAAATACTATAAATTCAATTTGGGGTTTTCCTCATTAAATGTTAAAAATGGTTTTTTATTTTCTTAATATAATGAAAGATGCATAATGAGCATATGTGCATATAAAATAAATTTAAATGTAAATGTAAATATACCTTAGAGGGTATCAATATTTTAGTAATGATCTACATGTCAAATTAAGTTGCATTTTTTTTGTACATCATCTACAACATTGGTGTGGTTCACTTTAGGGTTAGCAATCAAGATTCATGAGTAACCTTGCACGCCTTTTTATGGACTAAATGTTTTTTGAAATGTCTTTAAAGGAATTTCAAATCCAAGTTTAGGACCATGAATGATGGGAATATTTGACGTTGGGAGAGAAAATGACACAACGCACGTTTGAAGGTTTGTCTTTTTAATCCCTTACAAAATTGGACTATTAACTCCATATGCATGTTTTTTTTTTCAAAGCAAATTTGCATCTTTGTAGTTTCCTCTCTTGGTATATTTTACCCCACACCATTTATGAGGCCCGAGGTTCCCAAAATGATTTGGTAGGTGAAGGAGATTCCCTTTTGATGTAGCTTTAATGAACCAAACACACATCTAAGATTTGGTGGTAAAGTCGCTCTCTCCACTATATCTACTCCTCAATTTCTTAGGTTGGTTTTTACTTAAAAATGTGTGTTTTTGTAGCACAGATTGTCATCACCTCTGATTTTGAAGTTGGCCCCCTGTTTGATTGTCCCTTCTAATAGTCATAAATCATATATATTTTTACAAAAAATCTATATTATTTTATTAGGAAGAAATGATGACTAACTGGATTGGAAAAAGTTCTAAATTATTGATATTCTAAATTTCCAATAACAATTCTCATTGTCTTATATGTGATTTATCTGAGTTTGGTCTTCCTCATTCTATGCTAACATGCATATTTTAAGGACAACACAATTTCTAGAAAGTGTCTTATGCATTGAGGTATCAATCTACTATTTATTTCTTTGAAATTACCTTTTCAATTCCCTAATGAACCCCACCCAGAGAAGTTCCAATCTTCAAAGAAATGTGTCACATTGGGTTGGTATATCTTTTGTGACAAACTCTACTAAGAGCTTGAAATCAATGCATATATAGGGGTTAGTTACTGTGGAGATATAATTACTTTATAGAAGAACCTGCTTGGGTTTCAACCCTCTGTATCAGTGTCGTAGTTATGAGGTTACTTGGGATTCTAAGATATTTAAGCCTTAATTTTCTTAAATTGGGGTTGCAATTGCTAAACATATTTTATGCTTTACTTGCATAGGGTAAAGTTTCAATATCGTTTATCTTCAATTAATGAGGAATTCTTTGTAAGCATGATTGCATGAGTCATTACCTCACGTTGACTACAACCATGACCTTTGTAGACACTGCTCATCGCTCTTATCCATTGAATAGTTTGGTGAATTGTTTGGATCACAGCAATGTGGGTGGTTAGTTGGTATATCTTGTGTAGTCTAGCTCCTTGTCTAGAAATTTTTGTGCTCTTATAATAAACTAAATGCTATTGTTATTTGAGAGAGGTAGATTGTCTAATGTATGCTTATTGAGAAAAAATTTCTTTTTAACTATTAGTTAGGAATGAATAACTTTTAGCTTTACCATTAGAGTTCTTAAAATAGAAATAGTATTTTTCACTATAGTAAATAAAAAATTTCCTCGCGCATTGCGCAGGTCTACGACTAGTTCTAATAAAACGTGGTGGCAATTCAATACGTCTATAACTTCAATAAATAAATTTAAAAATATATATATTAGTCCATATAAATCTCCAACTCTTCGTTTTCTTTTTCTATTTGGGTAGGAAGAGAAATCATTAACCAAATAATTGGAACTGTCCAAGGTACTTTAAGCCTTCTTATTTGTAAAGTTGTGATTTTCAAGCCTTTGTTGGCTTTAATTCCTTGACAAATTTAATTGTAGTTTCTTCAATTATTTCCTTGTATTTATGTGGGTTTATTTGTAAGGGATGAGTGTGAGAGATTGATGAAGTATCAAGCGTCAAAAGAATAATCAGTGCAGTTTGCAACTAGCTCGCTAAAAGCTTGCAAGTAGAGCAACTCGCGAAAGGCCACGTGTGAAGTACATAACTTGAAACTGAAGAGTCATGCTAGACTGTCAAATTCACAAGTACTTCGCAAGAAAGGCCATTTCGCGAGCTACCCGTGAAACTCTCTGTTTGGCAAAAAGAAAAAGTGTTTTACTTTATTCTTTACTCACACTATATATACCTTCATTATCCACGAAATGTAAGCAGTGCTTTTTACAGAGAAAACTCTAGCAAAAACACTTAAGAGTTGGAGATTGTTATACTCACAATTATCTACACATTTTCTCTTGGTTTTCCTCTGCTCCTACCTCTCCATCTCTACATCCTTAAGAGGTGTTTAGCTCAAACACTTACCTCACTCAATAACAGTGTTAAGTCAAGTTTTGGTGCCTTTGGGAAGCATTGGAATGACCTATTGAGTGACGGTTGCAATCGGGCTAAATTACGAGATCCGAAAAGTTAGTGAAAATAAGACTCTGAGAAGTCCGTTGGTAGCATGAGCTTGGAGGGCTCAAGTACATTGGGTAGACTAGGCTTAGATGGTCTTTTGTTATTCGTGTACTCCAAATTATTCACTAGTGGATCAATTTCGACTTGGAGGATCATGGAGAGATTTTTCACCGAGTTCTTTGGTTTTCTCTTCAATAACACGTCTTGGTGTTATCTTGTGTTTGCATCTCTCTTCCCTACTCTTTAGGCTTTTCTTTTATTATTCATTGTGATTGAATATAGCAGTGTTAAGTCAAGTTTTGGTGCCTTTGGGAAGCATTGGAATGACCTATTGAGTGACGGTTGCAATCGGGCTAAATTACGAGATCCGAAAAGTTAGTGAAAATAAGACTCTGAGAAGTCCGTTGGTAGCAGGAGCTTGGAGGGCTCAAGTACATTGGGTAGACTAGACTTAGATGGTCTTTTGTTATTCGTGTACTCCAAATTATTCACTAGTGGATCAATTTCGACTTGGAGGATCATGGAGAGATTTTTCACCGAGTTCTTTGGTTTTCTCTTCAATAACACGTCTTGGTGTTATCTTGTGTTTGCATCTCTCTTCCCTACTCTTTAGGCTTTTCTTTTATTATTCATTGTGATTGAATATAGCTTAGAGTAGCATTACCAGTTTATTGCGCTCATTTACTCTTATTCCGCATTTTGATAAGTTAGAGTAAAAGTCATTTAGCCGTAATTTAAACTTGGGGTTTGAAGAATCTTTAATGTTTTCACACTAATTAAGCTTTCATTATTGAACAAAAAACGTTTATGAAAAGTTATTTAATACTTCAAGCTTTTTTGGGTAGAAAGGGAAATCATTAAACAAACAATTAGAACCGTGAAAGGATTGAAGTCTTCTTGTTTAACACAACCGCATCTTTGGGAAATTATTTCAAAGACAACAAAGTTCCTTTTGACTATATTAGGGAATAAATTCAACACATTATTGCATTGACTAATAACATGATTATCATTTATAAAACAATTGAATTCAATACAACTGTCTTTGAATTTAATCGGAGAATCTAACATATTACACCTAAAAAATTTATACCTAAGTCTTAACTTAAATTCAATACTTGAAGAGCAATGCTTTATCCTCTTGCTTGAACCTTATAATATTTTCAATGAAAATATCTAGAGCTCTCTCTTTCCCCACTATATATTTTTTAAAATTATGAACAAGACTCAATACTATGTTTTTCATTTAATTTATCAATTGTGATTTGTGAGTTAATTTTTTTTTATGAGAAAAAAGTCTTTATTAATAACAAACCAAATTACATAGAACAGACTCCTTAACCAAAGCAGCCTCTAAACAAGGAGGACAGCAACCAACACTAAAGGACCCCACAAAATTATGATTCAAAAGACCATTTTGCAAAACAATGAGCTGCACCATTCTCAGCTCTAGGGACCTAACTGAAGGAAACATCTTGAAAGCGAGAGATGATGAAAACTATATTCTTTTTTTCTTTTTCTTTTTTGGTAACTATAAACGGGTAAAGGGGAATGACCCGTGTGGCTTCCCTACCTGAGTGAGACCATAGTAGTACCCTACCCGCTCCCGGGCAAGGTCCCATACTCTCGATTCATGAGAAACTTACTTATTATTCTTTAAACCGTTTGGGATGGAAATGAGATATAAAGAGCACTAACACAGAGTTGTTTGAGGCTCGAACTCAAGTCCTAAGACTTGATGGCCCAGTATCTTACCAAATGACAATTATATCTTGAACCATAATGGATACCACTTACATATTTATGTTGTCCTCTTACGAATGACTATCCCCAATTAATGCTATCAAAAAAAAAAAAAAAATCGTTTTTGCTAAAATGCTATCAAAAGATTCAATAGTCTATATAAGGTAAGATTAAAAAAGTAATAGTAATAAATAAAGGATTACTTTCAAAACCTTCTTCCCTCTCCCCGTGTGTGTGTGTTAAAAATACTTAGGGCATGTTTGATAGGTTGTAAGAGGCACTGTAATATAATAATTAGTCATATGGTTTAGCTATTCAATAATTTGGTTATGTTATTATTATAGGAAATAGTCATTCCTTATGAATAGTTATTTTTTAAAATGAGGAATAATTATGCATCTTTAAAAAGGATGTAATAGCTATTCCTTAGTAGGTGTATTAGTTTCTACAATTAATATGTTTTTTCTAAATAAACAAACTTTCCAGATGCATATAACAATTATGAAAATAAAAAAATCATAAAAAATAACTAATCTCTCTTTTAAATTTAAAAAATATTATTTTTTAGGAAATATAATTATATAAGTAAGATATTTCCTAAAATATATCTTAAGTTTGATTTAAAATGCTTTTATTCTATTGTCTGTAGAGTTCTATTATTGTGTTGTCATCACATAAATGAATAGTAATAAGCATTACATTACATCATTTTGCATTCCTTGTAATATCTATTCCTATTCCTATATAATTACCGTTACAATCTATCAAACGTGCCATTAGTATTCTCCAAAAAAAAAAAAAAAAAAACTTTTTACAAAAAAAGAAAAAGAAAATTGATTTTTTTTTAAATATTTCTTATATTTCTTATCAAAACTTTCCTAAAATTGTTTAGTAATAAATGTTATAAGGGCACCCGTTAACCAGACCTATAAATAAATAACGCCACGAACCACTTATATGAATATTATTAAATTGAAAATGTTAACGGATGCCCTAAGAGTATTGGTTTAAGAAATTTTTTTTGAAATTTTTTTATGAAAAAAGTAATTAATTTTTTTGACTCTTTATATTTTCCATGAAAGTGGTGTTTTAATTTTTCTAAAATATCTTATTGACAATTGCCCTAAAGCACCCATTAACATAACCCTTATTAAATCATCTAAGAAATACCTAATTTTTCAAAGTAACAAGACTCCTTTAAATTTCTGATTGCAATGATTCTTTTGCTAATTAATCTCATTTGTTTATAATTGGTCAATTCCTTATGCTCTTTCCAATATCACAAATCCTTATACTCTATCTAATTGCATTGATTCATTTGTTATTGCAATGATTCATTTGTTGACTAATCCCTATGCCTTTTTGTGTGGCATCTCCAAACCTAATTTGCCAATTCCAATCCTATTTTTATAAGACCACACCTTTAAATACTCCCAATTTGTTTGGTGGGGGTAATTGAAAAGTGAGAAAATAGAAAATAGGAAGGGGCTGAAAAAATAGGGGGATAGAAGAGATTTTAGTTTTCTCTCATAGTATTTAGTGGGAGAATGGAAAAGTAGAGAGATGAAAAACTCTTTCATTTGGTTGATGAAAAAAGTGGGAGGATGAAAAATGCAATTTATATAAAGTGACTCATATGTCCTTATTAAAAAAATTATCCCAATTAGAGGGGGGGGGGGGGGGAATCATGCTCGGTTAATAAAAAAAAAAAAAACCCAAAAAAAAAAATAAATAAATAAAAGGTAGCACCTAACATAGTGGGGTTTGAAAAAACCTGACTTAGGCATTTTTGTCCAAATATTTTTCAATAAGTTTCTCTCCAACTTGGGGATATTGTGTTTTGGTGGGCCCAAGGAGAAAACTCTTAGGCCCCACCCAATCCTTTCCATTTTCCACTTTAACCAAACAACCACAAACCTCATTTTTTTCTATCCTCTTTTTTCTCCTTTAATTTTCATCCCTCCAATAATCACTCTAACCAAATGGAGTTTAAAGTCTACTCGAGCGAGGATTAAAGTGTTCTTTATTTATTTATTTGAAAAACAAACACACACACACACACACAAGAGAGAGAGAAAGAGGTTTAAAGTGTTCTTTAGATAGTGAGGAGAGGAGGGAAAATCTAGTAATACAACAAAATGTTTTAGTTGTGAAGGGTTTTAGTATAATATTTTATTATATTTTATTTCACCTATAATAAGCTAGCACCTCAACTCTTGTAAAAATGTGAGACATTAACAAATCATAAGTAGTAAGTTATTATTGATTCTAATTTAAACCTATTACTAAAATTACTTTTTGCACCTAAAACTTAAAATTTGTTGTGAAAACGTTGTGGGAATATTATGGATACAGTATTTCTCTTTATTATAACCATAAAACAACAAAGTGGAGTTCAAGGTTAGAACCACAGACATGAGACATTGATTTATTTTTTAAACACCTTCACGAGGGAAAAATCTTGTATGCAACGTTATGAGATCCATGTGGCACGTGGGGTTCCACATGCGCAAGAGATACTTGACACTGATTTCACTCTCGTATGTTTTTCAATATTCAAGCAAGAATCTTGCTCAAGCAAGAAATTAAGCCCATGAACCCATAAGAAGAACTCGTTTTTAAAAAAAAGTTACAAATTGTCCTTGGAGGGCTAGAAGTTTTGTGAGTCATTGACTATTGTAATTATTTATGATTTAATAGATTTTGTGTGTCCAGAATCAATATTCAAGCAAGAATCTTGCTCAAGCAAGAAATTAAGCCCATGAACCCATAAGAAGAACTCGTTTTTAAAAAAAAGTTACAAATTGTCCTTGGAGGGCTAGAAGTTTTGTGAGTCATTGACTATTGTAATTATTTATGATTTAATAGATTTTGTGTGTCCAGAATCTCTGCAATCTTTCAATAGTGATTTACTCCACGAATTCCGTGCTCGCAAAAGCCAAAACTTCTAGAAGATCCAAAGATCCTCCATGATTGGAAAAATGTTACTTGGTTTTAATCTCCCAAATACAGTATGTGGTATTGAAATTAAAGTGATAATAAAAATGGGTATTTTTTATCAATCACTTGGCATGAGTTTTTTAATGATCTTCTTGACTATGTCATGGGGATACTAATGAAGCTCCATCATTCAAATCTTAAATTTGCTTGCCCAAAAACAATGGCTGGACTGCTTACTCACAAAGCCACACCTTGCCTCTTCCTCTCTCATATTTTTAGCTTGGCTATACAGCTACCAAGCTCTACTGTAATGGCTCTAATAGCACTCACTTCAACAGCACTTCCTTAATACATATTGGAACATGAATTTCTGTCTCTTTATTCTAAATTAAGCTCACTGGTGTTAGGGAATGGGAGGAACAAGTAGAACTTATTGTATGATGACAATAATATACTAGAACAAGCCATTTCATGCTAGTGCTGTACTTATCATGATGTTAATATTTATCTTTATATTAAGTGTTAACTAATTGACTATTACCTACAGTCGAGCCATAGTGACTGAGTGGTACCTCTGTCTCTCTCCCTCTCTCTCCAATTGGAGAAAGTGCAGGTTCAATACCAGAGTTCTAATTTCTTTGAAACTATTTGTAAAGTTGTTATTTACAACTATATGTTTTGTTGGCTTATATTCCGTGCCATATTTGATTGTAATTTTATTCAATCTTATGTACCCTGTATTTATTGTGGGATTCCATTGTAAGGGTTGTGTGATAGAGAGAGTGGTGTGAAGACTTAAGCATTTGAAGACTGAAGAAGGTTTCGCGGGTATCTCGCGACTTAGCATCCCGCGAAGTATATCATGTGCCCTGCACATGCTGGAATGCAAAGAGTCAGGCCAAATGGAGACAATTGTGTCTCACGAGTATCTCGTGGGTAAGGCCTTCTCGTGAGACACCCGCGAGGCATTTTGTTCTGCAAGCCTGTCCAGCCTGATATACACTTTTTGTGCCTACACTATTTATACCCATATTACCCACAAATGTAAAGAAGAGCTTCTGAGAGAAAACCCTAGCCAAACATCTTGAGAGTTAGAGATTGTCATACCCACAATCCTCTACACATTTATTTTGGGAATTTCCTCATCTCCTACCTTTCCATTTCCATACCATTGAGAGGTTGATAGCCCAAACACTTACCATACCCTTTCAGAGTATCAAGTGGAGTTTTGGTGCTGCTGGGAAGCATTGGAAAAAGCCTAAAATGGCAGATGCAACATGGAGCTTGTTATGGGATCCGGAGAATTAGACAAGACACGATTCCGAGAAACCTTGTTGGAGTAGGAGCTTGGAGGGCTTAGATACAAAGGGTAGATTAGGCTTGGATGGTCTCTTGCTCACCCTTGTATCTCAACTGATTGTCTAGTGGATCGATTTCCGCTTGAAGGGTGGCGGAGAAGTTTTTCGCAAGTTCTTCAATTTTCTCTTCGATAACACATCTCGGTATTATCTGTGTTTGCATCTCTCTTCCCTACTCTTGTTCATTTCATTTTTACTGCTATGTTGCTTTAAATATGGATTAGAGTAGTTGTCTTGCTTATACACTTGTGTTTACACTATTCTGCACTTAGTATTAAGTTAGTGTAAAATCAACCAAGCCATAACTTTAATTTGGGGGTCTAAATAGCTCTTGTGTTTTCGACACATTTTCAAGCTTTCACTATTTATAGCAGAACTATAACCATTACCATTTCCATTGTGTAGATTAGTGAAGTTATTTTTCCTTCTTCTTTTTATTTTTTTTATTTTTTTTATAAATGTGTTTTTCAATGTTGATCAAAAGTGTAAAATTATTTTACCTTCCTTTGCATAGTTTATAGGCACAATGAGCCTCCAATGGACAAGAAGAAAAATATTTATGTAAAAGAGTGTGTCAGTAATAAGGTGAAACACACTTCAATACTCTCACACCTGTAAACAATAATGATGGTACCCAAATGGCAAAATATGGCATTGCATCTTTTCTCATAGCCCATAGGCAAATCTGCTTAGAAAATACAAGATAGCCCAAAATTCTACATGCTAATCAAATATTCCAATACTTTCAAAGAGTCCTTTTTTGTGATGGCACCTTAGGATAACATGTATTACATGTAATCACCTTAGTGTGTTATAAAGTCACATAAAAATCTCTCATTTTCATGCTAAATGTGTGCTTTATTTATCATTATCTACATTATTATTGATACTTGTTGAAATCTTGGTAGGAGTTCCTCCTGCAGCTGGACCAGTATTCAGCTACAAGCTTGGCAAAGGAGGAGTTAGTCTCAAGAAGCTTCGAAGGCTTATCATATTCTATAAGTTTCCCTGCAAGACCAAACCAACTCAGAGTAGCATAAGTTGCCTCAAGATCAATACAACTTTGTGAACCAGCTTGGATGGAGACTCTTGGGCATTTTGGACTCAAAACTAGCTTTCACATATATCCCTAGGTACTTACAATTGATCTTATTGTAATTTCTTTTTCATTCATTATATTTCCACTTATGATAAGCTTATTTTTCAATATATTGACTTATCTACAGATATTTAAAACCTCACTCTTTCTAGATACAACTTAATTTACCTATCATATTTTTTAAGTAAAACAAACCATTGAAAATTTGCACATCCAAGCACATTATTAGCTTTGAATCATTACTGAATCACACAAACCCATAAATTGCAAAGGAAGCCGTTAAGCTAAGCAATTCTTTTAGCATTTTATAAGATAGTTCTCAGATACAATTGCCATCATGTTTATGCATAATCCAAAATTATACTTTCCCTTACATTTATTTAACCATTTTTTAACTGTTTCTCAAGAATCTTGTTTATATACATATTTATCTACATGGCTAAAAGAAAAAGCAAAGGGGAAAAAATTGAATTGGATTCATCTGTATGTGTAAAAAGAAAGTTGGAAAGTAAAAAAACATACCATAAGAGAGGACCATGACCAAATCACTATCAATAACAGTAGGAACTCTATGAGCTACTGTTATCACCGTGCATTCTGAGAATTCCTGCCTGATAATTCTTTGTAGAATGGCATCTGTTGCAGAATCAATGGAAGCAGTAGCTTCATCAAGAACTAGAATTTTATTCCTTTTAAGAAGGACTCTACCAAGGCAAAAGAGTTGGCATTGCCCGGCACTCCAATTTTCTCCTTCAGCACTCACTGTTGAATATACCAGAGTTAAAGAATATTACTATCCATATTGCTTTAAAATCACTTTAGAGAAATTGGCATGTTTAATTCTTATAGTTCATTATAAAAAGAATCATAAACTGACCTGAAGAGTCTAGCAGATTGGGTAGGCTACTGATTGTTGCCTTAAGCTGACACTTCTCAAGAGCCTATAAATGAAAATGTTAGTTGGCTTGCTCCAAACTTGCAAAGAAAAGAAGACAAAACAATACAGAAGAATTTGTTCAAGATGAGAATCAGTAGGCTTACCTTCCATATTTCATCATCAGAGTAAAGACCTAGAGGATCTAAGTTTGTTCGCACACTACCCTTGAAAAGAGTTGGCTCTTGAGGGATGATGCTGAGTTTCATCCTTAAATCCTTCAAACCAATGGAGCATATGTCAAGCCCATCTACAAGAATTTTACCACTTGCAGGCTCTATCAAACGAAATAAAGCACTAATTAGTGTAGTTTTTCCACTTCCTGTTCTTCCCACAACTCCTACTTTAGTCCCTTCTTTGAAAGTGCAAGTGATTTCCTCGAGAACTAATGGAGCATTTGGACGATATCTTATCTGAAAACCGACCAAAAGAATGAATAGTTGGAGTCAATTTCATCAGTTACAAGTCAAAATGATTGAGGCAGCTGTGTGAAGAACATTAAGAAACTTATGTCTGACATGCTTCCTTACCTTCAAAGCTTGCAACTCTATCCTACCCATTGAAGGCCAAGAAGATGGTGGCCTGTTGTCCTCCACAATAGCAGGAGGCTCTGATGGTATGTGCATGAATTGTTTGATCCGTTCAACTGAGATGAGGTAGTTTGATAAGTAGCAATACCATCGAGTGAAAGAAATTTGGATGTTTGTTAGTGATAGAGCATAAGAAAGAGAGAGTCCCACAAGTCCTGCAAACCACCCAAGAAAGGAGGAACTATTGAGTAATATTTTTTGGAAGTCTGAAAATTCCTAGCTACAGAAATGGACAGTTCTAATGAATTTATGAACCTGGAGATATAGAACTCTTGGGAAGCAGCACAAGAAGAAAAGCTGCAGTGAAGAGGGTCAAATTCTGAAGTACTTCTATCCTTAAAACTAACCACTCCATGGCTGCATTTGAATAGAAGAAAAGCCGAGCATCAGTATCAATGAGCTTTACATAGTTCTCAAAAAACTTGTCCGCCACGTTAAAAGCTCTAATAGTGACCACTCCAAGTGATGTCTCAGCTGCATAATTCATAACTGGTGCTTTTGTAGTTCCATTTATCCTTATTAGTTCCCTCGCAGGGGGTTGATAATACCCCTTAAGCAAAATCAAAAGAGAAAGCTTTGTCATTATGTTGTTGATGAAAGAGGTTTAAAAAATCAAGACTAAAAATTAATACTTATATCTACCTACCTGAACATATTTTGCAGCTACCAAAGCAAGAATGGCGACAATAAGAACTTGCCATGTGACAGAAGCCATAATTCCAATTGTTGTGAGAATTTCAATAGTACATGCCACTACAAATATAGTGGAGAAAGGTATGTCGAAATCCAAAATACTCAAATCTGATGAAGCCTGCACGAGAAACAATAAGATGAAAGTGCAAAATGAGAACTGGCTCGAATATAAATGCCCTTTCAAGGATACAAAATACAGTATAGTTTTTTTATTTATTTATTTATGGTCGAGAAATAAATAATCTTACTCGGGTCAAAATACGCCCAACAGGGGTTGAGTCAAAGAATAACATGGGAGCTTTAAAGACAGCATTGGTAAATCCGGTAAAAAAAGCTCTGGAAGCTTTTAATCCAAGATGGGCTACAAAAAAAGACCTTAGGTAGACAAAGACAGTGCTGAGTGTTGAAATTACAGTGTAGACTCCAATCAGAATGCCACTAGTGATTTTGGGAATTTGAATCCCCAGAGCTAGCCAGTAAGTTGCAGCAGCCTGAAGAGCAACAAAACCAGAGTGAGTTACTATGCCTAAGAAAAGAAGAGGCAATCCTTTTGAGACAATGATATAATCCCAGAATGGCTTCCATCCAGCATCATTAATCTCTGTTTCTTCTTCTTCTGTTAGTTGTACTCCTGGTAGACCATTCACAGCAATCTCCCCCTCACTGTTTTCCTTAGTGAAGCTAGACCCTTGAGACATCTCTGGCTGAACCGTCTCTAACATCTGAGTTTCTTCTTGAGTTTCATCATTTGAAGGACCCAGTCCTGTTATTACATCTCTATGAGCATTCACAAGCTGTTCAAATGCTGTCCCAGCTGTCAAGAGCTCCTCATAGCTTCCTGATTGAGTAATTTGTCCATCCTTCATAACCTATAAAGTTAAGAAACAGAATTATATGACTTACAAGAAAAGTACATAGATATGGGTAACAAATTTATGCATACAAAATTTAAAATTAAGCTGATTTATTAGAACTTAGTTTTTGGTAAACACTTACCAGAATTTTATCAACTTCTGAGAGAAACTCCACTTGATGAGTCACTAGAATGACAGTATTCTTTTCAAGAGCAGCCATGACACAATCCTGCAAATTCAAATTTTTACTTGGTTAAGTGAACTACATCAAAGATAAGAATTCTTGCTTGATCCTAGATTTCACACGCATGAAGAAACTTAAAGCAAGTTTATTTTACATTAAATAAAATTGCAGCTGTATGAGCATCTACTGCACTAAATGGATCATCAAGGAGATAGATATCAGCATCGTTATATACAGCTCGAGCTAGTTGAATCCTTTGTTTCTGTCCTCCACTCATGTTAAGTCCTCTCTGACCAATTTCTGTGAGATCACCACGGTTGAAATTATTGATGTCCTTGTCTAATGCACATGCTTTTATGGCCTTCTCATATCTAGTCTTGTCCATAGGCTTTCCATACAGTATGTTATCTCGAATAGTCCCACTTTGTATCCAAGAAGTTTGAGAAACAAAGGCAATGGATCCAAATACATTAACCTGTTAGTGAGCAATAAAGACCAAAATCAGTGACAAAAAATTCGGTTGCAAAATTATAAGCAATCAGTCAATTTTTTACTCACTGTTCCAGAAATTTTTGGTATCTCCCCTAGTACAGCACAGAGAAGTGATGATTTCCCAGCCCCAACTGGACCACAAACAGCAACTTTCTGCCCACATCTTATTTCCAAGTTCACATCTCTTAGAGTTGGAATCGTTATTTCAGGATCCCAACTGAAATTGCCTGATTGAATCTTTACACTCTTCTCTGACTTCTGAAAGGGGATTCTCCTTAACTCATCATTTTTCAGCTCATCATCAAGCAGAAAAGCATTGAGACGATCGAAAGATACCTTCACTTGGACCAAAGAAGAAAGAGCTTCTGGTATCATTCTCACAGGATCTCCCATAGTCCTCAATGATGCAATCACTGTGAAGATGGTGCTTGCATTTAGAGGGGCACTTCCAAAAATAATACATCCCAAGAAGACCACTGAAGAAATGATGGTTGGAGACATCCAATACAACAATGTGCCAAAAGCCTTTGCAAACTGAGTTTCAGCCAACCATTTGAACTCACTTTCGCGGAGGGATTCAATCAAATTCTTAAATTTGTCTTCCCATGATTGCAACTTTATGATCTTCATACTGTTTAGGATCTCGGAAGTGGATCTCAATCTTTCATCTTGGGCAATCATAAACTGAGTTTGACACTTCTGTAGCATATTTGCGAAAGGCAAATTAAGGATTCCACATATGAGAAGAGGAACTAGGCCTGTCAGTGCCCCTAGACCCACAACCCAGAAAAGAATGCCAATGGCTAGGAAAAGTTGAAGTACAAAGCTCCATGAAGAATGGAACCACCAAGGAAATTCACCCATTCTATAGGCATCAACTGCAATATAATTCACTATCTCCCCAGTTGAGTGCCTTCTCCTTCCTAAACTAGAAAGCTTTAACTGCTTTTGGTAGACTGCCACCATTAAGGCTGATCTCATTCTCATCCCTGACCTCCTTGAATCAAAGAACCAGTGCCTTTGAGACAAAGACTCAACTAACTTGGTAACAACTAGACACCCCACAATAGAGAGGCCTTCATCCAGGTTCCTCTCATTGCCATTTGCATAATTTACAAAAGCATAGAGTATTAGAGGAGAAACTACTACAGCAATTGTCCTAAGAAATGCACAAATGCCTATGAATATATTCTCTTTCAGGTAAACTTTTGCAATGGCCCGAAGAACCAAGTTCCCGGTATTGTTCGAGTTTGTTTCCCTTAAAAGAGAATCCCATGCATGTGCAAACTTTTTGTAGGCAAATTTGGCTTCATCTTCAAGAACTACGGGGGGGATGTCTTTAAGAGCCAATCGTTTTGAGTAGCCCAAGCTAAGTAAACTATTAACCCAAGAAAATGTCAATTTTCCAAGAAAACTAGCCTGGTCTAATTCTATTTGCCCTTTTTCTGCCTTTTTGGCTAACAGAGGTTCAGATAGATTGTTTTCAAGATTATGCTGAGAAACAAAGTGAATTAGGTTCCTAAGGGCACAGAGGAAAAGTAGAAAGTTAATAGACCAAGGTACTATGTCCAAAATTTCAATGCTATGTGTTATTAGTAGAATTTGGACATTCAGAATTGAAATCAATACAAAAGAGAAGGCCCACCAAAAAGAGTTTAGAAGACTGATCCATTTGGACCATTGAGAAAGCAGGGAAACAGTAAAAGTGATCCAAACCATTCCTCTAACAACGTAAACCAACCTGCTTATATGATTGAATTCGTCATTTTTGGCCATTAGATTCCATAAACCCACACTAAAATAACCAATGCTGCAAAGAGCACAACACAGTGAAACTACCACCAAGACCCAATCTTTTCTGCTACTTCTTGTAGAACATTTTCCTATGATAGCTATGACCAAAAATAGGTAGAAAGCACATAGGAAGAATAGGTTTACACCATCTACAATTGTTCTTTGAAGGCAGTAAGAACCCAAATAAAGTTCTTCACAAATCCATGAGATGCCCCCTGCGTGTACATCAAAAGAGAAACCGTAAGAACAGCAAAGATTCATGCTAGAAACACAGGAAAGTTGGAAAAATCAAAACAAATAAAATAGTGATGCAAAAGTAAAAGCTAATGAGTTTGCCAAGAACGCATTAACTGCAATTCATTGATAACAAAGCAAGAGAGAACAAACAATTGAAGAAAAAAAAATTTTAAAGCAATAGAACAAACGACTGAAGAAAAAAATTTAAAAGAATATTCAAAATGGTAAAATTCATTTATTGCTTGAAAAATTATTGTACATGCCATAATAGGCAACCATTTTTTTTTTTTTTTTTTTTTACAGGCAAGCATGTCCAAACCTCTTCGTCTTTCTAACTATTCCCTTAGGTGTATGTAGTCCCCTTATCTCACATGCACTAGATTATTACAAGGAAGAATCTCATAAGGGTTGCCCTAAGATGCTAGTGTGACAATTCGGGCCCAAGATCTCATAAATATCATGAGACTTTAGGAACTACTAGCAGTTGGCATCAATTTGAAATGTCTTTCAGTGAACAACATAAATTCTTTACTTAATTGTAGAGGAATAAAATCTATAATTCGACTTTTCCATCTTTTATAAAGAAAAAAAAAAAACTTCTATAACCCAACTCACTGCAACACATGCTTGCTTAATGGTTATTAAGGGGAAAGGAAACAAAAAAACATTCACACAGGGAAGGAAGATTGCATGTACCAAGTGAGCTCCCCAAGGAAATCATTGCTGGAAGAACTTCTATGGTTCACTTGGCACCTCTAGTAGCGCACCAGCCTACTTATCATGTATGAAGTCAAGAATAAGAAGTGCCCCCACGTAGCTTCCTCGTAGCATATTCCCATCTAATTAATGCTGTCAGAATCATCAAAGCTCAACCAGTCACTCCTTGTCATCATTTCTTTTTCATGTTTGGCACATTTATTTCTTTGTCTGATTGTGTGTCATTTCCTTTCATTAATCATTCTAATAAAACGTGGAGGATGAGGTCATTCATGACCAGTTCAATACGTCTATAACTTCAATAAATAAATTTAAAAAAATATATGCAAGTCCATATAAATCTCCAACTCTTCGTTTTCTTTTTCTGTTTGGGTAGAGAGAGAAATCATAAACCAAATAATTGCAACAGTCTAAGGTACTTTAAGCCTTCTTATTGAACAAAAAACGTTTATGAAAAGTTATTTAATACTAAAAGCTTTTTTGGGTAGAAAGTGAAATCACTAAACAAACAATTAGAACTGTGAAAGGATTGAAGTCTTCTTTTTGAACACGACCACATCTTTTGGAAGTTGTTTCAAAGACAACAAAGTTCCTTTTGACTATATTAGGGAATAAATTCAACACATTATTGCATTGACTAATAAAGCATAAACAAGATCATTGTTTGTAAAACAATTGAATTCAATACAACTGTCTTTGAATTTAATCGAAGAATCTAACGTATTGCACCTAAAAACTTTACACCTAAGTCTTAACTTAAATTCAATACTTGAAGAGCAAAATTTATCCTCTTGCTTGAACCTTAAAATATTTTATAATATTTTCAGTGAAAATATCTAGAGTTCTCTCTTTCCACACTCTATATTTAAAAAAATTACAAACAAGATTCAATACTATGTTTTTGATTTAATTTATCAATTGTGACTTGTCAGTTAATTTTTTTTATGAGAAAAAAGACTTTACTAACGACAAACCAGATTACACATAACTGACTCCTTCACCAAAGCAGCCTCTAAACAGGGAGGGCAACAACCAACACCAAAGGACCCCACGAAATTATAATTCCAAAGACCATTTTGCAAAACAATGACCTGCACCGTTCTCAGCTCTAGAGACCCAACTGAAGGAAACACCTTGAAAGCGAGAGATGATGACAACTATATTTTTTTCTTTTTTTTTTCTTTTTTTTTTGTAACCAAAAAATGGGTAGAGGGGGATGACCCGTGTGGCTTCCCTACCTGAGCGTGACCATAGTAGTACCCTACCCGCTCTCAAGCAAGACCCCATACTCCCGGTCCATGAGAAACTCACTTATTATTCTTTATTCTTTAGACCGTTTTGTATAAAGGAGGGATATAAGGAGCATCAACACACAGCTAGTTGTTTGAGGCTCGAACTCAAGTCCTAAGACTTGATGGCCCAATATCTTACCAACTAGGCCATCCGAATGTTGGTCATGACAACTATATCCTGAACCATAATGGATACCACTTACATATTTATGTTGTCCTCTTGCTAATGACTATCCAATTAATGCTATCAAAAAAAAAAATTTATTTTTGTTAAAGGGTTTGACTTACTTCCAATACTTTTTTAACTAGACATTTCCTGTTGTTTTAAATATATAATGGCAAGTGATAGTGGGTTTTAAGGAAAAAGTTTCTCTGCAACCTGGGTTGGAGGATGTCTCTCCAACCTATGACATGTCCCTTTCTAATAATGACACCTGTTCCACCCGCTAAGACCCAAATTCAACAGATGACTCCCGTTAACTCACGTAAGCCACTTTCCGTTAATGGACTGTGCTATATTTCCCTCTCTCTTTTTTTATCAAAAGAGCAATTATTTCCCACCATAACCAAAGCGTGAAGCTCAGTCCCTAAACCACACCAGTCACTCACACTCTCTCTGTCTCCTTCCTTCAACCTTATACAGCTCAAATCCCTTCTCCATCTCTCTCATTCGTTCTTTTCCCTTTCTCTCTTCAATTGATCTTAGCCGCACTCAACCAATGCTCCCTCTGCCTGTCCCCCCCCCCCCCCCCAATCTTTCCATTGTTTCTGATTCCGATAGTCCCACCCATCCACCACTCTTCGCCATTCCACCCACCCAATCCCTTCCCTCTCAATTGGTGCCACTCCTTCCAAACCTCTCTCATTCTACCATTCCCACTCCCTTCCCCCTGCTCTCTCTTTGCCTTCCCCATCCCCCACCCAACTTGTCACCACCGAGAACCACCTTTCCACACCCTTCTTTTTGTGGCAATCTCAGTGATGAAGACGATTATTTTCGCGGTTATCTCTGTGATGAAGACAAAGATGATTTTTTTGGTGGTAATCTCTGTGACGAACACAAAGACGATTCCTTTCGCAATAATCTCTATGATGAAAACAGAGACGACTACTCAACCTTTTTCAAGGATTGTTTTCCATTAGCAGATTTGAGATTTTTGTGCATTGGTTTGTTATTTCTATTGTTGTTCATTGTTTGTGATTGATTTTCAAAGTTTGAATATTGGAGCTTGCCTGATCTTAGTTGAGTTTTGTAGCTTCGAATTCTAGTGGATTTTCAAAGTTTACTCTTGGGTTTTTTCTTGATTCTTGTGGATTTTCTTTTAAAAGAATTTTTTGGGGGAAAATGTTTAAATAGGAAATTTTTTTGAGGTTTTGTTTGTTTGGATTCGAAATCTTTGTAACCGTGGAAGGAAAATTGAGGCTATTTTTTGGGTTGAAAAAACTTAGCTACAGTTTTACTTTAGGTTCATGTAAAAACTGAGAAATCTAAATAGAATTTAGAGGATTTCATTAATTGAGAGAGAATTACAAGAATTGGGAAAAGAATGAATGAAATCAATACATAAGGTGCTCTATTTTATATACACAAAAAAATATAACTAACTCCCTAAAGACGCCAAAAAAAAAAAAAAAAAAAACAGTCATTTGAAACTTCTAGAAACTATACTCATGTCAGTCTTTGAGTAACAACCTCCTTGATTCACGGAACTAACTCCTTCAATGCTCTTGGATGAAGAATTCATGATGTGGCACTGCCTCAATCAGTTCCAAGACTTCTGTGCTAATCAAGGCATCTGATGCAAGCTTCGTGGTCTGAGCAATGCACTCCTCATCAGCAAGTGCTACACTGCTTGCTGCCCTTGTGGCTTGACCAGTGCATTTTGCATCAGCAACTGCTGCACTACCTGCTACTCTTGTGGCTTGGCTAGTGCATCTCTCATCAGCAGCTGTTGCACCACTTGCTACCTCTGTGGCTTGGGTTATGCAACTCTGCTGTGGATGTTGCTTGCACTTTTAACAGTTCACTAATTAAATTCAACTATTTAGGGGCAAATACATAGTTAAATTTAATTGGAGAACACAAGGTACAACATTGAACCAAGTGTATCTAAGTTTTGTTCTTTATTGTAATTGGGTATCTAGAAAACAAAAGTATTTACTTACTAAAATAGGTACTGATTTCAGCTTAGATTTGAGGCCTTCTTTGTTATTTGGAGTTATGTTAACTATATGAAAATGTTAGTTTTGTATCTTTGTTGAAATATTTGTTTCCTTTACTTAATCTGCTAAGGAAATTAAACTTTTTTAGGTGGGACATGATAATTTCTACCCAACCATCATTGTCAAATTTTGAGTAAAATTTATATGGGGTTGATAGAAAAGAAAACCATATCAAATTTATTAACATGTTTTTATTTACATGTACATCAGTTCATTTACATGTTTTTATTATTTTTTTTTTTTCATATGCAAATTTATTTTCCTAATCTGCTTACTTTTTTTTATTATTATTATTCAAAAGGAGGCTCAAGTAGTAACTACTCATGGAAGCCCAAAAAAATCAAGCACTGCAATAGATGCTCCAAAAATTGGCATGAAATTTGATTGTGATGATAGTGCATATGAATTTTACAAAGATTATGCCCACCGAATTGGCTTCAATGTATGGAAACAATTTATAAAGAGAGGAAATATGGGACAAGTCATAAGGAGAACATTTTGTTGCTTAAAAGAGGGTGAACGAGGTGTTGACAAACGCCAAGAACAGGTACATTTTCATTACCCAATCTCACGAGTAGGTTGTTTAGCACAAATGACATGTCAACTTCAAAAAGATGGTATGTTAGAAGTTGTTTCTTTTCATGAACAACATAATCATGAGTTTGCTCCTTCACCAATGAAATATATGTTAAGATCAAAAAGAAAAATTGCACCTGCTTAAAAAGCTATTGCAAATGATGCAGAGAAGTCTAGAATATCAATAAAACAAACTATAGATTTATTAAGCATGCAAGTTGGTGGTCATGAAAATCTTGGTTTTTTGGATTATGACTATAAAAATCATGTACATCGTGAGAGGAGAAAGGCTTTGAAGAAAGGTGATGCTCGTGATGTGATGGAATACTTTCATAATATGCAATTAGAAGATCCATGTTACTTTTATTCAGTACAAGTTGATGATGATGGTCTAATATTGAACATATTTTGGGCTGATGCTAGATCAATAGTTGATTATGGCCACTTTGGAGATGTTTTGTGTTTTGATACAACTTATAGGACAAATCAATATGATCGACCCTTTGCTCCATTCATCAGGGTTAATCATCACAAACAAACAACCATCTTTGGTGCAACTTTACTTTATGATGAAACCATAGAGTCATTTAAGTGGTTGTTTAAAACTTTTTTGAGTGCAATGTCAGGGAAGCGGCCAAAAACTATACTTACAGATCAATTTGCTGCAATAGCTAAGGCAATAGCAGAGGTATTTGTTAAATCAAATCATCGTTTATGTGTATGGTATATTTATCAAAATGCTGCTAAGAAACTAAGTCATGTATTTCATTCATCAAAGCAATTTGTAACTGATTTGGGCAATTGTATGTATGATTATGAAGATGAAGATGAATGGCTAGTTGCATGGAATAATATGCTTGAGAAATATGATCTTACTAATAATAAATGGTTGTGTGGGATATTTGATCTAAAAGAAAAATGGACCATGGTATATGGTCGACATATGTTTACTGCTGATATGAAAAGCACCCAACGTAGTGAGTCAATGAACAATGTGTTGAAAAAAATACTTGAAATCGAAATATAATCTTTTGCCTTTTTTGGAACATTACTCTAGAGTTTTGGCTGATAGGAGACGTCAAGAACTACAAGCTGAGTTCAAAATGAGGCAAACAACACCAGTTTTACAACTTGATGTAGAGATATTGAGACATGCTGTAAAGTTGTACACCCCAAAAATGTTCAAAATGTTTCAAGATGAATATATGAAGATGGGTGATTGTACAATTTTCAAAGTCAGTAAATCTGATACTATCACTAAATACAAAGTTAAATATTGGCAAAAAACTCAAGAGCACCTGGTTAAATATGAAATCTCAACAACTAATGTTCAGTGTAGTTGCATGAAGTTCAGCTTTGTAGGAATTCTTTGTGTCCATGCTTTGAAAGTTCTTGACAAAAAAAAAAAAACATTAAGATACTTCCAACTCATTATATATTGAAAAGATGGACACAAGATGCAAAGGTTGGTTCTATCAAGAACTATCATGGTGTTGATATTAAAGGTAATGCTCAAGAGTCATTGGGAAAGCGTTACTCTCATTTATGTCACAATTTTTATGAAGTTTCCATACTTGCAGTAGAGTCTGAGATAATGTATGATTATGCCAAAAGATGTTCTGACACATTATTGAAGGATTTGCAAGAAATGAGGAAAAAATCTTGTAAGGTTGAAATTTATCAACCATCTTGTTGGCTTTTCTGTGCCAATTTGCTTGTAATTTAAGCACTTAGTAACCCTATATTTGGGTGGGATTATTGTAAGGGTAGTGTGTGAGAAGATGTGAAGAAAAGCGCAAATATGTGCAAAGCAGCAGAGTTTCGCGGCTAGGACTCGCGGGTGGCTCGCGGCTGCAAGCCGCCAAATGCTGGCACGTGAGATGCACACAGGGGAGCTGAAGGGTCGCGCCAGCTGTCGCACTATAGGACAAAAGTCCTAGGCTGGCCAGGCCGTTACGTCGTGACTTGAATTCGCAACTTGGACAAGCCGCGAGGTCAAGCCGTGAATCAACCCTGTTTGGCAAAAACTGACTCTTCGTATTCCTTTCTCACCCCACTATATATAGACCCTTATACCCACTAAATTAAGAGAGCTTCCAGAGAGAACTTTGTGAGAGAAACCCTAGAGAAAAATAAGATTGCCTCATCCCCAATCTTTACCTTAAAGACTCTACAAATTCCTCTACTCTCTTCCTCTCCATTTTTACATCCTTGAGAGGCCATTGACCAAATCCTTATCTCAGCACACTCACGTCTATGAGAAGGTTCGTTTGGTGCTAAGGGAAGCAGTTTGGAAGGAACCAATATACATTGGTTGAATTTTATGGTATAGTAGCGGAATCTGAGAAGCTAAAGAAGAAATAGGTTCGGCGTAACCTCGTTGGAGCAAGAAGCTTGGAGGGTTTAGGTATTTTGGTAGATTAGGCTTGGAGGGTCTTCTGCTGTTCATGTATCTCAACTACATTCTTTAGTGGATTATTTATCGCTTAGAGGGCGGCGGAGAGGTTTTACGCCGAGTACTTCGGTTTCCTCTTCGATAACACATCGTGTGTTGTTCGTGTGTTTGCATCTTCCTTCCTTTATCTTTGTCTTATATTTACTACTGTGAATGTGTTTATATTTGGCTTAGATTAGTTATCAATTCTGTGATTGGCTTATGTTCATGTTCCGCACATTAATTGTTTGATTATAAGCGTGAATTGATATTTTATAATTTGGGGTCTAAACGTTCAAGGGTGTTTTATACACATATTGAACTTTCAATTGGTATCAGAGCGGGTACACTTGTTGTGGTTTAAATACCTGAGTGTGATCCTTGACCCCTTGTTGAGATGGATAGGTCTCAATCTCTCAATGTTCCACCATTTTTTTGATGGAAATAATTATACATTTTGGAAAGTCCGCATGAGGGCCTTTTTGTGTTCTATTGATGATGCTGTGTGGGATGCTGTTGAGGTTGGATGGACAAGGCCAGAGGCTGCCAAGGCTAATTGGGATAAGGCTGCTCTTGCAGCAGCCAATGCAAATAGCAAGGCATTGAATGTTATTTTCTGCGATGTCTCTTTAGAAGAATTTCATCGGATTTCACACATTACCATTGCCAAGGAAGCATGGGAAATTTTGGAGACAACCTATGAAGGGACTAAGAAGGTGAAAGACACCAAACTACAGATGTTGACCACTCGCTTTGAGGAGCTAAAGATGAGTGAGGATGAGTCTTTTGATTCATTTTACAGTAAGCTGAACGAAGTGGTCATTGGCAAATTTAATTTGGGGGAAAAGACGGAGGATTCTAAGATTGTAAGGAAAATCCTTCGGTCGCTACCAGAAAGTTTCCAAGCCAAAGTTACAGCCATTGAAGAGAGCAAAGATCTTAACGACATTAAGGTTCAAGAGCTGGTTGGATCTCTGCAGACATATGAGTTGTCCCTGCCTTCACAGAAGAAGAGCAAATCCCTTGCTCTTAAAACAATGATGAGAGAGTGGCATTTCCTGATCCTTCGGAAGAGGATGTAGTAAATAAAGATGTGGCTTATCTTGTAAAGAACTTCCGGAAATTCTTGAAATTCAAAAATGGTGGGAAATTTGGTGACAAAGGAAAATTTCAAAATTCCGAGAGGGACAAGAAAGAATTCTGAAGGAAAAAGGATAGAGATTTCCAATCCTCTCAAGGAATTACTTGTTTCGAGTGTAATGGACATGGACACTTCAAAAAGGAATGTCCCAATTATTTGAAGTCAAAAGGAAAGGTTTATGCCATTACCTTAAGTGATACTGATTCATCAGATTCTAACTCTAAAGATAGTTGTGACGGAGAAGGAAACTACTCCGCATTCATGACCATTGCACATGTGGAATCCTCGGATGATTTGGGTTCACTTGTGAAGGAACTTGGCGAATATTCTGATTCGGAGTCTATTGGGATTGTTGAAGAATCAGAGGCTAAAGAAGAAGAAGATACACCTAGTCTTCAAAAGAATTACTCCTTACTTCTTGAAAAATCAGGTGAGTACACCAAGGTGGCAAAGGCAGCTGTGAAGAAAATGAAGAGAGCTGAGGAAGATTACAAAAGCTTGCTGGTCAGATACAAGGAGGCAAAGTGTGAGATTGAAGCCCTTAATGGAGAGCTATCAGAAGCTTACACAAAGGTGAGATTTCTTGAGCAAGAGATAGTGCAAGCTCATGCCAAGATAGATAGGGTCTCCTCCAGGAAGTTAGATGATGTTATTTCATCTTAAAAACATGCCTCAGACAAATCCAGATTGGGATATACCGGAGGAAGTAGCTCATCAGCAAATGTCACCAAAGAAGTGAAGTTTATAAGGGCCAAAGAGACGGCTGTGGATAAGCCTATTCCTGAGAAAGTTAAGACTGAAAGGAAGAAGAATGTGGCTGATCAACAAGTGCTAAATAAGTCCCGTAATCAATCAGAATCCAGATATGGAGCTAGAGGGAGATCAATTTCAAGATCACAGCAGGGTTCTAGAACGGAATATGTCTATCACTATTGCGGATTGCAAGGACATACTAAACCCAATTGTCAAAAGCTGAGAGCAGACAACAATGCAAGTGCACCTCGGTCACGAGGAAGGAGAAATGACACAAGGTCTTAGGGTGGTGAGCAACCAAGAAGTCAAAACCGTGATCCAGGAATGATGGATGAGATGAAGATGATCAGTGCCTTCACCAATTGCCTGGAAAGCTTCACACGAAGGTTTGATAGTCCTAATTCTCGTACCCAATCTGTTAAGAATATCACCCCAAACGTACGTGACGTGTGGGTGACAAAGGGTACTCATGCATAAGCATTACAACATGTCCATGCATCAATACTTCCCATGTTTGTGGATATGCTAGGTTGTGTGCTTCTTGCTAGTATTGAGGTTGTTATTCTGTGTGTGGCTCAAATGTTTTTACATTTTTTTGTTATGTTTTTTTATCAATCTTTTAATGCTTTTATGTCAAAAATCCAAAAACACAAAAAAAAAAAAAAAAAAAATAGAAAATCCAAAAAGTTTGATCGGCTTTGTTGAGTTTTGTCTCAAAGCATGTTTTGCCTTGTACCTTTGTACTAATGGCCTTGTGCATTTACCGAGCATAGCTTTTCCTTTATGCACTCATATCGTTGTGGAAGAAATTCTGTAATCTATGTGACTGTTGTAAATAGATCTTCAACCCTGTCATGAATGATTAGTGAATGGTTTTGTTGATCTTGAGACATGCATAGACTCATGCCTATATATCTTCCCACTTTTTATTTTTTTTTATGCTTAAAAGAGCTCTCTAAATATAAATCTCCAAATGAAAAGAGATATAGAGCTGCAAAAGCCCATCGCACATACTAGTATTCGACCAGGAGAAAAGAAAAGCGACCAAAATAAAATGTTTGATGCCCAAAAGCCAAAGGCTATCTCATCAATTGAAATATCATAAATTTCAGGCATCTATCTCAAAAAGAGATTTTCTTTACTCAAAAAGTGCAAATGATATGTTGAATATGGAGCCAAATGAAAAGCTTCAAAGAATTGTTATCAAGTGCTTGTGGGAGGTCATATATGCATGTTTCTATAATTGAGATAGGTCACATTATCTAGTGCTAGTTGTGTATACCTTGATTGAATTGATCATTGAAATTTCACATTAGACTAAGGACTATCTTAGTTTTGATATCCACACATAACACACAAGTCTATGTTCAATGAATGTCATATTCATTTGTGTGATTGTACTTGATTAAATGTGTTTTCACATACTCAATCTTTGTTGATCAAACACAAAAAGATTTTTGAGTGTTTTAGTTTGTTTTTGGAAAGTGTCTTTGTTTTTACAAAAATGTCAAAAACTTCAAAAACAGTGTTGCCTTGTTTTGGCGACTCAGTCGCGGGTAGGTCTAGTCGCATGCTTCAGTCGCGAAGCTCTCTCCGAGATTCTCGCGGGTAATTGGCGGGTAAACTTCCCAGACGCGAAAAAGTCTTAGAAAATTTTTCAAAATTTGTGTTTTTGCATATTTCACGGCTCAGTGTGGCGACTTGTTCGCGGGTGGAAGGTCCAATCGCGAGGGGTACACAAAGACTCTCTCGTGGGTAGATCTTCCAGTCACGAAAAACACTTAGAGAAATTTTCAAATTTCTTTCCTTCACAGTGTTTTGCGGCTTACCCTGGCGACTTACTGGCGACTTGTTCCAGTTGCGAAAAACGCGTGTTTTGCGTTTTAAAGACAGTTTTCAAAAACTTTTTAGTTTTTCCCTCGTACTTTGTGACTGTTTATTGTCTTCTCCATTTCTCTCTCTGAAACTCACCGTGTTCTAATCTTGTGAAACCCCTATTTCTGCACCATTTTCACTTCTATCTTCAAGAAAAAGGTATGGGTTTTCTTTCCCTCATTACAAATTTCTTGGTTCAAGTGTTATTTTCTTGATTTTGAGAATGTGTTGTTGCTATTGTGCTCTGTGTTATGCTGGGTTTGTTGAATGGGTATTTGTTGTTTATAACTTGTTGAGTGTGACTTCACATGTGATTTGACTCATATGTATGTTCTTACCTTGATTCACTCTATCTATGCTTATCACTTTCATGATATTTTGTTGAAATGCTTGCTATCTGTGTCACTTTGCTACTCATTTTTGATAGAGTGTGTTGTAATGCCTGTGACTCTCTATGTGTTTAGCATCTGTTCCATGCTTCGTGTGTTTCTGGTCTTCAAAAATGCGTATTCTGTCACTTTATTGACTTAGTTCTAGTTTTATGATTATATGTCTTCTTAATCTGGTTGGTCTTTACACTCTCACTTATTGACTAGATCTAACAAAATGAGTGGGTTGTGGATTTGGTACCTTGCTGTGTGGTTGCTCTTTTACAGATGTCTCGACAATCCTCCAAAGGAAAAGAGGTCATGACAGAAGAGGAAATAGTACCTATTACAAAACGAACACGTTCTTCATCACAACCAACCACTGAACTCAATGTTGAGCTGTTCAGAACTCCTCAGCACCTAGATGCTGACTCAAGCATCTTTGACCGGGGTACTCCTATAGTGGAATGGGTGGTCAAATTTGACACTTTGGACACCACTTTTGTCCCTCGGATCTTCGAGGCAAAAGATTGGGCAGCATTATTTGGGAATTTTGTCGATCCGATGCTTGAACTAGTGAAGGAGTGTTTCGCCAACATAGTTGATCTCGAGAGTGAACTACATTGTCTGGTAAGAGGAACGGAGTTCATCATTAGTCCAGACACCATAGCTGAACTTCTCCAAATCACACGACCTGTAGATGCCGACCTAACTCTGTATGATGATCGTACTCCAGTGATTCAGGACATTCTCCAAGTTCTTGGTCCTGACCATGACATTTCCAGTGCCAGCACATCCATTAGTACTACCAATTTTTCACCTAAGTTGACAACATTGAAGCTGATTATGTTCTCAAACCTCTATCCGTTGACCAACACGGTGTATATCAACCTTGGAAAGGCTCAATTTCTATGTGATCTCATCACAGGCACCACCATTGACATCTGTGCTCATATTTTTCATATCATAAGAAAGACAGCAACCAGAACAGTAGCACGAGGGTGCCTTCCATTCTGTAGTCTTATTATGAAGTTCGTTCTAAGTGAAGGTCTTACTCCTCCCTCAGTTGGGAACATGATTGCTCGTCCTCGACCAATCTCTATGTTCACTCTACAAGCCAGCAGGAGCCATCCATCCAAAACTCCAAAGATTGCACATCTATTTTCTGCTACTCCTTCTACTCCTAAGCCAGATTCACCTATACATGCCACCCATGCTTCACAGTAACCCAACACTACACAAGCACAGTCTGCTACTCAGCCTAATAAGTTGGAAATGCTCTTTGAAAACCTCCACAAACATCTTGAGGAAGTGGAAAAGACCCTCAGAGATGGCCAGAGAGAGCAATCAGAGAGATTGGTTGTCATGCAGGACCAGATTGATGTATTGGCGGCTCAAGTTGATGGCATTTTCACAAAGTTGCAACAGTGACCCTTTGGCCATTCCGATCAAAAAGGGGGAGAATTTTTTATGGGGGGCCAGCACTTGAGGGGGAGTGCTTATTTGAGGGGGAGTTTCATAATCCCTACTATTTTTTTTTTATTATAGTTTTGTTACCTTGGGCTATTTAACTGTTGCTTTTTATTGGTTTAAACTTATAACTCTTGAATGTTGGTTTAAGTTTTATATTGATGATGTTACTCAGTTTATTCAGCATTTGTTTTATGTTTGGTTTATGTGATTTGTACCCATGTTGCTTATGTAAGCTTTAAGGGTTTGGTTTCATGCACTTTTTTAGGCCTTTGTGGTTTGTGTCATGCTTTATGCAGCCTCTGTGCTTTGTTTAATCAATACTTCTAACCTAATACTCTGCATTCTTTGTGAAGTACTGTCACTCTTGTGCCCGTGTAGGATTTTTCCTAGATGCACATACTTCATGTATTGTGCATTGATTGAGTATTGGTCATTCAAGTGATTTACCTTGTGTTTGTCAAATTGAATGTCCAGATGTTCATTCCAAGTGTGAATGAGCATTGTGATCACTTGGTTATAATGATTGCATGTTTTGGTCTTGCCATGGTTTATTGCTTTACTCCATTGCGCTTGATCGCATTATGCTTGTTCCATTTGCATTACAAGTTTTCTGCATACAATGAACTTATTGTGTTGTTATGTTTCAGGAGTTCTTGTTCTTATGGTTCTAAAGCTTCACAAATTCTAGAGTTAGGTGTGAGTGAGTTTTCCAACTGTTCCTAACTCACGCGTTAAGTCTAGAGTTTGTTTTAGGGTTTTGTCACGAAATAGCCAAAGGGGGAGATTGTAAGGTTGAAATTTATCAACCATCTTGTTGGCTTTATTCCGTGCCAATTTGCTTGTAATTTAAGCACTTAGTAACCATGTATCTAGGTGGGATTATTGTAAGGGTAGTGTGCGAGAAGATGTAAAAAAAATCTCAAGTATGTGCAAAGCAGCAGAGTTTCGCGGCTAGGACTCGCGGGTGGCTCGCGACTGTAAGCCGCCAAATGCTGGCACGTGAGATGCACACAGGAGAGCTAAAGGGTCGCGCCAGCTGTCGCACTACAGGACAAAAGTCCCAAGCTGGCTAGGCCATTATGTCGCGACTTGAATTCACGACTTGGACAAGCCGCGAGGTCAAGCCGCGAATCAGCCCTATTTGGCAAAAACTGACTCTTCGTATTCCTTTCTCACCCCACTATATATAGACCCTTATACCTACTAAATTGAGAGAGCTTCCAGAGAGAATTTTGTGAGAGAAACCCTAGAGAAAAACAAGATTGCCTCATCCCCAATCTTTACCTTAGAGACTCTACAAATTCCTCTACTCTCTTCCTCTCCATTGTTACATCCTTGAGAGGCCATTGACCAAATCCTTATCTCACCACACCCACGTCTGTGAGAAGGTTAATTTGGTGCTAAGGGAAGCAGTTTGGAAGGAACCAATATACATTGATTGATGCTATGGTATAGTAGCGGAATCCGGGAAGCTAAAGAAGAAATAAGTTCGGCGTAACCTTGTTGGAGCAAGAAGCTTGGAGGGCTTAGGTATTTGGGTAGATTAGGCTTGGAGAGTCTTCTACTGTCCATGTATCCCAACTACATTCTTTAGTGAATTATTTACCGCTTGGAGGGCGGCGGAGAGGTTTTACGCCAAGGACTTCGGTTTCCTCTTCGATAACACATCGTGTGTTGTCCGTGTGTTTGCATCTTCCTTCCTTTATCTTTGTCTTATATTTACTGCTGTGAATGTGTTTATATTTGGCTTAGATTAGTTATCAATTCTGTGATTGGCTTATGTTCATATTTCGCACATTAATTGTTTGATTATAAGCGTGAATTGATATTTTATAATTTGGGGTCTAAACATTCAAGGGTGTTTTATACATATATTGAACTTTCAAATCTTATTCCCTTAGCATGAAGGATCAGACAGAGGTCCATGATGAAGTTGTTCTTAAGGATGTTTTACAAGGTGATAATGGATGCCAATCCCATGAGGGAATAACTTTTCAAGATATACATGGGATTAAAAAAAAACCTACTGTTGGACGTCCAAAATCAAGGTTGAAAGGTGTGTTAGAACGGCCAAGAAATCCTAAATCTCAAAGAAAATAGGCATGTAAGTCAAGACAAGTTCAACCACTTGGATGCCTAAATAAAGTAAGATATGCTACATTGCATTATAATATATAAATCTATATGTCTATAAATTTATTTTAAGTTTTTGTGACAATTATTCTTTGCAAATGTTATAGGCTAATTCCTCAGTTGACATTAATTCTCTTGAAGAACATAGTAATGTTGAACAAGTTTCACAGTTGGTGGATAATTTCACTCAAGTATGAATCTTTGGGTTTGAGTTTTCAAGTTTCACAGTAAATGGAATTAGATTTATTTGAATTTTGAAATTGTTTGGGAGTCGCTTATGTTTTGGATTGTGTCTTGTTTTTTTCAACTTGTAACACTACTTAAATCCTAGTGCCATCTACATTTTCCTTTTAATGTAGTGCTGTCAAAATGCCGACTTATGAAAAGTCCACTGCCCACCTATAATTTTTTGCTTGTCGCATTTTTTTTTGTTTGGCTGAGTGGTTGGAATATGTGATGAGCCACAAATCAGTAAATAGCAGTAGACGGGGTAGTTCTTTTGATCACCACAAGATTGGTTTGATTATCTTGATAGCTTTTATGGAATGCATGCTGATGGTAACAAAATCAAAACTCAGATTTCCAATGCCAATTTTCAAAACAATAATCCAACAACTTCTCCCATTTACAAAAGCACACTTCCCTGATGTTGCTAGGGAACTCATCTTTTGATGGTTCATTTTTCCTTTCCAAACAGAAAAGATCGTGGAATTTAAGTCCATTGGTCTCAAACAAGTTTCACATTAATTCTCTTGAAGAACTTAGCCATTTGATAGATAATAATTTAAGAAGTTCCACAATTTCAGTAAGGTTTGGTTTTCTTTTTCATAGGAAATAATAAGATAAACATGTCATTGACGTAAATTTGTTAAAATGTAAAATGTAGGAATCTGTCTTTTGTAGTCATTTGGTTGGACGAGACTATGTTGTTGGACAAATTGTTGAGACAAATCAGGTACGCATATTCCTTGTGCTTTTTGCTACAACTTGAGCCTATATTTTTCTAAAGGTTTTTTTTTTTTTTTTTTCATACATATATTTATATTTGGTGGCATATTTGCAGGTTTCAGTAGCTCCTGATGATAATTTATAATCCTTGAAAAGTACCATATTGGAGACTTTTTGAATTATATTTTTGCAGAGCATGTCTTACTTGGCAAGCTAGTCAATATTTTTGGACAATTTTTTGCACAGCTAATGGACAATATATGGCACATACAAATGACAGCTAGTGGACAACAACATATTGGACAATTTGTTGGAAATAACATCTAACAATTTTTGTAACTAATGAAGCTACTCAAACATGTTAGGTTCAATATTTGCATGTTTGAGTAGCTTGTAGTTAAGCACTAATGATATATGTAAAATGACAAATATTTTTAAATGCAATGGAAATGTACATTTCTATATGTTAAGATCCATATGTGCATAACTACATATTATGTAATGAAGTTGAGGCAATATCTCCCACTTTTAGCATAATTCATTGTTGGTAATATGCAAAAAAAAATTTGATAACAAAGAGATTTTATGTTGTCAATTATAGCAATCCAACAGACTTAATTAAAAAATAGAAAGATGATAACTATTTATACGGACAAAATTTTGTATAGTTTTTTTTTTTTTTTTATACAGAAAATTTTGTATAGATAGCTGCTCTATAAATGGGTTCTGTATAATTCCAACATATATTCTACAATAACATATTTCACTTACAATCATAGCTCCAAAAAAAAAAAAAAAAATGCTTAGCAATGAAGGAAGCACTGCTGCAATAGATGTCAAACAACACCAAGCAGACAGAAGGACACCAAATGTTTCCACCATATGCCCCTAGATCATTAAACTAATATTCCAAGATTTCAAAATCTTTTAGAAACAACCCCAAACAATATATATTTGGAAAAAGTAGATTCATTAACTAGATTTTATAACTTATCAATCAATTCATTCAGCTATCCAGGCACAAATTATTATACCATCACAATTTTAGATACAACCAACTTGCACTTAAAACAGTGTCACACTAATGTCAAACTATTTGATGAACAAAGCTGCATGCAAACATCCCTTACTACAAGTAAAATCACCAAAAATAGAAAACCATTACAGTCATCCTCCAAAGCCTTAGCTAAGTCCACGTGTGGACTTGTAAACAAAGTAAAATCTAGTTCTTGGTCAACACCTATTCTAGCCATCAGATCAACGCCTATTCTAACTCAACAATAAGGCAGGGTATATTAAAGCTACAACACAACATAAGACCATCCATAAGCCCCCAAAGTTCAGCAGCAAAGTTGTTAGTTGCTCCAACGTGTCTTGTGAATCCCGCAACCCAATTTCCATGCTCATCCCTAATTACACCTCCACATCCAGCCCACTCCATACGGCCTATAGACGATCCATTAGTGCTCAACTTCTTCCACCCTGATGGAGGTTTCTCCCATAAACTCCAATGTTTGGTTGTAGATCTCCATAGGCAGATTTGGATTTGGATTTTTCCTGTTGAAGATGTATGAATTTCTGCTCTTCCATATACTCCACACAGCAAAGTTGAAATAACTTTTGTCTTCTCCTTCATTTTCAGTTCTTGGTTTTCTTTTCATTTTCCTGCTTACCCTTGCTTACATCCGTCCTCCCATTCCCTATATGTTGAAATAATCATGATAAAAAAAAAAAAAAAATTAAACATCTTATAGATGCAAACAGTACATGATATGACATATATGATAAAAAAGAACAAATATAACAAGGCCAATGGTGAATACAGTTTTCAAACATAACTTATTGAGGGATAAAACCAATATGAGAGCTTCTAAACCATAGTATAGAAGCTTGTATTAGCTAGTCCTTTTTTACATAAATATAGTACTCAAACCACATGTACATGTCAAATAGCCCAAGCTTTTTTTTTTTGGATAATGGGAATTATATATAAATGAACTAGTAGCACTCAAATTTGTAACATTGTGAAGTCCATTACAAAGTTTAGTGCAAAATTTCACAAAGGAAAATCCAGCAATGCCATTTTATACATTATGGTTCTTGATTAGTGTTTTTCTCTGGTTTGATTTAGACTTTAATCTATTCAAAGACTTTATACCACCTTCAAGCCTTTATAGACATCTAGCATCAACAATTTTCAAAATCTCAATTACGACAATAGATTAGACAAAATAACATGACTTAGCATTTTGGTTCAACTAAGCCATCCAAACATAACAGCTTATTGCATTTTGGTTCCCCATTCAATCATTGCATAGAACGTGCATAATGCATTTACATATAATACAAACATATATATATATATATATATATTATCAAACTACTAATTAACACATCACAATTTTAATGCCTACCCACAAACTATGAAAATCCACATATTACTTAAGCATGAGTTTGAACTTTGAAACCATTCCCCTAAGTCTGCTCTGAATTATGCAGTAACAGGGAGTATTGGCTAATTGTTTCTGCATTAACAAAAGTTTGTAATGGCCTGTCAATTTTTTATTTTCATTCTCATTATGTTCTTTGTAATCCTTCCTAAAACCCCACCCAGCAAGCAAGAAACTCCTTGTACAACAGTTGGCTGACAACCCAAACTCCACCATCAAATCCTCCTCCAAGAATCCTGCCACCCTTCTTCACAACTTCTAGTATCCCTAACCAATTACCACCGGTAATCAAAGTTTAGCCACAACAAACCCAACTACCAATGATAATCACTACCAACAAAAACTGATAGGAAAATTAAATAGATAGTACAACATCAGTTTTAGACACAATTCCACCCGTACTAGGGGCTACAAAACTCAACTAAAATCAGGAAAATTCCAATATTCAAACTTTGAAAATCAATTACAAACAATGAACAACAATACAAATAACAAAACCACACATAAAAATCTCAAATCTGTTAAGGGAAAACAAACCTCGAAGAAGGTTAAGCAGTCGTCTTTCTCTTCGTCATAGAGATTACTGCAAACGAAATCATCTATCTTTGTCATAGAAATAACTGCGAAAAGAACCGCCTTTGTCTTCGTCACTAATATAACCGCGAAAATAATCATCTTCATCACACAGGGATTGCCACAAAAAGAAGGATTTAGAGGGGTGGTTCTCAGTGGCGACAGTGTGGGTGAGGGATGGGAACGGCAGAATGAGGGATTCGATGGGTGGAATGGTGGAGAGTGGTGGATGGGTGGGATCGTCAGAGACAAGAGACAAATTAGGGGGACTTGTGGAGGTAGCATTGGTTGCTGAAAACGATCGAATAAAGGGAGAAAGGTCCTGGAACAAAACAGAGAGATGGGGAACCGACTTGCGTTGAAGGAGAGGGAGAAAGGACTGATCGTTTAGGTGATGGTGGTGAGATTCAAAACCATATCTCTAGTGGCTACCTGTCCCTGCTTGAAGTTTGCCGTGAAGAGATATAGGTGATGGTGGTGAGAATTTTTCAAATAAAAGGAGACTAAAAAGGCGTGGACAAAGAAAAAAAAGCCACAAGAGATGCTGAAAAAGTGGCTAACGTCTATGTTAACGGGAGTTATAGGTTGAATTTGGGTCTTAGTGGGGTCGAACAGGTGTTATTATTAGAGAGTGACACGTCATAGATTGGAGAGACGTCCTCCAACCTAGGTTGCAGAGAAACTTTTTCTGGGTTTTAATCTCTACATTTCATTTAGTTAGTGGGTGATGTGGCAGTTTCTCATCTATATATTACTAAAAGCTGAAGCGTAGCGTTTAATGCTGCTGCTCTCACGTTGTGCCACATCAGCTGCCACCTCATTTTCTTTTTCTTTTTCCTACAATTTTAAAATGATTTTTACAATTTTCAGTCCTATAAATGTAGTCCACTACTTATTTATTTACTTCCACTATCACCTTATAATAAATTCAGCCTACTACTTATTTATTTATTTCCACTATCACCCTATAATAAATCTGTATAATTAATCCAGCACACCTCTTATTTATTTAGTTCTACTATCAAACCCAATCCAAAGCCTTTTCAGTTCAGTTTTAGGATTTTGTGTGAGCCTTTTCAGCTTTAAAAAAAAAAAAAAACAACAACAACAACAACGTTGAAGCCTTTTAAGCTTTAAGGTTTTTTTTTTTTTTTTCTTTCCAATTTTCCTATAATTTTTTTTAACATTTATTTTTTTTAATATTTACACTTCTCCAACCTTTCTCTCTCCCTTACCATTTCATATCCCCACTACTTCTTCAATCTTTCTCCCTCCCTTACCTTTTCATCTCCCCACTACCCTCTACATTAATATCATTCTTCCCCTTTCCCTTCATCTTCCTCTATTTTTATCTCTTCTTATCCACACCCTCTTACTATAAATTTGTCACCATCTCTTCTATTCTATGCATAGTTTTCCCTCACAAAAAAAAAAAAAAAAAAAAAAAAGGTTCCCTCTCTCTCCCTCTCTCTCTCTCTCTAAATTTTTTGGTGGATTTTTTTTATTTTTCTTGCATCTCTACTTTAGGTTGATAATATTTTATATTCTTTAAAACTCTATTTTGGGTTAATATGATTTAGTTTTGTTTTTTAAATTGTGATTTAGTTTTGTTTTTTAAATTGTTGTTGTTGTTGTTGTTGTTGTTGTTATTTTTTTTTTTTTTTTTTTTTAATTCTCTTTGATTGTTAAATGTTATCCTATTGCATTCTAAAGAATTAAATATAACATATAAAAATATAATATTATTCTATTACATAGCATGATTTGGATAATTTGGTATTTATTCTGTTACACAGCATGATTTTTTACAGTGTTCAATTTATTTGTTAAACTATGAGACCTTACTAATTTTGTTTATTTTCTAATCCTTTGTGGTGGACAAAGTACTCTTAATAGTTGTATTAGAAGTACTCTATAATGCCATTTATTTAAAGAAAAGCAAAGATTAGCCAAACGAAAATAATCGGATAGGTGACAAATTTTAACTTTTGCAATTTCATTCTAATTATTATTATTTTATAACAATGCATGTATAGAAATTTAATTCTTATATTTTGCTAATAATTGTTTATTTGATAATATGTTTTGGGCGGCCGAAATTATAATTTCTACAAAGAAAATAACCTTAATAGATTATCAAAAACAAAATTTTATCCTAATTTGGTTCAATTAATCATTGTTAAGTTTTATTAATTTTTTTTTAGTTTACGTTTTTTTGGTGTTTTGAATTGTTTCTATATTACATTTATGATTGTTCCTATAATAAATAAAAATATAATTACGAAATACATTACTCATTATTAGATTTGTTTAAATTGTAAAAAAAAATTTTAATAAAACCACCATAAAAATAATTATCACGCGCAACGCGCGGGTTCGCGGCTAGTTAAAATAAAAGAAGATTCCGGTTTAAAAAGTACTAAAGGTAAGCCAAACCCTTTAGTAAAATGTTATCAAAAGATTTAATAGTCTATATAAGGTAAGATTAAAAAAAATAATAATAATAAATAAAGGATTACTTTCAAAACCTTCTCCAGTATCTCTGTGTGTGTTAAAAATACTTAATATTCTTCCCAAAAAAAAACTTTTTATGAAAAAAGAAAACAATTGAATTTTTTTAAATATTTTTTTATATTTCTTATCAAAACTCTCCTAAATTTTTTTAGTAATAAATGTTCTAAGGGCACCCATTAACCAGACCTATAAATAAATAATGCCACGAACCACTTATATGAATATTATTAAATTGAAAATTTTAACGGATGCCCTAAAAGCATTGATTTAAAAAATATTTTTAGAAATTTTTTTTTGAAAAAAGTAATTAATTTTTTTCGGCTTTTATATTTTCCATGAAAGTGATGATTAAATTTTTCTAAAATAACTTATTAAAAATTGCCCTAAAGCACCCATTAACATAACCCTTATTAAATTATCTAAGAAATATCTAATTTTTCAAAGTAATAAGACTCCTTCAAATTTCTGATTGCAATGATTCTTTTGCTAATTAATCTCATTTGTTTATAATTGGTCAATTCCTTACGCTCTTTCCAATATCACAAATCCTAATACTCTATCTAATTGCAATGATTCATCTGTTATTGTAATGATTCATTTGTTAACTAATCCCTATGCCTTTTTGTGTGGCATCTCCAACCCTAATTTGCCAATTCCAATCCTATTTTTATAAGACCACACCTTTAAATACTCCCACTTTGTTTGGTGGGGGGAATCAAAAAGTGAGAAAATAGAAAATAGGGTGGGGCTGAAAAAATAGGAGGATAAAATAGATTTTAGTTTTCTCTCATGGTATGTAGTGGGAAGATGGCAAAGTAGAGAGATAAAAAAAACTCTTTCATTTGGTTGAGGAGAAAAGTGGGAGCATAAAAAATGCAATTTATATAAATTGACTCATATGTCCTTATTAAAAAAAAATCCCAATTAGGGGAAAAAAAAAAAAAGCAATCACACTAAGTTTATTAAAACAAAAATCTTGCCCAATAAAAAAAAAAACCAATCATGCTCAGTTAATTAAAAAAAACAAAGAACAGAAAACCTAGAAAATAAATAAATAAAACAAAATCAAAGGTAGCACCTAACATAGTGGAGTTTGAACCTGACTTAGGCATTTTTGTCCAAATATTTTTCAATAATTTTCTCTCCAATTTGGGGATATTGTGTTTTGGTGGGTCCAAGGAGTAAACTCTTAGATCCCACCAAATCCTTTCCATTTTTCATTGTCAACCAAATAACCACAAACCTCATTTTTCTCTCCTCTTTTTTCTCCTTTATATTTCATCCCTCCAATAATCACTCCAACCAAATGGGGTTTAAAGTCTACTCAAGCGAGGATTAAAGTGTTCTTTATTTATTTTTTTATTTTTATTTTTGAAAAACAAACACACACGCAAGAGAGAGAGAGAGAGAGAGAGAGAGAGAGAAGTTTAAAGTATTCTTTAGATAGTGAGGAGAGGAGGGAAAATCTAATAATACAACAAAATGTTTTAGTTGTGAAGGGTTTAAGTATATTATTTTTGTTAGGTTCTAAAGATTTAGGATTTTATGTATTTAGAACACTAATGTGTAATGTTGGCAAACCATGATCAAAACAATATGTTCAGTCTTGTTTAGGCTTGCTCAAAGTTGGGTCTTTTATGTAAAGTTGGAATCGAGTGGCTGCAGAAGTATTAGTGACTTTCGGCCTGGTTCGATCGATCAGAAATTAGACTAGATCGATCGAAAGTCACTCATCAGCAAAATCAACAAACGTAAAAAGGCCATAACTTATTCGTTTGAAGCCCAAATCGCGAGCCGTTTTTTCTAGTATTTAAAGGACATCATAAGCTAACCCTAGGTAGGGTTTTCAGAGTTTTTTGAGAGAGATTAGAGTGCCTCTTGTGCCTCCTTTTATTTTTAGGATTTTGTACCCAAACCTCTCTAAGTCTTTGTTGCTCATATTTGCGGTTTATGTGAATCTCTTGTGAGATCATTAAGGAGCTTTCCTTCACATAAACTTAGGGTTTTCAAGGTAGAGATATTATCTACATCTTGATGATCAACTTGGTTGCTACCATTGAAACTTAAAGAATATCAAGCGTGGGTGCTTGTAGCTAATTGAAGAATTCAAGAAAGAAGGAGTCCGTGGATTCGGAGCTTGCACGGGGTCGTGTCAGTAAGTTCTACTAGTAGGTAGCATTAGGAAGCCGAGCAGGGAGCTTGTAAGTCCTTTTGTATGAACTTCGATTCTTTCATAGTGAATTCAGTTTTGCCTTGAGGATCGGTGGGTAAAATCCTCCCCAGGTTTTTTACCGGTTTGATTTTCCTGGGTGATCATATCTTGTGTTATTTATTATTTCCGCTGCTTTATATTCTTGATACGATCGTTTGATTGTTTTAACCTAGAATTGTATAATTTGACTAAGTAACAACTTGGCTAATTAACTAGGCTACTCAATCTGGTTGTGTTTTAAGGGGTCTAAATTTTTCATCAAGTGGTATCAGAGTAGGTAGCTCTTCTGTTTTAGATCTTTTGATCTAAGAGCTGATCCTCGACCCCTATTATCATGGATAATTTGAAGTGTCTTTCTGCTCATGTTTGTGATGTTTTGAATAAAAAGGACACTATTGTTTCTGTTGATTTTTTTGATGCTTTTGAAACTCTTCATAAGGAATTATCTAAATCTTTGAAAATTGCTAAGAAATTTAAAGAAGAGTTAAAATTGGCTAATCTTGAAAAAGAGGATTTGATTGTGAGATTAGATGAGTCTAATAAAAAGAATGAATTTTTGAGAAATCAAATTTCCTCTTAAGATGAGAAGATGAAAAGCTTGGAACAAGAGTTAGTTGAATCTAAAACTAAAATTGAAAATTTGACTAGTACCAAGCCTGTTGTTGATAACAGAAGTGTTTCTGTTTCTCTTAAGCCTAAGACTAAGAAAGTTTATATCCCTCCTTTCAAGAAGAATAACAAAGAGAAGGCTTATTTTGCTAGGTTAGACAAAGGGAAAAGTTCTGATGTTAACGCTGAAGTTTCTAAACCTATGTCTAAACCTGCTGCTAGTGTGCAAAAGAAATCTATTTTTGTGCCTACCTGTCACTTTTGTGGTGTTGTTGGTCGTATTATACCAAACTGTTCTTTGTTGAGGCAAAACCAAAATCTGAGACTAGATTTGATGTTAGGAATACTGATGTTCCTAAATTTGTTCCTGTTTGCCACTTTTGTGGTGTTCGTGGTCACATTCGTCCTAATTGTCATAAATTGAAAATTAAGCATTCTGTGTTTCAATCTAAGATATGTGATGAGATTTCTCCTGCCATAAGTCCATATAAATTGTTTCATATTCTTTTGAAAAATTTGAGCTTGTTGGCTTGTGAAAGGAATTTGCAAGATTTTAGTCTCTCTCAGAAGATTGGTGTAATCCCTCAAATACACTCTGCTTCACATGAATTTTCACCTACAAAGCCGAAGACTCGTGCTAAATGGGTGAGAAAAGATTCTCCAAGGTGAGTGTTGCTAATTTGTCCCTGATTTAATTCTTTCAATTAATTGTGGACATGTTTTGTGTTTGTTTTTGTTTTTGGTTGTTTTGTTTTTTAGGTTGTTTTCTTTATTAAAAAAAAAAATCCAAAAACATTGAAAAATTTCAAAAAGACAAAAATATTTTATTTTGTGTCTTGTTTTATTTTTCTTGGGGATTACATGAGTTATGATATCTCTCTCTTGATTTAAAACATGCTTGACATTGTGGAGAAACTTGAATAGTATGCTAAGCTATTTCTGATTTTGTGTGAGTATGTACTAGTTTGTACATGTACTCATGGGTTAATTAAGAAATTGATATTTCTTGTTTGTGTACCCTCTATAGCTTAGTTAAACACTGTCATGCATTGCATTTGCATTGCTCATTTAGTATAATATGTGCTTTTTGTTTTTGGTCATAAATTTTCTTTTAGAACCAAAAGGATTTTTGTGTTTTGTATTTCACATCTTGGATTTATAATCAAGGATTGGCCATATTATCTTTATATAACAAGTTTATGTACCTTGTTTAGCTTTGATGAGCTTATTTATTGCACTTGACTAGTTGAAGCTTTGTAGTGCATGTTGTGTGGGAAAGATGTTTATGGTGTTTATCACTTTGTCTTGATCTTGAAGTCACATATTGTTTAACTGTCGGACTTGATCCTTTTGAGAAATGCATAAATAACCATCTCACCACTGTTCACTAGCCAATCATGAACACCTTAGTGCATATCATAAGATTCTGTGCTCGAGAAAGTGTAGCACATGCACAAAAAGAACATAAGGTGATGCCTCGGCTTAATTGCTTAATGCTTAAAATTGGTGTGTATTATTAGGCTTGATGCCATCTCACATAATTAAAATTGGTGTGTATTATTAGGTTTGATGCCATCTCACATAATTATGAGGCAAAAATACAAGAAACTTACATGATTGCAAGCTTATGTTCTAGGAGATGTGGGAGTTATAGGATGTAAATCTTTAGGTGATAGTCTCTTTTAAATTCTGTGTGATGAATTTTGTAAACTTTGTGGTTGATTGCTATTCACATATCACCTCTCATGTATCTCAAGCTTTTACTAGTTGCACACACTACACAAATTACTCATTGCTAAACTAGGTACATTATACTGTGTGTGATTTTGTTGTGACCATCCAAGATTAAAAGTTCCTTGATTTTAATACAAAATGTGTTTAATGTTTGCGCTTTGAGGACAAATTGATTAAAAATCTTGATTTTGGAAGATCTGGGTTGAATTCAAGTATTTTGAAAAACTTTTCGTCTCAGACTCATGCATTTTTTTTATAAAACAATGTGCTTTGAGGAGTTTCTGCATTAAAATGCTCTGTTTTTTAAAAATCTGATTTTTCCAGACTTTTGATCGATCGAACCTGTTTTTCGATCAATCGAAATTGCGATTAAAATCTTTGGTTTGAGTCTGCCTGAATCGATTGATGTTCGATCAAAATTGAAAAATTTTCAGTTTCTATGTTTTTGACCAAAATTCTTTTTTCATGCATCATTTGTGTTTAGGATTTACGTGCATTGCATTGATTTTTGTATCCATCTTGCAGTTTTGCAGTCATATCTCTCATTGTTTTCACACATAACATGCATACACTTTGCTACATTGGGTACTCAACTTGATTTAAAAATTGATTGATTAATTTTTGAGTTTTGTACATTCTAGTATATGCTATTTCTTATGTGTGAACTGTAGAAAATATTTTTCTTAAGAGATATGATGGATAATCAATGTGCAAATATTTTCTCTACTCATGCAACTGTTTATGGGTCACTTAGTGCCATGTTTGCATTTTATTGAAAGAGATAATATTTTTTCTTCATGTGTATCCTCACCTTAGTTTTTAACTTTGGTTTGTGTGTCTTCCCCCCCCCCCCCCCCACCCCCTCCTTTATTTTTCCCCAAACTGTTTTTCCCAAAACTTGTTTTGTTTTTCCTATTTTTATAGGGGGAGAATTTTTTTAACCTTTGTGGTTCTTAGGGGGAGTCGTTGCTCTTCTTAGGGGGAGTTGTCTCTATTTTCTCTTACTCTGTTGCGTATATTTTCTGTCTACCTTCTGATTAGGTAGTCTTTGTCAATACGTGACAAAAAGGGGGAGATTTATTTGAAATGTGGGAATATGTGTGGAAAATACAAGAATGTTATGTTTAGGGGGAGTTAACCTTGTTCTTGATATATCTAACTTAGGGGGAGAGTTAGTTTGCATATTTGTTGATTTACTGTTTTTCTGTCACACATGCGTTTATGCGTTTTATTTAGTGTTTCAGGAAATATACAGGTTGATTCAATTACGCTGCTGTCTATACTTGCAACTGATGGATAGTAGTTAGGTTGGATTTATTGTTATGATCATTATTCTTGTAAAGGGCTTTTTAATTGTAAACTTTGAGCTTAGTGTTTGTGTTTTGTCACGGATTGCCAAAGGGGTAGTTTGTTAGGTTCTAAAGATTTAGGATTTTATGTATTTAGAACTCTAATGTGTAATGTTGGCAAACCATGATCAAAACAATATGTTTAGTCTTGTTTAGGCTTGCTCAAAGTTGGGTCTTTTATGTAAAGTTGGAATCGAGTGGCTGCAGAAGTATTAGTAACTTTCGGCCTGGTTCGATCGATCAGAAATTAGACTCGATCGATCGAAAGTCACTTATCAGCAAAATCAACAAACGCAAAAAGGCCATAACTTATTCGTTTGAAGCCCAAATCGCGAGCCGTTTTTTCTAGTATTTAAAGGACATCATAAGCTAACCCTAGGTAGGGTTTTCAGAGTTTTTTGAGAGAGATTAGAGTGCCTCTTGTGCCTCCTTTTATTTTTAGGGTTTTGTACCCAAACTTCTCTAAGTCTTTGTTGCTCATATTTGCGGTTTATGTGAATCTCTTGTGAGATCATTAAGGAACTTTCCTTCACATAAACTTAGGGTTTTCAAGGTAGAGATATTATCTACATCTTGATGATCAACTTGGTTGCTACCATTGAAACTTAAAGAATATCAAGCGTGGGTGCTTGTAGCTGATTGAAGAATTCAAGGAAGAAGGAGTCCGTAGATTCGGAGCTTGCACGGGGTCGTGTCAGTAAGTTCTACTAGTAGGTAGCATTCGGAAGCCGAGCAGGGAGCTTGTAAGTCCTTTTGTATGAATTTCGATTATTTCATAGTGAATTCAGTTTTGCCTTGAGGATCGGTGGGTAAAATCCTCCCTAGGCTTTTTACCGGTTTGGTTTTCCTGGGTGATCATATCTTGTGTTATTTATCATTTCCGCTGCTTTATATTCTTGATATGATCGTTTGATTGTTTTAACCTAGAATTGCATAATTTGACTAAGTAACAACTTGGCTAATTAACTAGGCTACTCAATCTGGTTGTGTTTTAAGGGGTCTAAATTTCTAACAATTTTACTTTATTTTATTTGACCTATAATAAGCTAACACCTCAACTCTTGTAAAAATGTGAGACATTAACAAATCATAGGTAGTAAGTTATTATTGATTCTAATTTGAATCTATCACTGAAATTACTTTTTTTGCACCTAAAACTTAAGATTTGTTGTAAAAGTGTTGTGGGAATGTTATGGATACAATATATCTCTTTATTATAACCATAAAACAACTAAGTGGAGTTCAAGGTTAGAACCATAGACATGAGACATTGATTTATTTTTTAAACACCTTCGCGAGGGAAAAATCTTGTATGCAACATTACGAGATTCGTGTCTCACTGGCACGTGGGGTTCCACATGCACGGGAGATACTTGACACTAATTTCACTCTCGTATGTTTTTCAATATTCAAGCAAGAATCTCACTCGAGCAAGAATTAAGCCCACGAACCTGTAAGAAGAACTCATTTTATAAAACAAAGAGTATCAAGGAAGTGTTGTTGAAGTGTGTGCTATTAGAGCCATTACAGTAGAGCTTGGTAGCTATAGAGCCAAGTAGAGAATATGAGAGAGGAAGAGGCAAGGTGTGGCTTTGTGAGTAAGCAGTCCAGCCATTGGCTTTGGGCAAGCAAATTTGAGATTTGAATGATAGAGCTTCTTTAGTATCCCCACATCATAGTCAAGAAGATCATCATTAAAAAAACTCATGCCAAGTGCTTGATAAAAAATACCCATTTTTATTATCACTTTAATTTCAATACCACATACTGTATTTGAGAGATTAAAACTAGGTAACATTTTTTCCAATCATGGAGGATCTTTTAGAAGTTCTGGCTTTTGCGAGCAAGGAATTCGCAAAGTAAATCACTATTGAAAGATTGCAGAGATTCTGGACACACAAAATCCATTAAATCAGAAACAATTACAATAGTCAATGACTAATAAAACTTCTAGCCCTCCAAGGATAGTTTGTAACTTTGTATATATGTGTATAATAATGGACCAAATTAGGAATTGGCATATTGGAAAATGAATTTATGTTTCTTTATTCTAAATTAAGCTCACTGGTGTTAGGAAATGGCAGGAACAAGTAAAACTTATTGCTTGATGACAATATTATACTAGAACAAGCCAATTCATGCTATTACCTACCGTTGAGCCATACAAATCAAGTGGTACCTTAGTCTCCCTCCCCAATTGGAGAGAGTGTAGGTTCAATACCAGAGTTCTAATTTCCTTGAAACTAGTTATAGCATAACTATAACTATTACCCTTTCCATTATGTAGATTAGTGAAGCTATTTTTCCCTTTTTTTTTTTTTTTTTTTAAAGGTGTTTTTCAATGTTGATCAAAAGTGTCAAATTATTTTACCTTCCTTTGTATAGTTTATAGGCATAATGAGCCTACAATGGACAAGAAGAAAAATATTCATGTATAAGAGTATGTTGGTAATAAGGTGAAGAGTAATGCTACATACACAAACTATTTTACAACATTTTTACAAAATGTTGTGATCAACCTCTTATTGGTTATCATCTAGGCCCACCATTAATATCACATTTTCATTTACTAATAATCACTCACCACATCAGCAGTTTGTAAAAAATTTTGTAAAATAGTTTGTATCTCTAGCATTATTCTAAGGTGACACTTCAGTAGTTGCACACCTATAAACAATAATGATGGTATTATCCAAATCGTAAAATATGGCATTGCATCTTTTCCCATAGCCCATAGGAAAATCGGCTTACAAAATACAAAGCAGCCCGGGATTCTATATACTAATCAAATATTCCAATACTTTCACAAAGAGTCCTATTTTGTGATGACACCTTAGGATAACATGTGTTACATGTATTCACCTAAGTGTGCTTTAAAGTCACATAAAAATCACTCATTTTCATGCCGAATATGTGCTTTATTTACTTTATTTATTATTATCTATATTATTATTGATATTTGTTGAAATCTTGGTAGGAGTTCCTCCTGCTGCTGGACCAGTATTCAGCTACAAGCTTAGCGAAGGAGGAGTTAGTCTCAAGAAGCTTTGAAGGCTCATCATATTCTATAAGTTTCCCTGCAAGACCAAACCAACTCAGATTAGCATAAGCTGCCTCAACATCATTACAATTTAGTGAAATAGTTTGGAAGGGGACTCTTTGGGGCCTTTTGGACACAAAACTAGCTTTCACATATATCCCTAGGTTCTTACAATTGTTCTTACTGTGAATTCTCTTTTCTTCAGGATATTTCCACTTATGATGAGCTTATTTTTCAGTTTATTGACTTATCTGAAGTTTTAAAACCTCTCTGTGTCTATATACAGTTTTTTTTCTAAGTAAAATTAGCCATTGAAAATTTGCTTATCCAAGCACATAATTACCTTTGATCCATTACAGATTCACACAAACCCATAAAGCCAAGAGAGCCCTCAAGCAAAGAGATTCTTTTAGCATTATAAGATAATTTTCAGGTATAATTACCATCATGTTTAGACATATTCCAAAACAATACTTTCCCCTGCATCTATTTAACCATTTTAACTGTTTCTCAAGAATCTTTTTTGTATATATTTATCTATATGGCAAAAAAAAGAAAGAGGAAAGAGGAAAATATTTTGAACTGGATTCCTTCTTTATGTATAAAAGAAAGTTGGAAAGTTAAAAAACATACCATAAGAGAGGACCATGACCACATCACTATCAATAACAGTAGGAATTCTATGTGCTACTGTTATCACCATGCTTTTTGAGAGTTCCTACCTATTAATTCTTTGTAGAACAGCATCTGTTGCAGAATCAATGGAAGCAGTAGCTTCATCAAGAACTAGAATTTTATTTCTTTTAAGGAGGACTCTACCAAGGCAGAAGAGTTGGCATTGCCCAGCACTCCAATTTTCACCTTCATCACTCACTGTTGAATATATCAAACTTAATGAGCAATATTATCCGTATTGCTTTAATACCACTCTATAGAAATTGACATGTTTCATTCTTCTAGTTAGTTCTAAAAAAGAATCATAAACTGACCTGAAGAGTCAAGCAGATTAGGTAGGCTGCTGATTGTTGCCTTAAGCTGACCCTTCTCAAGAGCCTATAAATGAAAATGTGAGTTGGGTTGCTCCAAACTTGCAAAGAAAAGAATACAAAATATTACAAAATAATTTGTTCAAGATGAGAATCAGCAGGCTTACCTTCCATATATCATCATCAGATTAAAGACCTAGAGGATCCAAGTTAGTCCGCACGCTACCCTTGAAAAGAGTTGGCTCTTGAGGGATGATGCTGAGTTTCATCCTTAAATCCTTCAAACCAATGGAGCATATGTCAAGCCCATCTACAAGAATTTTCCCGCTTGCAGGCTCTACTAAACGAAATAAAGCACTAGTAAGTGTAGTTTTCCCACATCCTGTTCTTCCCACAACTCTTACTCTAGCCCCTTCTTCGAAAGTGCAGGTGATATCCTTGAGAACTAATGGAGAATTTGGACGATATCTTATCTGAAACCCAACAAAAATGATAATTGGAGTCAATTTGATCAATTAGAAGTTGAAATGATTGAGGTAGCAATGTGAAGAACACTAAGAAACTTTAGTAGATAAAGATGGTGGCCTCATGTCCTCCACAATAGCAGGAGGCTCTGATGGTATGTGCATGAATTGTTTGATCCGTTCAACTGAGATGATGTAGTTTGATAAGCTGCTTTACCATCGAGTCAGAAAAATTTGGGTTCCTGTTAGTAATAGAGCATAATAAAGAGAGAGTCCCACAAGTCCTGCAGACCACCTAAGAAAGGAGGATTTATGAGTAATATTTTTTGACTGTCCGAAAACTCCTTGCTACAAGAAATGGACAGTTCTAATGAAGTTATGTTACCTGGAGCTATAAAACGCTTGGGAAGCAACACAAGAAGGAAAGCTGCAGTGAAGAGGGTCAAATTCTGAAGTACTTCTATTCTTAAAACTAACCACTCCATGGCTGCATTTGAATAGAAGAAAAGCCGAGCATCAGAATCAATGAGCTTTAGATAGTTCTCAAAAAACTTGTCCGCCATGTTAAAAGCTCTAATTGTGACCACTCCAAGTGTAGTCTCAGCTGCATAATTCATAACTGGTGCTTTTGTAGTTCCATTTATCCTTATTAGTTCCCTCGCAGAGGGTTGATAATACCCCTTTGAGCAAAAGCAAAAGAGAGAGCTTTGTCAGTCCGTTATTGATGAAAGAGTTTTAAAAAATCAAGTCTAAATAAGAATCATTAGATCTACCTGAACATATTTTGCAGATACCATAGCAAGAATGGCTACAATAAGAACTTCCATGTGACAGAAGCCATAATTCCTATTGTAGTCAGAAGTTCAATACTTGCTGCCACTACAAATATTGTGGAGAAAGGTACGTCATAATCCAAAATACTCAAATCTGATGAAGCCTGCAAGAGAAACAATAAGATGAATGTACAAATTGAGTACAGGCTCTGATTATAAAATACCCTTTCAAGATACATAATACAGTACAGATTTTTTATTTTTTATTCGTGGTCGAGAAATAAATAATCTTACTCGAGTCAAAATCCGGCCAATGGGGTTTGAGTCAAAGAATAATATGGGAGCTTTAAAGACAGCATTGGTAAACCTGGAGAAAAAGGCTCTGGAAGCTTTTAATCCAAGATAGGCTGCAAGGAAAGACCTTACATATACAAAGAGAGCACTGAGTGTTGAAATTGCAGTGTAGACTCCAATCAAAATGATACTAGTGATTTTCGGAATTTGAATGCCCAGGGCTAGCCAATATGCCGCAGCAGCCTGAAGACCAACAAAACCAGCCTGAGTTACTATGCCTAAGAAAAAAAGAATCAATCCCTTTGAGACAATGATATAATCCCAGAATGGCTTCCACCCAACATCATTAATCTCTGTTTCTTCCTCTTCTGTTAGTTGTACTCCTGGTAGATCCTTCACAGCAATCTCACCCCCACTGTTTTCCTTTGTGAGGTTAGACCCTTGAGACATCTCTGGCTGAACCGTATCAAACTTCTGAGATTCTTCTTTAGTTTCGTTATTTGAAGGACCCAGTCCTGTTATTGCATCTCTATGAACATTCACAAGCTGTTCAAATGCCGTCCCAGCTGTCAAGAGCTCCTCATAGCTTCCAGATTGAGTCATTTGACCACCATTCATAACCTGGAAAGTTAAGAAACAGAATACTATTAGATATGGGTAACGAAAATTTATGCATACAAAATTTGAAATTAAGCTTAACTTTAAGAACTTGGTAAAAATTTGCCAAAATTTTATCAGCTTCTGAGAGGAACTCCACTTGGTGAGTCACTAGAATGACCGTTTTGTTTTCAAGAACAGCCATGACACAATCCTGCAATTTCATATTTTTTTTACTTGGTTAAAAAACTACATCAAAGGTGAGGATTCTTTCTTGATCCTAGATTTCACATTCATGAAAAAACTTGAAGCAAGTTTCTCTTACATTAAATAAAATTGCAGCTGTATGAGCATCTACAGCACTGAATGGATCCTCAAGGAGATAGATATCAGCATCATTATAGACAGCTTGAGCTAGTTGAATCCTTTGTTTTTGTCCTCCACTCATGTTAAGCCCTCTCTGACCTATTTCTGTGAGATCACCATGGTTGAAATTATTGATGTCTTTGTCCAAAGCACATGCTTTTATGGCCTTCCCATATTTAGTCTTGTCCATAGGCTTTCCATATAATATGTTATCACAAATAGTCCCACCTTGGATCCAAGAAGTTTGAGAAACATAGGCAATGGATCCAAATGCATTAACCTGTTAGTGAGCAATAAAGACCAAAATCAGTGACAAAAAATTCAGCTGCAAAATTATAAGCAATCAGTCAGTTTTTTACTCACTGTTCCAGAAATTTTTGGTATCTCCCCTAGTACAGCATAGAGATGTGATGATTTCCCAGCCCCAACTGGACCACAAACAGCAACTTTCTGCCCACATCTTATTTCCAAGTTCACATCTGTTAGAGTTAGAATCATTATTTCAGGATCCCAACTGAAATTGCCTGAGTGTATCTTTACACTCTTATCCGACTTCTGAAAGGGGATTCTCCTTAATTCATCATTTTTCAGCTCATCATCAAGCAGAAAAGCATTGAGACGATCGAAAGATACCTTCACTTGGACCAAAGAAGAAAGAGCTTCTGGTATCATTCTAACAAGATCTCCCATACTCCTCAATGATGCAAGGACTGTGAAGATGGTGCTAGCATTTAGAGGGGCACTTCCAAAAATAATACATCCCAAGAAGACCACTGAAGAAATGATGGTTGAAGACATCCAATACAACAATGTGCCATAAGCCTTTGCAAACTGAGTTTCAGCCAACCATTTGAACTCATTTTCGCGGAGGGATTCAATCAAATTCTTGAATTTGTCTTCCCATGATTGCAACTTTATGATCTTCATACTGTTTAGGATCTCAGAAGTGGATCTCAATAGTTCATCCTGGGCTATCATAAGCTGAGTTTGACACTTCTGTGGCATATTTGCAAAAGGCACGTTAAGGAGTCCACATATGAGAAGAGGAACTAAAGGCACGTTAAGGAGTCCACATATGTCATTTCCTTTCATTAATTTGCTTTAATTAATTTGACCATAACATCAAACTCCGTATAGTTACTACTTCAACCATAAGCATGTATATCAACATAATTGGGTAAAAAATTCATTCAAGAGGCTAATAAAAACTGTTAGGTTCTAAAGGTTTAGGAATTTATGTATTTAGAACTCTAATTTGTAATATTGGCAAACCATGATTAAAACGATATGTTTAGTCTTGTTATAGTGTGCTCAAAGTTGTTTAATTATTGTAAAGTTGGAATCGAGAGACTGTAGATGCATTGGAGCATTTCGGTCTGGCTCGATCGATCGAAGAATAGATTCGATCGATTGAAAGTCGACCAGATTGCGTTTTCTGCAGAATTTCCAACTCAGCCCTAACTCATTAAACGTTTAGGGTTTTATGTTTTTGCCCTAGGTATATAAGGCAAAACCCTAGCCACGTTTTTAGAGTTGCTCCAGTTGTATTGTTGCTCATACATTACTGTTTTGTGTAAATCTCTTGTGAGATCTAGAGGAGCTTTCCTTTACACAAAACTTAGGGTTTTCAAGTTAGAGATAATATCAACATCTTGATGATCAACTTGGTTGCTACCATTGAAGCTTAAAGAATATCAAGCGTGGGTGCTTGTAACTGATTGAAGAATTCAAGAAAGAAGGAGTCCGTGGATTCGGAGCTTGCACGTGGTCGTGTCAGTAAGTTCTACTAGTGGGTAGCATTAGGAAGTCGAGCGGGGAGCTTGTAGTCCTTTTGTATGAACTTCAATTCTTTCATAGTGGATTCAGGTTTGCCTTGAGAATCGGTGGGTCAAATCCTCCCCAGGTTTTTACCGTGTGGTTTCCTGGGTGATCATATCATTGTGTCTTTTATTATTCCGCTGCTTTATTATTTTGATATGATTATTTGATTGCTTTAACCTAGAATTGTATAATTTGACTAAGTAACAACTTGGCTAATTAATCTAGGCTAACCAATCTGGTTGTTCTAAGGGGTCTAAAACCGTTCAAGAACCAGTCAAATGGTCTACACTACTGATATGGCCCCTATCTTTGCACATTAATACAAACAATATCCTTAGTGAAACTGGCCAGTACCAACAGGCAATAGCCACATATAGTTCGTATGCAGAGGTAACAAACAAGATTATTCAAACGACAAAGTCATAGTTACACTGACCTGTCATATAGAAACAATTTATTTATGTCTGCTTCAACTTGTAAAAGTCTTGGATTGCAATAGTTTTCACAACCTGTAAATATCGTTTGCAAAAGTGCAAAAGGGTCATACAAAAGCACAAAGGAAAAAAAAAAAAAAAAAAAAAAAAGAAGAAGAAGAAGATAAGAAAACATTGCATAAATGAAAGGAAGTTTTAATCTTTATGATTAATACTGTTATCAAAAACCCAATTCAATTCAGTAACAGTCATAGATTTGGCTCAATTGAGTAGAGTTTGTTGGTTCCAAAATGAGAAACCCACTTTTGAAATAGGGAACAATATTTTTAGTAAAACTGTAAAATAAAAGCAAAAGAGGGACTCTTGGAGTTTGTGGAATTGAAAAGTCATTGCGAAATAAATCAATGAGTCCAGGAAGCACTAATTTTTTGTTTAGTGAACAAAACTCTGAATTTATGCTGATGGAGAAATAATTCTTCTTTAAATGAATTGCAATTTTCAATAATAGTGATGTGAGTATAATAATTCTTCTTTAACCTCAATTCAAAATATGTCATGTTGAAATTCTAAGAATTCATGTTAAGTCCACCTCTTTGATATTCTACAAGTAAATCCTCCAATTGAATTGAAGCTTACAGCATATGAGGTTATAACTCATGCTATGCATCCTATTTATAATAATAATTATAAATAAATAAATAAAATTCTACACTACATATTTGATGTATTATGTATATGAGAAACAATTTCTTCTGTCAAAGTACCACTTTATTTCTATTTAGGGTATTTCAATGAGTTCCCTCTTTATCCACTTCAAATGTCTCTAAACAAAGTTTAGTGGTAGCCCAACAATAATGGTATCTATTGTGGTACTCTATGTCTACGGCTCAAGCCACACCTCCCCCTCCCCTACTATCTACCTATTAAAAGAAAAATGTCTTTAAACGAAATATAAACCAAGGCTAAAGTTATGTCATATTAGTGAAATAAAATCCAAATGACTATCACATTTAGCTATGAATTAAATTGTATATTCAAAGTAGTTGACTACAACATCAACATGAAAGAAACAATATTAAGGACATATAACTTGAAGCAATACCTTTTGGCTAGATAACGATGCCTCACTTACTAAGGCAGACTCTTAACTTTTCCAATAAATTCATCTTTCTCATTGCAGTCACATAAATCCAATCTTTTATTTCATCGGCAAATCTAAAATAAGCATGCCTCCAAGTCCTATTGAAGAAGAGAGCTCCACAAATTGCCCAAAAGCCAGTTGCAAATCCAACTCCCATACTAATGTAGAAGCTGGAGTTTTTAGAATCATCTTTAACACTGCCAATTGGTGATCTATTTAAAGATTGTTCCTCAATTGTGCAACTTTTTGGAAGAGGATCACCAAATAACTGAGGATTTCCAATGTAACTATGGGCATCAAATGATTGAAGCTGAGTGCTTGAAGGAATTCTACCCGAGAGGTTGTTGTATGACAAATCCAAGAGACTAAGAAATGTCATATTAGACATGCATGGAGGAATTTCACTAGATAAATGATTTCGTGAGAGATCAATTAACTCTAATTCTTTCATACTCCCAATTTTTTTTTTGGTATCTTTCCCATCAAATGATTTTGAGACAAATTCAAAACCCGTAATTTGGAAAGATCAAAAATTTCAGCAGGGATTAATCCAAACAAGTTGTTACTTGAAAGGTCTATGAGCCTAACTAATTCAAGGTTCTCTTTGCATTCCATTTCTTTCCCTTTGGGAATCAACTGAACATTCTCAACATAGGATACATGAATATACGGACATGTATTATAAGGAATATAATAAAATGAAATAACATCGGAATCTGGTAATGTCATGGCGCTAATATTTTTCAAACAGTTTGGTATGGATCCTAATAGGCTATTATTGGCAAGATCCAACACTCTAAGAGAAGAAAGTTGGCATATTTGTTGAGGTATATAACCCTTGAATTCACTTGATCTTAGAAGGAGAACTATAAGATTTGTCATTTCTCCAATCCATAGTGGTATGATGGACAAATGATTATCACCCATATCAATTAGATTCAGATTTGAGCACTTTCTCAATGATGAAGGAATATCTCCATAGATGCTATTGTTTTGTAAATGCAATGATTGGAGGTTAACTAAAGCCCCCATGGAGTAGGGAATTCTACCTACTAGATTATTACTCCCTAAGTTTAAATGGATCAAAGACTGCCAATACTTCCAGCAGTGAGAAAGTTCTCCTGATAAGAGATTGTTTGATGCTTCTAAAACCTCTAATTTATTCTTTCTAATTTTCTTTTGGCATAAGAAAGTAGAAATGGGTCCATAAAATGAGTTGTTAGCTATATTGAGCACTTTGGCAGTAGAACTCAAAAAAATGTCTGATACATCACATTCTATGTGGTTGTTAGAAAGATTGATAACTGTAATGTTTGAGGTCCAATTCCAAAACCAACCCGGAGCTTTGCCTGAAATTTCTGACATGGACATATCTAAAAAAGTGAGGGATCTTTGTGATTGTAGCCATGAAGGAAATTTAGGACCTATCTTGATTGAGCTCATGGAGGCATAGTCAAGTTGGAAGGGGGGATCCCAATTGGAATTGACATTAAAGAACAAACGTGTTTTAGACATATAGAGATACTTTAATTTTGAGAGTTTTTGGAAATGCCCTTCATCTACAGTACCTGTTAAATAATTTTTTCCGACATACAACGTCTCTAACTCAGAGAGAAGCCAAACACTGTTTGGAATGGTGCCATTCAACTGATTTTGGTTGAGGAATAACATTCTCAAACGAGATAAATTCCCAAAGGAAGAAGGTATAGGACCATTTAAAGAATTAATTCCGAGATCAAGATATGTTAGATGCTTAAGTAGGCCTAACGGCTCTGGAATTTGTTCAGTTAGCTTATTGAAACACAAGGATAGATATTCTAATTTCTCTAAATTGAAAATGCTAGGCGGTATATTGCCTTTCAAAGAACTGTTGTACAGTTTAAGCCTTAAGAGGCTTGTACTGAGATTAGAGAACCAATTAGGTATCTCATGATTGAAATGATTTTCAGAAAGATGAAGGACTCGAAGAGACGTGAAATTGACAAATCCAAGAGATGGATTCAGGCTATCAAGCTGACAATTTTCCAAGTATAGCTCCGAAAGAGATGGGAACTTACTCATTATTTGAAGCCAATCAACTTCTCTGTGAAGGTCAGCATCACTTAGTTCAAGGTATTGAATGGCAGAGAGACCAGACATCCAACGAAGGTTATCTACTTTAAGGTCAGAATTATTTCCAAGAGACAGATAGCGAAGGCTGGAAAGGTTCCCAAGCTGATGAGGAATCAGTCCACAGAAGTTAGCGCCTGAGAGATCAAGATGTGTGAGACTGTACATTGAACCAAGGAAAGATGGGATCGGAGTACAATTAAAGTCATTGTAACTCAAATTCAAGTAATTCAAATGTTCTAATTGGAGCAACGAACCACTAATCTCACCGCCTAATCTCATTGGATAATTGAGGTGGAGCTCAGTGACTCGGTGTAGACGACTAAATTTCTCAGTTCGAAATGAGTCAAACAAGTAAAATAGTTGCACAAATGCGAATTTGTATTGATGATTGTGGTATAATTCTCTCTGATTACAAAAGAGTGATCCTCTGATTCGATCTCCTTGCAAGACTTATTGATTTGGATTTGTAGTGATGTGATTGACTTGAACACAAAATATCCTTCAATTTGGTTGAGGGATGGATCGAAGATTGTTGAAACAGAATTACAATGAATCTCTGACTATGAGCTTGTTAGAAATTCTTTGTTCTTCACGTTCTTCGTATGTTCTTCGTGTTCTTGGTGCGTTCTTCGTCTTCGAAGATTTGTGGTGGAAGTTCTTCGGTGCTTTAGAGGCTTGAATCCGTAGAGCTTCGTTGATTTGTGATTTGTTGATGTTTTTCGGACACTTTAGGCTTGATTCCCGTAGACTTTTGGATCTAGGCGGATGATTTGAATGATTTCTCTTCGAATGTTCTTCGTATTCAAAGTTGAAGTTCTTGAAGTTCTTGGAGGCTTTAGAGCTTGGTTCTGGCAGAGCTTCTGAACTTTTGAATCTTCTCTGATGCTGCTTGTGCTTCAGATGTCTTGATGTGTCCTCCTAAATGTCTTAGGAAGGCTTCTATTTATAGGAGTTTTGGGGTGGATGAGCGACACGTGGCGGAGTCTGATTGGTGACACATGTCACAGTCTGATTGGTCCGCTTATGTCATCGCTTACACGTGCGAGGTTGCTTGGGTCATCGCTTACACGTGCGAGGTTGCTTGGGTCATCGCTTACACGTGCGAGGCTGCTTGTGTCATCGCTTGCACGAGCCGATGCATGATTGGTTCTTGCATGACACTTGGCAAATTTCTATTGGCTTCTGAATGGCAATAGTAAAACCTAGCAGCAGTATGTGGCGCTTTGTAATTGGCTGTATTTTGTGGTCTTGGTAGTGTGACGTGTCAGCTTGTGATAGGTCGGGAATTTTCCCTCTCTACACTCGGCCAGTTTTATTGTCACAGAAAACTCCGTCCCACATACAGCAATCTTTATGGCCAGACCAAGATGAGAGGACGCGTCCATGATCAGTGAGACCACGTTTGAGCGTTCGAAGGGCTTGCTTGTCTTTTTCATTGCAAGAGACACTTGAGATTGACTCTGCTTTGAAGAAGAAGAAGCTTAAACTGAAGGTAACGGAAAGGAACCATACTAAGAAAAGCACATGATGAGTTGCAAAAGAGGCAGCCATTGCAACGAAGGAAGAGAAGTTTGAAGGAAGAAAATCTGAAGTGTGAGTATGCTGTAAGTCACTCCTCGTAATATATAATAGTGATTCTTCAAACCCTTTCTCAATTTTCTTATTATTATTATATTATTTTAAGGCGAGACCCACAATGATCAACGCTAACCACTCAGGGTGATGAGATGTAAAGTCCGATTTGGGAAGATATTTATTTAATTTTGTAGCTTTTTTTTTTTTTTGGCATTATTTAAGGATTTTATTGTACTGATGATATTATTTACGAGACTTATTATACTGTGAAAATTACCAAATATCACGTTTTGGCAAAATTTATGACAAACTAACACTGTTTCGAAAATATTTAGCAATCTACTACTTTTTTAGTACTTGAGTTTAGTGAACTCGAGTTCCTAGTGAGTCGCTAGCGTAACACTGCTGATCTGAAATTTGTGTAGTTAAAAAAATAATGCAATACTTGATATTACTAAAATTGAGAACTTCTTAATAGTACTCGAGTACCTTGTTTTTCTTTTTCTTTTTTTTTTCCCATTTTTCTACTTTTCATACAGTCGAGTTCTTTTCTATCTCTCTGTCTCACATAGAGGCACTCTTTCTTTTTTTCCTTTTTTTTTTTTTTCTTTTTTATCTCCCGTGGGAACTCACTCTTGCAAGTCAAAGAAACTTGTCAAGTCAAAGAAAATGGCAAGCATTTATGGCCAAAGAAAAGAAGCATGAATTTGGTTTGCATGTCAGGTGTTGTTCCTGGCCATCTTCTTTGACAATTCATGAAAAACATTTAATTCAAGCTCTTGCATTTCTTCACGCATGAAACTTCTTGAATATCATGCATCTTCCTAACATAGGCATGCAAGCCATTTAATGGTTTGTTGGCTAATGTCAAGCCACTAAGTTTGACTATTCAAATCATTCCAATAGAAACAAAAAGTACAAGAAGGGAAGAAAAAAAAAAAAGGTACTCGATTGCACTAATACCACGCGTTATAGAACTCGACTTAGTGCAGTCGAGTATCTTTTTTTCTAAGTTTAACTATTCAAGCCATTCAGTTTGACCATTCAAGCCATTCCAACAGAAACAAAATGTACAAAAAGGGAAGAAAAAAGAAAAGAAAAAGGTACTCGATTGCACTAATACCACGAGTTATAGCACTCGACTTAGTGCAGTCAAGTATCTTTTTTTTTTTTTTTTCTCCTTTTTCTACTTTTTGTTTCAGTTGGAATGGCTTGAGAGCATCTCCAATAGGCTCTCTAAAGCCAATTTTAGAGAGCAAACACACCAAAAATTCACTCCAACAGCTTCTCTATCTCTATATTTTGGAATGGAGTTGCTATAGTTGTTCTCTTAAAATAGAAAACAATGTAGCGTTTATTGTAACACCTTCAAAAAATTTTATCTATTAAAATAATCCCCTTGTTGAATAAAAAATAATTTTTTTTCTTTCCTCTATTTCTCTTTCTTCATTGCTCTCTCTTTCACTTCTCATCAAAAAAAACTCTCTCTCTTCTCATCTGAAAACAAAGATAGATGGAGGCCAACTCTCTCTGCCAGCTGTGTGTGTGAGTGAAGTGAGATGAAGAAGAAAGAAAATAAAAAACAAAAAAGCAAATATAGAGGAGAAGTCAAAAGATCATGGTCGGCTGTGTGTGTGAAATGAGCCGAAGAGGAAAGAAAATAAAAGTAGAACTAGAAGTCAAAAGATCATGCTAGAGAGTGTTCTAGAATCAAGTAGAAATAGAAAAAGTAAAAAAAGAGAGAGCTAGAGAAAGAAAGAGAGAGAGAGAGAGAGAGAGAGAGATGGAGAAAGTGATCCAGTATCAACTAGAAAAAGAAAAAGAAGGGTAGATAGAGATAAGAGTGGGATACATGTGTGGTGGAGAAAAAACCAAGAAAAAAAAGAGAGAGAGAGAGAAACGTATGGATGAAATTAAGAAAGGAAAAATAATATAAAAAATAAGAAATAGCAATTAAGAAATGCTATCACAATATTTTCATAATAAATCTTAAGTAATAGATTGTTATTAGCTAATATTGGTGAGTAAAAAAATAATTTTAGCAGTGGATTCAAATTAGAACTAGTAACAACTTTCCACATAAGATTTTGATGTGATTCTTGTGAAAGTATTACGAAAAATGTTGTTGATATAACACTTTTCATTGAAAAATATAATTGTTGGGAATGAATATAGGAAGAATAAATGATGATAAAAAAAAAAAGGAATAAAGAATGAATGAAAAAATAATATTTAAATGAAATGGGGAAAATGATAAAGAATCTGTTGGAAAGTGTATTTGAAAAAGTAGGTAAGTAAAAACTAAATGTCACTGTTCATTGTCTAAACAGTACAAAATTTTAGATAAATGACTGGAAATGCTCTGAATAGTCAAACTTAGTAGTTTGACATTAGCCAACAAACCATTAAATGGCTTGCATGCCCATGTCAAGAAGATGCATGATATTCAAGAAGTTTCATGCGTAAAGAAGTACAAGAGCTTGTATTAAATGTTCTTCATGAATTGTCAAAGAAGATGGCCAGGAACAACACCTAACATGCAAACCAAATTCATGCTTCTTTTCTTTGGCCATAAATGCTTGCCATTTTCTTTGGCTTGACAAGATTCTTTGACTTGCAAGAGTAAGTTCCTACGGGAGATAAAAATAAAAAATAAAATAATAAAATAAAAGAAGAAGAAGAAGAAGAAGAAAGAGTGCATCTACGTGAGACAGAGAGATATAAAAGAATTTGATTGTATGAAAAAAAAAAAAAAAGGTACTTGACTGTTTGAAGCTCGAGTACTATAAAGAAGTACTCAATTTCAATACACTCAAGTACCACATTATTTTTTTAATTACACAAATTCCAGGTCAGCAGTGCCACACTGGCAACTCACTAGGAACTCAAGTTCACTAAACTCGAGTACTAAAAAAGTGATAGATTGCTAAATAATTCTAAAACAGTGCTAGTTTGCCACAAATTTTGCCAAAATGTAGTATTTGGCTATTTTCGCCCCTATTATACTATTCAACTACCTTTTAACTTTTATTTTTCTACACTTCCAGCAAAAAAATTTCAATTTCAATTAAATAAACTGTTCCCAAACGGACTCGTAGTGTTAGGTTTATTTCAGAACCATCTTTCAAATAACAATGTAGAGATTTTCCATCAATATCATAATCAACAAGAATTTAATTATTGATTTTTTTTTTTTTTTATTGGGTGACTTGTTGACCATTAATCAATTATGCAATATTTTCCACCGTCTGACATGATTTTCATGTAGGGCCAAAAATTCATGTTGAGAAAATTGTTTTGGAACTTAAGGCTCATTATTGAGTACAATCTCAAGTCATGTGTATGTGCTCTTAACATGATTAAATTAGTGATAATATATTATATATGCTTTTAGCCAAACCCCTAGAGATCAATGCTTAGCACACATAAGTGAAGAGATGTAGTGTTAGGTTCATTTGACGATCATCTCTCATGTAACCGCGTAGAGATTTTTCATCAATATCAAAATCATTAAGAATTTGTCTTATTGACATCTTTTTTTTCTTTTTCTTTTTTTAATTGGGTGACTTGTTGACCATTAATCCATTATGCAATATTTTCCACCTTGTGACATAATTTCATGTAAGGCCAGAAATTCATGAACTTAAGCCTCATGATTGAGTAGAATATCATGTGAATGTGCTCTTAATAACATGATTAAATTAGTGATAATATTGGCTTTAAGCCAGACCCCCAAAGATCAATGCTCACCACACACAAGTGATGAGATGTGGTGTTAGGTTCATTTGACGACCGTCTCTCACATAACCGCATAGAGATTTTTCATCAATATCAAAATCATCAAGAATTTGATTTATTGACATCTTTTGTTTTTTGGTTGTGTGACTTATTTACTGTTAATTTTCATCTAAGACCATAAATTCATGTTGAGTACATTTGTTTGGAACCGAAGGCTCATGATGGAGTAAAATATCTTGTGTATGTGCTCTTAATGACATGATTAAATTAGTGATAATATAAGCTTTAAGCAAAACCCCTAGAGATCAATGCTCACCACACATAAGTGATGAGATGTTGCGTTAGGTTCATTTGGCATCCATCTTTCAAGTTACCGTGTAGAGATTATTCATTAATGTCAAAATCATCTAAAATCTGGCTTTCTTTTTTTGACTTGTTGACCATTGATCCATTATGCAATATTTTCCACTGTTAGGGGCGGCTCTACTTGTTAATCAAGGTGGTGACCACCTTGACTTGAATTTTTTTTATATATACCTTATAAAATTAAATTTTAAATTAATATTTGTTGCTGACCACCCTAGAAAAAATTATTGACCACTCTAAAAAAATCTTGAACACCCTAAATAAAAATTTGTGCTATTAAAAATAAAATTTTGGTCCAATGAAGATTAAAACAAAAAATTGTGAGAAGTGCTATGTTCACAACATTTTCACAAATAAATCCTAAGTGGCATATTGTTACTAGCTAATACTAGTGAACAAAAAGATTATTTCATTGGTAAGTTCAAATTAGAACCAATAACAACTTACTAGTTAGGGTTTGTTATGAAAGTATTATGAAAATGTTATGGACATTGCACTTTTCAAAAATTTCCCAAACACATACAAATTAGCCCAAAAGCCCAAATCAAATGTTTAATTGTGATTTTTTAAATTTTGATTTCAAAAGGCATATTTTAAAATCATTATATTTTTTATCCTAAAAAACACACATTTTCAAATAGTTAGTCACTTAGTCTGTTAGTGCTTGCTTTAATCTTTAGCTGAATTTGTTGAATTTATTTGATACATTTTCTACACACACATATGCACTAAAGTAATACTTGAATACTTTGTAGAACATGATTGATGTAATGGTTGAATGCCTAAGTTGAATATATTGAATGAACTTATAGTTTACTCTTTACTCTTTGGCTAGCACTATGAACAAAATTATTATAAGGAATTCACTTGTATTGCAAGATTCATTTTCTAAGAAAATTTGTATTGACTTGAATAATTTTCTTTTAGATCCTAGGATATGGGAAAATGTGTCATCTTAATCCTAATTAGTTTAAAGAATACAAAAATTAGTTGGAACATATCATAAAAAAGGATGATGCATTTTGTTTATATTTTTACTTATTTTGGTTGTGTACATTGACAAAGATAATGTAGCTAATAGCATTGATAATGAAGTTATCATACAACAATTTCAAAATATCAAGACTCATAGAAGAAAATTTTAAAACTTTATATATTTCTTTTTTCTTTTTTTTCTTTTTTTGTAATGTTGATATATTTAAGTTTCATTTTTATTAAATTTTGTGTAATTTAAGTTTTTTAACGACTATCCTAAAAAAGATTTCTAAAGCTGCCGTTGTCCGTTGTGCGGCATAATTGTCATGTAAGGTCAGAAATTCATGTTGAGGATATTTGTCTAGCACTCAAGGCTCATGATTGAGTGAAATTTCATGTGTATGTGCTCTTAATGACCTAATTCCATTAGTGATAATATAGGCTTTGAGCCAAACTCCCAGAGCTCAATACATCACCACTTTATTTGATGAAATAAAAATCCCAAGTTACACTTCATTCTTTACTAATTTCAACTTCCCATGTGTCATTTCTTCCTAATAAAGTAATCAAAATTTATACCGGAAAGATGATAAGATTTCAGTTGATTCACTTAAATCAATGTAGCTGCTGTTGTGTTGTTCAAGTCATTGTTGTGCTGTCAATTAATGACTTGCACGTTCATTTCTTCCTCAAATTGGATTAATTTATCTTTTGAATGAGGCATAATTCTCTCAAAGAACTACTCAAAATTCATCTCTAATTTCTAAGAATTCACTGGTTCTTATCAAAAGAAATCATGGACATAAGTATAATTGGTGAAATATGAAACACTGTTAGTGGAACAAAAGATATTAATTCATCTTCACGATTGTGTAGATTTTTATTCCACTTTTTTTAAATTACACATCTTTTCTTGTATATCGAGTTCACTTGTAAACTATAAAATGAAACATTAAGCTATAAAAGTAGTTATTACATCATTAGAAATCAGTTAAAAAAAACATCATTGCTCGGAGTAGTTGTTAATACAAGTAGCAGGAACTCTGTTATAATCATTTATGTACATTCATATAGGTAATGATAGGGTGGAATTCTTCTTTGAAACCCCAGCTGCCTCCTTTGGCCTAGAGTTAAGTAGGGGTACTTGTATAGTTGTATTGTCTCACACAAGTTCATCTCCACTAATTTGCCAAGAGTTCTTGATTTTGATGTAAGGAACAACTAAAGCATTTGAGATTTGTGAAAATTTTGAAGAGGCATGGAAGAGTTTCACATGAACAATAGAATTTCATGATTGAGTAGAATATCATGTGAACTTAATCCTCATGATTGAGAAGAATATCATGTGAATGTGCTCTTAATGACATGATTAAATTAGTGATAATATTGGCTTTAAGCCCAACTCCCAAAGATCAATGCTCACCACACACAAGTGATGAGATGTAGTGTTAGGTTCATTTGACAACCATCTCTCATGTAACCATGTAGAGATTTTTCATCAATATCAAAATCATCAAGAATTTGACTTGTTGACCATTAATTTTTATCTAAGACCATAAATTCATGTTGAGTACATTTGTTTGGAATCTAAGGCTCATGATGGAGTAAAATATCATTTGTATGTGCTTTTAATGACATGATTAAATTAGTGATAATATAGGCTTTAAGCAAAACCTCCAGGGATCAATGCTCACCACACACAAGTGATGAGATGTTGCATTAGGTTCATTTGACAACCATCTTTCAAGTAACTGCGTAAAGATTATTCATCAATGTCAAAATCATCTAGAATTTGACTCTTCTTGTTTAGGGGACTTGTTGACCATTCATCCATTATACAATATTTTCCACTGTCAAGGGCAACTATACTTGTTAATTAGGGTGGTCACATGCCCACCCTAACTTGAAATTTTTTTTTTAATATATACCTTAAAAAAATTAAATTTTAAATTAATATGTGTTGTTGTTGACCATCCTAGAAAAAATTCTTAACCACTCTAAAAAAAACTTGAACACCCTATGAGAGACCTCGCCCTCAGACCCCTTTTTTGGATGTTGGGCCAAACCCATATGAATGGGTGGAGTCATGTTATTACCTCTCAAAATGGAGGTTCGACTAGTTATATTTTCCCCTTTAGATTAAGAGTTTTACAATGGAGTCGCCATTTATTTAATTATTGGAATAAATAAGAAAACCAAAATTAAAAAAAAAAAATCCTCATTTTATTGATTTGCAATTGAATTTATATTGATCATAAGAAATTAAATGGCTTTGGTCCTAGATACAATCTAAGATAAAGTACATGACTTTGTTTCCTAGTTACAATCTAGAAATTGAAAATTACAAGGATAAGCATTGGTATATCAACCCTTGATCTAAGCTCAGAGGCTATGTTACAAGGTGGGAAGGTGTTAGGCACCCACCTTGCCCGGTGAAACCAGTCTTCTAGACTATGGTAGCCAACATTCATATCATATCATCCAATATGTCAATCAATTTGCATGTTGAATTTAATGTGGGTGCATGTGATAAACCCTAATTCAATTTATTAAGCATTTCATTTGGATTGAAAAATAAATTCTGCTGAATGTGTGTGGATGGTGATATCCTAGATTCAAGAATTTAAAATAATTATTAAACAAACATCTTTTTCATGTTTTTGATGTTGATTTAAGATCAAAACTATTGTTATGCATGAACATGTGATGAACAACCAAGAACATATAAAGAACACATAAGAACATTTAAGAACATTCAAACATATTCAAGAGAATTTAAATAATTACTATCATGCTTTAATCCTAAATTCTCATCATGGCAACACAAAAAAACAAGTTAGGAAAAAAAATTATACCTTCATGCAAGATTCATACAGTAGAGGAGGAGACTCTTTGTAGAAGTCCTAAGGGTGAAGGAAAAGAAGAGTTAGGAGAGGAAGAGTGACTCTCACTCAATACCTTAAGTCTCAGGAAGACCAAGATATGACAAGACTACTCAACTTCACTAGAACTCAAGAGAGTAGAAGTGAGGGGATTTTTTTGTGTCTTGGAATGGAGGAGATGGGGGGATTATATAGTAGTGGTTGAGGAAATATGAATGGAAGACCATTTAACGAGGGTTGACAAAGAATCATGAACCTAGACCTCATTTTAGCCTTTGGGGAAACCGGGTGCATTAAATTCAGAGATTGGTGGGAGTGAGGTCGCGTCCATGATCAGTGAGACCACGTTTGAGCGTTAGAAGGGCTTGCTTGTCTTTTTCATTGCAAGAGACACTTGAGATTGACTCTGCTTTGAAGAAGAAGAAGCTTAAACTGAAGGTAACGGAAAGGAACCATACTAAGAAAAGCACATGATGAGTTGCAAAAGAGGCAGCCATTGTAACGAAGGAAGAGAAGTTTGAAGGAAGAAAATCTGAAGTGTGAGTATATTGTAATTAACTCGTCATTATATATAGTGATTCTTCAAATCCTTTCTCAATTTTCTTATTATTATATTATTTTAATCAAGACCTGGTGCTTTTATATTATTTTAAGCCAAGACCCACAATGATCAACGCTAACCACTTAGGGTGATGAGATGTATTGTAGAGTTCGTTTGGGAAGATATTTATTTAATTTTGTAGCTTCTTTTTTGTATTATTTAAGGATCTCATTGTATTGTTGGTATTATTTATGAGTCTTATTATATAGCAAAAATAACCAAATATTACGTTTTGGAAAAATTTATGGCAAACTAGCACTGCTTCAGAAATATTTAGCAATCTACCACTTTTTTAGTACTGGAGTTTATTAAACTCGAGTTCCTAATAAGTTGCTAACGTAGCACTGTTGACCTAAAATTTGTGTAATTAAAAAAATAATGCAGTACTCGATATTACTGAAATTGAGTACTTCTTTATAGTACTCAAGTACCTTGTTTTTCTTTTTTTTCTTTTTTTATCTCCCGTAGGAACTCATCACTCTTGCAAGTCAAAGAAACTAAATGGCAAGCATTTATGGCCAAAGAAAAGAAGCATGAATTTGGTTTGCATGTCAAGTGTTGGTCCTGGCCATCTTCTTTGACAATTCATGAAGAACATTTAATTTAAACTCTTGCATTTCTTCACACATAAAACTTCTTGAATATCATGCATCTTCCTGACATGGGCATGCAAACCATTTAATGGTTTGTTGGCTAATGTCAAGCCACTAAGTTTGACTATTCAAGCAATTCCAACAGAAACAAAAAGTAGGAAAAAAAAAAAAAAAAAAAAAAAAAGGTACTCGATTGCACTAATACCACACGTTATAGCATTCAACTTAGTGCAGTTGAGTACCTTTTTTTTTTTTTTTTTTTTCCTTTTTATACTTTTTGTTTCGGTTGGAATGGCTTGAGAGCATCTCCAATAGGCTCCTTAAAGCCAATTTTAGAGAGCAAACACACCAGAAATTCACTCCAATAGCTTCTCCATCGCTATATTTTGGAATGGAGTTGCTACAGTTGTTCTCTTAAAATAGAGAACACAATAATGTTTACTATAGCACCTTCAAAAAATTTTATCTATTAAAATAATCACTTGGTTGAATAAAAAATAATTTTTTTCTCTTTCCTCTGTTTCTCTTTCTTCCTTGCTCTCTCTTTCACTTCTTATCAGAAAAAACTCTCTCTCTTCTCATCAGAAAACAAAGATAGACAAAGGCTAACTCTCTCTGCCGACTGTGTGTGTGAGTGAAGTGAGATGAAGAAGAAAGAAAATAAAAAACAGAAAAGCAAACATAGAGGAGAAATCAAAAGATCATGGTCGGCTATGTGTGTGAAATGAGCCGAAGAGGAAAGAAAATAGAAGTCAAAAGATCATGCTAGAGAGTGTTCTAGAATCAAGTAGAAATAGAAAAAGTAAAAAAGAGAGAGCTAGGGAGAGAGAGAGAGAGAGAGAGAGAGAGAGAGAGAGAGATAGCTGGAGAAAGTGATCCAGAATGAACTAGAAAAAAAAAAAAGAAGGGTAGATAGAGATAGGAGTGGGATACATGTGTGGTGGAGAAAAAACCAAGAAAAAAAAAAGAAAAAAAGAAAAGAAACGTATGGATGAAATTAAGAAAGGAAAAATAATATAAAAAATAAGAAATAGCAATTAAGAAATGTTACCACAATATTTTCACAATAAATCTTAAGTGCTAGATTGTTATTAGCTAATATTGGTAAGTAAAAAAATAATTTCAGCGGTGGGTTCAAATTAGAACTAATAACAACTTTCCACATAAGATTTTGATGTGATTCTTGTGAAAGTATTACGAAAAATGTTGTGGATATAACATTTTTCATTAAAAAATATAATTGTTGGGAATGAATATAGGAAGAATAAATGATGATAAAAAAAAGAATAAAGAATAAATAAAGAAATAATATTTAAATGAAATGAAGAAAATGATAGAGAATCTGTTGAAAAGTGTATTTAAAAAAGTAGGTAAGTAAAAGCTAAATGTCACTATTCATTGTCTAAACAATACAAAAATTTAGATAAACTGCCGGAGTTGCTCTGAATAGTCAGACTTAGTGGCTTGACATTAACCAACAAACCATTAAATGGCTTGCATGCCCATGTCAGGAAAATGCATGATATTCAAGAAGTTTCATGCGTGAAGAAATGCAAGAGCTTGCATTAAATGTTCTTCATGAATTGGCAAAAAAGATGGCCATGAACAAAACCTGACATGCAAACCAAATTCATGCTTCTTTACTTTGGCCATAAATGCTTGCCATTTTCTTTGACTTGACAAGCTTCTTTGACTTGCAAGAGTGAGTTCCTATAGGAGATAAAAATAAATAAATAAATAAATAAAAGGAAAAGAAGAAAGAATGCCTCTACGTGAGACAGAGAGATAGAAAAGAACTCGATTGTATGAAAAAAAAAAAGAAAAAAAAAAAAAAAGAAGGTACTCGACTATATAAAGCACGAGTACCATAAAGAAGTACTCGATTTTAGTAATATCGAGTATCACATTATTTTTTTAATTACACAAATTCCAGTTCAGCAATGTCACTCTGGCGACTCACTAGGAACTCGAGTTCACTAATCTCGAGTACTATTTAGAACTCAATTTTGTGGAGCTCGAGTACTAAAAAAGTGGTAAATTGCTAAATATTTCCAAAACAGTACTAGTTTTCCACGCCAAAACGTAGTATTTGGCTATTTTCCCCCCTATTATACCATTTAGCTATCTTTTAACTTATATCTTAAAACGGGTATTTAAAGGTTGACCTCGCATCTCATCTCTAAAAATTAATTGTGTGAGCAAAAAGTAACACGTCAAAACCCGTTAACTTTGTTAGCTATTTTTTTTGCCCGCCACATAAATATATATATGTATATATATATGTAAAATATATATATATATATATGTAAAATATATTAAGACCTGCATATAATATTTATGCTTACTCACAATATTGTTGAATACTTTAAAACTTGATTTTCTTACTTCATATTTTATTAAAAAAAAAATTGTATAACACTATAAGACAATAACATATTATAATATTTACCGTTAAAAGTTTATTTTATTTTGTCCCAAATGAAGATGTGATTTTTTTTTTTTTTTTTTTTTTTGAGAAAAACGTATGAAAATGTGATCCAAATATTCAAGCTAGCAGTTTACATTAGATTTGTAGTAACATAAGAAAATTAATATGATTTAGCCTTGGAAAACGTAATTATAGTGTCTTTAAAAAAAAAAAAAAAAAAAAAAAAAACAGAACGTAATTATGGTGCCTAAATCCTAATAGAAGTTTCGATATGTCAAATAAATGCTTAATATGAAAATTTTAAAGCAAACCCAACAAAGCTTTAATCCCAACAAAATTTATATATGATTTTTAAATTTATTTTGATTATATTAGCTGATTTATAAAATATACATTTTTTTTTTTTTTATGGCATGTAACCTTATTGAGGTAGGGCACTTTGTACCCACCCTTGAAGAGTAATCCACGGATTCATATTTTGAATTATTCAAAAAATGTTAATAATTTTTTTGTGCATACCAAACACTAGAAAAAAATTTTCCATTTATCTTTCAGTCTGCTATCAAACATAGAAAAATGAAATAGTTTTCTAAAAAATACTATTTAAAAAATGACTCATTTTTAGAAAACTTTAACCTCCAAACAAGCAAAGCATTACTAGTTCCTTTTACCATTTGAATCTAGGATAATCTAAATTACAAGGTGAAGTGCCATTAGTTAAAGAGTCATTAATATTATAATGTCGGTAAATACAATGTCTCCATTAGAAATTCTTTATTTGTTCAAACCCAGTTGCTCCTTAGATTTTGAAACAAAACAACCCATCAGCAAACAAGTGAACCTCAACCATCAAGTCCAAAGCTTAGTCCGTTTAGAAACCCACAAACACCACCCAGGACTAAAGCTCACATGCAATTTAGCCAAAATCTTTCTTTAAAGCCCAGCTAAAAAAATTAACACTGACAGTATGTTTGTTTGCAGGGATTTTAGGGCAAACAAAAAATTGAGGAGAGAAAAGAGAAGAGAACTTTTTTAGTGGGTGTTTGGTTGGAAGGAGGGAGGAAAAATGTGGTAGGGCCCGGGTGTTTTCTCCCAGGCCCACCAAAATGTTTTCTCCTACACATGGGTTTCGTCTGGTTGCTTCTTCTTCTTCTTCTTCTTCTTCTTTTTTCTTTTTTTTTCCTTTTTTTTCTACTTTTTTTTTTCTTGTCTTTTCTTGTACTTCTCATTAGTGTTTTTTTTTTTTTTGGGCTTATCTTTCTTACGTCCACAACAAGTTCACAACATTTTTACCACAAATCACATGTGGTAAGTTGTTACTGGTTCAAATTTGAATTCACAACTTAAATTACTTAACAACCTACCACTTATAATTTGTTATGAAAATGTTGTGGACATAACATTTCTCATTAATAAAAGCCACATTTTCTTAAGTGCTCTTTTGAGTTTGAGCAGATTCCTTGCAAATGACCAGTAATTTTTTTTTCTTTTTTATAATCTGATAGTCGAGACTGAGAGAATTTAAACCTTAGATATCTCCAATACAAATACATGTATTTATTAATTAATTTTTCAAAATAAATTTTTATAAAATCCTCATTTTTATAAATAAAAATTTTCAAATAACCTTATTTTCAAAAAATAAAATAAAATTGAATAAGTTGTACCAAATAACTTTAGAGATCGCATTAAAATATTTGATTATAATTGAACACTCGTAAGAATATAAAAGTAAATTTGTATAAAAAGTATTATATTCCTTATTCTTTCCACCCAAATATCAAACATAGCTTTAACATAATGTTGAGGTATAAATTTTCGGGCCTTAATTTCATTAGCCCACTCAAGCCCACATAAATATTTCCCACATATTACTCAAATATTCTCCATGTTATTGGACTTCCACAAATATTTCCTATATAAAGCCCCATAAATTACCTTGAACCCTCTCACAAATATTACCCATTATATCCCACATATTATCCAACTGAGATTTTCCACAAATAATACTTTTCACATTACTACCAAAATTGGGCCACAAAATTACACTATCTCCACAAAAAGCCCAAAATCATTTAACTTGTGGGCAAAGCCCAAAAGCCTAACAAAACCTTCTTACAAGGCCCGCTATGATGCGGCATCTCTAAAGGCCGCTACAATATGGCATCTCTAAAGCCCGCTACGATGCGGCATCTCTAAAACCCGTTACGATGCGGCTTCTCTAAATCCCGCTACGACGCAGCATCTTTAAACCCCACTACGATGCGGCACCTCTAAAGCCCATTATGATACGGCGTCTCTAAAGCCCACTACAATGCAGCACCTCTAAAACTCGTTACGATATAGCAATATTTTTGCAAAATCTTACAAAGCTCAAATACTAATTTGGAACTTATCTTACGAAGCCCAAATACTAATTTGGCACTTATTTTACAAAACTCAAATACTAATTTGGCACTTATTTCATAAAAGCCCAAAATGTCATTTTGGCAAAAACAATTACTTTATGCTTAAAGCCCAAAACTATTTCTTGGCAAAATATATACTAAAGTCCCTAACTCATGGGGAAATATAAATTAATCATCTCTCAAAAAAATTTATTTCACAAAATTTATGGGAATTATGTTTATTTTCCATAATCAACTAACTACAAAAGCCCACGAATATCACCCAGGGCAAAACTCTTCATTTTGTAGTGACAACCAAGCCCAAAGGAGCTCAACTACAAAGCCCAGCTGAGTCGGCCCAGCCCACACACAAATCCCAACAACTGAAGATCACATGAATTGACCAGCCAAATTTCAGCACAACCAAACAGCTGGAGCCCATTCCCATCAAGTCCCAACTTGTTCAATCAGATTAGAAGAGGCCACGTGAAAGTTCAATATGTGTATAGAACACCCTTGAACGTTTAGACCCTCAATTACAAAGTTACCAATTCAAGCCTTATATCAAACAATTAATGTGCGGAACATGATAACAAGCTCATAATAGAATTGATAAACAATCTAAGCCAAATATAAACACATCCACAACAGTAAATATAAGGCAAAGATAAAGGGAAAGATGATGCAAACACACGGACAACACACGATGTGTTATTGAAGAGGAAATCGAAGTCCTCGGCGTAAAACCTCTCCGCCGCCCTCCAAGCGGTCAATAATCTACTAGACAATGTAGTTGGGATACATGAACAGCAATAGACCCTCCAAGCCTAATCTACCCAGGTACCTAAGCCCTCCAAGCTTCCTGCTCCAACGAGGTTACGCCGAACCTTTTTCTTTTCTAGCTTACCGGATTCCGCTACTTGACCATAGCATCAACCAATGTATATTGGTTCCTTCCAAACTGCTTCCCAACAGTACCAAATAAACCTTCTCACGGACGTGGGTGTGGTGAGATAAGGATTTGGCTAAAGGCCTCTCAAGAATGTAACAATGGAGAGGAAAAGAGTAGAGGAATTTGTAGAGTCTCTAAGGTAAAGATTGGGGATAAGGCAATCTTGTTTTTCTCTAGGGTTTCTCTCACAAAATTCTCTCTGGAAGCTCTCTCAATTTAATGGGTATAAGGGTCTATATATAGTGATGTGTGTTTGGAATACGAAGAGTCAGTTTTTGCCAAACAGGGCTGATTGGCGGCTTGACCTCGCGGCTTGTCCAAGTCGCGAGTTCAAGTCACGACGTAACGGCCTGGCTAGCCTGGGACTTTTATCCTGTAGTGTGACAGCTGGCGTGACCCTTCAGCTTCCTTGTGTGCATCTCACGTGCCAGCATTTGGCGGCTTGCAAGCTGCGAGTTAGCCGCGAGTCCTAACCGCGAAACTCTGCCTTCTTGCACAAACTTGAGTTTTTCTTCACATCTTCTCACACTACCCTTACAATGATGCCACCTAAATACACAGTTACTAAGTGCTAAATTACAAGCAAATTGGCACGGAATAAAGCCAACAAGATGGTTGATAAATTTCAACCTTACTACACGTGTCCATTAGGGGTCAAACCCTTCCTTCACAAGCTGAAATTTCACCATTTCTCATATGACATAAAGCTAAAACTAACTTGACAGAAAGCTGGCAAGCTTCAGCTAGCTGTCCCTTCTTTCTTCTCCAGCCCGTTCACTCAAGAACCAAGAGCAGCCATGACTAGGCCATTAAAGCCCCTGAAACAACTTGAAATCAATTCATTTTCATACTAAAAACGTGTACTCTCTAGTTCATTGACCAAGCACATGAACTCTAAATGGGAAAACTTAGGGAAATGTGGTTTGGAGGGCACCAAGGGTATCCCAGCAGAGTTCCCAGCAAGGGCTTCAAGATTGACACCTGTCTTGGAGTGACACAATATGCCCTAGGGAGCTCTAATTCTAGTAGCAGCATAACCAAGATCATTAGCCTAATGCATGCTCTAATCCCATCATCCAAGGCCAATCAGCACTCAATGCTAAGTCAGAATCCTAGCTGTTATTAATTCAAACCAATACTTTTATGAAATTTTTTACCAGAGGAAGTATAAAAACTATAACATAAATATTATATATCAAAAAGATATTCAATTGAATAATCAGTTCTATGGGAAATATTCATATAAAATAGAGTTACAATAATAAATAAATAAGAAGAATGTACATTAAACAATGAGTTTTGTGTCTTTGAAAAGTGTGACCTATTATCTATATGTATATATATCCAAAAGCTGAAGCGTAGCATTTATTGTTGCTACGCTCCAGTTGAGTCACATCATCGGTCATGTCACATTCTTTTCTTTTTCATTTTTTTAAACAGTATTAATATATATAAAAAAAAAAGTGTAAATTTACACATTCTCTAAACTCACTAAATCCAACTCATCATTGATTCAGCCATCTTCTAATTCTCAACTTTTCATTTTCCCCTTTGAACCCAATTAGCTATTTTCAAGTTCAAACCCTTCAATTGCCACCCTTACAATTAACTATGTTATTTTTAACACTAAAAATTTTCAATTGCTCTCAATTATCCATTGAATGTTTTCTTATTTTTCACCTTCCACATTTTTTTTTTGATAAATTATGTAGAATCCTCTCCATAATGACTAAGCTAACCACAACCCATTCAACTTCTCCATTTACTCCATTAAAACCCAATTGGCTAACTATTTGAATTCACAATTAACCGTCCTAGAATTTAATAGGATAACATTGAACACCAAGCATAAGCATATTTTCATGGATGATTCTACATCCGTAACCATCCATTACACAACAAAACCACAAACAAAAACAAAAATAGCCTTTTTTTTATAAATAAAAATCACTTTTACAAGCTGAATTCAATTATGCATCTGCAACTACCCATTAAAACCAACTACCCTCCCTTCCCACACAAAAAAAAAAAAAAAAAAAAAAAAAAAAAAAAAAAAACCGACATTTACACCAAATATTCAACATCAAGCATAATTATATCTTCATTGGTTGTTCATTTACTGTAATATTTTCTTAACCTTACAATTTCTCTATCTATTCATCTTCTTTTTATTTTGACTCTTCTTCTCCCCATTTTTTTTTTACTATAAAAATTGTTATTTTCTCTTCCATTCAATCCATATTTTGCTCACACAAAAAGCTGAATACTCTCTCTCTATCTCTCTCTCTCTCTCTTTATATATATATATATATATATATATATATATATATTCTTTCTTTTGGTGGATGTTTAATTCTTTAGATTGGTGAATTTTTATGTTTAACTCTACTTTAGGTTGATATGATTTGATTATATTTTAATTTTTTATCTTTTTAATTTTATTTTCTTTATTTGTTGCATATTATCCTATGAAATTACAAAATGATTTAATGTTATTCTATTACATAGCATGACTTAGATAATTTGGTGTTTACAACTATTCATTTTCTTTTGAATCTTCTACTCATCTTCTTTTATATAATTTTATTATATGTCTCACATTCTCTTCCAAAAAAGGTGATTGTTCTCTCTCTCTCTCTCTCTCTATTATTAATTTTTTCTTGCAACTCTAATTTAGATTGATGATTTTTTTTTTCATGTCTCTACTTCTAGATGATACACTTTAATGGTGTGTTTTTTGAGTTATTTATCACATGTACTCTCTATCCCTCTTATAGTTTTGGTTTGAATTAATTTTTTAGATATTTTAGAAGTGAGATGATTATGTATTTGAATATTTCTATGAATCATTTCAGCAATATCCATTATGAATTTCATGATAATCTTTTTAAGAGAATGAGAAATTCAAATAATTAATTTTGGAACTTAAAAATTTTAGTTGTAGAAAAAAAACCATAACACACTATACAATAGTTTGAATAATATAGATCAATTGAAAAAAAAATAGTATTTCTATCTTTTATCTCAAAAACAAATAATGGAATAATATCACATATACTCTCTATCCCTCTTACAGTATTGGTTTGAATTAATTTTTAGATATTTTAGAAGTGAGATGATTATGTATTTGAATGTTTCTATAAATTATTTGAGTAATATCCATTATAAATTTCTGATGAGATTTGGTTATCATGATAATCTTTTTAAGAGAATGAGAAATTCAAATAATTAATTTTGGAACTTAAAAATTTTAGTTGTAGAAAAAAAAAACCATAACACACTATGCAAAAGTTTGAATAATATAGATCACTTGAAAAAAAAAATTACATTTCTATCTTTTTTCTCAAAAAAAAAAAATAATGGAATAATATCAATTAAATGCACCTAAGTTTTTCAAAAAAAGAAAATCAAAATAATAGAATGATATATTTGTTGAGATGGAGAGATGAAAAATAATTTTAGAAATACTATCTCTTATATGTTTTATAGAATAAATCATTTATTACACTACGTTACAAAATAGTTGTATATTTCCACGCATTGTGTGGGTCTGTGACTAGTTTGATTTTAATTTTCAAAGAATAATGAGTAGGGAATGGATGGCAGAAGATTAATTTTGAGTCTTTGTGTTTGCTTGGACTCTTATAATATTTATCATTTGCTAGCTAAATGATACGCATTACTAATAAAACACATATGTACTTTTGGTTTGAGAAAAACGTGCCCATTTTCGTATAATTGGAAAGGAAATGTGGGACAAGAATTTTATTGAATTTTACAAACGTACATGTACAATACGAGTAACTTATGCCTACTTACTAACTAGACCACCTATATGAATATTATTAAATTATCTAAGAAATATCTAATTTTTCAAAGCGATCAAAAGTTAAAACTCCCTCTCATTTCTAATTGCAATGATTCTTTTCCTATTAATCTCACTAGTTCACAATTCTTTACACTCTTTCCCATATCACAAATCCTTACACTCCATCTAATTGCAATAATTCTTTTGTTGACTAATCCTATCCCTTTATGTGTGGCTTCTCCAACCCTAATGTCCTAAATCCCAATCCAATTTTATAAGACCATACCTTTAAATACACCACCCACAAAACTTTAAAGCTTACTCAATTTAGGATTAAAGTTTGTTTTAGATAAAAGGGAGAGGCGAAGGGGGTAAGATTCGAACCATAAATATGAGACACTCTTTTTCACTATTGATTGAACACCATAGTGAGTTGGTATCTCCCCAAATACTAGCTAGGGGGAGGATGTGGGTTCGAGCGGCAAGAATGACATATTTAGTATGTAGTGTTTTAAATCGCCTTTTTTTTTTTCCATTTTTTAATCTTGCTTGAGCAAGCCAGCTTGCGCTAGCCCATCAAATTTCATTCGTTGAATTGAAAGAGTGTCGAGAAAACACAACTGGAAAGGCAAAAAGTTTAGAGAATAGTGCAGTTTACAGTAGAGCTTCATTGCTGTAGAGCCAAGAAGAAAATATCATAGAGGAGCTTTTATTGCTTTGTAGAGCTTGAGTTCTTTTGGGGACCGGAGAAGCAAGGTGTGGCTTTGTGAGAAGCATTTCAGCAATTATTTTTAGGCAAGCAGATTGAGATTGAATGATAGAGTTTCATTAGTTCCCCCATGTCATTGCCAAGATCATTAAAAAAAAAACTAATGCTAAGTGCTCGATAAAATGCCCCTTTTATTATCGCATTGCACATAGCATTTTTCAAATGAGATTCAAGAAGTTCTAGCTTTTTCAAGGAGGGAATTTGCGAAGGAAATCACCATTGAAAGATTGCAAAGGTTATGGACCAACGTGGTAGGAAGGCAAGTAGTGTCATTTTATTCTATTTGAGGTCATACTCTCTATTACTTCCTTAATTGACTTACTCTTTCGCATCTATGCATTTGAAAATTCCTCAATCAAAGCATTAAAGATAGTGACAGAAAGTGGAAAGCGGAAAACCAAAGTGAAATTCTCAAATGAAAAAACCACAATGGGACACAGATAATCCCATAGAAAATCCACTAAATCTGAAACAATTACAATAATTATCAACTTACAAAACTTCTAGCACTCTAAAGGATAGTTTGTGATCTAAGTATGTGTATATATATAATGGACCAAATTAGGAATTGGCATATTGGAAGAAAATTGACTAATTATGTGATTAAAGTTAAACTCATCTTGCTTGAATCATGAATTAAGCTCACCGGTGTTAGGGAATGGGAGGAGCATGTACAACTTATAGCATGATGACATTATTACACTAGAACAAGCCACTTCATGCTAGTGTTGTACGTATCATGATGCTAATGTATATCTTTAAGTGTTAATTGATTGACCATTAGCCACCATCGAGCCATACAGATAGAGTGCTATTTCAATACTCGAGTTCAAATATGAGTAACACCCTTTCCATTGTGTAGAATAGTGGAGCTGCTTTTCCTCCTCTCTCTTTTTTTTTTTTCCCCTTCAACTGTGTTTTTCAATGTTGATCAGAAGTGTCAAATCATTTTACCTTCCTTTGTATAGTTCATAGGCATAATGAACCTTCAATGGACAAGAAGAAAAATATTTATGTAAAAGAGTATGTTGGTAATGAGGTGAAACACACTTCAGTAGTCGCACACCTGTAAACAATAATGATGGTACCCAAATGGTAAAATATGGCATTGCATCTTTTCCCATAGCCCATAGGCAAATCCGCTTAGAAAATACAAGATAGCCCAGGATTCTACATGCTAATCAAATATTCCAATACTTTCACAGAGTCCTATTTTGTGATGGCACCTTAGGATAACATGTATTACATGTAATCACCTTAGTGTGTTATAAAGTCACATAAAAATCTGTTAGGACATATGTGTTTTTACTTGTTAAGAACATATGTCACTTATTTATGTAAATTGGCTAATCCTTTGACAAAACGCACTCTACTTGTAATTGGGTAGTTCTAGATGTTTTTAATATTTCAAGAAACAAGGTTTCAAAGTCAAGTGTTGAAGTCATCATGTCTGTCCAAGAAAAAACAAGCTGAAGTGCAATTTCATTAAAGCTCGACACCTTCTCGATAGCTACCTCGACACCTGCTATCTGTCGAGATTTATAATTTCAGATTTTCTAAACTGATTTCCTTCGGATCCGTGAATATGCTTTTGAGCCTTCTTTTCTTCTAACCCTAAACATATAAAAGGATTGTTTTAAGAGCCGTCAAATTGTACACAAGTTGCAAAAGTATTGAGCAATCTCTGTTCAAGCAAATTGTGATCAAAAGACGAAGTTCTTGACCTAGTTCATCTTCTCTGAAGAAGTTGCTGTGTATTTGCACCAAAGGATTTTGTGACCAATCATCTTCCTGATCTTCATCGTGTAAGATGAATTGAAGAACTTTGCAGCCAACCTCTCCTCCTTAGTTGGTGTTTGAAGTCGTGTACTGGGATCCGCGCATTGGTTAGTCACGTACTTGGGAACCGTGCATCAAAAGGGAAATTGTCACTACAGATCAAGTCCAATTGGGTATTGGGGTAAGGGTTTAACTGTAGGTTGGTAAGGTACTTGGGATTCCTTTACTTGTAACCGCTTGATTTGATAATAGTGGAGTTTCGGGAGTGATGACCTGAAAATCACCCGGTAGGGTTTTTGCCGTAAGAGTTTTCCCCATTCGTAAACAAATCACTTTGTCATTTAATTTCCGCTGCATATTTAGTTTATTGATGATTTGTTTGTGCTTCCACGCGTTTGCATGATAAATTGATTAATTAATAACTTGGCTAATTAATTAATTGGTTTAATCACAAGGGGTCATTCAATTTGTGGCCTATCAAAATCTCTCATTTCATGCTAAATGTGTGCTTTATTTATCATTATCTACATTATTATTGATATTTGTTGAAATCCTGGTGGGAGTTCCTCTTGCAGCTGGACCAGTATTCAGCTACAAGCCTAGCAAAGGAGGAGTTAGTCTCAAGAAGATTTGAAGGCTTATCATATTCTATAAGTTTCCCTGCAAGACCAAACCAACTCAGATTAGCATAAGCTGCCTCAAGATCAATACAACTTTGTGAACCAGTTTGGATGGAGACTCTTGGGCATTTTGGACTCAAAACTAGCTTTCACATATATCCCTAGGTACTTACAATTGATCTTATTGTAATTTCTTTTTCATTCAGTATATTTCCACTTATGATAAGCTTATTTTTCAATTTATTGACTTATCTATAGTTCTTTAAAACCTCACTCTTTCTAGATACAACTTAATTTACCTATCTTATTCTTTAAGTAAAACAAACCATTGAAAATTTGCTCATCCAACCACATTATTAGCTTTGATCCGTTACTGAATCACACAAAAACCCATAAATTGCCAAGGAAGCCCTTAAGCTAAGCAATTCTTTCAGCATTTTATAAGATAGTTCTCAGATACAATTGCCATCATGTTTTTACATAATTTAAAATTATACTTCCCCTTGCATTTATTTAACCATTTTTTTAACTGTTTCTCAATAATCTTGTTTATATACATATTTATCTACATGGCTAAAAGAAAAAGGAAAGGGGAAAAAATTGAATTGGATTCCATCTGTATGTATAAAAAGAAAGTTGGAAAGTAAAAAAACATACCATAAGAGAGGACCATGACCATATCACTATCAATAATAGTAGGAACGCTATGAGCTACTGTTATCACCGTGCATTCTGAGAATTCCTGCCTGATAATTCTTTGTAAAATGGCATCTGTGGTAGAATCAATGGAAGCAGTAGCTTCATCAAGAACTAGAATTTTATTCCTTTTAAGAACGACTCTACCAAGGCAGAAGAGTTGGCGTTGCCCGGCACTCCAATTTTCTCCTTCATCACTCACTGTTGAATATGCCAGAGTTAATGAATATTATTATCCATATTGCTTTAAAATCACTTTAGAGAAATTGGCATGTTTAATTCTTATAGTTAGTTATAAAAAGAATCATAAACTGACCTGAAGAGTCTAGCAGATTGGGGAGGCTACTGATTGTTGCCTTAAGCTGACACTTCTCAAGAGCCTATAAATGAAAATGTTAGTTGGGTTGCTCCAAACTTGCAAAGAAAAGAAGACAAAACAATACAGAAGAATTTGTTCAAGATGAGAATCAGTAGGCTTACCTTCCATATTTCATCATCAGAGTAAAGACCTAGAGGATCCAAGTTTGTTCGCACACTACCCTTGAAAAGAGTTGGCTCTTGAGGGATGATGCTGAGTTTCATCCTTAAATCCTTCAAACCAATGGAGCATATGTCAAGCCCATCTACCAGAATTTTACCACTTGCAGGCTCTACCAAACGAAATAAAGCACTAATTAGTGTAGTTTTTCCACTTCCTGTTCTTCCCACAATGCCTACTTTAGTCCCTTCTTTGAAAGTGCAAGTGATTTCCTTGAGAACTAATGGAGCATTTGGACGATATCTTATCTGAAAACCGACCAAAAGAATGAATAGTTGGAGTCAATTTCATCAGTTACAAGTCAAAATGATGGAGGTAGCTGTGTGAAGAACATTAAGAAACTTATGTCTGACATGCTTCCTTACCTTCAAAGCTTGCAACTCTATCCTACCCATTGAAGGCCATGAAGATGGTGGCCTGTTGTCCTCCACAATAGCAGGAGGCTCTGATGGTATGTGCATGAATTGTTTGATCCGTTCAACTGAGATGAGGTAGTTTGATAAGTAGCAATACCATCGAGTGAAAAAAATTTGGGTGCCTGCTAGTGATAGAGCATAAGAAAGAGAGAGTCCTACAAGTCCTGCAAGCCACCCAAGAAAGGAGGAACTATTGAGTAATATTTTTTGAAGGTCTGAAAATTCCTAGCTACAGAAATGGACAGTTCTAATGAAGTTATGAACCTGGAGCTATAAAACTCTTGGGAAGCAACACAAGAAGAAAAGCTGCAGTGAAGAGGGTCAAATTCTGAAGTACTTCTATCCTTAAAACTAACCACTCCATGGCTGCATTTGAATAGAAGATAAGATAGTTCTCAAAAAACTTGTCCGCCACGTTAAAAGCTCTAATTGTGACCACTCCAAGTGAAGTCTCAGCTGCATAATTCATAACCGGTGCTTTTGTAGTTCCAATTATCCTTATTAGTTCCCTCGCAGAGGGTTGATAATACCCCTTTGAGCAAAAGCAAAAGAGAGAACTTTGTCATTCCGTTATTGATGAAAGAGGTTAAACAAAACCAAGACTAAATATGAATCATTAGATCTACCTGAACATATTTTGCAGCTACCATAGCAAGAATGGCTACAATAAGAACTTCCCATGTGACTGAAGCCATAATCCCTATTGTAGTCAGAAGTTCAATAGTTGCTGCCACTACAAATATAGTGGAGAAAGGTATGTCGAAATCCAAAATACTCAAATCTGATGAAGCCTGCATGAGAAACAAAAAGATGAAAGTGCAAAATGAGAACTGGCTCTGAATATAAAATACACTTTCAAGGACACAAAATACAGTATAGTTTTTTTTTTAGTTTTTATTTATTTATTTATGGCCGAGAAATAAATAATCTTACTCGGGTCAAAATCCGCCCAACAGGGGTTGAGTCGACGAATAACATGGGACTTTAAAGACAGCGTTGGTAAATCCGGTAAAAAAAGCTCTGGAAGCTTTTAATCCAAGATGGGCTGCAAAATGTTGTGAACTGGAAAATTAAAAAGATAACTTAGTCGATTCGAGGTGACTAGCCTCCTGAACTTGAGAGAGATAATAGAGTTTTTGGTTTAATTTCTGCTTGCTTCATTCATAATTCCTACGTACATAAATACTAGTGAAGAGATAATCCCCATCACCACAAATTCCTAAAACATAGGACCCAACTCCTATTTAAATTGAAATACAAATATTAATCCTAATCCTAATCCTAATCCTAATCCTAATTTATTGCTGAAATTCTCATCCTATTCTACTACATAATTTTATTAGAATTCTATTCAAATTCAAACTTCTTCAACTACTTCAAAATTATTTGCCATTTGGCCTTGGGACACAACATTCCCTTCCCCTTCAGATGAATCTTGTCCTCAAGATTCTGTAACGTAGAAATTAACCCTTGCTCACATTGATTGGAGAATACTCGGCCTCGAATTTTGAAGTGTTGAAGGAAAATTATGACCATGGAGACTTGCACCAATTCTTTAACCATTTTCGTGAGCACTAGAAACAAAAATATCTTGCTTCTCATACCCTTGAACTCATCGGGAATAACAAATTCAACGTGTGGGATTGAGATCGACTCATTTGAATTCATGAAAAGATCCCTTTGATCAATCTTTTCCACTTCATTGAACCTTTGATCTTCAAACTCAATTTTTGTAGAAAGTGCACTCTCCAACATATTACTTTCTTGAATTGTTGGTAATGCTTGGAGCACTTCACTTTGATTTTCCGAAATTTCATGAGATCCTTGATCTTTTGATTGTTCTTTGAGTTCCAAAAGTACATTGGATTGTTTATCTAAGACCTCTATCATTTGATCCCACGAATCTTGCATCTTTGCTTCCATCCTTGCTATGCTTTTGGACATGTCCTTGGTAATATCTAACATTCGGTTGACAATCTCCGACATGCTCTCCATTCTTTGTTTGCTGGGATTGACACACTTGATAGATAGATGTGGGTTTATTTTTTTTTTGGGTTGGGTGTTGCAACGGCTGCCTGGAACTATGGTGCCTGTTGTTTGCCTTGGGTTGTAGATGGGAGGATAGTGTGATAGTATGGGATGAGAATACGACTGGAATTTTTTTTTTTTTTTTTCAAGAAACTAGATGGATATGTTGGCTCAACTGGAAAATTAAAAAGATAACTTAGTCGATTCGAGGTGACTAGCCTCCTAAACTTGAGAGAGATAATAGAGTTTTTGGTTTAATTTCTGCTTGCTTCATTCATAATTCCTACGTACATAAATACTAGTGAAGAGATAATCCCCATCACCACAAATTCCTAAAACATAGGACCCAACTCCTATTTAAATTGAAATACAAATATTAATCCTAATCCTAATCCTAATCCTAATCCTAATCCTAATTTATTGCTGAAATTCTCATCCTATTCTACTACATAATTTTATTAGAATTCTATTCAAATTCAAACTTCTTCAACTACTTCAAAATTATTTGCCATTTGGCCTTGGGACACAACACAAAGAAAGACCTTAGGTATACAAAGACAGCGCTGAGTGTTGAAATTGCAGTGTAGACTCCAATCAAAATGCCACTAGTGATTTTAGGAATTTGAATCCCCAGAGCTAGCCAGTAAGTTGCAGCAGCCTGAAGAGCAACAAAACCAGAGTGAGTTACTATGCCTAAGAAAAGAAGAGGCAATCCTTTTGAGACAATGATATAATCCCAGAATGGCTTCCACCCAACATCATTAATCTCTGTTTCTTCTTCTTCTGTTAGTTGTACTCCTGGTAGACCATTCACAGCAATCTCCCCTCGCTGTTTTCCTTAGTGAAGCTAGTCCTGTAATTACATCTCAATGAGCATTCACAAGCTGTTCAAATGCTGTCCCAGCTGTCAAGAGCTCCTCATGGCTTCCTGATTGAGTAATTTGTCCATCCTTCATAACCTATAAAGTTAAGAAACAGAATTGTATGACTTACAAGAAAAGTACATAGATATGGGTAACAAATTTATGCATACAAAATTTAAAATTAAGCTGAATTATTAGAACTTAGTTTTTGGTAAAAACTTACCAGAATTTTATCAACTTCTGAGAGAAACTCCACTTGATGAGTCACTAGAATGACAGTTTTCTTTTCAACAGCAGCCATGACACAATCCTGCAAACTCAAATTTTTACTTGGTTAAGTGAACTACATCAAAACTGAGAATTCTTGCTTGATCCTAGATTTCGCACCCATGAAGAAACTTAAAGCAAGTTTATTTTACTTTAAATAAAATTGCAGCTGTATGAGCATCTACTGCACTAAATGGATCATCAAGGAGATAGATATCAGCATGGTTATATACAGCTCGAGCTAGTTGAATCCTTTGTTTCTGTCCTCCACTCATGTTAAGCCCTCTCTGACCAATTTCTGTGAGATCACCATGGTTGAAATTATTGATGTCCTTGTCCAATGCACATGCTTTTATGGCCTTCTCATATCTAGTCTTGTCCATAGGCTTTCCATACAGTATGTTATCTCGAATAGTCCCACTATGTATACAAGAAGTTTGAGAAACATAGGCAATGGATCCAATTACATTAACCTGTTAGTGAGCAATAAAGACCAAAATCAGTGACAAAAAATTCAGTTGCAAAATTATAAGCAATTAGTCAATTTTTTACTCACTGTTCCAGAAATTTTTGGTATCTCCCCTAGTACAGCATAGAGAAGTGATGATTTTCCAGCCCCAACTGGACCACAAACAGCAACTTTCTGCCCACATCTTATTTCCAAGTTCACATCTCTTAGAGTTGGAATCATTATTTCAGGATCCCAACTGAAATTGCCTGATTGTATCTTTACACTCTTATCCGACTTCTGAAAGGGGATTCTCCTTAACTCATCATTTTTCAGCTCGTCATCAAGCAGAAAAGCATTGAGACGTCGAAAGATACCTTCACTTGGACCAAAGAAGAAAGAGCTTCTGGTATCATTCTCACAGGATCTCCCATACCTCAATGATGCAAGGACTGTGAAGATGGTGCTAGCATTTAGAGGGGCACTTCCAAAAATAATACATCCCAAGAAGACCACTGAAGAAATGATGGTTGGAGACATCCAATACAACAATGTGCCGTAAGCCTTTGCAAACTGAGTTTCAGCCAACCATTTGAACTCATTTTCGCGGAGGGATTCAATCAAATTCTTGAATTTGTCTTCCCATAATTGCAACTTTATGATCTTCATACTGTTTAGGATCTCAGAAGTGGATCTCAATCGTTCATCCTGGGCAATCATAAACTGAGTTTGACACTTCTGTAGCATATTTGCAAAAGGCACATTAACGAGTCCACATATGAGAAGAGGAACTAGACCTATAAGTGCACCAAGACCCACAACCCATAAAAGAATGCCGATGGCTAGGAAAAGTTGCAGTACAAAGCTCCATGATGAATGGAACCACCATGGGAATTCACCCATTCTATAAGCATCAACTGCAATATAATTCACTATCTCCCCAGTTGAGTGCCTTCTCCTTCCTAAACTAGAAAGCTTTAACTGCTTTTGGTAGACTGCCACCATTAAGGCTGATCTCATTCTCATTCCTGACCTCCTTGAATCAAAGAACCAGTGCCTTTGAGACAAAGACTCAACTAACTTGGTAACAACTAGACACCCCACAATAGAGAGACCTTCATCCAGGTTCCTCTCATTGCCATTTGCATAATTTACAAAAGCATAGAGTATTAGAGGAGAAACTACAACAGCAATTGTCCTAAGAAATGCACAAATACCTATGAATATATTCTCTTTCAGGTGAACTTTTGCAATGGCCCGATGAACCAAGTTCCGGGTATTGTTCGAGTTTGTTTCCCTTAAAAGAGAATCCCATACATGAGCAAACTTTTTGTAGGCAAATTTGGCTTCATCTTCAGGAACTACGGGGGGGATGTCTTCAAGAGCCAATCGTTTTGAGTAGCCCAAGCTAAGTAAACTATTAATCCAAGAAAATGTCAATTTTCCAAGAAAACTAGCCTGGTCTAATTCTATTTGCCTTTTTTCAGCCTTTTTGGCTAATAGAGGTTCAGATAGATTGTTTTCTAGATTATGTTGAGAAACAAAGTGAATTAGGTTCCTAAGGGCGCAGAGGAAAAGTAGAAAATTAATAGACCAAGGTACTATGTCCAAAATTTCAATGCTATGTGCTCTTAGTAGAATTTGGACATTAAGAATTGAAATCAAAACAAAAGCGAATGCCCACCAAAAAGAGTTTAGAAGATTGATCCATTTGGACCATTGAGAAAGCAAGGAAACTGTAAAAGAGATCCAAACCATTCCTCTAACAAAGTAAACCAACCAGCTCATTTGGTTGAATTCCTCATTTTTGGCCATTAGATTCCATAAACCCACGCTAAAATAACCAATGCTACAAAGAGCACAACACAGTGAAACTACCACCAAGACCCAATCTTTTCTGCTACTTCTTGTAGAACATTTTCCTATGATAGCTATGATCAAAAATAGGTAGAAAGCACATAGGAAGAATAGGTTGACACCATCTACAATTGTTCTTTGAAGGCAGTAAGAACCCAAATAAAGTTTTTCACAAATCCATGAGATGCCCCCTGCATAAACATCAAAAGAGAAACCGTAAGAACAGCAAAGATTCATGCTAGAAACACAGGAAAGTTGGAAAAATCAAAACAAATAAAATAGTGATGCAAAAGTAAAAGCTACTGAGTCTGCCAAGAACACATTAACTGCAATTCATTGATAACAAAGCAAGAGAGAACAAACAATTGAAGAAAAAAAAATTTAATGCAAAAGAACAAACAACTGAAGAAAAAAATTTAAAAGAATATTCAAAATGGTAACTCATTTATTGCTTGAAAAATTATTGTACATGCCATAATAGGCAACTATTTTTTTTTTTTTTTTTTTTTACTGACGCACATATCCCGACCTTTTCACCTTTTTAATTATTCTCTCAGGTGTATGTAGTCCCCTCATCCCATATGCACCAGGTTATTACAAGGAAGAATCCCATAAGGGTGGCCCTAAGATGTTAGTATAACGTTTCAAACCCAAGATCTCATAAATAACATGAGACCTTAAGAACTACTAGCGGTTGGCATCAATCTGAAATGTCTTACAGCGAACAACATAAATTCTTTACTTAATTGTAGAAGAATAAAATCTATAACCCAAATTTTCCATCTTTTATAAAGAAAAAAAGAAAAAAAATTCTATAACCCAACTCACTGCAACACATGCTTACGCAGTGGCGGCTCTAGGATTATTTTCTAGGGGGTTCAATAAGAAACATAAATTATACAAAATTTTAAACAAAAGATAAATTAAATATATCGACATCACAAAAGAAAAAAAAAAACCTTTAATACATAAAGTTTTACAATTGCCTTCTACGATTTTTCGTATTTTGAAATTATTACATGATATCTTCATTATCAATTCTACTAGCTACATATGTTTTTATGTACATAGTCAAGCAATCATTCATCAACTAATTTCTCATTTGATTGATTTATTTAAAATTTCTTAAGATCTAAATGAGCTTTTTCTAAGATTTAGGATTAGCAAATTCTACTTTTGTTATTGGGCTAATTACAATTTTTTCCCAGATTTTATATCAAATTAATTTGTTATTGAGATTTTTCTTTGTACATAAAAATGTCAAGATATTGTTAAGATAATTATATTTAAATTTATTTCAGTTGGACTTAAGGTTAGGGTATTCAAATTTTTATTTTAAGTGTAAAAAAACCGATATTATAATATATTTTTTTTCTTGGTTCAATTCAGGGGGTTCATTTGAACCCCCTAGGCTCCAAGTAGAGCCGCCCCTGTGCTTACGTAATGGTTATTAAGGGGAAAGGAAACAAAAAAAACATTCACACAGAGAAGGAAGATTGCATGTACCAAGTGAGCTCCCCAAGGAAATCATTGCTGGAAGAACTTCTATGGTTCACTTGGCACCTCTAGTAGCGCACCAGCCTGTATGAAGTCAAGAATAAGAAGTGCCCCCACGTAGCTTCCTCGTAGCATATTCCCATCAAATAAATGCTGTCAGAATCATCAAAGCTCAACCAGTCACTCCCTTATTATCATTTTTTTTTCGTGTCGGCGCATTTATTTCTTTGTCCGATTGTGTGTCATTTCCTTTCAATAGTCATCTATATCTATATATCTATATCTATATATTACTAAAAGCTGAAGCGTAGCATTTAATGTTGCTACGTTCAGGTTGAGCCACATCAGCTGCCATGTCATTATCATTTTTTTTCCTGATTTTGTCCTACAATTTAAAAATGGTTTTTCTAAATTTAAAAATCCTAATAAAAAGAAAATAATTCCCAACTCTATCTCTTTCATAATTATAATTTTAGATAGCAACCCTTTGTGTTCCACGGTTACAATTTCAAACAGAAAACCTTTGTGTTCCATGGTTACAATCTCAAACGACAACCCTTCAGCTTCCTAACGCTAGACTTTTACTTTCTGGCTCTTCATCTCTTCCTCTCCTCACACTATATTAATACTAAAAATCTATATCTATCCATATATAATATAAAACACCACTCCTTATTGCACCAGCAACGTTTACATTTAAAACACCTGAAGACAAGTGACTTTTCGTTAGTGGTTTAAACGTTTTGATACTCTTAGTAACTTTTGGTGTTTAGTAGCCGATGTTAATTTAAGGAGACAATGTTCTGATTCATTAAAACGTTTTGAATGTTGGGTAGTAATTACAAACCCGTTTCATATTCCTAACCATAAAAAAACTATATATATATATATATATATTAAAAAAAAAAATCTAATAGTTTAGTAGTTTACGTGTATCTTTTTCTCTCTATATGTTCCTCTCTCCGTTTCTCTCTCTTACTCTCTTCTGAAAGCCTTCTTCTCTCTAGGCTGCCTCAGGATGCCTCTTCAAGAACAAACCATCTTGGATCAATGGGAAAGTCCCTCTCCAGTTTTTGCACATCCAAGTGAGTGTTGCCTTAAAACTTCCCAATTCAATTTCTGACAGTGGTTTTTGCTGTTATATTATTGCAATTTTAATGTGGATTCCTTCCCTTTGTAAATTTGGATTTTTTTTTTTTTTTAAGGTTTCTGCGTAGGCACTGATTTGTGAGCCTTTGATTTATAGATAAATTCAAAATTCGAAAGGAAGTTTTAGATAATAATTTTTATTGGGTTCCATTAGGGATTTCAAGTGTATTTGAAAGTTTAGGGAAAACTAAAAAATAGGTATGATTTTTTTATGATTCATTTATGGTGGTTTTGTGCATTGACATTAGAGTTTGTGAATTTCTCTGCAAATATAAAAATTTTCATTGAGAATGAATTTGGGTCTAATTTAGAGGTGGCTTAGTGTTCTTGAGCGTAAATTTGGAAATGAACTGTGGGTGTGTGAATGTAAGGTCATACCTTGAAAATTTTTACTAATTTGCTTGAGTATTGGTTGTGGGATTGACATTGAACTTGGACTTGATCTTAGCCATTTGGTATATAATTTTGAAAGAAAATTTCAAGCTTTCTGAATTAGAGGGGTTGATGTAGTACAAAGATGCAGAGACAATAGAGTGCGCAACTGAATGGGCTATCTTTTTCTTCTTTTTTTTTGATAAAATGGGCTATCTTAATTGATTCCCTTACTCCCTGTAGAAATATACTCCTAGGGTTGGCCACAGCCTTCACTTGCAATGTTGAGGCTGAATTACTTGAAATAGAGATCATGTCTATTGATGAAATAGAGAAGCAGAAGCAAAGCAAAAAAAAAGCACTATTATAACAGTTAGTCTTTTCTATTGTTCACCATCACTGTTATATAAGCATATAAATCTTCTTGCAGCCAACATTTTATGGCTTTTCATGCTTAGCAATTCTTCTATTGATGTAAATAGTGAAGATCAACATCTTATTGCTTCTAATAGGAGGTATCAATATGTTTCTAATTTGTAGATTCCATTATTCTAAATATTCTTTAGGTTTTGGAAATATTGCTTCCCTCTATTATAGCACCTCTAGATTAACCAAATTCTATTTCTTGGTTATATTTGCTAGGTGTTCGACAAAAGGCCTCTAAAAGCAACTGGTTTTACTTGACATTATTGCACTTATGTTAGTTTACAAGCCTATACAGGTGTTGAGATTATAGTATAGATGAACTTTCATAAACTAGATGATGACCCACTAAGATCTGTATTTATGTTTATTTACTTTCATTTATCACAATAATCATAAATATCTTAGACATTGTACCTGAGGTGTGCATTTTTGCATTATGCAGATTGGGGATATGTTTTCTTGGTTTTGAATACTAGAAATATAATTGTTTGGACTATCTAATGTGTTCATTCCCACACCTTTTGATTTATGTTTGGATTATGAATTCTTGGTTCTATGCTACATTCTAATTTTAGAAATTTTCTTGAAATTAATAATTTTTAAGATTTTTTTTTCGAATTTGTGGGTTATTGGTTTATAAATAGATATAAATCATGTCAGATTTCAAAACTCATGTACAAATTAGTCCTCAAATCTCAGTTGGTTACATCCTAAATGTAATTCCTCATTATTCAAGTTGGCTTCGGCTGCCTATATATATTTGGATTTAGAAAAATGCAAGGGTGTTTAGTGGCAAAGTATTATTAGAGGAGGCTATGTTGTATCTGTTCAATTGTAAAGTGTTTAGTTTGTCATGGGTGTAATTTTTGGGTGGCTTCAAGTTGTAGTAATTTTAATACTATTTTATCAAAAAGTTGTTCTCTTTCCAAGTTTCTGTTTTCTTTGTATGTTAAGTCATGTTTTTCTCCTTATGATGTTAGGCATAAAGAAAATGGCAAGTTAAATTCTCCTGCAAGTCTCTAATATGCCAATAGATCTTCACATCGCTATGCTTTCTGTTGCCGACTTCACTAAGGTAATAGAGCTGTTTGGAAGTAATCTTTAAGTTATGATATGATGAGTGGAATCCTATTTTACATTCAAAGATGTTTTTCTGCAACCCTTCACACACATCATTTGATCAACTTGAACTAAGATTCTTGCTTGCTTAGTGTTGATTTCATTGACTACAACCATAAAATAAAGGACAACATGGTCCAGCCGAGAAGGTTGCCGTTGTAGCTCTTTCTAAATAAATAAATAAAAACACATTTTCTCTTTTAATTACCCCCCCCCCCCCCCCCCACCCACCCACCCACAGAAACTGAAAAATCCGTGATAAGAGAAGTTAGACAATATATGTGATTGATGATAGTATTAACAACTATGTATGATATATGGTACCTCCAATGCATAATGGATGAATATTAAAACTTCATTTTCATGGGAGTATTGGTACATTTGCAATTCAGTATTGTTGTTGATAGTCCAATATCACTTTTCTTCTAATGCATGCATAAGTTTAGTTTCCATGTATAATATATTTTAGATTGTGTTTGGCAGGGAATGATGAAAAATTAGCTGTTTGCAAGGATCGTGGAGCAAATGTTTGCATCAATTACAAGAAGGAGGATTTTGTTAAAAGGGTGAAGGAAGAAACTGGTGGAAAAGGTATTTTCTCTAATATTAAAACCTCACTTTTCTTCAACTACAGATTAGTGAAACTAAAGAATATGATTATTATTTTGTTAAGTGGACATTTTCATAGGGAGGCCTTTGTTATTGTTTGTTATTGTCAAGGAATTTAATAAGTTATTTCCTTTTTCAAGGCATATAAGCTTCACTTTTGGGAGTATCTAGGATACCATGGAAAAGAAAGAACACTGCTAAGGGCCTGAAAACAACTTTTTGTTTCTCTTTGGGGCCATGTTTAACTTTGCCTTGAGGTGAAAAATGAGACTACATCATAAAAAAAATACAATCCCTCTGCAGAATGTACATCAATATAGAGATACGACCGTATACAGTAATGAAAATTTCCATCCATGAGAAGTGGAAGCATACAAGCACAAACAAATTATTTTTGTATTTATTTGTATGTGAGTTTTTGTTGTTATATTATTGCAATTTTAATGTGGAAATTGTTATATGAACCTATGAAATAACCCTCAAGTTACTATTAACCCGGATTTATTTCTTCATATATACTCTAGAGATAACATATATAATATTATATCATATTAATATAAAATTAATTGACATTTTTTGATTTATTAGTACTTAATAAAGAAAGCAAATACTTCCTCAAAAAAAATAAATAAATAAAGAAATCAAATACGTATGATATATTACAATAAAATTGCCAAACTTTCCTGTGCGTAGCACGGGTTAGCGGCTAGTATTACTAAAAGCTGAAGCGTAGCATTTAATGTTGCTACGCTCACATTAAGCCACGTCAGCTGCCATATCATTCTCATCCTATTTTCTAAATTTTTAATTCAATTTTAAAATAGTTTTTACCAATTAATAAAATACTAATAAAACTAAAATTATATTCAGCCATATCTCTACTTTAAAGTTCACTTCTTATGCATTTAAATCCACTATAAAGCCCAAGCCCACACCTAAAGCCTTTTCAACTAACTCCCTTTGTCAAACCTGATTGCTTCTCACGGTTACAACTTGTGTTATTCCCTTGCCTTCTGTTACAACTTATACAACTTATGCTTTAAGTTTTCACGGTTACAACTTATTCATCTTTTCAGGTTTAGTTTCTTCCCCTTCCCCACCTTTTGATTCTCACGGTTTCATCTTCCTATTCTATGGTTTCAGCTTCTGTTTTGGATTCTAACAGCAGCCTCTCTGTCTTCCTTCCTCTCCTCACATCTATATAAATACTGATGTAAGCTGATTGATTTAGTTGAGGTATCCCTACATCCTAATTTCTTGCTCTATTATTTTGCTTGATGGTTTCTTTTTTCCTTTCTACGTTTGTTTCTGCCTATTCATCTGTGGTGTGGATGGTTTCATTTTTGTTAGGGTGTTGAAATTGTTACTGTTGGGTTACTTTCTATTACGTTACATGCCTAGGTATCCCTACAACCCAATTTCTTGCTCTATTATTTTGCTTGATGGTTTCTTTTTTGTAAAAATATATATTCTTTAATTCCTTTTATTTTCACCCCTGCCCTTGAGTCCTTCTCTAGAAAACTGCCCACTTCTCTCTCTTTACATCTTCCTATATCCTTTAAATTTTGCTTTTGTTAGAAACACGCCAATTGTTTGATAAAATAGCTGAGTGTTTCAATTGTTTATTTTAACAGATTTAGTATGATTATATGCTGTAGTTTTATTTTAAGATGGGTTGGTAGATTGTTTCCTAATTCTTAAGCATATTCTTGCGAAAGTATATATTCTCTGTTGTCCCACCATCCAAATTGGATTATGCAACTAAACTTAAAAATTTAATATCCAATGATATGTCAAAACCAATTGTAGCTAGACTTGATATTTAGATGAACCCCAAGATGTGGCTTGGTGACAAATGGGCATAGGTACAACTAACAATACAATACAATACAATTTGATGAACAAGTACTTCACCATTACTAGATGCAAAACAAATCAGGAGTTTGAATTAACTGTAAAATTTAAAATTTCTCTGTTGGGACTGTATGATTCTAGGTGTTGGTATTTTTTTTTTTTTTTTTAACATGTTGCAATACCATTAGACTAATATTCAGATTTTGAGATAACGTCAGATGAGATTGTAATATGTTCAGAGATTAGATATTTAATATTGAAAAACATGACTGGTGCAAAATATCTTATAATTTTTATCTATGTTTTGCAGCTACAATGCTTAATAAAAGGTATTTATATTTTCATTAAATTAAATCAAGCAGTTTTATGCTCCAATGCAAAAAAATAAAAACTATAAATTCAATTTGGGGTTTTCCTCATTAAATGTCAAAAATGGTTTTTTATTTTCTTAATATAATGAAAGATGCATAATGAGCATATGTGCATATAAAATAAATTTAAATGTAAATGTAAATATACCTTAGAGGGTATCAATATTTTAGTAATGATCTACATGTCAAATTAAGTTGCATTTTTTTTGTACATCATCTACAACATTGGTGTGGTTCACTTTAGGGTTAGCAATCAAGATTCGTGAGTAACCTTGCACACCTTTTTATGGACTAAATGTTTTTTGAAATGTCTTTAAAGGAATTTCAAATCCAAGTTTAGGACCATGAATGATGGGAATATTTGACGTTGGGAGAGAAAATGACACAACGCACGTTTGAAGGTTTGTCTTTTTAATCCCTTACAAAATTGGACTATTAACTCTATATGCATGTTTCTTTTTCAAAGCAAATTTGCATCTTTGTAGTTTCCTCTCTTGGTATATTTTACCCCACACCATTTATGAGGCCCGAGGTTCCCAAAATGATTTGGTAGGTGAAGGAGATTCCCTTTTGATGTAGCTTTAATGAACCAAACACACATCTAAGATTTGGTGGTAAAGTCGCTCTCTCCACTATATCTACTCCTCAATTTCTTAGGTTGGTTTTTACTTAAAAACGTGTGTTTTTGTAGCACAGATTGTCATCACCTCTGATTTTGAAGTTGGCCCCCTGTTTGATTGTCCCTTCTAATAGTCATAAATCATATATATTTTTACAAAAAAATCTGTATTATTTTATTAGGAAGAAATGATGACTAACTGGATTCGAAAAAGTTCTAAATTATTGATATTCTAAATTTCCAATAACAATTCTCATTGTCTTATATGTGATTTATCTGAGTTTGGTCTTCCTCATTCTATGCTAACATGCATATTTTAAGGACAACACAATTTCTAGAAAGTGTCTTATGCATTGAGGTATCAATCTACTATTTATTTCTTTGAAATTACCTTTTCAATTCCCTAATGAACCCCACCCAGAGAAGTTCCAATCTTCAAAGAAATGTGTCACATTGGGTTGGTATATCTTTTGTGACAAACTCTACTAAGAGCTTGAAATCAATGCATATATAGGGGTTAGTTACTGTGGAGATATAATTACTTTATAGAAGAACCTGCTTGGGTTTCAACCCTCTGTATCAGTGTCGTAGTTATGAGGTTACTTGGGATTCTAAGATATTTAGGCCTTAATTTTCTTAAACTGGGGTTGCAATTGCTAAACATATTTTATGCTTTACTTGCATAGGGTAAAGTTTCAATATTGTTTATCTTCAATTAATGAGGAATTCTTTGTAAGCATGATTGCATGAGTCATTACCTCACGTTGACTACAACCATGACCTTTGTAGACACTGCTCATCGCTCTTATCCATTGAATAGTTTGGTGAATTGTTTGGATCACAGCAATGTGGGTGGTTAGTTGGTATATCTTGTGTAGTCTAGCTCCTTGTCTAGAAATTTTTGTGCTCTTATAATAAACTAAATGCTATTGTTATTTGAGAGAGGTAGATTGTCTAATGTATGCTTATTGAGAAAAAATTTCTTTTTAACTATTAGTTAGGAATGAACAACTTTTAGCTTTACCATTTGAGTTCTTAAAATAGAAATAGTATTTTTCACTATAGTAAATAAAAAATTTCCTCGCGCATTGCGCAGGTCTACGACTAGTTCTAATAAAACGTGGTGGCAATTCAATACGTCTATAACTTCAATAAATAAATTTAAAAATATATATATTAGTCCATATAAATCTCCAACTCTTCATTTTCTTTTTCTATTTGGGTAGGAAGAGAAATCATTAACAAAATAATTGGAACTGTCCAAGGTACTTTAAGCCTTCTTATTTGTAAAGTTGTGATTTTCAAGCCTTTGTTGGCTTTAATTCCTTGACAAATTTAATTGTAGTTTCTTCAATTATTTCCTTGTATTTATGTGGGTTTATTTGTAAGGGATGAGTGTGAGAGATTGATGAAGTATCAAGCGTCAAAAGAATAATCAATGCAGTTTGCAACTAGCTCGCTAAAAGCTTGCAAGTAGAGCAACTCGCGAAAGGCCACGTGTGAAGTACATGACTTGAAACTGAAGAGTCATGCTAGACTGTCAAATTCGCAAGCACTTCGCAAGAAAGGCCATTTTGCGAGCTACCCGTGAAACTCTTTGTTTGGCAAAAAGAAAAAGTGTTTTACTTTATTCTTTACTCACACTATATATACCTTCATTATCCACGAAATGTAAGCAGTGCTTTTCACAGAGAAAACTCTAGCAAAAACACTTATGAGTTAGAGATTGTTATACTCACAACTATCTACACATTTTCTCTTGGTTTTCCTCTGCTCCTACCTCTCCATCTCTACATCCTTAAGAGGTTTTTAGCCCAAACACTTACCTCACTCAATCACAGTGTTAAGTCAAGTTTTGGTGCCTTTAGGAAGCATTGGAATGACCTATTGAGTGATGGTTGCAATCGGGCTAAATTACGAGATCCGAAAAGTTAGTGAAAATAAGACTCTGAGAAGTCCGTTGGTAGCAGGAGCTTGGAGGGCTCAAGTACATTGGGTAGACTAGGCTTAGATGGTCTTTTGTTATTCGTGTACTCCAAATTATTCACTAGTGGATCAATTTCGACTTGGAGGATCACAGAGAGATTTTTCACCGAGTTCTTCGGTTTTCTCTTCAATAACACGTCTTGGTGTTATCTTGTCTTTGCATTTGTCTTTGCATCTCTCTTCCCTACTCTTTAGGCTTTTCTTTTATTATTCATTGTGATTGAATATAGCTTAGAGTAGCATTACCAGTTTATTGCGCTCATTTACTCTTATTCCGCACTTTGATAAGTTAGAGTAAAAGTCATTTAGCCGTAATTTAAACTTGGGGTCTGAAGAATCTTTAATGTTTTCACACTAATTAAGCTTTCATTATTGAACAAAAAACGTTTATGAAAAGTTATTTAATACTTCAAGCTTTTTTGGGTAGAAAGGGAAATCATTAAACAAACAATTAGAACCGTGAAAGGATTGAAGTCTTCTTGTTTAACACAACCGCATCTTTGGGAAATTATTTCAAAGACAACAAAGTTCCTTTTGACTATATTAGGGAATAAATTCAACACATTATTGCATTGACTAATAACATGATTATCATTTATAAAACAATTGAATTCAATACAACTGTCTTTGAATTTAATCGGAGAATCTAACATATTACACCTAAAAAATTTATACCTAAGTCTTAACTTAAATTCAATACTTGAAGAGCAATGCTTTATCCTCTTACTTGAACCTTATAATATTTTCAATGAAAATATCTAGAGCTCTCTCTTTCCCCACTATATATTTTTTAAAATTACGAACAAGACTAAATACTATGTTTTTCATTTAATTTATCAATCGTGATTTGTGAGTTAATTTTTTTTTATGAGAAAAAAGTCTTTATTAATAACAAACCAAATTACACAGAACAGACTCCTTAACCAAAGCAGCCTCTAAACAAGGAGGACAGCAACCAACACTAAAGGACCCCACAAAATTATGATTCAAAAGACCATTTTGCAAAACAATGAGCTGCACCATTCTCAGCTCTAGGGACCTAACTGAAGGAAACATCTTGAAAGCGAGAGATGATGAAAACTATATTCTTTTTTTCTTTTCTTTTTTTGGTAACTAAAAAATGGGTAAAGGGGAATGACCCGTGTGGCTTCCCTACCTGAGTGAGACCATAGTAGTACCCTACCCGCTCCCGGGCAAGGACCCATACTCTCGATTCATGAAAAACTTACTTATTATTCTTTAAACCGTTTGGGATGGAAATGAGATATAAAGAGCACTAACACAGAGTTGTTTGAGGCTCGAACTCAAGTCCTAAGACTTGATGGCCCAGTATCTTACCAAATGACAATTATATCTTGAACCATAATGGATACCACTTACATATTTATGTTGTCCTCTTACGAATGACTATCCAATGATTCCAATTAATGCTATCAAAAAAAAAAAAATCGTTTTTGCTAAAATGCTATCAAAAGATTCAATAGTCTATATAAGGTAAGATTAAAAAAGTAATAGTAATAAATAAAGGATTACTTTCAAAACCTTCTTCCCTCTCCCCGTGTGTGTGTGTTAAAAATACTTAGGGCATGTTTGATAGGTTGTAAGAGGCATTGTAATATAATAATTATTTATATGGTTTATCTATTCAATAATTTGGTTATGTTATTATTATAGGAAATAGTCATTCCTTATGAATAGTTATTTTTTAAAATGGGGAATAATTATGCATCTTTAAAAATGATGTAATAGTTATTCCTTAGTAGGTGTATTAGTTTCTACAACTAATATGTTTTTTCTAAATAAACAAACTTTCCAGATGCATATAACAATTAGGAAAATAAAAAAATCATAAAAAATAACTAATCTCTCTTTCAAATTTAAAAAATATTATTTTTTAGGAAATATAATTATATAAGTAAGATATTTCCTAAAATATATCTTAAGTTTGATTTAAAATGCTTTCATTCTATTGTCTGTAGAGTTCTATTATTGTGTTGTCATCACACAAATGAATAGTAATAAGCATTACATTACATCATTTTGTATTCCTTGTAATATCTATTCCTATTCCTATATAATTACCGTTACAATCTATCAAACGTGCCATTAGTATTCTCCAAAAAAAAAAAAAAAAAACTTTTTACAAAAAAAGAAAAAGAAAATTGATTTTTTTTTTAAATATTTCTTATATTTCTTATCAAAACTTTCCTAAAATTGTTTAGTAATAAATGTTATAAGGGCACCCGTTAACCAGACCTATAAATAAATAACGTCACGAACCACTTATATGAATATTATTAAATTGAAAATGTTAACGGATGCCCTAAGAGTATTGGTTTAAGAAATTTTTTTTTAAATTTTTTTATGAAAAAAGTAATTAATTTTTTTGACTCTTTATATTTTCCATGAAAGTGGTGTTTTAATTTTTCTAAAATATCTTATTGACAATTGCCCTAAAGCACCCATTAACATAACCCTTATTAAATCATCTAAGAAATATCTAATTTTTCAAAGTAACAAGACTCCTTTAAATTTCTGATTGCAATGATTCTTTTGCTAATTAATCTCATTTGTTTATAATTGGTCAATTCCTTATGCTCTTTCCAATATCACAAATCCTTATACTCTATCTAATTGCATTGATTCATTTGTTATTGCAATGATTCATTTGTTGACTAATCCCTATGCCTTTTTGTGTGGCATCTCCAAACCTAATTTGCCAATTCCAATCCTATTTTTATAAGACCACACCTTTAAATACTCCCAATTTGTTTGGTAGGGGGAATTGAAAAGTGAGAAAATAGAAAATAGGAAGGGGCTGAAAAAATAGGGGGATAGAAGAGATTTTAGTTTTCTCTCATAGTATTTAGTGGGAGAATGGAAAAGTAGAGAGATGAAAAATTCTTTCATTTGGTTGATGAAAAAAGCGGGAGGATGAAAAATGCAATTTATATAAAGTGACTCATATGTCCTTATTAAAAAAATTATCCCAATTAGAGGGGGGGGGGGGGAATCATGCTCGGTTAATAAAAAAAAAAAAAACCCAAAAAATAAATAAATAAAAGGTAGCACCTAACATAGTGGGGTTTGAAAAAACCTGACTTAGGCATTTTTGTCCAAATATTTTTCAATAAGTTTCTCTCCAATTCGGGGATATTGTGTTTTGGTGGGCCCAAGGAGAAAACTCTTAGGCCCCACCCAATCCTTTCCATTTTCCACTATTAACCAAACAACCACAAACCTCATTTTTTTCAATCCTCTTTTTTCTCCTTTAATTTTCATCCCTCCAATAATCACTCTAACCAAATGGGGTTTAAAGTCTACTCAAGCGAGGATTAAAGTGTTCTTTATTTATTTATTTGAAAAACAAACACACACACACACACAAGAGAGAGAGAAAGAGGTTTAAAGTGTTCTTTAGATAGTGAGGAGAGGAGGGAAAATCTAATAATACAACAAAATGTTTTAGTTGTGAAGGGTTTTAGTATAATATTTTATTATATTTTATTTCACCTATAATAAGCTAGCACCTCAACTCTTGTAAAAATGTGAGACATTAACAAATCATAAGTAGTAAGTTATTATTGATTCTAATTTAAACCTATTACTAAAATTACCTTTTGCACCTAAAACTTAAAATTTGTTGTGAAAACGTTGTGGGAATATTATGGATACAGTATTTCTCTTTATTATAACCATAAAACAACAAAGTGGAGTTCAAGGTTAGAACCACAGACATGAGACATTGATTTATTTTTTAAACACCTTCACGAGGGAAAAATCTTGTATGCAACGTTATGAGATCCATGTGGCACGTGGGGTTCCACATGCGCAAGAGATACTTGACACTGATTTCACTCTCGTATGTTTTTCAATATTCAAGCAAGAATCTTGCTCAAGCAAGAAATTAAGCCCATGAACCCATAAGAAGAACTCGTTTTTAAAAAAAAGTTACAAACTGTCCTTGGAGGGCTAGAAGTTTTGTGAGTCATTGACTATTGTAATTATTTATGATTTAATAGATTTTGTGTGTCCAGAATCTCTGCAATCTTTCAATAGTGATTTACTCCACGAATTCCGTGCTCGCAAAAGCCAAAACTTCTAGAAGATCCAAAGATCCTCCATGATTGGAAAAATGTTACCTAGTTTTAATCTCCCAAATACAGTATGTGGTATTGAAATTAAAGTGATAATAAAAATGGGTATTTTTTATCAAGCACTTGGTATGAGTTTTTTAATGATCTTCTTGACTATGTCATGGGGATACTAATGAAGCTCCATCATTCAAATCTTAAATTTGCTTGCCCAAAAACAATGGCTGGACTGCTTACTCACAAAGCCACACCTTGCCTCTTCCTCTCTCATATTTTTAGCTTGGCTATACAGCTACCAAGCTCTACTGTAATGGCTCTAATAGCACTCACTTCAACAGCACTTCCTTGATACATATTGGAACATGAATTTCTGTCTCTTTATTCTAAATTAAGCTCACTGGTGTTAGGGAATGGGAGGAACCAGTAGAACTTATTGTATGATGACAATAATATACTAGAACAAGCCACTTCATGCTAGTGCTGTACTTATCATGATGTTAATATGTATCTTTATATTAAGTGTTAACTAATTGACTATTACCTACAGTCGAGCCATAATGACTGAGTGGTACCTCTGTCTCTCTCCCCCTCTCTCCAATTGGAGAGAGTGCAGGTTCAATACCAGAGTTCTAATTTCTTTGAAACTATTTGTAAAGTTGTTATTTACAACTATATGTTTTGTTGGCTTATATTCCGTGCCAAATTTGATTGTAATTTTATTCAATCTTATGTACCCTGTATTTATTGTGGGATTCCATTGTAAAGGTTGTGTGATAGAAAGAGTGGTGTGAAGACTTAAGCATTTGAAGACTGAAGAAGGTTTCGCGGGTATCTCGCGACTTAGCATCCCGCGAAGTATATCATGTGCCCTGCACATGCTGGAATGCAAATAGTCAGGCCAAATGGAGACAATTGTGTCTCACGAGTATCTCGTGGGTAAGGCCTTCTCGTGAGACACCCGCGAGGCATTCTGTTCTGCCAGCCTGTCCAGCCTGATATACACTTTTTGTGCCTACACTATTTATACCCATATTACCCACAAATGTAAAGAAGAGCTTCTGAGAGAAAACCCTAGCCAAACATCTTGAGAGTTAGAGATTGTCATACCCACAATCCTCTACACATTTATTTTTGGAATTTCCTCATCTCCTACCTTTCCATTTCCATACCATTGAGAGGTTGATAGCCCAAACACTTACCACACCCTTTCAGAGTATCAAGTGGAGTTTTGGTGCTGTTGAGAAGCATTGGAAGAAGCCTAAAATGGCAGATGCAACATGGAGCTTGTTATGGGATCCGGAGAATTAGACAAGACACGATTCCGAGAAACCTTGTTGGAGTAGGAGCTTGGAGGGCTTAGATACAAAGGGTAGATTAGGCTTGGATGGTCTCTTGCTCACCCTTGTATCCCAACTGATTGTCTAGTGGATCGATTTCCGCTTGAAGGGTGGCAGAGAGGTTTTTCGCGAATTATTCGGTTTTCTCTTCGATAACACATCTTGGTATTATCTGTGTTTGCATCTCTCTTCCCTACTCTTGTTCATTTCATTTTTACTGCTATGTTGCTTTAAATATGGATTAGAGTAGTTGTCTTGCTTATACACTTGTGTTTACACTATTCCGCACTTAGTATTAAGTTAGTGTAAAATCAACCAAGCCATAATTTTAATTTGAGGGTATAAATAGCTCTTGTGTTTTTGACACATTTTCAAGCTTTCACTATTTATAGCAGAACTATAACCATTACCATTTCCATTGTGTAGATTAGTGAAGCTATTTTTCCTTCTTCTTTTTATTTTTTTATTTTTTTTATTTTTTTTATAAATGTGTTTTTCAATGTTGATCAAAAGTGTAAAATTATTTTACCTTCCTTTGCATAGTTTATAGGCACAATGAGCCTCCAATGGACAAGAAGAAAAATATTTATGTAAAAGAGTGTGTCGGTAATAAGGTGAAACACACTTCAGTACTCTCACACCTGTAAACAATAATGATGGTACCCAAATGGCAAAATATGGCATTGCCTCTTTTCTCATAGCCCATAGGCAAATCCGCTTAGAAAATACAAGATAGCCCAGAATTCTACATGCTAATCAAATATTCCAATACTTTCAAAGAGTCCTTTTTTGTGATGGCACCTTAGGATAACATGTATTACATGTAATCACCTTAGTGTGTTATAAAGTCACATAAAAATCTCTCATTTTCATGCTAAATGTGTGCTTTATTTATCATTATCTGCATTATTATTGATACTTGTTGAAATCTTGGTAGGAGTTCCTCCTGCAGCTGGACCAGTATTCAGCTACAAGCTTGGCAAAGGAGGAGTTAGTCTCAAGAAGCTTCGAAGGCTTATCATATTCTATAAGTTTCCCTGCAAGACCAAACCAACTCAGAGTAGCATAAGCTGCCTCAAGATCAATACAACTTTGTGAACCAGCTTGGATGGAGACTCTTGGGCATTTTGGACTCAAAACTAGCTTTCACATATATCCCTAGGTACTTACAATTGATCTTATTGTAATTTCTTTTTCATTCATTATATTTCCACTTATGATAAGCTTATTTTTCAATATATTGACTTATCTACAGATCTTTAAAACCTCACTCTTTCTAGATACAACTTAATTTACCTATCATATTTTTTAAGTAAAACAAACCATTGAAAATTTGCACATCCAAGCACATTATTAGCTTTGAACCATTACTGAATCACACAAACCCATAAATTGCAAAGGAAGCCGTTAAGCTAAGCAATTCTTTTAGCATTTTATAAGATAGTTCTCAGATACAATTGCCATCATGTTTATGCATAATCCAAAATTATACTTTCCCTTACATTTATTTAACCATTTTTTAACTGTTTCTCAAGAATCTTGTTTATATACATATTTATCTACATGGCTAAAAGAAAAAGCAAAGGGGAAAAAATTGAATTGGATTCATCTGTATGTGTAAAAAGAAAGTTGGAAAGTAAAAAAACATACCATAAGAGAGGACCATGACCATATCACTATCGATAACAGTAGGAACTCTATGAGCTACTGTTATCACCGTGCATTCTGAGAATTCCTGCCTGATAATTCTTTGTAGAATGGCATCTGTTGCAGAATCAATGGAAGCAGTAGCTTCATCAAGAACTAGAATTTTATTCCTTTTAAGAAGGACTCTACCAAGGCAAAAGAGTTGGCATTGCCCGGCACTCCAATTTTCTCCTTCAGCACTCACTGTTGAATATACCAGAGTTAAAGAATATTACTATCCATATTGCTTTAAAATCACTTTAGAGAAATTGGCATGTTTAATTCTTATAGTTCATTATAAAAAGAATCATAAACTGACCTGAAGAGTCTAGCAGATTGGGTAGGCTACTGATTGTTGCCTTAAGCTGACACTTCTCAAGAGCCTATAAATGAAAATGTTAGTTGGGTTGCTCCAAACTTGCAAAGAAAAGAAGACAAAACAATACAGAAGAATTTGTTCAAGATGAGAATCAGTAGGCTTACCTTCCATATTTCATCATCAGAGTAAAGACCTAGAGGATCCAAGTTTGTTCGCACACTACCCTTGAAAAGAGTTGGCTCTTGAGGGATGATGCTGAGTTTCATCCTTAAATCCTTCAAACCAATGGAGCATATGTCAAGCCCATCTACAAGAATTTTACCACTTGCAAGCTCTATCAAACGAAATAAAGCACTAATTAGTGTAGTTTTTCCACTTCCTGTTCTTCCCACAACTCCTACTTTAGTCCCTTCTTTGAAAGTGCAAGTGATTTCCTCGAGAACTAATGGAGCATTTGGACGATATCTTATCTGAAAACCGACCAAAAGAATGAATAGTTGGAGTCAATTTCATCAGTTACAAGTCAAAATGATTGAGGCAGCTGTGTGAAGAACATTAAGAAACTTATGTCTGACATGCTTCCTTACCTTCAAAGCTTGCAACTCTATCCTACCCATTGAAGGCCAAGAAGATGGTGGCCTGTTGTCCTCCACAATAGCAGGAGGCTCTGATGGTATGTGCATGAATTGTTTGATCCGTTCAACTGAGATGAGGTAGTTTGATAAGTAGCAATACCATCGAGTGAAAGAAATTTGGATGTTTGTTAGTGATAGAGCATAAGAAAGAGAGAGTCCCACAAGTCCTGCAAACCACCCAAGAAAGGAGGAACTATTGAGTAATATTTTTTGGAAGTCTGACAATTCCTAGCTACAGAAATGGACAGTTCTAATGAATTTATGAACCTGGAGATATAGAACTCTTGGGAAGCAGCACAAGAAGAAAAGCTGCAGTGAAGAGGGTCAAATTCTGAAGTACTTCTATCCTTAAAACTAACCACTCCATGGCTGCATTTGAATAGAAGAAAAGCCGAGCATCAGTATCAATGAGCTTTACATAGTTCTCAAAAAACTTGTCCGCCACATTAAAAGCTCTAATAGTGACCACTCCAAGTGATGTCTCAGCTGCATAATTCATAACTGGTGCTTTTGTAGTTCCATTTATCCTTATTAGTTCCCTCGCAGGGGGTTGATAATACCCCTTAAGCAAAATCAAAAGAGAAAGCTTTGTCATTATGTTGTTGATGAAAGAGGTTTAAAAAATCAAGACTAAAAATTAATACTTATATCTACCTACCTGAACATATTTTGCAGCTACCAAAGCAAGAATGGCGACAATAAGAACTTGCCATGTGACAGAAGCCATAATTCCAATTGTTGTGAGAATTTCAATAGTACATGCCACTACAAATATAGTGGAGAAAGGTATGTCGAAATCCAAAATACTCAAATCTGATGAAGCCTGCACGAGAAACAATAAGATGAAAGTGCAAAATGAGAACTGGCTCGAATATAAATGCCCTTTCAAGGATACAAAATACAGCATAGTTTTTTTATTTATTTATTTATTTATGGTCGAGAAATAAATAAACTTACTCGGGTCAAAATACGCCCAACAGGGGTTGAGTCAAAGAATAACATGGGAGCTTTAAAGACAGCATTGGTAAATCCGGTAAAAAAAGCTCTGGAAGCTTTTAATCCAAGATGGGCTACAAAAAAAGACCTTAGGTAGACAAAGACAGTGCTGAGTGTTGAAATTACAGTGTAGACTCCAATCAGAATGCCACTAGTTATTTTAGGAATTTGAATCCCCAGAGCTAGCCAGTAAGTTGCAGCAGCCTGAAGAGCAACAAAACCAGAGTGAGTTACTATGCCTAAGAAAAGAAGAGGCAATCCTTTTGAGACAATGATATAATCCCAGAATGGCTTCCATCCAGCATCATTAATCTCTGTTTCTTCTTCTTCTGTTAGTTGTACTCCTGGTAGACCATTCACAGCAATCTCCCCCTCACTGTTTTCCTTAGTGAAGCTAGACCCTTGAGACATCTCTGGCTGAACCGTATCTAACAGCTGAGTTTCTTCTTGAGTTTCATCATTTGAAGGACCCAGTCCTGTTATTACATCTCTATGAGCATTCACAAGCTGTTCAAATGCTGTCCCAGCTGTCAAGAGCTCCTCATGGCTTCCTGATTGAGTAATTTGTCCATCCTTCATAACCTATAAAGTTAAGAAACAGAATTATATGACTTACAAGAAAAGTATATAGATATGGGTAACAAATTCATGCATAAAAAAATTAAAATTAAGCTGATTTATTAGAACTAAGTTTTTGGTAAACACTTAACCAGAATTTTATCAACTTCTGAGAGAAACTCCACTTGATGAGTCACTAGAATGACAGTTTTCTTTTCAAGAGCAGCCATGACACAATCCTGCAAATTCAAATTTTTACTTGGTTAAGTGAACTACATCAAAGCTAAGAATTCTTGCTTGATCCTAGATTTCACACGCATGAAGAAACTTAAAGCAAGTTTATTTTACATTAAATAAAATTGCAGCTGTATGAGCATCTACTGCACTAAATGGATCATCAAGGAGATAGATATCAGCATCGTTATATACAGCTCGAGCTAGTTGAATCCTTTGTTTCTGTCCTCCACTCATGTTAAGTCCTCTCTGACCAATTTCTGTGAGATCACCATGGTTGAAATTATTGATGTCCTTGTCTAATGCACATGCTTTTATGGCCTTCTCATATCTAGTCTTGTCCATAGGCTTTCCATACAGTATGTTATCTCGAATAGTCCCACTTTGTATCCAAGAAGTTTGAGAAACAAAGGCAATGGATCCAAATACATTAACCTGTTAGTGAGCAATAAAGACCAAAATCAGTGACAAAAAATTCGGTTGCAAAATTATAAGCAATCAGTCAATTTTTTACTCACAGTTCCAGAAATTTTTGGTATCTCCCCTAGTACAGCACAGAGAAGTGATGATTTCCCAGCCCCAACTGGACCACAAACAGCAACTTTCTGCCCACATCTTATTTCCAAGTTCACATCTCTTAGAGTTGGAATCGTTATTTCAGGATCCCAACTGAAATTGCCTGATTGAATCTTTACACTCTTCTCTGACTTCTGAAAGGGGATTCTCCTTAACTCATCATTTTTCAGCTCATCATCAAGCAGAAAAGCATTGAGACGATCGAAAGATACCTTCACTTGGACCAAAGAAGAAAGAGCTTCTGGTATCATTCTCACAGGATCTCCCATAGTCCTCAATGATGCAATCACTGTGAAGATGGTGCTTGCATTTAGAGGGGCACTTCCAAAAATAATACATCCCAAGAAGACCACTGAAGAAATGATGGTTGGAGACATCCAATACAACAATGTGCCAAAAGCCTTTGCAAACTGAGTTTCAGCCAACCATTTGAACTCACTTTCGCGGAGGGATTCAATCAAATTCTTAAATTTGTCTTCCCATGATTGCAACTTTATGATCTTCATACTGTTTAGGATCTCGGAAGTGGATCTCAATCTTTCATCTTGGGCAATCATAAACTGAGTTTGACACTTCTGTAGCATATTTGCGAAAGGCACATTAAGGATTCCACATATGAGAAGAGGAACTAGGCCTGTAAGTGCCCCTAGACCCACAACCCAGAAAAGAATGCCAATGGCCAGGAAAAGTTGAAGTACAAAGCTCCATGAAGAATGGAACCACCAAGGAAATTCACCCATTCTATAGGCATCAACTGCAATATAATTCACTATCTCCCCAGTTGAGTGCCTTCTCCTTCCTAAACTAGAAAGCTTTAACTGCTTTTGGTAGACTGCCACCATTAAGGCTGATCTCATTCTCATTCCTGACCTCCTTGAATCAAAGAACCAGTGCCTTTGAGACAAAGACTCAACTAACTTGGTAACAACTAGACACCCCACAATAGAGAGACCTTCATCCAGGTTCCTCTCATTGCCATTTGCATAATTTACAAAAGCATAGAGTATTAGAGGAGAAACTACAACAGCAATTGTCCTAAGAAATGCACAAATACCTATGAATATATTCTCTTTCAGGTGAACTTTTGCAATGGCCCGATGAACCAAGTTCCGGGTATTGTTCGAGTTTGTTTCCCTTAAAAGAGAATCCCATACATGAGCAAACTTTTTGTAGGCAAATTTGGCTTCATCTTCAGGAACTACGGGGGGGATGTCTTCAAGAGCCAATCGTTTTGAGTAGCCCAAGCTAAGTAAACTATTAATCCAAGAAAATGTCAATTTTCCAAGAAAACTAGCCTGGTCTAATTCTATTTGCCTTTTTTCAGCCTTTTTGGCTAATAGAGGTTCAGATAGATTGTTTTCTAGATTATGTTGAGAAACAAAGTGAATTAGGTTCCTAAGGGCGCAGAGGAAAAGTAGAAAATTAATAGACCAAGGTACTATGTCCAAAATTTCAATGCTATGTGCTCTTAGTAGAATTTGGACATTAAGAATTGAAATCAAAACAAAAGCGAATGCCCACCAAAAAGAGTTTAGAAGATTGATCCATTTGGACCATTGAGAAAGCAAGGAAACTGTAAAAGAGATCCAAACCATTCCTCTAACAAAGTAAACCAACCAGCTCATTTGGTTGAATTCCTCATTTTTGGCCATTAGATTCCATAAACCCACGCTAAAATAACCAATGCTACAAAGAGCACAACACAGTGAAACTACCACCAAGACCCAATCTTTTCTGCTACTTCTTGTAGAACATTTTCCTATGATAGCTATGATCAAAAATAGGTAGAAAGCACATAGGAAGAATAGGTTGACACCATCTACAATTGTTCTTTGAAGGCAGTAAGAACCCAAATAAAGTTTTTCACAAATCCATGAGATGCCCCCTGCATAAACATCAAAAGAGAAACCGTAAGAACAGCAAAGATTCATGCTAGAAACACAGGAAAGTTGGAAAAATCAAAACAAATAAAATAGTGATGCAAAAGTAAAAGCTACTGAGTTTGCCAAGAACACATTAACTGCAATTCATTGATAACAAAGCAAGAGAGAACAAACAATTGAAGAAAAAAAAATTTAATGCAAAAGAACAAACAACTGAAGAAAAAAATTTAAAAGAATATTCAAAATGGTAACTCATTTATTGCTTGAAAAATTATTGTACATGCCATAATAGGCAACTTTTTTTTTTTTTTTTTTTTTTTACAGACGCACATATCCCGACCTTTTCACCTTTCTAATTATTCTCTCAGGTGTATGTAGTCCCCTCATCCCACATGCACCAGGTTATTACAAGGAAGAATCCCATAAGGGTGGCCCTAAGATGTTAGTATAACGTTTCAAACCCAAGATCTCATAAATAACATGAGACCTTAAGAACTACTAGCGGTTGGCATCAATCTGAAATGTCTTACAGCGAACAACATAAATTCTTTACTTAATTGTAGAAGAATAAAATCTATAACCCAAATTTTCCATCTTTTATAAAGAAAAAAAGAAAAAAAATTCTATAACCCAACTCACTGCAACACATGCTTACGCAGTGGCAGCTCTAGGATTATTTTCTAGGGGGTTCAATAAGAAACATAAATTATACAAAATTTTAAACAAAAGATAAATTAAATATATCGGCATCACAAAAGAAAAAAAAAAAAACCTTTAATACATAAAGTTTTACAATTGCCTTCTACGATTTTTCGTATTTTGAAATTATTACATGATATCTTCATTATCAATTCTACTAGCTACATATGTTTTTATGTACATAGTCAAGCAATCATTCATCAACTAATTTCTCATTTGATTGATTTATTTAAAATTTCTTAAGATCTAAATGAGCTTTTTCTAAGATTTAGGATTAGCAAATTCTACTTTTGTTGTTGGGCTAATTACAATTTTTTCCCAGATTTTATATCAAATTAATTTGTTATTGAGATTTTTCTTTGTACATAAAAATGTCAAGATATTGTTAAGATAATTATATTTAAATTTATTTCAGTTGGACTTAAGGTTAGGGTATTCAAATTTTTATTTTAAGTGTAAAAAAAATGATATTATAATATATATTTTTTCTTGGTTCAATTCAGGGGGTTCAAATCTCCAAGTAGAGCCGCCCCTGTGCTTACGTAATGGTTATTAAGGGGAAAGGAAACAAAAAAAACATTCACACAGAGAAGGAAGATTGCATGTACCAAGTGAGCTCCCCAAGGAAATCATTGCTGGAAGAACTTCTATGGTTCACTTGGCACCTCTAGTAGCGCACCAGCCTATTTATCATGCATGAAGTCAAGAATAAGAAGTGCCCCCACGTAGCTTCCTCGTAGCATATTCCCATCTAATTAATGCTGTCAGAATCATCAAAGCTCAACCAGTCACTCCCTTGTCAATTGTCATCATTTTTTTTTTTCATGTTTGGCACATTTATTTCTTTGTCTGATTGTGTGTCATTTCCTTTCATTAATCATTCTAATAAAACGTGGAGGATGAGGTTATTCATGGCCAGTTCAATACTCTTTAACTTCAATAAATAAATTTAAATATATATATATATATATATAAGTCCATATAAATCTCCAACTCTTCGTTTTCTTTTTCTGTTTGGATAGAGAGAGAAATCATTAACCGAATAATTGGAACTGTCTAAGGTACTTTAAGCCTTCTTATTGAACAAAAAACGTTTATGAAAAGTTATTTAATACTTAAGCTTTTTTGGGTAGAAAGGGAAATCATTAAACAAACAATTAGAACTGTGAAAGGATTGAAGTCTTCTTTTTGAGCACAACTACATCTTTGGGAAATTATTTCAAAGACAACAAAGTTCCTTTTGACTATATTAGGGAATAAATTCAACACATTGTTGCATGGACTAATAAAGCATAAACAAGATTATCGTTTGTAAAACAATTGAATTCAATACAACTGTCTTTGAATTTAATCGGAGAATCTAACATGTTGCACCTAAAAAATTTATACCTAAGTCTTAACTTAAATTCAATACTTGAAGAGCAAAATTTATCCTCTTGCTTGAATCTTAAAATATTTTATAATATTTTTAGTGAAAATATCTAGAGTTCTCTCTTTCCCCACTATATGTCTAAAAAAATTATAAACAAGATTCAATACCGTGTTTTTCATTTAATTTATCAATTGTGACTTGTCAGTTAATTTTTTTATGAGAAAAAAGTCTTTATTAACGACAAACTAGATTACACATAACAGGCTCCTTCACCAAAGGACCCCACGAAATTATAATTCAAAAGACCATTTTGCAAAACAATGAGCTGCACCGTTCTCAACTCTAGAGACCCAACTGAAGGAAACACCTTGAAAGCGAGAGATGATGACAACTATATTCTTTTTTCTTTTTTTTTTTGGTAACCGAAAAATGGGTAGAGGAGGACAACCCGTGTGGCTTTCCTACCTGAACATGACCATAATAATACCCTATCTACTCTTAGGCAAGACCCCATATTCAGAGTCTGTAAGAAACTCTCTTTTTATTCTTTATTCTTTAAACCGTTTTGGATAGAGGTGGGATATAAGGAGCACCAACACACAGCTAGTTGTTTAAATCTCGAACTCAAGTCCTAAGACTTGATGGCCCAGTATCTTAATTACCAACTAGGTCATCCGGATGTTGGTTATGACAACTATATCCTCAACCATAATGGATAACACTTACATATTTATGTTGTCCTCTTACTAATGACTATCCAATTAATGCTATAAAAAAAATTATTTTGCTAAAGGGTTTGACTTACCTCCAGTACTTTTTTAACTAGACATTTCCTGTTGTTTTAAATATACAATGGCAAGTGTTAGTGGGTTTTAATCTCCACATTTCATTTAGTTACTGGGTGATGTGACAGTTTCTCATTAAAATAAAAAAATATTCTAGTTAAAAAAAGTACTGGAAGTAAGCCAAAGCCTTTACTAAAATGCTATCAAAAGATTTAATAGTCTATATAAGATAAGATTAAAAAAATAATAATAATAAATAAAGGATTACTTTCAAAACCTTTTCTAGTATTTCTATGTGTGTTAAAAATACTTAGTATTCTTAAAAAAAAATAAAAAATAAAAAAACTTTTTATGAAAAAAGAAAAAAAATTGAATTTTTTTAAATATTTTTTTATATTTCTTATCAAAATTTTCCTAAAATTTTTTAATAATAAATGCTCTAAGGGCATCCATTAACCAGACCTATAAATAAATAACGCCACGAACCACTTATATGAATATTATTAAATTGAAAAGGTTAACAGATGCCCTAAGAGCATTAATTTAAGAAATATTTTTAGAAATTTTTTATGAAAAACGTAATTAATTTTTTTCGGCTTTTATATTTTTCATGAAAGTGGTGTTTAAATTTTTCTAAAATAGCTTATTAACAATTGCCCTAAAGCACCCATTAACATAACCCTTATTAAATTATCTAAGAAATATCTAATTTTTCGAAGTAATCAAAAGCTAAGACTCCTTTAAATTTCTAATTGCAATGATTCTTTTGCTAATTAATCTCATTTGTTTATAATTGGTCAATTCCTTACGCTCTTTCCAATATCACAAATCCTTATACTCTATCTAATTGCAATGATTCATTTGTTATTGCAATGATTCATTTGTTGACTAATCCCTATGCCTTTTTGTGTGGCATCTCCAACCCTAATTTGCCAATTCCAATCCTATTTTTATAAGACCACACCTTTAAATACTCCCACTTTGTTTGGTGGGGGGAATCGAAAAGTGAGAAAATAGAAAATAGGGTGGGGCTGAAAAAATAGGAGGATAAAATAGATTTTAGTTTTCTCTCATAGTATTTAGTGGGAAGATGGCAAAGTAGAGAGATGAATAACTCTTTCATTTGGTTGAGGAGAAAAGTGGGAGGATAAAAAATGCAATTTATATAAGTTGACTCATATGTCCTTATTAAAAAAATTATCCCAATTAGAGAGAAAAAAAAAAAAGTCAAATACCCAATCAATCTGATTCAATCATGCCCATTTATAAAATAAAAATAATAAAAAATAAAATAAAAAACCCAATCATGCTCAGTTAAAAAAAAAAAAAAGAACAGAAAACCCAGAAATTGAATAAATAAAACAAAATCAAAGGTAGCACCTAACATAGTGGAGTTTGAAGAAACCTGACTTAGGCATTTTGTCAAAATATTTTTCAATAATTTTCTCTCCAATTTGGGGATATTGTGTTTTGGTGGGCCCAAGGAGAAAACTCTTAGATCCCACCACATCCTTTCCATTTTTCACTGTCAACCAAATAACCACAAACCTCATTTTTCTCTCCTCTTTTTTCTCCTTTATATTTCATCCCTCCAATAATCACTCCAACCAAATGGGGTTTAAAGTCTACTCAAGCGAGGATTAAAGTGTTCTTTATTTTTTTTTTTTTTTTTTTTTTTTTGAAAAACAAACATACACACAAGAGAGAGAGAGAGAGAGAGAGGTTTAAAGTATTCTTTAGATAGTGAGGAGAGGAGGGAAAATCTAATAATACAACAAAATGTTTTAGTTGTGAAGGGTTTTAGTATATTATTTTATTTTATTTTATTTGACCTATAATAAGCTAACACCTCAACCCTTGTAAAAATATGAGACATTAACAAATCATAAGTAGTAAGTTATTATTAATTCTAATTTGAATTTATCATGGAAATTACTTTTTTTACACCTAAAACTTAAGATTTGTTGTGAAAGTGTTGTCGGAATGTTATGGATACAGTATATCTCTTTATTATAACCATAAAACAACTAAGTGGAGTTCAAGGTTAGAACCACATACATGAGACATAGATTTATTTTTTAAACACCTTCGCGAGGGAAAAATCTTGTATGCAACATTATGAGATTCGTGTCTCACTGGCACGTGGGGTTCCACATGCGCAAGAGATACTTGACACTGATTTCACTCTCCTATGTTTTTCAATATTCAAGCAAGAATCTCGCTCGAGCAAGAAATTAAGCCCACGAACCCGTAAGAAGAACTCATTTTATAAAACAAAGAGTATCAAGGAAGAGCTATTGAAGTGTGTGCTATTAGAGCCATTACAGTAGAGCTTAGCAGCTGTAGAGCCAAGCAGAGAATATGAGAGAGGAAGAGGCAAGGTGTGGCTTTGTGAGTAAGCAGTCCAGCCATTGTTTTTGGGCAAGCAGACTTGTGATTTGAATGATAGAGCTTCTTTAGTATCCCCATGTCATAGTCAAGAAGATCATTAAGAAAACTCATGCCAAGTGCTTGATAAAAAATACCCATTTTTATTATCACTTTAATTTCAATGCCACATACTGTATTTGAGAGATTAAAACCAGGTAACATTTTTTCCAATCATGGAGGATCTTTGGATCTTCTAGAAGTTCTAGCTTTTATGAGCAGGGAATTCGCGGAGTAAATCACTATTGAAAGATTGCAAAGATTCTGGACACACACAATCCATTAAATCAGAAACAATTACAATAGTCAATGACTCACAAAACTTCTAGCCCTCCGAGGACAGTTTGTAACTTTGTATATGTGTATAATATTGGACCAAATTAGGAATTGGCATATTGGAACATGAATTTCTATTTCTTTATTCTAAATTAAGCTCACTGGTGTTAGGGAATGAGAGGAACAAGTAGAGCTTATTACATGATGACAATATTAGACTAGAACAAGCCACTTCATGCTAGTGTTGTACTTATCATGATGTTAATATATATCTTATGTTAAGTATTAACTAATTGACTATTACCTACCGTCGAGCCATACAAATCGAGTGGTGCCTCTGCCTCTCTCCCCAATTGGAGAGAGTGCAAGCTCAATACTAGAGTTCTAATTTCCTTGAAACTATTTATAGCAAAACTATAACTATTACTCTTTCCATTGTGTAGGTTAGTGAAGCTACGTTTCCTTTTTTTTTTTTCTTTTTTTTTTTTTAAATGTGTTTTTCAATGTTGATCAAAAGTGTCAAATTATTTTACCTTCCTTTGTATAGTTTATAGGCAAAATGAGCCTACAATGGACAAGAAGAAAAATATTTATGTACAAGAGTGTTGGTAATAAGGCGAAGAGTAATGCTACAGAGACAAACTATTTTACAACATTTTTACAAAATGTTGATGTGATCAACCTCTTATTGATTATCATCTAAACCCACCATTAATATCACATTTTTATTTACCAATAATCACTCACCATATCAGCAGTTTATAAAAAAATTTGTAAATTAGTTTATATCTCTAACATTATTCTAAGGTGAAACACACTTCTGTAGTTGCACACCTATAAACAATAATTATGGTATTATCCAAATGGTAAAGTATTGCATCTTTTCCCATAGCCCATAGGCACATCCGCTTACAAAATACAAAGCAGCCTGGGATTCTATATACTAATCAAATATTCAAATACTTTCACAAAGTCCTGTTTTGTGACGACACCTTAGGATAACATGTGTTACATGTATTCACCTAAGTGTGCTTTAAAGTCACATAAAAATCACTCATTTTTATGTCGAATGTGCGCTTTATTTACTTTATTTATCATTATCTATATTATTATTGATATTTTTTTTTTTTTTTTTTTTTTTTTTGAAAGAAACGATAGAGCTTTATTGATATTTGTTGAAATCCTGGTAGGAGTTCCTCCTGCTGCTGGACCAGTATTCAGCTACAAGCTTAGCGAAGGAGGAGTTAGTCTCAAGAAGCTTCGAAGGCTCATCATATTCTATAAGTTTCCCTGCAAGACCAAACCAACTCAGATTAGCATAAGCTGCCTCAACATCATTACAATTTAGTGAAATAGTTTGGATGGGGACTCTTTGGGGCCTTTTGCACACAAAACTAGCTTTCACATATATCCCTAGGTACTTACAATTGTTCTTACTGTAAATTCTCTTTTCTTCAGGATATTTCCACTTATGATGAGCTTATTTTTCAGTTTATTGACTTATCTGAAGTTTTAAAACCTCTCTCTGTCTATATACAGCTTATTTTCCAAGTAAAATTAGCCATTGAAAATTTGCTCATCCAAGCACATAATTACCTTTGATCCATTACCGATTCACACAAACCCATAAAGCCATGGGAGCCCTTAAGCTAAGCAATTCTTTTAGCATTATAAGATAATTGCCAGGTATAATTGCCATCATGTTTAGACATATTCCAAAACGATACTTTCCCTTGCATTTATTTAACCATTTTAACTGTTTCTCAGGAATCTTGTTTATGTACATACTTATCGATATGGCAAAAAAGAAAAGGGAAAGAGGAAAACTTTTTGAACTGGATTCCTTCTATATGTATAAAAGAAAGTTGGAAAGTGAATAAACATACCATAAGAGAGGACCATGACCATATCACTATCAATAACAGTAGGAACTCTATGTGCTACTGTTATCAGCGTGCATTTTGAGAATTCCTGCCTGATAATTCTTTGTAGAATGGCATCTGTTGCAGAATCAATGGAAGCAGTAGCTTCATCAAGAACTAGAATTTTATTCCTTTTAAGGAGGACTCTACCGAGGCAGAAGAGTTGGCGTTGCCCAGCACTCCAATTTTCACCTTCATCACTCACTGTTGAATATATCAAAGTTAATGAGCAACATTATCCATATTGCTTTAACACCACTCTATAGAAATTGACATGTTTCATTCTTCTAGTTAGCTCTAAAAAAGAATCATAAACTGACCTGAAGAGTCGAGCAGATTAGGTAGGCTGCTGATTGTTGCCTTAAGCTGACACTTCTCCAGAGCCTATAAATGAAAATGTGAGTTGGGTTGCTCCAAACTTGCAAAGAAAAGAAGACAAAATATTACAGAAGAATTTGTTCAAGATGAGAATCAGCAGGCTTACCTTCCATATATCATCATCAGAGTAAAGACCTAGAGGATCCAAGTTAGTCCGCACGCTACCCTTGAAAAGAGTTGGCTCTTGAGGGATGATACTGAGTTTCATCCTTAAATCCTTCAAACCAATGGAGCATATGTCAAACCCATCTACAAGAATTTTCCCGCTTGCAGGCTCTACTAAACGAAATAAAGCACTAATAAGTGTAGTTTTTCCACTTCCTGTTCTTCCCACAACTCCGACTCTAGCCCCTTCTTTGAAAGTGCAGGTGATATCCTTGAGAACTAATGGAGAATTTGGACGATATCTTATCTGAAACCCAACAAAAATAATAATTGGAGTCAATTTGATCAATTAGAAGTTGAAATGATTGAGGTAGCAATGTGAAGAACACTAAGAAAACTTAAGTAGATAAAGCTAAATGGGGGTATGTATGACATGCTTCCTTACCTTCAAAGCTTGCAACTCTATCCTACCCTTTGAAGGCCATGAAGATGGTGGCCTCACGTCCTCCACAATAGCAGGAGGCTCTGATGGTATGTGCATGAATTGTTTGATCCGTTCAACTGAGATGATGTAGTTTGATAAGCTGCTATACCATCGAGTCAGAAAAATTTGGGTTCCTGTTAGTGATAGAGCATAAGAAAGAGAGAGTCCCACAAGTCCTGCAGACCACCCAAGAAAGGAAGAACTATAAGTAATATCTTTTGACAGTCTGAAAACTCCTTGCTACAAGAAATGGACAGTTCTAATGAAGTTATGTTACCTGGAGCTATAAAACCCTTGGGAAGCAACACAAGAAGGAAAGCTGCAGTAAAGAGGGTCAAATTCTGAAGTACTTCTATTCTTAAAACTAACCACTCCATGGCTGCATTTGAATAGAAGAAAAGCCGTGCGTCAGAATCAATGAGCTTTAGATAGTTCTCAAAAAACTTGTCCGCCATGTTAAAAGCTCTAATTGTGACCACTCCAAGTGAAGTCTCAGCTGCATAATTCATAACCGGTGCTTTTGTAGTTCCATTTATCCTTATTAGTTCCCTCGCAGAGGGTTGATAATACCCCTTTGAGAAAAAGCAAATGAGAGAGCTTTGTCATTCCATTATTGATGAAAGAGGTTAAAGAAATCAAGACTAAATATGAATCATTAGGTCTACCTGAACATATTTTGCAGCTACCATAGCAAGAATGGCTACAATAAGAACTTCCCATGTGACAGAAGCCATAATTCCAATTGTAGTCAGAAGTTCAATACTTGCTGCCACTACAAATATTGTGGAGAAAGGTATGTCATAATCCAAAATACTCAAATCTGATGAAGCCTGCAAGAGAAACAATAAGATGAATGTACAAATTGAGTACTGGCTCTGATTATAAAATACCCTTTCAAGATACATAATAGAGTATAGATTTTTTATTTTTTATTCATGGTCGAGAAATAAATAATCTTACTCGAGTCAAAATCCGGCCAACGGGGGTTGAGTCAAAGAATAACATGGGAGCTTTAAAGACAGCATTGGTAAAACCAGAGAAAAAGGCTCTGGAAGCTTTTAATCCAAGATAGGCTGCAAGGAAAGACCTTGCATATACAAAGACAGCACTGAGTGTTGAAATTGCAGTGTAGACTCCAATCAAAATGACACTAGTGATTTTAGGAATTTGAATGCCCAGAGCTAGCCAATATGTTGCAGCAGCCTGAAGACCAATAAAACCAGCCTGACCTACTATGCCTAAGAAAAAAAGAAGCAATCCCTTTGAGACAATGATATAATCCCAGAATGGCTTCCATCCAACATCATTAATCTCTGTTTCTTCTTCTTCTGTTAGCTGTACTCCTGGTAGACCCTTCACAGCAATCTCCCCCTCGCTGTTTTCCTTAGTGAGGTAAGACCCTTGAGACACCTCTGGCTGAACCGTATCTAACCTCTGAGATTCTTCTTTAGTTCCGTTATTTGAAGGACCCAGTCCTGTTATTGCATCTCTATGAGCATTCACAAGCTGTTCAAATGCTGTCCCAGCTGTCAAGAGCTCCTCATAGCTTCCTGATTGTGTAATTTGACCACCATTCATAACCTGGAATGTTAAGAAACAGAATACTATTAGATATGGGTAACAAAAACTTATGCATACAAAATTTAAAAATAATCTTAACTTTTAGAATTTAGTAAATACTTGCCAAAATTTTATCAACTTCTGAGAGAAACTCCACTTGGTGAGTCACTAGAATGACAGTTTTGTTTTCAAGAGCAGCCATGACACAATCCTGCAATTTCATATTTTTTTACTTGTTTAAAAAACTACATCAAAGATGAGGATTCTTTCTTGATCCTAGATTTCACATTCATGAAAAAACTTGAAGCATGTTTCTCTTACATTAAATAAAATTGCAGCTGTATGAGCATCTACTGCACTGAATGGATCGTCAAGGAGATAGATATCAGCATCATTATATACAGCTCGAGCTAGTTGAATCCTTTGTTTCTGTCCCCCACTCATGTTAAGCCCTCTCTGACCTATTTGTGTGAGATCACCATGGTTGAAATTATTGATGTCCTTGTCCAGAGCACTTGCTTTTATGGCTTTCTCATATCTAGTCTTGTCCATAGGCTTTCCATACAGTATGTTATCTCGAATAGTCCCACTTTGTATCCAAGAAGTTTGAGAAACATAGGCAATGGATCCAAATACATTAACCTGTTTGTAAGTATCAAAGACCAAAATTAGTGATTAAAAAAAATAAAAAAGCAAAACTATAAAATATCATTCAGTTTTTGACTCACTATTCCGGAAATTTTTGGTATCTCCCCTAGTACAGCATATAGAAGTGATGATTTCCCAGCTCCAACTGGCCCACAGATAGCAACTTTCTGCCCCCATCTTATTTCCAAGTTCACTTCTTTTAGAGTCGGGATCATTATTTCAGGATCCCAACTGAAATTTCCTGATTGTATCCTTACACTCTTATCTGACTTCTGAAAGGGGATTCTCCTTATTTCATCATTTTCTAGCTCATCATCAAGCAGAAAAGCATTGAGACGATCAAAAGATACCTTCACTTGGATCAAAGAAGAAAGAGCTTCTGGTATCATTCTCACAGGCTCTCCCATAGTCCTCATTGATGCAAGAACTGTGAAGATGGTGCTAGCATTTAGAGGGGCACTTCCAAAAATAATACATCCCAAGAAGACAAATGAAGAAATGATGGTTGGAGACATCCAATACAACAGTGTGCCATGAGCCTTTGCAATCTGTGCTTTAGCCAACCATTTGAACTCATTTTCGCGGCGGGATTCAATCAAATTCTTGAATTTCTCTTCCCATGATTGCAACTTTATGATCTTCATATTGTTCAGGATCTCGGAAGTGGATCTCAATCGATCATCTTGGGCAATCATAAACTGAGTTTGACACTTCTGTAGCATATTTGCGAAAGGCACATTAAGGATTCCACATATGAGAAGAGGAACTAGGCCTGTAAGTGCACCTAGACCCACAACCCAGAAAAGAATGCCAATGGCTAGGAAAAGTTGAAGTACAAAGCTCCATGATGAGTGGAACCACCAAGGAAATTCACCCATTCTATAAGCATCAACTGCAATATAATTCACTATCTCCCCAGTTGAGTGCCTTCTCCTTCCCAAACTAGAAAGTTTTAACTGTTTCTGGTAGACTGCCACCATTAAGGCTGATCTCATCCTCATTCCCGACCTCCTTGAATCAAAGAACCAGTGCCTTTGAGACAAAGACTCAACTAACTTGGTAACAACTAGACACCCCACAATAGAGAGACCTTCATCCAGGTTCCTCTCATTGCCATTTGCGTAATTTACAAAAGCGTAGAGTATCAGAGGAGAAACTACTACAGCAATTGTCCTAAGAAATGCACAAATGCCTATGAATATATTCTCTTTCAGGGAAACTTTTGCAATGGCCCGAAGAACCAAGTTCCGGGTATTATTTGAGTTTGTTTCCCTTAAAAGAGAATCCCATGCATGAGCAAACTTCTGGTATGCAAATTTGGCTTCATCTTCAGGAACCAGCGAGGGAATGTCTTCAAGAGCCAGTCGTTTAGAGTAGCCCAAGCTAAGTAAACTATTAATCCAAGAAAACGTTAATTTTCCAAGAAAACTAGCCTGGCCTAATTCTTTTTGGCATTTATCAGCCTTTTTGGCTAATAGAGGTTCATTTAGATTGTTGTCTATATTATGCTGAGAAACAAAGTGAATTAGGTTCCTAAGAGCACAGAGGAAAAGCAAAAAGCTAATAGGCCAAGGTACCATGTCCAAAATTTCAATGCTATGTGTCTTTAGTAGAATTTGGACATTCAGAACTGAAATAAATATAAAAGAGGATGCCCACCAAAAAGAGTTTAGAACACAGATCCATTTGGACCGTTGAATATGCAAAGAAACTGTAAAAGAGATCCAAACCAGTCCTCTAACAAAGAAAACCAACCAGCTCATACGATTGAGTTCATCATTTTTGGCCATGAGATTCCATAAACCCACACTAAAATAAGCAATGCTAGAAAGAGCACAACATAGTGAAACTACCACCAAGACCCAATCTTTTCTAATACTTCTTGTAGAACATTTTCCTATGATAGCTATGAGCAAAAATAGGTAGAAAGCAAAGAGGAAGAATAGGTTTACACTGTCTACAATTGTTCTTGGAAGGCAGTAAGAACCCAAATAAAGTTCTTCACAAATCCATGAGAAACCCCCTGCATATACATCAAAAGAGAAACCGTAAGAACAACAAAGATTCATGCTAGAAACACAGGAAAGTTGGAAAGGTCAATGAAATAAAATAGTGATGCAAAAGTAAAAGCTAATGAGTTTGCCAAGAACACATTAACTGCAAATCATTGATAACAAAACAAGAGAACAAACTGAAAAATAAAAATAAAAACTAGAAAGAATATTCAAAATGGCATTTCATTTATTGCTTTACAAATTATTGTACATGCATACTAGGCAACAGTATTAAAAGTCTTACAACAAACAACATAAATTCTTTACTTAATAGCAGAAGAATAAAATCTATAACCCAACTTTTCTAAGAAAAGAAAAAAAACATTCACACAGAGAGGGAATGATTGCATGTACCAACTGAGCTCCCCAAGGAAATCATTGCTGGAAGAACTTTTATGGTTCACTTGGCACCGCTAGTAATGCACAAGCTTACTTATATGTATGAGCTCAACAATAAGAAGTGCCCCACGTAACCTCCCCCTGGCTTATCCCCATATATGCTGTCAGAATTCTCAAAGCTCAACCAGTCACTCCCTTCTCATAATTTTTTTCATGTTTGTCACATTTATGTCTTTGTCTGGTTGTGTGTCATTTCCTTCTATTAATCTTTTATTTTATTTTTTGGTTAAAAGGAAATTGATTTCCAAAAAATATTTTTAGCATTTGTTGGTGTTTGGGGCGACTAAAAATGTTAGTCAACCAGAAATCAATTTTCGGTTTACCGTAAAATTATAACACTTATGACGGAAATTGGTTTACATTTTTTATTTGGTAAACCATTTTTCACTTTATCCAAAACTCATCAACCCAACCTCTAGTCGCCAGCCACCTTCATTCACCAACCACCACCACCGTTGTCAGCCAATCTTTGCCATCACTAGTTGTCTTTGGTCTTTGCCATTGCCGGTGGCCGTTGATCTCTGCCACCATTGGTCACCAGCTGCCACCAGTCTTCGTCACCACCAATTTTTCATTGCATTGCTGAATGCAACCAAATACTTGAAATTATTTTTTAGAGTATATTTTTCAAAATGCATCCAAACACTTAAAAATATTTTCTATTGTGGAAAACATGACGGATGAGGCTGTTCAAGACCAATTCAATACGTGTATAACCTAGCAATAAAAAAAAAAATACAAGTCCATATAAATCTCCAACCCTTCGTTTTCTTTTTCTTGTTTGGGTAGGAAGGGAAATCATTAACCAAACAATTGGAACTGTCTAAGGAAATTAAAGCCTTCTTATTGAACAAAAAAGGTTTATGAAAAATTATTTAATACTTCAAGGTTTTTGGGTAGAAAGGGAAATCATTAACCAAACAATTAGAACTGTCAAAGGATTGAAGTCTTCTTGGTGAACACAACCACATCTATGGGAAATTATTTCAAAGACTTATGCATACATTAGATCCCAATTAAATTCAACACATTATTGCATTGACTAATAAAGCACAAATAATGTTATCTTTTTCAAGAACAAAAATAAATTCAATACAAGTTTGAATTTAATTAAAGAATCTAATATATATATTACACCTAAAAAAACTATATCTAAGTTTTACCGTTTATTTAATACTAGTACAAATATGCTATGTTTTTTCTTATTACATAAATATTAAGTCCCACCATAAAATTGTTTAATGAAATCCTTTATATTAGTTAAGAGGGAGAAAATATTACCCTGAATTACTAAATAATTAGTCAAACTTTATTGGCCTTTTAAAAAATAATATTAATATTAATAATTTCAAAGTTAGGAGAGAGAGGATAGAATCCGAAGTGGCAAGTTGAACGCATTACAAGATTCTAGGCATTTTTTGGCATTTATCGGCCTCAATAAGCTGAGGTGGCAAGTATATTCTTAATTGTGAAACACTTGTGTCAGAGCATCATTCATTGGCCTGTGGAGCAATCAATTCATCAGTGAGTTGTCATCCAAGTGGGCAATCGGCCAGAAGTTGTCAGAGCATCAGCATATCTCTCTACTCATGATGTTAACAACAACTAAAGAAATCGCAAACTATCTCATCAAAAAAAAAAAAAAAATCGCAAGATGTAATCTATCCCTTAAAGTCCCGTAACTCAACTAGAACAATACCTGTTATTCTATTAATAATGAACAAAATTATCTTATGCAACAGGTACAATTAGTTGTTACGTTCTTATCACATGCCTTGACAGAGTCAGAATTCCAATCTAGGGAAGACAAGATTAAAATAGAATACGAAAAGCAAAATTAATTTAAAAATATTAGTCAATAATGATTAATAACAAAATTAAAAGGCAATTGTAAACAAATGTAACTACAAGTATAAATGTCATGTCATTTAAACAAAGAAACAAAAATAATCAATCATAGTTACTAAAATCAAGGTAAGAAGTTAATCTAAATACATAAAATTTAGACATCTAATTTAATTTATTAAAATAAATCAATCTAAAATTTTTAAGATTATAGCAATATACTTGCAAAGCTGTATACATATCACACTACAATTGCTTTTAAAAGATATATTGAAGGCAACATTACTTTCTTTTATCATTCTAAGTATTTAAAATTTGGGTTTATAAAAAAAAAAACATATAGGGTGTGTTTTTTTTTTTTTTTTAAATAACAATTTTCAGTATTTAAAAAACATTACATATAATTCTACATATTTTTTTAATTACATATATTTTTATAAAATAATAACAACGTTATTAAAATTCTCTTACCAAACAAATCCATAATTTAATACAGTGAAAGAGTTATAAGACAGGGAAGTTTTAAAAAATATATAATATAAATTTTAAAAGAAAAGAAGACAGCGGAGGCTTTTAGGGGTATAGTACCATACAAGGACAATAAATAATTTTTTCTTTATTATTTTGTGTAAAATATAGGACCCACTAAGAATTATCATTCATTAATGCAACAATACTCTTTCACAATAAATTTAAACATTGTGACGGGACCATGAATGTTGGTTGTGTCAATCATTCATAATTAACTATTTTTATCATCGCATACTCTTAGTGCAATAGTTACTCTATAAGTATAAATATTTTTGGGGTACATGGAGTAAGAGTCGGAGTTTAAGTCTCTAAAAAAGAGCTTCACGAGAGTAGAATTTTTATCTCGTATAAAATAAAAAATAAACTATTTTCTAATTTGTGAAATTTATTATGAAAAAAATTATGTTCATAACATTATAATTACCATGAGAAAAGGAGAAAAAATAAAATGAGGAAGAATGGGTAGGACAAGATCAAAATTTTGAATAAATGTTATTTAAGAAGAGCAATGATGCATACACAAAAAAACTAAAAAGTGAGGAAAAATTTTTCCCTTCTTTTTTTATGGTGTCAAATCTGTTTCATAATAATGGGAGTCCTTTTTTTCTTTTCTTTTTTTCTCAGACGGGGTGCAAATACTTAGATATGTCACATGCAATGTTAGACTCATATAGCCATATATATGGATCATGTTTGTTCATCAAAAAAAAAATGCGTATCGCGTTTGTAATAAGAGTGATATTACATATAGTCGTTAAACATTATATCACTTCCATTTCCATCCTGATGGCTCTAGAAAAGCCACTAAACCATTTTCTTTGATCATTCTGAATTCAACCTTATGCTCGGTATTATTTGAAATCTGTTTGACACTAACTTGTTTAACTTTTTGTTAATTGCTTTTCATTAAAAGTGAGTTACAATATATTTACAGCGTAAATGCATTTTTAGTTCCTATATTTTGACTTTTTTTCATTTTAGTCCCTACATTTTAATTTTACCACTTTTAGTCCCTAAATCAATTATTGCGTTCCATTTTGGTCCTTTCCGATAATAGGCTACTAGAATTTGCTTAGGTGGCAAACGGAACTATTAAAATAATAATAAAAAATTTTATTTTACTATTAAAAATGCCACGTCAGCTTATAAATTAAAAAATTAGTTATTAATTTTAACTAAATAAAAAAAAATTAAAAATAGATCGTTTAAAAAAGAAATTAAATTAGTTAAATTAAAAAAAAAAAAAATTTCTTTACATTATCATGAAGAACATGTTCATGTTCTTCCCAATCATCATGAAAAACATGTTCATGTTCTTCCTCAAATTTTGGTTGCCGAGGAAATTAAAAAAATCAAGAACATGCCAACATGGAACACGTAAAATCAAAGGGCACAGATCTACAAATACAAAGACCTTCAAAGATTCAAAACACAAAGAACACAAACACAAACCCAACCCTCAATCTCTAGCAAACCCAAAACATCACGAAAAATCAAACCCTCTATACAAACATCAAACCCATAAACAAACCCATAAATTTCAAACCCAAATTCAAGAAATCCATAAACAAACCCAGAAATTTTAAACCCACCAATCTAATAGAGACCTACTGATCTATGAGAGATTGGAGGCAAATACACTTTAAACCCAAATCCAAACCACCACCGACCTCAGCCCCTTCACTGTCACCGATCAATCCATCAAGCCACTGCAACCCACACCAACTTCAAACCCATCCAACAATCCACCCCACCGACCGCCGGACCAACCACCACTTCACAACCATTGAACCGAGAGAGAGCTTTAGAGATTTTTCTAAATCCACAATCTGAGAGAGAGACTTTAGACCTTTAGAGCTTTAGAAAGATGAAAGAGAGAGGGAGATTTTGGTCTGAGGAAGAGCTCTTTAGAGATTTTCGTTTGGGTAAGCAAACCCAGATCTACGATCTCTCTCTCTTCACCCAACCTCCAATGTGGCAGATCCAAAGACACTTTCCGGGCTTTCTACTTGAAAGGTGACAATGGTGGGGGCTTGGTGGAGCGGCCTAAGCTACTTGGGTTCGTTGGTATTCACACCGGGTTTGGATCCTCCAATCGTCGCTTGGCTTTGAGGGAGACTTGGTTTCCTTCTGACCCATATGGGCTTTTGAGGTATCTCAGCTTTTTGTTTAGCTAAATTGTTGTTTTTTGGAAAATGGGTTGTGATCAGATTGTGCGTTGGCATTGCAAATGGAAATCAATGGTGGGTTTTGCTTGCATGTGATTGTTTGTTCTTTGTTGATTTGAACTAAATTAAACGATTTGTTTTTAATTTTTTTTATTTAGTTAAAATTAATAAATAATTTTTTTTAATTTATAGCTGACGTGGCATTTTTAATAGCAAAATAATTTTTTTATTATTATTTTAATAGTTCAGTCTGCCACCTAAGCTAGTTCCGGTAGCCCACTAACAGAAAGGACCAAAATGGAACGCGATAATTGATTTAGGGACTAAAAGTGGTAAAATTAAAATGTAGAGACTAAAATGAAAAAAAGCAAAAATGTAGAGACTAAAAGTGCATTTACTCTTATATTTAAAATAGTAAGTTTTTAAAAAGTTATACATAAATAAAATAAGCGAGAATGTTTATAACAAACAGACTTTAAGGGCCTATTTGGTAGAAAAATTTGAGTAATGTTATTTGTATTTTTTTGAAAGATATGTGAGTAAAAAAGTGTATAAAAATGCGTGTAATGTTATTTAAAAACTAAAAATATAGATTTAAAATGCTCTATCTTTAAAATGCTCCACCAAACAGCCACTAAATAGTTTGAACTAATCCCATGAAATGAACATGGTCCATTTCTTTCGAGATGTGAAGAAAATCTGAATCCCCCAATCGCAAAGCTCTTGGACCATATGAGTCATTTGACTGTTTTTGAAGTTTGAACCCATGCATACATTCGTGCACATCTCGATCACAGCGGTACCCTTCTGTCCCTAAAATTCACTATTATTATTATTATTATTATTATTATTATTTTCTCTCTTCCATTTTTTAATGGTTCAGACTCTCATTGCGTTTATGGACCACATGGGCGGCAGAGACTAAGGGAGTGTATATATACACTACATCATTTTCTCTCGGTATATAAATGTTTGTATGATTGATTCTTCACCTTATTTAAATAATAGCTCAATAGTAATAACATTTTTTTTTATGGTGTTCAATGTTTGTCATTCAAAGTTCAAACATCATCGATCTCTCTCTCCTCTACCATCTACTTATTTAAAAATAATAATAATAATCATTGAAAGAAAGTAAAAAGTCTCCTGTATATGCAAACTTTGAAAGAACAAGATGAAGCTCAAAACATAGTCGGACTGTGAAAATTTTAGTTTTGATTCCATTAGGACTTTGTAACGTGAATCGTGATGTATTGCATGAGATCATTTTTCCCCTTTGGAAAAGCTTTTCAAGAGTGGAAAAAGACAAATACTGTCATTTTCAACTTTTTTATGTTAATCCCTTCACAGTTCTTATACATGTTCTAACTGGTAAGGCCATGTTTATTATACACTTTTTCTCTGTTAAACATTTTAACACGGCACTTTTTCTTCTTTATTTTTTTTAAGAAAAAAAAAGCTACACACGGCTCCTCACACATTATTTGGATAGAGAATTCATGATCATCTGTTTGAAGATATGATTTTGTTTTTCAATAGAAGACAAAAAAGGATACAGATTCCAGCTAGCTGTTGTGCATATATGGCTGCTGCACGCCTAGGTATGGGTGTGCATAGGTCGGATTGAGAGGATTTTTTGACCCAACTCATTATAGTAGATCAAAAAAATTCAACCCAACACAACCCATCACATAAATCCAACATAACTCAACCCAACCCACATGGGTCAGGTTGAACCCATGGGTTTGACAAATTTTTATTATTATTATTATTAAATTGAGTAGAAAAAAATATAAATATTAATATATTAAAAAAACCTAAAGATTAGTATTAATATAACTCCTTAAAGACAAATAACACTAATGACTAAACAACAATAATAATTTATTAGGGTTTGTGTGAACTAATTGGCTTTTATATAGGATAGGAAGAACTGGTTATTTTAAAATTTTTATTAATTATATAATATATTTTATATATATATATATATTAAATTAATATTAGTAGGAGGAACCGAGGAAGTGCTGCTCTACCGTTGTTTTTTTTTTAAATTATTAAATATATATATATATATATATATAAGTTCCCTACAGCTGATTTTAAAAAAAAATTTATTAAATATATAATATATTTTAAATATATATTAAATATGGGTGGATTGGGTCAGGTTTGGTGGGTTTGTAATTTTATGACCCAAACCCAACTCGACCCGCTATAAAAAAAAATTTTGTAACCCAACCCAACCCACCAAGCCTTAAAAACCGACCCAACCCAGCAGGTCGGATTTTGCGGGTCAGTGGGTTTTCTGCACACCCCTACGCCTAGGTTTAAATTTGTTGGATAAAAATGAGGCAAATTGCTTCTTTTTTTTTTCTTTGTAGTTTAAAAGGCGTTCTAAATTAAATCTTAGATTTTAAAAGTTTCAATTAAAACCTAAATTTTTTAAATTGTTTCAATTTGTCTCCTTAAAGAGTCCTCTTGTTAACTAAAAGCAAACAAAAATAAAGTAAATTGCACATGAAACTTATATCAACAAAATAATAAATATTCACATGCTAATTAAATTGTGTTTATCAATTAGAATTCTTTAGTGCCAAATTGCAATATGTAATTCAAAGAAAATTAAACATTGCTCTGGAGGGTAATAATATTGTACTCCCTCATCCCTTTCACATGAATATTGTTTCTTACTATTAATTTAATTAATAGAACTCATTATTATGTAAGATGATGGAATATGAAACTATCATACTCTCACAATATTAATATAATTACTCGAGATTCATGTGGAAGGGTTTTTTTTTTGGGGGGGGGGGGGGGGGTTTGGGGGGGGGGTGTTTAAAAGGTTCATTATTTAAATTTAAAAATAAAGAATAAAGCATAATGTTTAGTTTGAGATACTTACTATTAATTTAATTAATAGAACTCATTATTATGTAAGTGGATGGAATATGAAACTATCATACTCTCACAATATTAATATAATTACTCAAGATTCACGTGGAAGGTTTTTTGGGGGGAGGGGGGGTGTTAAAAGGTTCATTATTTAAATTTAAAAATAAAGAATAAAGCATAAAGTTTTGTCATAAAGTTTAGTTTAGACGTCATAGTGCACTATATATGACTAAACTAAAGGGTGAATTATATGATTTACTGTGATTTTTTGTTCGTTATTGTGGCTCAATTAAGGTTCTAAAACAAAGTGAAGTCAATTTCTGTTGCTGCAATTAATATAGTAATCCCAAAAGTGTTTTAACTTTTAAGTTCAGAAAGTAATGTATTTTCTATTCATGATGTTTGATTGATATATTGAGTATTGTCCACTATGCTATTTTTTTGACAATCGCATGGTGGTCAATACTCAATATATCAATCAAACAACTTGAATATAGAAATATTACTTTCTATACTACTATTATTCATTTAGTCGACTCACAAGCATCTGAATAAGGTTGGTCACTATGAGACAAGCATTGCACATCAATAAGATGGATTTTTCCTCAAATCACCAAACTTAGCAAGTATTTTGCGTTTTGATTTTTGATGTGTGGAACAAGATCAAAATTATGAATAAATGGTCAGAATTGTTGATTAGTACATGATGAGTAAGTGACAAAAATGTTGTTTTAATGCATTGTCTTTCGTTTCGTGTCTTATATGAATTAAAAGTATAAAGTTAAACCAAAATACAAAATGGTTCAATCATCAATGCTAAAGATAAAAAGATATACTGTATTCGGCATGACATGTGAACGTGAAGGTGAGCGCGTGTGAACACGTAAAATAAAATCAAATAATTTATAATAAAAAAATTGTCAGCACGTGATAACGATATTGATATTGACTCACTACAGAAAATGTGAAACAAATATTAATTAAGAACTCTTTCTCAAAAAAAAAAAATATATATATATATATATATTAATTAAGAATGAAATGAATTTAAGAAAAACAACTACCAAAAAAACAAAAACAAAAAAAAGAGAGAGAGATTACGTGACACAGACTCACTTTAATGGTAACAAAAATTCCGTAGGGTTGCTCAAATATTAGGGTTATGTTTGGTAACAGTTTTTGTTTTCTATTTTCAAAAACTTGTTTTTGGAAATATAAAAAAAAAAATTAAAATAAAAAACATGTTTAGTTAGTTGAAATTAAAAATATGGTTCTTTGAAGAAAAAATAAAAAATATTAAAATATGTTGTTACTAGAATTTAAATTCTAATACTAACTCATTAAATGAGACAGATTCATTAAATTAAATGCATGTTTCATTAACTTTTGAAAATTAGAAACTGAAAACAGTCTTTTGCATGTTTTCAATTTCCTTCACAAATTGAGTTTTGAGAACAATTTTTGTTTTCTGTCTATATTTGGTTGCCAAACAAGTTTTTTAGTCTCAAAAATAGAAAATTGTTTTTGAAAAAAGAAAATAAAAGGAAAAAACAGTTACCAAACATACCCTAATTTTTTGTTCTCTTGTATCATTATTTTCTTGACATATCAATACAATTTCTATCTTTATCTCAAAAAAAAAAAAATTTAAGAATTTAAGATTATTTTCAATTTAAACTGCTTTTTTTTTAAATGAACTGTTTAAATTCCTAATTTTTTTTTTATTAGATTCTAAACAACTCACTTGACCATTATAATAGGAGAGACCGAGAGATCTTCTTCTTCTTTTTTTCCTTTCTTTGCAGAGATAATTGGTGAGACGCTTTGTTTGATTTGATAGAAAACATTGTGTAAAAATAGTTTTTCACATTTTCCAGTGTTTGATAGCATTAGAAAAAATGAGTTAAAGGAAAACTATCTTTGGTCAACATAAAATGTATCACTTATTTTTAAAGATTGCTTTCCATTTTTTTTTTTTTTTTTTGGAAAACAACTCTATCTCACAGCAAGCTAAATAAAGGAAGTTAGGAGATTATTTTTCGACTTATTTAAGGTTACTACCAATCATAGGAAAATGAGATAGTTATATAGAAAAAACCTTTTGGAAAATGATTTATTTTCTAGAAAACATTACTATCGAAACAAACTTGATAAGAAAATTTAACTATAGTTTTAGGTAAGATTTGCTACAGTTCTAATCAATTAGATTAAGTGCAAAACAGGAGAGATTCAAATTCTAAATTTTTAGGTGAGACTTTAGAAACGCATAAATTTTAAGAATTGAGATATCTCAAATTTTTTAATTTCTCACAATATTAATCAACCAAACATTCTTAATTTTAATAACTCCCAAAAATTTTAAATTCTCACTTCAAATTCTTGCCAATCAAATACAACCCTTAAAGGGGAACAAATTATTGACAAACAAAAAGACATGAATTGAAAGAAAAGACAAGATATTATTGGTTGGGTTACGTTGAGTGAAAACTAGTAGAATTGGTATGAAACTCATTTTCATTTGTTTAATCTCCTTAAATGAAAGTTTAGTTGTAATAAAATAAAATTAAAAATAGTTAAATTATAAAAAAAATAAAAACTCACTTGACCATTATAGTAGGAGAGACCGAGAGTTTTTTTTTTTTTTTTTTCCTTTTTCTTTTTCCCTTTTTGCAAAGATAATACGTGAGACTTGATAAGGAATTTTAACTAGTTTTAGGCATGATTTGCTACAGTTCTAATCAATTAGATTAAGTGCAAAATGGGAGAGATTCAAATTCTTAACTTTTAGATGAGACTTAGAAACGCATAAATTTTAGGAATTTAGATATCTTAAATTTTTTAAACTCTCACAATATTAATCAACCAAACATTCTTAATTTTAATAACTCCCAAAAATTTTAAATTCTCACATCAAATTCTTGCCAACCAAACACAACCCTTAAAGGGAACAAATTATTGACAAACAAAAAGACCTGGATTGAAAAGACATGACATTATTGGTTGGGTTATTGTTTGTTGAGTGAAAACTAGTAGTGTTGGTATGAAACTCATTTCCATTTCTTTGTTCTCTTTAAATGAAAGTATAGTATTAATAGATTAGAATTTCTCTCTCCCTCGTAGGAGCTCTCTCTCTCTCACTATGGTGCGAGTCCTTTTCTCTCTTAGTTCTTGCTAGGGATTTCTCTTGGCATACCCATCAAATCTGTGTGGTAGTGGCCCGTTAGAACTACCCCATTTGACACGAAGTAGTCAATCAGTTACAAAATCTACAGCTTACCAAAGAGGAGGAAGAAGATATTCTCATTGCAAATCTTAGCAGACCAGATCTAATCGATGAGTGTTCGCTTAGTCTCTTTGGGCGTCTTCTTACAGAACGTCATCAAAATCTACATGCTCTAAAGAACACTTTAAGGGCAGCATGGAAGATGGGATCAGATTTAAGGATTATAAAGGTGGGGAACAATATAATACAATTCAAGTTTAATTCCATGTTTCAGCTTGAGTGGGTTGAAAAGAGTGGTCCATGGAACTTCGATAACAACCTCCTCCACCTCCTCTGTCGATGGAAGAAAGGTATGACTTTGACGAATATCATTTTTCTCACTCTCCTTTCTGGGTACAGGTTTGGGGTCTTCCTTTTGAGCATATGTCTAAAGAGGTTGGGAAGAATATTGGAGGCAAACTTAGGGAAGTCTTGGAGATAAATAAACGCTCCTTGCAAACGAATCAAGCAAAATTCATAAGAATAAGGGTTGATTTTCCCATTGATAAGATGGGGATATGTTAACATTGAGGATGGAGGTAGGTGCTGGATTACATTTAAGTATGAACAACTCCCCACATTTTGTTTCATTTGTGGGAGGCTGGGGCATGATGATAAACATTGTCTAAAGGGAGCAATTGAGCAACAACAAGTAAGGTAGTATGGAGAGTGGCTAAGAGTAGGGGGAACCACCAAAAGTGGAAGTGACAAGGCAAAAATAACAAGTAATAGAAGTTGGGAAACCATGGGAAGTGAAGATACAAGATCAAAATCCCAATTGGAGACAGAAAACATCGGGCCATCCGTACAAGTGAAGGAAGGAAGGAGCGGCGGGCCAAGTGGTTGTTTAAATTTAAATTTGATCGGAGAACAGAATTCAGGGGAAAGGACAAGAATAGATGCAGCAAGTCCAATGGCACTGAACGACCTGAACAAATGGGACGGCGATGAAAAGATGGGGCATGGGACGATGTCAGAAAGTGGAACACGTGACAAGCAAATTGTAACTAGAAAAGATCTGGTCTGGGAACTGTTCAAAGGCAACCAGGACACCTAGTCAGGGGTTGGTAAGTCAGATGGGCCCAATGAAGAAAATCAGGAAATGTCCAGCCCAATAAAGCCCAGGATAGAGGTAGAAGCAAAAGAACATAAAGTCGGCCAAGAAAAATGAAAAAAAGGCTGATACTAAAGCTAAATGGAAGAAAATAGCCAAAGAAATGGGTAAGGCCCAGGATGTAAAGATGGCCACACTATCCCTTAAGACAGGTAAAAAAAAGGCTTGATAATGTAGAAAATATAATTTTAATAGAAGGAAGGAGTCAAAAAAGAGTTTGTGATAAAAGTGTTGATGGGAGTCCTTTCTTTTCTGATGAAACAGCGATGGCTGCAGTGCAGCACTGCTGAGAACAATGATAGCCTTTGGGTGGAACTGCCGAAGGCTTAGGAACCCCTGGTCAATTAGAGTGTTGTGCGAATTTGTGCAACGGTGAGATCCCAAAATTGTCTTCTTGTCAAAGACAAAACTAAAGAAGAAAGCTATGGAAAAAGAAAAGGAGAAAATAGGCTTTGCTAATGGGTTGATCGTTCCAAAGGAGAAAGCAGGCTTTGCTAATGGGTTGATCGTTCCAAGCTCATATAGAAGTGGTGGAATAGCGTTACTTTGGAAGAAGGACATTTTGGTGGGAGTATAAGGGTATTTAGATAATTACATTGATGCAATCATTACTGATCTTCATCTGGTTTCAAGTGGTAAATTACTGGGTTTTATGGGCACCCAAAACCCACAGAAGAAAGGAGTGTTGGAACTTACTCTGGACTCTAAACAAAAGATACAGAATGTCATGGATGTGTTTTGGAGACCTCAATGAGATAGTATCCATGGAAGAAAAAAGAGAAGGGGAAATGAGACCTTAAATACAAATGAAAGACTTTCGGGAAGAGATACATGAATGTGGATTCAAGGATTTGGGGTATTGTGGACAAGATTTTACATGGTGTAATATGCAAGAAGAGGATGATAAAGTATATTTAAGGTTGGATAGAGCATTGGTCACGACTAATTGGATTGATCACTACAGAGAAATAAGAGTGTACCATCTGGTGGATTCCACATCAGACCATTGCGCCTTATTAGTTACTAATACTCTACCACAGAAGCCTCCTAGAAAGCGAAGATTCCATTTTGAGGCTATGTGGATTGAAAGGGAAGATTGCAAAGCTGTTATTAAAGCTGCTTGGGAAGGGTGTTTGCAAATGAACACTCCAAATGGTATAGCTAATGGGCTTAAGCGATGTGCTGCTAATCTGTCAAGATGGAACAAATTAATTTTTGGACATGTGAAGGGCTCTCAATGATCTAGTCCTTAGAGACAGAGATGGAAATCTGGGTAGTGAAATCAACAAGTTAAGGAAAGAGATTAATGACCTCTTGGATAATAAGGAAATAATGTGGCATCAGCGAGCAAAAGTACAGTGGATGAACTTAGGGGATCGTAACACCAAGTATTTTCACTTTAAAGCCTTAGATCAAAGGAAGAAAAATACCATTTATAGAATCTTGGATGAAAATGGGAATTGGTTTGAATCCATTGAGGGTATTGTAGACATTGATGTATCCTACTTTGAAAAACTATATACCACCTCCCATCCCAGCCGTATCTTAGAGGTCACTGGAGCAATCCCAGCTAGAGTCACTCCTGAAATGAATTAAAGTCTCATCAAGCAATTCACCAAGGAGGAAGTGGAGACAACCCTCAAGCAGATGCACCCAACCAAAGTCCTTGGCCCAGATGGTATGTCTGCTAACTTCTTCCAAAAATATTTGGATGTGATAGGTACTGATATTACTAGCATGGTGTTGAATGTTTTGAATTGTAACATATCTATTACTGAAATTAACAAAACCAACATCACTCTGGTCCTAAAAACAAACAGTCCATCCAAAATGATTGAATATAGACCTATTAGCCTAAGTAATGTCGCCTATAAGCTCATATCAAAGATCCTTACCAATCGGCTAAAGGCAATCCCGCCCTACCTTATAATAGAAAATCAAAGTGCCTTTCTCTCTGAAAGACTAATCACGAACAATGTCCTGCTAGCCTTCAAATTTATGCATTATTTGGAACATAAAAAAGATGGTAAAGTCAAATAAAATTTATAAAAAAAAAAAAAAAAATAGATGGCAAAGATGGCTACATGACAGTCAAATTGGACATGAACAAGGCTTACAATAGAGTCAAATGGGCCTTTATTGACAAGGTTATGGAAAAAATGGGTTTTCATGAAAGATGGATAAGTCTTATAATGTATTGCATAACCACTGTTTCCTACTTTGTACTGATAAATGGCGTGGCTTATGGAAGCGTAATCCCCACTAGAGGTCTCCGTTAAGGAGGCCCCTTATCCTCATATTTATTCTTATTATGTGCAAATGGTTTTTCCTCTCTAATCAATAATGATGTCCGGAATCAGATGTTGAATGGTATAACCATTAGTAGAGGCTGCCCAATACTCACCCATCTTTTCTTTGCAATGACAGCCTGCTGTTTTGTAAAGCAAGCATCCATGAGTGCCAACAACTCATTGATATCCTCCAACTCTATGAAGCTGCATCTGGCCAACAGGTTAATACTGATAAATCATCAGTATTTTTTAGTCATAATACCCCTGAAGAAGTGAAAAGTGAGGTAATGAGTATCCTTGGACCTATGAGTGATTCTCAGCACTCCCAGTATCTTGGCCTACCATCTATTATTGGCAAGTCAAAAACTGAAGTCTTTGCGGAAATCAAAGAGATAGTGGGGAAAAAGCTGTCAGGATGGAAGGAAAAAATGCTATCAATAGGTGGCAAGGAGACCTCATAAAAGTAGTTACCCAAGCAATTCCAACATATACAATAAGCTGATTTCAACTACCAAAGGGTTTGTATGATGAGATGGAAGGGATGATGCGAAGATTCTGGTGGGGACAGCGTAAACAAGAAACAAAGATAGCCTAGGTGAGCTAGAAGAAGCTATGTAAATCAAAGCTTAAAGGAGGAATGAGATTTCGAAACCTTCAAGCCTTTAACCTTGCAATGCTAGCAAAGCAAGGCTGGAGATTGCTAACAAAACAGGACTCCCTTGTGGCCCGAATTTACAAAGCCCAATACTATCCCCATGGAGAAGTCCTCCAAGCAAAACTTGGGTAAAATCCCTTGTACACCTGGAGAAGTATTCTGAATGGGCTGGAAGTGATTAAGCAAGGAACCCGATGGCAAGTTGGTAACAGAAATCTGATCCATATTTGGGATAACAAATGGATGCCCATGCCCACAACCTACAAGGTAATTTCTCCCCCAAAACTGTTTGATGACTTTCCCATGGTCTCCTCACTTATTGATAGAGATACCAAAAGATGGAAAGTTGACATTGTCAGATCTATTTTCCTTCCCTTTGAGGCAAACACCATTCTTAATATTCCACTAAGCTACAATATGCCATAGGACAAGATTATATGGGTTGGTAATAGAAAGGGGGAATTTACAGTTAAAAGTGCTCACTATATTGCCCTCATGGTGATTAGAGCAAAGGATGAGGGAAAAAGTTCCATTGGGGACTGCAGGAATGCTCTTTTGAAAAGGATGTGGCATCTTTAAATCCTTGCAAAGACAAAATTCTTTGCATGGAAAGCATGTATGGATGGTCTCCCAACGATAGTAAACTTAAAAAAGAGGGGGATTAATATTTATGAGCTATGTCTATGCTGTGGAAAAGAACCTGAGTCAATCTCTCATTCCCTAATTAATTGAGACATCGCGAGGAAAGTTTAGGATTGCTGGTCAGACCGCCCTGTTGAAATCCCTTCAAGCCCCTTGGATTTTTCTGACTTAGCTATAGAGATCACAACACAAGGGACATCTCAGGACATTGAATTCTTTTTTGTCACGGCCTAGTGTGAGAGACCGCCAAAATTGGGTGCTCTCAAAAAAGAGATTCGGGTGCTTAAAAGGGGCACCTCTCTTTTTGGGTAAGTGATGTAGAGTCACCACACCACTTTACATGGCTGAATTGTTTCATTTCATTGATTGAATAAAAGAAAATACATGTTTGAAAAATTGAAAATTACATGGCTTTGGGTCCTAGTTACAATCTACCCAAAATAAATCAAAGATAAGACCTAAGTCTACCTATCCAAAGATACTAAATTCAGAGGCTAGGTTACAGAATGGGAAGGTGTTAGAAACCTATTCCACCTAAACAGAGTCTGGTCTTCTAGATTCTTGTGACCAATGTACCCCTTTATGCAAGCTATGAATGATATGTTGCACATGTGAAATAAACTAAATCACAAATTTATTTACGAATGTATCCTCTTCTTTGTTTTTTTTTTTTTAAATTCAGATTTGTTGTTGTGAATAAAAAAATTGATTTGGTTTATAAAAAAAATCAGATCTGTTTTTGTTGTGTAAAAAAAAAAAAGGTTTCTGGAGGGAAAATTCAAATCTGTTTTTATTTAAAAACAAAGTCTTTTAATTTGAAAAAAAAAATCAGATCTGTTTTTAAAAACTTAGAGAAAAAGGTTTTTGATTTGTAAAAGATCAAATCTGTTTTTAAGAACTTAAAAAAAAATGATTTTTTTTTTTATGACAGAAAAATTAGATCTGTTTTATGTTCAAAAAAATATAAAAAGGATTGCTTGAGAAGAGGATTTCATTCATGAAATAAATTTATGCTACATGTATTGAATAAAACAAACACAACAAATACAACCATTCATGATCTTTTTCTTTATTTCAAAATTTGCTAAAAAAAATCAGATCTGTATCTAAGGAAGATACAAATCAGTTTTTAATTTAAGAAAAAAATTAGAACTACATCTAAGAAAAATGCAGACCAGTTTTTGATTTAAAAAAAAATTCAGATCTGCATCAAAGGAAGATGCAGATCCGTTTTTATTTTAAGAAAAATTCATATCTACATCTAAGGAAGATGCAGATCCGTTTTTATTTTGCAGATCTTTGAAATTAAGAAAGAGATCACTACAATAATAAAAAAATCAAGAACATGCTTTAAAAATATAAATTAACAATTCATGTTATGAATACTTGAAACAACCAAACTAAAAAATATACAAACATGCATCATCACTACAAGAGAAGCATAAAGAAAAGAAAAGGGTAATCGGAAACAACCTCTTACATGGAGCACTTCTTCTTCTTGAGAGAATGTTTTAGGGTTCAAAGAAATTTATGCAATTATCTTTGAAACCTAAAAACCCTACTTTAAGAGAGAATACCAGAAAGGGGGTGAGAAATTTGGGGGTGTGAAAAGGTGTCTCTCCTAAAGCGTCAAAGAGTGTGTTCTCAGAGCATAAAAGAGTGTGCAGAATTTTTGAGATCCAGTCTCTATTTATAAAGGCTAGAATGCTTAAAAAATAAACAACAACGGGTAGAATGCGAATTAGGACGCGTCTTTCTGCGAAAAAGTCAAAAAGGATGTGCCTTATCGGCACCCGAAGTGAGTTAGGCCAAAGCCCAAAAGGGGGCCATTTGGCACTTTAAAAGTGCCAATCGGCACTCCAAAAGTGCCAAATGGTACTCTTAGGTACTAATCGCACTTTAGTGTTTAGGTGCGTTTTGGACTCTTTTTTTAGGTTTTCTTGAGCAGAGCCTTGCACTTAAACGTGTTTTCAACCCGTATTCTAAGATTTTTATCTCTTTTCGGGATAATTAAGGTCTCTTCAGCAACAATTATCTTGTAGATAAATTCTCTAAAATAAATCTTGATAAAGTTCAGATTATCCACAATTTTATTGTTATCCAATTATCCCCTTAATCCTATGCAAGCAATTCTATTGTAAATACTAATTGTCAACCAATCACAAAATTATCTAATTAATTTTAATTGTTTAATCAATCAAAATTAATTTAAATTAATCATATGTGGTCGACTCTACCTAGACACAATGCATGCTGACCGAGCAAACTTGATCATGCGATATTTTCAATCCGACGATCCGATTTGAAAACCAGACATACTATCGCAACCATTAGAATTTCAAGATCATTTTTATGATATGCATTGAATGAATTAATGAATATAATGCAATCATGATTTTTTGGAGTACATGAATGGTCATTCCAGTCATCTTCCTTGATTAAATCGTGGATGCAAAATCGAGTGTCTACACCTGATCAATTTGGTATAATAGGAACCAGGTAATGCATGAGTCGGCTTGCCAGTCCCCCAATGAAATTTGGAGCTTTACTAGAAGGTATTTACAGGACTACAAGGAGGCAGTCACACCTTTAGGCCATTATAGGTCCTATAAGGGCAATAAATGGGTAGCTCCCCCAGCTAGTATGTTTAAAATCAATGTGTACAAAGCTACATCAAAAAATGGAAGGAACTCAAGTGTGGGGTGATCATAAGAGACTCTCAAGGTTTGGTGGTGGCAACATGCTCAAGGTACCTATCTAGCCAATTCACTGCTTCTAAAGTGGAAGTGCTTGCTAATGAGTGTGGCATCCCTTTTGCCCTAAAATTAGAGCTCTCACAGGTAATCATAGAATCGGATGCTCTGTCAGTGGTGTAGAGTATAGCTGATAGAGAATCTAATGCAAGTCTAGGCCATTTGTATTCTGGTATTAGTCAAGTCCTTGAGCTCTTTAGCAGGTGGGAAATTAAGCATGTGAAAAGGGAATACAACAGGGTAGCTCATGAGCTCCCCCAACTTGCTAGGAGGAATGAAGCTTCTCAAAGCTGGATAAGGGGGTCCCCTCCCACAGTTTAAAAGCTAATCTTAACAGTTTGTAGTTAGCTTGGGGCTTTCTTTGTCCTTTATGTTCTCTATTGTACTCACTTTTCATTTTTCTTGTATCCAGTTTCATATAAAATAAAATAAAAAAGTATAGTATTAATAAAATAAAAACAAAATTTTTTTGTTAAAAAAATGATGCTTTAAAACACCATACATAAGTTAGATAATAGAAATATAAAGGGACATTTTGAGTTAATCTTTAACCTAAAAAACAGAAAAGATTATTCAAATTATAGTGTTTTTGTTGGATAGTTATAATTAAGAGTGATTATGAAGCCTAAGAATAATAATAACTCAAAATTAAATTTTAGATGAACCCCTGTTAAGATAGATTTTGTGAATCTTCTTGTGATTGACATACAGCAAACTCGAAGAGTTTATCTATAAAAGAAACAAGTCAACCAATTAATCACATTTTTTTGCAAACAGTTTCACAATTTCACCCTTATATTGTACAGTTCTAACATCACATTTGATTGTTCTTTTGTCACATTTGATAGTTCCCTTTTTTTTTCTCACATTTGACGAATTCATTTTCACATTGTGTAGTACCAACATCACATGTGACCCTTTTTTTGTCACATTTTGTGGTTCCTTTCTTCTTTTTTCTCACATTTGATGGTTTCATCCTCATATTGTGCAGTTCCAACATCACATTTGACAATTCTTTTGTCACATTTTATGGTTATTTTTTTTTTCTCACATTTGACGGTTCTATTCTCATATTGTGTAATACCAACATCACATGTGACTGTTCTTTTGTCATATTTGGTAGTTCCCTTATTTTTTTTTCTCACATTTGATGGTTTCATCCTCACATTGTGCAGTTCCAACATCACATGTGATTGTTCTTTTGTCACATTTGGTGATTCACTTTTGTTTTCTCATATTTGATGGTTCCATTGTCACATTCGACAGTACCAACAAAACATTTTACAATACTTTTGTCACATTTGGTGGTTCCCATTTTTTTTCCTCACATGTGACAGTTTCATCCTCACATTGCGCAGTAACAACATTAGATGTGACTATACTCTTGTTACATTCGGTAGTTCCTTTTTTTTTTTTTTTTTTTTTCACATTTGATGATTCTATTGTCATATTAGGAAGTACCAACATCACTTCTAACTGTACTTTTGTCATATTCGGTAGTACTCTATTTTTTTTCTCACATTTGACAATTCCATTGTCACATTGGCAAGTACCAATATCACTTCTAACCGTACTTTTATCACATTTGGTATACCCTTTTTTTTTTTTCTACACATTTGACAATTTTATTGTCACATTGGGCAGTACCAATATCACTTCTGACCATACTTTTGTCACATTTGTTGGTACCATTAAAATTAACCGTACTTTTGTCACATTCAATGGTTCTCTTTTCATTTTTACTCACATTTGATGGCTCCATTGTCACATTCAGTAATACCCTAATTTTCTTTCTCACATTTGACAATTACATGGTCACATTGGGCAGTACCAACATCACATATGATCGAACTTTTGTCATATTCGGTGGTTCCATTATTTTTTATTCACATTTGACAGTTCAATAATAACATTAGGTGGTACCAACATCACATACAATCATACTTGTCACATTCAGTAATTCTCTTATTTTTCTCACATTTGACAATTTTATTAGTCCATTAAGTAGTACCAATATCACATATGACCGAACTTTTGCCACATTTGGCAATTCCCTTTTTTTTCTTTTTTCTTTTTTTTTCTTTTTTTTTTTACATTTGACGATTTCATCGTCAAATTAGGCAGTACCAATATCACAACTGATTGCACTTTTGTCATATTTAGTAGTTCTTTTTTTTTTTTTTTGGTCACAAAAAGTCTAATACAAAAATAGCCCATGCCTGTTGCCATATGAAATCTCTTGGCAACTGCATGTGTAGAACATACGACATTCCATCTTTTAAAAATAAGTATTCAAGTTGTTTTGATTTTTACTCTCCCCCCTTCGGTTTTTTGTGATATATTAGCTCTTGATCAAGTTAATTTTTTGGTTCTTGTATGTAGTGTTTGGTTCCTTTGTTAATAAAATTTGTTAATTTAAAAATAAAAATAAATAAATAAAAAAACAGACAGCTTTTCCAAACCATCTAATGTATTAACTGCTAGAAGACTGGAATTATTAGCTCTAATTGTGGAATTTAATAAAATTAAACACAAAGTATAGATACAAATTGACTAACATAACAAGCCAAAAAGATCCCGCAAGACACACTAAGAATTCCAACTAAAATAGTACACGACTGTGTTAGCAAACCACTCAAATAAGAAACGCAACTGACTATAATAAGCCAAACTTTATTGATGTACAGGTTCATTCTCATGTGGGAAGTGTCTTCTAGTAACGTCTACCAATCCCCCATATCACATCTCAAATGCTCTATAATATCTGAAATTGAATCCCTTGTGATTCAAGAAGAAACAACAACGTACACTTTTTATAGGTGAAGATTGGAACATGTTGATTGGAATATAGTATTATAAAAGATATTGCAAAATGCAAACTTTATTTTTATTTTTTTTTATCTGTGGTTAAAAAATGACTTAATCGAACCCACTGGCCTTGGCTACCACTCGGGGGCCCCATCATCCCAAATCATCCCAAAACCTTATGGCTTGAAAGTACACCATTCCATCTAGCTAACAGGCGGGTGTGTTTTATTTTTATTTTTTACTTTATACTGTAGAACAACTATATTTTTTTTGTTTTTTTGTTTTTTATATCAAATTTTATTTTTTTAGAATTAATTTTGCTCAATCTTGCTTTTTTAACTTGTCCTCGGTCCAAAATGGGCAAATGCCCTTTTCGTGCAAAAAATATAGCATTTTACCCATTTTCTCAAACTAATTAGAGAAATGCCCCTATTTTGAAACTTGATTTTCTAAAAATCGAATTTCAATTTAAAACTCAATTTTTGGACAATCAAGTTATAACAAACTGACAATTATAAAAAAAATAAAATAAAATAAAATAAAAATTTGCATGGAACTCAAGTTCATGGAGCTCGAGTTTCATGCAATTTTTTAAAGCCCTATAGTGGCGTTTTAAAACATGCAAGTTTTTTAAGTTTGATCGCTCCATATGGAGCTCTATTGTGGCATTTTAAATCCCCATAGTGGCATTTTTTATGGAACTCGAGTTCCATGCATTTTTTTTTTTTTTTTTAAGTTTTACCTATAGCTGCGTTTCATGGAGGCCTATAGTGGCGTTTTTTATGGAACTCAAGTTCCATGCAAAATTTTTTTTTTTTTTTTTTAAGTTTGATTGCCCCGTACTCGATTTTCTACAAATCGAGTTTTACATTGGAACTCAATTTTGAGAAAATCAAGCTACAAAAGAGGGGTGTTTTCCTAATTAGTTTGGGAAAGAGAGCAGAATGATGTATATTTTGCGCGAAAAGGGCATTTGCCCATTTTGGCCCTTGTCCTCGTACTAAATTTTGGCTCCACCATTATTAGCAACATTTTGAAGGTTGTGACTCTTCAATAGTGACCTTTTGATGGTGTCTCTTCATTGTTTATTAACATGTTCCATATTCAATTTTTTTCTATCATACATGCATGCATTGTGTTGGGAATATACACGAATTTTTCGATCCGTGATATGTAAAAATAGAGAAAATATATTCTAAAGAAAACAATCACACAAAACAATATTTATATGAATTGGTAATTTGTCTACGTCCATGGAGTTGCAATGATTTCACTATTTACAAAGGAAAAAAAAATACAAGATGAGGTGGTACAATTTTTTCTCTCTCAACAACACAACAAACCCTAATCTGAAATAACGGTATTTATATCCTACACAAAGGATCTACAATGGGCTAAAAAATGGGTCAAATATTTTCTAGTCTAAGCCTCCACTTCATGAACTAAGTCTCAGAAAAACTCTCATTAAAATCATAACACTTTTATATCGAGTCAGATCATAATCAAGATCAAACACAATTAGACTGCACATAACCCAATATGTTAAAATTCTAGAATTCTTCCAAATTGTTGAATGTAGAATTCAGGTTTTATTGAATCCTAAAGAAGATTTAATTAATTAAAAATAAATGAAGTATAATGGAAAAGATACAAAATCAATAAAAGAGGCGAGCATAAAAAATTATTAGATAGATAAATATTGTCTTAAAGATAAAATGCATGTTCATAAATAAATAAAAAATAGGAATTTTTTTTTTCTCCGAACCTATGTTACTCTTGATTTTGTATGGGAAGTAATGGCCAGAATCTTTGCAGTACATGTACATGAGTAAATGACAATAAATGTTAATGTCTAATATTTTTTTGTTGTTGAGAGTCATGTTGTTCTCTATCCCTTCGTGTCTTATATGAATGAAAAGTATAATGCTAAGGGGGGAAAACTACAATAATGTAAGATAAAGGATTATTTGGCCTGACATGTGACTATTTGAGCAAGTGAAATGAAAATAAATAATTTATTTAATACAAAAAAACTGTAAGTACGTGATAGTGATATGGATACTAACTACGTGGAAGATTACTGGCTGCAAAAAATGTGACACGGATATTAATTAAAAATGAAAAGAATTTATTGAAAAACGAAAAACAAAAACACAGAGAGAGAGAGAGAGAGAGAGAGAGAGAAGAGAACGATGAAATACATGGACTCTCCTATTAAAGAGACAGAAAAGCTATTGCATGATTTGCATCGGTCTGGCTGCTACTTATTAAAAACATGGAAATGGACACTGTTGTTTGACTGTTTGTAACTTTGTATGGAATTTCCTCCTATTTGTTTTCGTTAGAGTCCAGAGAAACGAGCCGCTCATAATATTTTTATAATAAATTATTATTTATTATTAATAAATAAAAAAGTAAATTAAATTATAGATTTAAATTAAAATAAATAATAATTTATTATTTATAATTTATTATAAAAATAATATAGACATAACCGGAAGAGAGAGAGAGAAAAGAGAACGATGAAATACATGCACTCTCCTTTTCCTTTTTTTTCTTTTTTCTTTTTGATGAACCAATCCATGGACTCTCCTATAAAAGAAACAGAAAAGTTATTGCATGATTTGCATCGGTCTGGCTGCTGCTTATTAAAAACATGGAAATGGACACTGTTGTTTGACTGTTTGTACCTTTGTGTGGAATTTTCTCCTGTTTGTTTTCATTAGAGCCCAGATAAATGAGATACTCACAATATTTTTATAATGTTTTTACAATAAATTTTAAATGGTAAATTATTATTAGTTATTATTGGTAGATAAAAAAATAAATTAAGTTGTGAATTCAAATTAAAACGAGTAACAACTTACCACTAATAATTTATTGTAAAGGTATTGTAAAAAATATTATGAACATAGCACTTCTCTAGATTTAATGATTAAATTTTATCATTTCTCAAATGTTTAAGTTTAGGGGCAATTGATTAGTGATAAATTAAATTATTAAATTTATCATTTCTTAATGTAAGGACCCGATTTGATCCACGGCCCAAAAGATTTAAACAATGACCCAATAAGCCCAAAACAATAGATTTGTTAGAGAGTGGATTTGTTACTAAACGTTCTATGAGTTAAAATGCATATCACCATAGGCTAGTTGGTGTTGGAATGACTAAAGCAAACAAGCTGAAAAGAAAAACACTCCTCGGTCAAGTCCAAGGATGGTATGTTCTTATATATATTTCTCTTAGACTTATACAAATATTCAAGTTCTTGGTTACAGAATAGTTTTCTTTCTTGTTTCTCATCCCCTTTTCTGTAATGGAATCCTTCCCTTTTTATACTCCATTCCCTTCTTTTATCTTAGCCTTCCACGTGTAGATCAGACTGCTAATCTCCTTGATACTTATCCTATCAGTACCTTCCTGAAATCTTTGTAGGTATCTGTAAGGCTAGAAATCACTGTTCAGGTATCACTTCCACATTAATGCGGCCAATTGGTTAGGTGCAGAGCATTCAATGCAGTGTAGTGACCCAAAAAGGGGGGTCTTGCATTCTATGGAATCCCACATCGCCTAGGGAAGCACATGAGAATGTATTTATAAGGAATGACCTCCCTTCAATGTGTAGAGGCCTTTTTCTCAGCGCAACCTGGGGAAAAACAAAACCGTGAGGGGTATAGGTCCCAAAGCGGACAATATTTACACAGTTGAAGCGGGGTCGTTACAGATGGTATCAGAGCTTAGGATATGATTCTGTAGACACTTGAAAACTAGGTTATGATTTTGCAGATATTTGAAACCTAGGTTATGATTTTGCAGATATTTGAAACTAGGTTATGATCTTGATTTTTGTCAGAGCATTTGGTATTTAGGTTATGTTTGATGAGATATTTTAAATAATCTTAGCAATGTTACTTCTTATATTTAGTAATAATAATTATTGCACCGTCTATATTTCTTGATTTCCTTGTTAACTAGGTATCATGCCACCCAAAAAGAAGAGAGTAGCTGATTCCAATAGCGAGGAACCTATTGTTAATTTGCGAAGGCCAACCAAAGCAAGGGTCGATACTGAGGCTGAAGTCACTCAAGACATGAGAAATAGTGAACGTCCTAGGGTGACACGCACTGATCCTTTGGATGAAGCTGCTGCCCGAATCTTGGACAGGTTGGCCCATGTTGCTAGTAGAGGCGCAGGTAGAGTAGAGGCAAGGGTTGGTTGCTCTTTTGAGACTTTTATGAAGCAGAATCCCCCTTCCTTTGATGGGAAGCCGGATCCTACAGAAGCTGAGAATTGGTTCTTGCAGATGGAGAAGTTGTTAGAAGCTTTGGATTGCACTGACTCTCAAAAGGTGCGGTTTGCAACTTTCAAGTTGATTGGGGAAGCTGAGCGTTGGTGGAGATCCACTAAGGCCATTTTGGAAGGAATGGACACTGAGAGAAACCCCATCACTTGGGAGAAATTTAAAGGGGTTTTCTATGATAACTACTTCCCTGAGGTGGTTCGGGAACGAAAAGAGAGGGAATTTGCTGATTTGGTGCAAGGAAGTATGACTGTTGAGTAGTATGCTGCTAAATTCATCGAGTTATCTCGCTTTGGACCCCACTTAATCCTTACTGAGGCGAAGAAAGCAAGCAAATTTCAAAAGGGGTTGAATGAGAGACTTCGACACCATTTGATTGCATCAGGGGTTGATAATTATGTGGAGTCAGTTAAGAGAGCTATGAGGCTGGAGGAAGATTTCAAGAACAATGTTAGGAAGGAGAACCCACCTAGAAACACTGGATAGACAGGCTTTCGACAAGGCAATGCTCAAGGTCATTGGAACAAGAAGGGATCTTTTGGGAGGTCTGGGAGTAATTCATCATCAAATAAGCCAGAAAATAAGAATCCACCCCAGAATACTCAAGGTAGAAGTTCGAATGCTTGCTCTACATGTGGAAGGTTTCATGGAGATAAGCCGTGTTTCTTTGAAGGAAAGGCTTGTTATAATTGTGGGAAGACATGACACTTGGCTAGAAGCTGTACATCTCCTCAACAAAACTCAATAACACAACCTGGAAAGAATGATCAGAGGAGGAAAGCACAAGGGAGAGTGTTTGCACTCACACCACAGGACGTTCAAGCTTCGGATACTGTGGTTACAGGTATCCTCCCATTATTCTCAAACTTTGCTAAAACTCTATTTGATTCTGGATCTACACACTCTTTCATCCCTCGGTCAAGTCCAAGGATGGTATGTTCTTATATATATTTCTCTTAGACTTATACAAATATTCAAGTTCTTGGTTACAGAATAGTTTTCTTTCTTGTTTCTCATCCCCTTTTCTGTAATGGAATCCTTCCCTTTTTATACTCCATTCCCTTCTTTTATCTTAGCCTTCCACGTGTAGATCAAACTGCTAATCTCCTTGATACTTGTCCTATCAGCACCTTCCTGAAATCTTTGTAGGTAGCTGTAAGGCTAGAAATCACTGTTCAGGTATCACTTCCACATTAATGCGGCCAGTTGGTTAGGTGCAGAGCATTCAATGCAGTGGTAGCAGCTTTCTTCCCAGATATTTCTCAATTTTCTGTTGACTCACCTCTCTCTCAAACTTATCCTCCCAAGCACGGCTGCCCACTGCCCAGTACTTGATGGGTGGTTAGACTTTAGGCTTTCAATCTGTTGGCTGAGGAGGGGTGGCTCCTCGAACAACGTCACTTGTTTATTATGACCAGATCTCTTCCTCGGCCGAACAATCTGCTTGTCTTCACTAATACTTGTCTATCCTCGGACTCTTTGACGTCCTCGGGTGCAGCCCACGACCCAATATCCTTATTCGGACCTGTCATCTCTACACTTAATAATTTAAGTTTTTGTGACAATAAATAATAATGTATCAGTTTAAGAATATAAATTGAATTGTAGAATTAATAAATAAATAAAATCTTATCAAAAAATAAATAAATAAAATGTCCCGCCTTACTCTCAAAATCTTTTGTACTTGACTTAAAAATAAAGATTTTAATATGATAGCCATAGATCTTATTCCTCCCCTAGATACATGGCCTATTAAATGCTACCCAATGCCAAACACATAAAATCATCATATATACATTCCTTCTTTTGCGTCATATATTCTGTTATTAAACAATATTAATGCTATAAAATTTTCGCAATTTGTTTAAAATCTTTAGATAGCAAAATATGATTAGGATAATGTCACTTTCGAATAAAACAATCTAGGGAGGAAAAGAGGATTTCATCTTTGGGGTGTCAAATTTGAACCAAAAAGTTGTCATCATTCAGGAATGAGGAACATACTATATTTCTTTCTAAAAAAAAAAAGGAACATACTATATTTCATAACTAAACTAATCTATAAAATACAAACCTGAATATACACCATTGCTAGTTTCTTTAAGACATTCTCCCCTCTCCCCGTGTGTGTGTTAAAAATTATTAGTATTCTAAAAAAAAATAACAAAATATAAAATAAAAAAAATACACAAAATAATTGTTTTTAATACATTTCTATTAAATCAATATATATATATATATAAAAGCAGAGACCTCATGCGAGAAAGCATAAGGTTCTGCCATGTGACGCTCTATTTGATCTCTATTAGAGCAATTATTGCATTTGACCTTCCAAATCACCTTCAATTGAAAAATAAATTCTAACGTCCTTTTAGAAATTGAAAAGACACACATTACTTATTGTTTCAACAAAATCCAGTTCACCTCTTTCTCTTTCTCTTTCTTAACTCTTTAGTTGCCCTTTAAATTTAATGCAAACTAATGTATTTCTTTATTTATATATATATAGCCCTTAGAGCTTGCTGGACACTGAGGAAAATAAATCAATGTAATAGTTCTTTGGATAATAACCCAAATCCCATTAGACACCTCGGCCCTTTTTTGCTCCATTGATGCCAATTTGTTTCAACCATTATATCTTCTTCTTGGAGCTGTACTTTGGATCCCAAATTGAATTATAAGGTAATTCTTCCACTAAAAAGTGGGTATATAATCCCAAAAAAACAACCATTTCTCTGTCAATCTCTTTAATTTTTGCTTTATTACTTTAATCTCTTTAATTTTTACTTTATAATTTTGGTTTGGGCACAACTGTCTTTTAGTTACATGCATGCAAATTGTTTGATAAAATAGCTGAGTGTTTTGCTATAGGCAACAGTTAATGCAGAATTGACAAACTATTTTTCATGTGCTCATATTGTAAATTGTAGCTATACACAATAAATATAGTCTGTGATAGAGGTAACGTTGTAAATTGCTTCAAATAACACTATTTTGGTTTTGCTTTCTTTTCTATAACATCTATGGTTTGCTTAACTTGATAATTTTGTCATTAGACCATGAACAAAATAAAAAAACAAGGCAAAAGAATTCTACAGCTATGAAATTTATCTTAAATGATGCCCATTTTGCAATATCTTTTTTTTTTTTTTTTTGTGTGTGTACGTGTGAGTGATATTAGAATAATTCAAAACATTTAAAAGTAAATTGGTTGGTTGTAGACTACAAAAAGGAAATGAGAGATCAATCATGACATAAAGGGTCACGAGTTAATCGTTCATCCTCTGTGCCACATGGCTTTGATAGTTTGATGGCCTTGATTGCTGCCGAATTCCCTGTTAGTCTCAATAGGAAAAGGTAAATATTCCACTTTGACCTTTGAATTAATATTTTGATTTATTCTCATCACATTTTTTTTTCTTTCCTTTCCTTTTTCAATTTTATTTTAATTTATGATTATATAGGTAATACAAGTGGATGATGTTAGGAAATGGATATTGTATGTATGTTGCCTAGATATGTATTATGATAGCCTAAAACAACACCATATGTATGAAAAAATCTTTTACAATGGATTCTCATTGAGCAAAGCGCGTTGCTCCCTATTTTGTTGATAACTTTAATCCCAATAATTGTATCTCTATGTTTTCATGTGTTCGATGGACACACCCATGAAAAGGGTTGACAAGAAAAAAGATGGTCATGTTTGTTGAATATTTATTACTTTGAAGGTAAATCTAATTGATAAATGAGTTTTCAGGACTGAGAAAAACCATTCATTTGTGTTTTAGCAGATTTATTGCAACTATGAAGATAGTAAAATGATTGTTTCAAGGTTATGGGAGTGGAATAGTCTCATTCAAATAGGTCTCTATCTTTCAATTATCATTCTTTGACTAATTATATTTAAACAAAAAATTGATAGACAAAGCTCTCTAATTTTAGTTTTTTTCTTTTTTTACTTTTGTAGGTGTAAGGTTGAATTTATTCAATTATGTGTTGGCTTTATTCCATGCCAAATTTGCTTGTATTTCAGCAATTAGATACCTTGTATTTAGTTGGGAATCATGTAAGAGTTGTGTGTGAGAAAGTGTGAAGAATTCAAGTGTGTGTGCATTCAAGACCATTCTCATGACTGGAACTCGCAAGTGGCTCGCGATTGACGACTCGCCAAAATGCCACACGTGTGAAGCATGTAGGAAGCTGAAGGGTCACAACAGCTGGAGCATTATGGGACAAAATAGGACAGTCTGGCCAGTCGGTTATTTCGTGACTTAAACTCGCGACTCATCCCAATCACAAGGTAGTCGCTAGAACACCCTGTTTTGCAAAAAAATGTCTTTTCACATTCCTCACATACCCTACTATAAATACCCTTATACCCACGAAATGTAGAGAGCCTCTAAAGAGAATTTTGAGAGAAAAATCCTAGAGAACAACAAGATTGACTCATCCACAATCGTATACCTTTGATTCTTAAATTTCTCTACTCTCACCCTCTCCATTGACATACCCTTGAGAGGTTCATTAGCCAAATTTTTATCTTACCATACCCATATCAATGAGGAGGTTTATGTGTTTGGGAAGCAATTCAGAGAGGATCAATTCATTTGGTTGATGTAATGAGCTTATATCGGGATCCGAAAAGCTAAAGAAGACACGGTTAGGCTTAACATTGTTGAAGCAAGAAGCTTATAGGGCTTAGGTGCATTGGGTAGATTAGGCTTGGAGGGTCTATTGCTATTCGTGTATCCCAATTTTATTCTTTAGTGGATCATTTTACCGCTTGGAGGGTGGCGGAAAGGTTTTTCACCGAGTTCTTCGGTTTCCTCTTCAATAACATGTGTCAGTGTTATCTTTGTATTTGCATCTCTCTAACCCTTACTCTTGCCTTTTAATTGCTACTGTGTTGTGATTAATTATGGTTTAGAGTAGTTTTTTTTATTTGGGTATTGCTTGTACTTATCTTTCCGCACATCTATTATTTGAGTATAAGCTTGTGTTAGTATTTTTGAAATTGGGGGTCATTCACTAGTGTTTTACACACCAAGTGAACTTTCAGTAGGAATTTGTAAAAGCTGAAGAATGTATCACCTAATTGAGTGGGCGCTAATCATTGTGGTGACAATTGGGAATAGATGTTGTGCATCAATTTAGATGTGACTGCCATGTATGTTTAACTCTTTAATGTTTTTTTTTTCAATTCTTTCTGATATATATATATATATATATATTACAAGTCAATTCTTTTCATTTTTATTTTTATTAGTGTGACTGTTATTTATTCCAACAATACTATAAGCATGAATTTTATAGAAAGGTATATAGCAAAATCTGCCAATTGTTTGAAATACAAACTCTTTTGGTCTTCTATCTGCACTTTGCCACTTCTTTTTATCATAAATCAAACATTAACTTTCTAAATACTGTATTTGTACTTTTGCTTTCCTATAAATTGTTTTCAAATTTAAGTAATTAATTGAGTGACTATACTCAGTAATTAGTTTATTGTCATACCTGTATTGAAGATGGATTGTGAGTTAAGAACAAGTTTTTGGACCAGGTTTTGGGATAATTATATCTAATTATATTCATTTAAAATAGGTGGAATTATATTTATGTTTATAAGAATTGCTGATACTCAAAGCATCCTAAATTGACATTATAAGGCTAATATAAGGCGGCTCAACTCCATGTTTGAATGACTTCTATGAGAGAGAGTGTCGATGCCCATTTAATGAAGGATGAAGTCCTTACATCTTTCGATTGAATGTCCAAAACCACCACAAAATTGGGTCATTACTTCTAATAGATGGAGAAAAACCCCGTTTCGCACAGCCAAAGAGATGGATAATGGGCTAAGTGCTTTGCCTAGACATGACTCACTATACGACCTTGATACTACTTTATATAGTTAAAATATTATCAAGGATGCTTGATGAGATCAATGCCTAAGTTAGAAATTTCATATGAAAAGTGATAGGTTCAACTTTTCTTTTATGTACAACATACACTTGCAGTTAATTGGGTTCATGATCAACTGATGTTAGGGAACAAAATATGCCTATTTGCTCTGAAGTTTCAGCTATAATTTTAGGTGATTTTAGCAATGAAAATATCCACCGTTTGTGTTATAATATATATATATATACAACATTTTTCAAAACCATCTTACATAAAAGCTTATAACATTATCCGCGCATCACGCGGGCAACCTACTAGTTATCTATCAAAAGTTAAAATTAGTCATTATTTTAAATCTCAAAAATTGTCTACAATTGATGTACAAAATTAAAGAGTCCATTAAAAAATCATTTTTCATTGTGATGCGAAACCTAATTTTGACAAGATTCATTAGTAAATAAGTCAAATATGTGTGTGTGTGTGTGTCATATGTTATTTTATTTTCTTCTTCTTCTTCTTCTTCTTTTTCTTTAACAACTTGGTTGTAGTCAGGGATGGACCCAAGGGGGCTCGCCCCCCCCCCCCCCCCCCCCTGCCCAAAAAAAAAATTATTAGGTATATTCTGGGTTTTTTTATAGTTGGGTCCCCCTGTTAAAAAATTTTAAGCCCCCTTCCCTAAGATATTAGCCTATACAGCCTAGCTCAATCCAAAAAAATTAAAACACATTACCCATTCCAAGTTTATAACCTATGGTTCTATCAAAAAAATTTTGTGAGATGCGAGTTGTGATTTGTGAATAAAGTTATAATATTGGCCCATTGGGTAATAGTGTGTTTGGGGTAGTAGGTAAGTGACAAAGATAAAGAGACGAAAAGATGGAGATAAAGAGACAGAGACAAATACATAATAAAATAAAAATATCGCTTGCTCACGCTACTAACTCATACTATAACTAACAATTTTAAATTAGCTAAATTTATAATTGAAAACCTATAAATCTATAAATTGAAAAATATTAAATTTATAATTAATACAATTAGTCTTTTTGTGAGAGATAATATATGTAATTCTTATTTGATTTGTAGATCACTGGAAAATCAACTACTTAGTAACCAAAAAAAATTTTGCTTATACTCCGCCCCCCCCCCCCCCCCCAACTTAAAATCCTAGGTCCGTCCCTAATTGTAGCTTGCCCAAGGTAAGATGAGAATCAACCTCCAACATGAGTTTAAAAATAAATAAAATAAAAAAAATAAAAATAAAAAAATCCAAGGTGTGTTGAGTTGATGCATGCCATAACTTAAGTAGCATTAATCTTAGTGATAGCCTGCCAGACTGCTACTATCTAAAAATGAAAGGATAAACCATGATTTTGGTTTATGGGTTTAATTTTAGTTTTGAACTATCAATAAATATGTTTATTTTTGAGATAGGTCAATAATGGGAAAAGAAGGGTTTGAACAATAGATATGGAGCACCACAAAAGATGCTATTACCAATTTACCAATGGACTATCACTTGAATTCCATGAATATATTTATTTAGTTTTGGGAATTTTGAAATTAATTCAATGTAACCCTTATATTACCTGTGGGTGCCCGAGGCCCGAGGAGGAAGTTGGAGAGTTGCAAGATTGGTGTGGGAATGCCACGGGCCTGAGGAGGAATGTCACCTGAGGAGAGGAAGGGATGAGTTAAAGTACTCTGAGGAATTCCAAGTGGGAATGAGAATCTGAGAGAGTCCGTGGTCATAGGGGAAGTTTCTAATTTGGAGTAGCCTATCGCCTCCACATTAAATGGTGGGCAACAACTTTATCAGCTGCATTGATGAGGAAGTGACCTGAACAGTGTAAATCACAGCTAAGCAAACTCCTTCCACCACCTACTTCAAAGGTAGAAAGAGACAAGTGTCATGAGAGAAAGTTAGTTAGGTAGGGATGGATGGTTGAGATATGAAGAAATGAGAAGTATATAAGAAAAGAGAGGTTTACAGGAAAAAGGGGATCTGAACAAAAATATGTAAGGACAAAGAAAGAAACAAGAATACTCAAAGGATCTAGAGAGAGAAGAGTGAATAGTAATAATTCTTATGTAATTGTGGTCTCCTTGGGCCAATCAGTATTGAGAAAGTGGTTCATCCCAATTATAAGATCAGCATTTTCTTCCTTATTTTTCTCCTTGAGCAGAGTTCCCCTTTGGTTGTTTGTTTCCCTTTCTTATAAATTCATTATTTAGGGTCACAGTTGGACCAACCTAGCCACAATTCTTAGTGGGCCTGGGCCGTAGGTTCTTTTGGTCCCTACATTACCAATAGACTATCACTTGAATTCCATGAATACATTTACTTAGTTTTGGAAATTTTGAAATTAATTCAATGTAATCCTTACCCCCACTTTGCCTTTTCAAAAGAAAAAAAGTTTTATGAAATTACTTTACAAATGAGGAAGAATTTTACCATACACACTTCCTTTTTATGTACCATACTTTTTTTAATCATAATCATGAAATAGAATATTGTCTTATTTAACAAAAAAAAAATTCAACAAAATTTGATCTGTTCTTTGTTTTTTAATCCAAATAAACAATTTGATAATTGTGGTAGTTATTAATAGGGATATATGATTGTGTTATAATATCTTGTATTATATATTCTACTATTTAAAGAAAATATGATGTGACAATATTCTAATGGAGGAGATAAATATATGAGCAGAGGTTTTATGAAGAACCTTTATAGAATTTAAACTCAATTAAGAAATGTAAATTAAAACATAATATGAAAAAATATGGATTATGGATTTTCCAACGCTTATTTACATCTACTCTTGATTTTTTATGGGAAGAAATGGTCAGAATCTTTGTAGTACATGTACAAGAGTAAATGACAATAAATGTTGTTGTCTAATATTTTTTATGTTGAGAATCATGTTGTTCTCAAATCTTTCAAGTCTTATATGAATGAAAAGTATAATGCTAGCTCTTCAAAAAAAAAAGTTATAATGCTAGGGGGAAAAAACTACAATGTAAGATAAAGAAATATTTGGCCTGACAAGTGAGCATGTGAAATGAAATTATGAAAAAAATAAAAATTTATATATAAAAAAATAAAAATAAAAAACTGTAATAATGATATAGATACTAACTACATGGAAGATGCTGGCTGCAAAAAAATGTGGCACAGATATTAATTAAAAATGAAAAGAATCCGTTGAAAAAAAAAATAGAGATCAAAGAAAAGGTAGAGGTTGAAAAGCTATGACAATTGGTCGGGCTGCTACTAATAAAAACATGGAAATGAACTGTGTTTGTAACTTTGTATGGAATTTTCTCGTCTGTTTTTGTTAAATTTAATGATTCTATCCTTTCTTTATTGCTTAAGTTTTGGGGCAATTGATTAGTGTTAAATTAAATAATTAAATTCATTATTTTCTAATAATTTCAGTTTTTGTGAATAATGTATCAGCTTTTTTAAGAATATAAATTGAATAAAAGTGCAGTTGTAGAATTGAAAAAATAAATAAAATGTCCCGCCTTGACTGAATAATAAGAATTTTTATATGTCGTTTCTCAAAAAAAGTAATTTTTTATATGTTAGCCATAAATCTTATTCCTCCCCTAGATACATGGCCTATTGAATGCTACCCAATGCTACCGCTTATACAAATGCATAAAATCATCATATTTATGGGAAATTATTGTATACTTCCGGAGTACCATAAATGCGTTCTTCCTCCTTTCACATGATGGTGGGTCCCACTAATTAAATTTATAGTGGGACCCAGCATTCGTATGAGAGGAGGAAGTACGTATTTATGGTACTCCGGAAGTACCTAATAATTTTCCCATATTCATTACTAAATAAGTAAAATATTATAATTAGCCTTCTCATAATATATATATATATATATATATATATATAATCTCATATGTTGTTTTCTTTTTCTTTTTTTTCTTTAACAATTTATTTGTAGCTTGCCGAAGGTAAGGTTAGTTGGGAATCAACCTCCAACATGAGTGCATAGAAAAACGAAAAAATAAATAAATATTCCAAGGTGTGTTGAGTTGATGCAGGCCATAATTTAAATGGCATTAATCATGGTGGCAGCCAGACAGGCTACTACTATTATTAAAAAATGAAAAGATAAACTATGATTTTGGTTTATGGGTTTAATTTTGGCTCTTAACTATCAAGAAATATGTTTAATTTTGAGATAGGTCAATAATTTGGGAAAGTGGTGGGATTCGAACAATAGATATAGAGCACCACAAAATATGACATTACCATTGGACTATCACTTGAAAATTTGCATGTATATATTTATTTAGTTTTGGAAATTTTGAAATTAATTCAATGTAACCCTTACCCCCAATTGCCTTTTAAAAATAAATTTTTAAGAAATTACTTTACAAATGAGGAAGAATTTACCGGACACACTTTCTTTTATGCACCATACTTTTTTAATCTTAATTATGAAATAGAATATTGTCTTATTTAACAAAGGAAAGTTCAACAAAATATGATCTCCTCTTTGTTTTTTACTTTTTTTTTTCTAAATTGATACGGGAAAATAAACTATGATTCAACCCGTCAGTTTTTCACATGCGAAAGAGCCTACGGTCTAAGCTGACGGGATTAGTCAACTGGAAAAGCTGAAGGCTCCAAGGCTGACGGACGGTGATTCGGAGCTCTTAGACAGTCCATAGAACGTGGCAAGGAACTGACGCCGACATGGCTGAAGGGTATAAGTCAAGCTGACGGCCCTAAGGCCGACGGTTCTAAGTAAAACCATGACTTGGCCACCACGCATGAGTAATAAGGAAATTACTTGTATCCCACGCTCAGTGATAGAGTCGTATAAGGAAAGGATTCTGCGATCTACGCTCATAAGGATTCCTATAAGAAAAAGACTTCTACTCCAAGGAAAAAAGGTCAATCCTCAACTACTATTAAAGCCCCAATACCCTCACAAATCGAGGTACGCATAATTCACCCCTCTCTAGCACTCTAGAGTTGAAAAGAAGTTCTAACTTGACCTTCGGAGGGTATTTGGCCGGCACCACACCGGTGCTCTCTGTTAGGTCTTCTCATTTTTGTTGTGCAGGTGTCGTTTCGAGCGTACAAGCATTGTGCAACTCACTGGTGATATTTTCGGCATCATCATAAATAAAGATTTTGATAATTATGGTAGTTATTAATAGGGATATATGATTGTGCTGTATATTGTATTATATACTCTACTATTTAAAGAAAATATGTTATGACAAAATTCTAATGGAGTAAATAAATATATGTGGTTGTATGAAGAACATTTATAACCACCGCGCACTTTTGGTACGGTGGTCACTCCACAAGTATAAATGCTTGTAAGGTGTGGAGGGTAAGGGCCGGAGTTCAAGTCTCCAGATGGAAACTTCACACACATATACACTTAGATTATGTTAGAGGAAAGATTTTATCTTGTATAAAAAATAAAAAATAATAAAAAGAACATTTATAGAATTTGTGTTATAACCAACAATTATGAAGAAGGCTCGATATTTATGACTTCAATATAATTAATTTTGACTGCAAATAGAGAATATGAATTGAACTGAACTTTGTCGTTAATTTCATAGACCATATAATTGTTTGGCTGATTTAAAATTGGATAATGGTTTCCGTCGGTATTGAAGATTGTGAACTGGTGAAAGATGGGGATAAGTTGATAAGGTGAGGCATTAATGGGTGGTGACGAATGATGAAGTGTGTGAAAATGGAGATATATATATATATATATATATATATATATCAGAGGAGATGTTAATAAGATGCATCACTGATGATGATAGTAATTGCAGTACTTTGTTGACATTATAGTTCAAGCACAAATCAAGTGAGAAGAATGAATACAAGAAGGTGCACTCACTTGCTTTGTTTGTTTCTATTAATTTGGTTCCTCTCACTTTGTCTCACTTGGCTAATCTTTGGAGGCATCAGGCATGGTACCAGGATGGTGATAGAATCGTAGAATATTTTACAAACTCTTTTCTCTCTAGTGAATATTTGAATTTATGTTGTAGTTTTGGTGAGGTTGATGTGTTTTCTCCTCGGGTCTACCAAACATTATTCTCCCCTATTTCAAGAGACAATTGCAAAGATTTTGTCTCTTTTCCTTTTGTCAAGGTTGTTGCCTTTCTTTCTTTTTTCCAATTACATTTTTACTTCTAATTCTTTCGGGAAAAAAAATACTAACAGGGAAATGAAAAAAAAAAAAAAAAATTGTTGTAAGGATGTGCAACGAGTCTTTTGGCTGAATATTGCTGAATCTCGAGTTTATTTGCGCTATGGGCACTGTTCCAAGTTATTTAGAGAATTGAGAAAAGAGAGTGAATTTTGGCAACGGTGTTGCCGAAATTCTAACAAAAGTATAAGAGAGAAAGAGAAAAAGTGGGAGAGAGAAAATTTTGAATTTCGACAATGGCATTACCGAAATTCCTGCTGCCTAAACAGGCTAACCGAGTGGGTGTGAAGTGCTCGAAGTGTGATAGTCTCAGGGGTGCTCAAAGGGAAACCAATTATGGCAATGTCATTGCCGAAATAGGGGGGGAAAAAAAATTGTGGCAATGCCATTGCCGAAAATGGGAGGAAAAAAAAAATAGTTGTTGCTGAAATTTGGGGAGGAATTAAAAAAAAAAAATGTGCTACATCCACAATATTTTTTACAATATTTTCACAACAAATCACAGGTAATTAGTTATTATCAGTTCAAATTTGAATTTAACACTGAGATTACTTTTTTAATCCAACAATAACAATCAGTAACCTGCCACTTAGGATTTGTTATAAAAATATTGTAAAAATTATGTGCACATATCATTTCTCAAAAAAAAAAAAAATGGTTGCAATTGATTTGTGGCAATGGCATTGCCGAAATAGGGGAAAAAAATTTGTGGTAATTGTGGCAATGTCATTGCCGAAAATGGGTGGGGGAAAAAAAATAGTGGTTGCCAAAATCTGGAGAGGAATTAAAAAAAATATGTTACGTTCACAATATTTTTACAACATTTTCACAACAAATCACTTGTGATTAGTTATTATTATTTTAAATTTGAATTTAATACTGAGATTACTTTTTTAATCCAACAATAACAACCAATAACAACCTGCTACTTAGGATTTGTTGTAAAAATTATGTGCACATATCATTTCTAAAAAAAAAAATTGTAGAATAGATTTGTGGCAATAACATTGCCGAAATAGGAGGGACAAAAAATTATTGCAATTAGTTTATAGCAATGACATTGTCAAAATAGAGGAAAAAAAATTTGTGCCAAAAATGGGAGGGAAAAAAAACGTTAAAATATATATATATATATATATATATATATGGACATGAAGTAAAACAAATTCATCATAAACATATCTAAAAGCACAACCTTGCCTAGGGAAACACCCAACTTTTGGCATCAAGCATGGACACAACACGATTACTTCTGTACATGATTACGTATTGTAATTCTTTAGACTTCTTTGTGTTCTTTGCACGTGAAGTAGTCCTTTTTTTTGCCAATAATTTTTTTTTAACGTTTTTTTCCCTCCCATTCTCGGCAATGGTATTGCCACAGTTTTTTTTTCTCTATTTCGGTAATGCCATTGCCACAAACCAATTACAACAAAATTTTTTTCCCCTCTTATTTTGGCAATGCCATTGCCACAAATCCATTCTACCCTTTTTTTTTTTTTTTGAGAAATGATAAGTGCACACAATTTTTACAACAAATCCTAAGTGGTAGGTTGTTACTTGTTGTTATTATTGGATTAAAAAAGTAATCTCAGTGTTAAATTCAAATTTGAACTAATAATAACTAATTACCTGTGATTTGTTGTAAAAATATTGTGGACGCAGCACCTTTTTTTTTAATTCCTCCCTAGATTTCGGCAACCACTATTTTTTTTTTCCCCTTCCATTTTCGGCAATGGCATTGCCACAATTGGTTTCCCTTTGGGCACCTAGCACTAGCACACTTCGAGCACTTCACACCCACTCGGTCAGCCTATTTGGGCAGCAGGAATTTCGGTAATGCCATTGCCGAAATTCAAAATCTTCTCTCTCCCACTTTTTCTCTTTCTCTCTCATACTTTTGTTAGAATTTTGGCAACACCGTTACTGAAATTTACTCTCTTTCCTTGGAACAGTGCCCATAATGTAAATAAACTCGAGATTCAACAATATTTAGCCAAAAGACTCGACATGCAGCAATCATATTAATTTAAGAAACATCCTCGTTTATTTTAAGGCATTTATGAGGAAGTGTTGGATTCAATTAGGCCCAGAGACCCTGGCCCAAAATAGAAGATTGGGCTAATTACAAGAATTTGGTTTTGTTGCTATGAGCCTATGACCAATGTTAATCCCCACAGATCCATTGAAATCGAATAATGCCAATTGGGTCACATGTTTTTTTTTATTTTTGTTTTAGATTCAATTGGGCACAGCTCATTTAAATTTAAATGGAGTGGATTAGACTGTTGTCCAAATTTTGGTTCCATTCTTGAACTATTGGACCCACTAAGGTTCAATATATCATGAATATATTTTGATCACCTAAATATTTTTCTATTTTAATATATTAAAACTAACACACTGCATACTGTATATTTACCAAGTAGCTCAATATATGTATGTATTAAAATAGTTAATTTACTTTATATAAAACTCTATTAAATTTTTAAGTGACTAATTAATTATTAATTATAAAGATAGTTTCAATCATATTTGTAAAGTATTTTCTTTCTGTAACATATATTTTTTAACTACTAAGTACATCGAAAGTTCAAACTACTAGTATTAGAATGATGACATGAAAAAGTGTAGGTGTTAAAAACTCTTGTGACAAAATTTAAAAAAAACTAAAAGGTCAATTAAAAATAAAAAGTGTTCATTTTATAATGTTCTGTAGATTATGATGATCTACTTGTACAGTTGTACAAATCAATGTCCCCATTTGTGTAACTCTTCAGCCCATAATGTTGCCCGTTGGGCTTTTCTTTGTTTGGCATTAGAACCCAACCCATGTCATCCATCTCCTCTTGGGTCCTTTCAGAGGATGATAATGGGCTGGTTTTTCTACCAGCTTTTGTTCTCTTTTGGGCTTTCTTAATAAAATCTTCAGTTACTTACCCAGAAAAAATAAAATAAAAAAAGCAGTTTCAAACATGAAAGGATTTTATCTCTAGTAGACATAGAAACATAACCTCAAAAATCAGAACAGCCCAAAAAAAAAAATCAATATTGCATTGCTTGCTGTTCCCTAAGGGTTGCCACACAATAAAGAAATAAATAAATGAATGCAATCCACACCAAATCTATTAATAATTAACTATATCCATCTACATTAGTATCCAAATTAGTGAGCCACATTACAAATGCTTTCATAGTTTAGGATGGTTAGTAAGTTAGTAACCCACTCAATCATTAATTTTGACACTAATTAATTAGATGTTGGGTCAGACATTGCATATTAACATTAAAATAGGGCATTAAATTACAAAATCTTGAAGTCTATGGAGTACATTACAAATATCCCATAATTTAGAATACCTTTTGCTGGGTCTGTATAATTGTGTCTTTATTCATTTGTCTTTGGTTGTCAATACCATAAGCACTAAAAAAGGAAAAGAAAAAACGATAGAAGAATGATAAAAAGTGTTCTACTGAATACTGATTGAGTAATAGTCATATAGAAGACTTACAATCACATGTGCAACAAAGATTAGGCCCACAATGTCATCATTAAGAGATAACATGTACTGGGCTTGTATGACATGGTTCTCATGGTAGGAAAGTGACCTATGAATGGTTTCACATGTTCTTAGTTCACCCAACAATTGTTCCTTATCAGCCTTTCTGTATTAAATGATTTATTGTATTCACTCTTCTTTTTTTTTCTTTTTCTTTTTTATCCAGTAGAGTAATAAAAAAATGTTAGGAAACTATGATTTGTATCATGTTTTCTTAGATTATGGTTGCGTTTTGGGTTTAAAATGAACTTTTGTAAGAAAGTTATGAAGAAATGCAGTTGTAAAATAGAGTTTTAAGTTTTAAAAATGCCCTTTTAATCTCCAAAACACTTCACCAAACTAACCCTACATTTCATGAGTTTGTCATATATATAAGAATTTTTAACCTTGTTTTCATACAAATCACTATTGCCTCATGTGTTTAGGTGCAAATATAGATGATAATATGTGTTAACAATATAAAGAGAGAGAATGACTGAATAGTCAGTATATTGATGTGTGTCAAACAATGTACAAAAGAGAGCCTTATATAGGCTAGGTATGTGTGTAGTACAAGTAACATGAGTGCAGTACAAGTAATATACTGGGCTAAGCCCAATGGGCTAATCTAGCCTAATCTATACACTAACATCCCCCCTCAAACTCGAGGTGGCAAGGAGAAAGCCAACTGGAGTTTGGATATAAGATCTCGAAGACGACCAGGCGGGTGAGACTTGGTGAAGATATCAGCAGGCTGGTCAGCAGATGAGATGGAGAACAACTTGAGATTGCCTTTCTTAAAATGCTGGCAAGTGATGTGGCAGTCGATCTCAATGTGCTTGGTGCGTTCGTGGAAGACATCATTATGAGCAATGTAGATAGCACTATGATTGTCACAATAAAGAGGAGTAGCAGTGGGCTATGGAGCATCCATGTCAGCCAAGAGCCAACGGAGCCAGACAAGTTCGCAGGTGGTGTCGGCAAGGGCACGATACTCAGCCTCAGTACTGGAACGGGAAACAACATCTTGCTTTTTGCTACGCCACGAGACAAGAAAAGTACCCAACAGGAAACAGAAACCTGTGATACAGCATCGATCAGTCGGATCACCTGCCCAGTCCGCATCTGAATAAGCATGAAGTTCAAGAGAAAACCGAGAGGAGTAGTATAGACCATGATAAAGTGTGCCCTTGACATATCGGAGAATCCGAAGAACAGCAGCATAGTGGACAGAACGAGGGGCATCCATGAACTTACTAACCATACCCACGGCATGTGAAATATCCGAACGAGTAACAGTGAGATAGATCAGACTACCAACCAACTGACGATAGCGAGTAGCATCAGATATAGATTCATCATCCAAGGGTGTGAGCTTTGCATTGTATTCCAAAGGAGTGGAAACAGTCTTGTTGTCAGTGATACCGGCTTTGGAGAGAAGATCAGAAGCATATTTAGCTTGGGAAAGATAGTATCCATCAGAGGATGAGGTAACCTCAAGCCCAAGAAAATAGCTGAGAGTGCCCAAATCTTTCATCTCAAAATGCTGACTAAGGAAGTGCTGAAGAGAGCAGATACCTGCAGAATCATCTCCAGTAATAATCATATCATCAACATAGAGAAGAATAAGAGTGATACCAGCAGAGGATCTTCGAACGAAGAGAGCAGTGTCATGAGGACTCGAAGTGAAACCCTGCTGAGCAACAACTGAGCTAAAATTTTCAAACCAAGCTTGAGGAGCCTGCTTGAGGCCATAAAGAGCACGGCGAAGGCGACAAACTTGACTGCCTGAGTGTGGATAGCCAGGGGGTGGTTGCATGTACACTTCTTCTTGAAGGTCTCCATTGAGGAAAGCATTCTTCACATCCATTTGATAAAGAGGCCAACGGCGAATAGCAGCCACAACAATGAGACATCTGACAGATGTAAGGCGAGCAACAAGAGCAAAAGTTTCCTCATAGTCAATGCCATACTCCTGGGTAAAGCCCTTAGCAACTAGGCGAGCTTTGTATCGTTCAACAGATCCATCAGCCTTGGTCTTGATCTTGTAAACCCACCTACAACCTACTACAGACTGACCAGGAGGCAAATCAACCATATCCCAAGTGTGATTTTTATGAAGGGCATCTAGTTCATCATTCATAGCTTGCTGCCAAAGAGGGTCAGTATGGGCCTCACGATAGGTGTGAGGTTCATAGAGGGTGGCAAGGGCAAAAGTGCAGTGATAATCAGAGAGATAAGGGGGAGGAATGCTTACCCGAGTGGAACGACGAAATTCAGGACCATCAGAAGACTCAGGAGAGGGTGGTGCCACAGGATCCAAGATAGGCGGGTCATATGCCGGGGACAGAACCGGAGATGAGTCGTCTGGAAAGGCAGCCGATGTTGAAGAATCCTCCACAAGTTCAGGATAGAGAGGGAGGAAAAGATCAGTAAAAATGGGAGACTCAGAGGAAGAGGATGTAGGAAACTGCTGAAAACTCGTGAAATAACGATGTTCCTAAAACTCAACATGACGGGAGACACGAAGACGATGAGAAATGGGATCATAGCAGCGAAACCCCTTTTGAGATACACCATAACCAAGGAAACAACAGAGACGAGCACGAGGTTGGAGCTTTGTTCATTCAGAAGGAGGAAGAGAAACAAAGCAAGCACAACCAAAAACCCGAAGAGAGGAGTAGTCGAGGGTTTGACCATAGAGAAGCTCAAATGGTGATTTGTTGTGTGTAGTTGGTGAAGGGATACAAATGATGGTGTATACAGCTGTGAGTGCAGCCTCACCCCAAAAGCGCTCAGGAAGAGAGGCAGAAATGAGAAGGGTGCAGACAACATCAAGAATGTGACGATGTTTTCGTTCTGCACGACCATTTTGTTGAGAGGTGTAAGGACAAGATCGCTGAGTAAGTGTACCATGATTGTATAAAAATGATAGGAAAGATTTATCATTATATTCTTGAGCATTATCTGATCGAAAAACTTTGACGGTGCGATTGAACTGTGTTTCAATCATTTTATGAAATGTTTGGTAAATAGACACAAGTTCAGACCTATGGTGAAGCAGATAAATCCAAGTATATCGAGAAAAATCATCCACAAATATGACAAAATATCTAGATCCCCCCTCAGTAGGAATAGGTGCAGGACCCCAAATATCAGAATGTATAAAATCAAAAGGTGCAGAAGAAAATGAGTCACTTTTATTAAAGGGTAATTTTGTTTGTTTGCCAAAATGACAGGAAGTACAATCAAATTTTTGAAATTGAACTGAACCTAAATGACCTTGAGAAGCTAACAACTGAAGACGAGATAAGGATGGATAACCAAGACGAGCATGCCATAGATCAGGTGAGGAGGTGACAGTGGTAGCAGCTGCAGAAATAACTTGTGAATGAATCTTCAAGTCATGAACCTCAAACATGCGACCAACCTTACAGCCTGTCCCAAGCACTTGACCCGTCCGGGGATCCTGCACATCCACACCATGATTAGTAAATAGAAGATCTACGCCTAATTCACAAATTTGACCAACAGAAAGCAAATTGAGGGATAACTTTGGGATATGAAAAGTGTCACTAAGGGATAAACAAGGAGAAAAGATTGTTCTTTTATGACTAACAGGCATAGGAGTGCCTTATCAGCAGTGTAAATGGTGATTGGATGTTCTAAGGGTGCCTTATCAGAAAATTGGGATTCATCAGGAGTCATATGATTACAACATGCAGTATCAAAAAACCAAGGTTGTTTACTTGAGGTGACAGAAAGGGCAGTGGAAGTGCAGGATAAAACCTGTTGAACAACTGCCTCAATATCAGCCGTAGTAAGTGAGGAAGCCAAAGATGGACCTGTAGGAACCGATGGATCGAAATGACATACAGCAGCTGCCCGAGGAAGAGAAGCTTTATTCTGCTCTTGCATAAATTTCTACAGTTTGCGACAAACTGAGATGTCATGGCCTTTAGTACGGCAAAACTCGCAGCGAGTACCTTTGGAAGACTGAGAGGTGGGACGCCCAGAGTTTATTCATGGAGGAGCAGTGAATGCAGCAATGGGAGGCTGCGAAGATGGTGTAGCCAATACATGATCAGATGACGACATGTGATGAGTAGGCCGACGGTTTTCCTCAGAAATGAGCTCATTGACTGCAGCATCAAGAGAAGGAGTAGGAGACCGGCTAAGCAGAGAAGCTCTAGTAGGCTCAAAATCCTCACACAAACCCATCATGAAGTGCATAAATTTACGGCGATCTCGATATTTGACAAAGAGCTCAATGTCCTTAGAACACACTAGTGGAGGATCTGCAGCAGAGAGTTGTTCCCACATAGTAGAAGTCTGAGAATAAAAATCAAAAATAGACTGACCTGTCTCTTGGCGCATTTGATAAAGTTTTGATTCAATGTGGAACTCCAAGCTTGAATCATTAGTACAATTATAGCGATCAGCCAAAAATTTCCAAGCAGCCTCAGCAGTCTCAAGACGAGGAAGAAGATTATGAATGGAGGGAATAGAGGTATTGATAAACCAAGACAAGATCTTACTCTGAATACTCTCCCATTCCTCTAGGCGTTCTTCATAATCATTTGTTGTAACTGTAGTCTTGGAAGATTCTTCAGCAGCTGTGGCTTTGGACTTAGGGTTTGGTACTGGCTTAGGAATTGAACCAGTCACATATCTCCACAGTTTACGGCCCTTGAGAAAGACAGTCATATTCTGAGACCATGCATGATAGCTAGTAGGACCATCCAACATAATGGTGATAGGACGTATGATGTCTCGTTCATTTTGTTGAGTCATAATGAAGAAAATGACCAAAAAGTGAGATTTAGAGACCTCAAATGCAGAAACGGGGCTCAAAATCGGAATTTACGCGAAAAACTGAGCAAGACAGGTCAGGTTGAAAATTTTTGACTTTGGTCAACGGTCAACGGTCAACGGTGCTGTCTGCTGACGTCACTGGATGACATGTGATGCTGATGTGGCGATAACGTGCTAGGGCTGACGTGGCACTCAGAGGAGTTGGGCACGTGAAGGCGCATGGCGCGTGAAGGCGCGTGAAGGAAGAATGTCAGGCGCGTGGGAGCACGTGAGACTTCGCGGCGGCGCGTGGTGGCTCGTGTAGCGCATGTTCGACAGCCGAAAACTTTGGGCGGCGCGTGAGAGCTCCTTTGGGACAGTTTCTGGCTGGGTTTTGATCGGGGAAGTCTAATCTATCACGTCGTATCTGTGGTTCGACGATTTGATTGATGAATATACTAGATCCGAAAGGTAGTGGTTGGGTGTGACGGCGGTGACTCGCTTCTGACGGTGGCTACCGGTGAAAGCGAGGGCAGCGGAAGAACGCCAGAAAATACCACTAGGTCAGAGCAATGGCTCTGATACCATGTTAACAATATAAAGAGAGAGAATGACTGAATAGTCAGTATATTGATGTGTGTCAAATAATGTACAAAAGAGAGCCTTATATAGGCTAGGTATGTGTGCAGTACAAGTAATATACTGGGTTAAGCCCAATGGGCTAATCTAGCCTAATCTATACACTTACAATATGAATTGAATATTTGTGTTTATTTAAAAAAAAAAAAAAAAAAAAGGACAACACTATTACACGTATATGCTTAATTAGCTAGGGTCTTAAACCACTTTTATATCTCTTTATCCCATTTTCTATTTCATTGGAATAAGCAAGCTTTAGTATCGGTAGGAAAAGTGGTTGGCATGCATGCAAATGATTAGAAGTGGATCCAATGGAATCCTTCCAAGATATTGATTGAACCCATTGGACCATGAAAATGTTTATTCATCTGGAAGTACACTTTTCTTTGTATAGTATTCATCTTTTCAGGTGGGAAAAAAAAAGACTCAAAAGTTAGCTTCAGATAGTACCAACTTCAACCAAGCTAAATTGATAACTATTTTCTGTTTCCCCTTTTTTGTTTTATCTTTATGTTGGTATATTTGCACTCAATTTCTTTTTCTTTTTCTTTTTTTGATAAAATTTTCACTCAATTTCCTTTATAATAATGATCATAATACCAACTTCAACCAAGCGACAACTAATATTCATGATTTCCTTGGATATGGTCTAGGCTATTTCCAGTTAGACTTGTCCATGAATAAATGACATTGCCATAAAACGAATGACATAAATTTTGATTTAAACATAAAAATGGATAAAGAGAACAACTTGAAATCTTACCAGGATATGCACATAGTTACAGAAAGAACATGAACACAAAATCCCATAAGTTGAAATGATGAAAATTGCGAATGAAATCATCTTCATGACCACCATTGCTATCACAATCCAATGGACTCCACCATGAAATGACAAACCAGTTCCATACAAAGCATGTGTTAACACGTCCGTTTGGATACAACTTATTGTTGTTGAAAACTGATTATTGCTGAAAACTCTATAACAAAATAATTTTTAAATATATAAATAGTTCGGTGTGACCTATTTTTAATATTTTTTAATGCGTAAACAGTGTATACACAGTACATAAACAGTGCATATACTATTTATGAATAGTAAATATTGTCTTTCAAAGTCAACAAATGCAAAAAAGAAAAAAAAATGCAACATTAAAATGCAAGGCAGGAAACTTCTGTATCCAAACCATCACTTAGTTTAAGGACCGGCTTGTGTCCAGTGAAAGTTTTCACTGGACACGTTAGATAACTTTTACTGGACACGTTAGATCTTGGACACGTGTTTACTCTTGAACATGTATTCAAATCCTGACGTGTCCAGTGAAAATTTTCACTGGACACAAGCCTTGCCCCTTAGTTTAAAGCTATGAGGAATGAGTGACACGGTGACACCTACAAAATTCAATTCCAAGCTAATTTTGTCACCTAGTTTGCTTATAAACCAAATGAGGAAACTAGGGGTATAAAAATTTATTACTTAATTTAAAGCTACGAGATTTGATTCATTTTGAAAGCAAGAAACAAGTTCCCAAGTTGTTCACCCATGGGCATGTCAGAGACTTCGTACTAATTGGTCACACTCTTAGCTGTAGGTCTATTACTTTGGAGACAAGAAAGGCCCAGCTGCATTTAATGAGATATAACAAAACAAAAAACTTCAAACTAGGGCCAATGTTTAAAATCAAGAGTCTGGTTTTGGGTCACTGTTAATTGAATTTAGCTTGAATTTCAACAATCCGCAATAATTGCCTACAAATCCTTTCTTGGTGCTCTCACTTAAATATAATAGATCGCTTGTATTAAACTCAAATATTAATTGAAAATTTTATTTATGCACGTTAGTCTTTTTTATTATTAATTAATTAATTATGCATGTTATGTTTCCTCTTGTGGGGCCAAGATTTACGAGAACTGAAATTCAAATTTTTACGAGAAAATTTCACATATATATATATATATATATATACTTAAATTAAACTACAATAAAATTTTTATTTTATATATAAAAATAAAAATAAAAAAATACTTAAGTGAGAAAGTATCTAATTTTTCCATTTCTTTTCTCAAACTTTTTTGCTGGTTGCAATTTCTCTAAAATGAAAAGGTTCATGTTGTGATATTTAAATAAATAATAATAAAATCATTTGGAAGTTTGACATATTGTACTGTGTATTGTGCACTACTGTACTCATTGTCCAACAATCATAATAAAAAAATTAGTAAAAAATAAAAATGCAAATATTATAGAAGTTAATGCTTTTTTTGTTTGGCGTACTGTAAGAATTAAAACTCTTCACCAATTGTCTAGTTATAAAGTTCTTTAAAACGTGAGCTTGTAAGGGTATTACAGTGGTTGAATATATGTTATGGTTAATTAAAATAAATGTGATTAGTCTAAATTTATTCATCGTGGAGTCAACTTTATTGTAGAGTCGACTTTCAACTTTTTTGTGGAGTCAACTTTAGTGCACCCCTTGCGGGTATCCCCACCGACATCAGATGGATAGCATTTTTTATCTTTATTTATTTATTTTTTTTTTTTTTGAGAGGATAAAAATGCAACATAGTTGGGAAGGAAAACATGTTGTAAAGAGAAGTTGGTTGTGGCAGGATTGCGGTAACTTAGGGTCTGTTGAGTACATGTATTTAAACATATGTTTTTAGTTTTTAAATAACATTACATGTATTTTTATATAGTTTTTTACCTACATATATTTTTAAAAAATACAAACAACGTTATTAGAACAATATTGCCAAACAGACCCTTAAATTGTTTTACTTATTTGTCCTTGGATATGGTAATGGAGGGTAACAACTAACAAGTATCTATAAGTAGAAACACACCACAAATTTCATAATTATTTTATTAGAGACAAAAATCTTATCAATGGAAAACTTATACGAGAAGTATTAAAAATTGGTCAACTTAATTATCGTGAAAAATGTTGAATTATTTTAAAATTTTAAGTTATATAATAATAATTAATAAATGGATCCATTTAATGTATGCCTTTAAGGTAATCATTCATGATAAGATATTTTTTATAGAAACTTAAAAAATCTGTCAAAAAAATTAGTCACTTTTTTTATTTTTTTCATAAAAGATTTTTTAAGATAGCTTACTAATGTATATTTTAAGGGCACACGTTAGTAAAACTCTTAATACATATTCAATTATGACTCAAATTGTCTCAAATTTTTTGTCATGTTTAGAAAATCTAACTTTTTAAAATAACATCATTTAATATTATGTCTTTCAAGGTTTATTTGTTGATAGAGGGGTTATTTCATGTATCATACATGCATCCTCCTCGTAATGGGCAAATTTTATATGAAATTCATAAGAGTTAAAACACTTCTTTTTTTTTTTTCTTTTCTTTTTTTTATGGGAACATTTCTCATTTTTATAAGGAAAATATATCTCTCTTTTTTCAATGGAAATACATCGATCCTATAAATGAAATAATTATAAAAAATTGTAGTAGAATATTATAAGTACAATAAATGAGAACTCATTCTTAGAGCATTCACAGCATATATGGTATAAAAAATGTCATTTTGGCACACCAAAAACTTACTTTATTATTTTTCCACGTCATTTTACAACATCTCATTTATCAGATGTTTTATCATTCAATTCTATACATTAAAATAATATTTACTACACATTAAAATAATATATTATCTCCTCTTCATTATCATCAACAACAACAACAACATCAACGCCAATCAACAACAGCTACAATAACAACACCAACAAATTCCAAATCCAAAAACCTCAACAAAACAAAAAAAAAACAAAACAAAACAAAAAAGCCGTACCAAACCATCACAACAACCATCACAACACAGCAGCAATAGCCACTTCCACCGTTGCCCCACCATCCACAACCACAAACTACGGCAGCAGGAAAAAGGAAAAAGAAACACAATCCAGGCCCCAACAACCTTCCTCTTCCGCCACTTCTCAACCGGCAACCACCAACCACAGCAAAAAAAAAGACCCCCACAATCCAGCCACCACCAACCTTCCTCTTCCACCTCTCAACCACAACCACAAACACAGCACAGTCACCGTGACTCGCTTCTCACCGAAATCAAGCCATCGAAGCTCAACCTTGAACCTCAATCCAAATCAAAACCCAATCTCAAACGCGATCCATGATCCGGCCATAACCCACAACCTCAAACCAAATCACCTGAATCAACCCATCGAAACCACAACCCACAACTTCAACCCACCCCATCGAAGCCACTTGACTCACCACCCACAACCTCAACCCAAATCAAAACCTAATCACAAACCCAAAACCCACCAAATCAACCAAAATCGAAGCATGAGGCGGCGAGATCAATGGCGAGGACTGGCGAGATCGGCAGCAAGGATTGGAAAGTGAGGCTGCGAGATCGATGGTGAGCAACTTTCTTGAACAAGGAGGAGAGGGAAGAGATAAAGAGTGACAGAGAGAGAAGAAATGAGATAGAGTCGACAAAGAGAGATATCTGTGGAAGAGGAGAGAGAAAAACGCAATAAAATAATAATATCCCATTTTGCCATTGTTGTCTGTACCGTCTCATATTTGAGACGATACTGTAGCAATGTGGCATAATTTTTGAGATTTGGAACATCTGATAAAACTTCATTTTTGTATTTGGTGTGCCAAATGTGCCTAATATTTGGCATTTGGCACATTTGAGGGAGCTACTACAGATGCTCTTACATGAATAATAGATCTCACTAAAAAATTTATTAATGAAATCTATGTAAGAGAAGTGATCCAGTGTTTATTTATTGTATTATCAAAATATTTTATAATTAATCAAAAAAATTTGAGAAGAATAATTAAAAAATAACTATTGGTCTTGGTCCATTGACACACAAAGACCGAAGTACTGTCTCTACTCTCTTATCTCTATTGTCCTCTTTTACTCTGGTCAACAAACAACGCCTTTTTTGTATGTTTTGCGTAGTATTACTGTATTAGAATTTTTTTGGTGAACATGGAATATATTAATTAAAAGCTAGAAGCTCCCATCAAAAAAAAAAAAAAAGCTAGAAGCCAACCACAGTGGCTGCAGAGCTACAAATACGGTTACTGTATTAGATTTACTCCTATGGCTTTAAAAAATTATCAAAACCTTATGTTTAAAACTTTAATCTATCTTGTGCTTAAAAAATTCTATTGTCTAGCTTATGAAATTGAGGGTCCTTGATCACTTTTGGTGTGCTTAATTATTAAACTCCAAGTAAAACAAAAAGACCTTTTGGACTTGCATGGCACATCTTTTATCGTATTCTCAATACAAATCGACCAAATTTAATTGCTTTTATGGCTTAAATCTTACATTAAAGTAAGAGATTAGGCATACCCCTTGCTTTGATATGTGTGTTAAACAGTTAAATCACTGTTGTTATTATAATAAAAAACTGTAGCCAAGAATCAAGATACCCCAATTTCTAGAAAATGACTCAAGGGTACTTAGTTCAACTGCATCACAATGTTTAATGTGACAAACTAAATAACACGTACCAAACATGCATTATTTTAAACCTCATTTCTCTGTTTGTTCTTCCTTTTTGTCATGTTAATAGTTTTGTAGCTAATTTTACGGATGTCCTTCAGTTTTAAAAAACACAAATTTTAATAATTAAAAACCACTGTAATGGACAAGAATATTTTGATTAACACGTTCTAATTCTCGTGCTTTTCCTATACATGCCTTTGTCTTATGCGATGATTAACTTTCTGATTGTATAAGACAAATAAACAAATTATTTATCAAAAAAGACAGAAATTTTTTTTTTCTTTATTTCTAATATGAATGTTAAAGTCTTTTAGAGTATTTGACAAATTTTTAGGTGAATGAAATCTCGTTATCTTACACGCATAATAATTATAAGAAAGAATCCTTTAGAGTAATCCAATGTATTGGTAAAGAGACCTACATTCATACCTCATGGATTATATAAGACTTGAAACCATAAGGTGAACATCGAGTAACAAATTACACAATTTATTTTGCATTTTTACGAGCACATGACTAATTTTCGGATGGGTATACCATTGTTGCTATTGTCGCTGTATAAATTTAGAATTTCCTAACTTTTTAAAGGACACAACAAGTGGGACAACATGGATACCAGACCTATAAAAGCACAAAATTAATGTGTAAAAAGTCATGGAAAGCAGATGTGACAATTCATCTGTAGTTATTAATCCATGTAATAGTGCGTACATTGAAGACAAGTGGCATGATGCATTTTTAAGAAGTTACAAACAACATTTAACACCGCAACAAGTGTCACTCCAGTCAAGAGAAAGAGAGACGCGCAAAACGAACAATCATTGATAATCGTAAAACGTCTCAAGTATAAATAGAGATCTCATTATTGACAAAAGAAACTACTCTCCACTGGCAAGCTTGTTCATGCATATATATTGTTCTCTTGTGATTGTAGTTCCTTGGTAATTTCCACTAGTTTGTAGGGCTCGAAAGGCGTTTGTACTAGTAAGCGGATTTCCTTTTATTCGATTACTTTTATCAATCTTGTTTATCCAATTTTATTTAATTTGATTCATGTTCTTAGTTTTTTTTCCCCCTTCCTTTTGAGAATCATGTTTTAATTAGTTGTTAATCACTTTTAACTCTTACAAATTGTCATTGATTTGATTAACCATCCATTTTAGGACATACATTAACCATTCATTCTAAGAAACATTTTATAGGAAATTAAAAAAAACTGTGAAAACATAAAATTTAATCACCTTTTTCATTTTTTTTTAAATTATTAAAATAGTTTACTAATAAGACAAAGTTTAGTTACATAATTGGTTGTACAACATTATTCAATATATTTTTTATTTTATTTTTTTCTGAGGAGGTCAATATCTTTTTATTGAATGTGAATTTTGACAAATCCACCATTGGATTACATCTTTTTCTTATATCCTCTATGCTTGCAAAATTTCTAAAAAATTAAAGATCAATTGCTTGTCATCAATAAATTGTTCAAATTGCAAGTTTTTGTAATTTAAAACTATACATAAAATATGAGCTTATAGATCATATAGTAAATAATATCCAATTAAGAGCGTAAAGAACATATAATTCAATAGTTAGATATTTAAAATATGTAATAATGTTTATTTTATTAAATAAAATTGTAACCTTAAGGCTCCGCTTGGAAGGAGGGAATGGAATGGAATGGAAAGGAATAAAAAGAATAATTTTAGAATATTCTTCTCTTCTCTTGTTTGGGAGTTTTAATGAAGGGAATGAAAAGTCAATTCCCTTGTTTGGGAGTTTAAGTGGGAGGGAATGGAATGAGTATTAGGAAACACTCATTCCTCTCTATTCCCTTAAAACCTCAAATTTTCATTCCTCTCGAAATTGGGAGGAATGGGAGGGAATAAAATTAGATTTAATGATTTTTTACTAAAACTCCTAAAATACCCTATATATTCAACCATTTATTTTAAAATAGGGGTCTAATAGTAATATTGTCATAAAATGATTCCATTCCATTCCTTTATTTTAAAATATCCAATCAAGGTTACTTAATTCCATTCCATTCCATTCTTTTCTATTCATTTCCCTTACTTAAATACATTCCATTCCATTCTATTCATTTCTATTCCCTTATGATCATCTCATTCTATTTTATTCCATTCCATTATGAACTCCCCAGCGGAGCCTAAATTACAACCAATTTTATAGTTAAATTTTATCCTTATTAATATATGTCCAAGTTATTAAAACTTTATTTATTTTTGCTGAGAATAAAACCCTTATTTTTTTTATGTCTAAAACTTGGAAACCTGGCCTTATATAAATTGTTAATTCAAACGGTTGATTGATCAACTTGATCTAGTAGTTTTTTCATAAAAAGAATATACTAATAAATTATTACCCCCAAAAAAAAAAATACTAATAAAGTACTCCTCGAAGTAGAATCAACAGATTGAGTAATAGTAATACAAAAAAAATATGTTCCGCAGGTTCGAAACCTGTGGGACACGATCCGGGATACGTGGCGTCAAAAACTGAGTTACTACGTCAGCACGCCGAAACGCCGTCGTTAATTCACGCGGTCCCCCCACCCCATGCAGCAGCAGTAGTAATCAAGGACACTTGGCTCCGTGAGCTAACAGCGTGAGAAAATAACGTTTTATAAAATGCATCGGGAAATGGGTGCCATACGATGCTGACACCTCTGATTGATAAGGCTCATGGCTGGTGAGGGAGGCAGTGCCAACTAAGCCAACCTTGACAGTTGTCGGCGATGTGAAACGGCGAGTGGGTCCCCCCATTTTTTGTGTCGCACTCACATTAATACGTACAAAAATCTATTTTTATTTAATATTAGGTTTTTTTTTTTTTTTTTTTTTAAGTATTGGCTTTTCAAAATCATGATTATTTATTTTATACTATATTGTATTAAAAAATAAATTGGTGTAGCAGGTGTATGTACCAGAATATCTAAGAGCATTCGCATCAGTGTGTTTATTTTACACATCTATTTTTACACTAAAAATCTACTTTTTCTATTTTACACATTCACTTTTACAAAACACCCACATCAATTCATTTATTTTACAAAATATTTCAATAAAATATTCATTACACTCTATTTTTTTATTATTTCTTTTTACCTACCTACCTTAAATACCCGCGCCCTCTCTCTCTCTTCCATTTTCTGGTTTCTTTTTTACGCTCTCACTCTCTCTCTCTACACACCCATCTCTCTGGTCTTCTCTTCCAAATCATCCACCCCGGCTCCGACCACCAAACGCCACCGATCCACCACCCTCCACCACCGAAGCTCCGCATCAACGATCTCCACAGCCCCGCATCACCGATCCACCACCAAATCACAAAACCCATCCGCCACAGCTCCGACCACCAAACGCCACCGATCCACCACCAAATCTCCACCACCGAAGCTCCGCATCAACGATCTCCACAGTCGCATCACCAATCCACCACCAAATCACAAAACTCATCCGCCACAGCTCCGATCCACCACCAAATCTCCACCACCGAAGCTTTGCATCCACAGCTCAGCCGATCTCCGAGCTCCGATCCACCACGCTGAAACCGATCTCCGATCTACGCTCCGGTCCAATCTCCGAGCTGATCTATGCCACCAAACGCCGCAGCTCCGACCACCGCTCCGATCTCCGTGTTTGTGTATCTCTGTGTTTTTTTTTTTTTTTTTTTTTAAGCAAGTGTATCTCTGTTGATTTGTCTGGATATGTTTGTGTGTGGATGTGGTTGTGTGCATCTTAGGAAAAAGAGGAAGATGAGATACTGAGTTGGTTGAGCCGGAGAAGAGAGAGAAAAAAACGAGCGAACGGAAATGATTAAATTATTCTTTACACGAGCTACAGTAACCGTGTATATTTACACGGTTACTGTAGCTCGTGTAAAGAAATACACATTTTTATACAATTTTAGAAGAGCTGATGGGGTGCATTTTTGAGCAAAAATGTGTAAAAACTGAGGTTTACATAATTTTACATGATTTTAAACACACTGATGCAAATGCTCTAAGGGCATTATATAACTTATTTTTTTAGTTGTTTCTTATTTTTCACATACTACAACTACTATTCACTCTTCTCCTTTGTCCTCAAGATAAATAAAGAAATAATAAAAAACTAACAACTTTGTAAATTTACACATTTTTTAGTAATACAAAATAGAAATTGTACTTTAATTTAATTTAAGTGTATATGTGTGTGAAGTTCCTTCTTGAAAACTTGAACTCCGACCGTTACTTATACTTTGTGGAGTGACTATCACAACAAAGATGTGCGATAGTTAAATTTACACTTTTTAAGCTTAGTGATCGTTTGGATCCCACGTTCACGTTTAGCGTTTTGCCTTTTGCCTTTTTTTTTTTTTTTTTACCAACGCCTCTTGCACTGTTCAATAATAGTGTTTTTAGCGTGAACAGTAGCTTGAAAATTTCTTTTTATTGTTTTCAGTAAAATAAACGATATCCAAACACACTCTTAATTAATATCGGTGATTTTGGAACTTAAAATGTGTAAAATTGTTAACTTATATTTTGTTAGAAATATTTTATTGTTAGAATGATAAAATAATAAAGATGGGTGAAAGAATTTATATTTAGCATAACAAAGATATCAACACGTTCCGGATTTATTAACAGGCTTAAAGAGCATTAACGTAACCATCTTTAAAAATTTTTAAATCCTCTGGTCCCAGAATCCAAACTTGGTACTATCAAAAACTCAATGCCATAACGTGAACGTGTGGTTGATCAGAAAAGGGTTGGAGAATAAGCCAAGTTTGAATGATTATTTACGATTATGGGAGTTGGGAGTTTTCTCTTTATGTGTGCTAAAATTTGGTTTTTTTACACGTGGCAAATGGGATTGAGTGCAGAAAATTCATCCATTGAGCAATGTGTGTGTTTTGTTTCTTCTAGGAAAATTGACCATAGACTGATAGTTTGTGTAAAAATCACTACAACAACAACAGCCTTTGGATTGGGGAATTGGGATTACTAATAAATCATCAACCCGGTTACATGCTCGAAAAGATTATGATTAATTAACTAATTGGCAAATGATTTTACTATCTGATTTTCTTTTTGGCAGCTTCAAACTTCAAAGGGGCAAGTGCTATATATGTATTAATGTATATCCAAGTTGGCTACTTGGTTTAGGTAAAATATGTTGTCTTTTTCAATGTTACACGATGTTGGTGTGAATTTGGGGCCTCTCTTGAGTTAAACCAATGGGAGAGAAAAGAAATATGTTAAAGGCCACAATAATTTACACAATTTTTTATCACAATTTATCACGTGACAAGCTATGTGTGATAGAGATATAGACCTAACATTTTTTTTTATCACTCATAACTTATCACGTAGCAAATTGTGGTGAAAATTGTATAAATTTTTGTGATCCTAACATTGTTCAAAAGAAAATGCGTAAATACTACAGTTTTAAACATTTTATAAATAAACCGACCATGTTGTCATTTGGCCTCTCTTGAGTTTAGAGTCTTTAGACCAATTGGAGAGAAGCATATTCTACCGCACGAGTTTTAGTAATTAGTGCAATCGTTTTCTATCATTTTGATAATAATATCTGTGATAAAAGACTTTTTTTTTTTTTTTTCACTAGATAATGTATATTATGACTTTTGATTTGGATGATTATACGAATTGGTCTGTTGCCGTTTTATCTTTTTATTACTAAATGAATTGGTCTGTCCTTCCTCCCAAAAAAAAAGAAAAGAAAAAGGAATTGGTTTGTCGTAGTTATATTAGCATCATCCATATAATATATATAACTAATTTAAGGTAAAAACATAAATAATTTCATAGATAGTGCAAAATTGTTGGAGTTATTCAATTATTTTATGGCATGTTCTGTTTTTCCGGCCTGTAATAGTAATCCCATGCATATGGCTATATGAGTCTATGCCCCCATCTTAGACCTTAGTTCCTCATTGCACTATTGTAAAAGACACAAAAGTAACTTCAAACGTAGTTCATTCAATATACCTAGTCCTAGTACAATTTTTTATACCCATATGCATATAGCTACGAGTCTATGCCCCATATTATATACTTCATTCAGTTCATTGTACTCTTATTAAAGATAAGTACTTACACATTTAGTTCTCAATTTTTATCTCATAGTTCAAAATGGGTTTTAACCATTCAAATATTACAATTTAGTTCTTATACATACTTTTAAGTGTGTGTCAAACGAACATACTAAAATAAGCACTGATACTAACATGGAGCCCAAGTAGCAGGGAAAAAAAAACAGCAAGAGAGGAAATCATCAACAGTGAAACAAAAACACAACCAATTAAGAGATTTTTCATTTTAAATCCCTACCCAAAAATATTGACATTAACGATTATTGTGTTCTCTATGAACCAAAACTTAATTTGTGCATCTCAATCTGAGACGGATACACTATTTGATGGGCTCGACATGAACAAACAAAAATTCCTACCAACTTTGTTGGTAAGAATATTGTTGGTGTTGAGGGAGTGTCCTCCACCATCCTAAAATTTCCCAATGCTAGGGTTCTACAGAAATACATAATTACAAGCATGCCCATTACAATACAAAGTATACCATTGTAAGAACCCACTATTAGAGAAAAGAATAATGGAACATCAAATTTACAAGTCCTATCAAACATATGTGTTCGCAGGTGATCTATAGACTTGTTGGTTAAAAGAAACAAAAGTTGTCAAAGTATAAGAGCCGACTACTATGGTAGTTACTGAGTTTAAGGTGGGTGGAAATGAAATTGAGGCATGGAGATGGAAAAGTACCAAAATTTGCAAACGCCCTAAATCTTACAATACTCTAGCTAGGATATTGAATATGATGTCTTTTGAGAGATGGTTGTTCCTTCATCAGAGAAAATCAGGCCTTGTTTGGATTTCACTGAACTGAGTTAACAAATCCTAATTTTGTTAACTCATAACCCAAAATCAGTGGGGCCCACGGGTAGCATGCTTGTTTGGATGAATTTCCAAACCATTAACTCAGTGATGATATCTCATAATTTTAAGTGATGGGTGAGCAATTTTGGAAATACGGTGAGACTGTTTTCAAGTTAAGAGTTTTGAGTTATCAGTGGTAGTTTTGTAAATTTCCAGCAAACATGGGTCCCACAGCAGTGTCTCGTCCCATCACTGCAAGCTTTTGTGAGCAACATATATTTTTCCTCATTACTTTCCCAACCACCAAACCATACTCTTATTCATCACTTTCCCTTTTCCCTTCTCCCTAACCCACAACACAAGCACAATCTGGTCCAAAAGTATTCTTGTAATCCATCTGAAAATATTTTGCTCTAGTTCGACCGATCAGCACAAGGCCCAGCTCCAACGAAGCTCTGTTACCGATTCCATTTTCAGGTGAGACCCAAACGCTCCCCCTTCATCTGTTTACATGCCCGAAGCTGCTAGGTTCTACATTCTCGGAGATGTGAAGGTCAATGGTTTGGATGAGGAGAAGTTGCAGATAACAGAGGAGTTATGGAGAGAATGGAGAGAGAAGCTGATGAGATTTGGTAGGAAGAGCATGAAGAAGAGAGATGTATTACACGCGAGTAGTCTGTTGCCGTTGTAGTGCTTTTGCAATACAATCAATGCTATGTGGGACCCAGTGAGTGATAGAAATGTGGGTTTTTGAATTTGAGATAACTATGAAAATTTTTAGCTAAACGAGCGTGAGAGTGAGTTATGAGTTTTATTAAGTTAGAGTTGTGAGATATTGGGATATGAGTTTGAGTGAGGAGATTTGATTTATAGGTGTTGGGATATGAGCGAGTGACAAAACAAACAAGGCCTCAATCTTTGGGCTAGATATTTTGGATAAAAATTAAAAAAAAAAAAAAAAAAAATCTTAAAATTCATGTGTAGCATGCGTGTTTTTTTTTTTTTTGTCTATATTCTTTCATATGGGCTCCACGTCAATAATAGTACTTTTTTTTTTGGAGAATAAACAGCAGAATTTTATTCAAAGAAAAAAATAAATTTATACAAAAGTAAGGCAGCATCTAGGAATGCTAAAGAAAAAAAACTGTACTAGCTACAGGGCTTTCTCTTCACTTATCAAAAAACAACTATATGCAAAGTTACACCAAGGAATGCCAAAGAAAAAACAAGACTATCTTACAATTACTCAAGACAAGCTTCCATAATTAGCTTCCAAATATTCTAAAGCATGGGTTGCAGCAAACCTGGCTAGAAAAGGGGGTCAGGACGTGGAGTACCGTAGCAAGCCTCATTCCGCTTATTCCAAATCATCTAACTGGTTGTGAAAAATATTGCAAACTTTAGGTCATTTTTCCTTTGCATAATTTGATCAGCCAAAGATTTGTGCAATGAGACATGATCTCCCTTAAGCATGTGGACTTCCAAACCTTATCAGAATATGTACAACTTAACATACCTTGGCCACCCAAATCACTTTCCAAATTTTATTGCACTGTGAGTAATTGGATGATTGGCCATGAGAAGATCTTAGTTGTTGAGTTTGGATCATCTTATATGCACTTTTTACCGAATATTCACCCGTGCCCAAGTTTGGATGTCTTGCACCACTCTATTGCTCAATGGGATGGATTTAATAACCTCATCTTTATGTGGGAGGAATACATGATCAATCATGGATACTCGCCATGATCTTGTAGTTGGATCAATGAGGTTATCCATTGTGGCCATTGTTGACATTGTGGAGCACGGGGTTACCACCTTGAATGACGGTGGGGTAGGAAGCCATCGGTCTTGCCAAATTCGAATTTTATTTTCGGTTCCTACTTGCCATCTCAATCCACTGTCTAAGACAGATCTGGTTGCCACTATACTGTTCCATGCAAAACTTCCTAAATTTGGTGATGGAGCATCTAAGAAAGATGAATTGGGAAAGTACTCGATTTTAATGTTTTTGTTACATCGTACTTTTCCATCCACTTGTTAATGGTAGGGGACTTTTTCATACACAATCAAAAGTGTAAGGATTAAAGTGAAACATTTGAAAGGTTAGAGACCATTTTGAAAGTTAAGGTAATTGTTGAGAATCAATGTGTAAATAAATATTTAATATACAGAATCTTAGAATATTTTGATCCCATTTCATTTTCCAACACTATTTGGTTGATTTGAACTCATATCATTAACTAACAAAGCCCCCCTTTAGCAAAAAAAGAGAGGCTAAATTAAAGATTACACCCTCTAAGTTTGCTTAAAAATTCAATTCAACTTTGTAACTTTTGATTCATTCATTTCAATTCTATAAATTTAGTTCTTGTTCATGTAGATCCATCCCTGTTTGTCTAGATTGTATTGTTAAACACCCAAAAAGTTAATTACTTTCATTTTTAGTGATTTTTGATAACAAAAATGGTTGAAATTTATTTCCCATAATTTCTTAAAAATAAAAATAAAAAATCAAATGAAACAAAACTACTTTATTATGAAAAATTCTTAGATATTACCCACCTTGCAGCAAAAGCAATAAATCAAATAACATTTTTCTGATTTTTTTATACCACTATTGACATGACTTTGAAAATGGGTTATAATAAAAAGTGGTGTTTTGTTGAAAATTGGTTAATGTTTTTTTTTTTTGATGGAATAAAAAATTGGTTAATGTTAGTTACTAACTAGTACTACCACTCAAAATTCAAAAATTATTCTAGGGCATTAATCACTCAAACTAAACAAAAGGTACCCCGTGCCCTCATAGATATAGTAGATTCTCTTAACTTTGCCCTTTAAATTTAATCAACCTTTAATTTGAATTTTTTTAAAATGAAAATAAATTTTGTGGGTCCCACAAGCATTTTACCCTTTATCCTTTGAAAACCAAGGCTGTGGATTTTGCCGCGCCGACTATTTAGGACAAAGAGGCCATAATCCAAACTTAACCTTTTTATCCCAAAGACCGCGCACACAAAAATTTTCAAATCTCGAAAACTCACCCTTCTTAAACGACGCCGTGTTCTGAGGCAAGCGGGGTAAACCAGCTGCCCTTGAAAAGTAATAACAATATTAAGTTCTTACCTACACTTTTTACCTGGTTGTCAGTGAAATCATTTTTGTTACTTTTGGTTGAGTTTCTTTAGAATTCTTTATGGATGTAACTTTTGAAGTTGATACTTGATGATGTACAATTTTTCATTATTTGTTTTTATACTTTTTTTTTTTTAACTAGATACATTTTTTTTTACTAGTTATAAAATTGATCAATTTTGGTGGTTGATTACTAAACTTTTCAAAAGGTCTTTAGTAAACATTTAAAAATAAAATATCAGAATCTATCATGCTATTATAAAGAGAATACAATTTGAGGGTTTCATCTTTTGATTTGACAATATAAATCATTATTAAATGGTTAAAAATAAAAATGACTATATTTAAAAGACATAAACTGGTGAAATTCAAATTGCTAAAGTAAAAAAGATATAATTTTTTTTAAATGCACCAAATTTATAGACAACAATAGGAACTAGGGCAAGTTGGTGATCTTTTGAAATTAGATTATAATTGCAAAATATGGTACTATAGTAAGTTAAATTGTATATAAATATACTAGCGATTACTTATCAAAAAAAATATATACTAGTGATCATGCTTTAGCCTTTAAGCACACAAATCAATGTGCATGAACTTGCAAACTATTTCTATCAATTCAGACTTATATAGTCAACTTACGCAACATTAAAAAAACAAATACAAATATAAACATCTTGAATTTGTGTTACGGACGTAAATTATATTCATAAGTCTTTTTTTTTTTTTTTTTAAGTAGGTACAATTTTTTAGAATATATATGTTAGATTTCCTAATTGAATTTAATTATATAGTTTTATTTACCAATGAATCACATAAATAGATTTTTTTTTTTGAGAGAGACATAAATAGATTTAATTGTTAAAAAGATAACATTATTTATATTGTATTAATTAATATTATTTCTGTATACAATATTTTAAGTAAGGGAATGTACGTTTTATCATTTTAAAAAAATATGCATGAATTTTTAATGGATTATGCATTAGAGTCATAATATAATATGTAATCTTTCTTAAATTATACCTTGGAACATTATTAATTTGTTATGACATTTTTAAAAACAATTTGTTAAGGTGTGAAGTTGCATTTGTAACCACCAAGTGAGTTGAGTTTAATACAAATCTTTTGTATCACTTTTTGTGTTACACCAATCAAAACTTACCACACATTTGTTTGAATTTCCTTATAAATTAGCTAAAGTTTTAAAAAAATAAATAAATAAACAAATAATAAATTATAATTAGTGAAATATAAAGTAGAGCACAAAAAAAGATATAAAATATTTATGCCAGATGGTACCTCTCAATACCTTGGGTATACGGTGAAACACGAAAGTCTCGGAAGAAAACAAATATTTTATATGCGATTAGGATATACAAGACTCATCATGCCTTATATGTTTGGCAAAGAAGATGCTTTCTTCTCTGAAATAGGAATGTGGTATTTATTTAGTAATATTTCTAACTAGTGAAAAGAAAATTACAATTATAGTATCATCATTTACATAGGTACTCACTTATGCAAATTACAAATAGAGTGGCAAATTACATAAGCAAGTATGAGAAAAATTATAAAAAAATTCTCCATACAACTTGGCCAAAATTATTTAAAAAAAAAAAAAAGCCGCATGACTTGATTTTATTAAATAAAAAAAGAAAGAAAAATCATGAAAGCAAGAGTGTGTGAGTGCGACGGTGGTAGTTATTTATTTTATTATTAGATTTTTTTTATAAAAAAAAGAAGCTTTCTCTAGTATATGGTAATAAAAGTGGAAAAAGAAGGGCATTTGTGTACTTGAATAGTCGACGGCGTTATCCAAAGCTAGCAGTAGCATTTACAGCCAGCAGCAAAGGAAACCGCAAAACAATCCTCGAGTCTCTCTCTAGTCTCTGTAGCACACACAGACAGAGATAGATAGACAGAGAAAGAGAAAGAGAAAGAGAAAGAGGTAAACGTATGTTTGTAGCTGTAATTAATACATAAACTGTACCACCATTTGCATTGCATTAATGTATTCTTCTGTATACACTCTTTTTTTTGAATTTATTTTTACGGTAAAAACTAAAACACTAGAGTTATCGCTCCATTTCACTCTCATACGAACATTTATACAAAACAACCCACTACACTACGCACTCGTTATTCTTTTTCTCTCTCTACTCTCTGGCGCTGTAAAATTTTTGTGGGTTGAAAGACATAAAGAAAATCTGTTTCAGCCTTTTGGCGCTCTCTATTTTGATCTTCTTTTTTAGCTTTCGAAATCCCATTTCCTCTGTTCGTTTTTTTTATTATTATTGACTTTCTGCTCTGCTCTGATTTGAATCGTCAACAAGAACAAGAACAAGAACAACAAGAACAAGAAATAGTATCTCTCATCTCTCTCTCTCTCACTTTGTTGATATTGTTGTTGTTTTAAATAGTTTTGAAAAAAAAAGCATATTGTTATAGAGATAAGTATATTTTTTGTTTTTTTGTTTTTTTGCGATTTCACGTGAATCAAATTGATTGCTGTAAATGCTCTTCTTCTTCTTCTTCAATCTATACCTTGCTTTTCCTCTTTTTTTTTTTTTTTTATTTTATTTTTTTTTATAAATTTATATATATGGGAAATTGTTCAGTTTTTTTTTATTTGTTTCATTTGTTAGCGACTGTTTGGTTGTCGGGAAAGCTTAGGTGAAAAGGAAGAAACCTATACAAATGTTGTTTTTTGTTTGTTTCCTTTTTTTCGTGAAAAAAAATTATTATTTGACTCGAAAATGACAAGTTATAAAATTGTTGAAACTTGAAACTATGTTTTTTTTAATTTTAATTTTTAATTTTTAATTCTGCTTCTGAAATTTCCTACAGTTCTTCTGAGCAACCAAACAGAGTTGATTTTGTAGTTGGTTGGTGCTGAGTGCTGACCTGATTTGAATCTGGATTTTTTGCAGGCTACTAGCTCTGTTTTTATTTGAGGTTGATTGAGCTAACTGGCTATAACGCTTTACAAACTTTGATTGGAGCAGAGATTCACTGTCATAAACAACTATACAGAACAAAAAAACCTGTGTACGGTTCCTTTTAACACTCATCAGCTCAATGATTTGATTGTTTTTTGGTTTCTTATAGTCTGAGTTATACTATGTTTGGTCGTGGAATCTTTGCCTCAGTTTCTTTTTCTGGGGATATGGTAAAATTAATAACAAGTATACAACAAGAAGAAGAAAAAAACATCTGGATTGGATCCAAATTTTTTTTATTATGACTGATTCACTTTTTTACCATTCTGAAACCTGCTTGGCTTTTCACAGCTTTGACCCATTTGATTTGAAGTTTCGTAGTGAGGGTCTACTTTTTGTTTTTGTGTCGTTTTGCAATTTTGTTAGTGCTGGCATAACAGTGGTTGGGAATTCTCTCTAGTCATGTATTGAAAATTGAAACTAAGATAGATGGATGTATGTATTGCTTTTTGAGCCAAATCATGGGTTAGTAGAACAAATAAAGTTGTTGCACCTTGCAAATATTGAGAATATTCACCCTGGGTTTTTCAAAACAGGAAAAGTGAGGGGCTTGCTTTCAAGAAGAGGGTGATTTTTTTGAGTGAATTGGTGAAAAGGGTCTTGTCATTGTTGGGCCTGCTCTGCTAGTGATGAATGGAATTGTGAGCATGTCGGTTGTACATGTCTTGGAGTCGAACAAGGTGGGGGCCTAGTAATAATGCAAGTGTATTTGATTGTGTGTCTTTAGGCATGTGTTTTAGCCTCTAACTTGAATTGGGTTTCATGGGTTTCTAGAATTGAATCTGTTGAAGAAGGAGCTTTTGGTTTGAATTTGTGGGTGCTCCCATGAGTCAAGAACAGAAGCGAGGGAAGCAGGAGAAAGGCTCTGATGATGCTGAGAAGGTTGTTGTTGCTGTCAAGGCATCGAAGGAAATTCCCAAGACTGCTCTGGTGTGGGCCTTGACCCATGTTGTTCAACCTGGGGATTGCATTACATTGCTTGTGGTTGTTCCTTCAGAAGGTTCAGGTATTTTTTTTCCTTGTCCCATGTTGATTTTTTCTCCTTTACTGCTCAAATATTAACTAACTGGTAGTGACATACAAGTTAATGGTACCTTTTCAACATTGATCACTTTCTTTTAATCCCTTCTGTGTCTAATTCTCTGAGGAGGTTAATTGTTATGTTAATTTTGCCTTATGTCAATATTGCTACAGTTTGATCACTAACAGTTGAGTTAGTATTGATTGAATGTATCATCTGTAATGATAAGGAATGCACTTGATCTTTTCTTCTTCTGTTTCTTGGGTTGTTGGGGCTGGATTGATATGCTAGCCTAGTCTTTAATTGAATTTAAGACAAGCATATGAACCCTGGGTCTTCTACATTGTAATATTTCTGGTTTTTGTAAATATAAATATTTTACAACTGTGTCATTCATTGTGTTTGGTTGAAACCTTAAAATTTTAAAAGACCATTAGCACGATGAAGCCCTGATTTTTAAGCTATAAAAGTCCTGTGACTCACCAAGAGCCATTTTGCTCAATTGGCACCTCTAGGTGTTTCCAATAGAGAGACGTCCAGGTTTCAAAACTCTGCTCCCTCAACTATCAAATTATCCAAAAAAACAAAAGCTCCCGTGACTCCTTTTCCATCTCCGATTTTGCTGACTTGTAGATTAATGCTAACTGACATTTAGTTTTGTAACAATTCTTCAGGAAGAAAACTTTGGGTTTTCCCAAGATTTGCTGGTGACTGTGCCAGTGGTCACCGGAAGTCTCATTCAGGATCAAGTTCAGAGCAAAAATGTGAGATTACAGATACTTGCTCCCAAATGATCCTTCAACTACATGATGTTTATGATCCAAATAAGGTAAGTGTCTTATATATTTTCTTTTATGTGCAATCTCCATTTGTGTCTCATCTGCTTCTCATGCTGGTTCTGATTTGCAGATAAATGTCAAGATAAAAATTGTTTCTGGATCACCTTGTGGTGCAGTGGCTGCAGAGGCCAAGAGAGCTCAAGCTAGTTGGGTTGTGCTAGACAAGTAATACTTCATTTCGTTTTCTTATCCGCTTTCAAATGCAAAGTGTATGTTTAAGGTTCTGCAGGGACATGATGCCTTGTCAAGTTCCTATTTTTTAATTTCTTCATCTAGAAATCATGTTTTTGTCTTTTAATTTTATACATGTTTTGATCATCTTACTGACCTTTTCTACAGACAGCTCAAACATGAGGAAAAACGATGTATGGAAGAGTTGCAGTGCAACATTGTTGTTATGAAGCGTTCCCAGCCAAAAGTTCTCCGCTTGAATTTGGTTGGTTCATCTAAGAAGCATTCTGAAGTAGCCTGCCCATTACCCTCAGAGATAGACAAAGAATCTGAAAAGAATCTGAAAAAGAAGAATGATTCTTTAAGTTCTATTCAAGGGCCAGTAGTGACTCCAACTAGTAGTCCAGAGCTAGGGACACCATTTACAGCCACCGAAGCTGGAACTTCATCAGTTTCAAGCTCAGATCCAGGAACTTCACCTTTTTTCATCTCAAAGATGAATGGGGATCTTAAGAAAGATGATTCATTAGTCATTGAAGAGAATGAGGATCCTGATAATACTAGTTCCGATGCAGACAGTGAGCACTTATCTTCATCTTCAAGAAGTTTGAGGTGCCAACCATGGATGGGTGAATTTATAACTTCTAATTTTCGGTCCTCACAAGATACGGATGGAAGCTCACAGAGACCTTTTCATAAGCCTCAAGCATTGACATCCAAAACTTTGGTAGAGAAGTACTCAAAACATGATGGAGAAGCTGGAATTGGAATGCAGCACTACAGAACTGATATGGACTTCAATGGAAATGTTAGAGAAGCAGTTTCACTATCGAGAAATGCACCTCCTGGCCCCCCTCCATTGTGTTCAATCTGTCAACACAAGGCACCTGTCTTTGGAAAACCTCCAAGGTGGTTTAGCTATGCTGAATTGGAGCTTGCTACTGGTGGATTTTCAAAAGCCAATTTCTTGGCTGAAGGAGGGTTTGGATCTGTTCACAGAGGTGTTCTACCAGATGGTCAGGTAGTTGCTGTCAAGCAACACAAATTGGCTAGTTCCCAGGGGGATGTTGAATTTTGCTCGGAAGTAGAAGTTTTGAGTTGTGCTCAGCACCGAAATGTTGTTATGCTGATTGGGTTCTGTATCGAGGACAGACGAAGGTTGCTGGTTTATGAATATATATGCAATGGGTCACTGGATTCTCATCTATATGGTAATTTGTTTGGAATTGGGATTGGCAACATAAATCCCGTTTATGCTATTTCAGTTATTGATTATTTCCGTACTTAGACAACAGTGAAGAGACTTTTACTCACGCTTACTTTTACATTGACAGTGTCCTCACTGATCATCATCCTTGTCATTCTTTTTAAATATATTGATTGAAATTAAATTGAGATGCTAATATTCTGGGTAGAAACTCTGGTTGTGAGCTCACCGAGGATTTTGGTCTGTTTTAGGACGACATCAGGAGCCATTAGAATGGGCTGCACGTCAAAAGATTGCCGTGGGAGCTGCACGGGGGCTTCGGTATCTTCATGAAGAATGCAGAGTGGGTTGCATTGTACACCGTGACATGCGGCCAAACAACATCCTCATCACCCATGATTTTGAACCACTGGTATGGCAATTTCTTATAAATCTTACCTAAATTGGGAAAATTCAAATGTCCCAAGTTAATTATGATGGCTTCATTGTTGCAGCCTTCATTTATATTAATCAGGGCCTCTTTTCTTGATCCTCATTTTTTAGAAGTAAAATGGTCTGAATGTTAATTTTTCTAGATAATTATATTACAGCATAGTATGTGGATATTACAAGTTTTCCAAATTTTATTGATCCTCTGGATATTAAGATGGATCTGTATCTGTTTTTCAAAGTGCATGATGAATTTGTTATTTTACTTATGGTGTGTAGAGAATGTATCTAGTGTTGCGATCTTGATTCAATATTTGTTTTCCAAGGTTGGTGATTTTGGCCTAGCAAGGTGGCAGCCTGATGGAGATATGGGTGTGGACACAAGAGTAATTGGAACGTTTGGGTAAGTATGACAGCTTTGGTTTTTATGGTCTGCTTTCCCCGTGACATTACAGAATCCGATATGCCTTTGGGCTGTGCTGTAGATATTTGGCTCCAGAATATGCTCAAAGTGGCCAAATCACAGAAAAAGCTGATGTTTACTCCTTTGGGGTTGTACTGGTGGAGCTTGTTACAGGAAGAAAAGCAGTGGACCTTAACCGGCCCAAGGGCCAGCAGTGTCTCACTGAATGGGTATGACTTATTAGACTCTAATTATACATCTGAAGGCCTATTAATGTTTGGTATTGAGAACATATTCAGTACTCTATGAAATAAATGATACTGATCAGAAACATGACAAACTCTTGACAAAATCAACAGAAAAGCAAAACAAGTTATAGTAGCTTTTGTTGTTTCCTCCTAGTGTAGGTTCTTTAGTTTTCTTGATTTACATGTGCCTTTTTGATCTGGAGCAGGCACGCCCGTTATTGGAAGATTGCGCCATTGAGGAACTGGTTGATCCACAGTTAGGGAATCACTATTCAGAACAAGAGGTCTTTTGCATGCTGAACGCTGCATCCTTATGCATACAACGGGATCCTCATTCCAGGCCTCGCATGTCACAGGTTAGGGGAAAATTAAAAGAATAATAATTTCTCTTCTTACAGGACACTGTACAATAATTAATATGTCTTACAAAGCACTAAATAAATCGGGGATTTTAATTTATACATCACTAGGAAAGGTTAGAAAACTCCAGTAAAATTCTGAGGCCCAGTATGATGGTATGGAAAATTTCTGTTCTCTGCAGGTATTTTTGAATTCCTCAAGTCTTTATTACCATTTTGGGAAACTACTGGACGTAAGATTAGAAAGGATAATGCTAGATTGCTGTAGTATGGGACTTAGGAGACATAGTGGAAATATGTGAGACATTTTCCTGAAGATGTTTAATTGAGGAAAAAAAACAAAATCCCAAAATGCAAACGCTTCCAGCCTGTTTCTGGAAATTTTTTTGTTTTGTTTAGTCTTATGATGGGAAAGGGGTTCTAAACCTTACAAATAGGATTCACGGGTTTGGGGATCAGTTTTACTGTGGAATGGTTGAAACCTGCTCTTAATATCTTGCATTTTTTACACCTTTTTCACTACTTAACACCAATGTATTGTTTGTCATTGACAACTTGCCTCCTCAGAGTTTGTGAAGAAATTTGTGAAAATAGTTGTGCCTATGGGCTTAATGATCTTAAACATCACATTCTTTTTCTTATTTTGCACAACATACTTGTTTAATTATTCAATTGTCACTGACATTTGGACCTGCTTTTGCTTACCCATGTTCTGGTGAAGGTGCTCCGCATACTAGAAGGTGATATGATCATGGATGCAAATTACATTTCAACACCTGGGTATGATGTGGGAAGCAGGAGTAGTCGGATTTGGGCAGAGCAGCAGCAGCAACAACATTACAGTGGTCCCCTATTAAATGAGGCAATTGAAGGGTTTAGTGGGAAGCTGTCTCTTGAAAATTCAAGGCAATCTTATTGGGAAAGGGACAAGGCAAGGAGGACTTCATGTGCTGATGATTTGTAAAAAAGTCTCACCCATTTAGAATTACATGCTTAGTATGCTAAACATGTACTTTGCCCTTTTTGTATTTTCTTCTCCCACTCATATTTTTGTCCAATGACATCTAGATTTTGCTTCTGTACAGTAGGAAGGGTAGTAGGAAATAGCAAGGTTTTGTAATTCTTTGGGAAATGAAGGGAAGTTAAAACACCAAAATGGCCATGCTCATATCTTCGGTGAAAGACGTTTTTAGTTAAATGTCAAGATAGCAGCTCTCAGGAATATACTCTCTCTCTCTATCTCTCTCTCTCATGTTTTCATGTTGGATAAAATTAGTCAGTTCTCTAGGTGTTATATCTTGGGTTTTTCAATTAAGTTCAATCATAATTCATATGGTTAAATTGACCAATATACTCCCTTTCTTTAGTAGGTAAATAGTGACGGATGGGGGAGATGGAGTTTGAATCACACACGTAGGTACCACAAAGTAGGAAAATTATTCGGTAGTTTGGAGTATACTTCCTCTCTCACATAGAGGTGGATCTTATGGTGGGTGGGACTTATCTCTATGTGAGAGAGAGGGACTACCCAATAACAACCCCTATAGAGTGTACTAGTACTATTGTGCCATCACTCAAACCTCGTATTAGCTAACAAAATACAAAAATAAATGTTATCAATCAAATATTTGTGAGTTCATTCAAACAGTCTATTTGTATAGTAAATCACTGTATACTCTTGGTGCAATAGTCACTCTACAAGTATAAGTGCTTGTAGGTGTGGGGGATAAGGGTCGGGATTTAAGTCTTCAGGAGGGAGTTTATACACATATACACTTAAATTAAATTAGAATAGAACTTTTATTTTATATTAAAAAAAAAAATCATATAGTAAATCATATTAATCATAATAATTCACATTTCCTTTCTTTGGACGTGTAGTATAATCAATTCTAAGATATAATGGTACTAATTAATGAGTATTATATAATGAACTATAAAGATGATTGTTTATAAACATTCCGCTAGATGAATCAACAACTCTTTTTGTATTACATTTATGGTTAACATCCAAGTAACACCACCGAATAAGAAACTTTTCCTTAAGTTAAGAAGAACTGTGGAAGCAGATAGTTTAGCTGGCTAGGCCATGATCTAAATCTTGATGTAAGCCTTGTCCTGCTTGTGGGTGACTTGGAGAAAATAAAACTGATCTTATTGTCTCGTATAAGGGTAGCAAATATCAGTATGCAATTACTCTATGAAGGAAACATCTGTGATCTGGCTGTGCATTGATTGGCACATGCATCATCATTATTAGATGACGTGCAGAGCATGATATCAACTGTTTCAAATTTACTTCAATACGTGGGACAAGTAACCATCGTCGAGACAGAGAGTAGTACTTATGGATGATTCTTTGAGGCAGGTGATGGACCGAGGCTTTCTTCAACATTATGTATTGTTGGGGTTGAAAGTTGGAACCATTAGTTATTTCAGCTGGGTTTTCTGTCACTGGTTTTATCAATTTGCAAATTCTTTGTCCATTAGGAATAGTTCTCTTTGAGGTTTAAGTGATAGTATGCATGGCATTAGTGATATACTTTGTGGTGCCACACCAATATTGTTCGAGCCCCAACTCTGCCCTGCCCCACTATCAATTTACTAAAAAAACATTAGCTTTTTTCAATAAATCAATAAGCTTTTTGATTGTTTTTGGATACTGCTTTCCTTAGAATGAGAAAATCTATCATGTATCGGATACATGTATCTATCCTCTTACATGAGATGTAGACATGTAAATAACCACTTCCCTTAGAACCCATTGGGATTCTTGCATGGGAAACAATTACGTGGTGCTCTTATTGTTAAATTAGTAATAGGATTTTAAACTTAAACTATCAAGTGATCAGACATGGCATACCATAGTTAGTAGGTTTGATTGCATTTTTTAAGGTAGTATGTGATTGATTTTGGTGGGAATCATGCCCCAAATTTCAAGCTTTCGAGTGTGCCAAAGGTTGCCTTCTTTGGTTGGTTGATGAGATGTATTTCAAGGTAATGTGTCTAAGGTTGCAAAGAGGGAATATGTTCGATTGCATTTAATATGATTAACAGTTGGTGAAGCGTAATAAATGCTGATGTGAAGGGAGTTAACAACGCTGCTCTTATTTTGAGAAAACCTGTATGGACTATGGACTGACTAACGGGACGATTCCCTTAAGCATCATGTTCAGTTCTATAGGTCATATAGTTATCATAAGGTGACGCGGCCGGTCGGTCAAGAGGGTACTAGGACCCAAGCACCGGTAAGGTAGTCTCAAGTATTATAATGGTGTTCAACCTGGGCGTGCATCTTGCTGGGTCCAGCCTCAAGACTCATGGGCCAGTACTGAAGTCCTACTTGGGATCCATTTGGGGCTAGCTCTTGGGCCCAACAGGCCTAAATTTAATTATAGGCTTGCTGAACCCACTCCTGGTACGAATAGTATACCTATCAACCCAATTTCTCGTGCAGTAAGGCTAATTGTTTGTCGCTGCTGGTATGAATAGTATACCTATGACAATTAGACTTTAATTTGATGGTTTAGTGTACGTTGACCTATCATGATAAATAATTAAATGGATGTTAAATAATACTAAGTGTTAATCACTATAAAACATTAACTAGCTAAAGAAACAGGCAATGTGCGTAATTGCGTTTGGGACTAACAGAATGCACCTAGCCTCGAAAACAAATTATGCCTTCAAAAGCTACAACCTATACACGTAATGCCATACAACTTAAAAGAGTTTTCACAAAGATTCTAGTTACCAATTCCTCGAATAGTGTTTATCCAAAAAAAAAAATCCTCATACTGTCGTTACAAAGTTAATGTATATCCCAATTCCTAATCACGGGTATTTTCGGCCTGAAGCAAAAGTCTAGTAGTCAGAGGGAACAACTAGGTAATTTTCGTAAGCGAATGAGATGATTATCTTTGAGAGATTTTTAGTTACTAATGACTAATAAGAGACTTTTTTGTTTTGATGAATTAAAAATGCTCTATAATTATTAAAATTCTACTCATCTATTTTGAAGGAGTGAATTGTATTTTGTCACGTCATCAACATTTAAACAAACATTATGTATCATAATTTCCTATCAATTTAAATTAGAGATGATGTCGAGAAGCTTAATTTTGGTGCGATAAGGATCATGATGTCTCACAAAGGCATTAAACACTCCACATCTTTAGAAATAGAAGACAATAAAAATGAAAAATTACAACCGATACAATCCTAGTGAAACTTGAGTGGTTTAAGTTTAACTACTATCTTGTAACAATTCCTAAAACTGTAATTTCCTATAGTTTTATACATTCGAGTTTCGAAACTCATATGGTTAGATTGACCAAATGACTTTATTTCTTTTGTTTGTGGGAGAGGCGGGAGATGGAGTTTGAATTGAATGCATCATGTACCACATAGTGTAGTACTAGTGGGCTATCACTTCAACCTCATATTGATCAACAAAATACAAAAACAAATGTTATAATACATGCATTTAAGTTAGTCAAAATAATAAAACATTTGTGAGTTCATTTGAACAATCTATTCGTATAGTAAATTATATCACTCATAAAAATTCACATTTCCTTTCTTAGACACATAATATATTAAATTCTCAAATATAATAGCACTACTTAATGAGAATTATATATGAAATATAAAGATGATTGTTTATAAAATATTTTTAGATGAACTTGTATTATACTTGCGCATCACGCAGGACATCCACTAGTTAAATTAATAACTCTATGTATTACATTGGTAAATACAATTATATTTTTTACTTAAAATTGGGAATTTAACATAAAACATCAAAGTAATTCTACCTAAGAATCTTTGTGTCGTATAAGGGTGGCAAATCTCACTATGCAAATACTCCAAGAATGAAACTTGTGTGATGACTGATGTGGCTGTGCATTGATTGGCACATGCATCATTATTAGATCTATAGGTGCAGATGACTTGCAGGTTATGGTATAATTATTTCGGATTTGCTTCAATGCGTGGGACAAGTAACAATGCACCCACAGTACTTATGGCTGATTCTTTGAGGCAGGTGATGGACCGAGGCATTCTTCAACATTAAAGACTAAATATGTATTGTTGGGGTTTAAAGTTGAAACCATTAGTTATTTCAGTTGGGTTTTTTGTCTCTGGTTTTATCAATTTGCAAATTCTTTGTCCATTATTCGTAATAGTTCTCTATGAGGTTTAAGTGATAGTATGGCCCTAGTGATACTACTTTGTGGTGCTAGACCAATATAGTTCGACCACCACCTCTGCCCTACCCCACTATCAATTTATTTATATTTTTAAAGAAGCATTAGTTCTTTCAATAAATCAATAAGCTTTTTGATTGTTTTAGGGTACCGTTTTTCTTAGAACGAGAAAATCTATTATGTATCGGATACATGTATCTACCCTCTTACATGGAGTTGATGCATGTAAAAAGCCACTTTCCTTAGAACCCATTAAGGAGTCCAAATCTTTTGTATCACTTTTTGTGTATCACTCTATGTTCCACCTCCATTGAGAGTTTTTTGTGGGAACCAATTACATGGATCAATTTAAATTGCACTATGTGGCTTTTATAAATTTATGGAAATATCTATACCAAAAATAATGGTATTTGCAAGTATAACCCTTACTCAAGTTGGAATTTAAAGCAGAGAGAATAAATGTAAATGAATTAATTACAACGACCAATAATTTGAATTTTTTTTTTTCATTTATCGATTATAGTTATTAATTGATTTTTCTTTATTGCAAACTCTAGCAACTTATGCCAATTCAAGATGGTGGTTGACTAAAGTTGCTTTGATTGTTAAATTAGTAATAGAATTCTAAACTCAAACCTTAAAAGTAATGGTGATCAGACATGGAATAACTTAGTCAGTTGGATTGATTGCATTTTTAAGGCAGTGTGGGATTGATTTTTGCGGGAATCATGCCCCAAAAATCAAGCTTTTGAGTGTGCCAAAGGTTGCCTTCTTTGGTTGGTTGATGAGATGTATTCTAAGGTGATGTGTCTAAGGTTGTAAATAGGCCATATGTTCAAATTGCATTAAATTATTTTATGTGATTGATAGTTGGTGAAGTGCAATAAATATTGATATGAAGGGAAGTCAACCGTGCATAATTAACTTTCATTTTAAGGAAACCTGTATGAACTATGGACCGACTAAAGAGAAGATTCCCTTGAGCACCATGTTGAGTTCTTCCGGTCATATAGTTCGTCACGAGGAGACGTGGCCGGTCGGTCAAGAGGGTACTAGAAGCCTGAGGACCGGGAAGGTAGTTTCAAATATTATAATGGCGTTCAACCTGGGCGTGCATCCTGCTGGGTCCAGCCTCAAGGCTCATGGGCTAGTACTGAAGTCCTACTTGGGAGCCATTTGGGGCTAGCTCTTGGGCCTGACAGGCCCAAATTCAACCCAATTTCTTGTGAAATAAGGCTAATTGTTTGTCACTGCTGGTACGAATAATATACCTATGACAATAGTTCACTTTATTTTTTTGGTTTAGTGGACATTGACCTATTATGGTAGATAATTAAATGGATGTTGAATGGTACTAATATACATATGGCTGTTTCTGGCGGTGAGCTCCAGGTGTGGATTGAATCTTCTCCTAATGAAATAGCTCCCTTAGTAGCTCGACACTGTGCAATCTTTGAGTTCTTATAAAATAAATTTGACCTTGGGATCTGGATTCAAAAAAAGAAAAAAAAGAAGAAGAAGAAATCACTATAAAACATTAGCTAGCTAAAGAAACAGGCACCGTGGGTAATTGGGATTGGGACTAACATAATGCACCTGGCCTCGAAAACAAAATTATGCCTTCAAAAAGTTACATCCTATACATGTAAAGCCGAACAACTTAAATTGCTTTCACAAAGTTTCCAGTTACCAATTCCTTGTATTTTCATTATAAAGTTCCTGTATATCCCAAATCTAAACCAAAGGTCTTTTTAGCCTGAGGCTAATAAGACTTATGGTTAAGATTTGAAGCTAAAGTATTATAGTAGTCAAAGAAAACAACTGAGTAATTTCCGTAAGCGAATGAAATAATTGTTCTTGAGAGATTCTTAGTTACTAAAGAGAGACTTTATTGTTTTGATGAATTAAAGATATTTAAAAATTCTTAAAATTCTACCTATCTATTTTGAAAAAGTGAATTGTATTTTGTCATGTCATCAACATTTAAACAAACATTGATTATCATTATATCCTTATCAATTTAAATTAAAGATGATGTCCACTTATTGCAAAGTGGACAAACAGAATTTTGGAAACTTAATGGTGAAATTACCCAAAAAAAATAATCCAAAGGAGCTTAATTTTGTTGTGACAAGGATCATCATGTCTCACTAAGGAGTTAAACACTCCACATCTTTAGAAATTGAAGACAACAAAAATGAAAAATTACAACCGATACAATCCTAGTGAAACTTGAACTGTTTAACCACTACCTTGTAACAATTCCTAAAACTGCAATTTCCTATAGCTTTATACATTTGAGCTTTGAAACTCATAATGGTTAGATTGACCAATAGAATTTTTTTTTAATTAAAAAAAGTAAGTAAATAGTAAGGGAGGGGTGGGGAGATGGAATTTGAATCAGACACATCAGATACCACAATGTTCTAGTACTAGCAAGCTATCACTTGGACCTCATGTTGACCAACAAAACACAAAAACAAATGTTATAATACAGGCAATTAAATTTGTCAAAATAATCAAATATTTATGAGTTCATTTGAACAATCTATCTGTATAGTAAATTATATCAATCGTAAAAATTCACATTTCCTTTTTTAGACATGTAATATACCCAATTCTAAAATATAATACTACTACTTAATGAGTATTATATATGAAATATAAAAATGATTGTTATAAGGTATTTTTATATGAACTTGTAATATACCTGTGCAACACACATGACATACGCTAGTTGAATCAATGATATTTGTATTACATTGGTAAATACAGTTATAGTGTTGCCTTTAATTTGAGAATTTAACATATAAACATCAAAGTAATTCTACCTAAGAATCTTTGTCTTGTATAAGGGTGGCAAATATCACTATGCAAGTACTCCATGAAGGAAACTTGAAGCTTGTGTGATATGGCTGTGCATTGATTGGCACATGCATCATTATTATTATATCTATAGGTGCAGTGCAGTATGTGCAGATGACTTGCAGGTCATGATATAACTATTTCGGATTTGCTTCAATACGTGGGACAAGTTAACAATCGAGGCAGATCAGTAGTACTTAATACTTACGGATGATTCTTTGAGGCAGGTGATTGACCGAAGCATGCTTCAACATGAGGACTATATATGTGGGGGATGATTGATGAAACCACTAGTTATTTCTGATGCCTTTTTCCGAGTGGTTTTCCTTGGATATGGAAAATTTTCCATCGGATTTTATCAATCTGCAAATTCTTTGTCCATTAGTAATATCTTTGAGGTTTAACTGATTGATAGCCTGTATTAGTGATATACTTTGTGGTGCCAGACCAATATGGTTAGACCCCCACCTCTGCCCTACCCCACTATCAATTTATGAAAAAAAAAAAAAAAGCATTAGTTCTTTTCAATAAATAAATAAGCTTTTTGATTGTTTTAAGGTACCGCTTTTCTTATAACGAGAAAGTCTATCATGTATCGGATACATGTATCCACCCTCTTACATTGGATGGATGTATGTAAATAACCACCTTCCTTAGAACCCATTGGAAGTTTTGTGTGAGAACCAATTACGTAGATCAATTTAAATTACACTGTGAGGCATTTATAATTTTATAGAAATTTTTATATTAAAAATAATGGTATTTATAAGTATAAGTTGTATAACCCTTACTCAAGTTGGAATTTACAGCAAAAAAGAATAAATGTTAACGTAAACGTAAAGGAATTAATTAAAACCACCAATAATTTGAATTTTGTTTTCATTTATCTATTATATTGTTATTGATTGATTTTTCTTTATTGCAAACTCTAGCAACTTAGGCCAATTCAAGATGGGGTTGACCAAAGGTGCTTTGATGGTTAAATTAGTTATAGAATTCTAAACTCAAAATATCAAAGTAATGGTGATCAGACATGGCGTACCTTAGTCAGTAGGATTGATTGCATTTTTTAAGGTAGTATGGGATTGATTTTTGAGGGAATCATGCCCCAAAAATCAAGCTTTCGTGTGCGCCAAAGGTTGTCTTCTTTGGTTGGTTGATGGGATGTATCTAAGGTTGCAAATATGGGATATGTTCAAATTGCATTGAATTATTTAATGTGATTAACAGTTGGTGAAGTGTAATAAATGTTAATGTGAAAAAAAGTTAACCGTGCACAACTGGCTCTCACTGACTAAGGAGAAGATTCTCTTGAGCACCATGTTGAGTTCTTCCAGTCATATAGTTCGTCATGAGGGGACGTGGCGGTCAGTCAAGAGGGTACTAGAAGCGGAGCACCGGCAAGGTAGTTTCAAAATTTATAACGGTGTTCAACCTGGGTGTGGATCCTGCTGGTCCAGCCTCAAGGCTCATGGGCCAGTACTGAAATCCTACTTGGGAGCCTTTAGGGGCTAGCTCTTGGGCCTGACAGTCCCAAATTCAATTATAGGCTTGCTGGACCCACTCCTCTCCAGAAATCAACCCAATTTCTCATGCAATGAGGCTCATTGTTTGTCACTGCGGGTACGAATGGTATACCTATGACAATTATTTTTGTTGGTTTAGTGTACATTGCCCTATTATGATAAATAATTTAATGGATATTGAATACTACTAAGTATTAATCACTCTAATAAAACATTAGCTAGCTAAAGAAACCAGAACCGTGCATAATTTGGTTTGGGACTAACATAATTCACCTAGCCTCGAAAACAAATTATGCCTTTAAAAGCTACAACCTATACATGTAAAGCCTAATAACTTAAAAGAGTTTTCACAAAGTTTCCAGTTAAAATTTCTCTTATTGTCATTACAAAGTTACCATATATCCCAATTCCTAACCATAGGTCTTTTACTCTGAAGCAAAAGTCTTATAGTAGTTAGAGGGAACAACTGAGTAATTTCTATAAGTGAATGAAATGATTGTCCTTTAGTGATTCTTAGTTACTAATGATTAATGAGAGACTTTATTGTTTTGATTGAATTAAAGATATTCTAGAATTTTTAAAATTCTACTCATTTATCTATTTTGAAAGAGTGATTTGTATTTTGCAGCATTATCAACATTTAAACAAACATTGATTATCATCATTTTCTTATCAATTTAAATTAGAGAGGATGTCGAAGAGCTTAATTTTGTTGTGACAAGGATCATGATGTCTCACTAAGGCATTAAACACTCCACATCTTAGAAATTGAAGACAACAAAAATGAAAAATTACAACCGACACAATCTCAGTCAAACTTGAACGATTTAACTACTATCTTGTACCAATTCTTAAAATTGCAATTTCCTATAGCTTTACACATTCGAGTTTTGAAACTCATAATTTAAACATATGATTAGACTGACCAATAGACATTTTTGAAAAAAAAAGAGAGTAAATAGTGGAGGAGGGGGGAGATGGAGTTTGAATCAGACACATTAAGTACCACACGGTGTACCAGTACTAGCGGGCTATCACTTGGACCTTGTATTGATAAAAAAAAAATTGGAAAAAAAAAAGTTTATAATACATGCAATTAGGTTAGTTAAAATAATCAAATATTTATGAGTTTATTCAAACAATTTATTCGTACAATAAATTATATCACTCGTAAAAATTTACATTTCCTTTCTTAAACATGTAATATAATCAATTATCAAATATAATAGTATTACTTAATGAACTATAAAGATGTTTGTTTATAAAATATTTTTATTTGAACTTGTAATATACTTGCGCATTGAATAAGACATCCACTAGTTGAATTAATAATTTTTTGTAAAAGCATTAGTATTGGTGGTGCTAAAAAGTCATATTATTATTTTTAGTACCACCAATACCAAAAAGCATGCTGCAATAGTAGAGAAAAAATAAAAAAATTTGGCTGTTGAGCTACCATGCACATAGATAAAATAGTTTTTGTGATAACAAATTGTTAAATATATGTTCTACCAACGTGGAAGCTCTTGCTCAATACAGTTATATCGTTGACTTTAATTCGGGAATTTAACGTATAGCATGAAAGTAATTCTAGTTAAGAATCATTGTCTCGTACTGGGGTGGCGAATATCACTATGCAAGTACTCCACGAAGGAAACTTCAAACCTGTATGATATGGCTGTGCATTGATTGGCACATGCATCATGATTAGATTAGATCTATAGGTGCAGTTGACGTGCAGGTCATGATATAACTGTTTCTCGATTTGCTTCAGTACGTGGGACAAGTAACAATCGAGCCAGAGTAGTACTTATGGATAGACTCTTTGGGGCAGGTGATTGACCCAAGCATACTTTTTTTTTTTTTTTAATGCACTTTTCGTTCTTTATTTTAAGTCAATTCTTATTTTAGTCTCAAAATTAATTTCGTTGTAAATTTTATCCCTAAAAAAAGAAAATCGTTTTTAAAATAGTTCTTGCCGTCAACCCACTAACAGAAACTTCTTACGTGACAAACGGAGTGCCCTACTTGCAGACGTGACCATTAAAATATTATTAAAAATAATTATTTGTCATTTTTAAATACCACGTTAGCATTTTAATTTTTTTAAACAAAGCCACGTCAAAAAATTTATATAAAAAAGAAATTAATTTTTTTTTAAAAAACCTTAAATCTAATTTAATTTTTAAGAAAAATATTATTTATCATTATTAATTTTCATAAGAACATTACAACTTGTTCTTCTTGTTCTTCCCAATCAAACCCAGCAACAAAGAACTCAAACCCGGATTACAACAACACAAACGAAAAAAGAAAAAACAAAGATCAAACACAAACACAGACCCAGATCACAACAACACGAATGAAAAAAAGAAAAGAAAAAAGAAATAGAGATCAAAAATTTCTTCATGTTCTTCAACTTGTTCTTCATTTTACAGCTTTTTCTTCCCGTTCTTCCCAAATCAAACCCAGCATCCAAGAACTCAAACCATCACAAGAACACCAAAGAAAAGAAAAAACAAATTATCATCTCTCACTCTTTCATTGATGAACCCGAGCTCTCCCATTCATTCCCAACAAGAGCAACTCTCTCGGTCTCAAGACCCAAACAACATGACCACTCAAAATCAAGATCAACTCTCATGGTCTCAAGACCCAAACAGAATGACTGATCTAAAGAAGAGCGCCGTTGCTTCGGTGGTGGAGGTGGACTCGCTGGGGTCGGCAGAGGAGAGAGAGGCTGATCTGACCCACCACACACCGCCGATCTAACCTACCACGCACCGCCGACTTGACCTAAAGTCATCGAGATCGAACTTCATTGTGGCTGAGATGGTGGTTGAGACGGAGGCCCAGATCGAGCAATCTGGATTTGCTCCAAACTGCCGGCCTCATCTCATTCTCTCTCTCTCTCTCTAAACTCAGATCATGGTTTAAAATGTTCTAATGATAATAAAAAAAACTGGTTCGATGATTTTTAAAGTATATACACTTTTGACTAACACACTTAAAAAAAAAAAAAAAAAGTAACTAAAATGGTCTAATGGTAATTTTTTTTTGAATTTTCTAATTAATTTAATTAGATTAATAAAAAAAAATTGTTTAAAACTAAAAAATGTAAAATTTTGTTTTATTTTTTAAAATTAAAATTAAAATTGAGGAATTAAATTTTTTTGTTTTAATTTTTTATTAATTAAAATACTGGCGTGGTATTTAAAAATTCCAAATAATTATTTTTAATAATATTTTAATGGCCACGTTTGCGCCACGTCAGCAAGCAGGGCACTTCGTCTGCCACGTAGGAGGTTTCTGTCAGTGGGTTGACGGTAGAGACCATTTTAAAAATGATTTTCATTTTTTAGGGATGAAATTTGCAATGAAATCAATTTTGGGATCAAAATGAGAATTGACCCAAAATATAGGGACGAAAAGTGCATTTTCGCCTTTTTTTTTTTATTTTTTATTTTTTTTATGAATACCCAAGCATGCTTCAACATGAAGTGAAGACTGGTACTATATATGTGAGGGATGATTGATGAAACCACTAGTTATTTCACCTGGGTTTTATCAATTTGCAAATTCTTTGTTTATTAGAGCATTTTCATCAAAACTTCTAAAAAATTTAGTATTTATCATCTCAAAAACCTACTTTTATCAATTTTAACACCTCATTTTACAATACACCCAAAATCAAAGATTTTATATTTTTTACCACTTCATTAAAATATTAATTTTTTATGTCTCTCTATCCTCCTGAAGCAATCCACTCACATCTCATCTTTCTTTCTCATCCCTCAACCTAGTAAACCCACGGCCACACCCACCACTAGCCACCACCAACCACCACCTAAACAAAAAAAAAAAAAAAAACCAGCCACCACAACCCACCATCCACAAAATCCTCTCAACCACCAGCCACCACCAAAAAAAAAAAAAAAAAAACCCACCATACACCACAACCCACTAGCTACATAACTCACTCAACCACCACTACATTATTGCCGTAACTCCGATCATAACCCACATCCATTGCCACCAACCCTTGCAACCAGCCACCACCATTGGAGGAAAAAAAAACACAAACCGGACCACCAAAAACCCGCAAACTAGAACCACCACTAGCACCATCGTGACAGCCACAACCCACTACAAAAAACCTAAAACAACCACCATCAGCCACCACCACCACCACCATTGCGGTAGCCACAACCCACGGCAACAAAAAAAAACCCAAAACAAAACCACCACCACAACAACCACCGTCATCAACAACCCACCACAAAACCCATTAAAATAAACCAACACCACCAACCAAAACAACCACCATCAGAATCACAAGCTACCTCCAAAAAAAAAAAAAAAAAAAACCCTTCAACACCACCACTACCACCATGGTTTTCAGTTGTGGATGCCGATGAACGAGGAAAAGAGAAAGAAAGAAGAAAAGAGAAAAGAAGTAAGACTAGTGAGAGAAAAGGAAAGAAGAAATGAGAGAAGAAGTGACACCGATGAGAGAAAAAGAAAGAAGAGTACAGTGAGAGAGATGAGAGAAGTAATAAAAAATTATTTTTTTATAAGATTTGAGCTACAGTACGCTCTCATTTTTGAGAGCGCATTGTAGCAAGATGGCAAATTTTTTAGGATATAGCATGTTTGATGGAGTAGCATTTTGTGGTTTCAGATGCTAAAAATAGCATTTTAGCACTTATACAAGCTTTGATGAGAATGCTTTTAGTAATAGTTCTTGTGGGGGGCAAAAGCCCATATTTATCAAATGGGCCTGGGGTCCTGTTCTGTATGTCATCCTACGTCCGAAGAGCAATAGCAAGCTGGAACAGTGTTCTGCGGACACCAGGCCCAAAGAGGGCCGAAAAGTATAATCCGAAGAGGTCACCTATTGTCCGAAGAAGTTTTACTCCTCGGATACGAGTAGTTTTGTTTAAATACATGTACAGGAAGCCCGAGTGCCCTTCCTGGCAATCTGGGTGACAAAGATAAGCTCTGGGCACTCTTGGGGATGATAAGGATGAAGAAATATATCAAGGAAAAGCTGTCACCGCCACATTTAATGCCCTGCAGCAACTTCTCTGGCCGCATTTATGTGGAGAGGACCCCTGAACAGTGCAACTTCACCTACCGCCACTCCTAAGAAGCTAAAGGAGGTGCTTAACGTGACCCTTACTCAAGTATGTTAGCAGATGGAAGACAAGTGGAGGGTTAGGATGATTAGGAAAGAGGCTATATAAAGAAGGAGAGCCCCTGATAGAGGGAGGTCGAGAAAAAAGAGGAAGAAGAACAGAAAATCACTTTACTGTAACTCTGAAACTTGTAATCTAAGAACATTCAATAAAATACCTCTTCGGACCTTTAGTCCTTCATGGTTTTTACGTGATTGCATGTCAGATTATTCGCCCGTGCTACCACCAACTCTTGTTTAATTCATATCCGGCCCAGCTTTTTCACCCACTCTCTACAAATTCATTGTGCTGGGTTCGTTGGGCCTCTAACCCACCTCTTTAGGGCTTGGGCTACAAAAACTGACCCTACAATTGGCGCCGTCTGTGGGAAAAGCTTGTGCAGGGGAGAAAACAACAGTAGGTGATGGCTGAACCAAATCAGCAAGAAGCAGAATCTAGGGCACCTCAACACGTGGACCATTTTTTCAACTTGGAGAGAAGACAAGATCGAGAGGGTAGTGTACACACTGTGCCCTTTGACCAGAGTCGATCACACGGTGGGAGTCATATATCCCATGCAGAAAAGAATCGAGATTTGCAGCGAGAGGTTGAAAAACTAAAAAGGGAGTTGCGCCATGCAAAGAGGAAAAGGGCTTCCTCGTACTCCGATGAGGACCCTGATGATGAGCCAGACGTTACTTATCAACATAAGTCCAGGACACCAGCCAGCGAATCCTATTTTTATGAGCAAGAAGCCCATCGTAAGGAGCAACATAGAACTCCATCACAAGAAGACATGGGAAATGACGCCATGAGCAGGGCTCTAAATCAGATTTCTAGATCACCCTTCACGCGCAGGATTGAGGAGGCGAAACTTCCTCGGCGCTTTAACCAACCCACATTCACCGTTTATAATGGTAGGACGGACCCCATGGAACACGTGAGCCATTTCAACCAGAAGATGGCTGTCTACTCCAGGGACGAGGCCCTGATGTGCAAGGTTTTTCCCTCTAGTCTTGGACCAGTGGCGATGAGATGGTTTGATGGACTAATCCCCAATTCCGTCAGCTCCTTCAAAGAGCTCACCCAAGCCTTTGGTTCACGCTTTGTTACCTGCCGAAGGGTGGCCCGACCTTTGTCGTCACTGCTGTCTTTAAGCATGCAGGAAGGAGAAACCCTGAAGGTGTATTTGGATAGATATTGGGAGATGTTTAACGACATGGAGGGCAATTTTGATGCAATGGCCCTAGAAACGTTTAAACTCGATCTTCCTACTGATCATGGTTTAAGGACATCTTTGTTCGGCAAACCTGTTACTAGCATGCGTCAGCTAATGGATCGCATTGAAAAGTATAAGAGGGTTGAAGAGGATCAGCAACAAGGAAAAGGCAAGGACAAGGTTATCCCCCAGGAGAGGAGGGACTTCAGGTCAGATCGATACCATAATAACAAACCGAGGAGGGATTTCCCTGCGCAGTTAGGGTCAGCTAATCCCTAGGCAGTCAACACAGTATTTAGAGATCCAGTCCACCAAGTTTTGGAAAAGGTCAAGAATGAGCCATTCTTCAAGTGGCCGAATAAAATGGTGGGGAATCCTGCTAGGCGCAATCGCAATCTCTACTGCCAGTACCACCAGGATCATGGACACACGACCGAAGACTGTAGGAGTTTGTGGGATCACTTGGATCAGCTGGTCGGTGAAGGGAAATTGAGACACGTCTTGCATCACTCCAGTGGTCGAGGGGGCCAGGTGAGCTCGGAGCCTAGGAGGGACGATCCTTTAAAACCCCCTCTGGGAACCATTAACGTTATCTTTGCAGCACCAGGAAGAACAGGATCCTGGCCATCTAAGGTCATGTCAGTAGATCGGCTGCCTGCGGGGCAATTTGGCCAGGGTCCGAAGAGATGCAAAGTCGACGGTCATCCAGTTTTAGGGTTCTCGGATGTTGACACGGTGGGGACTATCCAGCCACATGATGATGCGCTAGTCATAACTCTCAGAATCGGTGGATACGATGTGAAGCGGGTGATGGTCGATCAAGGCAGTGCTGCAGAGATTATGTACCCTGACCTCTACAGGGGGCTGAACCTCAAACCCAGTGACCTAACGCCGTATGGTTCTCCATTGATCAGTTTTGAAGGGAGGGCCGTGACCCCTAAGGGCCAAATACGATTACCTGTGCAGACTGGCTCAGAAGTGGTGGAAGTGGATTTCATAGTGGTAGACGTATTTTCGCCCTATACGGCAATCGTAGCCAGGCCTTGGCTTCATGCTCTGAGGGCAGTCTCTTCTACCTTACATCAGAAAGTCAAATATCCATCCGAAGGCCAAGTTTGCGAAATCCGCGGGGACCAATTCATGGCTAGACAATGCTTGGTGGCTGCCATTCAACATGAACCAGAAGCAAAGTCACCAGCAAAAACTGAAGAGAACTTGTAGCAACGAAAGCATAGGTTATCGCCCACTAAAGATCCGAATAAGGGCGCGGGGTGTGAGGACTTAACAAAAGTCGTCATTGGGGACGACCCTGAAAAATTCTTTCCGGTCGGATCCCACTTACCTTTACAGAAAAAGGAGAAGTTAGTGCAAATTCTTAAGGAAAACCTTGACGTATTCGCCTGGAACGCTTATGAAGCCCCTGAGGTGGATTCGGAATTCATATGCCACTATTTGAAAGTAAATCCCACGGTCACTCCTAAGAAGCAGCCTCCTCGTCGTCCATCCAAAGAACATGCCGAAGCAGTCAAAGAAGAAGTGGCAAAACTCAAGCAGGCCGGAGCTATTAAAGAGATTTTCTACCCAGCATGGTTGGCAAATACTGTGGTGGTGAAGAAGAAGAGCGGGAAATGGCGAGTATGTGTTGACTTCACTGATCTAAACAGGGCGTGCCCTAAAAATCTGTTTCCTATGCCAAAAATCGATCAGCTCGTGGATGCCACTGTCGGACACCCCCAGATGAGCTTCTTGGATGCCTTTCAAGGCTATCACCAGATACCTTTAGCCCTGGATGATCAGGAAAAGACCGCTTTTGTAACTCCCATTGGTAATTACCATTACAAGGTGATGCCATTCGGCTGGAAAAATGCGGGTTCCACTTACCAGAGGATGATGACGAGGATGTTTGAATCACAACTAGGCAAAAATATCGAGATCTATATAGACGACATGGTGGTAAAGAGCAAAGTGGTGGTCGAGCATGTAAAGGATCTAGAAAGTACTTTTAGAGTTCTCAGAAAATACAAGCTGCGCTTGAATGCCTTTAAGTTCTCATTTGGGGTGGGATCAGGCAAGTTCTTAGGATATATGGTGACTCACAGAGGAATTGAGGTCAACCCAGACCAGATAAAGGCCATTAATGAGCTGCAAGCTCCTCGGAATCCCAAGGAAGTTCAGAAACTGACGGGGATGACCGCAGCCCTAAATCGATTTATCTCACGGTCAGCAGACAGGTGTCGGCCTTTCTTTTCCTTGATCAACAAATGGAAAGGGTTCGAATGGACAGAAGAGTGTGCTACGGCCTTCCAGCAATTGAAGGATTACCTAGCTCGACCACCAATTATGTCCAGCCCTGAGCCAGACGAGGTCTTATTTGCGTATATCGCTGTAGCTCTCCATGCGGTAAGCTTGGTGCTGGTCCGAGCAGATGGCGGTGTACAAAAACCAGTTTATTGTGTAAGCAAATCCCTGCATGAAGTCGAAATCCGTTATTTACCCCTAGAAAAGGCTATTCTAGCTGTAGTTCTTGGTACGCGAAAGCTCCCACATTATTTCCAAGCCCATACGGTCATTGTTCTCACCCAACTTTCGCTCAGGGCAATACTCCGGAGTGCGGACTATATTGGAAGAATTGCTAAATGGGGGACGATCCTAGGGGCTTTTGATATCAAGTACATGCCACGCACCTCGATCAAGGGTCAAGTGATTGCTGATTTGGTAGCTGAGTTCACGGAGCCGCAATTAGAAAAGGTAAAGTCGGCTTCAGACATGGATGAAAAATCAGTTGGCATGATCTCTCAACAAGGTCTTTCCCTTTAGGAGGTGTACGTGGATGGCGCCGCGAACCAAAAAGGTTCTGGAGTGGGGCTAGTATTGCTATCCCCCGAAGGAGTCATTATTGAAAAAGCACTAAGGCTAGGCTTCTCGGCAACAAATAATGAGGCGGAATACGAAACCCTACTGATGGGGATGAGCATGGTCCAGAAGATGGGAGGAAGGGCAGTAAAGCCGTTCTCGGATTCAAGGTTGATCGTGGGACAAGTACAGGGGGAGTTTGAGGCAAAAGATGAGAGAATGCAGGGATACTTGAGCCGAGTTAAACATCTGCAAACCGGGTTCGAATCTTTCAGCCTGGAGCATGTGCCTAGAAGTGGTAACACACATGCTGACTCCTTGGCCACACTAGCCACCTCTTCGGCACAGGATTTGCCGAGAGTTATCCTCGTCGAGGACTTGTATCAACCTACCGATGCAAGAATAGAAGTAATCCAAGTACATCAAGTCAGGGCCAGACTCAGCTGGATGGACCCTTTAATTAAATTTCTAAAGGAAGAGGTCTTACCTGAAGAAAAGGGGGAGGCCGACAAAATTCGGAGGAAAGCGACCAGGTTCTGGTTGTCCGAAAATCAGAAGTTATATAAACGTTCCTATTCGGGGCCTTATTTATTGTGCATGCCTCCTGAGGCGGCTGAGCTACTATTAGAAGAACTGCACGAAGGAGTCTGTGGAAGCCACACTAGGGGTAGGTCTTTGGCTCACCGAGCTCTTACTCAGGGCTATTGGTGGCCCAACATGCAAGAAGAAGCCCTGAATTATGTTAAAAAATGTGATCAGTGCCAACGATTTGCCCTACGTATTCATCAGCCCGGAGGAACTCTTAACCCGCTAACTAGCCCATGGCCTTTTGCCCAATGGGGCTTGGACATCGTGGGACCGTTCCCTAAGGCTGCAGGAAACAAGAGATATCTGCTGGTCGGCACTGATTACTTCACAAAGTGGGTTGAAGCAGAACCTCTGGCCAACATCCGAGACGTAGATGTGCAGAAGTTCGTGTGGAAGAATATAGTTACTCGATTTGGAGTTCCATACAGTCTTATCTCGGACAATGGCCTCCAGTTTGATAGCGAAGCGTTTAGGAATTACTGTAGCGAGCTGGGAATCGTGAACAGATATTCCACCCCAGCGTATCCCCAGGGTAATGGCTAAGTAGAAGCTGTGAATAAGGTCATTGTGAGTGGCCTGAAAAAGAGACTTGACGACGTGAAGGGCAAATGGGTTGAAGAATTGCCACATGTGCTTTGGGCTTACAGAACTACTCCGCGCAGGTCTACTGGAGAGACTCCTTTCTCGATGACCTATGGGGCTGAAGCTGTCATACCCCTGGAAACTGGATTCCCAACGTTGAAAACTAGCTCGTTCAACCTGAAGGGTAATAATGAGCAGCTAGAGAAGAGTTTAGACCTAATTGATGAAAGGAGGGAAAATGCGATGGTCCGATTGGCGCATTACCAACAAAAGCTCAGGCAGGGTTACGACGTCAACGTAAGGCTCAGACCTTTGGAACCTGGTGATCTGGTGTTAAGAAAGGTGGTCGGCACTGCGAAGAACCCAGCATGGGGAAAATTAGGACCTAATTGGGAAGGGCCATATCGAATTACTTCAGGGGCTGGCATTGGGGCGTATTTCCTTGAAGACTTGGATAGCCATGTGATACCACGCCCCTGGAATGTAAATAACCTCAAAAGGTATTATTATTAATCGAATTTTCCTTTTAATCAATATAACGACATGTTGTATAAACGGTCCTTTTAAGTGTTTAAACTTAAATCCTATCATGCCTGTAGTCCTCGGACCAGATGATTTGGGTTAGTTAACGCCGTTACAGGCCTTTTAAGTGTTTAAACTTAAATCCTATCATGCCTGTAGTCCTCGGACCAGATGATTTGGGTTAGTTAACACTCCGTTACTGTCCTTTTAAGTGTTTAAACTTAAATCCTATCATGCCTGTAGTCCTCGGACCAGATGATTTGGGTTAGTTAACACTCCGTTACTGTCCTTTTAAGTGTTTAAACTTAAATCCTATCATGCCTGTAGTCCTCGGACCAGATGATTTGGGTTAGTTAACACCGTTAGAGTCCTTTTAAGTGTTTAAACTTAAATCCTATCATGCCTGTAGTCCTCGGACCAGATGATTTGGGTTAGTTAACACTCCGTTACTGTCCTTTTAAGTGTTTAAACTTAAATCCTATCATGCCTGTAGTCCTCGGACCAGATGATTTGGGTTAGTTAACACCGTTAGAGTCATTTTAAGTGTTTAAACTTAAATCCTATCATGCCTATAGTCCTCGGACCAGATGATTTGGGTTAGTTAACACTCCGTTACTGTCCTTTTAAGTGTTTAAACTTAAATCCTATCATGCCTGTAGTCCTCGGACCAGATGATTTGGGTTAGTTAACACTCCGTTACTGTCCTTTTGAGCGTTTAAACCTAAATCCTATCATGCCTGTAGTCCTCGGACCAGATGATTTGGGTTAGTTAACACTCCGTTACTGTCCTTTTAAGTGTTTAAACTTAAATCCTATCATGCCTGTAGTCCTCGGACCAGATGATTTGGGTTAGTTAACACTCCGTTACTGTCCTTTTGAGCGTTTAAACCTAAATCCTATCATGCCTGTTTAAATCTAAATTCAGTGTAACTGCTACGGCTGAAATATCATTCTCTGATGATCCATGATTGAAACTCCTAAGTATATCTAAATTATCAATGGCTCATGTTGTCTTTTAGTGATAGTTCCTGCACATTCTGCTTACTTTTAGTAACAACCATAATCATGTACGCTGATAACATAATATTGGGGTACCATAACATTAAAGTACAAGACTTTATAACAAAAGTAAAGGAAAAATTACTTTATTGATTAAAAATAGCAACTTACAATCTCTTATAATAAGGATAAAAAAGTTAATAAAGAAAAATCCTATCAATCTATTCTTTCGCTGAAGGGATCACATTGTCAGCAGCCTGGCCCATCCGAGCAGCAGCTTCTGGGGCTTGACCCTTGGGCTCATCAGAAGTCTTCTTTCCCTCCAACCCTTTGCCTTTGTCTTTTTCTGGTTCAGCCGGTTTATCCTTATCACCTGGCTGACCACTTTCTTTGGGGACATTAAGGATGGAGGGGGGAGCTTGGTTGATCAAGTTTTGCACTGAAAACCCTGGAAGCTGTAGAGCAGGAGGGTCAGGACCTGGGAGCTCTCGGATTTCGGGATCATAATATATGCTCCCAGGTAACCTCAGGGGGGAATCCGAGGGGACCCCAGCAGCATCCAGCGCCTTTTGCCAGGTTATATCGCAATAATCGCGACCAACCGAGGCAAATTGCTCAGTAAGCTGCTGCCCGGTCTCATTTACCCCCAACTGATACGCCGCCTTCCTTTCAGCTTCAATTGACTCCTTGGCCAGTTGAGCCTTTTGTTCGGCTGCTAGGGCGCTCTTTTTGGCTTTTTGGAGTTCAGTTCTGAGGCCCTTCACTATCTCCATTTCAGTCTCCAAGTTGATCTCCGTCATATGCAGCTTTTTGCGCTGCTCCTCGGCTTGGGTCTCGGCGTTATTTAGGCCGGCTCTGAGGCTGTTCCGTTGATTGGTCATGTCTTTCAATTGCTCTGACATGCGAGCATAGTCCTCCTTCAACTGACCCAGAGACTTTTCTACCTCAGATTGAGACTGCATTGCTGCTTGAGCCTCGAGATAGGACTTCTTATTCCATTCCTCGGCTACGTAAATTTGCTGAGTGATCTGCATGACAGAATTTGCAACATCGAGTAAAGAAGGGAGGCAAAGTCAATTACGAATAAAACCTAAATTAAGAATTGAGTATTTACCATGGCCACGTCCCTCTTGAGGGACAAGAAAAGCTCCTTCTGGTTGAAGCGTTTATAGGAGTCCATGTCATGAGGAAGGAGAAGTGGCTGCTGCAGGGCCTCAGCAACGTATCCTGCCCTTCCCTCATCATAGTTGCGGAGGGAGGTGTCCCAAGGAAAGGGAGCGCCATCCAGCTCTAACCTCGGGGACCAAATGCGAGTTCCCCCTCCTCGGCAGACGTCAGCCCCAATCACGTCCTCTCGGCTCTCGGTGGAGGAGGCCCTCTTGCTTCGGTGGTCTCGTATCACCTTTTGCTGTTTATTAGTTTTAGTTGGCACAACTCCCTCCCTCTCTTCAGGCTCGTATGGCCTCTTCTTCTGCGGGTTTGGTATGGGCTTCGAACTTGGGTCAAAGACCTGGGTAGGCACGGGGGGCAGGGTCACCACCACTTTAGACGTCCCAACATCCTTGTGCTCAGTCTTTTGGCCCCTCTTCTTCATTAAACTCCTTAGGTCCATGTCTTCGTCCGACGATTCTTCAGGACCGGCAGCAATCAGAACAGGATGTATACTTGAATGCCTGTCGATCTCTTCTTCGGCATCCGAGACCTCTACCACTTGTTCTCCCCCTAGAGTCTCCCCCTCGAAATGGAACTGGTGTATTTGCTCCTCAAGTGATGAACTAGAGGATCCAACTCTTTCACCTTCAACCTCTTGTCCGAGGGGAACTTGTTGAAGGGGTTGAACGAGAGGAGGTATGTTCTGAGGGTTTGGATGTGGCACGGGTGGAAGTTCGTGCGGAGCTAAAAAGCCCTTCCAAGACACGTCAATACGGTTGAGGCGGCGATCTCCCTGAGTTATCGCGTTGCCCACCGGTTGGAAGTCTTTGGGTTTCGCTTTGTACCCTAAGATGAGGGGAGCCGATCGGAGTTGTCCGTCCTCGCTAACGAAGATCTCCGACCGCAATAAAAAGTTCAGCGCAGCGACGTTGGTGAGGCTGAGCCGAGGAGTAATGTGTGCTTTATCTGTTACAAATCACAGCAAAGTCTGATTAGAAAAGTAGAAGCAGCAAAACACACAATCAAAAACGGATCCTAAGCCTATGGTCAGAGTGCCTAAAACTAGTCCCACCTGGTTCTCCATGCTTGGTCGGACAGTGAGGGCCGTTATACCACGCACCCGAGACGATCACGTAGTCGTCCTTTAGCCCTTTGTTGGACTTGGGGAGGCAGGAAATTAGCCGAACAATGTCGGACTGGGATTTTAAATAATATCCCGCCCCTTGTTGGCTGTGGAACTCGTACATGTGCACCACGTCGAGCCAAGTGAGTCCCAATCCTAGGTGAAGATTAAGGTCTTCAATTGCTCCTAGGATCCTAAACATGTTAGGTGCGCACTGCCAAGGGGTAATCCTATGGTTTCGGAGGTAACTAGTGGTGAGGGGACCCATAGGGATCGTCATTCCTCCCTCCAGGAAAGCAATGAGGGGGATCACCACTTCCCCGGTTTTCCGGTCAGTCAGTATTTTCTCGGGAGGACAGTACCTCACCCCCACGTTTGGAGGTATGCGGTATGTGGCCCTAAACTTCTCCAATTGGGCAGGACTATCTACCATGTACTCGAGTTTGCCCATCTTTCTTAAACAGAAAAATGTAAATGCGACGTAGAAGGCAGCCGAAGAGAAAAACAGGTGGCGTGGGGCAATGAGAACTTAAAAACACGAAGCTAGGGATCGATCTTTGACCTCGTAGAGAGGATCTTGAGGGCTCTGAGAAGGATCAGGGTTAGCGATTGAGAAAGCTCGGAGCGCTTGGATGCTTGTTCTTGTGGGATAGAATGAAAATTGCAAGGTAAAAGAGAGATACTAACCTCTGAGATTTTATATGAGGATGAGCGAAGGGGCAGAAGTTATTTTGCCCGGATCCCAAGAAAGAACCCTGTTCGTTGGATCAGCAGTCCACCGTTGGATGCAAAGGACCAGACGCCGCCTGAAGTAATTAATGTGGCGCTTTGGGAATACGGAAAACAACTGCAGCAATGATGGAACGCGCACATCCATATCTACACACGTGCCAGTTTGAATTTCTGTCTGTTCCCAAGCCAATTACCCCATGGCAAGTCAAAATATCACTTTTTCTCTTCGGATGTGAGGGAAAAATTGAGATTTTGAGGGGCTATTGTGGGGGGCAAAAGGCCATATTTATCAAATGGGCCTGGGGTCCTGTTCTGTATGTCATCCTACGTCCGAAGAGAAATAGCGGGCTGGAACAGTGTTCTGCGGACACCAGGCCCAAAGAGGGCGGAAAAGTATAATCCGAAGAGGTCACCTATTGTCCGAAGAAGTTTTACTCCTCGGATACGAGTAGTTTTGTTTAAATACATGTACAGGAAGCCCGAGTGCCCTTCCTGGCAATCTGGGTGACAAAGATAAGCTCTGGGCACTCTTGGGGATGATAAGGATGAAGAAATATATCAAGGAAAAGCTGTCACCGCCACATTTAATGCCCTGCAGCAACTTCTCTGGCTGCATTTATGTGGAGAGGACCCCTGAACAGTGCAACTTCACCTACCGCCACTCCCAAGAAGCTAAAGGAGGTGCTTGACGTGACCCTTACTCAAGTATGTTAGCAGATGGAAGACAAGTGGAGGGTTAGGATGATTAGGAAAGAGGCTATATAAAGAAGGAGAGCCCCTGATAGAGGGAGGTCGAGAAAAAAGAGGAAGAAGAACAGAAAATCACTTTACTGTAGCTCTGAAACTTGTAATCTAAGAACATTCAATAAAATACCTCTTCGGACCTTTAGTCCTTCATGGTTTTTACGTGATTGCATGTCAGATTATTCGCCCGTGCTACCACCAACTCTTGTTTAATTCATATCCGGCCCAGCTTTTTCACCCACTCTCTACAAATTCATTGTGCTGGGTTCGTTGGGCCTCTAACCCACCTCTTTAGGGCTTGGGCTACAAAAACTGACCCTACAGTTCTCTTTGAGGTTTAACTGTTTGATAGTTTGGTACTATCATGGATGGAGCCATGGTTGGACTTGGCGCCCCCCACCCCCCCCCCCCCCCCCCCCCCAAATTTAAAAAAAAAAAAAATTATTATATATATGGGTACTAATTTTAGCAATTTTTTTTTAGAAAATTACACTTTTGTAATCTTAAAAATATTATTGATTTTTTAAAGAGTATTGTTATAGTCACAAAATTTTCTATAACATTTTTACAAACGGTTAAGATAGCAAATTCTTATTGGTTTGCATTGGGGCTCACCACTTACATTATCAGCAATTTGTAAAAAAGTTTGTAGTTCAAACATTTTCCACATTTTAAAGACCATTAAAAAATATTTATAAGTCTAAAATCTAAAAAAGAAATATACAAGCCCAAAAAAATTAGTACAACAACAAAAATTATCAATAGTAAAACTAAAAAATAAAAATTAAGCATAGTCAATCAATTTTACTTAAAACAAATAATCTGATCCTTTAAAAAATTTTAAACAATTAGCAATTAAGCAACTAAGTAGTAATAAAGTCGAAGGCCGAAGTCACTGCACACAACCAATAGCAAAGCCGCCCCCCTTAACTCTAAGTTCTGGCTCTATCCCTAGGTACTATTACTAAATGTTAATAAGCACTTATGCGGTGCTTGTTAAGGTTGTACTAATGTAAATCCTATTTAATAAAAAAATTGAATAAATAGAAGAAAAAGACATAAAACTAACCCCACAATTTATTTTAATATTTTTTCTCTCTATAAAGTTGGCTCCACAATCTAAAAGCTGCTAAAAAAGACATAAAACTACAATAAAGTTAAAAAAAGGACAAAAGGCTGAAGCCTGAAGCTCTTACGGTGCCCTTTAACGCAACTCTTAAAAAAAAAAAGTATTAGTTTCGTTCAATACGTGGACAGGGCATTTCTAATTTTTATGGAAATTTCTATTCCAAAAATAATGGTGTCTCCAAGTATATCTTTGGCTCAAGGTGGAATTTACTACAAAGAGAATAAATGTTGTAAATGTAAAGGAATTAATTAGTCCTACCAATAATTTTTTTTTTTCCTTCATTTATCTACTATTGTTATTAATTTTTTTTCCTTTATTGCAAACACTAACCTTTTCAACTCATTGTTGTCAAAGTTGAAATATGCTTTGCAGGCACGTCAGTGGAGGAGGAACGATAGGGAATCGTACAAGTCAATTGAACAACATTAACTTCTACCAAAATATTACACTCCCACTTGTAGGGGAGAGAAAGTTCATGCAACCTAGGCCAACTCAAGGTGGGGGTTGACCAAAGGTGCTTTGATTGTTAAATTAATACTAGAATTCTAAATTCAAATCATCAAAGTAATGGTGATCAAACACGGTGTACCTTAGCCATTAGGTTTGGCATTTTTTAAGGTAGTATGGGATTGATTTTGGTGGGAATGATGCCCCAAAAATTAAGCTTTCAAGTGTGCCGAAGGTTAAAAATTGGTTGATGGAATGTATTCCATTGTGCAATCTATTCAAGCAAAGAAAACTGATGGCCCCCTTGGACACATCTTTGGCGGAATTCAAGACCTTCTTCCCTCCTTCAATAGCTGGAAAATTCATCATCTGAAAAGGGAACACAACATAGCAACACACAAACTCACTCGGCTTGCAAAATCTACAAGAAATTCCCAAATATGGAAAGGTGTTCTGACCCCTATTCAACATGTATTGTACCCCCCCTGAATTCTGTTTAGTATATGGCTCTTATGCCCTCACTATGTTGTATTCCAATTTCTCTCTGTTGATGAATGGAAGTATCCATTTCAAAAAAAAAAAAAAAAAAAGGGGGGGGGGGGGGGGGATATGTTCAATTGCATTTAATGTGATTGACAGTTAGTGAAGCGCAATAAATATTGATGTGAAGGGAAGTCAGTAGTGTTTAGCAGACATTTTTTTATAGAAAACTTGTATTAACTATAAACCGACTAAGGGGAGGATTCCCTTGAGCAACACATTGAGTTGAAGTTAGTAGTGCTGATTTCTTTAGGTCATATAGTTTGTCGTGAGGTGATGTGGCCGGTCGGTTGGTTGAGAGGGTCTCACGACATGGCCGGTCAGCTGGTTGAGAGGGTACTTGAGGCTGAGCACCGCTAAGGTAGTTTCAGATAATATAATGGTGTTCAATCTGAGTTCAGCTTCAAGGCCCATGGGCCAGTACTGACGTTCTGCTTAGGTGCTATTTGGGGCTCACTATTGAGCCTGACAGGCCCAACTCTAATTATAGGCTTGCTGGACCCACTCCCCTCCCAGAATCCAGATATCAACCCAATTTCTGGTGCAAGGCTAATTGCTTATATTTTTTGTCACTACTGCTATGACAATTAATTCATTTTATTTTGTTGGATTAGTGTACACTGACCTATTTTGTTGAAAAATTAGAATTAATCACTACAAGTTAAATAAATCAGAGCTGTGCATAGCTGGGATTGGGACTAACATTATTACACCTAGCCTGGATAACATTCAGTCATTTACATCGCCATAGTCAATGGTATATTGTCATGTAGTCAGGTCCTCAATAACAAATTATGCCTTTAAAACATACAACCTGTTCATGTAAAGCCATATAACTTTAATAGTTTTCACTATGTTTCCATTTTCCAATTCCTTTCCTTGCCATTAAAAAATTCCTATATATCCTAATTCCTAAGCACTGGTCTTTTAGTATAAAGCAAACGACTTATAGTGGTCAAAGGAAACCATGCAGTAATTTCTACAAGTGAATGAAATAATTTGTCCTTAAGAGATTCTTAGTTACTAAGGTTTACAGGGAGACTTATTGTTTTTGATGAATTAAGATGCTCCAGAATTCTTAAAATTCTATTCTAATTACCCTAAAAAATCTAGAGCTTAATTTTGTTGTGAGTTGTGACAAGGATGGCAATGTCCCGCTAAGATGTGTGAAGAGAAATTGAAGATGACAAAGACGAAAAATTACAACCAACACAATCTTAGTCAAACTTGAACGGTTGAACCACTATCTTGTAATAATCCCTAAAGCTGCAAATTTTTTTACACATTCGACTTTCAAAATTCATAATTTAAACTTACGAGTAAGGAGAAATTACTAAGTATGGTCAATTAAATTTCAGTAGAAAACTGTTTGAAAGGTGTCAACTTGTCCTCTTCTTCTAAGACTTCCTCATTTTTTACCCTGCATACCTAGAAAGCAGCAATCAAAGAATACCACAATCAAAATCAACTGCAATTTTTTTAGATAAAGGCATATGAATGTTTGAGAACAAGGAAATACTCTATATGCATGCCACCCCGTTCTGATGATGGTAGCAGGCTGCCCTGAAGTTCCTCCATGGTCTTATTTGCTTGCTCGATTTCCTGCCAAAAATGAAAGTCGAATTTTTAATTATAAAAAAAACTTATAATATTGAATTTCAATAACATGATAACTTGATGTTTTTCAACAAGAGAAACACCAAACCTATAAACTATTTAACTACCAACAGGTTACTTCTCAACAACCCAAAAAAAAAAAAAATACTGCCAACAGGTTGGGACTTTTTCTTCTCAGAACTTGAAAGATCTCTTTGTTTCCCTAGGTATAATTAATCAATCAGCGGAGTCTGTAAATTGCGAATTGACATGTACTAATATATATATATATATATATATATATTAACTATCACGAGAAAATAACACCAAACAGTATATAAGTTGCATAGTGTAATTGATAATCAAACAATAATTTCACAACTCATTACTGGTGCAAAACAAGAAAGAGAGGCCTATTAGTAGAATCTTCAAGCAAATGCAGTGTTCAACAGAATCAACAATCAAGAGTAATCCATGACTGTGTTACTAATTATGCCTTTAAAAGCTACAACCTATACATGTAAAGCCAAACAACTTAAATAGTTTTCACAAAGTTTCCAGTTACCAATTCCTCGTATTGTCATTACAAAGTTCTTGTATATCCCAATCTTAACCATAGGTCTTTGGAGCCAAAGTATTATGGTAGTCAGAGGGAACAATTGAGTAATGTCCGTAAGCAAATGAAATGATTGTTCTTGAAAGATTCTTAGTTACTAATGACTAATGAGAGACTTTATTGTTTTGATGAATTAAAGATACTTTAGAATTCTTAAAATTTTAGTCATCTATTTTGAAAGAATGAATTGTATTTTGCCATGTAATCAACATTTAAACAAACATTGATTATTATTATTTCCTTATCAATTTAAATTAGTGATGATGTCCACTTATTGCAAAATAGACAAACAGAATTTTGGAAACCTTTTTTTTTTAGAGTTTCAATCTATGGTGTCCACCCCTGATAATAATTCTTAATTTTTTTTTAAAGAATCTATTAATACTTTGTTCAACTTATGATATCCACTCTTGATAATAGTTTTTTATCATCAGACTAAGATAACAATTGGTTTTTGGTGTAGGCGGGGATTGAATCCTAAATTTTTTATTCAACTATCAGAGACTTTACCAGTTAAGCGAATTAGAACCCACTAGAATTTTGGAAACTTAAAAAATCCAGAGGAGCTTAATTTTTTTGTGACAAGGATCATGATGTCTCACAAAGGCATTAAACACTCCACATTTTTAGAAATATAAGACAACAAAAATGAAAATTACAACCGATACAATCCTAGTAAAAACCACTACCATGTAACAATTCCTAAAACTGCAATTTCCTATAGCTTTACACATTCGACCTTCGAAACTCATAATTTAAACATATGGTTAGATTGACCAATAGAATTTTTTAAAAAGTAAGTAAATAGTGGGGGAGATGAAATTTGAATTAGACACATCAAGTACACTAAATAGTGGGGGAGATGAAATTTGTTTTTATTAGACACATCAAGTACCACAGTGTACTAGTACTAGTGGGCTATCACTTGGACCTCATATTGACCAACATAACACAAAAACAAATCTTATAACACATGCAATTAAGTTAGTCAAAATAATCAAATATTTATGAGTTCCACAATCTATTTGTATAGCAAATTATATCACCCGTAAAAATTCACATTTCCTTTCTTAGACATATAATATACTCAATTCTCAAATATAATAATACTACTAAATGAGAATATAATAATACTACTTAAAGAGTATTATATATGAACTATAAAGATGATTGTTTATAAAATATTTTTATTTGAACTTGTAATATACTTGCGCAGCACAAGACATTCGCTAGTTGAATCAATAACTCTTTTTTACCAAAAAAAAAAAAAAGAATCAATAACTCTTTGTATTACATTAGTAAATACAGTTATAGTGTTGACTTTAATTTTGGAATTTAACATATAAAATCTTTGTCTCGTGTAGGGGTGGCAAATATCACTATGCAAGTGCTCCATGAAGGAAACTTGAAACTTGTGTGATATGGCTGTGCATTGATTGGCACATGCATCATTATTATTAGATCTATAGGTGCAGTGCAGTCTGTGCAGATGACTTGCAGGTCTTGATATAACTATTTCGGATTTACTTCAATACGTGGGACAAGTAACAATCGAGGCAAAGTAGTACTTAATACTTATGGATGATTCTTTGAGGCAGGTGATTGACAGAAGCATGCTTCAACATGAAGACTATATATGTGGGGGATGATTGATGAAGCCACTAGTTATTTCTGTTGCCTTTTTCTGAGTGGTTTTCCTTGGACGTGGAAAATTTTTCCATTGGATTTTATCAATCTGTAAATTCTTTGTTCATTAGTAATAGTTCTCTTTGAGGTTTAACTGTTTGATAGCCTGTATAAGTGATATACTTTGTGGTGCCTGATCAAATATAGTTCGAGACCCACCTCTGCCCTACCCACTATAAATTTTTTTTTTTTTTTTTTAAAAGCATAATTTATTTATTTATTTTTTAAAAAGCATTAGTTCTGGAATTAATTTAAATTGCACTATAGGGCATTTCTAATTTTTATGTAAATTTTTATTCCAAAAATAATGATATCTCCAAGTATATCTCTAACTCAAGGTGGAATTTACTACAAAGATAATAAATGTTAAGGTACAAGAATTAATTAGACCTACCTATAATTTGGTGTGTGTGTGTGTGTTTTTTTTTCATTTATCTACTATTGTTATTGATTTATTTTTCTTTTTTGCAGACTCTAACCTTTTCATAGTCATTGTTGTCAAAGTTGAAACATGCTTTGCAGGCACGTTGACGAATGATGAACTGTAGGGAATTGTACAAGTCAATTGAACAACATTAACTTCTACCGAAATATTACCTTCCCACTTATAGGGGAGCAATGTTCGTGCAACCTAGGCCAACTCAAGATGGGGGTTGAAAAATGGTGCTCTGATTGTTCAAAGTAATGGTGATCAAACATGGTCTACCTTAGCCATTAGGTTTGATTGCATTTTTTTAAGATAGTATGGGATTGATTCTGGTGGGAATGATGCCCCAAAAATCAAGCTTTCAAGTGTGCTGAAGGTTGCCTTCTTTGTTTGGTTAATGCCTTGATGGTATGTATTCCAAGGTGATGTGTCCAACGTTGCAAATAGGGGATACATTCAATTGCATTTAATGTGATTGACAGTTGGTGAAGCGCAATAAATATTGATGTGAAAGGAAGTCAATAACACTCAACAGACTCTCCTTTTGAGAAAACTTGTATTGACTATAGACCGATTGAGAGGAAGATTCCTTTGAGCACAATGTTGAGTTTTTCAGGTCATATAGTTCGTCATGAGGTGATGTGGCCGGTCGGTTTAGAGGGTACTAGAGGCTGAGCACCAGTAAGGTAGTTTCAGATGTTATAATGGTGTTCAATCTGGGTCCGTCATGGCACATGGACCAGTACTGGTGTCCTGCTTAGGAGCTATTTGGGGCTCCCCCTTGGGCCTGACAGGCCCAACTTCAAGTATAGGCTTGCTGGACCCACTTTCCTCCAGAATCCAGATATCAACCCAATTACTGGTGCAAGGCTAATTGCTCATTCTTTTGTCACTGTTGGTCCGGATTGTATACTATGACAATTAGTTCATTTTATTTTGTTGGTTTAGCGTACATTGACCTATTTTGTTGAATAGTAAGTATTAATCTATATAAAACATTAACAAATTATATAAATCAGAGCTGTGCGTAGCTGGGATTGGGACTAATATATTACACCAGCCTGGATAAACATTCAGTGGTTTACATTGCCATGGTCAATGGTATATTGTCATGTAGTAATGTCCTCAACAACAAATTATGCCTTTAAAAGCTACAAGCTGTTCATGTAAATAATAGTTATTACTAAGTTTCCAGTTTCCAAATTCCTTTTCTTGTCATTACAAAGTTCCTCTATCCAATTCCTAACCACAAGTCTTTTAATCTGAAGCAAACGTTTTATAGTAGCCAGAGGGAATCACTAAGTAATTTCTGCAAGTGAATCGAACAATGTCTTTAAAAATTCTTAGTTACTAATGACTCATGAGAGACTTATTGTTTGGATGAATTAAGATGCTCTAGAATTCTTAAAATCCTAGCCTATAATCTATTTTGAAGGAGTGAATTGTATTTTGCCACATCATCAACATTTAAACGAACATTAATTATCGTCTTTTTTCTATCACCTAAATTATAGATGAAGTCCACTTTTTTCAAAAAGAATTTTGAACTCTATAGTGAAATTACCCAAAAAATTCTAGAGCTTAATTTTGTTGTGAGTTGTGACACGGATAGTGATGTCTCACTAAAATGTGTGAAGAGAAATTGAAGATGAAAAAAATGAAAAATTACAACCAATACAATCCTATTCAAACTTGAACAATTTAACCACTATCTTGTAATAATTCCTAAATCTATAAATTTTTTTACACATTCGAGTTTCGAAAACTCATAATTTAAACATAAAGAGTAAGAGGAGCAATCACTAAGTATGGTCAATTAAATTTCAATAGAAAACTGTTTGAAAGGTGTCAACTTGTGCCCCTCTTCTTCTAAGACTTCCTCATTTTTGACCTTGCATACCTAGAAAGCAGCAATCAAAGAATACCACAATCAAAATCAAATGCAATTTTTTTAGATAAAGGCGTGTGAATGTTTGAGAACAAGGAAATACTCTATATGCATGCCACCCCGATCTGATGATGGTAGCAGGCTGCCCTGAAGTTCCTCCATGGTCTTATTTGCTTGCTCGATTTCCTGCCAAAAAAGAAGGTCAATTTTTTTCATTATTAAAAAAAAAAACACATAATATTGAATTTTAATAACATGATAACTTGATGTTTTTCAACAAGAGAAACACCAAACCTATAAACTATTTAACTACCAACAGGTTGGGACCTTTTCTTCTTGGAACTTGAAAGAAACTTGTCTCTTTGTTTCCCTAGGTATAGTTAATCAATCAGAGGAGTCTGTAAATTGCAAATTGACTTGTACATACACATACACATACATATATATACATACATATATATATATATATATATAGCTATCATGAGAAAATAACACCAAACACTATATAAGTCTTCTAGTGTAATTGATAATCAAACAATAATTTCACAACTCATTACTGGTGCAAAACAAGAAAGAGCAGGCCTATTAATAGCATCTTCATGCAAATACACAGTGTTCAACAGAATCAACACTGAGATCAACAATCAAGAGTAATCCATGACCGTGTTACTAATTTGCAAAAGATCGTGTTACCAATTAGAAAATTCACTATAGTACAGATGATGTGGTTGAATTCATAGCTTCAGAACAAATTCAAAAGATTGTATTACCAATTTGCTAGTAAATTGCACTTTCCAATTTCCATTTTCCTCGGATTTTAAGATTAAAAACTGTCAGTCAGGAATCAGGCTACTCACAGCTCGTTCTCAGTTGCAATTTTAACCTTAAAGGATGGCAGTAGAAGAATTACTTCTATCCTTATTAAGCCAAAAAAATTAAACTTCTATCCTTCTGGCAAGATTGAAAGACAACCTTAACACTGTGTTTGGTTGGGGTGAAAATAGGGAGGATGGAAAACAGAGGGAGGAAAATAGTGTGGAAAACAGTGTTTTTCACTGTTTGGCAAAAGAAGGAAAGTGCTGAGGATGGAAAACCCGGGAGAAAATTTTCTCTCCTGGGCTCACAATTTTCATCCTCCCAAATTGGGAGGAAAATTGTGGAGAGAAAAGTACTCTCATAGCACTTTTACAGAAATGCCCTCACAGCTACAAACACAACGGCTACAAACATAACAATTTTTCTCTCAAATATCTCTAAACTCAAGCATAATCAGATTATCAGAATACAAACTCAAAAACACAATTTTAAAACTAATCAAATCATAACAATAAAAGCAAAAAAAAAAAAAAAAAGGACAAAAGACAGAAGACAGAAGACAGAAGACAGAAGCCATCTGACCCATCTGGACTGCGTTGGGGACGAAGATGAGCGACGGCTCCAGCTGGGCCAACTGCTTTGGGACGAAGATGACCCATCTGGACTGCGTTGGGGACGACTGTTCTGGAATCAAGTAAAAAAAAAAAAAAAAACCAGAGAGAGCGAGCTAGAGAATAAAAAAAGAGAATGAGAGTGCTGGAACGTTCTTGAGACTTGAATGAGGGAGAAAAAGAAAAAGAAGGGGGTCGGTATAGAGATAGGACAACGTGTGTGGAGGAGATAGCGTAGAAAAAAAGAAAAAAAAAAAGAAAAAAGAAAAATGTATGGATGAAATGAAAAGAGAGAAAGGAGAAATAATATAAAGAATAAAAAATCTTATTTCAGAAATGTTACTACAATATTTTCACAATAAATTTTAAGTAACAGATTGTTATGTGAGTAAAAAAATAATTTCAGTGGTGGGTTCAAATTAGAACTAGTAACAACTTTTCACATAAATTTTGTTGTGAAAGTATTGCGAAAAATGTTGTGAACATAACACTTCTCATTGAAAAATATAATTGTTGGTAAATTTTATATTATTTAATGAGTACAAATAAATCTATTTCTTACCTAGTATGTAACTAAGGGTATAATAGTTAATTTATATAAACTACATTTTCTATCCTCCCATTTTTCTCTCTAACCAAACAAAAGAATTTTTCATCCTCCCACTTTTCCACCCCTCTAACCAAACACACATGAGGGAAAACCAAATCTCTTCTATCCTCTCACTTTTCTATCCTCTCACTAATTGTTCATCCTCTCACTTTTCCACTCTTCCAACCAAACGGACCCTAAAAGGGTTTTTCCAATTTAGAGACATTGCGTTGATACTCAGGTTTGGTAGAGCTAATCCGGCACTTCTTTTTTGTTTTGTTTTTTTTTTAAGATGACAGTAATGTTTTACAGCATGATTAGGGGTATATTTTATTTATAAAAACAATTACTATAATTTCTTGCATTAAGTATGGGATACCTCAAAGTCAGCAAATGCAACTGGCATTCCACCTCTTGCACGCATTTTGAGCATATTGAATCCAGGACGCCTGAAAAATAAAAAATAAAAAAGAAAGATTGTAGCCATCAAGTCTTCTGATTAAAGATTCACTGGCTGACGAAAACAATAGGCATGTGGATATAGAGAAAAGACTCACCCTCCCTTAGGGGAAGAGAGATAGAAAAGAACTACAACTTACTCAGCAAAAACTTGCTTCAGTTCATCTTCAGTGCAATTTGGACCTAGATTTGCAATAAATAGAGTCGAACATTGACCTCCATCACCAGTCTTTTCTGGATGCTCCTGCAGAAGCCAATCAATATCAAGATCAGTGAAAAACACATTGATACAAATTTAAATGAGATGTACTGGCAACAAATTAATTGTCAGATGGAACTACCAATTTTTTTGCGTAGTAATGGAAAAGTTAAATTTAACCCGCAATATGGATTTTGTTACAGCATCTAAGACTTTCTTGAAATCCTTATCATCTTTCATAAGTTCTACATTAGACATTGGATCCTCGGATGAACAATACTACTGTTTTGCATAGGAAACATACATATTGTATTAACAAAATCCTAACTCAAACCCATGAGAGAATTAACTGTGGAAGACTGGAAGTAGAAAGAGAACAAGCAAGAGGATGCAAAACATCTGTATATTCCAATCTAGCGTAGAATATAAATTCACTATCTTGTTGCTATAACAATTCTCTCACACTTGAAACTCAAACAATACTTCCCCCCTCCCCCACCCCCCCCCCCCCCCCCCCCCAAAAAAAAAAAAGTTAGAATTTAAGCCAAAATGAATTGAATAAAAAAAAGGGTGAAGGTAATCTATTTGTCTTTGATCAAATATACATAAGGATCCCACAATTTTGTGAAAATGCTATCATGACTTACGCTTGTGGAAGCTGTAGCATTGTCAGGACCAACTGCTGTCTCACCACTGCACATTATCAAATGGAAATACAGTCTTAGTGATTTACATGAAGATGCAGCAGAAAATAAAAAAGAGCTTTCTGAAGTACAGATGCTAGTACTAGTGATTATGAAGTTCATAATGTTGAACTTTCATATAAAATGACTAGTGTACTTTATGAGTGCTTTCAACCTTTTTGAGGCTGCTAAATCATCATTCTTGCCAGAATCAGGATTGTCGGCTTCCGAATCATGTTCATCAGATTCACTGTCTCCTGAATGTGCAAAGAGGTGCCAAAAGTGCAAGTGAGCCACAGAATCAAGTTCAGGTGGCAGTGCCTCCCTCAAGTGAAATAGTAGATTATAACAGCAAATTATTTCTCCTTTAAATGGAGTGATTACAGAAGAGGGGGAAAAGCATATACAGAAGTTGCATTAGAAAGGCTAATAAAACTAAAATAGCAACCTAGTTCACAAGCTTGCAAAAGAAGAAAATCTGCCGGAGGGGGAATGAATCTTGGCTATAATATGTTTTATATTGAAAATTTTCAATTGAAATGGAATATTACCTTCATCACTTGATGTTTCTTGGACATTAGTGTCTGCTTTAGTTCTTTTATCTATAACAACATAGGCTCCACTACCTGTACAAGGAAAAAGTTAATTGAAAATCTAACAAAAAGTAAGTGGAGATCAATATTAAAATAAGGCAGAATCTTGTACACCGATACAAGAATCTTTATGGAATTATCACTTGAATGAGTATGAGAAACCATTACAGACCCGGTTTACGTTTTCTCCTGGAGTTTGATCTGGCTAGTTCAATATGTAGAATGGATCCAGTTTGAGGATCAAATTTTACACCCTGAACATGATAATCATCAGAACATCAATATTAGATACAATACCAATTTCCCAAACTTCAAAAGTTATTGTCAGAGGAGATTAAAAAAGAACAAAGAGAAAAAAACTTTTTACTTTTGGTTCATTTCCTATCAGACCATCCAACAAAAAAATTGAATTAGAAACACATTCGGAACTCAAGACCTGATACTTGATGACTTTAAAAATATTGACAATTTAAACAGGAGAATTCTATAATTATGTTAAATTCAGTCTTGTTGGCCTTGAATATTGGATTACATAGAACACACTGCCAAAAAGATTTGTTCGACACTATATTGATACACCTATTAAAATAAACAATTACATTTGGTCGTGGAGACAAGTTCTCACATTTAAAGAGTGCATTGCCGCTATTGCTGATTGATGATTGAAAAAGGTAGCGAATGCCACAACCTGCAAAAAAAAAAAGGAGGTCTTCAAAGTGTTATCTATCCCACTCAAATTATCATCAAAATGTAAAAGATGCTTGGAAGACTAACAAATTAAAAAATTGCAACCACTAATCAGGCCTTCAAATTCTACAAGCAATGCAAACCTTCATTCTCGGTTTGGTTTTTGAGAGAATGCAAAAAAGGATATATGTGCATATATATATTAGACTTCTTCCTTGGTTTTAACTAAAATTTAGCTTTCTAAATTCAACACAATACATGATGCAAGGCTTTATGTTTTAATTATTATATTTTTTAATAATTAAATTTGCCAAAATTTTCTCAGGGACCTCTAAAGAATAACTTCTCTGGGTATAGATTAAAAAAAACCCATAATACTAACGAAATGAAGAAATTATTTTCTCATTCTCCAGATTTCTCAAAACATGACTTTCTACGTTCAACATAACACATGATGCTTTGTTTTTATGACTTTCCTAGCTTTTGTCATGAACCAAACAGGGAATAATTACTCCGAGTATAGAGAAACAGAAAAAACCATAATACTCACACAATTTCTTATTTTATTTTTGATAGGTAAACAGAAAACTTTTAATAAAGGTGGACAAAAAGAAAAGAAAAGTACAAAGACGTTCATGACGATGAACAACAACAGAACACAACACAACAGCATCAAAACAGCAACACAGCACAACACTACACAACACACCACAACACAAAAGCAAGAGAGAAGTTAGGAAACTAAGCTAAGAGAAGGCATAAACTCAGAGAGAGAAGAACACTCAGTGAAACCCCAGCAACAAGACCACTCCATTAGACTGCGTTGGCATAAAATCTTTAACTCCTCCAACGTTTTCTCTTTATCTTCAAAAGATCGATGATTTCTCTCCAACCACACAATCCACATTAAGCACCCTGGAACCAAGTTCCAAATTTCCGAATTATGCTTCCCAGGCCACTGATGCCAACTAGATAACAAACCTGCCACCGAACACGGCATAACCCAAATGAATACCAAAAGCCTAAATCATGAAAGCCCATAGAGAATGAGTAACAGGACAATGAAGAAGAAGGTGGTCAACCGACTCCCTATCACAGCAACACATACAACACCAATTAGCCAAAGGGCGACCCTTAAACATTAGGTTATCCAAAGTGAGGATCCGACCATGTGCAGCAGTCCACAGAAAGAATGCCACGCACTTAGGAATCTTTGGTTTCCAAACACCCTTCCAAGGAAATAAAGAATTCGAGGCACCCCGAATCTCATGGTAGTAAGTTCGGGTGTCGAACTTTCCATCCCCTTTTAGCCGCTAGCGAAGAGTATCTCTACTATCACCCCAAGAGATACGAGGATGGATAAGCTGAAATAGAGAATAAGAAGCAGCCAACTCCCAATCTTCAAACGCTCTATAAAACCTTAAATTCCACACTCTAACAGTACCCCTTCTGGAGCCCACAAAACCTCAGAGATGCAAGCATCCTTGATCGCTGAACATGCATAAAGCGCAAGATAGCGATCTTTTAAAGAATTCTCACCAATCCACCTATCATGCCAAAATCGGATTCGAGTTCCATCACCCACTTCAAAGGACAGATGCTTAGAAAAGCTCTCCCACTTTTCATTAATGCTTCTCCAAAGACCACACCCATGAGCCCTCCTGCAGACTTTAGTGCTCCACCCCCCTTGACCCTCACCATATTTTATGGAGATAACTCTCCACCAAAGATGGGTAATTTCATGACCAAATCTCCACAACCACTTCCCTAATAGAGCTTGATTAAAAGACACCACACTTCTTATCCCCAAACCGCCCCTCTCAACGGAAGAACACACCTTATCCCAAGCCACCAACGGAAACTTGAAACTCCCCTCAGAAGACCCCCACAGAAAATTCCTTTGAATACTTTCCAATCTAGCCACCACAACTTTAGGAATAGTAAAAAGAGATAAAAAGTACATAGGGAGACTTGAGAGAGTACTCTTTATTAGCATGAGTCTACCACCTTTAGATAAATAGAGCCGCTTCCACCCAGATAGCTTCTTCTCCATTTTCTCCAAAATAGGATTCCATATCGCAGCTGTCTTAAAAGAAGTTCCCAACGGCATCCCCAAATATTTCATAGGCAACTTGCCCACTCTACATTGAAGAATATTAGCCAGAGCATCTATATTATTCACCTCCCCAACGGGAACGATCTCACTTTTCCCGATATTGACCTTCAACCCCGTAAAAGACTGAAAACAAGACACCACCAACCTAATGGACAGCAACTGCTCCCTAGAGGCATCACAAAATAAGATAGTGTCATCAGCAAATAACATATGGGAAATACGCACACCAAAAGCGTTCACACCTCCCACACGGAATCTCCGAATAAGATTACACTCCTCTGTCTTCTTCAAGAGTCTACTTAGAACCTCCATTATCAAGAGAAACAATAGCGGGGATAGAGGATCCCCTTGTCTCAATCCCCGCGAGCATCCAAAAAATCCTTCAGGGGATCCATTTACCAGGACAGAAAAACGGACAGATGTAACACAAGCCTTAATCCACCCCCTCCATTTCATCCCAAACCCCATCTAGTCCAACAAATAAAACAAGGCTTCCTAGTTCACATGATCATATACTTTTTCAATATCAAGCTTGCATACCACCCCTGGACTTCTGTCTTCAACCTGCTATCCAGGCATTCATTTGCAGTAAGCACTGAATCCAGAATTTGCCTTCCGCCAACAAACGCATTTTGAGTCTCAGATATTAGCTTGTCCAAAACCGCCCTCAATCTATTAGCCAACACCTTAGACAGCAGCTTGTACACGCTACTCACCAAACTGATGGGACGAAAATCCTTGATGTTAACGGCATTACACTTCTTAGGAATTAAAGTGACAAACGAAGCATTCATAGACCAAATAATCAGAGAACACTTCTCCAGTTTTTAAACATAGCTTTCTACATTCAACAATTCATGAAGCTTTGTTTTTCTCGAAGTTCCTAATTTGTCCTCCGGAAACAATCAGAGAACACTTCTCCAGGTCTAGAGAGAATTTTTTTTTTTTTTTTTTTTTTTCTCATCCTCTATTCTTTTAAGAAACCAAACAGAAAGCAAAAGTAGCTTTAAATTCTCAAACTCCAAACCAACAACTTCCACTCGACAAATTGTTTCTTTATCATCAAAATCCTAAGCAACACAACATTTGAAAATATTTTGAAGTGCTATGCTAGGGTTCTACATTTTCTTAGGAACCAAAACAGAGAGTAATGAAATTTTAGAAAGAACCTGGTTGCATGAAACTTTATTATTTATATTTCCTATCTATTGTTGGGAACAAAACTAGAATAATTTCTTTGTGTTTAGAGAGAAGAAAAAACAAAATTTTTAGCAAGACTCACGACCTTAGGAAATCACAAGTGAAATTTGCGCTATACCCAAAAGGACTAGTCAAGTTAGAATTGGGATTCCTCGTAATCATATATATACCCAAAATCCACCAAGTAAACAACCAATGCAGGACTCAGCGCACGCCTCCACGCCACACATGCATACAATCCAACACAAACACCAGGGTATAATAAAAAATAAAAATTCTAAAGCAATACAACATTTGAATTTTTTTCTCCCCCCCCCCCCCCCCCCCACTTTGATGTGGTATGCTAGGAGTTCCACATTTTCTCGGGAACCAAAACAGAGAGTAATGAAAAAATTTTCAGGAACCTGATTGCATGAAACCTTATTATTTTTAAAGTTCCTAACTTTTCCTGTCCTATATTTTTTCTTGGAAACCAAACAGAGAGCTAATGAATCTCAAAATTCACCATCAAAGTCCAAAGCAACACAACAGACAACATTTGAATTATTATTATTTTGGTTTTGTTCTTTCAATCCTTCTTATTTGGTTGAATTTTACTGAGCATTGTACATTTTCTCGGGAACCAAACATAGAGTAATTCACAGACACATAAAAATCACAATTACAATCTTCACTATTAAAGTTCCAAAGCAACACAACAATTGAAACTTTTTTTTTTTCCTTTTCCTAAGGTTCCAAAGCAACACAACGTTCAAAAAATTGTTTTAGCTAGGGATTTGAAATATTTTCTCAGGAACCAAACAGAGATTAGTAAAGGAAAAAAAAATTGACCTGGTTGCCACGGCCGGTGTACTTGAGCTGGCAAGAGTCGAAACCGGGACGGCGGCGGAAGAGGTTGTGAATCTCACGCGCCTTCACATCGTCGGGGAGTCCGGAGACGAAGAGCGTGTTGATTCCACTCCGGTCCTTGTTGTTGCTGTTGCTGCTGTTGTTGTATTCTTGCGGTGGTGGCTGCGGTGGTTGTTGGAGGAGGTAGTAGGGATCGTACGGCTGCGGATGAGCCATTCTTTGAATTGGACGGCTGTGATTTGATGATGGGTTTGGGGAGAGTGGTGGTTGTGGTTGTGGTTGTGGTGGTGGAGAGGACTGAGGAGTAGAGAGATTTTACAGAGGTATCAACGAAACAATGAGAAGAGAAGCTAATAGTTACGAAAATGTTAACACGAGTTTATTTGTTATAACGGCGAAAGAGAAGAGCGTTATAAAATGTTTTTAGATTTTGTTGTTTTTATAGAATTTCTTGAAAGAGAGACGTTGTCTTAATAAATGTCTATTTTATTATCAACTTATTTAGCCTTTTCGCTTTCATAAATAAAAGCATATTTATTTTAAAAAGTGAGGGAAAAAAAAAGTGAAATTTTCAAAAACTTTACATAAAAGTTAAAAATAAAAAAGTTAGCTTATAATTTAGTCTGTTTGGCCTGAACTTATATGCTCAATTTTTAATTTTTAGTTTTTATGTATGACTTTTTGAAACCCCACATTTTCTTACTTTGTCGAAGTACAAATAAACTTTAACATACTTTCAACGAAAATCTTTTTAACAAAAAAATTAAATAAGCTATTCCCAATTGAGGCAGGTGAATTTGTTTTTGTACTATGATAATTGTCGTCTTTGTTATTTGGTCGTGAAAAAACTATAGAATACTCTATAATGATCATAAATGTGTATTCTTCCTTTTCACATGAATGATTAGTTTTATCCTGATAAATTTCATCATTATTTTAATGAGTGAGATTCAATTTTATGTGAAAGAAATGAATATGTAATTACTATTCCTAGTTTGGTTAAGATGACATGTCTTAGAGTGACTTTATTTCGATTTAATAAGCCCTTAGATTTTACATCACTTTTGTATTTATGGTCCTTTTGAGATTCTTTCTTTTAATAATTTCAAAAACATTGTTCCGGCGGGTGTGTGTGATTTAAAATGGCCAAAAGTGGTTTTTACTTGTTATATTGAGAGTATGTTTGGGAAGTGATGGAATTCACAGCTTATTAGAGTTTTTAGCTTATTTTTTTTACTATTCATGAGTCTCATTGTATTTTTTGGTACTATTTATGGGTCTAATTGTACTATTCATTTTTTTTTTTTAAAAAAAATTTCAATACTTTCAGTAATAAACTTTTAGTTTCAACTAAATAAATTGTTTCCAAATGAACCTTGAGTATAATTATGAGATATTCTTTTCTTTTTCTTTTTCTTTTTGGGTTTTGGGTTTAGAAGAAAAGTGACAAGTGATTGATTTGAAGGGCAAGTTGATGAAATCATTGGGTTTAGAAAGGGGCAACCGCCCAACCAAACACAATCTAGACCCTCTTTCTGAAACTATTAAGAGTGAGGAATAAGAAAGAGAAGCAAAACTCTTTGGTTTTTTTAACTTAATTACATTTTTTCTTTTCTTATAATTTTTTTTTTCTCACCAACATGACATTTCCTTGTTGTAAAGAAATTATTTTAGAAATTAAACACAAAATAATGTAACATAACAACAACTAAAGGGTAAGAGATCGCTTGAGCAAACTGTTCACTAGGAAGGTTTGGTTAGACATGCCTAATTGCAGGAACAACCTCCTTACTTCGGAACATGGAAATTATATCTGATTGTCCTCAATATACTACCAACCTTCGAGACACTAATGTAACGACGGTAGTATATTTGGGCTCTATCGAGGAGGGTTAGGAGGCCATGACATGGTGAAAATGAGATTGAGTGTGGGCAAAGCTGCACAACTTCTTTGCTAAGCTTGACAGCCAATTCCTTGAAAGCTACTTTTTCGTAATCCCCTATATCTCTTTCAATTCCTTGTTCTATCCATTCAGTCGCATATATGTTCCATACTGTACTCACATCATCCATGCCTTTCATTGCAATTTATCGTGCTCTAGATCACTATTTTTAAATAACGTTATCATCGGTGGCAGCTCTAAGAATTTTTTTAGAGTGATCACTAAAAAATATAAATTATACAAAATCTAATAAAGCGATAACTTGAATATTTGCTACAATTGCGAGTCAAGTCACTAAAGAGAGCAAAATTTTTGTGATTGCAAAGCCAAAAAGAGTATAACTGCTATCACCATAAAAATGAACTCACAACCACAATATTTTCTTAGTACCATTTTTTAAGGAAAAATAAAATTAGAGATTATTTTATTGAAGGGGTTGAATAATCTACAAATTTAAATGATTAGCAACTTTTATCTTTTTTTTATATCAGGCCTTTTGTTGAACAATTTGTTCACTTGTTGTTGTTTGGTATTGCCTTGTTTTTGTTTGGTTTATGTTTGTTGTTATTTGGGCTAATATTTATTGTTGTTATTTAAGATTATTTTTTTAAAAAAATTTATAAAAGGGATTAAGGATTATGTTTGGGGGGCAGAATTAATTTTGGAGTAATACTACGTGTACAACATTTTTATAATAAATCTTATGCAAAAAGCTGTTATTAGTGGGTAAAAAAATAATATCGGTATTTGAGTCAAATTAGAATTAGTAATAGCTTACTATATTGAATTTATTGTAAAAATATTGTGAATGTAACATTACTCTTATTTTTATTGAATCCAAATTTTTGTAATTCTCAAGTCAGAGTGTTCAACATTTTTTATTAGAATGGTCATAATAAATTAGTTTAGCATATAATATTTTTTTAGTAAGTGTATATACACATTTTTTTGCAAGTCAGGTGCAAGTCAGTGTGGTCCTGTGACTACCCTGGTTTGCATGTGGAGCTGTCAGTGATTATCTTTAAACTATACATATCATCTAGGATGCACGAACACTTCATTTGATGTTCCGTACCCATGTTGTAACGGTATCCAATTTGCCATATCATGTTATAATTTTTCAAAAATTGCTCGTGCCGTTGTATTATATCCGTATCTGTACCTGCACCCATATACGTGTACGGTAGCATATCATCACTCAACTCAATATTTTCATCAAATTTAATAGGCTGAAAAGTAGGAGCAGGAGCAGCAAACCGTGTAATGGGGAAACTCACAAGCGGTCTCTATTAGAACATCCAGGGGTGGTCTTTGGTTGAGGATAATCATTAAAGATTCCTGTCATACGCTATATATTGGTCATTAACAGTTTCTAACTAATCCTATAAAATCCATAAATGAATCTTATATCTGGCCTATAAAAGCCATAAATGAATCTATATATCTGGCCTTCAAAAAACTACAATTTGAGAAACAGTGCACTGCATAAACCCCTGATATAGGACGAGGTATACCCGGCATATATGCCGGGTACAAGATATACAAAATGCTGATATAGACCTACATTTTGAACAAGGGAAAATGTTTCTCTCTAAAAATACTTCAAACTCCTTTTATATCTTTTTATTTGATGTAAATTTTGAAAATTTAATTGTTAGATTGTATGTTCTTATTATATCCTTCCTGCTTGTAAAATTTCAAAAAGATCAAAGATCAATTGCTATGTCATCAATCAAATGTATAATTTCAAGTTTATGTGATCTAAAATTATTCATAAAAAATAAGGTTGTTGATCAAATAGTAAATGACATTTGATTTGAATAATATTTGACATGCATGTTAAGAACATGAAAAACATGCAATTAATTTTCAAAATTCACACCCAATAAAAAGATAGGATAGAACAGTGGCGGCTCAATGAATTTTTTTAGGGAGGGTGGTCATTAAAATACTTGAATTAAAATTTTTTAATAAAAATAGAACTTGAATATATTAACATCACCAAAAAAAAAAAAAAAAACACTTGCAAATATATAAAGTTTTCAAATTTTCATTTACGAGTTTTCATATTTTGAAATCGTTATGTGATATGATAGCTTCAATATTAATGTTATCAGGTACATATTTCTCAATGTACACAACCAAACAATCAATAAGCTACAAATATCTCATTCAATTACTAACATATTGCCTAAATAAGTAATAATATATCCAAATTATCTTTTTGAAAAAATGTATCACATAAATCCAACAAATTCAATTAAAGACTAAAACAAACACTAACAAACTAACTATTTGAAAAGTTTGCATTTTTTATTATTAAAAAAATAGTGATTTTAAAATACGTCATTTGAAAACATAATTAAACGTTTGATTTGGGCTTTTAGACTAATTTGTTTGTTTGTGCAATTTTTGAAAAGTGCTACATCCACAATATTTTTGTAACACTTTCACAACAAAGACTAGGTGATAAGTTTTTATTAATTCTAATTTGAACCTACCATTGAAATTATTTTTTTGTTCACCAATAACAATTTGCTACTTAAGATTTGTTACAAAAATGTTGTGAAAATAACATTTTTCTCAAATTTTTGGTTCAACATTCAACGGACCAAAATTTTGGAGAGGTTGAATTTTAGTTTTAATGGGCTCAAATTGTTATTTAGGGTGTTCAAGGTTTTTTTTTTTTTTTTTTTTTTTTTTTTTTTTTTTTTTTTTTCCTAGGGTGGTTAAAAACCTGTATTAATTTAAAGGACAAAATTTAGCTACAAAATTAATTGTAGCCTTAGGCTACAACCTTACTTAATATCTTTTTATTGGAGGTAAATTTTGATAAATCCACTATTGGATTACATTTTCTTCTTATATCCTTCATGCTTGCAAAATTTCTAGAAAATTAAATATTAATAGTTATGTTATCAATAAATTATTTAAATTGCAAGTTTTTACAGTTTAAAATTATGTATAATATATAAGCTTATAGATCATATAGTAAATAATATCTGATTGACACAAAATTTGGCATGTGTATTAAGAACGTAAAGATCATGCAATTCAATGGTTAAATTTTCAAATTATGTAGTAATGTTTATTTTATTGAGTATGGTTGTAGCCTTAGGTTATGATTAGTTTTGTAGCTAAACTTTGTTCTAATTTAAAATTCAATATTTTTAAGGTATATAAATTTTTTTTTAAAGTTAGGTACAATACTTTAAATACTGTTCCTTAGGTTATTCTCTTAAATTTCAGTTGTATAGCTTTTGTCTCATGGGATAGAAGAGTGTTTTTAGTTAAATAGTCACGTTATTGAATTTTAAGAATGAAGTCTAAAGAATAATACCTAAGGTATTGTACGGTCGTACCTAAGTTTTGTCCAAAAAGATACATGAAAAGTTTGAAGGTTTTTTTTGTTTATTTAGAAGGAAATTTAGATATAACTTGATGAAAGATCCAAATTTTTATATATTAGATTTACAACTTAAATCAAATAATTAGACCAACCTCACAACTCATGATATAATTTCCAGACTTCATGCTGATGATAGTGCCCCTTGGAGGGCCCGAATCAATGTCACTCACAATGATTTGAACCACCAGCTGCTGAGGCCTCAAAAGCTCACAAGAAAAGAATATAACCAATGATATAATGACACAAAAATAACCAACAAAAACCTTGTAAGAATTTTCAAAGTTCATTGCTCAAAAATTTAATTAAAGAGTAGTAATTCCAGGTCATATTTGGCGCGAGAGATGTTGGTTTGGTTGAGAATATGAGCATTAAAAGCAGTCACATGATTTTTGGGCCATTGCATTTGACAAAATTTCATCATTCACAACCACATCCTTCTGTAAAGGCACCTTCAATCTCGCATCTTGCACGTTGAGATTGTCTCGATTTTCTGATTTTCCTGCGGATAACACTGCCCTTGTTTTTGCTGTAAAAACGAACATGTTTGCAAATGGAGCACTTTAGGGCCCCCAAAACAATGTCGGAAGATTTGGACCACCAAGGGGCCGAAGAACCCTCAAAGCTCCCACCATAAAAGTAGGACAATGACCAACGATCTTAACAATAACACAACCATAACCAAACAAAGATCTGAATAAACAAACGACAAAATTTAGATCAATTTTTTATAAGCAGTGTATTCTTTTAGCTGTAATCCTAAATCCATCTCTCAAATTTAAGTACAGTATCTTAAATTCAACTATGTAACTATTGACCAATGTAAATAGATAGTTGTATTTGATTGGCAACTAAGAAATGAATCTAAGATAGTAAGATTCTAAGTTTTATCCCATATGAAAAACCCAGATGCCAAATAGAGCAAAACCCCAAAATTGAAAAAGAAACCAAAGAAACAAATCTCATTTCCTCTGTACTAAATCACCAAATTGGGGGGGAGAATTACAAAACCCAAAACAAAACAAAACAAATCAAAAATTCATAGCAACAAACAGAAATTTTGATTAACTAAGAACTAGATCCAGAACCGACAACACCACCACCAGAACTAGTACCAGTCATCAACCCAGAAGCTTCTTCATCCAAGAACAAATCATCAGTCCTTCTCACTGCGGCGTGCACCACCACCAACACCGCCCCAATCAACAGCGCCACCAAGATGTTCCACGTGGCCTTTGTCAACAACAAGAACACCACAGTCAACACAGCCAACACAATCATCACCACCCTATCATCAATCACGCGGCCAAAAACCATGAGTGGCTCGTCACGCAAGAAGTACAAGAACAACCACGCCGCCATCATTACTATAAAAACTATGAGCGATACGGGGTGCCATAGAAGGCTGAGGAAAAGAATTAGAAGCACTACGATGGCATAGTTCATGCGAAAATACCCCACGTTTGTTTTTACCCTCGAGACTGCATCACTGAAGTTTGAAGGTCGGCCCAAACTGTGGAAATTGAACATGAGCTTCCATGGTCTACGAGTGCCAAGGCCTGCCTTGATTCTCTCTTTTGCACGTGAGATGTATTCAAGGTTGGCTTGTGCTGGTGATGAAGCTGGTATAGTACCATAGGTGGTCATGTTGTATTTTGCTTTTGTTTATGTTTTTGGTTTTGTTTTGGTGAGTTTTGAGGGTTTGAGACTTTTGGGTGTTTGACCCTTTTGAGAGTTTGAAGAGTTGGAGAGAAAAATGAAGGCGATAATGGGGATTGTGAAAGGGAAACGTGAAAGGAGTAATAAAATAGAGAGGGTGTATTGGGGCTTATAATAAGATGGGTGTGAGGTGCATTGTTTGAAGTGTAGGGGCCATGAGGTATGTGTGTGATATTGTGTGATGGGGGGTGTTTGTGAAATTTTGGTTGGGTGTCAATTATGATATACCCAACAAACAAAAAAATAGAAGAGAATATCAATTATGATTAAACCCCAAATTGGGTTAGGACAACGGGTAAATGACCAAATAATATAGGACAAGTTTGATCAGGATGAAAAAGTATGATTGTCAATTCCATTATTAAATTTTACTATGCATGGAGGTGAATATATGAAATGTATAATTGGTGGACTTGAAATGAAATTGGGAGGATAATTGTAATCAATCAATATGTAATTAATTTGTAACTTAAAGAGATTTTGGGCTCCACAAACCAAAAAAAAAGGAGATTAGGATAATATAGAAAAATGAGCGATCTATTGTCAAAACATTATTCGAATTACAAAAACAATCCAATAAACTTAAGACAAATAGTAAAAGTAAACTTTAAATATATATACTTGTTATTGGACTGAATAATGAGTAATTATTAGGAGTTCTCGATGCACGGTAATGTGAGAATCTATTCTCTTATATTCATAGTAAATTCCACTAGTAAATTTGTGATAAAATTTACTATAAATGCGAAATAAAGGAGCACTATATTACTGTGTTTCAGAAGCAATTTTCCCTAAATTATATAACAATTCAATGAAATGAAGCTCATCAGTTTTTTTTTTATTTCTTAACTTGAATTTTTATGATTGCTTCTATTTTTACCATAAACGTCTTGAATTAGAAAGCTAAACAAACTAATCTTAATTCACTCTAAGCAAGTAGATTTGCTTCTAAATTTCACTCTAAAAGTCTTAATTTAAAAGATAAGTTTACATTTACCAAAAAAAAGACAAGTTTACTCTAAATTTAGATTTAACTAAATTATTTTTCCTTTTTAATAGGAGATTTTAATTGAATTCTTGACTTAATAAATATCTGTGGGGTTAGGATTTGTAGCCCCAGCTCTAAATAATGAATTTGTAGAGAGTGGGTGAAAGAGCTAGGTTGATTATGAGATTGACAACAGTTAACCACAACTCCAAGTGTGAACCAACATAAACATACACGTAAAAAAAAACGAAATGAATTTGTGTCCGAAGAGATATATTATTGATTGAACAATGATTATAGTTCTTAGAGCTACAGTAAAGTCTTTCTCTTGCCCTTCTTCTGATTTTTTCCGATCCCCCATTATCAGAGGCCTCTTCCCTTTATATAGCGTCCTCTCCTATCATCTTCATCGTCCACTTGTTCTTCATCTGAACATCCACTTGAGTACATGTTACGTCAAGTCTCCTTTTTAGCCCTCCGTGAGTGGTAGCAGTTGAGATTGTACTGTTCAAGGGTCTCCTCCACATTAATGCGGACAGAAAAGTAGCAGCAGTGCATTTAATGTGGTGGTTGCATCTTGTCTTCTAGATATTTATCCGTTCCTATCCTCTCCATACGTGCCTGAAACTTATCCTTATCATTAAAATCATTAGAAGGATTGCCTGAACCTTTCAGGTGTCTGTTTGAACAAGACTCTTTGCACCCGAGGAAAATAACCTCTTCGGACCACTGGTAATCTCTTCGGACTATACTCCTCGTTCATTTCCAGGTATATTTCTTCCACATGGACCCCTTCTCACATTTTGCTCTCTTCGGACACACAGTAATCTTCAAATGGGACGCTAAGCCCAATACATAAGATTGGACTTTCACCCCCCACAATATCAATTACTAAATTAAAATCTTATAGATCATGGAGGATTTTTTAATAGATAACTGCAATTTTCATGTCACAATTTAGATGCCCAAAAGAAGGAGAAATTATTATTTACACTAGGAGAATTGTTAATGCAATCCTCCCTGACCAATGAGATGATGTTATTTATGCAAATGTATGTGTGAGCTTCATAATCAGTATAAGAAATACAAAATAAAAATTACCGGATGATGTTACATTTGCATAAATAACTGTATTTTATTGTATGGGAGGTTAAGAAGAATCACGTCAGCAGTTCTCTGATGGATCTAATAATTTCTCCCAAAGAAGAGGGCAAGTGATAATTTAAATGTGGCAAATGAATGATTGAGATTGATGAGGTACATGGAATGTGATCAAGTGTACCCACATGTTGATACCTCTTTCTTAATTTCTTAAAATTATGGTAGCTGACTAGCTGTACAAGGACCCAACATTTTCAACTAATCTTCCAACACGGATTGGGTTGGACTCGTATGTGGACAAGACCACACTAAAACGTTGTAGGGACGGCAATGATAAAACGACGGCAAGGTTCCAACGAGAACCGGCTTGATTGCCCACGTGGCATGTTGGAAGCTACGAGAAAAAAATGTGGAAACCTTTACAAGCAAAGAAATCTTAATTAAATGTTTCGTTACTTTTAAAATCGGGAAAAGATTTATTTAATATGCAAACGTGGCAGGAAGATATAGTGAATTAAGAGAAATGGGTTGGTAAATCTGACCAATAAGTGATTGCCACGAAAGCAAAATAGTACCCATTTGCTTGAAGAAGCCCTTTCTATCTAAATCATCAAGTCAATTCAAATTTTGAAAGTGCCACAATTTGATAGATGATGTGAAGCTTCTACATTCCATAACACGTTGAAGTTATATGAGTGATTATTGTTTTATGCCTAGTTTTACATTTCTTGAAGTTTATATTTGAGATCTGAGTATAAATTTTTTATCTCACTTTTTGTATTCTACTTTATACTATATTCACAACTTGTTACATATTTTTTCTTTTACTTTTCTTATAAAATAACTAAAGTCTAAAATGGAAAAAAAAAAAATTCAGGCATGTAACATATCATAATAAATAAAATTTAAAGTAGAATATAAAAAGTAGAATATAGAAATTTTATTCAACCAATATCCCCACTCCCCCTAAGGTAGACAAAGAAGACATCAAGTTCAACATGATTACTCTGTTAGAGCATAATCATAGTAGCTTAGTTATTTTATAATTGATGATTGAGGGGTTTAAATAGTGATCTGGGATCATAACTCGTAAACACTCCTTCATGTGAGTTGAACCATAGTCGGATCTTAAACCTACATAAAATACTAGCCTCATCACACACGTTTTACTTGTGCAATGAGGCTTTTTTTTTTGGATAAATTTTGGATAAGCTTGTTTTGAAGATATGAATTAATAGGAAAATGTCATATTTTGTAGGTATTTTAAGTGGAGTTTGAGATATATTTTTACCGTGCTCAAGTTTTTTCCCTAGGAGTATTTCTAACCTTCAAACGGCTATTATTTTTTATTTTAACTATATTCAAAAATTAATTATACTAATATGGGATTCTACTACTATTACCAAAAAAAAAAAAAAAAAAAAAAAGCGCAAAGAAAGGGCTTTGTTTTTTTGCTTTCATTTGTTCTAAGATAGCTTAGGGGCTGTTTGGATTTTAAAAAATGCTGACTCATCACTCATCCCTTATCACTTATCACTGAAAATACTACAACTTCCTAAGGTGGCATGTTTGACACTTGTTTCCAACTTTGATAACTCAAAAAATTTTACTTTTTGTGGGATCCACGAATTGACTTGGTGCAGCTTTTACTTTTTTTTTCCCCCCCCCCTTCAACCCCCAATACCCAAACTTACCTAACCCAAATTGCTCTCAAGCACCGTTCATCACCTCCCTCTTCATCCATTCACCGAACCTAGCACCCAACTAAAAAAAACCATCACCGTGCAAATTACAAAACATCAAACCAATCCACCATAGCAGATTTGGCCATTCACACCACCAACACCTTCAACACCACATCAAATTACACTATAAAGCTTAGAAAGAACTAAAAAGAGGGAAAACAGAGAAGAGAAAAGATCGTGAGAAGTGAAGAAAGAAAGAAAGAAAAAGAAGGAAAAAAAAAAAAAAAAGAAGAACCCAAGCCTAGAAACCCAGTGAAAAGGAATGGAAAAAAAGAAAAAAGAAAAAAAATGCAATCAAACTCAGAAACCCAATGTGAAAAGGAAAGAAAAGAAGGAAAAGAAGAAGAAGAAGAAGAAAATAGAGAAATCAAGCCCGGACCCAGCGTGAAAGAAAAAAAAAAGAAACCAAACCCAGAAACCCAATGTGAAAAAGAAAGAAAAGAAGAAAAGAAGAAGAAGAAGAGAATAGAGAAAGCTGTTCGTCCCAGACCCAGCATGAAAGAAAAGAAAAGCAAAAAAAGAAGACAACGTGTGTTGGAGAGAGCAAAAGGTTTGACCGTGGGTCCCAGCAATGTGTTTATTTACTAAAATACCATAAAAACTCTATTTCCATAACTTAAAAACACCTAAAATATGTTTTCAGCTTTCATAACTCATTGATCAAAAATCGGAAAATTGAGTGATATAAACAAAAATTGAAAATAAATCTAAACAAACCAAACAGTCGTGGAATCCACCAATTTTGAGTTATGGGTGATGAAAATAGAGTAATGGGTGATGAAAAACACTAAATCTAAACAGCACCTTAGATTCCATTTCCCTAGAAAAGAAGAATGAAAAAAATACGGGCTATTGTTTGATGCTTTGGAGTTTTGATTAGCACTTTAGCAGAAACCACTTTTATTGGTGGACCCTTCCTTTTGCTGTGCAATCATATGGGCCCAAAGAAAAGCCCAACTCAAAATGTGGTAGACAAATCTCAAGCTCTTAACATGACAATATTTGGGTTCAATTTCTTCTTAACATTTCTAAAATTTCCTCATAACATGATCTAGTCCTTTTGTATTTCTAGGACTAACCTAGAAAAATACTTAGTTTTGATAGCTATAATTGGGTGTTGAATTATTCATTCAGTGTACTTTTTCTCCCCCACATTTTTTTTCCACCAAGTCCCTACAGTAGAATTGGTGTTCTTTCTCCATAGCCTGTGATTCTAGACCAACACAAAGCCACAGAATGTGGTTTTTTCTCCAATGCGTGTGATTCTAAATTTCTAATCCAATACAAACCCACAAATTGAAGATGCTGATTCATTTGATGTGCCAAGGATTTGGAGTTCAATTCTCTCCACGAAGCTTCAATACTGTTTTCACTTTGAATCATTTTTTATTATGCTAACAATTAAATAGATTGGTTTAGAAGGTTCCATGCGTAAAGCTGCACTCAATTGACTCTTGCTCCCTTTCACATGAGGGTGAAAGGCTAGAAGTCATGTATAAGACCTACAAATGAAGGCCACTCTAATGTGAAAAGCGATGGACTTTGTTGGGCTAGCCTAATAATGTCATAGTATATTTGGAGCATCATTATATAACCATGTATTTTTTGGTTGGGAGGGGGATTATACTGATAAGAAAGATGCTATGTCCACAAAATTTTCACAAAATTTTCATAACAAATTATAGGTGGTTAGTTGTTATTGGTTCTAATTTGAATATATCATTAAAATTATTTTTTTGTCTCACCAATAACAACTTGCCACATAGGATTTGTTGTGAAAACGTTGTGAAAATATTGTGGACATAGCATTTCTCTACTAATAATGTTTATATGTTTTACGTAATCAGATTCCTTGTTTGAATATCTTACATTTGCCAAGAACCTTGTAATTCAATTGGCTAGTACTTTGTAGTATTTCCAAGATATCTTGGGTTCAAATCTTTTCTCCCCTATTGTATCTATCAAATTATCCACACAAAAAAAAATCTTACATTTAAACTAATATTTTAACTTCATTTATTAATGACTATATATTTATTATTCTTATTTATGTTTCTTTCTGTGTTGAAATACATAATTAGTCACTTTAGAGTATGGAGTACTTAAAAGTAACAATGATTATAACAAGTCTCAACTCTAACTCACTCCATGAAAATAAATTATTTTTACATCTATGTTATATTTTCTATATCAATTAATTTTTTAATTAATTAAATACTTTTTACATATATCAATTAGTATTTTTAGAATTACTTTTGTTTTCAACCTTTTATTTTCATCTTATCCCCTTAAATTAAAAGTCAGACTTTCCCATTAGGGGAGAGACTTGGGAGGGATAAGTGCCAATTGGGTTAAAAGACCATACTTTGTGGAGGCTACATTTATGTTATATTTTCTGTATCAATTAATTTGTTAATTAATTAATACTTTTTAAGTATATTAATTAGTATTTTTAGAATTACTTTTGTTTTAATCTTGTCCCCTTAAATTAAAATTCTGATATTTCCCATTAGGGGAGAATTACTTTTGTTTTAATCTTGTCCCCTTAAATTAAAATTCTGATATTTCCCATTAGGGGAGAAACTAGAGAGGGATAGGTGCCAATTAGAAGCCCCTTAGCACCATGATTTTATATGTAGGGGAGATAACACTTTGTGGAAGCTATTATGTTGTGGAGATAACACTTTGAGAAACCTCCAATTGAGTAGGTAATATAACATTTTTTTTTTTTTTGAGAAACAAACACACACACACACACACACACAAAAGGGAGAGGGAAAGAGGTTCTAACACAAAGGCACACCACAACTCCACTCAAAAGTCATGGTAACTTTTAAGGGAGGGTAGGGCAAGTTTAATATAACATATATGATTATTACTTAACCCATAAGTTTAAACTTATGAAGTTGGGCCGAACTATTTTATATTAACCATTCACTCTTCTTGTTAATCGTTATTATTCAATATGAGATTTTACCCACACATTTATACCCAACACTATATATTATGGACAATGTTTCTTTCTAATTTTTTTTTTTTGATACAATGTTTCTCTCTAAATTAGTTTGGAGAGAAACGATTCAAACTCCTCCTATTTATTTTTATTGAATGCAAATTTTGAAAATCTAACAATTAAATTGTATGTTCTTTATATTTTTAACACTCATGTAAATTCCGTTCATATTATGTGTTATTTACTATTTGATCAATAAATTTATTTTTTATGAATAAATTTAAAGGAAATGCCAACAGATGCCCTTAAAACAATGGTTAACAATCCATTTTAAAAAATTTTTTATGGGAAAAGAAAAAAAATTAATGTTTTGACAATTTTTTTCATTTCCCATAAAAGTGGTGTCAAAACTTTCCTAAAATGGATTGTTAATCATTGCCCTAAGAGCACTCATTAGTATAGCCCTAAATTTAAATTATAAAAACTTGAAATTTAAACATTTTATTGATGACATAATTATTGATCTTTGACATTTTTTGAAAATTTGCAAACATAAAGTATATAATAAAAATATGCAATCCAATAGTTAGATTTTCAGAATTCACATTCAATAAAAAAAATATATTAAAAATTTGAAGGGCTTCTCTCCAAATTTTCCATTATATATTTATAGTCAAACTCATTTTGGAAAACTCATCATTGGGCGGAATTTACTAGCCTTGATTGATTTTACTTGCATTAAGAGCCAAAAAGTCCTTAAACAAAACACTCAAAGGTCCCTGAAGTGGTATATACGTGGTATATGAGCCCTAGAGACGATAACAAATACGGTATCGAAAAAGACTAATCTTTGGTCTTTCATTACAAAAACATGCTTGTTAAGATGATGGTCACCAATAAAGCCACTTAAGCTTCCTTGACTTTGTTTCTATTAAAAAAAAAAACAGCTTCCTTAATCTTACTAAAGATTTGGATAAACCAAATAGATTCGCATATATATGGACATGTAATATAGTTTTTGACTCATTCAAGTATATCATATAGCACATGATCACCCAAATACGTGAATATTATAAACCAAAATGTAGGAATATGATTTTCGGCACTGGGAATCAATAGGTAGCGTAGCTGCGTAAGTGACTGATAAATCAAAAATGTCTCCAACTAACCAACTCAAAAGCTTCAAATTAGTCTTCAATAAAACATGGCTTATTCTTAACCAGCTTTTGATGACTGAAAATTAAGTCCAGCCGCGTTGTTTGAGTAAAACAAAGGTTTCTTTGGCAGCTCTGGGAATTAGTCTAATCAGATACGTATTAGGAAGTAAAACTTTTTTCAATCATTGCTAATAAAAATTTGTGACTTGGCATTATGGTACAATAGTTGCCACAAGATTTTCCCTCTACGCTTTTCTTCATGAAATGCAAACCAGTTGACTCTAACAATGTCTGAGCCATGCAACATCCTTAACACTTGTTTTATGTGTTGTCAAAATTTGATAATGTTATCTAGTCAGACATGAAACGATAACGAAAAAGTCAGCTAACTAATTGACCCAGCACGGCTACAAAAAATTGGGAAGTGTATAGCTAATAGCTATACAAGTGCTTGGTCTTATTCTTTTGGCAAGGAAAGTGACTAATTTCATTCTAAGAAACTTCTACTTGAAGTATAAACTTTGATAGACTTGGAGGTGGTTTCTAAGAATTGAGATGGAAAGTACTACAAGTTTTTCCAACCGTTTATGTTGCTTCTTCAAATGCAACAACGAAATTATCTACCTTTATAAGCGACCAATAACATAGCACAATTCCCTTACATGTCCAAACAAATCTAATTCACACTTGAAAAAAGAAAAGAAAAATCTAAGCTCCCACCTCCCTCCCTCTCTCTCTCTCTCTGTGATTGTTTTGAAAGCTAGAGCAATGGAGAGAAAGCAAAAATTCCTCCATGGAATACTTGAAGCTACCATCTTCTCTGCCACGCCTAATACACCACTATCTCCTTCCAATGTAAGTACTAGAAGTCAAGAATACAATACAATGAAATTTGCTAAGTTCCAACAATTTTTTTTTTTTAAGAGACTAAGTTCCAACAATTTAGTTAAACTTCAGAGTATCGTAAATATATGTATAACCCTTTACTTTTTAGCTAAGCATTGAAAACATTTGCAATATCTTTGTATTTGTTAGAATAATGGTTAAAAGATTAAATTGAATATTTCCTAATAGCTTAAGAATATGGTACTAGTGGTAATTTATTAGTATCTGACTTACAGGGAGAATCATGCTGTCTAAATGTTTTGCAGTGTATATTTGTAAGAGGAAAGCCCGCCTATGTAACCATAGAGATAGATGACAGGAAGGTAGCAGAGACCAGCCATGAACTTGACCGAGTTTGGAATGAGACCTTTCAAATTATCTGTGCTCATCCATCCAATTCAACTATTACCATCACAATGAAAACAGCATGGTCTTGCTTCTTGGGAAAGATCAACATCCAGGCAGATCAGATTCTTAATGAATCAAGTTTGATTAATGGGCTCTTTCCTCTCCTCAAGGAAAATGGAACACCAAATCCAGAACTGAAGCTACGATTCATGTTATGGTTTAAACCAGCAGAGTTTGAACCAAGCTGGAGAAAGATACTAAGTAATGGAGAATTCCAGGGGTTGAGGAATGCAACATTTCCACAACGATCAAATTGTCATGTCACACTTTATCAAGACGCTCACCATCTCTCTACTTTTCAACCCCCATTCTATTCTTGTGGTGCTCCAAGAAGATTATGGGAGGATGTATACAATGCCATTGAGGGTGCAAAACACTTGATTTACATTGCAGGCTGGTCTGTCAATCCCAATACGGTGCTGGTAAGTCATGAAAACTAATTACAAATTTAGCAAATTCACTTTTGTCTCATGTTGATGTTCTGGGAATCAACTTTTTACTTTTGTCTCATGTTGTGTCAATCCCGATACGCTTTTGAATAGGTTAGGGATTTTCAAACTCAAATCCCACATGCAAAAGGAGTAAAGCTTGGTGATTTGTTGAAGCAGAAGGCAGAGGAAGGTGTGGCTGTAAGGATTATGTTATGGGATGATGAAACATCCTTACCATTCTTCAAGAATGAAGGAATAATGAGAACACATGATGAATATGCCTTAGCCTACTTTGAACGCACCAAAGTAGTATGCAGATTGTGCCCAAGATTGCACCCAATGTCCGCCCCACTCTTCTCTCACCATCAGAAAACCATAACCTTAGACACTAAGTCGCAAATAAATTCAAGCAATAGAGAAATTATGAGTTTTGTTGGTGGAATAGATCTTTGTGATGGTCGCTACGATACAGAACAACATTCATTGTTTCACAATCTCAATATGGAACCACATTGTCATGATTTTTATCAGACAAGTATTGCAGGAGCTAGCCTTGAGAAGGGGGGGCCAAGACAGCCATGGCATGATGCTCATGCTTGTATCAAGGGTGAAGCTGCTTGGGATGTACTAACCAATTTCGAGCAACGATGGAGTAAACAATGTGAACCTTCTTTACTAGTTCCCATTAGTACCTTGTCAAATCTCAGCTGCCAAAGTTATTCAAGCATTCCCTCTGGGAGGAATTGGAATGTACAAGTATTTAGGTCCATTGACCGTGTGTCAGCTAGCCAAATGTTTAGAAACTTAACTGTGGAGCAAAGCATCCAGGAAGCTTACATACAAGCAATAAGGAAAGCTGAGAGGTTTATTTATATTGAGAACCAGTATTTTATTGGAGGGTGCCATTTGTGGGAGAAAGATCAACATAGTGGCTGCAGAAATTTGATTCCTATTGAGATAGCACTCAAGGTGGTTAACAAGATTAAAGCAAAGGAGAGGTTTGCAGTGTATGTACTAATACCAATGTGGCCAGAAGGAGTGATTGAGAGTGATGTAGTTCAAGATATATTGCATTGGACTAGAAGAACAATGTCAATGATGTATAAGTTGATAGGAGAAGCAATACAAGAAAGTGGTGAGCCAGGGCACCCTAGAGACTACTTGAATTTCTTCTGCCTAGCAAATAGAGAAGAGATGGGTAAAGAGGAAGTTATTCCTCCAGATTCTCCTCACCCTGAAACACAATATTGGAATGCTCAAAAGAATAGGAGGTTCATGGTTTATGTACACTCCAAGCTCATGATAGGTATGTGTGTCAATCTTCATTTACACTTAAATAGAGTTCCTTCTACTTTTGATTTTATTTTTATTGTTAGAGTACTGCCCTAATGGCCTAGTCAAAATTTACCTTAACGATTGGTACAAAACTTAGGTACAATTTCTTGGGTGTTTTATCTTATATTCCTCAATTAAATTTAATCATGCTGCTGCATTGGTCTATGAGCTACATAGTTTGAATTTAATTATCTTTGAGATAAGATAGTACATTTTGCATTACATTGGTCAATACAACCACATAGTTGAATTTAATTAGAAAACCTAAGACATAGCATTTAAGCTACTGTCATCGCTATGCCTAAGTTTTGCCCAAAAGATTATATTTCATGTTCCCAATAACTTATAGAGGTCGATTATTGCTTCTTTTACCATGCCAAAAAAAAAAAACAAAAAAGAGTAGAGGCTATTTGGATGGATATAGACCTATAACTATCTTGTGGGTTGGGTGAGGATATAGACCTAATGGGTTTTTGCAGGTTTTGTTTTGGTTTTCTTTGAATTACTTTCTAAGTAAATGGATTTCACCAGTAGAAAATACTAAATGCATGAAGAAAAACTTTACATAGAGTTTTCTGTGGCCAACAATTTGACAATTTCCCTCCATTTTGTTTTCCTCTACTTTCCACAGTGAATATGATAATATAATAGTGATTTACATATTAACAATTAACCTGTTCCTCCATTGTTGCTATTTATATTTCAGTGGACGATCTGTACATTTTGATTGGATCAGCAAATGTGAACCAGCGATCCATGGATGGGCAACGTGACACTGAGATTGCTATAGGGTGCTACCAGTCCAAAAGTGACAAAGACAAAATGAGTCGCGGCGATATTCATGCATACCGTCTGTCACTGTGGTATGAGCATACTAAATGTGCTGATCAGGAACTGTTTCAAGAGCCACAAAGTCTGGAATGTGTGCAGAAGATGTGTTCCATAGGTGACCAAATGTGGAAGATTTACAGTGGTGAGGATTTGGTAGACATGGAAGATGTGCACTTGGTAACATACCCTATGAATGTGACACAAGATGGTACTGTGGAGGATCTAACAGATAATGAGGGCAATTTTCCTGACACAAGAACCCAAGTAAAGGGAAAGAGATCAATGTTGCTACCACCTGTTTTTACCACATAAGATTATTAACCTGTGCTTACTCAGTCAGTAACCCAAAAAAAAAAAAAAAATACCCATTCTTTAATTTTTTTTTTTCCTTTTATACAGAAAATCACCTTAACTTATTGTTACCCATTGATGTAAAGATTATAGAATCGGCTTGTGTACATGTCTAATTTTTTCAATTTTTTGAAATTCTTTCATTTTTTTTGTATATGTATGTAAACAATTTTACAGAGCATGAAAAAAAAGAGAGAAGAAATAAAACAAATGTTTCACCTTGCATCATTGCTTTTGCTTGCCTTTATTCACTCCAATTTTTGTGAAGATCATGTAAAAGTTAATCGTTTTCTTTTATCTTGCATTGTACGACTTTTTTGCAACTTAAGATGTAATTTTTTTTTTTTTTGGGTGCAAACTTTAAGATGTAATAACTTCCATTTCAGTCCAAGTAATTATGCACACTTGTTTTCGGTGCAAAGATTTAACAATAACCCAGGCCTTATAAAGTTGATCAAGCTTGTATACACCAGAAGGTACTAGACTCTTTGTTCATGATCCCTCTCAAATTTGGGAAGAAAAATGAAAATCAGTCTCAACCATGTTTATTCTATTTTCTTTTCTTAAAAACAAACCATCTAAATCTAATTAAAACCTTTTTTTTTTTGGGAACCTTAATTGAGGGAATGACAAATAAGTGGGTCATAAGCTTACCAATAAACTTTTGTAACAATGCAATTGTTGATGTCTCTTTTTTTGGTTCAGCCACCACCCATTAGTTAACTCATACCATCATCATATTTTTATAAAGATAATGCTTATTACAGGCGTGTGCCATGAGTTTTCCCCTTTTTATAAAGAAAAAAAAGAAAAGATGTTGGGCTAAGTTCATTTAAAGTCCAAAATGTCCAAATTGCATTGGACTTTGTATAAAATTCTTAATGCCTCGTGGTTTTGGCTTATGGCTTATACTTTTATATTTCATAGTACAGATGAAATATAAAGCTTTGTAGTTCCTTCATTCCTTTCTACTTTCTATCCTATTTCTGTCTTTATTCGGTTTTCTAGCAATTATAAGGCTTTGCCGTTCCTTCATTTCTTTTTTCTTTCTATCTTCCTTCTATCCTTATTCTGTCTTCTTGCAATTACAAGGCTTTGCCGTTCTTTCTTTCCTTTCTACTTTTTATCTTCATTCTATTCTTATTTTGTTTTTTTATATTATAAGGCTTTGTCTTTCCTTCATTTCTTTCTACTTTTTATCTTATTTTTGTCCTTCTGTCCATAGGTGCCTATCTTTCCTTTTGCAATTATAAGAGTCCTTAGTTATTGTGAGAGTGCTTTTTTTCTTAGCACACAGGCCCAAGTAGAGATAAGGATCCCGGGCCCAAATACTTGTTGTTTTGGTGGACTGAGCTTGATTCACCGCAGCTAAATGGGGCTGATTACGAACCAAGTTGTGCGCAAGTCATATAAAGCTCCTCAAGATGAAAAATGCAATTCCTCTTAGTACCCTGGGGCTTACTGTCGTGGGATCCCGGGCATACTGTCGTGGGATCCTGGGGCGTACTAGGCCTGTAAGAACCCAGAATCTCTGGTTTTCTGAACTATATGGTCTTTTTCCATGTTTATTATGCAATAGAGCTTTGTCCTCTCCCTTTACCTCTATGGGTGCTACATAAAAAAAACACTCTATACAATACACATATCTCCAAATAATTGTTAGTTTCTTAGATTAGGATATACATTTTAATACATATACATATATGTAAATGAGTTTCATGAGGATGATTCTGCCACGAGGATCCTGGCCCCAATTCTCACAGACTTGGTGCTTTTGCACAAGACTTGTGAGATTTGGAACTCAAGTCCGAGTGGCTTTGCTTGGGCTTTGCTTTCCAAGATAGTTAGGTGAAAGGGATTTTAGCAAGAAACAGTAAAGGAAGACAATGTAATAAAGAAATACACAAAGTAATTGTTAGAGATCCTCAAATCAATATGAGGTATTTCATTATTTTCTTGATTGTGGGTTACAATACGCTCACTAAGACGTGATACAAGGTTCAACTAAGTTCAAAAATTACAGACTTTGATAGCTATTCAAGCTTCCAAGACTTGCAAAGTTTGAATTTGTTGAATCCAAGCATGTGCTATAGTGGCTGTTTCTGGGATACCGGGAGCGGTTCCTCTGTTTTCTTTTGATTTTACAGAGCTTTTCCTATAGTTCTATATTCACGTGATACAAGGTTCAACTAAGTTCAAAAATTACAGACTTTGATAGCTATTCAAGCTTCTAAGACTTGCAAAGTTTGAATTTGTTGAATTCGAGTATGTGCTATAGTGGCTGTCTCTGGGATACCGGGAGACAGTCCTCTGTTTTTCTTGAGTTTTACAGAGTTATCTTAAAGATTCTTTTCTGGTTTTTCTATTCTGCATCATGCCCCTTAATGTTGGCTACTTCCCCCTTTTTATAGTGTCATTTTAGGGTTTGAATACCATTGATTCTTCCCCCTTGACTCCTTGGGTACCAGAGCCTCTGTTATGCCAACCATTTCTGACCGTTGATTCTTTCTCTGTTTCTCATAGTTTTCATTTTTTAGTCCTGTTTTCCTAAAAGCCACTTACTGACTTTCCATTTTGGATAGCTGACGTTTACCCTCTGTTCTTTCAAGTCCTTTTACCTCTTGGACTTAGCTTTTTGGCTGTCCATCTTGCTGTCGTTTTTCCCAAGTGAGTAGAACCCATTCCTGCTGGGTTGAAGGTTTTTCCAGCCGCTTTCTTTTATAGTTCTTCATTCTGGGTTTCCCGGGGTACCAGCCTTTTGTTCACGAATTATTACTCTCCAAGCTTTCTGATTTTTTGCTGCACCACTGGGTGCTTGAGAGAGACATATCTGTTCTTCATTTCTTGTATTTCATGGTACTCATTTTGAGTTGTCTCAATCCCACTTTAGCTGCGCACGTCCTGAGGATCCCGAGCCTCTGGCAGCCTCTGGGGATCCCGACCCAGTTCTTTCACTGGATCTTGCTGGATTTTTAATGGCCTTTTTTGCTGGAAATTTGAACATGCATAGGGCCTCAATGTCGATTCTTCTTGCTGCATGAATTGGGCCTTCTTTTGTTAAAGCCCATGGTCTTTCCTTACTTTTCATAGAATGGGCTTTCTTGTGAAATTTTGGCCTTCAACAGTTATCTAACTTCATTCTGTCCTCTATTGTTTATCTTGCAATGATGAGATGTGGAGATTCTTTTATCTATCTTGCTAAGTTGACTAAGAAAAAAGAATGAGGTGTTGGGCTAAGTTCATTTAAAGCCAGAAATGCCCAAATTGCATTGGGCTTTGCATAGAATTCTTAATGCCTAATGGTTTGGGCTTATGACTCACATTTTTATATTTCAAAGACTAAAATCATGGCTTGTATTTTCCCGACATCGAGGGCGTTTGGCCTCTGCGTTTTCAGTGTGCGTCCACGTTTGAGTTTTTCCTTTTTTTTTTCCCGGCCAGTGAACAGTAAAATCACATGATTTTACTGTGCAGAGACAAAAAACACTGTTTAACACTGTTCACAGCACTGTTCACGCACTAAAAAATATTTAAAATGGGTCCCACGGTACTATTTACACATTTAAAAATTATTTTGCTACAGTGTTTTCAGTTTTCAGTTTCAGCAACAATAAGTTCAATCCAAACGGACCCATCATAAGATGAGCTCAAAACTCACGTTTTTCTTCCATTGCAATTGGGCTTAGGACTCATATTTTCTCCTTAATGGATCAATGCTTATAAGAGTAGCATTATTTCTTATCTCTCATAAGGGCTTTCCAATAAAGACTATATGTAAACATAGTGGTTCTTGGACAATAAATGCCAATTTTAAGCTAATTTAGTCATTGGATATATTTTCCTATATATAAAAAAAAAAAGTCATTGGGTCTTTCCTCCACAAAAAAAAAAATAATAAAAAAAAAAAAAATAGTCATTGGGTCTTTCCTCCACAAAAAAAAAAAAAAAATAATAATAATAAATAAATAGTCATTGGGTCCATAGTGCTTCCTGCATCAATCATGAAGCCCATTAATATTTCAAGAAGGCCCAAGCCTTATTGAGTAAAATCTTTTCAAGATTTTAAAATCTGGAAAAGATTTAATAATATGCAAACGTGGTAGGAAGATAATGAATTAAGAGAAATGGGTTGGTAAATCTGGCCAATAAGTGGTTGCCACGAAAGCAGAATAGTACCCATTTGCTTGAAGAAGCACTTTCTATCTAAATCTTCAAGTCAATTCAAAATTTGAAAGTGCCACAATTTAATAGATGATGTAAGGCTTCTTCATTCATTCCATAACACGTGGAAGTTATATGGTCATGACTCATGTGTTGCAGGATACTCCTGCTTTAGCTAATGATTTTCGAGTTTGTAATTTTATTCATGTCAATCGCTTAGGCAACTCTGTTGCCCATTTTCTTACCGGATGTTCTAAGTCAGGTAACAAGCTGCAGGTTTAGCTTGACTCCTTGAGTCCATTCTTGATGATATAGCTCCTCTTGTAACGAGGGATTCATTGTAATTTCTTTTTTTTGACTGAATAAAACTTGACCTCCAGGTCTGGATTCTAAAAATATATATATATATATATATATATATATTTGAGACCCGAGTAAAAATCTTTTATCTTACTTTTTGTATTCTATTTTATACTATATTTACAACTTGCTACATATTTTTCCTTTTACTTTTCTTATATAATAGCTAAAGTCTAAAATGGAAAAAAAAAATCAAGCATGTAACATATCATAATAACTAAAATTTAAAGCAAAATATAAAAAGTGGAACGTAGAATTTTTATTCAACCAATACGCCCACTCCACTAAGGTAGACAAAAATAAAGAAAAAAAACATCAAGTTCAACATGATTACTTTGTTAGAGCATAATCATAGTAGCTTAGTTATTTATAATTGATGTTTTGAGGGGTTTAAATAATGATATGGGATCATAACTCGTAAATACTCCCTCATGTGAGTTGAACCATAGCTAAATCTTAAACCCACATAAAATACTAGCTTCATCACACGCGTTTTGTTTGTGCAATGAGACTTTTTTTTGGATAAATTTTGGATTTTTTTTTTTTTTTTTTGTGTGGATAAATTTTGGATAAGTTTGTTTTGAAGATATAGATTAGTATGAAAATATCCCATTTTGTAGGCATTTTAAGTGTAGTTGGAGATATATTTTTACCGTCCTCAAGTTTTTTTTCTTAAACGGAAGATTTAGGAGTATTTCTGAACCACATAAAAGTTCAGTCCAAAGAGGGGAATCCTCTTATAAATAGTATAGACTAGTATTTCAAATGTTATGAGGAAATACATAGTACTTAAATTGAATCAGTGTCATATTGTCATATTTGAAGGTTTGAACTCAAGACCTATCCTATATCAAAATCTTAATCATTAGGTCATAACTCTCAGTGGTTGGAACTTGGAAATGACTAATATGGAATGTTTATAACAGGAAAATATATATATATATATATATATTCATGATATAAAATTTTGCCTACAATGATTTTCCTTTTTATTATATAATTTTGAGTGTAAAAGGTGAGTTATAATGTAAAATATGGATAGACTATCAAGTTAAGTTAAGGCGTTCCATTGGTTATGAGTCTAGTTAGATTCAAAAGGTTTTTATTTTTTATTTTAACGATATTCAAAAATTAATTATACTAATATGGGATTCTACTACTAGTACATAAAAAAGAAAAGCAAGGGCTTTGTTTTGTTGCTTTCGTTTATTTTGAGTCAGCTTAGATTCCATTTCCCTAGAAAAGAAGAATGAAAAAGATGAGGGCTATTGTAATGTAAAATATGGATAGACTATCAAGTTAAGTTAAGGCATTCCATTGGTTACGAGTCTAGTTAGATTCAAAAGGTTTTTATTTTTTATTTTAATGATATTCAAAAATTAATTATACTAATATGGGATTCTACTACTAGTACATAAAAAGGAAAAGCAAGGGCTTTGTTTTGTTGCTTTCGTTTATTCTGAGTCAGCTTAGATTCCATTTCCCTAGAAAAGGAGAATGAAAAAGATGAGGGCTATTGTTGAATGCTTTGGAGTTTTGATTAGCACTTTAGCAGAAACCATTTTTGTTTGTGGACCCTTCCCTTTGCTGTGCAATCATATGGGCCCAAAGAAAAGCCCAACTCAAAATGTGGCAGACAAATCCCAAGTTCTAAACTTGACAATATTTGGGTTCAATTTCTTCTTAACATTTCTAAAATTTCCTCATAACATGATCTAGCCCTTTTGTTTTTGTAGGACTAACCTAGAAAAAAACTATTCAGTGTACTTTTTCTCCTCCACATTTTTTTTTCCACCAAGTCACTACAATAAAATTGGTGTTCTTTCTCCATAGCGCGTGATTCTAGACCTACACAAAGCCACAGAATGTGGTTTTTTCTTCAATGCGTGTGATTCTAAATTTCTAATCCAATACAAACCCACAAATTGAAGATGCTGACTCATTTGCTGTGCCAAAGATTTGGAGTTCAATTCTTTCTACGAAGCTTCAATACTGTTTTCACTTTCAATCATGTGATTATGCTAACAATTAAATAGATTGGTTTAGAATGTTCCATACCTAAAGCTGCACCTAATTGACTTTGCCCCCTTTCACATGAGGGTGAAAGACATGAGCTGGTATCTCATGCACCTGGTGCATGATAAATTTTTCCCTAGAAGTCACGTATGAGACTTACAAATGAGGCCCACTCTAAAGTAAAAAGCGATGGACTCTGTTGGGCTACCTTAATAATTTCATAATATATTTGGAGCATAATTATATACCCAAGTATTTTTTGGTTGGGAGGGGGGATAATACTAATAAAAAAGGTGATACGGCTACAACATTTTCACTATACTTTCATAATAAACTATAGGTGGTTAGTTGTTATTGATTCTAATTTGAATCTATTATTAAAATTACTTTTTTGTCCCACCAATAACAACCCATAACAACTTGCACATAGAATTTGTTGTGAAAGTGTTGTAAAAATTTTGTAGACATAGCATTTTTCTACTAATAATGCTTATATATTTTACGTAATCAAATTCCTTGTTTGAATATCTTACATTTGCCAAGAATCTTGTAATTCAATTGGCTAGTACTTTCTAGTATTTCCAAGATATCTCGGGTTCAAATCTTTCCTTCACTATTATATCTATCAAATTATCAAACAAAAAAAAAAAAAAAATCTTACATTTAAACTAATATTTTAACTTCATTTATTAGTGACTATATATTTATTATTTTTATTTATGTTTCTTTCTTGTGTTGAAATACATAATTAGTCACTTTAGAGTATGAAGTACTTAAAAGTAACAATTATTATAAAAAGTTTCAACTCTAACTCGCTCCACGAAAAAATAAATTATTATAACAAGTTTCAACTCTAGCTCCACGAAAAAATAAATTATTATTTACATCTATGTTATATTTTCTATATCAATTAATTTTTTAATTAATTAAATACTTTTTATGTGTATTAATTAGTATTTTTAGAATTACTTTTATTTTCATCTTATCCCCTTAAATTAAAATTATGACTTTCCCATGGAAGAGACTTGGGAGGAATAGGTGCCAATCGAGTTAAAGACCACACTTTGTGGAGGCTACATTTATGTTATATTTTCTATATCAATTAATTTGTTAATTAATTAATATTTTTTAAGTATATTAATTACTATTTTTAGAATTATTTTTGTTTTAATCTTGTCCCCTTAAATTAAAATTATGATCTTTCCCATTTGGGCAGACTGACAGAGAGATGGGAAAAATTATGATCTTTCCCATTTGGGTGGACTGATAGAGAGACTGAGAAGGGATAGGTGCCAACTAGGTTAGAAGCCCCTTAGCACCATGATTTTATATGTTGGGGAGATAACACTTGGTGGAGGCTATATGTTGTGGAGATAGCTCTTCGGGAAACCTCCAATTGAGTAGTTAAAATATTCCCTCCATCCCAATTTGTTTGTCCTCTATCCTATTTTGAGATGTCCCAAAATATTGTTCTGTTTCTAAAAATAAAAGTCATTAATTTACTAATGTTCCTATTATACCCCTACTTTATTTTTAAAACTATTTGAAAAGAAAACTAACAAATATTTAAAAAATCAATCTAATTGGGGCATCTTTTTAGTTGCCTCATTAAGAATAACTTTTTTTTTTTTTTAAAAAGCTGATAAATTTATTTAAGAGTAGTTTTGTAAACTTATACATTTCTATAAGGCAAACAAGACAATAAATGATGTTCTTTTAAAAAATTTTATTTTTCAAATAGGACAAATAAATTGGGACAGAGAGAGTATTTAATAATAATATGCATAATGATGTTTTCTTTTTAGCCGTTAAATATTTTAAAGATCAATGGCTATAAAAATGTGTAACTCTTAAGGAGTTACATCAAGTGTAATTTGAACTCATCTCATATATATATATATATATATATATTTTTTTTTTTTTTTTACTATGAACCAAACATAAGAAATTACTTACCTTTCCTCCCTTCTTCTTTCCAACTTTTCAAATGTTGTGTTATATTGGGAATGAACATTTAAGGTTTTGAAGAAAAATAGAAGAATGAGCGTTTCTTCTTATATCGTTTCTTTTTATGTTATTCCTTTCCACTTAAACCCTCAAATAAAGAAATAGTATTTCTATTCATTTTATTAAAACTCTCAACCAATATACTCCCTCCGTTCCAATTTGTTTGTCCTTTATTCCATTTTGGAATGTCCTAAAATAATGTTTTGTTTCTAAAAATAATGTTCTGTTTCTAAAAATAAAAGTCATTAATTTACTAATGTTCCTATTATACCTCTACTTTATTTTCAAAACTATTTGAAAAGAAAACTAACAAATATTTGAAAAATCAATCTAATTGGTGCACCTTTTTAGTTGCCTCATTAAGAATAACTTTTTTTTTTTTTTTTTTTAAACTGATAAATTTATTTAAGGGTAATTTTGTAAACTTATACATTTTTATAATACAGACAAGACAATAAATGATGTTTCCTTAAAAATTTTGACTTTTCAAATAGGACAAATAAATTGGGACGAAGGGAGTAACATATATGATTATTACTTAACCCAAAAGTTTAAACTTATGAAATTGAGCTCAAGTATTTTATATTAACCATTCACTTTTGTCGTTAATCGTTATTATATTATTTAATGTAGGACTTTACTCACACATTTATACACAACACTATATATTATGGACAAGTTTTTTTTTCCTCTAAATTAGTTTGGAGATAAATCATTCAAACTCCTTCTATATATTTTTATTAAATATGAATTTTGAAAATCTAACAGTTAGATTGCATGTTTTTTATGTTCTTAGCATATGTGTCAAATTTCAATCAAATCTGATGTTATTTACTATTTGATTTATAAACTTATTTTTTATGCATAGTTTTGGATCATAAAATTGGAAATTCAAACATTTTATTAATTACATAATATTAATCTATGACCTTTTTGAAACTTGCAAATATAGATAATAATTATTTTAAAATAGAAATATAAATAATATAATAAGAACGTATAATTTGGCGTTTAAATGTTCAAAACTCACATTCAACCAAAAAAAAAACTAAAACTAAAATTGGGCGTGGAAAACTTATCATTGGGCGGGATTTACTAGCCTTGATTGATTTTACTTGCATTAAGAGCCAAAAAGTCCTTAAACAAAACACTCAAAGGTCCCACAAGTGGTATATGATCCCGAGATATGAGAACAAATACAGTATCAAAAGGGCTAAAGCTTTGGCTCTGTTTGGTACACCTACTTAAACATATGTTTTCAATTTTTAAACAACATTATATTTATTTTCACATACTTTTTCACAACACATATTTTCACACATGTTTTCAGTTTTTAAGTAAATGTACCAAACACCCCCAGTATTTCATTACAAAAATATGCTTGTTAAGATGATGGTTACCAATAAAACCACTTAAGCTTCCTTGACTTAAAAGAGTGTTTGGTAGTGTATTTTGAATAAGAGTCTTCAGTGTTTAAACAACATTACACGTATTTCTACATACTTTTCCACCTACACATATTTTCAAAAAATACAAATAATGTTACTAGAACAACATTACCAAAGGAGCATTTAGTTTTTCAAAAAAAAAAAAAAAAAACCAAAAAAGGCTTCCTTGATCGTACTAAAGATTTGGATAAACCCCATAGATTCGCATATATATGGACATGTTATATAGTTTTTGACTCATTCAGGTATATCATAAAGCCAATGATCACCTAAATACATGAATATTATAAACAAAAATGTAGGAATATGATTTAAGGCACCGGGAATCAATAGGTAGCGTAAGTGCTGATAAATCAAAAATTTCTCCAAGTAACCAACTCAAAAGCTTCAAATTAGTCTTCAATAAAACATGGCTTATTCTTAACCAGCTTTTGATGACTGAAAATTAAGTCTGGCCGCGTTGTTTGAGTAAAACAAAGGTTTCTTTGGCAGCTCTGGGAATTAGTCTAATCAGATGCGTATTAGGAAGTAAAACTTTTTTCAATCTTTGCTAATAAAAATTTGTGACTTGGCATTATGGTACAATAGTTGCTACAAGTTTGTTATCTTTACGCTTGTCTTCATGAAATGCAAACCAATTGACTCCAACAATGTCTGAGCCATGCAACATCCTTAACACTTGTTTATGTGTCGTCAAAATTTGATAATGTCATCTAATCAGACATGAAACGATAATGAAGAAGTCAGCTAACTAATTGACCTGGCACAGCTACAAAAAATTGGGTAGTGTATAGCTAATAGCTATACAAGTGCTTGGTCTTATTCTTTTTGGCAAGGAAAAGTATGGCTAATGTCATTTTAAAAAACTTCTGCTTGAAGTATATACTTTGATAGACTTGGAGGTGCTTTCTAAGAATTGAGATGGAAAGTACGTCCTACAAGTTTTTCCAACCGCTAATACATTCGAATTGTATTCCAAGTTTATGTTGCTTCTTCAAATGCAACAACGAAATTATCTACCTTTATAAGCGACCAATGACATAGCACAATTCCCTTACATGTCCAAACAAATCTAAGCCACACTTGAAAAAAAGAAAAATCTAAACTCCCACCTCTTTCTCTCTCTCTCTCTCTCCCTGTGGGATTGTTTTGAAAGCTAGAGCAATGGAGAGAAAGCACAAATTTCTCCATGGAACACTTGAAGCTACCATCTTCTATGCCACACCTTATACACCACTCTCTCCTTTCAATGTAAGTACTAGAATTTAAGTATACAATACGTTTCTCAAAAAAAAAAAAAAAAAGTATACAATACAATGAAATTTGCCAAGTTCCAACAATTTATTTAAACTTCAAAGTCTCATAAATATATGTTGTATAACCCTTTATTTGTTAGCTAAGCATTGAAAACATGTGCAATATCTTTGTATTTGTTAGAATAATGGTTAAAAAATTTAATTAAATATTTCCTAATAGCTTACGATTTTGGGACTAGTGGTAATTTATTAGTATCTGACTTACTGGGAGAATCATGCTGTCTACTAAATGTTTTGCAGTGTACATTTGTAAGAGGAAAGCCTGCCTATGTAACCATAGAGATAGATGACAGGAAGGAAGCAGAGACCAGCCATGAACGTGACCGAGTTTGGAATGAGACCTTACAAATTCTCTGTGCTCATCCATCCTATTCAACTATTACCATCACAAAGAAAACAGCATGGTCCTTCTTCTTGGGAAAGATAAACATCCAGGCTGATCAGATTCTTAATAAATCAAGTTTGATTAATGGGCTATTTCCTCTCCTAAAGGAAAATGGAACACCAAATCCAGAATTGAAGCTACGATTCATGTTATGGTTTAAACCAGCAGTGTTTGAACCAAGCTGGAGAGAGATACTAAGTAATGGAGAATTCCAGGGGTTAAGGAATGCAACATTTCCACAACGATCAAATTGTCATGTCACACTTTATCAAGACGCTCACCATCTCTCTACTTTTCAACCTCCATTCTATTCTTGTGGTGCTCCAAGGAGATCATGGGAGGATGTATACAATGCCATTGAGGGTGCAAAACACTTGATTTACATTGCAGGCTGGTCTGTCAATCCCAATATGGTGCTGGTAAGTCATGAAAACTAATTACAAATTTACCAAATTAACTTTTGTCTCATGTTCTGGGAATCAATTTTTTACTTTTGTCTCATGTTGTGTCAATCCTGATACGCTTTTGAATAGGTTAGGGATTTTCAAACTTAAATACCACATGCAAAAGGAGTAAAGCTTGGTGATTTGTTGAAGCAGAAGGCAGAGGAAGGTGTGGCTGTAAGGATTATGTTATGGGATGATGAAACATCCTTACCATTCTTCAAGAATGAAGGAATAATGAGAACACATGATGAATATGCCTTAGCCTACTTTGAACGCACCAAAGTAGTATGCAGATTGTGCCCAAGATTGCACCCAATGTCCGCCCCACTCTTCTCTCACCATCAGAAAACCATAACCTTAGACACTAAGTCGCAAATAAATTCAAGCAATAGAGAAATTATGAGTTTTGTTGGTGGAATAGATCTTTGTGATGGTCGCTACGATACAGAACAACATTCATTGTTTCACAATCTCAATATGGAACCACATTGTCATGATTTTTATCAGACAAGTATTGCAGGAGCTAGCCTTGAGAAGGGGGGGCCAAGACAGCCATGGCATGATGCTCATGCTTGTATCAAGGGTGAAGCTGCTTGGGATGTACTAACCAATTTTGAGCAACGATGGAGTAAACAATGTGATCCTTCTTTACTAGTTCCCATTAGTACCTTGTCAAATCTCAGCTGCCAAAGTTATTCAAGTATTCCCTCTGGGAGGAATTGGAATGTACAAGTATTTAGGTCCATTGACCATGTGTCAGCTAGCCAAATGTTTAGAAACTTAACTGTGGAGCAAAGCATCCAGGAAGCTTACATACAAGCAATAAGGCAAGCTGAGAGGTTTATTTATATTGAGAACCAGTATTTTATTGGAGGGTGCCATTTGTGGGAGAAAGATCAACGTAGTGGCTGCAGAAATTTGATTCCTATTGAGATAGCACTCAAGGTGGTCAACAAGATTAAAGCAAAGGAGAGGTTTGCAGTGTATATACTAATACCAATGTGGCCAGAAGGAGTGATTGAGAGTGATGTAGTTCAAGATATATTGCATTGGACTAGAAGAACAATGTCAATGATGTATAAGTTGATAGGAGAAGCAATACAAGAAAGTGGTGAGCCAGGGCACCCTAGAGACTACTTGAATTTCTTCTGCCTAGCAAATAGAGAAGAGATGGGTAAAGAGGAAGTTATTCCTCCAGAGTCTCCTCACCCTGAAACACAATATTGGAATGCTCAAAAGAATAGGAGGTTCATGGTTTATGTACACTCCAAGCTCATGATAGGTATGTGTGTCAATCTTCATTTACACTTAAATAGAGTTCCTTCTACTTTTGATTTTATTTTTATTGTTAGAGTACTGCCCTAATGGCCTAGTCAAAATTTACCTTAACGATTGGTACAAAACTTAGGTACAATTTCTTGGGTGTTTTATCTTATATTCCTCAATTAAATTTAATCATGTTGCTGCATTGGTCTATGAGCTACATAGTTTGAATTTAATTATCTTTGAGATAAGATAGTACATTTTGCATTACATTGGTCAATACATCCACATAGTTGAATTTAATTAGAAAACCTAAGACATAGCATTTAAGCTAGCGTCATCGCTATACCTAAGTTTTGCCCAAAAGATTATATTTCATGTTGCCAATAACTTATATAGGTCGATTGTCACTTCTTTTACCATGCCCAAAAAAAAAAAAAAAAAAAAGTAGACTATTTGGATGGATATAGACCTATAACTATCCTGTGGGTTGGGTGAGGATATAGACCTAATGGGTTTTTGCAGGTTTTGTTTTGGTTTTCCTTGAATTACTTTCTAAGTAAATGGGTTGCACCAGTTAAAAATACTAGATGGATGAAGGAAAACTTTACATAGAGTTTTCTGTGGCCAACAATTTGACAATTTCCCTCCATTTTGTTTTCCTCTACTTTCCACGATGAATATGATAACATAATAGTGATTTACATATTAACAACCTGTTCCTCCATTGTTGCTATTTATATTTCAGTGGACGACCTGTACATTTTGATTGGATCAGCAAATGTGAACCAGCGATCCATGGATGGGCAACGTGACACTGAGATTGCTATAGGGTGCAACCAGTCCAAAAGTGACAAAGACAAAATGAGTCGCGGCGATATTCATGCATACCGTCTGTCACTTTGGTATGAGCATACTAAATGTGCTGATCAGGAACTGTTTCAAGAGCCACAAAGTCTGGAATGTGTGCAGATGTGTTCCATAGGTGACCAAATGTGGAAGATTTACAGTGGTGAAGATTTGGTAGACATGGAAGGTGTGCACTTGGTTACATATCCTATGAATGTGACACAAGATGGTACTGTGGAGGATCTAACAGATAATGGGGGCAATTTTCCTGACACAAGAATACAAGTAAAGGGAAAGAGATCAATGTTGCTACCACCTGTTTTTACCACATAGATTATTAACCTATGCTTACTCAGTCAGTAAGCCAAAAAAAAAAAACCCATTCTTTATTTATTTATTTTCCCTTTTATACAGAAAATCACCTTAACTTATTATTTTCAATTTTTTGAAATTCTTTCATTTGTTTCTATATGTATGTAAACAATTTTACAGAGAAAGGAAAAAAAAGAGAGAAGAAATAAAACAAATGTTTCACATTGCATCATTGCTTTTGCTTGCCTTTATTCACTCCAATTTTTGTAAAAAGCATGTAAAAGTTAATCGTTTTCTTGTATCTTGCATTGTACGTCTTTTTTGCAACTTACGATGTAATTTTTTTTTTTTTTTGGTGTAAACTTTAAGATGTAATAACTTCCATTTCAGTCCAAGTAATTATGCACACTTGTTTTCGGTGCAAAGATTCTTAGAAGCAAAGATTTAACAATAACCCAGGCCTTACAAAGTTAATCAAGCTCGTACACACCAGAAGCTACTAGTCTCTTTGTTCATGATCCCTCTCAAATTTGGGAAGAAAAATGAAAATCAGTCTCAACCATGTGTACTCTATTTTTTTTTTCTTAAAAAAAAACCATCTAAAACTAATTAAACCTTTTTTTTTGGGAACCTTAATTGAGGGAATGACAAATAAGTGGGTCATAAGCTTACCAATAAACTTTTGTAACAATGCAATTGTTGATGTCTCTTTTTTTGGTTCAGCCACCACCCCATTAGTTAACTCATGCTGCATCATCATATTTTTATAAAGATAATGCTAATTACATACGTGTGTCATAAGTTTTCCCCCTTTTTTTTAAGGGGGGAAAAAAAAATGAGGTGTTGGGCTAAGTTCATTTAAAGCCTAAAATGTCCAAATTGCATTGGGCTTTGCATAAAATTCTTAATGTCACTTATGGCTTATACTTTTATATTTCATTGAACATATGAAATATAAGGCTTTGTAGTTCCTTCCTTCCTTCCTTTCTACTTTCTATCTTATTTCTGTCTCTATTCGGTCTTCTATATATTATAAGGCTTTGCCGTTCCTTCCTTCCTTTCTTCTTTCTATCCTTATTCTGTCTTCTTGCAATTACAAGGTTTTGTCGTTCTTTCATTCCTTTCTACTTTCTATCTTCTTTCTGTTCTTATTTTGTCTTTTTATATTATAAAGCTTTGTCGTAATGTTGTTTCTTCCTTTCTTTCTACTTTCTATCTTATTTTTGTCCTTATTCTGTCCGTAGGTGCTTATCTTTCTTTTTGCAATTATAAGAGTCCTTAGCTATCTAACTTCATTCTGTCCTCAGTTGTCTATCTTGCAATGATGAGATGTGGAGATTCTTTTACCTATCTTGCTAAGTTGACTATGAAAAAAGAATGAGGTGTTGGGTTAAGTTCATTTAAAGCCAGAAATGCCCAAATTGCATTGGGATTTGCATTAAATTCTTAATTCCTAATGGGTTGGGCTTATGGCTCACATTTTTATATTTCAAATACTAAAATCGTGGCTTGTATTTTCTCGACATCATAAGATGAGCTCAAAACTCACGTTTTTCTTCCATTGCAATTGGGCTCAAGACTCATATTTTCTCCTTAATGGATCAATAATTATAAGAGTAGCATTATTTCTTATCTCTCATAGGGGCTTTCCAATAAAAACTATATTTACACAAAGTGGTTATTGGAGAATAAATGCCAATTTCAAGCTAATTAAGGTGCTGTTTGGATGGCCCGTTTCCATGACTCAATTCTTTGTTTTCATAACTCATAACTCAAAAATGGTGGGACCCATAGCGAGAAGTCCGTTTGGCAAGGAGATAACTCTGTTTCCATCACTCAATTCTCTTATTTTTGAGTCATGAGTTATGGAAACTGAAAACATATTTTGGCTGTTTTCAGTTTCCATAACTCATAACTCAATTACATTTTTGTAATTAAACCCACCTCATGGGACCTACAGTCAGAGCACCATCACACCCAGGCGCTGCTTTTGATGGGTCTTCTTTAACGGCTCTTCACTCCCACAGATCACACTCTCAAATTTCATCTCCATTCACTGGATTTTCTTCAACGGCTTTTGATGAGTTGCAATTGTTTTTCTTTTTTCTTTTTCCATTCCTTTTCACTGGGTTTCTGGGATTGGGTTATCCTTTTTTTTTTTTTTTTTTGTTTCTTTCTTTTCTTTCCTTTTCACATTGGTTTCTGGGTTTGGTCTTTGTACCCACAGATTACAGGCACCAAACCCATTCAAAGATTACAAGCACCAAACCTATTCAACCGATATACCCACAGATCAGCACCAACAATACCTATTCAAACCCATTCAACCGATATACCCATTCAACAGATCGGCACCAACCGATATATCCAACCAAATCACACTTCATCCCCTTTGCCCAGCCACGCCGACCGAGCCCCCACCTCATCCAACTCGCGGCGAACACGACGGCGAAGTTCTGGGCTTGGGTTTTTTTTTTTTTTTTTTCTTCTTTTCTTTCCTTTTCACTGGGTTTCCATTCCTTTTTTTTTTCTTCTTGAGTTCACTGAGGTTGTCGCCGCTGTTGATGTTGATGTTGCTGTTGTGGCTATGGTGGGTTTCAGAGTTTTTAAGGAGCAGTGGTTTTTTGGTTATATGTGTTAACATGGATGAAGAGAAAAGTAGAGAAAAACAGGGGAAAACGAAGAGAAAAACAAGGGAAGAGGCAGGGGTAAAAGAAAAAAAAAAAAAAAAAGAGAGAGAAAGTCAACTGACATTGGGTCAGTGTGTGGGTCCCACAAACAGTTGAAAAATATTTAGTGATAAGAAGTGAGTGATGGTGCCAAACGGGTGGAGTATTTTAAGTGATGAGTGATGAGTGATGAGTGAAGAGTAAAGAATGATGAGTGATGGAAATTGAGTGACGAAAATTGAGTGATGAAAAATTTGCATCCAAACAAGGCCTAAGTCACTGGATATTTTTTCCTCAAAAAAAAAAGTCATTGGGTCATTCCTCCACAAAATAATAATAATAATAATAAATAAATAAATAAATAGTCATTGGGGGGGAGGGGGGAGAGTGATGGATGATTTGCTGGAAGCCTGGAACGTGTGTAAATAAATAAATAAATAAATAGTCATTGGGTCCGTAGTGCTACCTACATCAATCGTGAAACCCATTAATATTTCATGAAGGCCAAGCCTTAATGAGTAAAATCTTTTCCAGATTTTAAAATCTGGAAAAGATTTAATAATATGCAAACGTGGCAGGAAGATAGTGAATTAAGAGAAATGGGTTGGTAAATCTGGCTAATAAGTGGTTGCCACGAAAGCAAAATAGTACCCATTTGCTTGAAGAAGCACTTTCTATCTAAATCTTCAAGTCAATTCAAATTTTGAAAGTGCCACAATTTAATAGATGATGTAAAGATTCTTCATTCATTCCATAACACGTGGAAGTTATATGAGTGATTATTGTTTTATGCCTAGTTTTTCATTTCTCAAAGTTCATATTTGAGATCGAGTATAAATTTTTATCTCACTTTTTGTATTCTACTTTATACTATATTCACAACTTGCTACATATTTTTTCTCTTACTTTTCTTATATAATAACTAAAGTCTAAAATGGAAAAAAAATCAAGCATGTAACACATCATAATAACTAAAATTTAAACTTTCTCAACAAAAAAAAAAAATTTAAGTAGAATATAAAAAGTGGAACATAGAATTTTTATTCAACCAATACCCCCACTCCCCTAAGGTAGACAAAAATAAAGAAAAAAGACATCAAGTTCAACATGATTACTCTATTAGAGCATAATCATAGTAGCTTAGTTATTTATAATTGATGTTTAAGGGGTTTAAATAGTGATATGGGACCATAACTCCTAAATACTCCCCCATGTGAGTTGAACAATAGCCTCATCACACGTGTTTTGCTTGTGCAATGAAGCTTTTTTTGGGATAAATTTTGGATAATTTTTTTTTTTTTTTTTTTTTTTTTTTTGGTGGATAAATTTTGGATAAGTTTGTTTTGAAGATATGGATTAGTAGGAAAATGTCCTATTTTGTAGGCATTTTAAGTGAAGTTGGAGATATATTTTTATTGTCCTCAAGTTTTTTTTTCCCCTTAAACGGAAGGTTTAGGGGTATTTCTGAACCACATAAAAGCTCAATCCAAAGAGGGGAATCCTCTTATAAATAGTATAGACTAGTATTGCAAATGTTAGGAGGAAATACATAGTACTTAAATTGAATCAGTGTCATATTGTCATATTCGAAGGTTCCAACTCAAGACCTATCCTATATCAAGATCTTAATCATTAGGTCACAACTCTGGATGGTTGGAACTTGGAAATGACTAATATGGAATGTTTATAACAGGAAAAATATATATATATATATATATATATTCATGATATAAAATTTTGCCTACAATGATTTTCCTTTTTATTATATAATTTTGAGTGTTAAAGGTGAGTTATAATGTAAAGTATGGATAGACTATCAAGTTAAGGCATTCCATTGGTTATGAGTCTAGTTAGACTCAAAAGGTTTTTATTTTTTATTTTAACGATATTCAAAAATTAATTATACTAATATGGGAGTCTACTACTAGTACATAAAAAAGAAAAGAAAGGGCTTTCATTCCCTAGAAAAGAAGAATGAAAAAGATAAGGGCTATTGTTGGATGCATTGGAGTTTTGATTAGCACTTTAGCAGAAACCATAGAAAGGCCCAAAAAATGGCAGACAAATCCCAAGCTCTTAACTTGACAATATTTGGGTTCAATTTCTTCTTAACATTTCTAAAATTTCCTCATAACATGATCTAGTCCTTTTGTTTTTGTAGGACTAACCTAGAAAAAAACTTAGTTTTGATAGCTATAATTGGGTGTTGAATTATTCATTCAGTGTACTTTTTCTCCCCCACATTTTTTTTTCCACCAAGCCCCTACACTAATGGCCTGTTAGAAGTTAAAAAAAAGGAGAGAGAGTAGAGTAAAGGAATGGAGAGTAATTCAATTACCTTGTTTGAAAGTTTTTTAAGGAAAGAGGGGGAGAGGTTTGGAGGGGTTTCAATTACTTCTAACCACTCATTTTTAATTTCCCAAAATTGGAGAGATTTGGAGGGTGAGTAGAGTAGATAAATTATTAATCAAATGAATTCCCTAATTTATCATTTTTAAATTAACAAAATTACAAACCAATTATATAAATAATCTTTATTTGTTTCCTGAGAAAATTTAAGGTGAATGAAAAAAAAAAATTCTTGGCAACCAAACAGAACCTAAGCAGCAAACAATTTATGCCTATATATATATGCTCCCATTTAAATCACTAAACACACTAATCAAACTTGATTATTACACAAAACTCCATAACTACAGTAATCGTTCACAGTCTAGTACACTAAAATTCCAATTTTTACAAATTAGAGTTACAAAAAAATTTACTGTTACTGACCAGTACGGCCTTATGGGCGAAGCAACGAGAACGATGTCAATGAAGCAAGGCCCATAGGGGTATGGGCCGAGAGAGGTGTTGGGGATCGAAGGGAGGCCAGAACCTGAGAAAAGCAACTTTGGCTTTCAAGTCTTCGATCTCTCTCTTGCGATCTTCCTCGGTCTCATTGGCTCTACGAGCTGCTGCTGCCGCCTCAGTAGCCATTTCATTGATGAGAGAGAGTGAGAGAGACCAAGTAGATCGGAAATAGAGACAAAGCACGACATATATAAATGAAAATACTTTATTTTTTTAATTTTATTTATGCTTCTCCAAATAAAATTAAAAAAAAAATTTCACTAACATATTCTAAGATTTGGAATAAAACTGATAAATTAATCATATACCAATGTTGCAAGTTTATTTTCAAATAGGGGTAAATTTGTCTATTTAAATCATTTACTCTCCTCTCCATCCTAATTTTTAAAATATCCAAACAAGAGGAAGGATTAATTACTCCATTCCCCCTTATTAATTTTAAAAACATCCAAACAAGGTAGAGGATAACTATTCTCCTCTACTCTCCTCCCCACTACTCTCTTTCCCTCTACTCCCCTCTACTCTTCTTTCTCTCTAAACTTTCAAACAGACCATAAAATTGGTGTTCTTTCTCCATAGCGTGTGATTCTAGACCAACACAGCCATAGAATGTGGTTTTTCTTCAATGCGTGTGATTCTAAATTTCTAATCCAATACAAACCCACAAATTGAAGATGCTGACTCATTTGCTGTGCCAAAGATTTGGAGTTGAATTCTTTCCACGAAGCTTCAATACTGTTTTCACTTTGAATCATTTGATTATGCTAACAATTAAATAGATTGGTTTAGAAGGTTCCATATGCAAAGCTGCACCCAACTGACTTTTGCCCCCTTTCACATGAGGGTCAAAGACTAGAAGTCATGTATGAGACCTACGCGATGGACTTTGATGGGCTAGCCTAATAATTTCATAATATATTTGGAGCATAATTATATAACCATGTATTTTTTGGTTGGGAGGGGGATCATACTAATAAGTAATAACAGAGATGCTATATCCACAACATTTTCACAATACTTTTAGAACAAATCATAGGTGATTAGTTATTATTGTTTTTAATTTGAATTTATCATTAAAATTACATTTTTGTCCTATCAATAACAACCCATAATGACTTGCCATGTAGGATTTATTATGAAAGTGTTGTGAAAATATTGTAGACATAGCATTTCTCTACTAATAATGCTTATATATTTTACATAATCAAATTCCTTGTTTGAATATCTTACCTTTGCCAAGAATCTTGTAATTCAATTGGCTAGTACCTTCTAGACCTAGTATTTCCAAGATATTTTGGGTTCAAATCTTTCTTTTCCTATTGTATCTATCAAATTATCCCAAAAAAAAAAAAAATTCTTACATTTAAATTAATATTTTAACTTCATTTATTAATGACTGTATATTTATTATTTTTATTTATGTTTCTTTCTGTGTTGAAATACATAAATAGTCACTTTAGAGTATGGAGTACTTAAAAGTGACAATGATTATAACAAGTCTCAACTCTAACTCACTCCACGAAAAAATAAATTATTATTTACATCTATGTTATATTTTCTATATCAATTAGTTCTAATTAATTAAATACTTTTTATGCATATTAATTAGTATATTTTGAATTACTTTTGTTTTCGGCCTTTTATTTTCATCTTATCCCCTTAAATTAAAATTCTGACTTTCCATTATGGGAGAAACTTGGGAGGGACAGGTGCCAATTGGTTTAAAAGATCACACGTTGTGGAGGTGACATTTATGTTATATTTTTTACATCGAGTTTGGTTTACCTCCAGTACTTTTTTAACTAAAATCTCCTCTTGTTTTAATGAGAATCTGTCACATCACTCACTAATTAAATAAAAGGTAGAGATTAAAGCCCACTCCCACTTGCTATTATGTATGTAAAACAAAAGTAGATCTCTAGTTAAAAAAGTACTGGAAGTAAGCCAAACCCTTCTATATCAATTAATTTGTTAATTAATTAATACTTTTTAAGTATATTAATCAATATTTTTAGAATTACTTTTGTTTTAATCTTGTCTCTTTAAATTAAAACTCTGTTATATCTCATTAGGTGAGAGACAAGAGAGGGATAGGTGCCATTTGGGCTAGAAGCCCCTTAGCACCATGATTTTATATGTAGGGGAGATAACACTTTGTGGATGCTAAATGTTATGGAGATAACACTTTGAGAAACCTCCAATTAAGTAGTTAATATAACATATATGATCATTACTTAACCCAAAGTTTAGACTTACGAAGTTGGACCCAGTTATTTTATATTAACCATTCACTCTTCTTGTTAATTGTTATTATTCAATGTAAGATTTTACTCACACATTTATACCCAACACTATATAGTATGGACAAGGTTTCTTTCTAAATATTTTTTGATACAAGGTTTCCCTCTAAATTAGTTTAGAGAGAAACCATTCAAACTCCTCATATATATTTTTATTGGATTCAAATTTTGAAAATCTAACAATTTGATTGCATGTTCATTATGTTTTTAACACTCATGTAAAATTTTATTCAAATTATATGTTATTTACTATTCGACCAATAAACTTGTTTTTTATGCATAATTTTAGATTATAAAAACTTGAAATTTAAATATTTTATTGATGACATAATTATTTATCTCTGACTTTTTTGAAATTTAGAAACAGAAAAGATATAATAAGAATATACAATCCAATGGTTAGATTTTCAAAATTCATATTTAATAAAAAAAAATATTAAAAATTTGAAGGGTTTCTCTCCAAATTTTCCATTATATATTTATAGTCAAACTCATCTTGGAAAACTCATCATTGGGTGGAATTTACAGCCTTGATTGATTTTACTTGCATTAAGAGCCAAAAAGTCCTTAAACAAAACACTCAAACTCTCAAAGGTCCCAGAAGTGGTATATACGTGGTATATGATCCCGAGAGATGATAACAAATACGGTATCGAAAAAGGCTAATCTTTGGTATTTCATTACAAAAACATGCTTGTTAAGATGATGTTCACCAATAAAGCCACTTAAGCTTCCTTGACTTTGTTTCTATTAAAAAAAAAACAGCTTCCTTAATCTTACTAAAGATTTGGATAAACCAAATATATCCGCATATATATGGACATGTAATATAGTTTTTGACTCATTCAAGTATATCGTATAGCCCATCATCACCCAAATACGTGAATATTATAAACAAAAATGTAGGAATATGATTTTCGGCACTGGGAATCAATAGGTAGCGTAGCTGTGTAAGTGACTGATAAATCAAAAATTTCTCAAAGTAACCAACTCAAAAGCTTCAAATTAGTCTTCAAAAAAACATGGCTAATTCTTAACCAGCTTTTGATGACTGAAAATTAAGTCCAGCCGCGTTGTTTGAGTAAAACAAAAGGGTTTCTTTGGCAGCTGTGGGAATTAGCCTAATCAGATACGTATTAGGAAGTAAAACTTTTTTCAATCATTGCTAATAAAAATTTGTGACTTGGCATTATGGTACAATAGTTGCTACAAGATTGTTACCTCTACGCTTTTCCTCATGAAATGCAAACCAGTTGACTCTAACAATGTCTGAGCCATGCAACATCCTTATCATTTGTTTATGTGTTGTCAAAATTTGATGATGTCATCTAATCAGACATGAAATGATAATGAAAAAGTCAGCTAACTAATTGACCAGGGACAGCTACAAAAAATTGGAAGTGTATAGCTAATATCTATACAAGTGCTTGGTCTTATTCTTTTGGCAAGGAAAAATGTGACTAATTTCGTTTTAAGAAACTTCTGCTTGAAGTATAGACTTTGATAGACTTGGAGGTGCTTTCTAAGAATTGAGATGGAAAGTACTACAAGTTTTTCCAACCGCTAATACATTCGAATTGCATTCCAAGTTTATGTTGCTTCTTCAAATCCAACAACGAGATTATCTACCTTTATAAGCGACCAATAACATAGCACAATTCCCTTACATGTCCAAACAAATCAAAGCCACACTTGAAAAAAAAAAAAAAAATCTAAACTCCCACCTCTCTCTCTCTCTCTCTCTCTCTCTGTGGGATTGTATTGAAAGCTAGAGCAATGGAGAGAAAGCACAAATTTCTCCATGGAACACTGGAAGCTACCATCTTCTATGCCACGCCTTATACACCACTATCTCCTTTCAATGTAAGTACTAGAAGTTAAGTTTACAATACAAAGTCTCATAAATATATGTATAACCCTTTACTTGTTAGCTAGCATTGAAAACATTTGCAATATCTTTGTATTTTTAGAATAATGGTTAAAAAATTTAATTAAATATTTCCTAATAGCTTAAGATTTTGGGACTAGTGGTAATTTATTAGTATCAGACTTACAGGAAGAATCATGCTGTCTACTAAATGTTTTGCAGTGTATATTTGTAAGAGGAAAGCCTGCCTATGTAACCATAGAGATAAATGACAGGAAGGTAGCAGAGACTAGCCATGAACATGACCGAGTTTGGAATGAGACCTTTCAAATTATCTGTGCTCATCCATCCAATTCAACTGTTACCATCACAATGAAAACAGCATGGTCTTGCTTCTTGGGAAAGATCAACATCCAGGCAGATCAGATTCTTAATGAATCAAGTTTGATTAATGGGCTCTTTCCTCTCCTCAAGGAAAATGGAACACCAAATCCAGAACTGAAGCTACGATTCATGTTATGGTTTAAACCAGCAGAGTTTGAACCAAGCTGGAGAAAGATACTAAGTAATGAAGAATTCCAGGGGTTGAGGAATGCAACATTTCCACAACGATCAAATTGTCATGTCACACTTTATCAAGACGCTCACCATCTCTCTACTTTTCAACCTCCATTCTATTCTTGTGGTGCTCCAAGAAGATTATGGGAGGATGTATACAATGCAATTGAGGGTGCAAAACACTTGATTTACATTGCAGGCTGGTCTGTCAATCCCAATATGGTGCTGGTAAGTCATGAAAACTAATCACAAATTTACCAAATTCACTTTTGTCTCATGTTCTGGGAATCAACTTTTTACTTTTGTCTCATGTTCTGTCAATCCCAATACGGTTTTTAATAGGTTAGGGATTTTCAAACTCAAATCCCACATGCAAAAGGAGTAAAGCTTGGTGATTTGTTGAAGCAGAAGGCAGAGGAAGGTGTGGCTGTAAGGATTATGTTATGGGATGATGAAACATCCTTACCATTCTTCAAGAATGAAGGAATAATGAGAACACATGATGAATATGTCTTAGCCTACTTTGAACGCACCAAAGTAGTATGCAGATTGTGCCCAAGATTACACCCAATGTCCGCCCCACTCTTCTCTCACCATCAGAAAACCATAACCTTAGACACTAAGTCGCAAATAAATTCAAGCAATAGAGAAATTATGAGTTTTGTTGGTGGAATAGATCTTTGTGATGGTCGCTACGATACAGAACAACATTCATTGTTTCACAATCTCAATATGGAACCACATTGTCATGATTTTTATCAGACAAGTATTGCAGGAGCTAGCCTTGAGAAGGGGGGGCCAAGACAGCCATGGCATGATGCTCATGCTTGTATCAAGGGTGAAGCTGCTTGGGATGTTCTAACCAATTTTGAGCAACGATGGAGTAAACAATGTGATCCTTCTTTACTAGTTCCCATTAGTACCTTGTCAAATCTCAGCTGCCAAAGTTATTCAAGCATTCCCTCTGGGAGGAATTGGAATGTACAAGTATTTAGGTCCATTGACCGTGTGTCAGCTAGCCAAATGTTCAGAAACTTAACTGTGGAGCAAAGCATCCAGGAAGCCTACATACAAGCAATAAGGAAATCTGAGAGGTTTATTTATATTGAGAACCAGTATTTTATTGGAGGGTGCCATTTGTGGGAGAAAGATCAACATAGTGGCTGCAGAAATTTGATTCCTATTGAGATAGCACTCAAGGTGGTCAACAAGATTAAAGCAAAGGAGAGGTTTGCAGTGTATATACTAATACCAATGTGGCCAGAAGGAGTGCTTGAGAGTGATGTAGTTCAAGATATATTGCATTGGACTAGAAGAACAATGTCAATGATGTATAAGTTGATAGGAGAAGCAATACAAGAAAGTGGTGAGCCAGGGCACCCTAAAGACTACTTGAATTTCTTCTGCCTAGCAAATAGAGAAGAGATGGGTAAAGAGGAAGTTATTCCTCCACAGTCTCCTCACCCTGAAACACAATATTGGAATGCTCAAAAGAATAGGAGGTTCATGGTTTATGTACACTCCAAGCTCATGATAGGTATGTGTGTCAATCTTCATTTACACTTAACTAGAGATCCTTCTATTTTTTATTTTATTTTTATTGTTAGAGTACTGCCCTAATGGCCTTGTCAAAATTTACATTAATGACTTAGGTACAATTTCTTAGGTGTTTTATCTTATATTCCTCAATTAAATTTAATCATGTTGTTGCATTGGTTTGAGCTACATAGTTTGAATTTAATTATCTTTGAGAGAAGATAGTACATTTTGCATTACATTGGTTAATACAACCACATGATTGAATTTAATAAGAAAATCTAAGACATAGCATTTAAACTAGCATGATCACTATACCTAAGTTTTGCCCAAAAGATTATATTTCATGTTGCCAATAACTTACATAGGTCGATTGTCACTTCTTTTACCATGCCAAAAAAAAAAAGAAAAGAGTAGAGACTATTTGGATGGATATAGACCTATAACTATCCTGTGGGTTGAGTGAGGATATAGACCTAATGGGCTTTTGCAGGTTTTGTTTTGGTTTTCCTTGAATTACTTTCTAAGTAAATGGGTTGCACCAGTTGAAAATACTAAATGCATGAAGGAAAACTTTACATAGAGTTTTCTGTGGCCAACAATTTGACAATTTCCCTCCATTTTGTTTTCCTCTACTTTCCACAGTGAATATGATAATATAATAGTGATTTACATATTAACAATTAACCTGTTCCTCCATTGTTGCTATTTATATTTCAGTGGACGACCTGTACATTTTGATTGGATCAGCAAATGTGAACCAGCGATCCATGGATGGGCAACGTGACAGTGAGATTGCTATAGGGTGCTACCAGTCCAAAAGTGACAAAGACAAAATGAGTCGCGGCGATATTCATGCATACCGTCTGTCACTGAGTGCTGATCAGGAACTGTTTCAAGAGCCACAAAGTCTGGAATGTGTGCAGAAGATGTGTTCCATAGGTGACCAAATGTGGGAGATTTACAGTGGTGAAGATTTGGTAGACATGGAAGATGTGCACTTGGTAACATACCCTATGAATGTGACACAAGAACACAAGTAAAGGGAAAGAGATCAATGTTGCTACTTGCTACCAACTGTTTTTACCACATAAGATTATTAACCTACGCTTACTCAGTCAGTAACCAAAAAAAAACCCCATTCTTTATTTATTTTTTCTTTTCCTTTTATACAGAAAATAACCTTAACTTATTGTTACCCATTGATGTAAAGATTATAGAATCGGCTTGTGTACATGTCTAATTTTTTCAATTTTTTGAAATTCTTTCATTTGTTTGTATATGTATGTAAACAAATTTACAGAGCAAGAAAAAAAAGAGAAAAAAAAAAAGAGAAAAGAAATAAAACAAATGTTTCACCTTGCATCATTGCTTTTGCTTGCCTTTATTCACTCCAATTTTTGTGAAGAGCATGCAAAAGATTATCGTTTTCTTTTATCTTGCATTGTACGTCTTTTTTGCAACTCAAGATGATTTTTTTTTTTTTTTTTTTGGGTGCAAACTTTAAGATGTAGTAACTTCCATTTCAGTCCAACTAATTATGCACACTTGTTTTCGGTGCAAAGATTCTTAAAAGCAAAGATTTAACAATAACCCAGGCGTAAAAAGTTAATCAAGCTTGTATACACCAGAAGCTAGTAGTCTCTTTGTTCATGATCCCTCTCAAATTTGAGAAGAAAAATGAAAACCAATCTCAACCATGTGTACTCTATTTTCTTTTCTTAAAAACAAACCATCTAAATCTAATTAAAACTTTTTTTTTGGGAACCTTAATTGAGGGAATGACAAATAAGTGGGAGATAAGCTTATCAGTAAACTTTTGTAACAATGCAATTGTGGATGTCTCTTTTTTTGGTTCAGCCACCACCCCATTAGTTAACTCATGCCACATCTTCATATTTTTATAAGGACAGAGTTTATTACACATGTATCATAAGTTTTTCCCTTTTTATAAAGAAAAAACAAAAAAGAATGAAGTACTGCACTAAGTACATTTAAAGCCAGAAATGCCCAAATTGCATTGGGCTTTGCATAAAATTCTTAATGCCTCGTGGTTTGGGCTTATGGCGCATATTTTTATATTTCATAGAATAGATATAATATAAGGCTTTGTAGTTCCTTCCTTCTTTTCTACTTTCTATCTTATTTCTGTTCTTATTCGGTTTTCTTGCAATTATAAGACTTTGTTGTTCCTTCCTTACTTTCTTCTTTCTATCCTTATTCTATCTTCTTGCAATTACATGGATTTGTCGTTTCTTTCTTCCTTTCTACTTTCTATTTTCTTTCTGTCCTTATTCTGTCTTCTTGCAATTATATGGCTTTGTCGTTTCTTTCTTTCTTTCTACTTTCTATCTTATTTCTGTTCTTATTCTGTCAATAGGTGCCTATCTTTCTTTTTGCAATTATAAGAGTCCTTAGCTATCTATCTTCATTATATCCTCAATTGTCTATCTTGCAATGATGAGATGTGAAGATTCTTTTACCTATCATGCCAAGTTCACTAAGAAAAAAGAATGAAGTGTTGGGTTAAGTTCATTTAGAGCCAGAAATGCCCAAATTTCATTGGGCTTTGCATAAAATTCATAATGCCTAATGGTTTGGGCTTATGGCTCATATTTTTATATTTCATAGACTAAAATCGTGGCTTGTATTTTCTCGACATCATAAGATGAGCTCAAAGCTCACGTTTTTCTTCCATTGCAATTGGGCTCAAGACTCATATTTTCTCCTTAATGGATCAATGCTTATAAGAGTAGCATTATTTCTTATCTCTCATAGCATGGGCTTTCCAATAAAGACTATATTTACACAAAGTGGTTCTTGGAGAATAAATGCCAATTTCAAGCTAATTAAGTCATTGGATTTTTTTTCCTCAAAAAAAGAAAAAGAAAAAAAAGTCATTGGGTCTTTCCTCCACACAAATATATATAAATATAAATAATAAATAATAAATAAATAGTCATTGGCTACATGGTGCTACCTACATCAATCACGAAGCCCATTAATATTTCATGAAGGCCCAAGCCTTAACGAGTAAAATAATGAATTTGAAGCAAGTAGGCATTCAATAGATCATTTCTAGGAAAAAGTATTTTGCATGAAATAATATCACGTCATCTATATCAAATCCTAATAAATGAGAGATATACGTATAAAAATAACTATCCACTAATACATATCTTTCATTTGTTAGTGGGGTAATTATTTTTTGCTAACATGTCTCACACTTATGGGATTTTGATATCGCTGACATGGTATCATTCGATACCAAATACCTTCTCCAATTCTAGACAGAACAAAAACTTAAGGTTTAGCCTTCTTCCACTTAAAAATGCAAATTTGTCAACTTAACAAAAACAGTTTTGGCTCATTGCCACATCAAGGCCACCTCTCTGAGAACAAGACCAAAGCGTGGGTACCTAGCCAAAACTCTTTACCCACAGGCCACATGAATTGTTGTTTTAAGCTTTGAATATCATAGTCCAATACCATAAGTTCTTTTAAGGCCAACTTGTGCTTTGTAGTTTGGAGGGCAAAAGATATATGTTTAATTCAGTGGCTCTTAATTGTCCATGAAAAAGCCATATACATGAATTTGGCATGTCACAAGTGGTCATGTGAATTTCTGGATGAGTAGTTGCAAAACAAAGATTTCATTAGTCAAATTCCTCAATCACCAATGAGCCTGGGAAGAATAGGTCCCTCATGTCCAATTGATATTCCATGCGTTATTTGAAACCTTAGATCTCTTCATAGAAACAAGACAACTTCTATCCAAGCATTCATCAATTTTTTTAACTCTTTCAGAAGTTGGACCAAGCTAACCAGAATTTGTTAACCTGTCTCTCTTAAGCCAAAGAACAAGGTCAGCAACAAGCCAGGTTCACTATTTAAAATAAATCAACCTTCCCCAGATGTCACTTCTCTCATTTTTTTTTTTCTTTCTTTCTTTAGAAGAAGACCCTTTTAGCCTTATTTAAGGAAGACAAGGAAATTATCGGATGACATTCAAGCACTGATACAAACATACAATCATCTTTCACATCACACTCAAATTATTTCTTTAGAAGAAGACCCTTTTAGCCTTATTTAAGGAAGACAAGGAAATTATCGGATGACATTCAAGCACTGATACAAACATACAATCATCTTTCACATCACACTCAAATTATTGCTTACTATCATGATCCTTTCTTGACTCAACTGCACAAGAGAGGAACAAAGAAAAAAATATCTTCCCTTTACTTCATTTTATTACACTTCACTCAAATATCTTCCATGCAATGAAAGGTTTAACGAAGGAAGAGCCCATTCCCTTTGGACAACATTGGTGGTGTCGTCTATGATCCATTCATCGAACATATTCAAATTTACTCTCATTTTATAGAAGTTTGGCTAAAACGCAAAACTCATTTTCTATGTTTCACCAAAATTCATTTCAATCCTCGAACTTTAATCTCATTTATTTCAGTCCTCTAATTTTCAAGTTTATTCAATTAAAAATTTTTCATGAACTTTTGTTATATGTTGTCGTCAATTTTCTATTTTTTTTAAAATTTTTCTTCAAATTTTTTAAATTAAAAAAATTCAATTACTAATTAAAAAATATTTTCCAGATTTTTTTTTCAAAGAATTTTAACAAAAGTTGACAAAAAGGCTTAATTGAATAAGTGAAACTTAATAGAGGGCCAAAATTAACAAAAGTGAAGTTAGAGGATTGAAATGAATTTTGGAAAAGCTTAGAATGTGAGTTTTGTATTTTAACCTTAAAGTTTTATGGTTGAACTCCTCGCAGTGTACTATTTCTCTAATGGTTGGATAGACGATTGTTCTTATTGTTGGACTTGTAACATTTTAGTATTTTACTATTGTTTTATTGCTGAACTCAAACCATTTTTACAGCTAAATTTGTTTTACTTTATTGCTTCATTACCACTAAACTCTTAAAACTGTTTTTTACTACCATATAAGTTTTTTTTTTTTTTTTTTAATACTGCAAAGGTAGACTACCATATAAGTTACTACCTTTGAATTTGTAATTGTTTTAACTATTGAACGCAAGTTAATTCATTGTTACTTTACCATATCCATATTTGAATGTGAGTTAATTTATTATTTGTTTTATTGATATTTTATTACGGACAAAATTTGGCTACAAACTTGGTTGTAGTCTAAATCTACAACATTACTTAATATCATTTTATTAGATGTAAATTTTGGCAAATAACAAAGTTTAGCTACAAAATTAATTGTAGTTTTAGGCTACAACCTTACTAAATATCTTTTAATTGGAGTTAAATTTTGACAAATCCACCATTAGATTACATCTTCTTCTTATATCCTCCATACTTGCAAAATTTCTAAAAATTTAAAGATCAATAGTTATGTCATCAATAAATTATTTAAATTGTAAGTTTTTGTAGTTTAAAATTATGCATAAAATATTCACTTATAAATCATATAGTAAATAATATCCGATTGATACCAAATTTGACGTGTGTATTAAGAGTATAAAGAATATGCAATTCAACAGTTAGATTTTTAAAATATATGGTAATATTTATTTTATTGAGTAAGGTTGTAGTCTAAGACTACAATCAATTTTGTAGCTAAATTTTGTCCTTTATCAAATTCACCATTGGATTACACTTTCTTTTTATATCCTCTATACATGCAAAATTTCAAGAAAATCATAGATTAATAACTATGTCATCAATCAATTGTTTAAATTGCAAAATTTTCTACTCCAAAATTATGGATAAAAAATAAATTGGTCAATCATATAGTAAATAATATTTTATTAACACAAAATTTGACATGTGTATTAAAAACATATAAAACATACAATCCAATAGTTAGATTTTCTAAATAAGTAGCCAAATTAAATTTTTTAAAAAAAGTTGTAGCCTTAAGCTACAATCAAGTTTGTAGCCAAATTTTTTTAATAACAATAATGGTTTGCTTCACTTTTTTTTGAGAAACAGCCCCTTTGGGATGGGCAAATTTTATTAAGTTATTCGGTTAAGATCATAGTTGTAAGCATCAACAATGTCCGGAGGAACATCCTTCATCCAGACGAGAAAAGAATTACAAATTGATCTTCTAGCTAGCCTATGCGCCACGCAGTTGCCTAGGTGTCTTACATGCTAAAAGGAAACAGATTGAAAAGAAGATTCCAGTGAATGAGTATCCTGCAAAATGTGGCCAAACTTGGATGTAAACATAGCTTCACCACCCTTGATGGCATTGATGATGAGTTCCAAGTCTCCTTCTATGATCAAACGCTCAAAGCCCAGCTCCCGTGAAAACAAAAGAGCTTGACGTGCTGCTTGCACTTCCACCATCTCTACCGAGGTAGGCAGTGGAATCTGCTGTGCTAGAGCAGCCATAACCTATTCAAGATTGTTACGGACTATAATACCAAGCCCAGCAATGTTCCTGGTTGGGAAAAGAGCACCATCAAAATTGACTTTAACCAAACCAGAGGGTGGTGGACGCCATCTGACTGATTTGGCAGTTCTTGGAATCGACGCATGGATGGGTCTAAGGTGCTGGAATTCCTGAAAGGAGTCTCGGGCTAGAGCTGGAATTTTCTCTAGTTCGAAAACTGTTTCCTCTGTTCTAGATTTGTTTCTCCTCATCCAAATAAAGGAAATCATCATTGCAAACAAGTCAACGTGGCCTTTATCGTTTTGGGCTAACTGGATGACATCCAGGAAGCTTGAAACAAAACTGGTTGCTCGCATAAGTTCAGCAAATTGCACCTGCCATATCGGAGCCAGTGAAGGGCATGACCATAGCGCATGGAGGGTGTCTTCAAGTGCCACCTTGCAGTTCGAACAGCAGGAGTCTGAAACCAGCTTTTGACGGAACAGATTGACCTTGGTTGGCAACGAGTCAGACCCCGTGCGCCATAGCAGTGACAGCACTCTGTTTGGGACTTGAAGTTGCCAAATTTTTTTCCAAAAAGTCTTCCTCACTCCAGCATCTGACAGGCCCTCACCATCAATCTCATCACTTTCCATGAGAAGTTTATACCCCGTCTTGACAGAGTACACTCCATTTTTGGTTTTCGGCCAAAAAATAGCATCTGAGTTTCTAGTCAGACCCAGAGGGATTGCCTTTACCATATTAGCTTCAAATGGCAGGAACATTTGGTCTATTACATCAACTTTCCAACAACGAAGATCCTCATCAATCAATGAGGAGACCCGAGTCTCTCGGCAGTGGACCCCAATCGGTGACAGGACTCTCCCATGATTCTGGTGCAGAAGCCAATGGTCTTTGAAAATCCTAACAGAACAGCCATCTCCAATCCTCCACTTCATGCCTTTCTTAATAGTATCACGTCCTTTAAGGATACTCTTCCATGCGAAAGAGCCTTTATTTTCTTTGGCATCAAAGATCGTTCCTTATGGGAAGAACTTTGATTTGAAGAACTTGCCAAAGAGAGAGTCTTGGTTGGACATCAATCTCCAAACTTGCTTGGCGAGCAATGCATCGTTAAATTTCTGTTATTCTCTAAAGCCCATGCCTCCTTCATTTTTTGGTTTACACAGCTTGCTCCACTTGATCCAATGAACCTTCCTCCTCTCTCCTCGTTGACCCCACCAAAATTTCCTCACCATCACCTCAATCTCATGGCAAAGAGAATTTGGGAGCTTAAAGCAGCTCATAGAATAGCTAGGGATAGCTTGAACCACTACTTTCAGAAGGACTTCTCTACCTGCTTTCAGAATAGGTAGGGTTTGCTTCACTTTTATCTCAACGTTGAATTTATATTATTTTGTTCTAACTTATCGCCAGACACTCATGACCCAATGTTCTATTTTCATTTTACTTTTGAATCTACAATAGTCTCTACACTTGATATAAGTCAAAGTTTCTTTATTGTTTTTTTTTTTACCTCTTAGACTTTGGTCTTTGTTTTTTTTTTTTTTTTTAAGCATAAAAGTACACCGGTATAGCCATTGATCTTTTTTTGTGTAACTCCCCCCCCCCCCCCCCCCCCCCCCCCAAAAAAAAAAAAAAACTTGGATCTAACGAGACTAACCTGTATCTATGCACAAAAAAGACCTCTTTTAGATAATCAAGTAGTACCGATCCTTTTTTTTTTTTTAATAAAAAAATTAAATAGTATCATTGTGTGTCAAGAATTTTGAAAAAATAAAAAAAATAAAAACTATCTTCTCTTACCTTTAATACACACCAATATATATATATATACATATCAAGACAAAAGTGACCATTCATATATAAATATATAACGGCAAAATTTAGCTATAAAATTGATTGTAGCTTAAAGTTACAATCTTACACAATATCTTATTATTAGAGGTGAATTTTGACAAATCTACCATTGGATTACATATTCTTCTTATATCATCTATGCTTGCAAAATTTCCAGAAAATTAAAGATTAATAGAAATGTCATCAATAAATTGTTTAAATGATAAGTTTTGGTATTTTAAAATTATACATAAAATATAAACTTATAAATCATATAGTAAATTGTGGGGACTGGGTTTTTGGCTGCCCACGTCCAGTGGACACGGGTCAAAAGCCCAACGTACCCCGCAATGAATTTATAGAGGAGGGATTCAAGAACTAGGCGCTAGCGAGAAATGCAACGGCCATGCATAGTTGTACGTGGGTTGGATAAGCTGAGCGTGCGGTGGGATAAGTAAAAATGCTCCTCGGACGTGTTTTCCAGAACTTGGAGTTCTAATAATTTCTTTCTCTTAGGATGAACAAGAAGTTCTCTCAGTACATGCAGATTACCATAATCCTTCCGTCCCCCCCCTTTTAGGAGGAATTCCTTACATTATATATCCCCCTTCCAATCAATCCTAGCCCTACATTTGTAAAGGGATTAGGGCATCACTTGAGTGCCTGTCCCATCAGCCACCTTCCCCTTGTCTCTGTAGGTGGCAACAACCAAGGTGGCACTGTTGAGGCGTCCCTTCCTCATTAATGCGGCCAGGACGTTAGTTGGGAGCATTTAATGTGGAGGTGACAGTTCATCTGGGGTGCGCTCCTCCACCATGCTTTCATGTCCGGTATTTGGTACCCGCTATTCATTCCTTGAATGCTCGGGGAGGCTCCCTTTGACTAAGTGCTGCTTGCGCGTCCTAGGACCTCGGACTTCCGGGGATGCTGTCATCCTTGGCGTTGTTTAGAGGGTGGCTGGGTGCCACACTTCAGTCCTCGGTCAATGGGCGCATCCTCGGACATGGGCCTTGGGCCTGGTTGGGAGTGGGCTGGGATTGTCTGACCATTTCTTGGCCCCACAATAGCCCCTCAAAATCTTGCTATCCGCCTCCTCGGGCGGAAAGGAGGATTTTGATATCCCCGGTCCTGCCCCGCGTCCAATCGTGTCTTGTCCTTTGTCAGCGCTGGAGCTTTTGCGTCTGCCCAAGGTGCGTTATTGGCGCTTCGGTGTGCGCAACGTGTCCTGCATTAAATTCGGGCGGCTTTGTGCTCCCCACGTTCGGAGGGCAGTTAGCAATCGAACGGCTGTGATGCGCCTAGCATTTATGGGCGGGAAAATTCGCGCGGCTCTCCTATCCAGGGCATAAATTCCCGTTCGAACCGTTTCCATCTTTTTCCATTCCATGATCACGAGTCCTTGCGCTTCCACTCAGAGTCCAGCCAAACTTCCACCACCATCTCCAGCATAAAGAGTCTGTCCGAGGAGCTTTTCCTCATTTCTGTAAGTCGCTCTATCCCTCTCTGAGCTTTTCTTCCTTTTGCTCTTTCTCTTCTTTTATCTGCTCTTTCTTTAGCTCTCTTAGGCGTCATTTGGGATGGGTAGACTCAAGAAGTATGTCTTTACTGAGGAGGCGATGGAGAAATTCATCGCTGACTATAGGATACCGGCCAATGTGGGCTTGAGGTATTGCGAGGAGGGGGAGTGGGAGTTCCGGAGGCAGGAGGGCGAGGTGGTGATTCCCATCATCGCCTTTCTTGAAGGAGGGATGAGGATCCCCATGGGACCAGTGACGAGGGGCTATCTGTCATATTTCCGGCTAGCCCCCACTCAGTGCGCCTCCAATATGTTCAGAATTTTGGGCAGCGTGGACGCTCTGAACGAGAAGATGGGGCTTAGACTGACCCATCATGATGTGAACTATTGCTACAATCTCCAACGCTTGAGGGACAAGTCCTACTATATGAGGACGAGGGACGACAGGGTCCGGCTCATCCAGTGCCTCCCTGAGTCCAACAAGGGAATGAACGAGGACTTTCTCATCGTGTCCGGGGCGTGGCATGATGGTATCCATTGCCCGACGACGGAGGGGACACCAGGTGGGGTAGTAGGAATAGGAGGGGGTTCAGAGACTCTAACTTATCTTATGCGTTATTTCTTTTTGTACTGTTTTGGTTGCTAATTGCGAATGCATTTTCTTCTTGCAGATCCGCACTCCCTCGCGCCTCGCTACAACTTGATCAACAGGGAGGACTTGCAGAAGGTGCTCAGGTCGGCAGATTTTGAAAACGAAGCAGATCACCAAGTCCGGGCCGCTCACAAAATCTTGGGGTACACGCCGCTCCAAAAGTCATTCGCGGCCCCGAAGCACGTGATCAAAGCAAAGGATCCTCGCCTACAGAAAATAGCAGTGACCGAGGACGGGTTCGAGCTTCCCAAGGATCTCCCCACTTCGGAGGGCGTCACAGTAGCAGTACCCTCTGCCTCTCAAACCTTCTCAGAGGCTGCGGAAGAGGACATTGAGGGGGAAAGGGAGGCTACAGACCCTTGTCCTGGAGGGGACGATTTTGACGTTTTTGAGCAGATTCATCAGTCCGAGGACCCTACCGGAGACGTGGGGGATCCTCAGCCGACCCCAGCAGTCCCCTCGGCTCCCGAGATTTCTCCCCGGCTTGCGATGGGCTACAAGAAGAAGGACCAGCCCACACTATCCGAGCTGATCGAAGGGCAACCGGGGAAGTCCAAGCCGAAGCTCCCTCCCCCTTCCCCAAAGAATCGTCCTCCTCAGACTAGGTCTACCTCGGCCCAATCCAGGCTTCCTCCCCCTCCACCTCGGACGAGTCCGTCTTCTCGGCACGAACCTTCTGGTTCCAAGCAGAAGAAGGACAAGGGCAAGAGGCCCGTTGAGGAAAAATCTGGGCCAACCCGCGAGGGGGATGACGGTCGGCGGCCCTCGAAGCAGCTAAGGATAGGCTCCAGGTCTCAGGATAGGCAGGTGGATGCCCCGGCCGAGGCCCAGGCATGGCTGCCTGCCCCAATGCTTCATGGGGCTCCCCTACGGGACGATTCCTCCCTCAGGGACTTCAGAGAGGGCGAGGGCTCGCGCGTGGCCGACGCCGTGGAGAGATGTCTGCTACTTCCCGTGGATATGGAGCAGCTGGGGACCATGAAGAGTAGGGAGGTCTTCCTCAGCCTCAAGCGTTATTTGGGGATGGTAAGGCCTCAACACTTGCGCCCCTCTTTTTTTTTTTTTGTTTAGCTCGGCTTATTATCATGCATCTGCTTTGGTTTTGGCAGGCTGTCCAGGCCACCTTCAGGCTGGAGGAGATGGCCCACGACCACGGAAGGGCAACGGAGGAAGAGCGCAAGAGGCGTTTGGAGGCCACCCAGGCCCTCAAGAACTCCGAGGAGGACCTTGCCAAGGCCAGGCAGGAGTTGAAGACCGCGACCCAGGCTCGGGACAGCGCATTGTCAGGCCTCGAGGGTGCGCAGAGGCAGGCCAAGACTCAGACGAAACGTCTGGGTGAGGCAGAGGAGCAGCTGAAGATCGCAAAGGATCTAATTGCAGACCTGACGAAGAAGGAAGCTGTTGCCGAGGATGCCAGGAAAGTGGCCGAGTTCGCTAGGGACGAAGCCGTGAGGGCCAAGCTCGAGGCGGAGAAGGGTAGGGAGGAAGCCTGGTCCCTCAAGGAGGAGGCTGAGGAGGCTGCCTATGCTGCTGGGGCATCCGAGACAGCAGCTGCCTACAAATCCCAAGTCCCTGGGTTATGTAGGCGCTACTGCTCCGAGACTTGGATGGAAGCCCTTAGGCAAGCTGGTGTGGAGGCTTCTTCTGTGCTGTGGAAAGATGAGAGCGTGTACTATCCCCCTGTCATCCGCGAGGCCGCCCCAGACAGTCCAGGCGGCTCTGAGCCCGAGGAAGCTGCCGTGGAAGTTGCTGCTACCTCAGGCGGGGAGGTTTTGGATACTGGGGCCACTGGCGAGCCAGACCAAGGGGATACTCCTTCCCTGGTGGTAGAAGTGAGCGATGGCTCTAACGAGGACGCCCCCCAGCAGGTTGCAGGGCCACCCCCTGATACTCAGGTTCCTTCTGCTGAGGAAGTGGTTACTTCCGCTGCGCCCCTGCAGGCTATCCCACTCAGCCAGAGCTCAGAGGGTCCCGGAGATGCCCTGGTCCGGCCACCCACAGGAGCAAGCGATTGAGCAGAAGGAGTATGCCCCCTGGCGCCTCTGCTTGCGTTACTTTACTGGCCCCTTTTTTATCTTTTTTTTTTTTTTTTTTTTTTTTTTTTTTTTATGTAATCCGTATCGTGTGGTTCTATTGGACTCAATGAAATGTGAGCTTTGTTTCTTTTTCTACTTCTCGTGGTTGTTTGCTTACTTGCATGCTATCCGTTTTTCCATACTCGTACGATTTTAACTTCAATTGCACGTCGGCAAATGGCGGCATTAATTATTACAACATAGGCCCCCTGGAGGTAGTGGTTTCCCACGTAGGCTCGAGTCCGAGGACCATGCAGTGTCTTGGTTCTTCCTAACACTTAGGCTTTTGGAGTAGTCAGTTTCCCCACAGGCCTGAGTCCGAAGACCATGCAGTGCCTTGGTTCTGTCTAACACTTAGTAATTTGAAGTAGTTAGTTTCCCCACAGGCCTGAGTCCGAGGACCATGCAGTGCCTTGGTTCTGTCTAACACTTAGTAATTTGAAGTAGTTAGTTTCCCCACAGGCCTGAGTCCGAGGACCATGCAGAGCCTTGGTTCTGTCTAACACTTAGTAATTTGAAGTAGTTAGTTTCCCCACAGGCCTGAGTCCGAGGACCATGCAGTGCCTTGGTTCTGTCTAACACTTGGTATTTTGAAGTAGTTAGTTTCCCCACAGGCCTGAGTCCGAGGACCATGCAGTGCCTTGGTTCTGTCTAACACTTAGTAATTTGAAGTAGTTAGTTTCCCCACAGGCCTGAGTCCGAGGACCATGCAGAGCCTTGGTTCTGTCTAACACTTAGTAATTTGAAGTAGTTAGTTTCCCCACAGGCCTGAGTCCGAGGACCATGCAGTGCCTTGGTTCTGTCTAACACTTGGTATTTTGAAGTAGTTAGTTTCCCCACAGGCCTGAGTCCGAGGACCATGCAGTGCCTTGGTTCTGTCTAACACTTAGTAATTTGAAGTAGTTAGTTTCCCCACAGGCCTGAGTCCGAGGACCATGCAGTGCCTTGGTTCTGTCTAACACTTAGTAATTTGAAGTAGTTAGTTTCCCCACAGGCCTGAGTCCGAGGACCATGCAAAGCCTTGGTTCTGTCTAACACTTAGTAATTTGAAGTAGTTAGTTTCCCCACAGGCCTGAGTCCGAGGACCATGCAGTGCCTTGGTTCTGTCTAACGCTTAGGCTTTGCCGGCTGGACGCGCTATCCCAAAATTGAAACAGGTTTAGAGTTAGAATTCGAAAAAGACTGCTTCATTAATAATAATACCTTTTCAGGTTATTTACATTCCAGGGGCGAGGTACAGGTTTTTCGTCTAAATCTTCTAAATAGTATGCACCTATCCCCGCTACCGAGGTAATTCGGTAGGGGCCTTCCCAATTGGGCCCCAGCTTCCCCCAGGACGGGTTCTTGGCAGCCCCGACGACTTTTCTCAGCACCAGGTCCCCTGGTGCCAGCGGCCTGAGTTTCACGTTGGTGTCATATCCTCGTTTGAGCTTTTGCTGGTAAGAGGCCAGCTGGATCATCGCTTGTTCCCTCCGTTCGTCCACCAAGTCCAGGTTCCTTCCCAGCAGATCATCATTGCTGCTGGGAGCGAAAGAGCTCGTTCGTAGTGTCCGGAAATTCGTCTCTAGGGGGATCACCGCCTCAGCGCCATAAGTCATGGCGAAAGGCGTTTCTCCTGTTGACCGCCGAGGGGTAGTCCGGTACGTCCACAGGACATGGGGCAGCTCTTCGACCCATCTTCCCTTGGCGTCGTCCAACCTTTTCTTCAGCCCATTGACGATAACCTTGTTGACGGCTTCCGCCTGTCCGTTTCCTTGGGGGTAGGCGGGCGTCGAATATCTGTTAGTAATCCCGAGTTCACAGCAGTACCTCCTGAAGGCCTTGCTGTCGAATTGGAGCCCATTATCCGAGATGAGGGTATGAGGGACCCCAAATCGCGTAACAATGTTTCTCCAGAGGAACTTCTTGGCGTCCACGTCCCTAATGTTGGCCAGGGGCTCGGCCTCGACCCATTTCGTGAAGTAGTCCGTGGCCACCAGCAGGTACCTCTTGTTCCCTGGTGCCTTCGGGAAGGGACCTACAATGTCCAGGCCCCACTGGGCGAATGGCCAGGGACTGGATAAAGGGTTGAGGACCCCCCCTGGTTGGTGGATGTTCGGGGCGAACCTCTGGCACTGGTCACACTTCTTGGCATATTCTAGGGCCTCCTGTTGCATTCCCGGCCACCAATACCCTTGCGTGACAGCTCGGTGTGACAGGGATCTCCCTCCGGTATGACTCCCACAAATTCCTTCGTGCAGCTCTTCGAGCAATAACTCCGCTGCCTCGGGGTGGACGCACAGCAGGTACGGCCCAGAGTAAGAGCGCCTGTATAATCGGAGATCCTCAGATAGCCAGAACCGAGGAGCTTTTCTCCGTACCTTCTCAGCTTCCGTCTTATCCTCGGGCAGGACATTGTCTTTAAGGAATTTCACTATGGGGTCCATCCAGCTGGGCCCCGCTCCGATCTGGTTGACGAGGACCGATCCCCTAGCCATTTCATTCGCCCTTTCTAGGTGCTCCACAAGTATAATCCGGGGCAGACCCTCCGCCGTGGATGTTGCGAGCGTGGCTAATGAGTCCGCATGACTGTTCCCACTCCGGGGAATATGGGACAGGGTAAAGAGACCGAACTCCGACTTCAAGCGCTGGACTTGGTTCAGGTATTCTTCCATTCTTGGGTCCCTGGCTTCCATTTGTCCGTTGACCTGTCCCACCACCAATCTCGAGTCCGAGAACACCTCTACCGATTTTCCTCCCATCTTCCGTACCATGACCATCCCCTGTAGCAGCGCCTCATACTCGGCCTCGTTATTAGTAGCGGAGAATCCGAGCCTCAGGGACTTCTCTACGACGTGACCCTCGGGGGATACTAGCACTAGCCCCACTCCGGACCCCCTCTGGTTCGCTGCGCCATCAACATACACCTTCCAAAGCGGTGATTCCGGGTTGGAGATTGCCCCAACTGGCTTTTCATCCGAGCTCTCCTCCCCGGGGGCTACTTCCACGGTGGGTTCGGTAAATTCGGCCGTCAGATCCGCCAGGACCTGTCCTTTTACGGATGTCCGGGGCATATATTTAATGTCGAAAGCCCCAAGGATTGTGTTCCATTTTGCGATTCTCCCGGTGTAGTCAGCGGTCCGAAGTACAGACTTCAGGGGCAGCTTGGTCAGGACGACCACTGTGTGAGCTTGAAAGTAGTGGGGGAGCTTTCTCGTGGCGTGGACCACGGCCAGTATGGCCTTCTCCAGAGGCAGGTACCTGACCTCCGCTTCATGCAGCGACTTGCTGACATAATAAACTGGCTTCTGTACGCCACTGTCATCCCGTATAAGTACTAAGCTCACCGCGTGGGGCGCCACTGCAAGGTATGCGTACAAGACCTCATCGGTGTTAGGATTGGACATGATAGGCGGTCGGGATAGGTATTCCTTAAGTTGTTGGAAAGCTACGACACAGTCTTCTGACCACTCAAATCCCTTCCATTTGTTGATCAAGAGATAGAAGGGTCGGCACCTGTCAGCCGATCGGGAAATGAATCTGTTCAAAGCCGCGACCATCCCAGTAAGCTTCTGGACCTCCTTGGGGTTCTGCGGAGGCTTCAGATCATGGATTGCCTTGATTTGGTCAGGGTCAACTTCGATACCCCTATGGGTGATCATGTACCCAAGGAACTTGCCCGAGCCCACCCCGAACGAGCACTTTGAGGCGTTTAGGCGCAGTTGGTGTTTTCTTAGGACGTCAAATGTGCGGCCGAGGTCTCCCAGATGCTCGGATACTATCTTACTCTTTACCACCATATCGTCAACATAGACCTCCATACTCTTGCCCAGCATCGGCTCGAGCATCCTCGTCATCATCCTCTGATAGGTGGATCCTGCGTTCTTCAGACCGAAAGGCATTACTTTGTAGTGATAATTCCCGACGGGTGTCAGAAATGCAGTCTTCTCTTGGTCCTCCAGGGCCAGCGGTATCTGATGATAGCCTTGAAAGGCGTCTAGGAAGCTCATCCGAGGATGGCCCGTTGTCGCGTCTACCAGCTGGTCGATCCGAGGCATAGGGAACGGGTCTTTTGGGCATGCCCTATTCAGGTCGGTAAAGTCCACACAGACCCTCCACTTGCCGCTCTTCTTCTTGACCACCACAGTATTGGCTAGCCATTCGGGATAGAAAACCTCTTTGATAGCCCCAGCGTGCTTGAGCTTATTCACCTCTTCCGTTATGGCGTCAGCGTGCTCCCTCGAAGGGCGTCGGGGCGGCTGTTTCTTGGGCACCGCAGATGGGTTAACATTGAGATGATGACAGATGAAGGACGGGTCAATCCCTGGTGCGTCGCAGGGGTCCCATGCAAATACGTCGATATTGCTCCTAAGGAACCCAACCAACTCCTCTTGTTCGTTTGGGGGCAGCCGAGCCCCGACCCGGAAGAATTTCTCGGGATCGTCACCGATTACCACCTTCTCCAAATCTTCGCACCTGACTTCCTCGGCAGCTTCATTAGAACACGCTGCCTTGGCCCTTGATTGCTATAAACCTTTGTCGGTGATGGCCGAGGTCTGCGCGTCGAGCTGACATGATATGGCAGCCACCGTGCATTGCCTCGCAGTGGTCTGGCATCCCTGAATTTCCAGAACGTGGTCCCCTGATGGGAACTTCACCTTCTGGTGCAAGGAGGAAGCTACGCCCCCTAGAGCATGGAGCCAGGGTCTTCCCACGATGGCCGTGTAGGGGGAGTATGTGTCCACCACTATGAAGTTCACCTCTACCACTTCAGGGCCGGTCTGTATAGGCAGCCTGATCATGCCCCTCGGGATGACAAGCTTCCCATCGAAACTCATCAGGGGGGAGTTATACGGCGTCAAGTCCTCCGGTTTTAACCCTAGCCCCCTGTAGAGGTCCGGGTACATGACCTCTGCTGCGCTGCCACCATCTACCATCACCCTTTTTACGTCGTAGCCCCCAATTCTAAGGGTGACCACCAGGGCGTCATCATGGGGTTGGATGGTCCCGACCTTGTCCTCCTCTGAGAAGCTCAAATGAGGGCAGGACCTCCTCCTAGCCCTCTTCGGCCCTGCTTGGAACTCCCCGGCTTCCGGTTGGGCCACGGACAACACTCGCGAGGGGCCCGCGCCCGTTCTCCCCGGAGCCGCCAGGATCATGTTAATTGTGCCGGCGGGTTGCCCCATGGTGGTGTCCCTTCGGGGCTCCTGATACGTTTGGCCCTGGCGATTGTCAGGGTTGAGCAGCAAGTGCTTCAGCTTTCCTTCCCGGACCAGTTGGTCCAGGTAGTTCCGGAGGTTCCTGCAGTCCTCCGTGGTATGTCCATGGTCCTGGTGGTATTGGCAGTAGCGGTTCCGATTGCGCCTCTCAGGTTCCCCTGCCATCTTATTCGGCCACCTGAAGTACGGCTCGTCTTTTATTCTCTCCAGCACCCTATGCACGGGTTCTCGGAATACTGCGTTGACGGTTTGAGCATTGGTCGCTCCAGATTCTCCTCCAAAGTCCCTCCTCGGTCGGGCGTTGTTGTACCGGTCCGACCTGAAGTCTCTCCTCTCCTGAGGGAAGGCTTTATCCTTCCCCTTGCCTTGCAGCATATCTTCCTCCACCCGCTTGTACTTGTCAATCCGATCCATCAGTTGCCGCACGCTGGTGGCGGGCTTTCCGGTCAAGGACTTCCTCAGGCCGTGCCCCATTGGTAGCCCATTCTGGAACGTACTGATGGCGACGGCGTCATACTTGCCGTCCAGCTCATTGTAGATCTCCCAGTACTTGTCCGAGTAGGCCTTAAGGGTTTCCCCGTCACGCATGGATAGGGACAGCAGCGCACTCATGGGCCGAGGAGGCCTGCTGTTCGTGACAAAGCGGGAGCCGAAAGCCTAGGTCAGCTGTCTGTACGAGTCTATGGAATTCGTCCTCAGACCGTTGAACCACCTCATCGCCACAGGTCCCAAGCTAGATGGAAAAACTTTGCACATCAGCGCCTCGTTCTTCGAGTGGACAGCCATCCTCTGGTTGAACTGGCTCACGTGCTCTACGGGATCCGTCTTGCCGTTGTAGGCGATGAAGGTTGGCTGTTGGAACCGCCGAGGAAGCTCCGCCTCCTCTATGCGACGCGTAAAGGGCGACTTGGAGAGCTGGTCCAACGCCTTGCTCATGGCGTCACTTCCTACGCCCCGGGAGGTTCGGTCGGCGCGCCTACGCCTCTGGTAGCGCTCCTCCTCGTGGGAGAAAGTCTCGCTGGGGGGCGTTCTCGACCTTTGTCTGTATTCGTCGTCACTCTCGTCGTCAGAGAACAAGTCAGGGTTGGGCTCAGGCTGTCTTCGCTGTGCACGGCGCAGCTTCTTCTTCAGATCATCTATCTCGCGCTGCATGGCCACCTTATCGTCCTTCGCCTGGGAGGCGTGACTATGGGCCTCCTCCGATTGCGTAGCCTGGACAGCATCGCGCTTCTGGGCTTGATTTTCGCTCGCCGTCGAAGTATGCACGCTTCCTTCTCGAAATCGTCCGTTATCATTCTGACCACCTCCGAGGTCGCCGTAGTCACCATGATGCCGTGGCTTCGCCGGTTCGGGTCGATTGGGGGTTGCTTGGTGAGGGCCCGATCCTACCATGCTTGACTGTTGTCCTTACCAACACACAAGTTCTTTCCCACAGACGGCGCCAATTGTGGGGACTGGGTTTTTGGCTGCCCACGTCCAGTGGACACGGGTCAAAAGCCCAACGTACCCCGCAATGAATTTATAGAGGAGGGATTCAAGAACTAGGCGCTAGCGAGAAATGCAACGGCCATGCATAGTTGTACGTGGGTTGGATAAGCTGAGCGTGCGGTGGGATAAGTAAAAATGCTCCTCGGACGTGTTTTCCAGAACTTGGAGTTCTAATAATTTCCTTCTCTTAGGATGAACAAGAAGTTCTCTCAGTACATGCAGATTACCATAATCCTTCCGTCCCCCCCCCCTTTTAGGAGGAATTCCTTACATTATATATCCCCCTTCCAATCAATCCTAGCCCTACATTTGTAAAGGGATTAGGGCATCACTTGAGTGCCTGTCCCATCAGCCACCTTCCCCTTGTCTCTGTAGGTGGCAACAACCAAGGTGGCACTGTTGAGGCGTCCCTTCCTCATTAATGCGGCCAGGACGTTAGTTGGGAGCATTTAATGTGGAGGTGACAGTTCATCTGGGGTGCGCTCCTCCACCATGCTTTCATGTCCGGTATTTGGTACCCGCTATTCATTCCTTGAATGCTCGGGGAGGCTCCCTTTGACTAAGTGCTGCTTGCGCGTCCTAGGACCTCGGACTTCCGGGGATGCTGTCATCCTTGGCATTGTTTAGAGGGTGGCTGGGTGCCACACTTCAGTCCTCGGTCAATGGGCGCATCCTCGGACATGGGCCTTGGGCCTGGTTGGGAGTGGGCTGGGATTGTCTGACCATTTCTTGGCCCCACATAAATAATATCCAAGTGACACAAAATTTGACATGTGTATTAAGAGTGAAAAGAACGTGCAATTTAATGGTTAGATTTTCAAAATATGTAGTAGTGTTTATTTTATTGAGTAAGATTGTAGCTAATTTTATAGCTAAACTTTCTCCAATACATAATGCATGATCACCATACAAACATTAAGGACCCGTTTGGTAATGTTGTTCTAGTAACGTTGTTAAAGTTTTTAGAAATATGTGTGGGTGAAAAAATATTGTGAAAATACCTGTTTTATTGTTTAAACAACAAAAACCCTTCTATTAAATATCCCTACCAAACATCCCCTAAATTTCAAGCTCATCTCAAAACCATTGAACAGTTTGGCCTTTTAAGAGTGTGTTTAGATACCTCTTATTTTGCTGAAAACTGAAAATACTGTAGCAAAATAATTTTTAAATGTGTCAATAGTGCCGTGAGACCCATTTTTAATGAAATTTTTGTTGAAAAAAGATATTTATAGGTCCCGTAAACAGTACACAAGACTCACTGAAAAAGTATAAATTTTACTATAACGTGCTTCTAAAAAAAAAAAAAAAATGTAGACGTAGTGCTTTTCAGCACTATACAGGCGGGTACTAAGCATAATGTATAGGCGTAAATACACTTTTGGTCTCTACATTTTGGCTCATTTCTCGATTTGGTCTCTAAATTGATTTGGTCCTAGGTTAGTCCCTAATTTCAGAAAATCGTTTTTATTTTAGTCCCTGTCGTCAACCTAATAACAGAAAATACATACGTGGCAAACAGAATGCATTGTTGGCTGTTATATGCTGACATGGCTAATAAAATATTACTAATAAAACCACATCAGCATTTAAATTAATAAAAAAAGCCAACTCAGAATTTTTTTTTTAAAAGTAAATTAAATTTAAAAAAAAACCTTAAATCTAATTTAAACTAAAATCATTTCTTAAAAAATAAAAAATCATTATCTTTTTAATTCTTTTTATTTTGATTTTATTTTTCTTTATCCTCCTCACTCATTAGCTTTAAAAAAATCCCTACACTCAAAGACTAATCTCAAATTCTCTCACTCTCTTCACGCTCCATGGATAGAATCTCTCACTCTCCACTGTCCATGGCCGGAGCTCACTGAGCCTTCTTCTCCACCACGCGCCAAAGCTCACAAGCAGACCAACGACGAGCAGATCAAGCTTCTTCTCCCTCTCTCTTTCTGCAAAAATTTGGTCTGAAGCTCACTCTCTCTTTCGACTTTTCCTCGGATCAAGATCTCCCTCTTTCGGGTTTCTCTTTCAGATTTGGCTTTGATCTAAGTTTAGAGAGAGAGAGATGGGCTGAGATCGGTGGGAGTCGTTGTGAAGTGGTGGTTGGTCCGGTGGTGGGTGGGGCTAGATCGTTTGGGTTTCTGATCTGGGTTTATATGGCTTAATGTGCTGGATCATTGGATCAGTGGCTTGATGTGGCTTGATTAGTGGGTTTCTGATCTGTGTTTATGGGGTTGATTTGTTGAGGGTTTCAGTTGAGGATAGAGATTTTGTATGTATTTTAAGCATCGGTTTATTAAATGTGAGTTATTTTAGTGTTTGGTTTGAAAGAAAATCTTGATTTTCTGGGGAAAATGTTGATGATTGTTCAAGGAGAATTTATGAGGGTGGTTGGGTTTGTTGTTATTGTGAGCTGAATCAACTGGGTTTGTGCGTGCATGTTTGTTTCATAAGAAAAAATTTTGGTTTTGGGTGGAAAGAAAATGTTGTGATGAAAATCTTAGGCATCAACTTGTTAGATGTGAATTTAACAGTGTTTGGTTTGAAAGAAATTTTCTGGAAAAGATGTTGAATACCCAGATATTTTTTGTGTTCCTGAGTTCTTGTGATTTGGGTTTATATTTTTGAGTATTCATTTTCAAATATGAATCTATGTATTTTTATGTTTTTAATTTTGTTTTTATGTTTTTTTAATTTTGTTAAAATTGATAAATTATTATGTTTAAATCAGATGCTGATGTGGCATGCTGATGTGGTTTTATTAGTAATATTTTATTAGTCATGTCAGCATATAACAGCCAACAGTGCATTCCGTTTGCTACGTATGCATTTTCTGTTACTAGGTTGACGGTAGGAACTAAAATAAAAACGATTTTCTGAAATCAGGGACTAACTTAGGAGCAAAATTAATTTAGGAACCAAATCGAGAAATTGCCCAAAATATAAGGACCAAAAGTGTATTTACACCTCATGTATATTTATGATTGTAGGCTCCATATATAATATATATAAAAAATATATTGTTGACCCAAACCCAATTATTTAACATCAATTATTCTAATGCCAAATCATATTCTTTCAATACTTTTCTGAAGACACTGCCATGGACAACGACAAGAGGATTCACCAGATCCACTAGGTAGTTCCATCAAACTCCTACACCAGAAAGAAGTGGAAAAAATAATAGTAGAAATCTCTCAATAATTAGTTTTTTTTTTAAGGATCATTATTCTAACCCATCATTGTAAACAATGGCTACTTTTGCTTATTAAAAAATGTCATAACTCATAAGTGTGCCCAGTGCCAACCGATCCAAATAACTTGGATGCAATGTATTATATATAAGATAAGATCCAATAATGCATCCACCGCCAAATAGTTCTTGTAGTTGGATAATGACAAAGTCCTGTGGCGGAGACACACCAATGACTTTGTGGAGGAGACCCAAGAGGCACATCAAGATCACAGGACACTATCATTAATTATGCGTCATTACGCAATACCATTGTCAAAGAACTCAAACAATCCAGCTACAAAAAGAAGTGTTAAAATAGACAAGAATTAAGTTTTCATAAATCTTAGGCTAAAAATTATTTTATGCTCTTTAAGTTTAGGTTACTTCATAAAATAGTCATTTGACTTTCAAAACTTATAATTTATACTATCAAATTCTTTTTTTTTTAGAGAGTTCCAACTTATTGCGTCCGCTCTTGATGATAGTTCTTTAATTATCAAACCAAGACATCAGTCAATTTTTGGTATAAGCGAGGATTGAACCCCAGATCTTTCATTTAACCATCAGAGAATTTACTAGCTAAGCTAATCGGAACTCACATACCATCAATTATTATCATTATAATGGTCTGTTATATCTTTGTCATTTACCTACCTAAAAGAAATTATACTTCTAAAAAAAAATTATACTTTTCTATATTTCTATCCAAAATGATGTCATTTTGTGTGGGTTATTGTTACAGAAATTTATGGAATGAGTATTGATATTATTGTAATATCAAGTGTTTCACGTTAGAATAATTAATATTAAAATTTTCATAGATTTTTTTTTTTTTTTTTTTTTTTGAGAAAGAACTTTTCATAGTTAACTGACTGATTTATAATCAATCTCAAAAATTTTCTATAAAAAAAAAGTAAATATTTTAGCCTCAGTCTTAATAGCTACTTTTTCAATCAGGTTGTTGGTTCTTTTATTAACGTAGAAAAGAAATAAACTTTGCTGCTTTGCTCCCCCTGAAATAAAGGAATTTAATTTAAATAAATAAAATAAATTTCGTAATTTAGGTTCGTTTTATGACTTTAATTATCTTGAAATATATATGATTCTTTTCTTCATAGACTCCCTCAACACATATGAGTGTTCATAAACTAACTGATATTTTGTGCAATACATGAGTATAATCTAGTTTTGTTCTAAAAAAATTTATAGGACTTTTTTACATGATGCATTTGTAGCACTCGTTTTATAATATATGATGTTCTTGACATTTGAAGAGTTAGTTTTATCAATTTCTATTACTTGTTATCATTCATCAAGAATAAGAAAAAAAGCCAAGAGGCTCGTTGCTCAATTAGTTGGTACCTTCTGGTGTTTTCAATGGAGAAACCTAGGGTTCAAATCCCCCCACCCTAACTATCAATTATAATAAAAGAGAATAAGAAAAAAAAAAGAAACTTAAATTATTAAAAATAATATAATTATTCAAATGACGTACTAATAATGTCATTGATCATTATATACAAACTACTTTTGTTTCTTATCCATATGTTCATTAGGTTTTGTGGGGGATCTGAGAGTAGCACCTCTACCGAACTATGTCCGAGGAGTGTGCAAGTCTAGCAAACAGGCCCTTGGCTGGGAAACCTAATATAGCTTGAAAAAAGGGGCTTCGACAAGGGGCCTTAACAACCCAAGGAAGTCCCTTGGATGTGAACCTCCCAAAATGAACGAAATTGGATCTTGCCATTGGCTGGGAAGCATGAACTGAGGAAAGCAAGAGCAGCCAATATGGGTAGAGAGAGAGGGGGAAACTTCCCAAGGAAGCACCCATCACCTCTGTATTGAATGCCCTACACTAATTATGTCAGTCGTATTAATGGCTGAATAACACCTGAATAGTATCAAGACAGCCTGTAGTTCACTTATCATTTCCTTCAAAGGTGGTATGAGACAAGTATCTAGGAGAGATCAACCACCCTCCAAGTGGATGGTCAAGATAAAAAGAAGACCATTATAAAATGATAAGTGATCCCAGTGAACAAGGATTAGAATCTAGAGATTAGAGAGAGAAAACACTCAAACTTGTAAACCTTTAAGTGTAACAAGCTTCCTCGGCTAACCGAAGAAAGATCAATATATTCTTTTGCATGTTTTATTTGTCTAATTTTTACTTCTTTCCATTTGGACCCTTTTCGAAACTCCAACCTATTAGATAAGAAGTCCAAGTGTTGGTCTGCTATTCTCATTTCTACAAATTAATTGTAATGGGTTCACATCCAAAACCCATTTATCCTGCATGGGCCTTTCGCGTTTGTTTTTTGCCCCACAAGTTTCCTTTAAATGCAATTTATTTATAAATTATCATCTATTTTAGAACAAAAAGTATTATAAACTAAGGTAAAATTTGCCAATAACCCATTGGTTCAATTGGTATCTCTTTATGTTTCCAACCCTAACATCTAGAGTTCAATCATTCATCCCCTAACTTAAAATTGATTGAAATAATTAAATATTTGTGAATTCACTAAAGTAATATATCCATATTTTATATTAATCTTAAGAATTTACATTTCCTAAAATTATTTTAGTGACATCTAATATATATATATATATATATATACTGTGGCGGGCAAAAACTAAAAATGAGGAAATTAAGCAGGTTATAATTGTATTACTATTTGCTCACACAATTCATTTTTAGAGGTGGAGTGCAAGGTCAACCTTTAAATACCCATTCTGTGACAAAAACTGATAGTTTGACCAATCTTAGGCGTATAGTAGAAATATTTAATTAGAAAAAGCCCTGAAATGGCTAAGTGTCCGTCCTAGGGTTTGGTTCGAGGAAGAAGTTACAATTGGATAATTTCTCTCTGTTCTCCCTTTTTTTCTTCCAAAAAATCATCCCCAAATCTAGGTGCTTCTTGGCTTTATATAGTTAGCTAGAATGCATCTGGACTCTACATTCTGAGGGTTAGGATTAGATCTCCTTGATACTTATCCCATTAAGATCTTGCTAGAAGGTCTTACACTAAGATGTGAGCTGTATGGGTACTGTTCATGGTCATTTCTTCATTAATGCGGCCAACAAAGTGGTTGCAGTGCATTTAATGCGAAGGGTATGACTGTTTTGTCCTTCCTTTTTCTTCTCTTCCTTGTTCAATGCCAAGTTACCATTTTCCACTTTTGGGTTGCGTCGTGCCCCTTTTAACTCTGCCCCTCAACTTTCCGAGGTTAAATGGGCATCCTTAGTGCCTTGGCCAATTGTGGTCATTCAACCTCTACACGAATCAGGGAAGTACTTTCTGAGGACACCTGCTGTAAAGTTGTGATTTACAACTATGTTTTATGTTAGCTTTATTCCATGACAAAAAATGTTGTAATTGCTTTAATTTTGTTCCTTGTATTTTGTGAGATTTTATTGTATTGAGTTTAGTATTAAGTTGGTGAAGACTCAAGCATAATTGAAGATCAAGTAGATTTCGTGAGAAGCTCGCGAGCAGCTAACCCACGAAGTAGCTACGTGAGAAGCACATGACTGGAAACTGAAGAGTTGTGCCAGGCTGTCAGTTTCGCAAGTGTTTCACGGGTAAGGCCTTCCCGGGAGGTAGTCGCGAAACATTTTGCTTGAAGGATTTTTAAGAGTGACTTTCTTACCCTTCACCCGTACTATATATACCCTCATTACTCACAAATGTAAAAGGGGCTATTCAGAGAGAAAAATTCTAGATAAGTTTTCAACAACACACACACCCATCTTTTAGAGAGAAAGCTATTCATCCTTAGTGAGAAATCATTCTAGCATCTTCTCATTCCCTCTCCTATTGTCATACCTTGAGAGGAGATTTGTACCCAAACACAATCTACACCTATTTAGAGTGTAGAGAGTGTTTTGGAACTTGAAAAATTTTGGGGATTTGCCAAAAGAAGCCAGTGAGGTTTGGCGAATGCAATCGGGCGTATTGCGGGATCTGGAAAGTTAGACAAGACACAGTTCAGAGAAGTCTTGTTAGAGTAGGAGCTTGGAGGGCCTAGATACATTAGGTAGATTGGGCTTGGAGGGTCTCTTGTTATTCATATATTCCAACTTATTGTCTAATGGATCGATTTACCGCTTGGAGGGTGACGGAGAGGTTTTTCGCTGAGTTCTTCGGTTTCCTCTTCAATAACATATCGCCGTGTTATCGTATGGTTGTATCTCTCTTCCCTTACTCTTGTGCTTTACTTTTATTATTTGTTATTCATGTTTATGCACTAAAGTAGTTATCGGTTTATTGCGCTTCATTTACTCTTGTTTCCGCATTTAGATAAGTTAGAGTAAAAGCAATCTAACAGTATTTTTTAATCGGAGGTCTTAACAAGCTTTTGTGTTTTTAACACATTTTCGAGCTTTCACCCCCCAATATTCCCTGAAGTCTACCTCCTTGGAAATGCCTTCACCCCTTCTATCAACTGTCTTGAGTTTTCGTCCCCCCACATATATATTTTGATAATTTGATAGTTACAACGAGGGGGTGATATTTAAACTCCGAATCTCTTTGAAAGATCAAGAGATGTCAACAAATTGAATTACAAGACTCTTGACATATATATGTATAATAGTAATAGTCTAAATTTGTGCTATATAATTAGATAGTGTATAATAGGGTAAATGAAGTTATTTGTCTGCTCCTTATGATAGCTCATTATCATTAGACTAAGACATCAATTACTTTTTGGTGTAGGCAAAAATTGAACTCCAGATTTTACCAATTGAACTCCAAATTTTACCAGTTGAACTAACTAGAACCCACAACATTACAGAACTTAAATGTAACTTATGATGCCCTCTCTCTCTCTCTCTCTCTCTCAAAATATATATATTGGGGTGAATATTATATTATACATTACTGATTAATTTTTTTTATTCATAAAAAAAAAAAAAAAAAATCAGTGTCGTCAATCTTTTGTTTTCTTATTTGCTTTGGGCGTGAATATTAAGAACAAGATACCTTGTGATTCTTCTTAAAAAAAAAAAGATACCTTGTAATTATCCTGTCCTAATAAATAATGGCTAAATACTTATAAATAATGGCTAAATACTTGGACGGTTTTTCTTTCTTTCTAGTTAGCTGTTACTGCAATTCTCTCTCTCTCTCTCTCTCTCTCTCCCTCTCTCAGCTTTTTAAAGCTCAAGACCAGTACAGAGAGAAAAACAGAGATCTCTCTGTGTGTGCTGTTAAAGCTCAAGATCAAAACAGAGAGAAAACAGGAAAAGAGTTGTCATCTCTAATGTACTGTGTCGTACAGAAATGGGTTGTACTCAAAGCTCTCAGGTACTCTCTCTCTCTCTCTCATTTCCGCTTGGTTGGCGAGAGACATGTTTTGGTTTCAATGACTCAAGCTTTTCTCACCTTACATACTACGAAGTTCATATATTTATGTTTGTGTATGTGTTTGTTTTCTTAATGACAAACTCAGAGAAAAGTTGTAGTTAATAGTTATGTGTATGAATTTGGATTTGATTATCTGGGTTGATCTTTGAAATGATCAGAGATCCAGCACTCGGATGGAAGGAGGCAGTTTATGTGTATTGTTTGCGCCCTTCATAGGCTATATTGAAGTCCTAGTCCTCAGCTTTTCTCGCTGCCTTTCTCGGTACTCTACACCAAAGCACTTGTATTACTCCTTTGATGACATCGTCCGACTTGCTAATATAACCCCATGTGCGTCCAATACTTTGTTGCTGTTGTGTTTTGGATTTTTCTTTTTTTAAAATAATTGGTGATGGTGAATGAGTGATTGGAATGAGATTTTTTGGTGTTTTTGTGCTTATCTGTTTACAGTTACAGTCAATGAAATTGAGGCCTTGCGCGAGTTGTATAAAAAGTTGAGTCAATTGCTTGTTGATGATGGTCTCATACACAAGGTAGCTGGAATTCTGTGAATTGTTATGATAACTTGATTAGTGGATATTAATGCAACAATAATGACTCCTTATTTTTATTGAAATTTCATAAACTTATATTAAAACTAAACTTTTTTAATAAGGCGACATCTACTTGAGTATTTACCGCAAAGAATAATCAGATGAATTGTATAAACATCCAGACTTTATTGATTTTGTGTATGTCTAGGTCGAGAGAAATCATATTGAGAGCGCAGACAATCCTTCCTATCACTGTCGGGAGGGTAGTCCTATTGTTTGTGATGACCAATCTTGCTAAAATGAAAAATAAAACTAATGAACCATATTAGTCAGGATCATAATTTCTGATGCATTGCATTACTCTTCTGAGATTGATTTGCTTTGTATTTACATGCAATCTGTAGTAATTACTAGCCTATTTGGGGATAGGACATAGATGTGTTATATTTACATATCTGAGAGATTAACTAAGACAACCTCTGAGGCAATTCCATAGTATATGAATAAGAAATTTATTTGTTTTCTGTCCTTATTTTCATCCAATAATTAATTACTCATCTGTACACTATGCACCTTGGGTTGGCTCAAATGATTGAGTTTTGTTGCAGTTTTAGAAATACTGTCCTAGAAGTAACCAGATTCTAAATTTGTAATCCTTATGTTTGCTTGTCATTTGAAGGAAGAGCTTCAATTGGCACTGTTTAGAATGCCAGCGTGCGAGAATCTTTTTCTGGACAGGGTACTTTTGCTTTGACTTTTATGCTTGACTCCAATAATCAGGATATTCTTTTCAAAACTTGATTAAATTGATGAGATGTGTTGCTGATATGATTTGTGATTCAGTTAATTCTTTCAATTGCTACCCTTTCTTACCTAGGTATTTGATCTTTTTGATGACAAGAAAAATGGGGTCATTGATTTTGAGGGGTTTGTTCGTGCACTCGGTGTTTTCCATCCTCATGCTCCTATGGATGACAAAATTGATTGTAAGTGTTGAAGCAGTTTCTACTTTATGCAACTATAAATGCAGACTTTTCACTCGGTTTAAGCTATTGATTTTGTTTTCTCCTTTGATTTTTATGCAGTTGCATTTAGGCTGTATGATTTGAGACAGACTGGATATATTGAAAAGGAAGAAGTGAGTAATTCTAAGTAGGTATATTTTTAATATGTATATAAACTTGGATGTCAAAGTTGTTTGTATCTTTTCTACGAGCTTGTTTTGGGTCGGGAGAAAAGGAGAAGGAAATGATGAAACCCTACCATTTCTCCATTTGCGACCTTTTAAGGGGATGGGATGATGGAGTGGGCCGTTCCATTCTTCTCCAACATCCATTTTTGTATCCTGCCCATATTGGGTGGAATGCTTCATTATTGTCATTATTAACTGAGGAAAAATGGCATCTTTGCCTCTATTTGAAAAGAATAGAAATAAAATATAAAGGAACATAATAGTAAAAGATGTATCCCTTTCCTTTCAATTCATTCTGTTATAAACTCTGAAACATACTAAAAAAAAGATAAATAACCAGCGTTTAAGAGATAGCCCAGTGGTAACAGCATCCTTTGTGGTGTTCTATGTCTGTGATTTGAACCCCACCTCTCCCTTCATCGAGTATCTACCTATCAAAAAAATAAAAACTAAATTCCTCCATATTCCAATCCATTTACTTGTAATTTGCCATTCCATTTGATCATTTTCCTTTGTGAACTCTGAAACATAGTGTAAATCTTATCTATTACTTCTTTTCATCCAAAGGACATTGATAAAGAAGAGGTTCATGTGTATCCTTGACTCATAAAGACTATTCTGCTAACAGACAATGTTGTAAAACATAAAATGTTAAAATCAAATTCATTTGGAGTTCAAAATGGAACTTTTCATTTTTTTTAATAGTACAGCTCCTATTCCCATTCAAATACTTGGTCCATTATGTGCTTCTAGTTGGAGAAAGATGAGATTGTAGCAATGTTAATTCCTTATTGTTTTCATTTATTGGTATCCCTAAAATTTCCCAACCATCAATTTTACTGTGGAGATCTCAGGTTAGGCAGATGGTTGTTGCCATTCTTTCAGAATCTGGTATACAGCTGTCAGATGAAAGTCTTGAAGCTATCCTTGATAAGGTAAGGATTCCATGTCAAAATTCTTTCTTCTGATACCCCATTTTTGAAGTTTTGTGCATTGACAGTGACTTCTTTCTTTACTTAGACATTTGCTGATATTGATGCCGATATGGATGGCAAGATTAGCAAAGAAGAATGGAAGGCTTTTGCTGTTGGGCATCCAACACTTCTGAAGAACATGACACTTGCTTATTTAAAGTATCTCACTTTCTCCATTCACTTTATTGTTAAATTTATTACTATCATTATCGTTACTACCATTACAACTGCTGATAGATTATTGTAACTATGAATTCTGCTTTTCCTGTCCAAAAAAATTACTTGTTTTAAAATTTATATTATTCAAGTTCTGTTTCTAAACCCAGTATTCGGTTCCTTTGTTTACACTTGAGTGATTGAAAAAGATAGCCAAATATGATACTTATAAAAAAGAAAAAAAAAGGGCAAATATGAATACTTTGTAAGATCATACGCCAGACTTTTTGACATTGAATTGCCCTTGCTGTTCGTTTTATCTTTTGTCTTTAGAAGCATGGTTTGTTTTCTCATGGAACTTGTATCAAGATAATGTTTTTATTTATTTATTTGCCTCTGATTTCTGAGAAACGTGGGAAAGAATATGGAAAATTGGGCTCTTAACTTTGTTGAAGTTAGGATGGTATGGTAAAATGGGAAATTCCTTTTATGCATTTAACGTCTTAGCAATCTACTGTAGCATAAAGTAATAAATGCCAGATCAACTTCTCAATGCTATTTTTGAATTGAGTGTCTATTACATTTGGTTCTGCTCTTGCATGGTTACCGTCCTGTGAACTTTGTTATATTTTCTATTTTGGGTTGGGGACATAATCTAGGATTGTCACAGATTTTGTGTTGCACTTGTGACTGTTGCATGATGCATTGCTAGTAGATGATTGGGTTATTACATACTTGGCTTGGGGCAATGTAAAGAACTAAACTAGCATTCTTTGGTATTTAGGCATTGAGCTTTCTCTGACACATGATGTCAACCACTACTTGTATCACACTGAATACTCTCAATACTCTAAACCTACTTTGTTTATGATTTTGCCATTTGCCAGGGACATTACAACCGTATTTCCAAGTTTTATTTTCAACACTGAAGTTGATGAAAACATTTTGGCAACAATACGATAAGGCTAAATGTTGAAAAGGAAGAGAGGAACTTCTGCTATGTTTTCATCTTCCAAAGAAGTTGGACTATTTTGGTTTATATATGTTGCCTCCAACCAGTACAAACACAAGGCTGGCTAAAACCATTGCATCTATCTATGATCAATCCATTCTTCCACTCGAAACCTCATTGGCAACAAATATCCCTTGTTGTTTAGTACATTGATCAAAATACTCCTATTGTGTAGCGAAGTGATATGTAATTTTATCATTGCCCTCGTTGTTTGTCCTGTCATCCACCAATAATTATATCCTATGCTAGCTCTATGGAGCAGAACTCTCACATGATGTGGGTCCAATGCACCTGTAGGACTTAGCTTGTGAGTGGTGCACTCCATGGGACTGGTCTTGGGAACTAGGAGATACCTTCTTGTCTTCCACACCTCTCTGTTTTTAAAATTTTATAGCCTCAATTGACTCTTTGTTGTTGTGTGTGTAAGCCTGTTTGGCTATATGTTCATATAACTTATAAGCATATCTTTTTAAGTAAAAAAGTAAGAAAAAGAGGATTTATCCTTAAGCCTTGAGCCAGATTTGTCTTAAGAACCACAGAGCTAATTACAACGTGGAAGGGGCTGCTCTATATATATGATGCTCTCTTGACAATAAGAATTTGCTACATGCAACAAGGGTGGGGAGTGAGGAGCCACTCAAGGTGGCTCCCCCCAGAACAAAACCCCACCCTTCATTTCCCTCCTTTAATAAAAAGCGGCTTCAAGAAATGCCTGCCTTCGAAATATATATAGTTGGGTTAAAGGCCCCAGATTTATGCATCTATAGTTGGCACGCAAGAATATATTTACTCTTAAGCAGTTTTTTGTTGGATCAGTATATATTACATGTTGATGTCAATTTTGTTTGTAACTACTTAGATTTGGTTTTACAATCATGGTCATCATTGCAATATGATGTTGTGAAATAAAGATGTACTTTTCACAACATTGCTTTCTTCATCGTACCTCTATTCTTTTTCCAACATTTATCACTACTTTATAATAAGGGTCCGATTAATGTGTGCCCTTAGGGCACACATTAAGCATTCATTTTGGAAAAGCTTTTACGAGGAATTGAAAAAACTGTCAAAACAGTTAATTACTTTTTCATTTTTCCATAAAAGTTTCATAAATGGTTTATTCTAAGGGCACATGTTAGTAAATCTCTTATAATAATAATGGATTGCAATTTTACCCTAACTCACCTCATCTTGTCTTGACATGAATGGATGATAGGACGGGGCGGAGAAGTTTTTTTTACCTCAGCCCCTGGGGTGGGGCAGATACAAATTTTGGTCATCCCACCTTGACCGTTATAAAAGTGATCTGTAAGCATAGTCCTGTTTTGCTCTCTTGGTCCCCTCCCCCACGCCAAATAATTTTGCCATTGCCATCATCCTTTGTCCTGTCATCCATCGATAACTATTTCCTATGCCAGCTTTGTGGAGCAGGCCTCTCACATGATGCGGGTCCAATGTACCTGTAGGACTTAGCTTGTGAGTGGTGTGCTCCATGGGATGAGTCATAGGCACCAGGAGACATCGTCTCGTCTTCCAAACTTCTCTCTTTTTGATGTTGTGGAAGCCTGAAGAAAAGCACACATGATACTCTCTTGATAGAATAGAAACTAAAATGTTAGTTCTTGGGTAGTAAACCTCGAATCCACAAGGAGTTCCTTGAATCCACAAGGTGATAAGTCTAGAATCCACCAAAGAACACAATAGACACAAGTCTGAAATTTTATTGATAATAAACTATGAAAAATGTTTACAAACTTAGGGGCCTAGGGCTCCTCAAAACTTGACAGACTAAAATAACTCCTAATTGATACCTAACCATAACATGAATCAAATTTGACCTAAAAAGCATTAAATGCACCTAAAAACAAGAAAATAAATCACCTAAACCTAAAATAACGTTTTTTTACATAAAAATACCAAAAATAATAAATTACAATAATTAAATAGTAAATTGTGTCCTACATCACTTTTTAAAAATTTATAGCCTCAATTCACTGTGTTGTTATGTGTGTAAAGCCTATTTGGTTATGTATTCATACAACTATACAAGCAATCTTTTTAAGTAAAAAGTAAAGAAAGAGGATGTATTCTTTACTCAAGCCTTGAGCCGGATTTGTCCTTAGAACCAGAGTTAATTACAACGTGGAAGGGGCTGCTATGATGCTCTCCTGACAATAAAGGATTTTCCATATGCAACAAGGGTGGGGAGTGAAGAGCTACTCAAGGTGGCTCCCCCAGAACAAAACCCCACCCTTCATTTCATACTTTTAGTAAAAAGAGGCTTCAAGTAATGCAAGCCTTTGAAGCATAGTTGGGTTAAGAGCACATTCTAGCTAACTAAGGTACCACATTTTAGCTAACCAAATCCAAAATTCACTCACATCAGTCCATGAAAAGATGTTTGAAAATATATCGTTACTACAGTAACCGTGTAAATTTATATTAATATTATTCATTTTGCATTTAGTTTTTTTATTAATTTTTTTACGTATTTTGAGGATGAAGGAAGAAAGTGAGCGATGGTTGTTGTGTGTAAAGAAAGATAAATAATAATAATAATAATAATAATTGATATTTTAATGAAATATAGTGTAAAATAGATAATAAGATGTGAAGTGTTTTGAAAAAGTGAGTATATAAAATGAAAAATTAGGTTTTTATGCTAAAATAGACAATAATTTTTGCACAAATTTATGCGAATGCTCTAAGAGCCCCATACTTATGCATTTATAGTTGGCCAGCAAGAATGTCTTAAGCAGTTTTTTGTTGGATCAGTATACATTTACGTTGATTTCATTGAGAAAAGATGCGTGGTAGAAATTTTTTTTTTTTTGTAATTACTTATTAGATTTGGTTTTACAATCATGGTCATGCAAAATGTTGTGAAATAAAGATGTACTTTTCACAGCGTTGCTTTCTTCACTCACTTCCAACATTTATCACTACTTTATAATAATTAGGGGTCGCAATGTACTTTTGAATGTGACACACTGTTAAGGATTTTGATGGGAAATTAGGTTCTTTCTGGTTTTTGAGATTAAAAGCTTGTGCAACTTTCCTGACAGGAAAAACATTCTCTGACTCACATTCACCAAATATCCATCTAACCTTTTTGATTAAGACATTCTTGATTTGATTGCTTAGTTAACCCCATAAATTTATCACATCAATATATACTGACTGCCTACCAAATGGAAATTTTTTATCTCAACGGTAGAAATACAAAATTGCATCAACCAATTAGTAGTATAGCTGTAGCCTGTAGCAATCTATTCTACAACATTACAGGAGACGCATCTTGAATGACTGAACAAAAAGGAGAAGATTTGATATGGGGTGTATATATATATATATATATATATATATATTTTCCCCCTCTCCTACCCTTTGCTACACTCATAATTCGTATCCAACTTCGATTTTCAGATTTGATGCACAAGGGCAGCATTCCCCAGCACCATTGCATTAAAATCTAGAATTGCAAGTAAAATCTTCCCAAGTCCTCTTATTTTGCTCCCCTAAATATTTTGTGTGTATCCAACAAGAAGCATGTATGGAACTTGTTACAATCCTTGATTTGTCAACCCTATAAGAGTAATTTGAATTTATAATTATCATATATAGAGGAGAACAATAAAAAAGACTAAGATATCTATGAGAGACTGCCAAAGGTGCCTCTCAAAAAGAGAGATTTTTTGAGTGCTTTTTAGGGTACCTCTTTTTTTTTTGGTAAGTGGTGTGGAGTCGCCACTTATTTTCTATACAAAAAAGAAAAGAAAAACTAAATACAAAAATACGTGACTGAATTGTTTCCTTTCATTGATTGAATATAAAAAAAAACATGTTTGAAAAATTGAAATTATATGGCTTTGGGTCCTAGTTATAAACTACCAAATAATTACATGACTTTTTGTCCTAGTTACAATCTACCCAAAATAAAACAAAGATGAGACTAGATCTACCTATCCAAAAGACCTAAATTTAGAGGCTAGTTTACGGAATGGGAAGGTGTTAGGCACCCATTCCGCCCAAACAGAGTTTGGTCTTCTAGACTCTTGTGACTAATGTACCCCTTTTATGCATAAGATGAATGATATGTTGTACATGTGAAACAAATTAAATCACACAAATTTATTTATGAATGCATCCTCTTCTTTGTTTTTTTAAAAAAAATTCAGATATGTTGTTGTGAGTAGAAAAAAATTGAATTTGGTTTATAAAAAATCAAATATGTTTTTGAGAACTTAAAAAAAAAATGGTTTTGGTTTTGTAAAGATCAGATCTGTTTTTGTGATAAAAATTTGTGTATAAAAAAATCAGATTTGTTTTTGTATGTTCAAAAAATATGCAAAAGATTTTTTTTTTTGAGAAGAGAATTTCATTCATGAAATAAATTCATGCTACATGTATTAAATCATGCATGATCTTTTTCTTTATTTCAAAATCCGCATATGTAAAAAAAAATCAGATCTGTATTTGATGAAGACACAAATCAGTTTGTATTTTTTTTTAAACTTCAGATATGCATCTAAGGAAGATGCAGATCAGTTTTTAATTTGAAGAAAATTTAGATCTACATCTAAGGAAGATGTAGATCTGTTTTTGTTTTGAAGAAAAAGAATTGTTGACATGCAGATTTTTGAAAATAAGAAAGAGATCACAACAATAATAAAGGAATTAAGAACATGCTTTGACAAAATAAATCAGTAATTCATGTTATGGATACTTGAAACAACTAAACTAAATAAATATACAAACATGCATCTTTACTACAAGAAAAGCATAAAGAAAAGAAAAGGGTAATTAGTAACAACCTCTTGCATGGAGCACTTCTTCTTCTTGAGAGGATGTTTTAGGGTTCAAAGAAATTTATGCAATTATTTTTGAAACCTAAAAACCCTAGTTTAAGAGAGAATACCAGAAAGGGGGTGAGAAATTTGAGAGTGTGAAAATGTGTCTCTCCTAGAGCTTAAAAGAATGTGCTGAATTTTGGGATCCAGTCCCTATTTATAAAGACCAGAATGCTTAAAAAATAAGCAACCACGGGTAGAATGCGAATTGGGACGCGTCTTTCTGCAAAAAAGTCAAAAAGGGTGTGCCTTATCAGCACTCGAAGAGAATTGGGCCAAAGCCCAAAAGAGTGCAATTCGGCACTTTTAAAGTGCCGAATTGTACTCTTGGGTGTTGATCGCACTTTCGTGTTCGAGTGCGTTTTAGACTCATTTTTTAGATTTCCTTGAGCTGGTCCTTGCACTTAGACGTGTTTTCAATTTGTTCTAAGATTTTTATCTCTTTTCTGGATAATTCAGGTATTTTCAAGAACAATTATGTTGTAGATAAATATCCTAAAATAAACTTTGATAAAGTTCATATTATCCACTATTTTAATGTTATCCAATTATCTCTTTTATTCCTATGCAAGCAATCCTATTTTAGACACTAATTGTCAACCGATCACAAAATTATTTAATTAATTTTAATTGTTTAACCAATCAGAATTAATTTAAATCAATCATGCGTGGTCGACTCTACCTAGACACAATGCATGCTGACTGTGTAAACTTGATCATGTGATATCTTTTGATCCAACGATCTGATTTGGAAACTGAACACACTGTTGTGACTGTTAGAATCTCAAGATCATTTTTATGACATGCAATGAATGAATTAATGCATGTAATGCAATCATGATTTTTTGGGTACATGGATGGTCATTCCAGTCATCTTCCTTGATTAAATCATGGGTGCAAAATCAAGTGTCTACAATATCCTTGAACAAAGAAAATCACATGGCTTTAAAAATTGGAATGATCGAAGAACCGAAAAAAGGCCCTAGTTTTTACTTCCGATTCCCAGTTGAAGCGGACGGTCCAGTATGCTTTGTTAAACTACAGAAAAACTAGCATCATCATTTTCACAATCTCACCACTGCTTACCATTTTGTCAAAAAAAAAAAAAAAACTAAATAAAGAAATCTTATATAGTACCTCAAACCATGAAGAATTACTAATAAAATGGAATTACTTTTTTTTCCAAAAGCAGTATAGGCGATCTTTGTGTTATTAAAACGAATATTTCACCCATGTGGTTAGAGGATTCACCTTTACAATTTTCTTCTGTTTTGGTCGATGATATGATTCCTATGATGTAATTCCTTCTTCTTTCAATTAAATTTATAAACTTTCTAATGAAAAGAAAAAAAGGAATAATAATATCTCCGTAAAAAAACCATTATGGTTTCAACAATTTGGCTTTATTTTCAATTTGGTCATCAAGTTTTCATAGTTTTTATTTTAGTCTTTATAATTTTAAACTCATTTTGGTTTATACTTTATATCTTCACCCAACTTGTGAAAAAAATTGTTTTAAAATTTAAACTAGCCGTGCAATCTATTAGTGAAATATGTGTTTTTTGTAAGTAAGATAACATTAGAGGCCAAAATGACAAGAAGTATAAAAACTAAAACGAAAGAAGATCATATGAAAAATTAAATCAAAATATAGAATTGTGTTTTTGCCTAAGATCTCCTTATAAAAAGTTAAAATACAATAAATAAGGTGAAAAATGTGAGGGCATAAGGCCCATTTTGTGATAGCTCAATCCCTTTATAGTTTTTCCCCTATTGGGCTTTTTAATCCTCTGATTTTCTTTCATGAATCATATATATACATTGGGTTCACCAATTTCAGCTCTCTTCACAAAAGCAATATTTCATTCAAACTATTGTTTCTTCATTCTCCATTTCCCTCCAAAATGAGCACAAGAAACACAATGCAACCAGGGACGGACCCAGGTGGGGGCCTAGGCCCCAGTGGCCCAAAAAAAAAAAAAAAAAAAAAATTAGTACGTAAATTTTCAGATATATATATATATATATATATATATACACACACTTGCCCCCCCCCCCTCCTATACATTTTATTATTATTATTATTATTATTATTATTATTTTGAAAAAGACTTGATCTTTAGAGGAAGAGGTGGGAAAAGATTTTTTTTTTTTAAAAAAAACATTTTCTTAGAATAGGGTGTAGGGGAAATTTTTTCCCCAAGCATATTTATTTTATGGCATGTTATTAACAAGAAAAGTAAAGGGACAACAATAAAATAAAGTGCAGAAAAATAAATAGCTTGAAAATTAAAGAGCTTAAAATTTAAATGACAAGAATTTAAGGACTTGGAATTTAAAATGACATAAAAAGTAAAGACTTGGCATATTGTAAAGTTGATTAAAAAGGATTTATTTTTATTTCTCACTTAAATAGATTTTAATCTCTTTGAAATTTTATGGATCTTTCAACATAAGGAAATGGGAGTTCTAAATCATCACCATTCTTGTAGTTGTGAAACATACCTATATTGTGCTCTAATGGAGGTTTAAAAACAATTTAAGGGAGATAGTAGAAAATCATTCTTTTAGGGTGTCTATATATATATATATATATATATATATATATATATATACACATATATTAAGTGCAATAGAATAAAGGGGGAGAGGGGATGTGCAAGAAATTAAATGGGATGACAAGAAATTAAAAGCAATAATAAAATCCCCAGATGCCTAGGTGGGATGAGATTTCTTCCCCCTAATGGTACTTCCTATACATAGCCTAGGAGATGGTCCAATACCCATCTAGGATAACCAACACAATAATAATAACCAACAACAATATTATGAACATTGTAATAAAGGGTTAGATATAAACACAATATGTACCAAAGCATGGTAAAAATAAAGCAACTATATACACAAACAAAATAAAGAAAATATTTTTATATATATGAAAGGATGATTACAATATAGTAAAAGGGGTGGGATGGGTTTGGTTATTAAGATACTAACCCATCCCAAGAGCCTTACCCACAAAAATGACAACAAGGAAAAAAGGATGAGGCTTTTTTGTGTAGGGTTTCCTAGAGAGAGAGAGAGAGGATTTTTTTTTTTTAAGCTTTCTTTTTTTTCAGAATTTTGTTTCTTTTTTTTTTTTTCTTCTTTTGATCTTCCTCGCTATTTCTCTTCTTTTTTTTTTCCACACTTTTTCCTATTTTTTCCCTATTTTTCTCATATTCTTCTTCATATTTTTCACAAAAATGGGGGAGGGGGGTATTTATAGGGATAGGTGGAAAATGGGGGGCTAGCATTAATGTATCTAGATACACTAATGCTAGCCCCCTATTCATAGGGGAGGCTAGCTAATAATAGCTTAATTTTGCATATTTATATCATTATTAGAAAGCATTATCATACTTATTTAGAGTTAATTCGTGCATTTTAAATTTGGTTTTAGAATAACATTGAATAATTAATTTTGTGCTTAATTATATTTTAATGCGTGAATTTGTCTTTTGTAGGAGAATAAAATTAAATAAGTAGATTTGTGCAAATAAAAAAGTTAATAAACTTTAATTTTACAAGGGTCATAATGAAATTAAATAAGGACAACCCAATTAAATTTGAGTCCAATTGGAGCAAGGAATCAAAGGAAATTTGCATCAAATCCAAGTCCAACTCGGACCAGGATTCCAGCTTGCGCACTAGTTAGTATTTTGGGAATAACTTTAGGTTCAGATTTCCAATTGTGATGATTCAAGTTGGGTTGGAAAGTTAACTTAAGGGGCTACAACTTCGTAGTTTACCAAAAGTCCTAATTATGAAGTTAAATGGGCCAACAATGTCAGTTAAGTGAAGCCTAAAAACCTGGGATTTTCTCCAAATGGGAATTTAACTTGTAATAGGATTCCTTGATTTATATAAAGGGTTTTTAGGGCAAAATTCCCGCCGCGGGGGGGGGGGGGGGGGGGGGAGCTTCTGTAGAACATAATTTAGGTTTTATTAAAGTTTCCTTATAGTTTTTAGAGTTTTATTTGCGTTATGACTTGCTAGAAGCCTTGCTAAGGCAAGTGGTGAAACCCAACTGTTTATTGGTATGTTCTTAACAATTATTTATTGGTTTTAATGCTTTTTTTTTTTAAATGTTTTTGATTGATTTACTCATCTAGAAAAGTGTTTAGTTCTGTATAATTCTTTGATTTATCATAGACTCCGGGCACATTAAATGCTTAGTATTCCCTACGAACTAATTCACTAGTTTTGTTTTGCCTAAAATCAATCAATTTCATAAAACTATCTTAGACAACTAATTCTTGAGTTCTTATTGTTAAATCATCCGACTAAGATTATCTTTCATATGAATTTTAGTTGTGTTATAAAATAAATATTGTTAAGACTACCAATAAATGTGTTGTGTGTGGATCCCTAAACCTTAGCACCCTAATATATTATTATTTTCTCTCAATTTAAATTACCTTTACTAAACCATCAAAATCTCTTCAATTAAACTTTATTATTTTAGTTTTATTCTCTTGTAGTTTGCTAATCAATTCCCTTTTCCCTGTGGATTCAACTTTGAACTTACCGAGTTATTTCTTCGCAACAATCCTGCACTTGGGAGCATTATTTAAGTTGTAGCAAGTTTTTTGTGCTGTTGCCAGGGATTAGGCAATTAAGGAAGCATTCCACTTCTTTTGGAGAGGTTTTCGGCATAAAATTTCTTCACATGTTTGGTAGTATCTCTCCAACTCTTTTCTTTTTAAGTGATTTAGTTTCTTTTAGAGTTTTTCTTTTCTTTTTAATTCTTTTTTATTGTTCAAGGTATTTGTTTTATTTTCTTTTCTTTTTCTTTTTCTTTCTAGCTTTACTATTGCATGCGTGTTTGGTGTCATGATAATGATAATCACTTGGTTAGAATTGAGTCTAATAATTTGTTTGGCAATTTATCTGATTCTTTCACAAATTCTTACACACTTGATATCATGGCGGACTTAGAGAGTAATCATGGTGATGAGAATAATCTAAATAACAAAGACTTCCATAATCACCAACCCATTAGAACTCTTAGGGATAATTTGCAACCTACTAGGAGTAGCGCACCATCATGCATCATTTTTCCCACTAATGCAAATTATTTTAATTTTAAGCCTGGTATGATTTCATTGCTTCCTAAGTTTCATGACTTAGATTTTGAAAATCCTTACCTACACTTTAAGGAATTTGAGGAGGTATGTTCTACCTTCCATGACCAATCATGTAATGTAGAGACCATTAGGTTGAAGTTGTTCCCTTTTTCTCTTAAAGACAAGGCAAAAACTTAGCTTAATTCTTTGAGACCTAGGTCAACTAGTACTTGGCAAGAGATGCAAACTGAGTTTTTAAAGAAATTTTTTTGCAATTCATAGGACTAATACACTTAAAAGCCAAATAATGATTTTTTCACAAAAAGATAATGAGACATTTTATCAATGTTGGGAAAGATTTAAAGATTTGTTTAATGCTTGTCCACATCATGACTATGAAACTTGGCGTATAATTAGTTTTTTCTATGAAAGTTTAAACAAATCTTTAAATCTTTCCCAACATTGATAAAATGTCTCATTTATCTTTTTGTGAAAAATTCATTATTTTTCTTTTAAGTGCATTAGTCCCATGAATTGGAAAAAATTAAAAAATCAGTTTGCATCTCTTGCCAAGTACCAATTGACCTAGGTCTCAAAGAATTAAGCCAAGTTTTTGCCTTGTCTTTAAGAGAAAAAGGGAAAAACTTCAACCTAATGGTCTCTTCATTACATGGTTGGTCATGGAAGGTAGAACATACCTCCTCAAATTCCTTAAAGTGTAGGTAAGGATTTTCAAAATCTAAGTCATGAAATTTAGGAAGCAATGAAATCATACTAGGCTTAAAATTAAAATTATTTGCATTAGTTGGAAAAATGATGCATGATGGTGCGCTACTCCTAGTAGGTTGCAAATTATCCCTAAGAGTTCTAATGGGTTGGTGATTATGGAAGTCTTCGTTATTTAGATTATTCTCATCACCATGATTACTCTCTAAGTCCGCCATGATATCAAGTGTGTGAGAATTTGTGAAAGAATCAGATAAATTGCCAAACAAATTATTAGATTCAATTCTAACCAAGCGATTATCACTATCATGACACCAAACATGAATGCAATAGTAAAGCAAGAAAGAAAAAGAAAAAGAAAAGAAAATAAAACAAATACCTTGAACAATAAAAAAAAAAGAAGTAAAAAGAAAAGAAAAACTCTAAAAGAAACTAAATCACTTAAAAAGAAAAGAGTTGGAGAGATATTACCAAATATGTGAAGAAATTTAATGCCAAAAACCTCTCCAAACGAAGTGGAACACTTCTTTAATCGCCTAATCCCCGGCAACGGCTCCAAAAACTTGCTGCAACTTAAATAATGCTCCTAAGTGCAGGATTGTCGTGAAGTAATAACTTGGTAAGTTCGAGGTCAAATCCACATGGAAAAGGGAATTGATTAGCAAACCACAAGAGAATAAAACTAAAATAATAAAGTTTGTTGAAGAGATTTTGATGGTTTAGTAAAGGTAATTTAAATTGAAAGAAAATAACAATATATTAGGGTGCTAAGGTTTAGGGATCCACACACAACACATCTATTGGTAGTCTTAACAATATTTATTTTATAACACAACAAAAATTCATACGAAGGATAATCTTAGTCGGATGATTTAACAATAAGAACTCAAGAATTAATTGTCTAAGGTAGTTTTATGATATTGATTGATTTTAGGCAAAACAAAACTAGTGAATTAGTTCGCAAGGAATGCTAAACATTTAACGTGCCCAAAGTCTACGATAAATTGAAAAATTATACAGAACTAAATACTTTTCTAGATGAGTAAATCAATCAAAAACAAAGAAAAATAAGCATTAAAACCAATAAATAATTGTTAAGAACATACCAATAAACGATTGACTTTCACCCCTTGCCTTAGCAAGGCTTCTAGCAAGCCATAAAACAAATAAAACTCTGAAAACTGTAAAGAAACTTTAAGAAAACTTAAATTATGTTCTACAACAGCTCCCCCCTGAATTTTTCCCTAAAGAGCCTTTAAATAGGTCAAGGAATCCTACTAAAAGTTGAATTCCCGTTTGGAAAATATCCCAAGTTTTAAGGCTTTATTTAACTGAAGTTTTCAGCCCATTTAACTTTGGAATTCGGACTTTCAGTAAACAACACAATTGTAGCCCTTTAAGTTAACTTTCCAGCCCAACTTGAATCATCTTGATTGGACATCTGAGTCGAAAGTTATACCTAGAATGCTAACTAGTGCGCAAGCTGGAATCCTAGTCCGAATTGGACTTGGATTTGATGCAAATTTCCTTTGATTCCTTACTCTAATTGGACTCAAATTTAATTGAGTTGTCCTTCTTTAATTTTATCATGACCCTTGTAAAATTAAAGTCCAATAGCCTTCTTCTTTGCACAAATTCACTTATTTAATTCATTTCTTCTACAAAAGATAAATTCATGCATTAAAATATAATTAAGCACAAAATTAATTATTCAACATTATTCCAAAATTAAATATAAAATGTATGAATTAACTCAAAATAAGTATGATCATGCTTTCTAATAATGATATAAATATGCAAAATTAAGCTATTATCACTAGCCTTGGTGTATCCTGATACACCAATGCTAGCCTTCTCTTTTTGCCACATCATCAGTCCTTTTTGTCTTTTTCTAATTTTTGACCTGATCTACCTGCGACTGTTTGGAGGCCTTTCCGAGCTCCATTTTCTTCAAATTTTATATTCACGGAAAGCTATGGATGTCTAGTGTTGTGAAATTTTAAAGTACTCGCAAGTGTACGAACCGTACTGAAGTATAGTTTGACAAGAATGAGGTCGAACCCACAAGGACTTGGATGAAAGTAGGAAAATTAATCAAATCTTAACCAAATTAATCCTAATCTAGTTTAATAAAAATTGGTTTTTCTGAGATTAAATAAACTAAGCAAATAATAAAATTAAGCAAATAGTTAAACTAAGCAAAAGATATAAAGCAATAAAAAGATGTAAACAATCAAGGGAAATGAATTAAGGTTTTGGAATTCGCCTTGTAAGTCATATCAGCATATATTTATGATCATTAATTTTTTCCAACCACTACATGAAAATCTAGAAATCAATCTTACTATCATGGAAAATATTCTCATTAAAATTCTTATTTTAAAAATCAAAAGCATGTTCTTCTTCGCTTCTTAAGTATAAAATCAAATCATCAATTGTATCTGTAGCCAAACAAATCACAATATATATCCAATTCTAAAAATCAAATAATAAAATGTATCCATTGACAGACAAATTACAAACGATATCCAATTTTATAATCAAGAATTAATAACCCAAGTATTCAATTAATTAAGACAAATTCTAAATCATGATAAAAACATGATTGGGCTCATATCTAGAATCCCATCTTAATCAATTGATATGAAGCAAGAACAATTTAAATCATTAAAGAACAACTATTGTGGGAAAAATCAAATAACATAAATATTACTAATAATCCTTAACAAGGTTTCATCCTCAACCCTAATTATAAATTTAGCTACTCATGATAATTGAAAGAAAACACAAAAATAAAATACTAAACATTAAACTAGAAAAATAATTAAAACTAACAGTCATGGAAGAAGTAGCTACAGCTCTCTATACATTCAGCCCTCAGCCCTAGCACTAGCCTCTATGAATTTTGCCCTAAAGAGCCTTTAAATAGGTTAAGGAATCCTATTACAAGTTGAATTCCCGTTTGAAGAAAATCCCAGATTTTTAAGCTTCACTTAACCGACTATTTTGGCCTACTTAACATCAGAATTCAGGCTTCTGGTAAACTACAAAATTGTAGCCCTTTAAGTTAACTTTCCAGCCCAACTTAAATCATCTCGATTGGACATCTGAGCTGAAAGTTATGCTGAAAATACTAACTGATGTGCTGGCCGGAATCCTAATCCGAATTGGACTTGGATTTGGTGCAAATTTCCTTTGATTCCTTACTCCAATTGGACTTAAATTTAATTGAGTTGGTCTTCTCTTGAATTCATGCCTAGCTAGATGTAAGTTGGCTTGATTCAATTGGTCTAGCCTCACTTTGCATGTAAAGACCTTGTTACCTGCAACACAAAGATATTATATAATCAGTCACAAAATAACATAAAAGTAAAGCTAAATATGTAGATATGTGAGTACTTTATTGTATATATTTTATGCACATCATCTAGTTTCTAATGGTCATGCCCTCGTTCAATTTAGAGCTACGGTTGTCAAGATATAGAGCTCAGAAGGAAGGCGATGCAAAGCTAAAAATTCTGGACCTTTTTTCTTGAAAAATTCATATCTTCCAATCCAAAGCAAATATCATCGAGCTCTTTTGGTGAATATTAGCTAAGACCTGGTTCTTCAAGATGGTCTAGCCTGCTTGTTCCAATTCTTGACCAATCGGTACAGTTTATTGCGTGAAGTCGGGTAAAAAACTTCCAGTTTTCCTAAAAAATACAATGAAGATTTTATTAGGGTTTCAGTATTTTTGTGATATTTCGTCCATTTTAACTCAAATTTTAGCCTGTAAACTATTGTTTCGTAGGGAAAAATATGCCCTACGAGATGGTTCGAAATTCAACACAATCCAATGGTTGGATCAAAAAGTCAACTTTTTGTAGTTAGGGTTTTGGTCTTAATTATTTGTGAAATGGATTTTTCAAATGTGGTGACTTTTTGATTCACCATTCAAACATGTTGTACTTATTTTTACCCTTTTTTGCTTTGAAATTCATGGTTTTTGCACCTTTTTCAATTTTTTTGGTCTTTGTTTTAATGCGTGAATCGGGACCGGACAAAATACGATATCGACAGTTTGTCCCACTACCTAAGTATGTGATGATTAACTTTGTTGGTGGGACTGTATACTAAGAACTTCCATAATTACATATCACCCCCAAAATTGAGTATATCAAAATGAAAGGGCGTGAGAAAAGTGAAAAGGAATAAACTTGATTGTGTTAATTTTGTGGAGAGAGATGAAGGGGGGTATCAATAGTTTGTGTATTCTTATATATGCTAAGAAAAATATTGCAATTTACACCCTTAAATGTTTGGGGTAATTTGGATTTTGTTTCCTAGAGTTTAAAATTTCCATACCCCTAATGTTACATGAGATTTTGAAAAAAAAAAAAATACAAAGAAATTTCTTATCAAAGGGAGGTAGACTCACTTTGTTGAATCTATCAAGCCTTTCAACATACTATTTATCTTTATTCACCATCCCTAAATCAATGGCTGATAGGGTGGAAAAAATTCAAAGAATTTCTTTTGAAGTGCTTTAGAGGAGGAGTTTAAATACTCCTTGGTGGCTATGGACAAGGTTTGTTCACCTGTTGTGGTGGGTGGATTGGAGCTTAGGAGAGTTGTTCATTTTAATCAAGCATTGTTAGGGAAATGATTATGGAGTTTTGGGAATTGATACATCTCATTTATGGAAGCGTGTTATTGCCACCAAGTATGGGGAGGACTGCGGGGGGTGGAGTACTAAAGCTAGTAAAGGGACGCATAGCCACCAAGCTTTATATGAAGCCAAAACAGCACATCAGGGGAGGAAATTTGGCCTAACAGAATCTAGAGTGTGGCCAGAGCATCCTCAAAGTGGAACAATTGGGAGATGAGGATCCGATCCCAGCCATGGACAGAGTAATCAATCAACTCATGGACACGATAATCAAACTCCAACAAATCAGGCTGGTGTATAATCTTCCAAGAGGGCCAGTTTGGAATCCAAGGATCATGAAGAGCACGAATGCTTGCACCATTCCCCACATGCCAACAACCAACAAGAATAGGTTTAGCCGCCATCATACTCTCCCAAGTGTTAGAGCTGTATAGGCAATCCTGAGCATCCAAAAAATGACCATGAGGGAAATACTGAGCTTTGAAACACTTAAAAAGAAGAGAGTTAGGCTCTTGTGACAATTGACATCCTATTTAGCAAGCATAACCAAATTAAAAGATCAAAAATCTCGAAAACCCATACTCCCCTCTGACTTGGGCAAAGTAAGCTTCTCCCATCTCATCCAATGGATTTTGTGATCATGGCCAGTATTACCCCACCAAAACCGAGCACACATAGAGTTCAACTCATTACGCAATTTCATAAGCAAAAGAAAGACCCCCATCATATAAGTAGGAATAGCTTGGATGACTGTTTTGATCAAGACTTCCTTACCCACTTTAGATAGCATGTTACCCTTCTAGCCATGCATCTTATTCCAAACTCTATCCTTTAGAAAAGAGAAAGTCCGATACTTAGCACAACCAATAAGTGTAGGGAGCCCTAAATAGGATTCAAAACAATCCACTTCTCTCACGCCAAGGGCAGCCTTAACCAATTCCCTTTGAAGAGGAGAAGTATTCTTGCTAAAGAAGACATAAGATTTCTCCATATTAATGCATTTCCTACAAGCTTCCTCATATAAAGTAAGCAGCTCATTTATAACACCAGTTTCATTTTGGGTAGCCCGACAAAATATCAAAGAATCATCAATAATAAGTTGGAGATGGTGGGAGCCCTTCAACAAATAGACACCCCACGGATGGGATTCTCCGACTTGGCCTTACTCTCGTAGGAGTTGTCTTATTATTTTATTTGTTATATTTCTACTAAAATTATTATCTATTACGGAGATTATTAATTTGGTGATTGTGGTCTTTAGTTAAATTCGTATTATATTTAACTTACTTTTACATGGTTTCCATTTTATTGCATCACTTCTCTTTCAATAAATTATTATTTGCTAAATTTATTTTTGTGTTTAAGAATTATACTTTGACATCATTACATGCAATTGTGCAATTTATAATTTTATTTTAGATTAAAATGATTTTTATTTGAAAGATTACCTAAAACAATTTTTTTATGCTTGTTTATACTTCATTATTTTTTGAATTTCTTTGAATAACTTTTTTTAGTCAATTTTTGTTAATTTAATGTATTTATTTATTTTAAATAATTATTAAATTGATTATGAGTTATTGTGATTTGACCTTTGGTTTGAACTTGATCCAACCTCAAAAAATTTAAACCTCTCTATTTTACAGTTCTTTGACCGGTCTATGTTTTAAAATCACACTATTACGATATTACCTACTATTTCATTGTAAATTGTCAAATTTTCATATCTCCACATTGGGTATAGGAGAGAGTGGGCTAGATACAAGTAGTCCAAAAACCCATTTACATAGTTAAAAACAAATCCTCTTTCCCTTTTCTTGATAACTAGTTTTGACGCATGTGAAAATAATTAAAAAAAAAATTCATAACAAACAATATTGAATTCAATCATATTTTACTTTAATTAAAGTCTAACTTTCTCCTTATCATTTAAAATTAGAAACAATAATTTATTAACAACAAAATTTCTCTAAAGAGCATTTTGTCAAGTGATTGCTAAAAGCAAAATCTAAAGTCTATAATTTACATTTTCAAATAAAGCATGCCATTATATCTCTAGTCCCTACCATGCATGCACCACCACAAATTGTTAAGCCACTGCATGCATTTAAAAAAATACACTTATATGTTATCTTTTAGTAAGAATATCCAAACTAAACAAGCAAAACTAATTCATTAGCAATGGAAACGTAACATGCATAAGGAACCTAAAAAAAAAAAAAGAATTATAGTGATATTTTTCCAATATTCATTCAAAACTTGCAATAAAACCATCTAAAAATAAAAAATAAATCTACTCTTATTGATTAAAGTACTCATACGTAATAGCAAACTAAAATCTCCTTGTGTTCTTTCTTTAAAGCTCAAAGCATATTAAAAATCTCAATTTTGATAGTTGGTGTAGCATACTGAATAATTTGGCCCTATTTTAGCTCATGGAATTCTAGAGTCAGAAAGGTTATAAATTGCTTACTACAAAGATAAGACAAAAAGTGATGACACTTCAATGAATTCCAAAAGTTGTTAATTATCAAAGACAGCGCCTTGATAAAGAGGTTATACACTTATACCCACCAGTAGATTTTATTAATTACCAGTAGCTGTAAACAAATGCACATATACATTGATATCAGGCTGCAAAGGAAAAAAAAAATTAGAGTAACAAAAAGGCTGCAAAGAAGCATTAATACATTGATATCACTTGCACTAACATATACAAATTCACAAAATAAGTCACCCAAATTTAATAAATTCAATTAATAGATTTGGTTAAATTTTTTGGGCTAATATTATTTATATGTTCAATTTTCTGCAGTTAGCTTATAAACACAAAGCAGCACCTATCATGTGCAATTACCATGTCTAACCAGAGGAAGAATTAATGCAGCTAATAAATATTATTCAAACATAACATTCCTAGACTCCCATCAACTTTTTTTTTTTTTGGGGGGGTGTGGGGGAGAGGTCTAAGTTAACCTATCCCAGCATCTAAATCCTTTAATGAATAATAAGTGAATATGCTGCTGACTATCTTAAATTGTGATTTACAATTATCTCATCCAGCAAACCTTAGCTAAAGAAAAAAGAAAATATTTACAATTATTCATAATCTCATCCAACAATCCTCCATAATTAATGTAATTTTATTTGGGATAAAGTTTAGCTACAAAATTAGTTGTAGCCTAAACCTTAATCAATAAAATAAACATTACTACATATTTTGAAAATCTAATCGTTGCATTACACGTTCTTCACGCTCTTAATACACATGTCAAATTTTGTATTAATCGAATATTATTTATTATATGATCTATAAGCTTATATTTTATACATAATTTTAAATTACAAAACTTACAATTTAAACAATTTATTGATGACATAGCAATCGATTTTTAATTTTCTAGAAATTTTGCAAGCATAGAGCATATAAAAAGAAAATGTAATCCAATAGTAAATTTGTCAAAATTCACCTCCAATAAAAAGATATTAACCAATTTTATAACTAAATTTTTTTTTTTTAATTTGAGCCCCAAATATTTCTTTCAATTGAGTGAAACTTAAGATATATATATATATATATATATATATATTATTATTATTTTTTGAGAACAGGGAAACTTATAAGATATTGAGTACTACTAAAATCTTAATTAATTCAGTCGACAACGAATAAAGCAAAATTTGTAAGTATCCGGTGCTAAAATTGCTAAAACCTCAAATAACCGCAAAAAAAAATATTTAGCAAAAAAAAAAAAAAAAAGAAAAACAGCAAAATAACCAAATATTTTTGGCTCTGTCTTCGTTCTCTGCCCCTTTCTCTCTGCTATCTCTCACTGGCGTCGCGGTGTTCACCGTGGGCGGCGTTCGTGGTAGGTTTCGGCGTTCGTGAACTTTGAATAACCTGAAGAAGAGGACCTCTGTTTCACTTGCTCTAAAACCCCAAGCTAAGCTAAGCTAAGCTATTTTCTCTTCCTAAAGTGGCACTGCTCTGTAATTCTTCAACCTTTCGAGGCCAATTAATGTAAGGTATGCTTCCCCAATCATTTTTCCCCTCAAAATTAATTCTTTCTTACGATAATTTTTCTAATATTTTGTTATTGTGAATTAGATTGGTTTCGAATTCGAATTCAATAAACTATGGCTCTATTCTTGAGTTGTGCTAACGGTAACCATCGGCCTACTTCGTCTTATGCCAATGGCTTGGTGTAAGTACCTTGTAAATTTTTAGTCTTTTCAAATATTATGTGCAAAACAGTTATGCTTTATATATAATTGATTTGTTTAACCAATAGGTGTTGTGACGTTTGTGGGAAAGTTCTCCATGAAGATTTGTACACTGACGAACCTTCCTTTGTTAAGGGTGCGGGAGGAGAGGTATGTAATCAATGTCACTGCTTTTTTTTATATTAGTGTTGTATCTGTATCTCTATGAAATGAGAAACTGTAATAGTGATTGTAAAGATTTGACATTTGATTGCTTATTGATAATACAGTCAATACAATTAGCGTCAGAGATTCAATACAGACTTATTGAAATTGGGAAAACTTTATTTATGTTTTTCCTGGCCATGATTTTGATAATAGACGCGTTGCATAAATTAGACCATGTCTTGTTCGTATGATACAAAACAATTTGAAATGATAAGTCTGCTGCCTTGGCTGATGGCGACTTTGAAACTTTTTTTAGGGCTTGTGTGTTAGTGAATGGGAGTGCTACATAATTGTTGGTTAGTAGGGTGTAAAGTAAGCTAGCTGAGAGAGAATATTGAATCTATATTGTTAGGTTGGTTTGAGTTATTATCCTAGGCTCCTTATTGATCGAGAAAAACTCCATTTTGTTGAGGTTGATGCTTATGCTTGTTTCGTTGGTAGAAATTCCCGTATGTATTGGTTTCAGTTATATGGTAGCAACTCACTGTTGTGTACTTGAGTACTAGTTGGCACGTGTTGGTGTTTGTGTTGCTGCAAAGTGATTATTAGGACATTGGCTCAAGTACTATTTCTCCTGCCTACTTTGGGTAATTGGGTTTGGAGCAAGTGCATCAATTATGTGTTTTTCAGGGAAGCTTATTTGACAGATTGTGAGGTTTGAATGTGTTATTCATGGTTTATTCATTTTTCTTCTTGGTTTTGCTTGAGCCTTTTGATTTTGATTTGGCTTGATTGTTTCACTAAATTATATGCTCCAATGAATGATCTAAACCGCCAATGAGCTTAGCTTATGGGTTCAAGATCCATTGGGTGCATATGTAACTTACCGATAAAAAAGAATGAAACAGGCCAGTAAGAGTTTGTTATTGCAGCTTACATACTTAAAATGACCGTCCTTTTATGGTGGTATGAGGTTACTCAGAGCTTGATGCTCTATTACTTAACAATTTGCCTTCATTTGATGCATGTGAGTTTTTATTCTTGCGGAAAAAGAAAGTTTATATAGGAAGTATACAAAGGTAAAAAGCAGCAAAGCAAAAAATAAGAAAAGAGAATGAAAAAAAGATCCAAGCCATAACGTTAATGGCAAAGATGCAAAGAGTATAGATCAAATTAGGTTGATTAAATAAATATTCAGACCTGGAATATCTGTTTTGAATAAGAATTTTGATGGCTTGTCTTGAAAATGCTTCTCGTGTATAAGTATTTTAGGGCAAACACCTATTTCAGTTCTTGAAAATTATAAGAGTTTCATTTTGATTCTTTAAGTCTATAAGATGTAATCAATCTCTCGAATAGTTCAAAGGGTTGTATTTAGGTTCTTTCATCCATCAAATGTAATGGAAAGGGTTGAAAAGATAATTTTGACTATGGATTACCTAGCAATTGGTTTTAGTGGGTGTAAGGGTCATCAAATAGCCCACGGCCCACAGCCCGACCCAGAAACCCGTCAGCCCATCGGGCTAATGGGCGGCCCGGCCCGTTGTTATTGAGGCCCATGGGTAGCCCACTAGCCCAATGGGTCAGGCCATGGGCTAGTTTTTATGCCCATAGTTTTTATGCCCATAGTTTTGAAATGATAAGTCTGCTGCCTTGGCTGATGGCGACTTTGAAACTTTTTTTAGGGCTTTTGTGTTAGTGAATGGGATTGCTACATAATTGTTGGTTAGTAGGGTGTAAAGTGAGCTAGCTGAGAGAGAATATTGAATCTATATTGTTAGGTTGGTTTGAGTTATTATCCTGGGCTCCTTATTGATCGAGAAAAACTCCATTTTGTTGAGGTTGATGCTTATGCTTGTTTCGTTGGTAGAAATTCCTGTATGTATTGGTTTCAGTTATATGGTAGCAACTCACTGTTGTGTACTTGAGTACTAGTTGGCACGTGTTGGTGTTTGTGTTGCTGCAAAGTGATTATTAGGACATTGGCTCAAGTACTATTTCTCCTGCCTACTTTGGGTAATTGGGTTTGGAGCAAGTGCATCAATTATGTGTTTTTCAGGGAAGCTTATTTGACAGATTGTGAGGTTTGAATGTGTTATTCATGGTTTATTCATTTTTCTTCTTGGTTTTGCTTGAGCCTTTTGATTTTGATTTGGCTTGATTGTTTCACTAAATTATATGCTCCAATGAATGATCTAAACCGCCAATGAGCTTAGCTCATGGTTCAAGATCCATCGGGTGCATATGTAACTTACCAATAAAAAAGAATGAAACAGGCCAGTAAGAGTTTGTTATTGCAGCTTACATACTTAAAATGACCGTCCTTTTATGGTGGTATGAGGTTACTCAGAGCTTGATGCTCTATTACTTAACAATTTGCCTTCATTTGATGCATGTGAGTTTTTATTCTTGCGGAAAAAGAAAGTTTATATAGGAAGTATACAAAGGTAAAAAAGCAGCAAAGCAAAAAATAAGAAAAGAGAATGAAAAAAAGATCCAAGCCATAACGTTAATGGCAAAGATGCAAAGAGTATAGATCAAATTAGGTTGATTAAATAAATATTCAGACCTGGAATATCTGTTTTAAATAAGAATTTTGATGTGGCTTGTCTTGAAAATGCTTCTCATGTATAAGTATTTTAGGGCAAACACCTATTTTAGTTCTTGAAAATTATAAGAGTTTCATTTTGATTCTTTAAGTCTATAAGATGTAATCAATCTCTCGAATAGTTCAAAGGGTTGTATTTAGGTTCTTTCATCCATCAAATGTGATGGAAAGGGTTGAAAAGATAATTTTGACTATGGATTACCTAGCAATTGGTTTTAGTGGGTGAGGTCAGTTGCCTGTAGGTTTTACTAGTTGGAGATGTGTCCATTGGCTCTTCTTTAGAAAGATTCCATATGTAATAAAAAAAAGGGTTGTATTTGTAGTTATGTACCCCATAGTGATGTAGCAATTTTTATTAATATTTTTTTTTTTGACTATATGTTGTATATGCTGAATGGCCTTGTAATGGGTTGGAGAGATTCCTTTAGATTGATTTGGAGGAAAACTTTGTACAAAATTCTTTTGATGTAGGCAGATTTTAGATTCAGTCCTCAATGCTAATCAGTGCTTGGATAGCAGATTGAAGAGTTGTGTCCCAAGTGTGATATGCAAGCTGGATATAGAAAATGCATGTGAATTGGATTCTCTATTTTATCTTTTGGGCAGAATGGGGTTTGAGGAGAGATGGAGGAGAGGCTCATGTCACTACTGTTTGCTTTTCAGTATTGGTGAATGGATCTCCTGTTGGGTTTTTGGGCAGCTCATGGGGTTGGAGACAAGGTGACCCTTTGTCACCTCTTTTGTTTCTTTTGGTCATAGAGGTATTGAGCTGGATTTTGAAGAAAACTAAGGAAAGTGGTTTACTTTGTGGTTTTCATGTGGGACGCAATACTTCAGTAGGAGTGAGTATTTCACATATTCTTTTTGTTGATGACACTATTTTATTTTGTGATGCTTCTAGGGAACAATTACTTTACATTAGGTTGGCATTGAGATGCTTTGAAGCAGTTACTGGTTTGATTAATGTGGGGAAAAGTGAAAAATTGTTTCTATTGGGGAGGTGAGTGGTCTACCAATGAAATATTTGGGTATGCCTTTGGGTGCTCCATTTAAGGCAACTTCTATTTGGAATCCCATTATGGAGAAGATGGAGAGGAAACTTTCGGGTTGGAAGCTACTCTACTTATCAAACAGAGGTAGACTTACTTTGTTGAATTTGTCAAGCCATTCAACATACTATTTATCTTTATTCACCATCCCTAAATCAATGGCTGATAGGTTGGAGTTTAAATACTCCTTGGTGGCTATGGACAAGGTTTGTTCACCTGTTGTGGTGGGTGGATTGGGGCTTAGGAGAGTTGTTCATTTTAATCAAGCATTGTTAGGGAAATGGTTATGGAGTTTTGGGAATTGATACATCTCATTTATGGAAGCGGGTTATTGCCACCAAGTATGGGTAGGATTGCGGGGGGTGGAGTACTAAAGCTAGTAGGAGGACGCATGGGTGTGGGTTATGGTGTTGTATAAGAGCAGGATGAGATAGATTCTCTCAACATATGGCATTTGTAGTTGGAGAAGGTAATTGTATTCTCTTTTGGCATGATTGGTGGGCTGGGGATAGTCCCCTTAAGCTTTGGTACCCTAATCTTTTTGCATGATTGGGAATTAGAGGCAGTCTTCTCTTTTCTTGAGCACATTTATTCTCGATTTCCAAGGGGTGAGGGGTTTGACAAGATGCGTTGGTGCCTTAAAGGTAGTGGCCAATTTGATAGCCTTTTCATCAGGTGATTCGGGCTGCTACTAAGTTTCCATTTCCATGGAAGGGTATTTGGTCCGTTAAGGTTCCTAAAAGGGTTGTGTTCTTTATGTGGATAGCAGCTTTAGATCGGATCCTTACTTTGGATAATCTTATGAGAAAGGGGTTGCCTTTGGTGAATTGGTGTTGTATGTGTTGAAGTAATGGGGAGTCAGTGGATCATGTTTTATTGCATTGTGATGTTGCCCATGCTCTATGGGGGATGTGTTTTTGATATTTGGGATTAATTGGGTTATGCTGGGGACTGTTGTGACTTTATTATTTTGTTGGAGGAACTGGTTTGGGAAGCATGGCTCTGTAATATGGAATATGGTACCAGGGTGTTTAATGTGGATTGTTTGGAAGGAGTGGAATGGTCACTTGTTTAAGGACAATGTAATTTCGTTAGACCAATTAAAATTTGTGTTTCAACAAACTCTTTGGGCATGGTGTTGGGATTTTTCTGATTGTTCATCTGTTTTTGAGTTCCTAGCTTCACTTAGACCTGCCTTATAATATTTTTGTATTTTCTTTTGTTCCTTTGTGATCATCATTGTGAACTAAAGTTTATTTTTTTCTCTGATTAATTGCGCTACTTACCTATAAAAAAAAAATGTTATTTTTGAATTTTTTTTCAAATATTTATATGTTAGTAAACAGCCATTTGTAATAAAAAATTAGATTAGTGTGTGTGAGAATTTTGTACTTTGATTCTCCTAGGCATGATCATAAATTGTGAATGCGTTACCCTATAATTGATTTTGTAGGGTGGGGTTAGTTGCCCTTAGGTTTACTGGCTAGAGGCAAGTCCAAAGGGCTTTTCTTTTAAAAGGTTCCCTATGTTACCCAAAAAAAAAAAAAGGATTTTGTACTCTGATATCGTTGCTTTTTTTCTTTCTAATGCTTGTGATGAATTGAAATGTACATGCTTAGATTTTGCTTCTTAGACATTGTTAGTTTATTTTTAAGTGTATAAATAATACTCGGTCAAAATATATATTTAGGTCAATGTCACCATCTTTTCCTTTTTAATATATTTATTTTAATCTTGAGGCATGAGTAAACTATCTTTTGTAACGAAATTTAGACCAATGTTTGTGGGATTTATAACTCTGATAGTTTGCAACTTTGCATTATTTTTCAAATGCTTCAAATAAATTGTAGTGTATATCGTGCTTTATTTTGCATTTTATGGCCACATGTTTTGATTTTTTAATAGTGGAACTCTTTTATCTGCAGAGCAAATTGTCAGGTAGCGTGGTAAGATCCATTCAAAGTGGCTATTCAGAATCATTTAGGAGGACTTTAGATAAAGGTATGTAATTGTGCTTCGTAACTGTTTACTTTTATGTATTACTAAGTTAGGTTGTCCTATTAGGAGTTTAAATTTCAATATTCAGCGTGTTAATGTTCATAAAGAAAACTCATTTTAGTAAAGTTTGAAATGGTTTTATTTATTTATTTGATACGTAACTTTGAAATGGTTTGTAAATATTGTTTGATAATTAAAACTATTTTATTGAAAAATAGGAACTATCTCATGTAGTCTGGTGGATAAGATAGCCTAGAGAATTACAAAAGAAAAAAGAGAGAATTAATGAAATCTACAAGAGAATGGATATCATTAGGTCCCCTAGGTTGCAAAATATGGGACTATTTAAACAATGTTCTCATGAAAGACCATTTTGTCAATAGGCTTAGCTGAACCATTGAGTCATACAAATCTTCAAATGTACGATGATTCCTTGTTCGCCATATGGTCCACCCCAAGCATAATGGGGCTAAATAACAAAAAAAAAGTGTCTGCCAAACCAATTCTGCCATCCAAATAAAGATTAACAGCATTTTGGCATTACCAAGTAGATGTTTTCAGGGCAACATATTTTATCAATCGGATGCCATCATGTGTCTTGATTTTAAAACTCCTATAGAATTATTATCTCCTCCCTTGTCTTCAGAATTATTTCCTACTCTTTGTGTGCGCTATATATGTTTCACATTCATCGTCTCGAAGGTGGTTTGTTGGATCCTCGTGCTCTTAAGTATATATTTCTTGGCTATTTGGCCACAAAGGATATTGTCACCATTGTCATTCTTGTAAGTACTTCGAGTCTGGTGCTTACGTTTCTAGTTTGAACACTCCTCTTCAAGGGCAGGACATTAGTGAAGAAGAGCCCCATTTTGGTGTTCATGCGTTGCATATGATTACCCCTTCACCCTTCCACTGTTACTTATGTTGATCCGATGAGGCACGAAGAACCACCCCAACAACCTCTTGTGGTGGAACAACATTAATAATCTCATGTGGTGATAGAGCTCTCCTTCTCACTAAGGATGTCACCTTGAAGTATTTCAAACACAGGATCTAAAGACCAATCTGCTGTCTACATGTCAACTTACTTGGGGTCAAGGTATTTTAAGTGATACCTCTAGCTATATTCATACTCTTAGCCCTGAGAAGAATGACGATTTAGATTCTCTAATTGCCCTTCACATGATCCATAGTAGAAATATGCTATGAGTGGTCTATCCTTCTCTTCTCTTGTACAGTTCTTAGATTTATGTACTTTTTGTTGATTGCTAACCTTCCTTAGTACACGGCCTGTGTACGCGGAGGTCAGCCTGTATCCTTTTTATAGGTTTTTTTAATAAAGTTCCTAATTACCTATATAAAGAAAAAGCTATGATTGAAGAAACGACAGCTTTGAATAATTTTTTTTAGGAATTAGTTCTCTTGCCTAAATGGAAAAAAGACAGCTGGCTGCAAGTGTTGTCATAGTTAAGCATAAGGCAAGTGGGTCCATAGAGAGGTACAAGGCCAGATTGGTTGCAGAGGCATTCACTTAGACCTATGGGATTGACTATCAAGAGACTTGCCTCAATAGAGAACATGAATTTCATACGAGTAATCCTATCCCTAGCAACTAGTTTGAATTGGATTGTGAATTAGCTTGAGGTAAAAAATGCTTTTCTTCATGGTAATTTAGAAGAAGAGGTTTATATGGATGTTCTTTTAGGTTTCAGGAATTCCTTTACACAAGGGAAGGTATATGGAATAAAAAAAAATTGTATGTTTTGAAGCAATATCTTAGAGCAAGGTTGAACAATTTTCTCGAGCTCTGCTGGGATATGGATACAGATAGGCTCAGAGTGACCAAATTGGATTTATGAAGTACTCATCCTATTGTAAGTAGGCCTAAGCTCCCATCGATGGGTGGGGTCCATCTTGCTAGGTTTCTTTCTTTTTAAAACTTGGGGGTAGAATGGAGACATGATTGGAACTCATGACCACCATTTTTGAAACCATGATAAATTACCACTTGTCCTGTTGTCCAAAATGTTTATGTTGACAAGAAATGGTGAATTTTAATCGCTTAGCTATTATTCTAACTGTTTTAATTGTAATGTTTTAAAATTTAAGGTTTATTTGAAACCACTCAGATGTAAAAAATTTTAGGCAGTTGTTGAGAGAGAGAGAGAGAGAGAGAGAGAGCCACCAGTTAGTACACCAGAACCCAGTGGTGCAGGGGCAGTAGTTACTGTGTCATTACACAGCGGGTGGTATCTGAAAGCACTCAGGCTTGCACTCATGAAGCTACTTGTCAATTTAATAATGTACATTGATTGAATCGGACACAGATTAGATTGTGGCTTAACATCGATTAAATTAAAGTTTTAGGGACCAAATAGAAACTACCCCCATAGTTGGATGGTTTGCCTTATTGTTTATTATTTTGCAAAAACAATTGCCAATGTTCAAGTAACAAATCTTCTTGGCCCCACAAGTTTCAAACTTTGCAAGTTTTACATGAATCCAGTAAAATGAATGAGGCAAAGAAAAATACAAGTCCGTCCTACCATATTCTTCACAAGATAATCAAGCCCTGATAATCTCACATACCATTTTCATGTTTTAGAAGTCATGCATACATAAAGATGGAATTAGATATAATAATTTCATTTCTAGTCCGGAATAGTAATTTCACTTCTAATCAGAAATAGTTATTTTTTTCATAGGGAGAGATATGATAGAAAGTATCGTTACAACATTTAATATAAGTGGTGGTGACTCTATAGTTAATCCAGCCTGTGCATTTTATCAGGTATGGTGTTTTTATTATTATTTTATTATATTTTTTTTTCTTTATTTTTCCTATGTTGTCCTCATCAGTTGAATACTATTTTCAAACATCTGATTTAGGTATGACTTTGCAGATAGCTGTTGAACGGAATTTTACTAGGGGGCGTAAAACAGATCAAGTTGCAGCTGCTTGCCTTTATATTGCATGTCGGTAAGCAAATTTATATAGGATTCCTTAAAACTTGAAATTACAGTTATAGTTGGAAGACCTTATACTCTTTATTTTGTTGTATGTTTAATTGGTCATCTTGTACTTGTTTGACAACCTATGAAGCACAAACACTTCATTTGGGGTGCCGTACCAGTTTCGTACCCTTGTTGGACACAGGACACGCCTAGGACACTTTTGTATGCGTGTGTCCCAGTTGTGTTTTTATTTTTATTTAAAAAAAAAAAAAATTGTATTTGTGGGACACGGAAGGGATATAAGAACAAGAGGAATTGAATACCCTTTCACAAAACAAAGAGAACATTCATGCTCTAATAGTAACAGTGCATTTGAACATTAATTAATATTCTTATTCTTGGTTTGTATTCTAATTTCTAAACATCCTTTAATAGTCACAAATTCACTTTATTACCTATTATTGCTCTTAAATCGATGTATATTTAACATTATATGAAAAATAAATGATTAAGCTTAACAATATATAGCAAATATAAATAAAAATATATTTAATAGACGTGTCCTGCCGTACCCGTGTCTTATTTTTTCAAAAAATGCTGGGTCCCCATGTCGTACCCTTGCCTGTGCTTCCTAGTTGACAACAGTAATTCCATATCAACGTTATGGCTTAAGAGCCGAGTGGCTGACCTAATGTCCAAAATTGACATTGCTACCATTTAGTCATTTACTCGAATTGAGAAATAGTTTTGTACTTGGGAATACTAATGAATCAAACAGTTATGCTTTTAAATTTACTTATGGATTGTTTCATATTTCTTTTAATTTCATTTTGTGGCCTTGGATGGCATGTTAATGTGCTGGTACCTGTGATAATATCTTCTGTTAATTGTTAGGCATTTATTAATGGGACTCAATAATTGAAATTAGCTTTTTATGTTTTGCAGTGTAGCTAAAGACCCAAAACCGTTTCTTCTTATTGATTTTTCCGAGTATTTGTCCATAAATGTGTAAGAGAGAACCTACTTCAATATCAAATTTTAATTTTTTTATATGCAACCTATATTAACATTAAACAGTATGATACATTATGACTTTACTGCCACTTTTTTTCTTGTACTATTGACATCTTCTTTTCTAAAATAATGCAGTTATGTGCTAGGTGCTGTATTTTTGCAGCTGTGCCAACTTCTAAGCCTTGGAGAGCATCCTACCATTATAAAACCTGTTGATCCTTCCCTTTATATTTCTCGATTTACAGAAAGTAAGGACCTACTGTTCATTGTTTATAATGATATTGCAAGAATTTGTTTTTGATAAGTCATTACAAGAATTTGTATTGCCGTCTTTGCTTTGTTTATTTATTCATTTGGCTGAGTTCTTTAAGTTAGAATTCACTGCTTTGTTTATTTATTTTTTTGGCTGTGTTCTTTGAGTTAGAATTCACTAGTGTGTATTGGGTGTGTCCATTTCGCTTGCATTGCATTAGGTAAAGGCTTAGTAGACTGAGCAGGATTATAGAGAATATGATAAAACTAGAGGATCCATAGGCCCTGTTTGGGAATGTTTTCTAAAATTGTTCTCAGAAAATCTTGTTTTTTAAGGATAAGAACAATTTTTTCTATTGGTTTTGTATGGGGTAAAAACCGAATAACCCTCTCAGGTTGGGCCCTTAACCGAAACAACTAATTTGTAGAGATGGGCTTAAAAGCTAACTTTGAAATAGTGAAAAGAAAATCAAAGTAAAAAGACTTAAAGGCTGGGAGATGTGAGAAATGAACAATACTCTTCTTTTATAAACTCTCCTTGGTTTGTCTGAGGAAGACTAATACACAAGGATAACCATAGTACAAAATAAAATTCAAGTGTTTACAATAGTTTCTCTCTCTAGACTTAATCTTTTTCAGATCCCCTCACATAATGGGTCTTTTCCTATTTATAGGTTGGTTGCTTCCATCTTAGCAGTCCACTTGTAGGGCGGATGATTCTTCAGGTGGGATACTTGTCCCATCTTCCCCCTCCCCTCCTTTTGAGGCTGAGATGTGAAGGTAATAGGCTGTTGGAGCACTGTTTAGGGGAGTCATTCAGCCATAAATGCGGCATTGCTAGTTTGTGCAGTGCATTTTATGTGGAGGAGATAGTTGCTTTATTAGGAAGCTTCCTCCAACCTTCATTTGGGTAAACCATTGTTCCTCTGCCAGATAATATCCTAGGTGTAGCCTGCTAGTCTTCACTCATCAATTGTCTATCTATGCTTCCAAGGTTGCCCTTCTCCTTGGCCCGGGTTCTTGATTCAAACCTTCCTCAGGTGGGTCTTCTTGAAGTACCAGAGGGTGGTCTGTTTTCGGACAAGTCCTCTCTAGGCTGAATCCTTTAACTTCAGGCCAAAGTGCTTGGTTTGAGCCCATTTCTCTTTCATTAATACACAATTGGGCCTTATTTGGTTTCAATCTAGGCCCAATCCTCTTTGATCTAACCTCCATCCCCGCAGATTTTCTGTTTTCAAATGAAAAATATATCTGGGAAGTGATTAATAAAAACAATTTTTAGAAACAAAATTCAAAAATTTGTTTTTATGTACCCATCTGTCCCCTGCCTGTGACTCACCCCATAGACCCTTCCTCACTCGCCCATCCCAGCGACCAACCCTACAAATCTCCTCTCACCTCTGGAAAGCCAACCCAACCTCCCATCAACCCCTGCAAAACCTACCCTCCATCCCTATGAATCCCTACTGCGGTTGGCATCAGACAATGTGAGAGAGAGAACAAAACCATCCTTTTACTGTGCACTCAAGTGAATTGTTCACCAGTGTGGAAAATATTTGTTCTTGGGATCAAGTTTCTGAAATATCTTTTAGATGTTTTCCAAAAATTGTTTTAAGAACATGCCAAAAATGTTTTTGTTCAGCGAGCCAGTTTTCTGTTTTTGGAAACAAATTTCCAAACAGATGTATGAATTCTCTGCCTAGTAAAAAAATGGATTTCATATAATTGATACTTCAATCTTTTATTTAATTATTTATGTTTGAAAATCTGCACGTTTAACCTTCTGGGTTGATGCAACTTTGTTTTCTTCTATTTTTTTTAAAGAACAAACTCAGTTATTGAATTTTAGAATTATGAACATTGAATATACCAAGAGTGTAGAAATGACGAAAGAAGAGTACACAGCTCCATATGTTACCCTTGAATTTAAAAGAAAGAAACATGCACAACAAATACATCTGACATGAATGAATATTAGCAAATGCAAAAAAAAAAAAAAAAAGATACTTAATTAGAGGAGTCATGCCATATGGTATTGCACATCATCGTTCCTAAGAGTGGTGCTAAGTTCAATGTAGTCCAACAAATTCTAGTTCATTTGAGAACAGTGAGGAACCAGCAATTTTGTTGAAAGCTCTTTGGCCATGATATTTGTTTCATTCTACTACATTTGTACCAAATTTTTTGTCATGTTTAGAAAATCCAACTCTTTAAGGGAACATCATTTAATGCGTTGGCTGTTACTCAAAAAGATATAAGTTTCCAAAACTACCCTTATTAATTTGAATTCTAGAGAAGAATAACATTGACTTTTTAAATAAAGTAATGGGTAAGATATTTATTGATATTTCAAAGAGGACTACGTTTTGGGACATCCCAAAATGGAATAAAGGACCAATAATTTGGGACGGAGGGAGTACTTGATTAAAGGAAAAAAAAAAAGAAGAGATGGGTCTTTCCTCTCCGTAAACAGGGAGAGGAGGGTGGGATCATGGGTCCTTTCATGGGTTTGTGAGTTGTATTTGTGAATCAAAATAAACAAAGTATATATTTCTCTCTCTCTCTCTCTCTCCATAAGGATAAAAAAGAGAGGTAGGGTGCTTTGAAATAGAAATATATAATTGTTCTGATGGAATTATATGAATTTCAGTTGGCTGCCAGAATTCTCTAATACTCGTGTGATAAATTATTCTGTTGATGAGTCACTTGCAGAAAGATGGAAACAGAAATTGGAAGATATTGAGAAATGGACGTTATAATGAATGGTTGGAGTTGATGAAGCTATTAACTGATGTAGCATGTTTTTTTCCTTGTAGAATTATTAAAGCAAAGAAATATGAAGGTGTCTCAAACTGCATTATACCTTATTGCCAGAATGAAAAGAGACTGGATGCAGGTAATATATATATAGCAGCTGAAATTTGTTTCTATGTTTAATTACCGGGAAACTTACTTTTAACTATATATCATTTACTTCAACAATAAAAAAGAAAAACTTTATACCATTTACAGACTGGCAGAAAACCTAGTGGGCTCTGTGGTGCAGCATTATATATCTCTGCTCTTTCACATGGGTACAGCTTTTCAAAGACTGACATTGTGAGTCCAACTTACCTACTCCTACTTCTGTAATTTGCTCTCTTGCGTGCAAATTGATGTATTGTTAGTTAGGATCTAGTTTTGCTTGCATAATTATGTTGTAATAAAATTTTAATTAGAGTTTGATTCTTTTGTAACTGACATTTATACAAAAGAGAGGTGATAACATAAGATCAATTTGGGTGTAATGGGACTTGGGTTTATAAGTGTGTGGTAGCCTTCATGGCTCCATCATGATTAATACTGTAAACCAATTGACTGGAAATGAAATGCTTAGGGTTAATTCATTTGTTAACCATAAAACACATGTATCATTTATAGTATTAATGATAAAATACAAAATGGCTAAAGTTCCCTAACTACTAATACAATATTACTTTCCTTCAAGTTGGAACATATAAATCATATAGTCTCGGCTTGTTACATAATAAATCTAAACCAGCCTTGCACAATGGTTTTGTGAACATATCAGTAGCTTGGATCCCTATAGAGACATGCAAAGTAGCAACTACACTTTTTCACACTTTCTTGAACAAGATGACAATCCAACTCTATATGTTTGCTTCACTCATGGAACACTATGTTGGAAGAGGAAGTAGATTCTCATGCCTAGACAAGGACACCCTATGATGCTTACTTAACTGACAAGCATTGGATGGCAAGGTCTCAATTTGATGACAAGATGGTGTACTAATGACTTCAAAGTTTGAAGAGAATGATGGTCAAGATGATATTGATAGTGAAAGGGAGAATCCAATGAATCAACAGTTTGATTTTCATCCCCTGACAATGAAAACATTTGTGAGTGGGTCCCTCTCATCTACCTTGGCCTCCCTGGTGATCACATCCTCTATTACCTTGACCTCCAGTCTTTGTTAAGTGTTAACATGACTTGTAGCTGTGGCACTCAAAGCAGACCAATCAGAAGAATGAGTAATGATCTGCGCTAGAGGTAAAAGTGTCAAGTGCACTTAAGCACACAAGCCTCTTGGAGCCTAGGCGCAAAGCTCAAGCGCACGCCTGACTACAGTGAAGCGCTCATTTTTCAAGTATAATAATATTATAATTTCTAATAAAAATTTACATAACATATAATAAATTAAAGTTAATAAACTCAAATAGTAATTTATTTTGCTGATTAGCTAAAGTAGATATTGCAATTGCACAATTTGTCAGTTCAAATTTTATAGAATTTATGTCAATTTCTTAAAAGTTTTTAGTAAAATTGAAAAGAATTGTTAATGGACAACTATATGATAATAATCTTGCTCATTTATTTTATTTTATTTTAAATGGGTTATGAAGAGATTTGCCATTGCAAGTGTTTTGGTGCTTGATAATTTTTGAATTTTTATTCTAAGTTTATCAGTTATTTTTTAACTAATCATGGTAAAATTTTTGTAAAGAGATTCTTATAAAAATTTAGAATATTTTATTACTAATATAAACAAAACGGAGGGGAGTGTTAATTTCTTCAAACCTCAAGAGAGGAAAGTATTTTTTGGGGTGGAGTGTCATTCCCTCAAATCTCAAGAGAGGGGAGTGTAATTACCCCATAATACAATATTACTCACAACAATTACTACAACTGCTACTGCTACTACTTGAGTTGAATTAAGTTGATCAGAGGTTTTATAAGAGTATGTTTCTTTTGTGACTGATAGTTTTACTTGATGTTTTATATTCAAATGAGAACAGAGAACAAAAGACCAAATTGGGTATAATGGGACTTAGGTTTATACTGGTGAAGTAGCCATCAGAATTGTTACTAAATTTTCTGTTAGCAAGTAAGCCAAATGCTAAACCATGTAAACTGTTTCTCAGCACTATATGTGATCTTTCTGCATAATTCAAATCCAAGTGTTTAGATTTTTGGGTTTCTTTTCTGTAAGTCCACCCATCTTTGATTTGTACAATGCGATTCCTAGCAAGAATTGCCATGATATATGCTTAGGACATCCATTGTTGTCCAAACTTCTTTTCCACTACGTTTAAATATTTTCTTTTAAAGGTATTTTAGGAAATTTGACTGGAATATGATTCTATTTCACATTCTTATCATGTTTTACTAAATTGTCAAATACAGATTCAAGGTTGTATTCCTATGTTATCACTAAACAAATAAATAAGAATTGTTTACTATCTCTACATCTTGTATTCCCGGCAATGCTCATTCTTATGGCTATGTAATCATCTTTCTGGTGTACCAAATTTGCCTAACAATTTGTAATGTATGTGATAATAACGTTACTAAGGTACACTTTTAACCATGTCATATGTCTAGATTTTTGTGATAACCATTTCACTATCTATGTTATATTGTAAATTCTTAAACATTGTTAAGCTACGTTACCTTACCATTTACCGTTCATGTCTTCTTGTACTTCTAATATTTTTAGAAGCATTATTTTTAACAATTTTTTTTCATTAGAATGTTATTTTTAGCTTAACTGAATGGCTAGAGGTGAGTCAAAAGGGCTCTTCTTTAGAAAGGTTCCATACATTACAAAAAAAAACTATCTTGATTTTCTGGAAGTTATGTGCAATTTGTTATTAGTTAACATTGAAAAACTTGATTATAATGAATAATGAATTACTTCATTCTTAAAGTCTTTTCCACTTATCTTTAATTAGATATTGCCCACTTCTATATGGCATTAAATAATCTATGTCAACAATTTTCTTGATGTGCGAACCACTTTTCATACACTGTCTGATGGATTCTCTTTTCACTAGGTAAAAATTGTACATATTTGTGAAATGACGCTGACAAAACGATTGATTGAATTTGAGAATACAGATTCGGGGAGCTTGACGGTATGTTCCATTTCTATTAGGATGTGATGCATGCTCACTTTATTAAACTCATTATTAAAATGTGTCTATTACTTCTGTAGTTGTTACTTTTGACATGTGCGATGAGATGTAATGATATGATTGGGTGGAGAAGTAGGCCTTGATTCAAAATCCATTGGCCTGTGTAATACTTATCAATTAAAAAAAATTATCATAATACTGACTATTTGTTGATGTATATAATTGCATAAACTTCTTAGTTTATATTTAATATGTTCAACTATGAATCTAATTTGTTCCTTCCTACCTGTTTTTTATCCTTGTTCATTATCCCTCAAGTTGTGGCAGCTAGACTAGAAAGGATTCAGAGGAATTTCCTTTAGGGGACTTCTAAGGAAATTTTTAAATAACATTTAGTGGCTTGGAATAAGGTTAGTTTGCCGGTGGAGGTAGGTGGGTTGGGGATTCGGAGGATTGGGTTGTTTAACTGAGCTCTCCTTGGAAAGTGGTTATGGCACTTTAGGAAGGAAAGTGACAGATTATGGCATCAGGTTATAGCAACCAAATATGGTGTGGCTAATGGAGGCTGGTGCACTAGAGGTGTAAGAGGGACTTATGGGTGTGGGATGTGGAAGGGTATTAGGGCAGGTGCAGAGAGTTTCTACAAGTAGTGTATATTGCGGGAGAGGGTCATCGTATTTGAATCTAGCATGATCCTTGGAGCAAGCATGCTCCTCTAAAGGATCTTTCCAGATCTGTTTGCATGTTCTCTGTCTAAAGAAGCTTGCATCAGAAGGGAGAAGTAGGAGCTAGAATTTACAATTTTGTTTAGTTTTCATGATTGAGAATTGGAGGGTGTATGTTCTTTTTTTGAGCTTCTTTATTCTAATATGCCGAGGGGTGAGGGGAATGATAACCTGACTTGAAGTTGACTTGGTATGGTGTGTTTAATGTGGGCTCTTATTATTATTTGTTGTTTGGTCCTCTTACTGATGTTTTTCCTAGGAAGAGCATTTAGTGTGTAAAGGTGACTAAAATGGTGTCTTTCTTTTTATGGACAGTAGCTTGGGGTGGGATACTTACGATTAATAATTTGGTTAAGAAAGGTTGGCCCTTAGTTAATTAGTGTTGCTTGTGTCGTTGCAAGGGGGACATTGTGGACCATCTATTGATCCATTGTAAGTTTGCTCATGTTTTATGGAGTGAAGTTTTTTTGGTTTTTGGGATTAGTGGGTGATGCCAAAGATAGTGGCTTCTCTTCTTTTTGCATGGAGGAATTGGTTTGGGAAATACTTGTCAAATATCTGAAATATGGTTCCAGCATTTGAGCATGTCATATGTGGTTTCTTTGGAGGAACACATTACCGGTACCTTTGAAAATAATGAGAGACCTCTAGATCTCTTAAAGTTTCTTCTATTTGGGACTTTGTTTCAATGGGCTCGTATATGGGATTTTACTCAATGTATCTCCATTTATGATTTTCTACAATCTGCAAGCTTTAGTTCTTGAGTTATATGCATTTGTTTCATTTCAGAGTTTTTATTTTCGTGAACACAATGTTCATCTATTTCAATAAAATTCCTATCACCTAAAAAAAAAATTCATCTATTTCAATAAAATTCCTATTACCTATTAAAAAAAAAAAAGAATGCAATTTGTAAACTTCATTTCCATTTGGTTTTGTTCCGCTCATTTGATACATTAAGTATTAATGCTTTGCCAATATATATCCTAAACTTCTGTGTGATATTTTTTCTTCACTTTCAAATAAAGTGCTTGTTTGAAGCTAGAGATAACTTATTTCAGTTCATGGCTGATACTTTGTGGCTACTTTCTTTAAATAATGTGCTTTTTGTTCTTCCTTTTGTTAGTTAATATCAATGTACTCAATTGCTTAATAAATTCTTTTAACATGGTAGTAAGTTGTTCATATTCCCTCGGATAATTGATTGGTGTTAATGTTAAATGCGTTAACTAGCACACATTTAATTCTTTGTAATGACAATAAATTGATATAAGATTTTATTAAAGCTAGAACAAGAAGTTGGGTCTAACAACATTATTTAGATACAATGTTGTGGAATCAAGAACTTGATTCTCCTATGATATGATGTTGATAGCTTGTCTTGTAAATTTCCTTTTAAATAGATTGAGGAGTTAACCAAGAATGCTGTAGAGCTTAAGGAGAGCGTACCATCAGTTGGTGTGTCCCAAAAGTCGGGGGAAGTGCTTTGTGAACATAAAAATAGTGGGGCACCTCATTTTGCCCATGGGCTTTGTAGAACTTGCTATGACGCTGTAACTTCTCTCTCTCTCTCTCTCTTTTTTCATTTGGCTATTTTCTTCAATGTGTTTTACTTCTGTGTTCATGGTTGTTTTTGGTTGCTATAGTTTGTTAAACTTTCCGGGGGACTACATGGTGGGTCAGAACCTCCTGCTTTCCAGCGTGCTGAAAAAGAGAGAATAGCCATGGAATCTACTAATAAGGCAGATGAATCAACTGTGCCACAGCAAGAGAGTGAAAACATTGAACAGGTAACTGAATGTCAGTCCTATTTCGGCATGCCAACTTCCTCTAAAAAACTTCCTTATTGGTTTGTATTTGTGTTTGTATTTTTCTCTTGACAAGTATTGAAGTTAGGAGGTAATTTTTTATTAGAAAGAAGCAAGGGCATGGATATTTACTGTGATCCCTAGTTTGATTCAATAATAATAAAATAGAAATAAAATAAAAAAGAAAAAAGAAAAAAAGAAAAGAAAAGAAAAGCAGTATTGGTGTATTTTTATCTGTCGTTTCTTCTAGTGTATTGCTGATTCCCAGGATTTGTCAACTTCTTTGCCTAGTATTCCCATATATATTTAAGTTTTGTTTCTTTTTTGTCTGGTATTCTTTAGGTTGAGAAAGTCAAGTCCTTCACTGAAAACGGTCAAAAGGCAACTGAGAATGAACAATTGAACCAAAGGGATTTCACTGAAAGCAGCCAAAAGGAAAATGAGAATGAACAATTGAACCAAAGGGAGAATGGAAGTAATTGTAAGTGTTATTTGAAAGTATTGTTACAGGAAAGGTTTTATTCCTGTATTTTTATACAATATATCTGCAAGCAATCGTATTAATACTCAATTTCAGCAGCTGCCACTGGAGATCAGATTGAAGTAGATGGTGTTTCTGATAAATTTCAGAAATCTAAGGATGCGAGTTCCATCACAGATGATGAATCAGATGGACTTTCTGATATTGATGATGTTGAGGTATGAATATTGCATCAGCCATTTATTTTTGTGCTTTATTTTAAGAATATTTTGGTATCATGGGAGGTGCACATACTTCACAAAAGCTTATCAAATGAGATCTGAATATCAGACAAATATTTTCCTTTTATGTACTTTCAGCAGTTGCCATATGAGGAACCTTTTGGTGGACATACACTTTGGGTAGTATTTTGACAGTTAACAACCTTAGGTGGAGAGAAAATTTATTGTAGTTTGGCGTTGCATGTGTAAAAATGGTGGTGAGATTGTAGATATCCATCTTTTGCACTGTGGTTTGTTGAAGGAGGTGTGGTGATGCAGCCCATAGCAATTTCAAGGGGGCTGCATGGGGGGAACAAATAATGAGAGATACATGCCAGACCTCATAAGGCATATCAAATATTACAGTAAGAGAAAAGAAAAAACAAAGAGAATACTAATTACAAAAGAGAGAATTAAGAAACATGGGGAGAGAATCACTAGAGGTGAGTCCCCAAGCCCTAGACCAGTCGAAAAGGGAGCCACTAAAAGAAGCAAACAGCTGGTCGTCAGTGCTTTCCATGTCCTCAAACGTCTGCCAATTTTGCTCCCTCCAAATACACCACATTAAGCACAACGGAACCAAATTCCAAACGCTAGACAAATGCTTTCCCAACCAATTCCACCAACTAAAAAGAGTATCTACAATCGATCTTGGCAAGACCCATGAAATCCCAAAAAATCTAAAAACTAAACTCCACAACCGATAAGCCTTTTCACAATGAAGTAGCAAATAATCCACTGTCTCTCCATTACAACAACACATAATGCACCAGTCAACAAAATCAAACCTTCTACCCTGCAGATTGTCGCTTGTATGAATTTTGTCTCGTACGGCAATCCAAACAAAGAAAGAAACACGCCGAGGAGCCTGAACCTTTCAAATACCTTTCCAAGGAAAGATAATAGGCAAGGGACCTCGTAGTTTATTATAAAACGAGCGGATATCAAAATCCTCATTCTTCGTTAACTTCCATCTCATACGGTCTCCATTCTTAGTTGGAGGTAAATTATCAAGTTATTTTTCTTTAGAACCTTATTGGATTGGTTGTCAGCTTTGTGAAACCAATAATTTTTTTTTTCTTTTCTTGATTTACTTGACTTATGTAATTTTTGTTTTTGATTTGTTGACCCCTGTACACTTCCTGTGTACTAGGGTGTCCTTTTTTTTTATATCAATAAATCTTATTACTTATTAAAAAGAGAGAACTACAAAGAAAAAAAAAAAATTAAGGGTGTACCAATACTGAATTCTGAGGCTTGGGGTTGCCCAGAGTCAGCACCAAGCCATTGAAAGAAAATTACAATAAAAGCTTTATTACTCAAGTCAAAATGTACCAATACTGAATTCTGAGGTCTTTAAATAGGGTTCCCCAGTTACATCAAGGAAGGAAAGGAAATAACTCATAACCAATTTCATTAAATACAAAAATAAAAGGAAATAGATGTAATTTCAAAAAATGAATATGATCTAATAAATCAATCGGATCTAATTGGCTGTAGGCCTCCATTGTCCACTGACAAAGTTACCAGGTGGACCGTATCCTTGTTTCAGTGCCCAAAAACAAGTGTGATCAAGAGTCTATATTTGGTGTCTGCACCTTGTTGTTAGTGTTGTCATTATTTGGGGTGCATTGGAACTTGTCAGATTTTAAATGCATTACTTCTTTGTCTTATGTGTGGGGGGAAGGAGAGCTTCACTTTTATTATCCTTTTTGACCTGTATATTATAATTTTCTGGAAGTTACTTTTCCACTGATTCTTCAGTAAAGTTTTTAATACTTACAAAAATAATAATACCTCTTCAATACATGCCTTCTATGATATTTTGAGTTTAACTAGCTGTAGGAGAGGAAAATATTTTTTTATTGGTAATTATGTATGCATTTAGAGGGTTTTCAACGAAGAACTTACCCTTTACCTTGTTTTTACAATTGGCATTTAAGATAGAGCTCATTGGCAGTGACGTAGTAAATATTTTGTAAGGGAATGTTGAATTTAGAAGGGGAATTTTCAATTCTTAGGAAGTTGTGGAAGTTTAGTTATACATTTGACAAAATTGCCAACAATTACAATTCCAATTAGCATTTTAGTTCTCATGAAACATTAGAATTCTAACTCCCATCACTTAGATATGAATTGCCAATTCTGGTATATCTAAATCTTTGTGTGAATTGCTAAATTACAAATAGTACATGTAAATTTGAATTTTCATTGATAATTCTAATAAAATTTTCTCCTTACTTATCAAAAATTTGAAATTTCATTGAACAAACATGTGCATTGAGTGAATTCTAGAAAGTAAAAAGGGGTGATAGTTCGGCCAAAAATATGTTTCACCATTCTAGGGTTTTTTTGTCTATTTAAAATTATCCATAATGTTTTTGTGGGGGGTTGCAGCTGGTTTTTCTACCATTAGCAAGCAGATTGGCTAGAAACTTGATTGGTGAAGGAGAGGTGTGAGGTTTGAGTGGAATGGAAAAAAAAAAAAAAAAACTCCTTTGTTTTTGAGGTTTTAAGAAGCGAGGCCACCTTGGTTTGGTTCAGATTGGGCTTTGAAGTTGGATGGTGTCCAGATCTTCTTGGGATCAATGTTCAGTAATTATGCTCCTGATGATTTGTGGCAGGACCAAATGACTGCAGATCATTTTTCCTTGATTACTGCTGTTACCATTGATGTTCTGTGGAAGCTGAGTAATTCAGTTTTATTTGGAGGAGTTTAGTTTGACCAGAGGTTTTGCTTGGAGTTTACATCATACTTTTACCATGAGTGCCAGGAAGTACCAAAACCAGAGATGGTGATTCTTAGTCAAGTGATACCAAGTTAGGAATGCAATGCCCTCCTGAACAGTGGCTAAATTTTAATGTGGATGCTGCTTGTGATGAAGGTATTGCTTGTGTAGCAGTTGTAGTAAGGAATAGCACAGGGGAAGGTTTAAAAACTTGGTTGGAGAACACTATGTTGTATTCAGCAACTGCCATGGCCCTGGCAGTGAGATGGGCTCTGGAGTGGGTGCTTAACATGGGCTGCAAGCAGGGTCAAATAGAAGGTGATGCTAAATTAGTGATAGAAAGGATACTTATCAATTAAAAAAAAAAAAAAGAATAGAAGGGATGTCAATTTGTTCAAGAAAGTTGGGTGAGATATTATGCATCTCCTGATGGAATCTTGAGGATTTATGCAAGCTCATCTTGATTCTAGTTTTTTGTTGAAGGGGGTTGTACATATAATAATAGAGTGACTTTTTATCTTTCTTTCTACCCTCCTACTCTTCCTTCTTTCCCTTGGAGAATGGTGTGACAATCGAAGGTTCCTTCAAGGGTAGCTTTCTTTTCATGGTCTGCTTCCTTAGGTAAGATCCTTACAACAGATAACTTTTGCAAAAGGCGTATTATTGTTCTTGACTGGTGTTATGTGTGTAAGAGGTGTGGGGAGTCGGTGGATTATCTTCTTCTTCATTGTCCCGTTGCATTTGAGTTGTGGTCTTTGGTGTTTTGTTTGTTTGGAATTTACTGGGTTATGCCACATAAAGGTAATTGAGTTGTTTGAGACTTGGCAAGGTAAGTTCAAGCGACATCGCAATATAGACTTGTGGAGACTTGTGCCGCACGGCTTGATGTGGTGTATTTGGAGGCTAGATGTTTTAAGGGATGTGAACGGTCCTTACTAGAGATTAAGTCTTCTTTCCTAGATACTCTCCTTGCTTGGAGTGTGGCTCTGTTGCATTTTTCTTGTTTTTCTTGATTGTTGTAATTTTGGCTCTTGATTTATGCCCCCATAGTGCATCCCCAATGTACTCGGGTTGGTTTCTTTATTAATAAATTTTTTTGTTACCTATCCCCAAAAAAAAAAAAAAGTGACTTTTTTAAAAAATAAAATAATAGTGGCCCATTGCTAGGTATATGGAGACTTAGATTCAATATTTCTGAGGTTCTGCAGACTTGGGCTTTTCCAGGAGGGCCTTTGTAAGTGTATAAGCCTGCTTTGTAATTTTCGACACATCCAAAAAAATTGCATATCATTCTTGGGAATTTTAATTGTTGTGAATTTGAACTCCCAAGAATTGGTAAATCTCAATATTTGAAATTCTCAACAACTGAATTCATTGGGTTGGTTCAGGTTGCATTCTTATAAAGCTCTATACTATGCATGATAATACTTTATTTTCATTCATTTACTTTTAACTGTGTGTTTGTTACTTGATTTGTGTGTTGCTAGGTTGATGGCTACCTGAATAATGATGAGGAGACGCGTTATAAGACAATTATATGGGAAGAAATGAACAAAGAGTATCTTGAGGTTAAGATTTCATTGCAACTTTGAATTGAGTTTTTGGTGAACAGAAAATATACATATTCTGACAATATTTTGCCCTTAAAGGTTTATATAATATACTGTATCGGTATGCTTTTTAGGAACAAGCAGCAGCAGCTGCTGCTAAGATGGAAGCTAGTCATGTAGACTTAGAGAATTGTTCTGATGAATTACGAGCTGCGCATGAATTTGCTGCAGCAGCTGCAGCAGCTGTGGCCAAGTCAAGAAAGGTGTTATTTACATGCAACTTATTGCACTTTCTTTTTGTTTTATTTTAAATTAAATTTTATATTTTATATTTTTAAAGGTAACTTATAAGTTACATAAGTGAAAAACTAGACTTTTAGATGCAAGGAGGACAAGAACTTTTTTGTGGGAAAAATATGGGTGAAGTTGGCTACTTAAATTAGTTTTTAAATGGCAGAGGGAGTCCAGTAAAATTTGTCTAAAGGATTTCGTTAGTTATTTATGTACAAATTTCATGCCTTGTAGTAAAGTTTTCATCTTCCAAAATCCAAATACAATTGCTGGGATCAATTCTTGTTTGTGATATGTTTTGGCTTTAATTTGTAGCCTATATATTTTGTCGAGTTTAGATAAACCTCTACCTAGTGTTGATCACGCTATCGGGTCCCGGAAAATGTTATATTCCAATACACTCCAAACTCTGCTCTTTAAATGAGAAATAAAAAGACTCAAACTTATGCACTTGTTTTGACTATTGTTAAATTTAGCTTTTTTGCTTGCCCCCTCACAAACCCACCCCCCCCAAAAAAAAAAAAAAAAAGCACTGCTTGCAGTTGTAAGAGAAAATGTTTTCTTCATTTAGGTTATGATTGTTTTGAAATTATAATTTTGTTTCCCTAGTTATTCTCATTTGAAACATTTATTATAGCAATACTTTTATATCTTTGGTTTCATATTAAACTAGGAGCGAAAACGAACACAAGATTCGAATGCCAATCCTGCTCAAACAGCTGCAGAAGCAGCTCATCAAATGCTAATCAAGAAGGTAAGTCATGAAAAGATCAGTCTTGAAGCAAATGAGTATTGACTAAATATTGTAAATAGCTGTGTGTTTGCGTTTGTTAATCTTATGGTATGTTGCTATTCAGCTCAACTGAATTAATATGATTTAAAAAAAAAAAATTTAAAAAAAAATCATTTTCTGTATCATCTTTGTCAATTGTGTTTTCCCATGAGCTTCACTGATGACCACAACTGTGTGTGTGTAAATCACATGGTATGTTGGTATTCTGCTCAACTGAATTAATATGGTTTTTTATTTTTTATTTTTTCTGTATCATCTTTGTCAATTGTATTGTCCTATCAGCTTCCCTGACAACCATATAATCTTTTTGAATCCTTTTTTACCAGTATAAAGTCCATTATTAATTTCATTGCTTTTTTGCTTCTCTCATCCTTGCTACTAATGTGTTATTTTTCCTCTGGTGTTGATTGTGTTGTTGACAGAGACTCAGTTCGAAAATCAACTATGATGTGTTGGAGACACTCTTCACCAACGATGTATGTTTTCCCTTATTTTTATTGTACAAACTTTAATGTCAAGATTCTGGAAGTGTGGGAATGCGCGTGTAGTTACCAATTAAATACATCAGTCCAACTTCATAATAATTTTTTTTTTTATAATTAATCCTGGCAGCCACCGTCTGATTCAAATAAAAAAGCCAAAGCATCAAATGATGATGGTGATGGTGATGCCACAGGGCAAAGTGACGGTGAGAAAGAGCATGATGGGGACATCACAGACAACTATGATGAACCGGGACAAGGGTTTGAAGACATGGAACCGGAAGATGACACGGGAATATATAGGAATGGATTGCACTATGAAAATGGAGATGATTTTGATGACTATAACTATGATAATGGTGACGATGAATATTGAATCGAAAAGTGATTGTGTTCGAAGATGTAGCTCACGGAATGCTCTTTTGAATTCTTTGAAGCCCTTGGAAAAAAATTATAAAATCAGATTAGAGGCCGACATGGAAAGGAAATTGAAAGAAAAAAGAAATAATATTGTAGAATTTATTAAGGAAAGGCTTCAACTGGATGTAATACGGATACCTAATCTTGTGGAACAATTCTTCAAGATACAATTTGAATTTAAAGCTTTGTTTTTTTTTTTTTTTTCCTTTTATTTTTCCCCAGTCCGGTGATACAAGTCAATGTATCTGGAGTTGTCTCTTCGGGCTTCAATTTTTTATTTTTTATTAATTTAGATTTTGGAAATAATTTTTGTGGAAAGTCCATCCGTGACTTAGAATCATTTTTTCCTTTTGTGATTATATTATATTTCAAGGAATTAATAATTTTTTTTCCTAAAAAAGAGGAATTAAATATTGCTAATCAAGCAAAGAGGCTGAGGTAATTGATATTACATTAGACTTGTCATATGGCTTTAAAACTTACTTTTTTTTGGTTGCTTTAATTAAAAAAGAAAAAGAAAAAAAAGAATCATTCATTGACATTAATCAATAGTTTTGAAGTCACGAGGACTTGTCTCTACCCGTCGTGGGTCTTTTTCTACCCTTGTGTGGGTTTCTTTCTGCCCTTGTGTAGGTCTAACGCTGCCACTGTTTGTGGTTTCTCCCTGCCCTTTGTGGGTTTGCCTGCCACGTGTGGGTCTTTGTGGATTTTGTGATTTTCGTGATGATCTTGGAGAGATTCGAGATTCTCAGGCTGCTCATGGTGATTTTCTTGACTTTATGATGAGATGAGTCAAATAAACACTAGGATTGAACGCATAGCTTGCCATCAGTCTTAACTTGGTGGGTTTGTGCCCTCTCCAGAGCATGAGTCTTCAGATGCTCCTTCAGCTAGTGGAAATGATGATGATGATGATGCTTTTAGCTCTTTTGACAATGATGAGATGACTACTCCATTATGATTCACCTTTTGTCCATCGTGATAAAAATGGGGAGTAGTTTTGAGAGTAGTTAAACCTAATTGAGAGGAGGAGTCAGGTAATTTGAGAGATGTAGTGAGGATTTTGATGATGATGTATATTTTCTTTTCTCACATTTTACACATGTTTCTTTATTTAAATAACTCGTCTATTTTTCACACATGATGCCTTGATGTATTTTGTTTAGTATTTCAGTTTTTAAGACAAGTTACGAAGTCTAAAAAAATCTTTAGAAAAACATAGTCTAGTTATATAGTTTTTCGATGTAACACATTTAATTTTAAATTTAAATGCACTCTTGACAATTCCATTTGGGTTATCTGCAATTATTTTATGTCAATTAGTACTTACTCTTTTTTTTTTAATACATTTTAATGTAATTGTTGTTGTCATCTAACATATGAAAAATGCTGATACAACTAATAGATTAATTAAATGTAAGTTAATAATAAATCTTCTCCAAGCTACATATCTCCTAATCCATCAAGTAATAGCCACACCAATCTCCCAAAAGTGCAGCTTCACATATATGATGCTCAATTTCTGGATCCCCTAAACACATTCCACACTAATAGGTGGAAATGGATTTGGATCCAGATCAATACCTAGGGTATTGCACCTAGTGTAATTACACTACACCCACTCATATTAATTTTTATCACTTTCATTTTTGAACTTTAACTTTTTTACTTTTTCAACTTCTTTTTAACTTTTTTTTATTCAATAGTTGAGATTGAAAGTTTCTTTTTTAAACTTTCAATCTCAGTCGTGTCTTACTATTGCATCAGGTGCAATACTTGAATCCGGTAGAAATAATGCTTTGTTCGTGTAGGTAGGATTTGATGGCAAGCTGTCCACGTAAAATACTGAATTTTATGTGGAACATTTGAGGGACTAAATTAGATGCCCCAGATATTTGCTACCGTTAAATTGGCAGTTGAAGAAGAGCCTAGCTTAGCATTATGAAACTCCATTTGCTACAATTTGTATGCACTCTTTATTGTAAAAATAAAATGCTATCTTCCCTTCAATTTGAACTCAAAGGGATGCTTTTAATCTACTAGCTTCATAGGGCATGAAAATTCGATCAATTAACCCTCCAACAATGTGAGTCTGGGTTAATTAGCTCGCTCACATAAGAATTTGGATTAATTCGTTTTTTCACAGTTTAATTTTTAGTTTTTTTTGTCAAGAGGCAAACTCGTAACTCATAAGTAGTTAAGATCTCTTCATTCTTCATTTTCATTTATTCACCTATATATGTTCATAGTTAAGAGGCAATCACTAGTCAATAATATTCTTCAATTCAAAAACACTATTTTTCTCTATCATCCATACTTCCCTCCAAAATGAGCAGAAGGGATGCTCCCTACTCTCCCTCTCCCTCTCATTGAACGTTGTTGACACAGTGATGGACATGGAGGAATATGAGATGGCAGCGAAGAAATGGAAGTTGTTTTGGCAAGAGATTTTTTGACATAAAATCAAATGCAGAGCAGTAAGAGATTTTTTTTTTTTTTTTTCCCCGTCTTGCCAGAGCTTGAGTTTGGTCTTTCAGGGTGGGGATAGGACAGGAAAGGTTGGCTGGCCAACCAGCAAGACATGATATGTTTGAGACAAAATCACTCCTCTTTAGGGGTGGATGATCCGATTTTATCTTGTCATGTTGTCATCCCTAATAATATTCCCTTCTAGTTAAACTTATTGACAATTTAGCATAATCTCTCCAATTACCACACATGCCACAACCGTTTTACGTGGCAAGTTGCAAGTGATAGAGAAATAATGGTATGTTTAAATGATACTGACAGACAACTAATCACAATCTGTCACATAGGACAGTTGTGACAAAATGTGTGATTCTAGCATTATTGTAATCTCTCAGTCTGACAAGATAAAAGTTTTTCCAATTGAAAAACAAATGTGCTAAAAAGTAGACCATGAATTTGTATAATTTATTTGTCCTAAATTGACTCGGTTAGTTTTAAAGAGTGAACCACTTATAAAACAAACAACATTTAGGAACGTTCTTCCGCCAATGGTAACCACTGAAGCCCATCTCTTTTCTTCTAAATTAGCCCCTCAACTCAACCTTCTCAATCCCCTTGCTAGGGCCAAGATTCGCAAAACCCAAGTCCAACAAAAGCAAACATCAAGGTCAGGCTTGAATAACCCAATCACCCATGCAAACCTCTCATCAACTAAACCACACCCCGAATGGCATGACCTTCTCAATACCAATTGATAACTCCCAACTTACAACACCACTAGCTGGTATCAACATTGTTATCTTTTTGGTTCAATACTATTGCTGCCGGTGCTCTTTTCCCTTCTTGAACCAGATCTAACTTCAGAACAAAATAACAACTCATGTTTATGATCAACTCCAGTATCACATTGGATTCAGAAATAATACATACTAGTTGCAGACCTACGCATTGTGCAAGAAAATTTTTTTTTAGGGTGATCTTATTAAATATATTTGGGGTAATAAGTAATAACACTCTCCTATTTTGTTTATATTAATAACAAAATATTTTAAATTTATTTAAGAATTTGTTTATAAATGTTTAACCTTAGTAAAGACATTACTCATAACTTTAGAATTAAAATACAAATTTATAAAATACCAAAATAGTTGAAATGACAAATCTCTCCATAACTCATTGGGAAAAGAAAAGGGGGGAAAAAAAAAGCAAAAGACATTACTTAATATTTTGAAATACACTTTTATTTAAAATTTTAAAATAAGAGAATTTAATTTTAAAATTAAGGATAATTTTGGAACCTATCTTAAGTACAGGCAGGTTAGTACACAATATTTTAATATTAATTAAACAAAGTTTGGTTAAACAAATGTAAAGAGTGAAAATATTTTTTCCTTTCAAGTTTGGGGTAGAGTGTCATTTCTTCAAACCTCAAGGAATGTGAATGTAATTACACCCCTATATTATTATTATTCTTGTTGTTGTTGTTGTTAATAATTGATTTTTCATTTTCTTTTAAGTTAATAAAAACCTTACATATACCTTTTTATTTATTTATAGAATATACATTTTTTTTAACTTTACATATCTTTTTTTTTTTTTTTTTTAATGTGAATCTTTACATTACCTTAAGTAAACTCTATATATTCCACTTCTTTAGATGTGTAAAATCATAGACTACTACTTCATAATGATAGTAGCTAATTAGTTTTATCACTTTTTTTTTCGTAATTTCATTTATAACATTTTTTACTATTATCATATATTTACTGGCTAATGATCTTCATAACAGAGGTGTTAAATGAGAAGTAGCATTGTTTATTAGATTTTTAAATGCAATTGTGTATGAAGATTACATATATATATATATATATATATATATATACACACACACATACATACGTATATACATACATATATAAATATAAAAAGTTAAATGAAATGTCAAAAAAGGGATTTTAAAATTTTCTAACTTTATTTCTTATGTAATTTCTATTATTACATGAGAACATCTCCTTTTAGTTATGAATTAGAGTTTGATTAGTTTTTAGTTTAAATATATTGCTATGATTGTGTATAATTATTGATTATTGATTCAATTTTTTAAGTGAATGTAATAGTTGATTTTATTGCACTGTAAAGTTTTTAATGTTCTCCATATTGATCATATTTATTTTTTATTTTTACTTCTCCTTACAACCACTTTGTTTTCCAATTAATAGTTACTAATTGACATTTGATTTTTTTTTTCTTTACCATCTCTCTCTCTCTCTCTCTCTCTCTCTCCCTCCCCATAGGCAACCTACTATTTTTCCAAAATTTGATGATGATTTTATTACATTAAATTTGCATTGTAGTTTTTTTTTTTTTTTTTTTTCATTTAATTTTGCTACCCTTAAGTTAGTATATCCATAACTATTAGTTTCTTTATATCATATTTGGTTTGATATCCTCATTATTATTATTATTTTTATTTATTTAGTGTTTCCTAATTGGCATTTGTTTTGTATTATATTTTTTCTTTGATGTATTGGGTTTGAGAATGAGTGTGTCCCTAGTATTACTTCACTTTATGATGACACTTTTATTTATTGAAATTAAGTAAAATTTTTAATTTTTTTAAATAAAAAGGAGAGAAAAATATAAATAATTTAATGATATGGAAGATGTGGGGAGATGAATAGTGATATTAAGGTAGAAGGTAGTGGGGAGATGAAAAGAAAAAGGTAAGGAAAAGCTTGGACAAAGTGTAAATGTTAAAAAAAAAAAAAAGTACAAATTTTTAAGGATAATTTTATTATTTAAATAAAATATTCCATGTTTAATTATTAAAAATAAAAAAGAGAGAAAATATAAATAATTTAATGGTGTAGAAGATGTGACTGAATTTAAATGTTGAATAACATAAGATGAGAAGAAAAAAAAGTAAAAATAAAATATATAACAATAAATACCAATAAAGAGAACAATTGCACATAAAAGATTTTTGTTCTTTCTTATAACTCAAATTAAGATTGATGGTTTTTTTTTTTTTTTTTTAATATGTGTTTTAGGATTGTGCTTTTTTTAATTTCCCATAAGAAAGTCTTTTCTTTTCCTTTTATAATTTTGATTGAATTTTGGTTTGGATTAATACTTAGTTGTTTTTGGAAATAGAAATTTGAATATGCCTGCCAATTTTTTGACTAATAAATTATTATAAAATCTATTTTTTATTTCTTTAGTTTTATTTTAATTTTGGTTAAGTTAACACTGTAACTTTGTGATGATTTTTTTATTATTATGATAATTTCCTTATTCCTTAAGAGATGAGTTGTATATTGAGCAAATGTAACACACTACAACAAAGTTAGAAGAATATGGTTCACCTTAAAAATTATTAATAAAATACACAAAAAAAATATTAAAATGATATATTTGTAGAGATAAAAAGATAATAAAAAAAAAGTGTAAAAATCTTTTTTTTTTTTTGAAAAAAAGACAATGCTTGAAGTAATTGTTACTTTTTATATATTACATTTCACTGCATAATATTTATATTCTCACATATCATGCATGTCTGGGGCTAGTTTCCTATAAAAACTAAATAATTCTACAAGTCTTCTATTGGGAATAAATTCTAATCTTAGGTTTCTAAATGCAAATGTAATAGAAACACGGTGAGAGAGAATAATGGGTTGTGCTCATGGTTAGTGTAATAAGCATGTGATATGATTGTGGGCTTTCCTTTATAATAGGATCTTTTGTTACTCTTAGAGCAAACAAAATGACGCCCTTATCCCCACCCAAAATGTTTTCCTATAATGACAAGCTTTATCTTTTAACCTCTAAGAAATGCAATGCAATGGCCAAAGGATATGCCCCTTTAATATATTGTCTCTAATCAAATAAACAAAGGCTCCTGTCCCCTTTAGGTACAGGTTTATACAGAATTCAATTGTTTTCAATTTTTTCTTTTCTCTGTAAGAAAGAACCATCAACCTTAACTAACCAAAAAAAAAAAAAAAAAAAAACCATCAACATTAATTAGAGTTATAAGAAAGAGCAAAAAAAGGGTAACATTTAAAAATTAAAGAGAAAAAAAAATTTTAAAAACAAATCTAAATGGCATTAACCAATGTGGAGTTTTAAAGAACTCTTGGTTTACCTAGAATATAATAGAGAAAATAAAAATGAGACTAATACTAATTCTAGGAAACATATATAGAGAAATAGAAATAAGGATGCTAATTAAAGAACATTGGCAATACCATCAATCCTGTTTGAAGCTTAATCATAGCTCCACTAATTTGCTGACTTTCAACTTTTGGCTAGTATATATTTAGGCATTCTCCAGTGCCGTAAAATTCCTTATTGTCTGGTTTTACTTGAATTCTTGCAAACTACCCAATTAAATTAAGTGAGAAAATGAGCATAATGATTCTAGTGGAGAAAATTTTTTTTCCCAAAAATTAGTAATTTGGCATAAAAAGAAGAATGTATAAAAAATTCATCGAAAAATTGAGAGAGAGAGAGAGAGAGAGAGAGAGAGAGAGCCTTTTTTTGTGAGAGAAAACCATGCATAGAATGGAATAGATAGTTACTAATTTATAGTAAGAGAGTGTGAATAAGAAAAGACAAAATAAAGGAAGATGAAGAGAAATAAGAATAATAATATTTATGTAGAGGGTAGTGGGGAGATGAAAAGGTAAGGATGAAAAAAGGTTGGAAAAAATGTAAATATTAAAATAAAATAAAAAGTAAATATTAAAAACAATTATAGGAAAATTGGAAAGAAAAAAATAATGAGGTGGACGCTGATGTGGCTCAACTGGAACGTAACAATAATAAATGCTACGCTTCAGCTTGTAGTAATATACAGATTCCACTAACAAGCTAGGAAATCAAAACTTCAGAGTGTTTGACATATTCTTGCAAAGGAGTTTTCCATTCTATGGCATTGAAATCCAGAAATGAACAGGTGGGATCAGTAATAGTGCACACACAAAAAGGATGTTGGGGATAGGAAAAATGAGGGACGGTGAAAGAATAGGGTATTATGACTAGCAATATGTGGGATTGAATGAAAAAGGATGAAGGTGAAATTGGGGTCTCAAGAAAATTCATTAAGACTAGCAATATTTGTTGCTTCTCCAGAAATGTGGTCAAAATGGAATGCTTCTCGCTAAAAGGGTTTTCAGCACCTTGCAAAGCACCTCCGCAAGGGGCAATAACACATGAAAATTGCTTTCAACCCTCCAATCGCAACACCAAACTTGAATTTCCTTTAGCCAGGCATTGCATAAGTTCATGTGACATCCTTTTTTTTTTTTTTGGTCTTCCACAAAAAGCACCAACATACCATCTGAAGAACATAATATGAATAAAATTAGTCAAAATCAACAAATTGGCAATATCAAGATAAACAAACATATATAAGAGAATAAATGTAATAAGCATGTTACAAGTTTATGTAACCATCAAATTGCCATATTTTACAAAAAAAAATATTTAAACATATAAGCATTTTCCCCCTTTCTTGCCCTTTGCCACACTCTTAATTCATATCCAACTTCGATTTTCAGATTTAATGCATAAGGGCAGCATTCCTCTGCATCATTGCATTAAAATCAAGAATTGCAATTAAAATCTTCCAAAGTCCTCTTATTTTACTCCCTTCAATATTTTGTGCGTATTCAACAGGAAGCATGTATGGAACTCTTTTCAATCCTTGATTTGTCAATCCTATAAGAGTAATTTGAATTTATAATCAATATATATATATATATATGTACAGGGCACGACTCCCCCTAAGGCTCCTGTTTTCGTAAGATCCAATGTATTGGTGCCACGTATACAAGACTTTAACCTTGTTAAGCATTGGGCCTTGGACCTTGGGACCTTGCGTGTGCATATGAGTTCTATTGGGCTCACCGCCTTAGCCCAGATAAGCCTTAGTACCCTTCCAAAGCTCAAAGGCCACAATGATGCCATCGTGTTTGACCCAGAGCCCGTTAGGCAGGTCATTGCAATATATACCCATTGGTTCATGGCCAGGAAGTTGCCCGGCAAGTCTCATCCCCAACTAGTGTGACTACTCGGAAAGGCCATATCCCGGGTGCTCGGTGTCATCATGAGAAGTACCGCTGCCGAACATCACCCCCCTGAGGTGGGAATCAATTCCAATACCACTCTCACCACACCCCACTCCCAACTAAACACCCACTAAGCAATAACAACATTGGACCTCCTCCCCACTAGCCATAAGAGTATTCATGATTCTTTCACTAATTTTGGGCTATAAATATTAGGAACTAAGGAAGGAAAAAGGTTGTTGAAAGGTTCACAAAGAAACTAAGGGTAGAGAGCAAGAGCAAGAGTGTGTTAGGCTAGTGAAGTGATAATAGAAAGAGAGGAAGTAAGTTAATTCAAAGGGCAAGTCTCTATGTAAGGAACTACCCAAAGTAGGAAATCCAAAGCCCATATTACAAGTAGATTGTGAGCCCAAGTGAGGGTTGGCCCATCAAGCCCTCCTTAGGTGCGCACAATATATATATATAAGCAGAGACCTCATACGGAAAAGCATGAGGTTCTACCATGTGGCACATTCCTTAAAGTTTTCTTTATTTACGCTTTTAAATTAACAAAGTTTGCACTTATATCAAAGTATTAGTTCATTGAATTAACCATTAGAGTAAATGTATATATTAATTATCTATAGTTGTGCATTAATTATTTATATTAAATGAATTTATATGATTATTTTTATAAACTCTATATAAGAGATAATTTTTAGTTGGAATAATAATAATAATAATAAATTTAGAATATGACATTCTTACTTATGTTTAGTTGCTTTGACAACAATTAACACAAAAGCCATAAAAAATTAAATATTTGTGAATTCACTAAAATTAATCTTAATCTTTTAAATTTCCTAACTCCTTTCAGTCACATGTGATATATATATATATATATATGTGTGTGTGTGTGTGTGTGTGTGTATGTATGTATGTATGTATGTATGTATGTGTGTGTGTGTGTGTTAGAATAAATATATTTATTTTGCTATAGCATTATGAAATTTTAATATCATTTTTCTAAGATTTATATGAGAAACAATATTTTTTTAATGTGAGAAACAATTGAAACACTATATCATGCAACAATTGAAGCCCCAACAAAAATGGGGAAAAATTAGTAATACACAATCAAAAATGTAAAAAAAAAAAATTAAAAAAAAAATTGAATGATATATGCATTTTTTTAGTAGGCATGAAACGCGCTTATCAATATTAACCACTATATCATGCAATCTTAATGTCTTTCTATTTTCTCTATAAAATAACTAAATATTACAATTTTTAAAAGGAAATTTATTGAAATTTTTTTATACATCGATAGTTGGGCGATTTAAATCATGAATGTTTCTATTGGAAGTTACAAGATTCTTGGTAAAATTTGTTGAAATATTGGAGAAAACTAATAATAAGTTGCGCACCACACTTTGTGCAGGAATTTAGCTAGTTATATATGAAAATAGAGATCTCATGAGAGAGAAGACGAGGTTCTGTCAAGTGGCGCTTCCTTTAAAGAGTTTAATCCCTCTACATCTCTCTGCTCTTCATGTCTTTTAGCATATCCAAACAGTTGCCTCCCTCAATTACTCACCACTTTTCAATTTTCACCTCTGCCTATTCTACCTCTTCCTATTCTGCAAATCCAATGCTTTTCACTTATTAATAAATTTGTCAATTTTTATCTGCTTTTGCTATTTCTATCCACTCTCTTCCTTGTCCGTTCTTTGAAAACAAAATAATTGCCCATTTCTCTCCTCTTCATGTCTTCCCCTTCTCAAAATTCAAACAAAACCAACATCTTCCAACCTAAGCCCAAAGTCTCCAACATTACTGAATGTTTGATTATTTGTAGTATGCTTTGCAATTGTCCCCGTAAGGGTTTTTTGTATAACAAAAAATATTTTACTTTTGATTATTTGTATTATTACCATTATTTTGTTTGTTTTTCTTTTTAGCTACTTTATTGTGATAGGAAGATCATCTGTAGTAAGCGAACTTGATTTTACCATTAGTGCTTGCTCTTGAATTGAACTAGGAGATAGAATTTAATTGCAACCAAAAAAATATAATTGATTTTAGCTATTACAACTAATGTAATGAGTTTTCTACAGTAATTTAAGTGGACCATTTTTATTTTTCCATGGCAGTTTAAAGAATAAAAAATATACCAAACAATTTATTTTCATTGTGTGTTGCAATTTATGAGTAATTGGGGTTACTTCTAAATGTTGGCCCATATTCTTAGGGAGAGGAACAATATGGCCTTCTTTGGTAGAAAGTGGCAGAAATCTTCTACTCCCAAGGACATATTATGCAGCAATATGTAAATTACTTTATTAGTTTCATTTGCAAATTGCTTTTGTCATAATGTTGTTGCTTTCCATATACAGCCACATATGTACATGTTTGCTTTGCTTCATGAAAGTCATTAACTTTAGGCTGTTTTCTCATATTTTTTATAGCTATGATAATTATGTGGAGTTTGATCTCTCTCCACAAATCAAAGCCCCAAACAAACTATTTGCTTCTCTTCAGAGTTGAGTGCTTAGCTTGATGTAAATCATTAAGTTTTAGCTATGTGTGTGTGTGTGTGTGCGTGTTACTTTTCTCAAGATTTGATTTGATTTCAATGTTGATTAAGATTTGGTTGGGTTGGAAGTTGGAACTTGAGTAGGGTTGCTTCATTAAATTGGTTTTTGTTAGGACATATGTGGTTCACTTGTTAAGAACATATGTCATTCTTTTATGTAATTGGCTAATCCTTTGGCAAAACGCACTTTACTTGTAATTGGGTAGTTCTAGGTGTTATTAATACTTCAAGAAATTGTGTTTCAAGATCAAGTGTTGAAGTCATCAAGTTTGTCCAAGAAACAAGCAAAAGAAGTGCAAGTTCATTAAAACTCGACAGCTAGCTCGACAGCTAGCATGTGTCGAGGTTTAGAAAGCTACTTAAGCCCATGTGCTCGACACGTCCTATCTGTCGAGGTTTATGAATTTCAGAATTTTGATATGATTTTCTTGAAATCTGTGAATGTGTCTTTGGGCCTTCTTTTCTCCTAACCCTAGACATATAAAATGATTGTTTTATAGGCCGTCAAAGAGTATACAAGTTGCATAAGCATTAAGCAAAGTCTGTTCAAGCAATTTGTGACTGGAGACAAAGTTTTGCCCTAATTCATCTCTTCTGAAGAAGTTGCTGTGTATGTGCACCTTTGGGTTTTGTGACCAAGCATCTTCTTGATCTTCATCGTGGATGAATTGAAGAACTTTGTAGCCAACAACTCTCTCTAGTTGGTGATTAAAGTCGCGTACTGGGATCCGCGTATTGGTTAGTTACGTACTTGGGAGCCGTGCATCAAAAGGGGAAATTGTCACTATAGAACAAGTCCAATTAAGTATTGGAGTAAGGGTTCAACTGTAGGTTGGTATAAGGTATTGAGATTCCTTTACTTGTAACCGCTTGTTGTGATAATAGTGGAATTTCGGGAGTGGTGACCAGAAAATCACCCGGTGGGGTTTTTGCTGTAAGGTTTTTCCCATTCGTAAACAAATCACCGTTTATTTATTTTCCGCTGCATAATTAGTTTATTAGTGATTTGTTTGTGCTACCACGCGTTTGCATGTTAATTAACTTAATTAATTCATTTGGCTAAATTAATTGGTTAATTTATCATAAGAGGTCAATTTGTTTTTGGCCTATCAAGTGGTATCAGAGCAGGCACACTCTGATTAGGTTTAATCTTTGCTGTGTTTGATCCATTGACCTTTGTTTGTCATGGATAAAGGACAGTCATTAATTATACCTCATTTATTTGATGGCATTAACTATGCATACTAGAAAGTACGCATGAGAGCGTTCTTGCAGTTTTTAGATAAGAAGGTGTGGCAAGCTGTAAAGATTGGCTGGACTAAGCTAAAGGAAGTGCCGGCCGATTGGGATGAAGCTAAGATCAAGGCAGCAAACTTCAACAGCAGAGTGTTGAATGCCTTATTCAGAGCAGTCACCAATGAGGAGTTCAAGAAAATATCCTCCACTGAAACTGTTAAGGAAGCATGGACCATCCTCCAGACAACCTATAAGGGTACAAAGATTGTCAAGGATTCAAAGTTTCAGAGGCTCACTACAAGCTTTGAAGAGATAAAGATGGAGGAGGATAAGTCGTTTGATGAATTCTATGCCAAATTCAAGGACATAGTGAACTCAGCCTTCAATCATGGGGAAACCATTCATGAACCCAAGATTGTGAGGAAAATGCTCAGATCTCTACCCGAGAGATTCATGCCAAGATTACGGCGATAGAGGAATCAAAGGATATTGACAAGATTCCTTTGACTGAGCTGGTTGGAAACTTGCAAACCTACGAGTTAGGGTTATCTTGGATTGGCAAGTTGGGTAAAGGCAAGAGTATGGCTTTGAAGGCAAAGAGTAGTGACACAGATGAGTCTTCCGATGATGAAAATTCCAAGATGAAGTCCTACATTACAAGGCAGTTCAAGAAGTTTATGTAGAATGCCAATGGAAGGAGCTTCGACAAGGACTGTAGGCAATCCAGTTCTTCTCAGTTCAAAAGCCAAGACAAAGGAAAGAAGGACACAAAGGATGGCAGTTAGTACACTGTTCCTGTAGGACCAAAGTGCTTTGGATGTCATGGATTCAGTCATATGAAGCAAGAATGTCCTACATATCTCAAGAGCATTGGGAAGAGTAAGGCACTTGCTGCAACCTTGAGTGACACTAAGCCTAAGGATGATTTCGACAATGAGGATGACGGAATCTTGAATGCCTTCACTGCCACAGTCAATCCTACTGAAGGGATGGTTGAAGATGTGGACAAAGAAGAAGAATTGGTGGATTTTAAGTGTGAGAAGATGGATGATCAAGATGATATCTATACAGCATATGAGAAATTATACAAGCTCTTTAAGAAGCATGAGAAACTGTATAGGCTAGCCACTAAGAAACTCAGTGATGTGGAACTTAATCGTGAAGAGCTGTCCACAAAGTTTGATGAGGTTAATCAGACTATTGGAGCACTGAGGTTTGAGAATAATTTATTGCCTGAGAAGACCAAGAAGCTTGAAGCGGAGCTGTTTCAAGTCAGAGCTCAATTGGAGAGGACTTCAAGTGCAAAGCTTGATGAGATGCTAAGCATTCAGAAATCTACTTCGGATCGAACAGGTTTAGGGTATAGTCTTTCTTCCTCTAATATTGCTTCTACTAGTGCTATTGTTTTTGTTCCTCCTGCTAATAATGTTGAAATTGAGAACAATGATGTTAAAACTGAATTAGCTAGTGAGAACTTAGATAATGGTAAATCTATCCTAGGAGCACCCCCTAAGCAGGATAAGAAAGATGTTAAGAACCCTAGGGCTAAGAAGGCTAACTCTTAAAAGTCTAAACATAAGAAGTAGCATTTCTGTCATCATTGTGGAGCTGCTGGTCATACTCGACCAAATTGCTATAAGTGGTTAGCCACTCAATAGAGCAATGGCATGATAACATCTAGAAGCCAAAATCAGCTTCAATCCTCTCTTGCTCCTCTTGGAGATCTTCTCAAAACCCTCATGTTCCTTTCGAACTTGAACGGTTTCAATTCTTCTCCCTCACTGCCGGTTCAAGGGTTTAATCCACGGAAAAGTTCTTCTAAAGTGTGGAAGGAAAAGAGCTCCAAGTGATTCTATCACTTTCTTCTATCTTCTTGTTTTTGTTTGTTACATTAATTGTGTTTTTTGCTTTACTGTTTTGAGTCAGTCTAGTTTTATGCTTTGCTTTGCTTAACATGTTTTTGTTTGTTTTTTTTTTTTTTTTTCAGTTTTACTTATTTTTGTTTTTCATATAAAAAAAAATTGAAAAATAAAAAAAATACAAAAACAGTATGTGTTTTGTATACATTGGTACTTGTGTATTTTGGATGGTCATTGAAACAAAGTTTTCTAAACTTTGTATCTCTTGTAGCTTAGATGAGCATATTTATGCACAACTAAGCAAGTGAGCTTTGTGGCTGTTGTTTGTGACAAGTAAGATTAAGTTATCTCTTGTACTTAACACTCGTATCACTTTTTTTGACCGGAATGACTAGAAAATCATAAAAGAAATGCATAAATAACAATCTCACAACTGTTGCCCACCAATCATAATATGACACATGTATGCTTTGGCATAGCAAAAGTGCAGTGTCAATGACATTTGTGTGCTATGGCATAGCAAAATTGGAATGTCAAATATCATTGGGTATTTCTTTTCTCTCTCTTATATGCCCATACATGATATGCTTAAAAAGAAAAATATGCAAAGAAAATAAAAAGCAAAAAGATCAAAATGCTTTCAAATATGATTGCAAGCGTGTATTCTAGGAGATATGGGAGTTATAGGATGTACCTCGAAAGTGATAGTCCCCATCAAACAGTTATGATTGTGTGTGAGTTAGAGTGATTTTCTCATATCTCAAATCGTCATAACATGTATACACTTATGCAATCTTGCGATGTTTTTCACACACAACACGCAATATTCTTTACTACTCTTGATACATGTGCAGGTACAATGTGATTTGGCCATCACAAGATTTTACATGTGTTAATGTATGCTCACTAAACTGTCTTGACTTGTTTTTGAAATATAAAATTGGTTAGACTTGTTCAGTGTGTGTGTGTGTGTATGTTTTTGAGATCCATGTGCTTAAAATTACTGTTGAGAGATGTTTTTGAGAGCTTCTTATATTGATTGGATCATTGGTTGAGTTGAATGTTGGCTTGCATTCATGTCTGTGTTTTTCTTTTCTCAAAAAACTGTTTTTAAAAGCTAGCTTGACACCTCCTTGATACCTAGCTATCTGTCGAGCTTCTCAAGCTTTTTTTTATCGTAATCCTGACACCTTCTTGACACCTGGTGGATCGATCAAGAAAGTTTCTGCCTCTTCGATAGCTTCTCGACACCTGGTGGATGGATCGGGCTTCTGTCCTTGATCTGGTGTTTTGTTCCTCGATACCTCCTTGACACCAGCATCTGTCGACGAGCATTTTCTCGACACCTTTCTTGACAGATGGCCCAACACCTTTCGACACCTTATCTGTCGAGACTTACTGAGGTTTCTATATATACTTCTGTGTGATCTGGTTTTTCATTTCTCTCGATCTTTCTCTCGATAGCTCTCTCTTTTCTCTCCCAAACAATCTCATCTCACTCCAATCTTAATCCTCAAGGTTTCTTCAAGCTTTCTCAAGGTTTTCTTCACTTGGTAAGCTTCTATTCTCTCATTCTTCATGCATTTCATGTTTTAAAACCTAGGTTTTGGGGTTTTTTGAAAAATTTTGGGGTTTTTCAAAATTAATGAGTTATTGTTGAAATTTTGGGATGGGTTTTCACTTATATGAGTTTAAAATCTCATGCATTGCATTACATTAGCATTATAACAGGTATTTTCATGCATTTAGATGTGTGCAATATGTTTATGTGCTAGTAGGATTGGATTTGACTGAGCCCATAATGAATTTTCTTTTACATGTCACATGTTCATGCATTCCCCATGCATACGTACTCTCTTTTCAATATATCTTGATATATTTGAACCGTTTGGGGCTTTTCTGATTGTCTTTTTCTCTCCCTCTCTCTCTTTGTTTACGTTAGTCGTGTCTATGGCACCTAAGCGTAAATCTGCTCCGTCTCGGAGCACTCTTCGTTCCGGGGCATCGTCTTCATCTAATCCTACTCCTTTGAACATTCGGTTCCGTGATGAGGATGCCCGAAAGGCTTTCTCAGAGAACTTTTCTAGACGAGGTGTTCATTCGAAACGCCAAGTCATTTTGGTAGACTTTGCCGACATTGACCTTCCCACTGTCATTCACAGTCGGGGATGGGAGTCACTGTGTGACGTCCCGGTCCTATGTCCTCTCGTGCTTATCCAGGATTTTTACTCCAACATGCACGGGATTGATCGTTCAGTACCTATTTTCTTCACTCGCGTTCGAGGTACGCACATCCCTATCACATCGCAACTTGTTGCGGATGTGCTTCGGGTTCCTAAGATAGAGTTTCTTGACTACCCTCGTTCTGAGCATATGAGAACTGTGTCCAAGGATGAGCTCATGTTTGCCTTCTGTAAGTGCCTTACTGAGTGGGGTGAGTACCAGTTTACACCATGTCAGACTTTTGCTAAAGGTCCTAGATTCTTGAACATTGTGATAACCTTTGTACTCTATCCTTTCTCTCACTACAACTCCATTACAGAGCCTCGTGCTCGATTTTTGTTGTCCCTTCTTGAGCATCTTACTATTGACTTCCCTTCACATTTTATTCTTTCCATTATAGATGTTCATCAGGATTCGGCATCTCGTGATAAGCTCATCTTTCCCTCTGCTACCGTGAGAATTTTACGCCATTTTTCCGTCCCTTTTCCTGTGTCCGACCACTTTACACATATTTGTGCCATAGACGCCGCTACCATAAAATGTAGTGAGGCGCATTTTCAGTCGCGACAGGAGTCAGCAGCACCTCCCTCCCATAAAATGTAGAGATTCATGCCATCTACATTCGCTCCCTCTTCTTCCATGGGTGATGTGTCACTTGGAGACATCATGGCACAACTGCAGCACATGGATGCTCACTTTGATACACTCTCTACTAAGTTGTATCAGGTGAAAGTTCTTGTTGGTCGTATTGCACAATGGCAGGCGGCTATGGGTGGTTTTTCTTCTGAGGCTTCTCTTCCACCACCTCCTCTAGTGGCTTCTGATTCTGATGTTGAGGATGATGATGATGGTGGTGAGATGTCTACTTAACACTCTTACCCTTTGACACTCGTGACAAAAAGGGGGAGTAGTTTTAGGATATGAGAGTAGTCATTCTTAGGGGGAGAGTTAGTATAGGACATTTTTGTTAGAGGGAGTGTTGATATGAGGGATGTAGTGAAGATATGATGTATCTTTTCTTTTCTTTCTTTTATAGATACATTAATCTTGTACATTGGGTCTTGTGACCATTTTTACACATACATTGTACTTATCTTCTTTATATGTGGATGTATTTTTATTTCACCTATCTTTCATGTGTTGTTTCTTTTCTTCCTTTATACACATGCTTCTTATACTTGTATGCAATCTATTATTTCTGTTTCACACTAAGATGCTTTGATGAGTTTTGTTTAAAGTGTTTCAGAAATATAGGTTGTCAAAGTTTACTTACCATAAACTCTCTTCTTGCAAAGTTTTTCAAGAGTTTGTGTTAAGATAGATTTTATTGCATTCAACAAGTGAATATGAGTTGAGTGATTTATGACTTCTCTCATATGTTCATTTGTTTGTTGTGGTTTTGTCACGGATTGCCAAAGGGGGAGATTGTTAGGACATATATGGTTCACTTGTTAAGAACATATGTCATTCTTTTATGTAATTGGCTAATCCTTTGACAAAACGCACTTTACTTGTAATTGGGTAGTTCTATGTGTTTTTAATACTTCAAGAAATTGTGTTTCAAGATCAAGTGTTGGAGTCATCAATTCTGTCCAAGAAACAAGCAAAAGAAGTGCAAGTTCATTAAAGCTCGACAGCTAGCATGTGTCGAGATTTAGAAAGCTACTCAAACCCATGTGCTCGACAGCTGCTCGACGCCTCCTATCTGTCGAGGTTTTATGAATTTCAGAATTTTGATATGATTTTCTTGGAATCCGTGAATGTGTCTTTGAGCTTTCTTTTCTCCTAACCCTAGACATATAAAATGATTGTTTTAAGAGCCGTCAAAGAGTACACAAGTTGCACAAGCATTGAGCAAAGTCTGTTCAAGCAATTTGTGACCGGAGACAAAGTTTTGCCCTAGTTCATCTCTTCTGAAGAAGTTACTGTGTATGTGCACCTTTGGGTTTTGTGATCAAACATCTTCTTGATCTTCATTGTGGATGAACTGAAGAACTTTGCAGCCAACAACTTTCTCTAGTTGGTGATTGAAGTCGCGTACTGGGATCCACGTATTGGTTAATCACATACTTGGGAGCAGTGCATCAAAAGGGGAAATTGTTACTACAGAACAAGTCAAATTGGGTATTGGGGTAAGGGTTCAACTGTAGGTTGGTATAAAGTACGAGGATTCCTTTACTTGTAACCGCTTGTTGTGATAATAGTGGAATTTCGGGAGTGGTGACCTGAAAATCACCCGGTGGGATTTTTGCCGTAAGGTTTTCTACATTCGTAAACAAATCACTGTGTTATTTATTTTCCGCTGCGTAATTAGTTTATTAGTGATTTATTTGTGCTACCACGCGTTTGCATGCTAATTAACTTAATTAATTCATTTGTCTAAATTAATTGGTTAATTTATCACAATGAGTCAATTCGTTTTTGGCCTATCAGTTTTTGTTCCTTTCTTCAAATCAATTAATCACTTTTTGGACACAAAGATCTACTTATTTAAGTTTGGATCTCTTAAGTTGTACAATAAAATGTGAATTTGTAGGTCATGGAAAATTTAACCAATTTTTCGGTTTAAGTATTAATCTTGAAGGAACTTAGAGATTTACAAAAGGACTCCGTTGACTTCTTGCAATGCAGTTAATATTGATCAAACTTCTTAATGGAAACTCCAACCATGGTTGGAACTTTTTTTTTTTTTTTTTCATTTTTTCTATTACTTTTTTCCATCGACACAGTAATCTTACATTGAATTTCTTATATTTGTTGATGGTTATGGTTTTTGTGCAACTATTTGAATATTGAGATGGAATAATATATATATATATATATATATATATTTAATTAGCCATATGAAAATTTTTTGGTTTTACAATTTGTGAGGTCATGCATCTTTGGCTTTTTCAATTTTGGCAAATTATGGTCTTTGATTTTCTAAATAACTTATCTCTCTCTCTCTCTTCTTTTTGCCACCTCTTTGGCTTCTCAACAAAGTCTTCCAAGAAATGATACAACTAAAGATATTGTTTTGTCATTGTGCCAGTCGATTTTGCAGTAATCTTTGATCTAGGGAAAATGTTTCAAATAATAAAGTAGTGCTACACTCAGAATTTGTTAGATGGTAATTGAGTACTTTTTGACAAAGCTTATCTGGTACATGCTTTGCTTATATTCCTTTTATATGTTAACATATGCCTTTTTGTTTTTGGATATGCAGGTGTTTGGAGTTTTGATTTATGGGGACTATATCTGAATAGCTATATTCTCTAAATTGGTTTGGGTTCAACAGCTTTCTTTTAGAATACAAGATTTATGCAAGGGCTTCCATTTGTACATTTAGGATTTTTTATGTTTTATTTTCATTTTAACAATTGACATTTTCTGCAAGGTTTGCATGTGCAAATTTTGGGATATTTATATTTTATTTTCATCTATGAGTAGAATTTAGAATGTGATGTTTATAAGAATCACAACAAAAGTGCATTACCTAAACTATACTAACTTTATTTAAATGGTTAAAAATTAACTCTCTTTATTTAGATCATAGTCCTAGAGACAAACGTTTAGGGTTTAGATCTTTAGTTTTTGTATAGATAAATAGCTAGTGGTGGAGCTTAATGCTCTAAAACGTTGAAAGAGAATCACAAGCAACATATGCAATCAGTGCTTCTAAAGTCCTACACATTCTTTCTTCTATTTTTGCTCAATGACAAATAGTGCTTCCCCTATTTAACTTTAAGTGAGTTAGTGCTCCCTTTTTATTTTATTGAAGTTATTTGCAATTTGCAAAGTTGAAGTATTATGATATGGAAAATTGTATTGATGATGTAATTTATTAGTGAATGCAATTGATATATTAAGTAATTCTCAAAATTTAACTGAATTTTTTTTTTTTTTTTTTGAATTGGGAAAAAGGTGTTACTTTAATGTTATTATTTTAACATATCTTATACATTCTACATAACCTTCTCATATAACAGTTTACAACATTATTCACGTATCGCGTGGGTCCTCGACTAGTTATCATATATAGAGAACAATAAAATAGGCTAGGCTATCATTGAACAAAAAAAGCACATGATTATAAAAATCGAAATGGTTAAAGAACTGATAAAGGTCCGAACTTTTACCAAATTCTGACCGGTTATGGAGGTTTTTATTGGATCAAATTAGGGTCTAGTTTTCAATTGAACCGGCCTGTTCGCTCCTTTTTTTAAAACAATGAAAAAATTGGCACCATCATTTTTACAATCTAACCCCTAACCATTTTGTCAAAAAAAAAAAAAAAAAAACTAAATAAATAAATAAATTAATCTTATATGGTATCTCAAACCAAGAAGAATTACTAATAAAAAGGAATCAATGTTTTTTCCAAAAATAGTAGAGGCGAGCTTTGTGTTACTAAGACGAATATTTCATTTGGTGCAGTTAGAGGATTTATCTTTATACTTCTCTTCTGTTTTGGGTGATAATATAATTCCTATGATGTAATTCCTTCTCCTTTCAATTAAATTGATAACCTTTCTATTAAAAAGAAAAAATGAATAATAATATTTTGTTAAAAACACCATTATGGTTTCAGAGTTTTGGCTTTATTCTCAATTTGATCATCAAGTTTTCACAATTTTTATTTTAGTTTTTATAGTTTTCAATTTGTTGTCATTTTTGTTTATACTTGACATAAAAATGACAAGAAGTTGTGAATACTTGAAGATCAATATGAAAAATTAAATCAAAATATAGGGATCATGTTTGTGCCTAATATCTCCTTATAAAGAGTTAAAAGTTAAAACCCAATAAATAATGTAATTTAATTTTTTTTTTTTTTTTGATTGCCTCTTTTTATTTTTTTTTTATTTTTTTTTGATTGGTTAATCACTTAATCCCTACTACATATAGATTGGGTTCACCAATTTCAGCTTTCTTTCACAAAAGCAATATTTCCATTCAAACTACTGTTTCTCCATTCTCCATTTCCCTCCAAAAATGAGCAGCAAGAAACACAATGCAACCCAAGCTTCTCCCTCTCAACCTCAACCTCCAAATTCCATCGACGATGAAGTCATCCACGCCACGAATGAATTCCGAAAAGGGAACCACAGTGAAGCCTTGAATCTTGCCGAGGCCATCCTTCTCCGCCACCCAGACTCCGCCGTCGCTCACGGCTTCCGCTGCTTCTGTCACATGAAAATCGTACTTTCAGTCAGAAACAACTCTTCCGACGCTCACCTCAGCCTCGCCAAAACGCTCGAACATGTCAAGATTTCTGTCGAATCATCCAAGCGAGCCGTGGAGTTATGCCCCGACTCCCTCTACTTCCGCTCATACCATGTCAATGCACTCTTCGACTTAGCTGATTACGACAACGCCAATGACGGGTTTGAACCCGTGATCGAAGCGTGTGATGCCGCTTTAGCCATCGAAGACCCCATCCTCATGGAAGGTACCATCTTCAAGAATGAAGAGCGGGCCAGAGAGTCTCAAATTCAAGAACTCAGAACTATAATCGGAGCCTTCAAACTAATTAGCAAGTCTATCATAGACGCTACGTACATGAAAAATATAAAGAATGAGATTCAAGAAGTGCAAGACAGAAAGGACGAGATCGAACAGAGTGCTATTATGGCGAGAAAGAACGTCGAAAGAAAGCTCAAGAACCCCAACAAAGACACGGTGGAGACACGAGTCAAGGCCTATTGGAACAACACGATGAGTACGGAGCTAAAGAAGGATTTGTTGAGGATTCGGATCGAAGACCTGAAACTGCATTTTGCGAAGAATGAATCACCGGCAGCTGTGGCAGTGGCGGAGGAGGTGATGCAGGCCGTGGAGTATGTGAAGGTCTCACAGAATTGGAAGTTTTCGACGTGTTGCTGTTGCGGAGAGAGGATTCTCGACATGGAAGGGTTCGCAGAGCACATGAAGCATGTGCATTTAAGGACTTTATCCAATGAGTTACGAATATTGGTCGAGCCTGAAATTGTAATTGACTTGGTCGAGACCTTTGAATCAAGAGTATGGAAACCCGTGGACGTGGTTGCCGCGAAGAAAATGATGGAATATTTGTCAAGAAATAAGCATGGAGAGGAGGGCCTACACGAGTCTAAATTTTTCGTGAACCAGAAAGTTTGGCCTTTTTGCAAAAATAGCAGGCGTGGTGCGGTCATTGATAAAATTCAAGCAAGGTTACATGTGTTCTTGAAGATTAGATGTTTTGCTTGGAATCATTTTCGGGCGTTTATGTACTTGATTATACAAATGCTGGAGAAGCATATTCCGGAACAGCTGCTTAAGGAACATCGCATGGACCAGACGCTGCTCTCCGTGTGCCTCCTTGACACCTCAGAGCTTAGCTTTGTGTTCGAGTTCTTGGATGAACTCGATAATACTTGCGGGTTACAGAGGATCTACAAGAGTGTTGATAAGGATGTGGTTAGAGGTGAGCCTTGTGATGCTAATCATGAGAAGATTGTTTTTAATGAGGACTTCTCTTGTGTAGTTTTCGACAAGAGAATGTTGCGTGGAGAGCTTGTTGCGACGAATGATGGAGCTGCTGTTACTTCTAGTGCTGATGAGGAAATCGAATTAATCGATAATGAATGTAAAGACGCTTTTTTGGATTGGTTATTAGAGGGAAGTACAAATATTGGGGAGCAATTAAAGCAGTGGACAAGTTTGAGAGAACCTAGTATTAGTCAGGGGAAAGAGTTTTTCAAGATTTATGAGGCTGAATTGGAACGGATACAGAACATTTGTGAGATAAAAGTACAGTATTTGAGAGACCTTAATGTGTGTGAGAATCTGGACAGTATATGTGTTGAAGAAGAAAAGAGAAGAGAAGATTCTGGGTACAAACCAGTGAGTTATGAGTATCTCTTGTCAGAGCGGCAGAGACAGATTGAGAGGACAAATGGTGATATTTTCGAGTTGGCTGTCATATGGATTATTTTGAGAGGAAATCATGAGGACAATAAAATAAAATCAGGGATCAAGAAGCTGATTTATGAGATAGTTATAAAGGTATGTTATAGCCAAATTATGAACATGTCGAACTTTCTAAGTTGTTTAATGTGAAACTCAATGTCTCTATGGGTATTGTGGTGTGTGACATTAAAGCCGTTGCTTGATGAACTGCTATATTCCATAGGATGATTGAATCTCGGTATGTTTGTTGTTGCAGCTTTACAAATTTGATGCTATAATGAGGACGACTACTATTGCTATGGAGCAGACGGGGGAGAAAATTGTTAAGATAGCTGCTGATGACCACCGATTAGTTATGGTGCCCCTGCTGAAGTCATTCATGCGGGTTTGTGAAAGTTTCTCTGTGCTGTTTTTTTTTTTTTTTTTTTAAAAGGTTTTTCATATAGTTACCTTCTTACCCGTCTATGATTTGATGTTTCGATATACTATTCCCCTTTTATAGGCTCGCCTGGAAGAACTGGCCAATGAAGATGCAGAAGAGAAGTCTAAGGCTGCAAGAGAAGCTTCGTTATCAGAACTTGATCCTGATGACAAGAAGAAAACTAACAAAGAAGGTGGTGATGCAAGACAAGGACAGGAAAAATCCAAGGTAAAAAAGAAGAAAAAGGGTAAAAGAAAGCCAAACGAATTAAAGGTCTTTTATACTGGTTATTGTTCAGTTTCTTTTTTATGGTAGTTACCCTTGTCTAAAGCTACACTCGTATAAATTCATCTGAAAAAATGGAGAAGGGGCAGGAACTAAAAGTGCGAAAATAAGAGCATGTAACATGTTAAATATTAACATAAGATGGCAGAAATCGGAGAAATATACTTGAATTGGATGCAAAAGACTTAAGATATGTAGGAGCTAGAGTTTTAAAAGGTGAAACAAAACTGTAAGATGGTGTTAAAGAAATGGGTATTTCAGAGGCAGAAAAGTTAGGAAAAATGTTGATCGAGTTTACAAGAATAGTAGTAATTAAGGATCTTTACTTTGAGAGAGTAATAAATGGAGCAATCTAATACATATGACATACAACAGACATTAAACACAAGCACTTCCTGAAACAGATTATCACAGCAGCTATTTAATTGCATAAAAACTCTGCAGTTGCACAACAATGTAACAAAATTTAATATTTTTTTCTTTAAATTTTGGAATGGAAAAATTGGATATGACTAACAAATTAAGAACTAGAGATAGTAAAGCAGCTGAGATTGGGTTTAATCAAGCCTGAGAAAACACATACCTGTTTGAAATAGAAAGAAAGAAAGAAAGACATAAGATTTGCGTTCCCTATTTCCACAAAACAATGAGAATTGATTATGCAAACTAGTGTCCCAAAAATTTACATTCACTTATCACAGGTAACTGGAAGTAGCAAGGAGCAGCAGGAAAATGTTTCTATTCCTTCCTCTTCACACTTCATTCTTATGGGTGCTATTGGAAAGGAATCTACGGCTAGCAGCTCTTCACAGATGGTCGCTAAGTCCAAGCGACCTCAAGATGATGCTACACCTGCTCAACGGGAGGAGGCAGAGTTTCATGCCACAAAGGATGCTGCCTATGCTCACTGTCCCTCTTCATCTGCTCCAACTTCTTCTTCCTCTTCTGGAGTTGAGGCTACCTTAGCTGCCATCCTTGATCAGCTCCAGCTCGTTCGTGATGATCTTGGGGAGATTCGAGATACTCAGGCTGCTCATGGTGATCGTCTTGACCTTCTTTTTGATAATATGAGTCAGATGAACACTAGGATTGGACGCATAGCTAGCCCTTAGTCTCAAATTGGTGGGTTTGCACATTCTCCAGAGCATGAGTCATTGGATGCTCCTTCAGCTAGTGGTGATGATAATGATGATGCTTCTAGCTCTTCTGATGATGATGAGATGACTATTTCACCATGATTAACCCTTTGTCCATTGTGACAAAAAGGAGGAGTAGTTTTGAGAGTAGTTAGACCTAGTTGATAGGGGGAGAGTTAGGTAGTTTTGAGAGATGTAGTGAGGATTTTGATGTATAGTATAGGTTTATCTCACTATTCATGTATTTTTTGGTTTTTTAATCATTTTACATACATTGAGCTTATTATATATATATGATGATGTATGTTTTCTTTTCTTCTTTTATCTTCTCTAGTTTATTGAGAGTGCATACAATCCTTCTTATCACTGTTAGGAGGGTAATCCTATTGTTTGTCATGACCAATCTTGCCAAAATGAAAATAAATCTAATGAGCCATGTTAGTAAGGATCAGAATTTCTGATGGATTGCATTACTCTTTTGAGATTGATTTTCTCTGTATTTACACGCGATCTGTGGTAATTATTAGCCTATTTGGGGATAGGACAGAGAGTATTCACATATGTGAGAGATTAACTAAGACAACCTCTGAGGCAATTCTATAAAATATGAATAAGAAATTTATTTGTTTGCTTTCCTTACTTTCATCCAAAGATTAATTACTCATCTGTGCACTATGCATCTTGCGTTGGCTCAAATGAATGAGTTTTGTTGCAGTTTTAGAACTACTGTCCTAGAAGTAACCAGATTCTAAATTTATAATCCTTCTGTTTGCTTGTCATTCCAATTGGCACAGTTTAGAGTGCCAGCAGGCGAGAATCTATTTCTGGAGAGTAATTTTGCTTTGACTTTTAGCTTGATTTTCCTGACTTGATTAAATTGATGAGTGTTGCTGATATGATTTGTGATTCAGTTAATTCTTTCAATGGCTGCCCTTTCTTACCTAGGTATTTGATCATTTTGATGACAAGAAAAATGGGGTCATTGATTTTGAGGAGTTTGTTCGTCCACCCAGTGTCTTCCATCCTCATGCTCCTATGGATGACAAAATTGATTTTAGGTGTTGAGGCAGTTTCTACTTTATGCAACCATTTTGGTTTATACTTTATATCTTCATCTCACTTGCGAAAAGAAAATTGTTTTTAAATTTAAATTAGCCGTGCAATCTATTAGTCTATTAGCCACGTAGAAGTTTTTCGTAAGTAACGTGACGACAAAGATCAAAATAACAAGAAGTTTACATAAAAACTAAAACGAAAGTTGTGAATACTTGAAGATCAAAATGAAAAATTATATCAAAATATAGGGATCGTGTTTTTTGCCTATTATCTCCTTATAAAGAGTTAAAACCCAATAAATAATGGGAGAAATGTGAAGGCACAAGGCCCTTTTTTTATTCTTTTTTGTGATTGGTTAATCCCTATCTAGTTTTTTTCCCAATTGGGCTTTTCAGGCCTCTGTTTTTCTTTCATATATATATACATTGGGTTCACCCATTTCAGCTTTCTTTCACAAAAGCAATATTTCCATTCAAACTACTGTTTCTCCGTTCTCCATTTCCCCCCAAAAATGAGCAGCAAGAAACACAATGCAACCCAAGCTTCTCCCTCTCAACCTCAACCTTCAAATACCATCGACGATGAAGTAACCCACGCCATAAATGAATTCCAAAAAGGGAACCACAGTGAAGCCTTGAATCTTGCCGAGGCCATCATTCTCCGCCACCCAAACTCCGCCGTCGCTCACGGCTTCCGCTGCTTCTGTCACATGAAAATCGTCCTTTCAGTCAGAAACAACTCTTCCGACGCTCACCTCAGCCTCGCCGAAACGCTCGAACATGTCAAGATTTCTGTTGAATCATCCAAGCGAGCCGTGGAGTTATGCCCCGACTCCCTCTACTTCCGGTCATACCATGTCAATGCACTCTTCGACTTAGCTGATTACGACAGCGCCAATGCCGGGTTTGAACCCGTGATAGAAGCATGTGATGCCGCTTTAGCCATGGAAGACCCCATCCTCATGGAAGGTTTCTTGGAAAATGAAGAGCGGACCAGAGAGTCTCAAATTCAAGAACTCAGAACTATATTCAGAGTCTTCAAAATGCATAGCAAGCATATCATAGACGCTAAATACATGGAAAATATAAAGAACGAGATTCAAGAAGTGCAAGACAGAAAGGACGAGATCGAGCAGAGTGCTATTGTGGCGAGGAAGAACTTCGAAATGGGCTCAAGAAAGCTCAAGAACCCCAAGAAAGACACAATGGAGACACGAGTCAAGGCCTATTGGAACAACACGATGAGTACGGAGCTAAAGAAGGATTTGTTGAGGATTCGGATAGAAGACCTGAAGCTGCATTTTGCGAAGAATGAATCACCGGCGGCTGTGGCTGTGGCTGTGGCAGAGGAGGTGATGCAGGCCGTGGAGTATGTGAAGGTCTCACAGAATTGGAAGTTTTCGACGTGTTGTCTTTGCGACGTGAGGATTTTCAACATGGAATGGTTTGCAGAGCACATGAAGCGTGTGCATTTAAGGACTTTATCCTATGAGTTACGATTGCTCGAGCCTGAAATTGTAATTGATTTACTCAACACCACTGAATCAAGAGAATGGAAACCCGTGGACGTGGTTGCTGCGAAGAAAATGATGGAAGATTTGTCAAGGAATAAGCATGAAGGTGAGGGCCTACACGAGTCTAAATTTTTCGTGAACCAGAAAGATTGGCCTTATTGCCAAAATAGCTGGCGTGGCGCGGTCATTGATAAAATTCGAGCAAGCTTACATGTGTTCTTGAAGATTAGATGTTTAGTTTTGAATCATTTTCGGGGGTTTATGTACTTGATTATGCAAGCGCTGAAGAAGCGAATCCCGGAACAGCTGCTTAAGGAACATTGCATGAACCAAACTCCGCTCTCAGTGTGCCTCCTTGACATCTCAGAGCTTTATCGTGTGCTCGAGTTCTTGGATGATCTCGATAATACTTGCGGGTTACAGAGGATCTACAAGAGTGTTAATAAGGATGTGGTTAGAGGTGAGCTTTTTGATGCTTATCATGAGAAGATTGTTTTTAATGAGGACTTCTCTTGTGTGGTTTTCGACAAGAGAATGTTGCGTGGAGAGCTTGTTGTGACGAATGATGGAGCTGCTGTTACTTCTAGTGCTGATGCGGAAATCGAATTAAACGATGATGAATGTAATGACGCTTTTGTGAATTGGTTATTAAAGGGAAGTACTGATATTGGGGAGCAATTAAAGCTGTGGACAAGTTTGAGAGAAACTAGTATTAGTCAGGGGAAAGAGTTTTTCAAGATCTATGAGGCTGAATTTGAACGGATACAGAACATTTGTGAGAAAAAGGCACAGTATTTGAGAGACCTTAATGTATTGCAGAATTTGGAGAGTATATGTGTTAAAGAAGATAAAAGAAGAGAAGATTCTGGGTACAAACCAGTGAGTTACGAGTATCTCTTGTCAGAGCAGCGAAGACAGATTGAGAGGACAAATGGTGATATTTTAGAGTCAGATATCATATGGAATATTTTTAAAGAAACTCATGTGGACAATAAAATAAAATTAGCGATCAAGAAGCAGATTCATAACATAATTTTAAGGGTATGTTATAGCCAAAGTATGAACTTGTCAAATTGTCTTAAGTCGTTTAATGTGAAACTCAATGTCTCTGTGTGTAGTGTGGTGTGTGATATTAAAGATGTTGCTTGATGAACTGCTATATTCCATTAGATGATTGAACCCTGGTATGTTTGTTGTTGCAGCTTTACAAATTTGATGCTATAATTAAGATGACTACTATTGCTATGGAGCAGACGGGGACGAAAATTGTTACGATAGCTGCTTATGACCACCGATTAATTATGGTGCCCCTGCTGAAGTCATTCATGCTGGTTTGTGTTAGATTCTCTGTGCTGTTTTTTTTTTTTTAAGGTTTTTCATAGAGTTACCTTTCTTACCCGTCCATGATTTTGATGTTTTCGGTATACTATTCCCCTTTTATAGGCACGCCTGGAAGAACTGGCCAACGAAGATGCAGAAGAAGTCTAAGGCTGCAAGAGAAGCTTCAACAGAATAGGACACTTACATGCATTGCAGTTTGACTTTTTTTATTTTCCATAGTGCTACAATGAGCTTGCTCTAATATGCTATTGCCTTATTTGTTGCTGATGAAACATAAAGAACAGTACTGTCACTTCCAAGTGCCTAGTAAACTTGTGTCTCAATGTTTTCAGGAATATGTGACCCTATGAAATATACCACCTTTGCAGATAAACGTAAGTATTCAATCGCTTAATAGTGTTTTTTTATTGTGTTTGCAAATGAAATGCATGTATCATCTATCATGTGTGAATGATTTATGTGCATTGTGACACTTAAATTTGTGTTTGATCAGTGGTTGTTGTATCTGATGCATAAACTATTTGTGATCAAGATGTCATCTAAGCCTTTCTTCCACATCAATCAGATATCCATTTATGTTTAAAAGTAGTTGTCTAGTAATCCATATTTCCATACAACTTTAACAAAGCAATCCACCTGGAATTCCCAGAATCTTCTTCCCCATCTAAACTCTCAACCTTTCCATGGGACAATAGCCAACAGCCCCTTGATTACAAGACTTGAAGCAATGACAAAACTTGAATTGGTTAAAAACAAGTGCTATAGGTTGAATATCCTCAATCAAGTCATTAGCACTCTTCGATATATATTTGGGAAAAACAAAGGCATCAGGCCGGAACAGAGGTCTCCATCTCCACTGAGCGAAAGCCACAGCTTCAGCACAAAACTGCAATGCCCGTTTCATACCGATTGATATGTCGTATGTTAATTGATTAAACAATAATTTGGTAGAAAAGATATTATAAAAAAAAAATTTAGAAAAGCTTCTTTTTTTTTTTTTTTTTTTTATTTTTTATGTAACACATTTAATTTTAAATTTAAATGCACTTTTGACAGTTCCATTTGGGTCATCTGCAAATATTTTATGTCAATTAGTTCCTACTATTTTTTAATACGTTTCAATGTAGTTGTTGTCATCTAACATATGAAAAGTGCTGATACGGCTAATAGATTAATTAAATGTAAGTTAATAATAAATCTTCTCCAAGTTGCATATCTCTCAATTCATCAAGTAATGGCCAAACCAATCTCCCAAAAGTGCAGCTTCACAGTAAATGATGCTCAATTTCTGGATCCCCTGAACACATCCTACACTAAATAGGTGGAAATAATTCCTATTTCAAAGAGTTATGTCCGTGTAGGTAGGATTTGATGGCAAGCTGTCCACCTAAAACACTGAATTTTATGTGGTACATTGAGGAACTAAATTAGATGCACCAGATATTTGCTACTGTTATTAGCAGTTGAAGAAGAGCCTAGCTTAGCATTTTCACTTCACACATTCTCTTTGATCAATCCCATTTTCTCCCTCTCAACTCATCATCTTCCCATCAAATAATATACTATTGATGACTTTCCCATTAAATCCAAATGGCTTTCAATTCAGCAATCAATCCCTCTCTCTCTCTCTCTCTCTCTCTCTCTCTCTCTCTTATCATCTTCTTATCAAACAAACGGCTTTTCTCTCCATCAAAACATTCAATTGTCTCTCTTTGATTTAAAACTCAGTGATTTAATTTTTTGGTGAAAATATCATTTTAATCCTTACATTTTGGGGTTACGGTCAATTTGATCCTTACATTTTGGTAACAGTCAATTTGGTCCCTATTATTTTCAACTTGAAGTCAATTTTGTACCTACCGTTAATTCACTAACAGAAAATGTTTACGTGGCTAATTGATTACACAATTGGCACACTTTATGCCTACGTGGCTACTAAAATAATATTAAAATATTTTAATTGTTATTTTAAAAACCACATCCACATAATAAAATTCACGTCAGAACATTGAAAAAATAGAATGATTTTTAAATGAAAAAGTGAAATGAATTTAACAAAATGAAACGTTGGAGAATTAGAAGTGATTTTTTTTTTAAATGATTTATTCCTAGAACTATTCAGAGATCGGCTTGGCAAAGTATAATTTACTTAAGAATTTGTAACTTCATCGTCAATGTTTGACATAATGAAGGAAACGTAGGAAGTGATCGGTTTGGCGATGATGATCCTAAAGAGATCGATGTCATTTTCAAGAACAACCTTAATAGCTTGATCTCAGGCACTACTTGAGGAGCAGCTTGGCGTTGATCTATTTGAGGTTGATAGCTCAATCTCAGGTAATTTTATATATATATATATATATATATATATATAGATTTTGAATTGCTTTCTTTCCACCCCATAAGTCAAAAAATTACAACTAGAATTAGAAAGTCTATTTGAGGCCAGTTTTTCTTTTTCTTCCCTTGAGCTTCTTTGCTTTTTTGCTACAATTTTTATTGTTTGTAGTTTGTATTGGATTTTCTATTCCAGTGTTGTAAATACCATGTTTCTTTTCTCTCTTTTGCAATTGATAGTCTATTTCTTTGTATTCACCTTTACAATTTTGCTTTACATAATTGTGTTTTACCCATTAAAATTGTTTGTATCTAAAGAATTGGAATGTATTTTATTGTTTTAGTACATGACCATTTGCCTCCAATTTTTTAATTATATTTTCTAAATGGCTTTGTAATTTTTTTTAATTAAATACTACACAAATTCTTGCTAATTTTCTTTTAATCTCATATAAATTTATGCTAATTTTTAACTTCTTAGGATAAATTGGAAGAGGAAACAAAATATTATGATTGATAGGTATGGACCGTATGGTCCTCTTTTTCTTTGTATTTGGGATTATAACTTAGCTTTATATGGCTATTTTCATTATTTTTTTTGAAAAATTATGATGTCAAGGTTTGTACTAGATTTTCTTTTCCAGGGTTTTAAATACCATGTATCTTTTTTTTCTTTTTTCTTTTTTTGAATTTTCAATTGATAGTCTATTTCTTTGTATTCATGTTTATAATTTTTCTTTACATAATTGCATCTATCAACTATTAAAATTAAACTGCCGAAGATGAATATGTATAGACAATATTTTTATTTTTATTTTTATTGATAAATTATTTAGTTTTAACATCAAAATTAAGAATTGGAATGCATTTTATTGATTTAGTACATGATCATTTTCCTCTCATTTGTTTATTTTATTTTCTAAATGGCTTTATAATTTTTAAACTAAATACTACATAAATTCTTGCTAATGTTATTTCAATCTCATCTAAATCAATGCTAATTTCTAACTTCTTAGTTCTTAGGATAACTTGGAAGAGGAAACATAATATTATGATCAATAGGTATGGACCGTATGATGTTCCTCTTTTTCTTTGTATTTGGGATTATAACTTAGCTTTATATGGTTATAATCTTTTTTTCTTTGGGAGTGGAGGGGAGGGGAGGGGGGTGCAAGTAACCTAAAATTCAAGAGTTAAAACAATTAATTTCTACATACAATTTCTCTTCTGGTATAATTGGGGGGAAAAAGTCGTTCCCTACCTATATATTTCTTCTATCTAATTGAAAAAAAAAAAAAAAAACCATATAATTCTCATTTATGAAGGAAATTATTTTCTTTGATAAAAAGTTTTGGGAAAAAAAATAAAGAATAAGGAAAATATCAAATTTTTCATAAATTTATTTGGTAGCCCAAAAGTCCTTTATTCAGACTTACTATTATATTACCACATTGAACTTGATAAGTTTATATATATATATATATATATATATAGAAAGAGGAAGTAATTGAAAAATGTATTTATAACTGGTAAATTTTATATAAAATTTACCACTTATAAATACTTTTTTCAATTACCAAAACATATAAAGTCTCTTCCTCTCTCCCAACCTTCCACTCCCTCAATACTAATGTATTGTATATACCTTTTCCCCTTCCCCTACATAATTTTTATATTTATATATGTTCTCTTTTAATCTCTCTTAAAATCAATAAGTATAGTATTTGTGATGGAAATTTTTTTAATTATCACTACATGTTTGTTTTTGATATCTACTATCAAAGGTACCTCTCTCTCATTTCAATCCCTCTATAATCTTGATCTTATATTTATTAAAATTTAGAAAATTTAGATATTGTGTTTAACTTCATCTTGCTAGGTTCATTTTCATGATCATTAGTTTATATACTGTGAGTTGGGCTAAAGTTGAGACACAGTTGCTACATAAAAATTATAGAAATCAAGAGTATTAATATATACAAAAACAAATATGGACATTTATAAACAATTATACCGTGAATACGTTTGCTTTCCCCTACCCCTTTTATGTTATTTATTGATTGACTAAGGTCAACTATACATTTAGCTTCTTTAGTTTTTCACATTTTTTTAAATTGTATGGAAGGGAAAAATAGAAATCAATATATGTTTTGTGGAGAAAACTTTTTGTAATAATTGATTCTCATACATGAGTTTAGTGATTATGAATATATAAATTGTTATAACTTTGTTTAATAGTTCTTATGTGATAAAATGGAAACAAAGTTTGAATAAATTGCTCATTAACTTCTCAAAAAATGCAAAATAATGTTAGCTTTCATATGAAACCTTCAAGATTCATTTTTATGTTCTAATAAAAATTATACATTTTCCATTTATTAATTGTGTTTGTGTTTTGATGCATATCTCACTCTATTATAACGTATTACAAAATATTTTGTCATATATAATAATTGAAAGTAAAATGCAACATGTTTACTTGCCTATATATATATATATATATATATATTTATACAAAAAATCAAGATATAGACTTCTTTACTTGCATAAAATATATTATATATTTACAATGTAATCACATTATTGTGAGATAAGGTTGAGACTATTACTTATAATTCTCAATTACTATTCTCATTCTTTACTTAGCAAAAAGGAATACGATGTCAAATTTTCTCATGTATTGCACGGGTCTGCAATTAGTATATCTAAAAGCTGAATCATAACATTTATTATTGTTACGCTTTTGTTGAGCCACATCAGTAGCCCCATCATCCATTTATTTTTTATATTTTTTTCTCTAATTAAACTTTTCGTCTCCCTATTCTTTAAAAAAAATAATAAAATAAAATAAAATAAAAATCTTCTTCTCCCTACTAGTTCACATCTACTATTACACTTCTTCCAACATTTTCCCTATCTTTTTGTTTCTTTATCTCCCCACTACTTGTTTCTTTATCTCCCCACTACTTTACCGTTGCACTTCATTCCTCTTTCTTATATTTTGACTCTTCTTCTACCCATTTTATTTGGTATAAATTTGATATCATTTTTCGAGTCCAAATCTTCTGTCTCACTTTTCCTGCTCCACTCTATACTCCACCAATAAAAACTTGCCACTTGTTCACCTAATTAATTAAATACTATTATTATTGACTTATTAATACTACAGTTATTAATTAATAGTAGTATTTAATTAATTAGGTGAACACGTGGCAAGTTTTTATTAGTGGAGTATAAAATGGAGCAGGAAAAGTGAGACAGAATATTTAGACTCTATTTTCCCCCTTTAATCTATATTTTTCCCATACAAAACTGTAAGTACTCTCTCTCTCATCACACAGTGGAATATGTGATGGCAGCAAAGAAGTGGAAGATGCTGTGGCAAGAGAATTTTTTGACGTAAAATCAAATGCAGGGCAATTACGATTTTTTTTTTTTCCTTGGGTCTTGCTAGGGCTTAGTCTTGCAGGGCAAAGATAAGACAAGAAAGGTTTCCCCAACCAAAGAGGCAAGACAAGCTTGAAGCAATATCACTCCCTTTAAGGACCCGTTTGGTTGCAGGGGTGAAAAAATAGGAAGATAAAAAATAGTAAGAGGATGGAAAAGTAAAATGTTAGAAAATGTTTTAATTTCTCTTCTTTTTATTTGGTTGGGAGTGGAAAAGTTGAGGTATAGAAAAAGTAATTTTGTATAAATTTATACATACACTATTGTTAAAAAATGATGGCCAATTAAAACAAAAAATGTGACAAACAACCAAAAAAATAAAAAATCACCTAATTTATTAAAAAATAAAAAAACATTTACCAAAAAAAAAATATATATATATATATATATATATATCCAGTCAAACAAAAAAAGAAAAAGAAAAAGAAAACAACTATCACACCCATGGCAAAGGAAAAAAAAAAAGAGCAACGTCTAAGGAAAAAAAAAAAAACCATCCAAGATAGAAAAGAAAAAAGAAAAAGAAAGGGAAAAAAATAATAAAAAAGAAAGAGGCAACGTGCCCAGAACCAAAGAAAAGAATAAATGAAAAAAGAAAAATAGAAACTGGAAATGAACATTTTTGTCTATTAAACAGCCTCATTTTTACCCTTTAGTTTTCTCTCTATTTTGGAGAGAAAACTTTTTAGTGGGCCCAGAAAGAAAACAACCAAGCCCTACCATTTATTTTCTTTCCTCCTCACCTAACCAAACACATTCCAAAAAAGTTTTCTTTTCCATTTTCTTTCCAAAGTTTTCAATCCACCCTATTTCACCTCCAAACAAACACACCCTTAGGAGTGGATGATCTGATTTTATCTTGTCCTTTTCAATCCACCCTATTTCACCTCTAAACAAACACACCCTTAGGAGTGGATGATCTGATTTTATCTTGTCCTTTTGTCATCCCTAATAATATTCCCTTCACTCAACTTATTGACAATTTAGCATAATCTCTTCAATTACCACACAACACAACTGTGAGTGGTAAAGAAGAAATAGTAGATTCATTTGACAATAATAGACAACTAATCATAGTTTGTTACGCAGAACAGTTGTGGCAAAGCGTGGTATTAGCATTATTGTAATCTCTCAATCTCATAAAATAAAGTTTTTTCAATTGAATAACAAATGTGCTAAAAAAATAGACCATGAATTTGTATAATTTATTTATTCTAAATTGACTCGATTAGTTTTAAAGAGTGAACCACTTATAAAACAAACAACATTTACCAATATTCTTCCGCCAATCGTAACCACCGAAGCCCATCTCTTTTCTTTTAAATTAGCCCCTCAACCCAAGCTTCCCAATCCCTCTGCTAAGTTCAAGATCCGCAAAAACTAAGCCCAACAAAAGCAAACATCAATGTCAGGAACCATAGCTACCATAGCGCCAAGTGCTTGAACAACCTGATAACCTATGCAAACCTCTCATCGTCAAAACCACACCCAAGGGCCTGACCTCAATACCAATTGAAAACACTCCCAACTTACAACAGCACTAGCTGGTATCACCATTGTTGTCTTTTTGGCTCAATAGTCAATACTGTTGCTACCGGTGCTCTTCCCTTCTTGAACCATCTCTAACTTCAGAACAAAATAACAACTCATGTTTATGATCAACTCCAGTATCAGATTGGATTCAGAAATAATACAGATTCCACTAACAAGCTAGGAAATCAAATCTTCAGAATGTTTGACACATTCTTGCAAAGGAGTTTTTCATTCTATGGCATTGAAATCCAGAAATGAAGCGGCGGGATCAGTAACGGTGCACGCACAAAAAGGATGCTGGCAATGGGAAAAATAAGGGACAGTGGAAGAACAGGGTATTATGTAGGTAATTGTGTGGGATTTAATGAAAAAGGACGAAGGTGAAACTGGGGTCTCAAGAAAATTCATTAAGACTAGCAATTTTCAGAAGCAGCTAATTGCTGCTTCTCCAGAAATGTGGTCAAAATGGAATGCTTCTCACTAAAAGGTTTTCAGCACCTTGCAGAACACCTCCGTAAGGGGGCAATAAGCCAATAACACATGAAAATTGCTTTCATCCCTCCAACTGCAACACCAAACATGAATTTCCTCTAGCCAGGCACTGGATAAGTTCATGTGACATCCTTTTCTCTCTCTCTCTTTTTTAATCATCCACAAAAGGCACCAACATACCATCTGCAGAACACAATATTAATAAAATTAGTCAAAATCAACAAATTGGCAATATCAAGATAAACAAATACATATATAAGAGAACAAATGAAATAAACATGTTACAAGTTTATGTAACCATCAAATATATTTCACAAAAATATATCATAGGAGTACAACATAACAAATGATATTGCAGCCAACTTGGCAACCAGACAATCGCACAACACCCCATGCTTCATACCAGCAGTAATATTAACAGCTTAAATTTATACTGAATTGTCTGAATCATGTCAGCAGGCCATAAGTGTCCAACAATGCAAAGAGCCTCAAGGACCCATCAATATTTCTAATACCAAAACTTTTCCTCGTTCCCTTTTTTTTGATAAGTAAGAAAGATGTATATTGAAAAAACTGCTTTATGCATATAATTTTACTTAGATCACATTGATGAGACAAATACATGGTTACCATATGAAGCCACTCCCCTATTAATATACCCTTCAGAAAAGCATCTCTGTCTTCAAAACAACATTGCACTTATTACACCAGAAAAAGAATTGCAAATTGCCAGCAGACTAGGAAGCAACAATGCTACACCACCATTCCAAACAGTAAAAAAAATCAAACTATAACAAGCTATAAGTTTACAGTTGAGCTACCTAAGGGATCAAGTCAATGTAATGGGGATGTATACTCAGAAAGCACTCTCTTACCAATATTTAAGGTCTGTGTGCTGAACAACAGCTGTACCACACAAAAATTATAATCTTAATTTCCTCATTCAGTCATTTCTTTCATTAAAGAAGTAGGCTCATGCATTCAATAAAACTGGAACGATCTCAAGGCACCTGTGAAAAAAACTTGCACAGAATGTTTTCTGCTCCTATCGCAGCTGCTTACTCCAGGCAACTAGAGCAATTCATTGATGCTTTCTCCAGCCACCAAAATAACAACAACCAAGCCTTAATCCCAAAATTTTAGGGTCAGCTATGATCTTGAACAGACTACTCAGGGTCAACCATGCGTATTCTTTTTCACAATTCTATTCAATCTGAATTCTGAAGTCATACTCTTTGTTACTTTCTTACTTACTCTCATCATAAAATGATCAACCCATTTCAAGTGAGTCTTGCTCATCTTTTTATCAATAGGGGCCACCCCTATCTATAAGAGAATTTCCTCATGTCAAATCCTATTTTTCCTTGTATTTCAACTTATTTATCTAACGTTCGCCTTCCAGCTATTTCAGCTATACTCATTTATGAATATGTTGCTTCTTGCTTCATAACAGCCCAACATTTATTGCAATTTAACCTAGTTGATCTTATAGAAGTCTTATAAAATTTTCCTTTTAACTTAATAGGTATTCTAGGATCACACCATACTCCTGATGTGTTTCTCCACTTCATCCACCATGCTCTTGTCCGACAATTCAATCTTTCCATCTTTATCAATAAATGGTCCAAGATATTAAAGTACTTGTTCTTTGCTTTATCTTGATCATCAAGTCTTATAGCCCCTTCATCTTTGTTTCTACTTTTACTTAATTTACATTCCATGTACTTTGTTTTAATCCAACTTAATCAAACGCCTTCAGATTCTAAATCATCATGTCAAATTTCTAACTTAACATTAACTTCACGTTTAGTTTCATCTACAAAAACAATATCATCTACAAGAAGCATATATCAAGGAACTTCCTCTTGAATTGATTTAGTAAGCTTATCCATCACCAGTGCAAGATATATGGACTTAATGCTAATTCTTGATGCAAACTTAGAGAGAAGGAAACCTCACCCAAGATGTCTCCACCAATAAGATAAAAATCCAATGGACATCTTCAAAGAGACATCTTCCATTTTCAATAACTCCAACAGTACTGTTAAAGGATCTAAATGAAATAGGAGAACCAATGTGAAACATAAGGCCATTATATAAACCATCAAAGTCACCGTAGTCTTCCATTTTAATCTCAGAATCTACACTGTGCCATACCCATCCAGAAGAGTCCTTGTAAGACAGTGACCTTCCTGACTACCCCAGAAAAGTCACAACATTTCTCCTTCAAACATACACTACTTTTCGAACTCCCAGAAATAAGTTCAATAATAAAAAAGCCCTTTTATAAGAGTTCAAATGATCACTAAAATCTCTAAATATCTAAGAATCCAACAATTTTCACAACCAACCAATATATCATATTATTCTAAAGAAGCGATGTGTCAGCTGCTATTCCGATTCTACTACTTAATAGATTAAAGACTAACTTCTCAAAACCTAATAACATCGCCTTAGTCTCATCTCATGACATGGCACAAAAACAAACTAGAAGGTATCTTTACAGGTCCGTAGTGAAACTGATAACCACACAGGCTAAAAAATAGCAAGATGAGGAGCAAGCACAGAACGTAGCATGAAATGGTTGGTGAAGTTCATTACAAGGTTGATCCCCATTCCATGAGAGATTCAATAGGTATATAGCAATTATACAGGCTAAAATATCATACTAAGAGAGACCAAAAGATTGAACAAAAACCTAGAGCCTGCTTAAGAGTAGAGTTCTAGAATAAAGCAACATATAAACCTTAAACTTAGGATATCAAAGGGACCCATGAGCATTATTTAATGCCAGTTACAAAGTCTAGTTAGAAAAACAAAATGTAAAATTCCAGACCCATACAACCATTGAAAAGAGACAAAATACTTGCCTATGAAGTTCAAATCAGCATGGCTTCTTGTCACATGGCATGGTCACCATCATTTCTTCAGATATTCCAGGGTCATTTCAATGCTTGAAGCAACTTCTTTATCATGGAAGTGGCCAGAATATTTTGACCACTGAAAGAGTTTAAAGGATTACAATACAAATAAAGAATGAGAAGCTTCGCAATGACACGAGATAGCTGAACTGCAACTCCTGGATTTCAACACCTGTTTGTAGAGGGAAAGAGGGAATATACCATGACAGAACATTCATGAGAAGGCTGTCCACGAAAATCTACCTCCTTTTCTATGGATATACATATTCAACCTCCATTGTGCCATCCTACATCCAATATCATCCAGATCCAACCAATCCTTCATAACCTTAAAATCTGCTTCCAATAAAACTAGCTAAATTTAGAAGCATGCTCCATCTTCCATTTTGGGTACAAAGTTCCATTTCCAAACTAAATTTGATCAGGCATAAAAAATTCCATATCCCGCTAAACCTCACTCATCTTTGGAATTGTATAAAACCTAACTTGGCTATTTAAACTGTCAGGATCGATAACCAAGAACGGTATATTAGCATACATAGAATTATATCTTCTCCATCCAAAACAGCTTTAATCAAACCCCATGGAACTTAGTACCATAGTACCATAAAGTTTAGTGCCCTTTGGTACACTGTCAACTCATGCTAACCACACAACACCACCCCATGGATGACGGATAATCATAAAAGACAAAAACAGAAATCCAACATTGCACCAAAGAATTACTAAAAAGATTGCCACTTTAGATAAGCCGAAAACACTCCCACCATTGATTCTTCTAAGCTACCTTAAGTAAATAGGTTTTGACTAACAATAAATGCAAGGGACAATTACTTTGTATTCAATATACAATCTAAACAAAAGAAAGATGTTTGGTTTACCTAGCTGTGCAATCGCTAAAATCCACTGTGGTGACATATTTAAGATACTAAAACAGTGCTACAAATTTCATCCAAGGAAGAAAACTTCACAAAAACATATGGAAATTGACTCCTAATCACCAAATCTACAGATGATAGAAGCCTGAATATCTCCAAAACATTATTTCCTAGCAATCCAACCAAAAGATTGTTCCTGGGCTTGTTAAACATTTATTTATAAACATTGCACTGCGAGATACATGTCATTCTGAAATCACTGTTCCTGATTAGTGTAGTACGCTCAACACATGCTTGAACTGCATATCTAGAAAAGGCAGTTGTTAATGGGAAACCACAGTACATGAGCACTCCCAGTGCAAAAAGTGTTTCCCATGGCAATAAGATCTGTTCATCATTTTCTATAATGAAAAAATGTCAATCTAACTCTATAATATCCAAATGAATATGAACTCCGGATTCTATTTTCCCAAAGAGAATGACATGCATAACAATATAACAGGCGCTCTCCTCCAAGGTCCAGGAAGCATTACTTAATATCTTCAGTACAGACTTCCAAGGAAAAAAACAAATCACACCTAATAAACCAAATACCAAATCACAAGTTGATGACACCTCAAATGCATTGTCCATGATGCAAACCATAAATCACATTAGAACTTCAAAACAAAGAATCAACTACAACAGCAGATCAGATTATTTTTCCGCAGTCAGGCAACATGACGTATCTTTCCTGTCCATTTCCATATGATTCTAATAGAATTCATCCTCCAGACACACCAAATACAGCCAAAATTTGAAATTCGTATATTTGTGATACAATACCACAAAATTCCAAAATGATAAGCTTATAGACAACAAATAAAAATAAAATTAATCAACAAAAAGTGCCCAGAAAAAAGAAGACAACAAGACAAGTTATAATGGTAATAAGAAGACAGAAACTATCAGCAAAAGATAGAACCAGTTATTCCAATACTATACTTTAAAGCAACATTAAAACCTTATAAACGCTAGATCAGGATGACTACGAATGTATTCAGATAAATTACTATTGATCTGGCATCCACACATAACTAACAATGTTTTCGGATAACGGAGATCGAAAGAGACAGGTAAGGCATCACTCCATTCGAAAAGTAATCACCCAAATCTCAACGACGAGTCATGCGAGGCTTCTCAGGTCCTCCCCATGCAGCTGGACCCGGACCATACAGAGGACCTTTGTCAGCGGCACCCTAGAAAACAAAACAGTTAACATAAAGAAACCAAAATAAACATGAAGAACCTAATAAGGTAATTAAATGACCACAAAACCCAATAAATATAATCCTCATCATGTGAACACACATACCAGATGAGCTCCATATCCATCCCCATAAGGATTAGGGAAAACACCGTCTGAGCTGCTAAATTTCATCCCATATGGTCCACCTGCAAAAACCATAAATCATTAAAGATATTGAAAGCAAGAGAACAATTAAAGTTTGGTTTAGTGAAAAAATCATAGACGACAGTTGTTCCCAACTAGTAAGACACCAGTTTCTCTAACTTCAACTGCTCAAAAACCAATCTTAGCATACGAGCAAACAAACATAAATTGAGCATGGTACCACCATATACAAGGGCTGTAGAGAAGTACTGCTAATCAGTTCATCAGGTCTAAATCTATAAGGATTTCTACTTCCCAAGACAGATAGATAATAGGATCATCATCTATTTCTTTGGGCATGTATGTGCATGAGAGAGACTTATAATCAAATGAAGAAAAAAAAAAAAAAAAAAAGGTGCATTAGAGAGAGAGAGAGAGAGGCCTAAACCAACCAATGCTACACTGACAAGGAATCTGATGTTTCCACATATGGAGGAGAATCTTAATATACGAAGGCAGGTAAATTACCGAAAATAGAAGAAGATAATGATCCCGGAAATTGGGAAAGTCATAGAGAATGTGCAAAAAAAAAAAAAAAAAAATTTGTAAAGAGAGACCCCAGGCTATGGTAATAAGAATAAGTTCTCCATCCATGATAGGAAACAAGACAATATTATTCCTCTGCAAGCTGTAACATGTACACACTCTCCATTGTTTTCCTCATCAAAGATGTTTCAATATTTCCAACCCTCTTTGTCTCTTCCCATATAATAAATGAGAAAATAATTGGAAGTTCACATAACAAAAGTAATTGTTTCTTTACTCCTCAGTACCTTCTATATTTATGTATAAATTCAAACATGGAATGCCTTCATACTTTTATGCTTGGATAGTGGTTGAGTTGTTGCATGAGAAAGAATATTCAATTATAACATATTTATGTATTCCAAGTAGAACCACTAACGTTTTTACTGAGATGTTTTGTTGTGTGCAACAATAGCAAAGACAATTATAAAAATACATGCTTATAGGTAGGATGAAAAGCAAGAGAGCTTTTTTATAGCAAGTGGCCCAACATCCACACAATGTGGACTGTGGACCTTTTTTTTCTTTTCTTTTTTTCGTCAATTGCAGCTAGGCTATTTTGTAAGTCTAAAAAATAACAACAAAAGGCTAAAACTGAGACTCCATAAATATAGGTGCAAAATGCATCTACTAGGATATGGGTGTCCATAAAGAGACCACTGCATGTAATACATTATCACAATAAAGTTCCAAAGATCCAATGAAAAATCTAACTTGTCCCTAGAGAAAGGTGAGATAGAAAGATCATACCAGCACCCCATGGCCTACTATCAGCATTTGCAAGTTCTGCACGTAGCTTCTCAACTTCACGGGCCATGGAAACCAAGTTCTTCTCCATTGTCTGTCTCTGTTCCATCAGCTCAATGTTTGCCTTTTTTTCATAATCAAGCGCAGCTCTACAGAAAAAAGTCTTCAATTAATATGCAAAGTTCAAGCTAAAAGTTTACATACTACAATAGGCTTTAGGATGAGAAAAGAAAGCTTCATAGGTAGCCTAAAGCACAGACCTAGTATGCATAACCTCCTGGTGCAGCCCATCAATCTCCAACCTTAAATGAGGAATATGTTGATTATCAGCTTGCAATTTTGAAAGGTCTTGTGTGAGGCTCTGAACTTTCCCTGAAAGCTCCTGCCTAAGGCTATTCAGCTTTTGAACTTCCGAGCGAAGTTGTACAGCCTCATTTTTCAATGGTTCAGTAGCTCGAAGATCAGCCTCAAGCTTCATGGTTTTCTCCCTAAACTCCCTAGAGCGCATTTCTTGTTCTGCACGAATGTCAGCAATGATGAGATTCATGCGGTGAAGTTCCTCCTTGGTAGCGCCAAGTTCACGATGCAGTGCCATACGGTCTTCAACCAGCCTTCGATTATCACCCAAGAGCCTTCGGATCTCAGTGTGCTGCATTTCAAGCTCTTCCTCCAATAAAGCAGGATGAGGAGGAGGCCTCGGCATTGGAGGACCCCGGATGAAAGGTCCTTCAGGTGGGTAACCACGACGGTCATTAAATGCTTCACGGGGAACACGGTTTCTTCCTGCCATACCAAATTATCCTAAAAAACACCAAAAAGAAAAGGGGAAAGGGGGATGTTTAGGTTTACAAAATACTGGTATAATACAGCTATAGCATTTTACAAAATTTACCACTCTCAATCAAGCTTAAATAAAATGAGTCTTTCTATAATTGCACGATCATATATGCACCCTAAGAATGTAATTTAAAACGAGCACACTTAAAATAAATCACACAATTGAATTTACATCATAACACGCACATATCCGCCAAAAAAATATTTCCCAAGGCAAATCCAAGAAAAAAAAAAAAAAAGGCAACTTTCTAGGGAACTTTACCATACCAAATGCTCTTCCATAAAAACCCCAACTAAAACCTAACGAGAACCTCTGGTAACCTCATTAAAAGAACCCACATCAAACTTATGGTTGCAATTGAACTTCCAAACCTCCTATTAATCCTGTTGGAAGCTCAAAATTTAATATACCCATAAGAATCTATCAATTCTAACTACCAAACCTTATAAGCACGAAAAACCTAAACATACATGCATACATATAAATTCAATTTGAGTTTGAGACCTAGATCCATAAGAGAACCTATTGATTCAAGCTACCAATCCTAAAATCATGAAAAACCCCCATAAACATGCATACATAATTACACATATTCGCTTTGAATTTGAGACCTAGATCCATAAGAGAATCTACTGGTTCTAGCTACCAACCCTCAAAAGCACTTTGAGTTTGTGACCTAGAGGACCAAAAAATCCACTAATTTCAGCACCATCCAAACTACTACTGCTCTCATAGAATTCGAATTATTTGATTCCATTGAATTAAAGATCCCTAAAAACACACACACACACGCACATATGAGCAAACTTTCCCCTCTGTTTTCTCGGTATCCAAACACAAATTTACCAACCCAACAACAAAAACAACAACAAAATTCGAAATTCACAACCTTTGAAAACCCTAATTCACTTACAATACATCTACATATGTTATAATTCAAAAAAATTATTAAAAAAACAAAACAAAAACTATTAAATAAAAAAATTAAAATAAATAGAAGAAATTCGAACCTGTTGAAATTGGTGTAGCTGTGAGAACTGAGAAGGGACTGTGAGAAAGAATAAAAATAAATTTTGAAATAGAAAAATAAAATAAAAGTCAGAGAAAGAAAAGGGTTTTGAAGGGAATCGAATTTTCTTGTGAATGTTGCTTGGATTGTATTGTGTTGTGTTGTGTTGTGGTATTTGCCTATTTGGAGCTGGCGATGGAATATCTTAAAGCGGCGTCGTTTTAGGGTGTATACTATTGTGTTTGTATACTTGGATGGTGGGCATTGTTTGCCAAATATTAAATTTTTGCAAAAGAATATATTAGTGGAAAGCCTACCCCAAAAGTTAATTTGTTACATAGGGTCTGTTTGGATAGCGCTTATTTTGCTGAAACTGAAAACTAAAAACTGAAAATACTGTAACAAAATAATTTTTAAATGTGTGAATAGTACCGTGGGACCAATTTTAATGAAAAAATTGATAAAAAATGGAGTTTGTGGGATCCGTGAACAGTGCACAAGTGCACTGTTTACAGAAGACCGGGTCAACAATTGCGGCTGGGAAAAAAAAAAAAAAAAAAAGAGAAAACGCAGACGCAGCACATTTAATCTTTATCCAAACGCCCTCATAGCCTCTTTTGTTAGCAAGCTCAAGTTTCAAGTAGATAGCCACTTGCATGGATCGTCTAATTGAAAATACTACATCAGACGATTCGCATGAGAAGCTATCTATTTAGAACTTAAATTTGTTAAACTCGATTTTGACTTGAAACTTGAGTAAAACTCAAGTTCCAAAAAGGGTATATAGCAAACTAACTTCGAGTAGAGGATTTTTATTAATATATTTTTTGCAAAAACACAAAATTTAGCAAAAAATAGCTTTGATTGCGAAATAAATGTGTGCTCACTCCTTTATATATATATATATATATATATATATATATATAATAGTTAGTTTTCACTAATTAAATTCAAGGTCTACTCGCTTTCATGTGAGAAGAGGGATTATGCATTTAGTTTGTTTGGTTCAAATACTTGTGAGGAAATTTAGGACTGAGTTTGAGACCTTAAGGTAATTCTAGTTTAAAAAAGTTGAGCTCTAAACCAGTTCAGAGTTATTTTCCTCCAACCTATTATATGAAGATTGAAGAAACCATCTATATGTATTTTTAGTCATATAACTTGTAAGAACCAAATTTGAGCTCGTAGCCCATTACGTGGATGGACCTAAGCCCAAAAAGCCCAAAACAATAAATTACTAGAGAATGGGTTGGAAAACTGGGCTTTAATTGATCAAACAAACATTTGAATAAATTCAGATGATAAGAGAATGAAAAGTAATAGGGTTGTATTGAAGAAAAATAGTCCTCAGCAATGTTCGAGGTGCACTGTTCTTGTATATTATTCTCAAATTGGGTTACAAGTTTGGTTCCTGAATGCTACAATGTTTCTTCCTCCAATTCTTGATCCCCTAGTCTAGTTGCTCCCTTCTTCATTTATACCCCCTTCATTCTCACTTCCACCTTCCAAGTGCATGCTAGATAGTTAGTCTGGATACTTGTCCCATCATCTCCTTCTAGTAATCTTCATGTAGTAGCTGTAAAGCTGTAATCTACTGTCCAGGTATTACCTCCACATTAATGTAGTCAGGGTGTTAACTGCAGTGCATTTAATACGGAGGTAGCAGCTTTCCCTCTTAGATATTTCAGGGCATTGCCCTGTTCACCATTCTTTCAATGCTTATCAACACCGACAAGAATCCTTGGGACTTCATCCCGAGTGACTGACACCCTTTTTGGACCTGGGCATTGGTTAGCTGAGGATGAATTTATCCTCGGCCTATCCCATGAGCCGTTATGGTCAAAGTTAACCTCTATTTACCAATATAGCCTTCTCTAAATAAGATTCCTCATCCTCGGATTGGGCCACAGACTCGTAACAAGAGCAAACGATGAGCTCCCGGGCCCAATATCCTTACATAACTTTTTTAATAAATCTTATGAGTTGTTTAAATAGTACACACGAATAATCTTATAAATTGTCATGTAGTGTGTTAGAAAAGATAGCTTCAAACTAGTTCATTTTGGTTTTGGAATGATTGCATTGGTACTTAAGGTTAAATTTCTACTTATTAAGGCAATGACTTATTCCACCTACTCATTTGACTCAAAAGATTATTGTGGTTATGACCCATCTAGACTATTGAGTTCGTAAAATTGACTTAATATATTGAAAATATTGTTTTAAAAAAGAATAAAGGAAAATAATAGAATGAGTGTAATCGAAAATCTTTTTGTTTATTACTCTCTTGTTAATAAAACCATAAACTAAAATAAAATAACATTTCGTTTAGGATAAAAGAATATGATAGATTGAAAAGAAATTTTAAATAATATTCCTTTCATATCCTTATGTGAGAGTTTATATAAGATGAAGTGTACATCTCCATCTTCCCTAAATAAAATTCAAAATTAAGTAAAATCAGAGAAAAAATATTACTAATTTATGAAGATTTGGCCCAAATACTCTTAATGCCCCTTATAATTAGTAAAAACCTATGGGTTCCAATTAGTTCAATTAGTAAAGTTTTTTATGGTTGAATAAGAGATTTGAGGTTTAATTCTCGTCTAATGAGCAATCATTAGTTTAGGAGAGGACGCCATAAGTTAAACCTCTCTTAAAAAAAAACCATAAATAATGCCTAATTTTATTTCTTCTAAAAAAAAAAACAAAAAAACAAAAGAAAAAAAGCCTTATATTATCAATTTTTTTTTCTTTAGTCCTAATTTGCCTCATTTTCCTTTAGACCTCATCCATCTCTCTACTACTCTTTCCTCACATTATTGCTTTTCGCGCCATCTTTATGCTTTCTCTTTGGAGGCTCCTAGATGACATTTTTTTTAGGTAAATATTAGTATGTGTTTGTGAATGGGAGTTGTTTATATAAAGATTTGAAATTGCAAGAAATTTTAATGATTTATTGTAAGTTAAACAACCAAATTTTTTTTCTCACTCATTTTCAAATCCCAACCAAATTCCCAAAAACAAGTCATTTTCCAAAAAAAAAAAAAATCCATCAAGACAAGTGAAGCAAGAAGATGAAAAGATAAACCATAAAAAGTCTTACCTAAACTCCAATTTCCCCAACTATTGTGAATTATATATATATATATATATATATATATAAAATTTTAATACCAAATTTTGTTTGCATATTAACTTATTTTGTTTGCATATCATACTCTAATAATATGCAAACAAAATTTGGTATTAAAAAAAAAAAAAAAATCAACTGTCATAAAATACGACTATACGAGTACCCTTTAGGCCCAAGCTATTGTATTAAAGACGCCGTCTTCAAAAAGCTTAAAATTCATGGTGGCAAGCCCATCCAAATAATCAGAAAGTCTTAGCCTAGCTAGCTAAAAAGGCTGGGCTTCTTTTAGCTGAAGCAGAATAGGATAAGTTTAGAGATGAGCTGGAATTTGGCTGGGTTGCTGAAGTAGGTGATTGCTTTAAAATATCACCTAGTCTACTGATTCAAAAAATTTATAATTTATATATATATATATATATATATATATATATAATATATGTTATAATTGATGCACAATAAAAATAGCATTAGTGAGAAATGATGTTACACACCAAATATAATTTGCCACCTTAGAAATTTGTGAAAAAGATTGTGAATTTTTTTCTTCTAGAACTACTCTTTAAATAAAATAGGTTACAAATATTATGTGTCTGTTTGGAATTCGCTTATTTTGCTAAAACTGAAAACTTTTAACTGACAATACTGTAGATAAAAGTAAATATTAGTTGAAATAGTATAGTGTAACTCATGAATAGTACCTGTAAGGACCAGATTTGAATTCCTAGTCCGAAATGTGAATGTACTTAGGTCCAAAAAACCCAAAATAATGAATTTGTAGAGAAATGGGTTATAAAACTGGGCTTTAGTCAATCGAGCAGCAGGTTAAGTAGGTTGGAGTTAAGAGAGTGAAGATAGACAAGTACGGAGTGAAGAATAAATGTCCTCAGCAATATCCGAGGAGACTAGTTCTTATATAGCCCTGTTAAATATGGTTACAAGCTTAATTCTAGATTGCTACAGTGTTTCTTCTTCTGTTTTTCGATCCCTCTGTCTCATTGTCTCCCCCTCATTTTATACTCATTTTCCTTTTCATCCCTATCTTTCACGTGCATGCCAGATGGTTGGTGTTGATACTTATCCCATTAGCACCTCCCATAAGTCTTCATGTAGTAGCTATAAGACTGAAATTCACTGTTTAAGTATCACCTCCACATTAATGCGACCAGGGAGTTAGCTGCAGTTCATTTACTGCGAAAGTAGTAGCTTTCTCCTAAGATATTTTAGAACCCTTCTCTGTCCTAAGCTCCCATGGTGCTTATCTGTATCAACCGAGTGTTTCCGTAACGTTCCTTCAGATAGCAGACCACTCTATAGACCTTAGCCTTGATCAGCCAAGGTGGCTCTTATTCTCGGCACAATCCCCTGGGCCGTTATGATCTAAACTGACTTCTCCGTTTGCCAACATGGGCCATTTTAACAGCGTTTACCCCCCTTTCGGACGCCTTTAGTCCTTGACTTGGGCCTTAGGTCCATTATATACCCAAATAATGGGTTTCGGGGCCTAAGGCTCCCATAATACCAAAAAGTACAATGAGTTCTATAAATAGTAGCAAAAATAAGTTGAATAGTAAAAATAAGTTGGTAAAAAATAAGCTAGCCAAATAGATACTATAAATTCTACAACACAAACATTATAAAATTGCAAAAAAAAGGTCTAATATTTATTTATCAAGGAGTTGTCCGAGGATGAGGAATCTTATTTAGAGAATGTTGTATTGGTAAATAGAGGTTAACTTTGACCATGCTCATGGGATAGGCCGAGGATAAATTCGTCCTTAGCTAACCAATGTCGAGGTCCAAAAAGGGTGTCAGTCACTCAGGATGAAGTCCCAAGGATTCTCGTCGATGTTGATAAGCATTGAAAGAATGGTGAACAGGGTAATGCCCTGAAATATCTAAGGAGAAAAGCTACTACCTTCGCATTAAATGCATTGCAGCTAACAACCTGACCGCATTAATGTGGAGGTGATACCTGAATAGTAGATTACAGTTTTACAACTACTACATGAAGATTACTAGAAGGAGATGATGGGACAAGTATCCAGACTAACTATCTAGCATGCACGTGGAAGGTGGAAGTGAGAAGGAAGATGGTATAAATGAAGAAGGGAGCAACTAGACTAGGGGATCGAGAATTGGAGGAAGAAACACTGTAGCATTTAGGAACCAAACTTTTAACCCAATTTGAGAATAATATACAAGAACAGTGTACCTCGGACATTGCCGATGACTATTTTTCTTCAATACAACCCTATTACTTTTCATTCTCTTATCATTCGAATCTATTCCAATGTTTGTTTGATCAATTAAAACTCAGTTTTCCAATCCATTCTCTAGAAATTATTGTTTTGGGATTTTTGGGCTTAAGTCCATCCACGTAGTGGGCTACAAGTTCAAATCTAGTTCTTACGATATTCCTTGTAAACCAATTTTTAAAACTTATAATTTTATTTATTAAGTTATTTAAGTGGTACTAATCACATTTATTGTACACTGATTTGTAAACCTTATGTAATAAAATTGGTATTAAATTTTTTTTACAAGTGCTAAGTAAATATATTTAAATTCAGGTTTGAATTTTATATATATATATATATATATATATATATATACACTCACCTGCCATCACCTGCCAACAATAGTTACAATAAACCACCATCTCTCTCATAAATTTTATCATTACTAATTTTATAATTTTTTATTTTCCCGAAACTCCCATTTCCAAAGTTCAATGAAGACCACATATTCTCAAAAAAATCTACCCGGCATTTATTTCTTCCTCCCTCTTTTTTTTCTTCTTCTGTGTATTTTCCTCTTTGTTTCCTCATTCTACAACTTCCAGTTTATGCATTGAGAGAGAGAGAGAGAGAGAGAGAGAGAGAAGGGGGCAGTACCTATGGAATCGTAGAGCTCTTGTAGGGGAGAGAAAAAATTCATAAGAAGAGAGAAGCAACTGAGGGGAGAGAAAGGCAGTAACTATAGAAAAACTATAGTAGAAAGAGATTAAAATTTTTGAGAGGAGGGACAACTCGTTTGGTACAGGAGTTTAAACACATATTTTTAATTTTTAAACAACATTAAACGCATTTTTACATACTTTTTCATCTATATATTTTCAAAAAAACTGAAAACTATTATTTAAACACAGGTATCAAACATGCTTATTTCAAAGGGGAGGGAGAGAGAATTTTTGGGAGAGAAATGAAAATTTTGGAGAAGCAGGTAATAAGGAATTTTTTGGAAATTTTATTAATAGTGTGTGTCATTAGGTGAAGGAATAGAAATTCATACGTTTTTGTAAGAAATGACTATTCCTCATTTTAAGGAATAACTATTTATAATGAATGATTATTCCTTATAATAAAAAATATAACAAAATAACCATATAACTAAACTATAGGAATAACTATTATATTACAGTATCTATTACAGTCTACTAAACGTGCCTCAAGAGTTGTGTTTATAGTTTAAATATTAATTTTTACTCTTTTTTTTCATCTTGCTTTATCATGTAATTTCTCCAAAAATGTGAGCTTACCCCCTTTTTTTTAGGAAAAAAAAAAAAAACAAAACAAAACGTGAGCTTACTTCTTTCACTATCTACAATCACATGGACCTAAAAATAGTCATGTAGAATAAAAACATTTTTCAAAAATATAAAAAGAGTGGCAAATTATTACCTTTCAAATTTTTAACATTTCTCCCCATATTTCCTTGTAGTCTTGTAGATCTTATTTTTTGTATTTTTTTTTTCTTCATATATCTCAAAATTTGATGTAAATTAAAAAATAAAATCTCAGATACATAAGCAAGCATAAAACTATGGCCTTTCAAAGGTATTGGGTTGAAAATTATTTTAAATTTATTAAGGCAAAGGTTTCAATTTGCTTACATAGCTATCTTTTGTAACGAAACGATCAAAATATGTAGGAGCATTACAAAACAAATGCAATAAGGAAGTTTTAATGAGTTAACATAAACCAAAATTTGCCGCCCCTAAAAAGTCGGAAATAGTAAAAATAGGTTGAGTGGACATGGGATTGATCATTGGTGGAGAGGGAGACAAAGTTGTTGAGTACATGGATAACACAGCCCAAGTTTTGGGATTGATTTTTATGCTATCTATGTTGTATCATTAACATTAAACTGAGTACGTGTGAAAGGTTGGCAGTGAACTCTAGGATCTGCTGGTTTTTTTTCCCTCATTGTTTTTTATTTGATTTTTCTCTCTTTTCTTTTCTTGGGAGAAGTGAGAAAGTTTGGAGGTGAAGTTAAATTTGGTATGAAGTAAAAAATTGGGTACGAGATGGGTTAATTGATAATGGTGGCCAACAGTGGTTCATTGTGGCAAGGAAAAAGTTTACTTTCAAATCAGTTTGGAGAAAAATTCTTTCAACCTATTATATAACGATTGATAAAATCATCCACGTGTATTTTTAGTTACACAACCTATTTAATAAGTTATATAATTTGTTTAAATAATACATGTGAGTGATTTTATAAATTACCAAGTAATGAGTTAGAGGAGATTCTTCTAAACTAATATAGAAAAAATCTTTGCCTAGGTGGTTATGGGTTTAATTTGGATATGGGTTTGGAGATTGTGGTTGGAGCAGAATAGAAGATATCGGTGATGGGCCTGATGGCAAACAAAGAGAGAAATGGAAAAATAGAAAAAAGCTAGTAAAAATACAAACAATTCAAAAAGAAAGAACAAAAGTTTTTGGGTAAATTACACCAACCTCCCTTGAGGTTTGTATAAATGTAATAATTTACCGTTTACTAATGGAATATTTCATTAAAAAAAAAAGATTCATATTAATTTATGCATGTTTAAGGGAGAACAGTTGAAGGGCCACTTCATCCATAGTTTTGGTAATAAGAAATATTCCGTTAATAAAATAATATTTTGAGATTGCATGGACTTAACTATTACATTTATACAAATCTTAGAAGAGTGTCATTTTTACTAAACATTTGGGAGATTGTAAGAGCATTAGCATTAGAGAATGCTAATGTCATATCTAAGGACAATTTGACATTTTAAGCCTTAAAATCATTTGCATCAGACAATTGTAAACACAACTATTGCAAAATTTTTTGCAATAGTGCTACAGTACAATTCTAAACATAGAATTGTACTGTTCACAATATTGTAAAAAAATAATAATATTTTATTTGGAAGAAAGCTGAAAATGAGAGAGAGGAGAGAGATGGGAGAGAAGATATAATTTTGAGATATATTATTTTATTATGTAGATATATTATTTTAATGAGTAAAAGAGGAAAATAGAAGTTTGGGATGTAGAGGTATTGTAAAATGGTATGGTATAATAATAAAGTGGCTTTTTAGAATTGTAAAATAGAGTAGCATTAGAATTTTCCAATGCTAATGCTCTAATTTTGTCAAGCCTTAAGGGAGGGTAGTATAACTTATAATTTTTTTCCAAAAAAAGGCAAAAAATGTAAAGAAATCTTGGTGTGGTTAAAATGATGTAAATTTTATTTTTAAATTATGTTGTTTTAAATTTAGTTAACATTGAACAATCATGTCATTAATAGGGATTGATAGAAGGACACCCATTAAAAATGATATTAAACAATAGAGTCTAAAATAAAAAATTTTTGTAGGGGCACGTTTTTTAGCCCAAGCCCAAAATGTAAAGGTATATAGGCTCAGTGAGTCCAGTACAATAAATTTGATGAGAGTGTGTTAGAGAACTAGGCTCTAATGAATTAGAAAACAGCTAGAATGGGTTTAAAAGATAATTAAACGAAAGTAAGAAGGATTGATCCAAATAAATTCGCTCTCGGTATGGTCCGAGGAGGTAAGTTCTAATATAAACCAATTGAATAGATTCTTAATACAACTTTGATTGCTACAGTCTTTTCCTTCTCTATTTTTCGATCCCATCTTCTCCAGGGGTCCCTTGCATTATATATCCCTCTTTTCACGATCTTGGCCCTCCATTTGTTGATCATCTAGGCCACTATTTAAGTACTTGTCCCATCGGACACTCTCTCTGGCCTTCTGTGAGTTGGGATAGCCTAGGCAGCACTGTTCAGGGGTCTTCTCCATATAAATGCGGCCAGAAAGTTAGCTGCAGAGCATTCAATGCGATGTCGGCAGTTTTTCCCTTAATACCTCTGAGCCCCCATCCCTCTTGTATGTTTGTAATACATGCCTCTGTCAGTAAAACCTCCTGGAAGGTCACTCTAATCGACATGATATACTTTTGATCTATGCTCCGTTCATCCGAGGAGATACTCCTCCTCGGATCACATTCTCTAGAATTTCTGCTTGCATCTTACTCATAGGATTCTAAGCTTGATACCTTCACTACTGTTTATCCGTCCTCGAACCAACCAGCGTTCTCGGCCAAGGCCTAAGGCCCAATATACAAATTTGGGCCCTTACCCCTACAATAGCCCCTCAAAACTCCGGTTTTTCCCCTCTTATCCGAGGAGAAAATGTGGGGTTTTGATTTTTAAGAGCCAAGGCCATTCATTTCTTTAGTTTGCACGTGTGGGAGTATGGTTTTGCGCACCCCATAACAGTCACTGACGCTTCGTAGCCCGCAATGCGTCATTAATTGCTCCAGGTGGCACTTTGTTCCCTGCATCCAACAGTGAGACGCAGATCCTACGGGGAACATTTCTCATTGAATTTTGAGCGGGATAACTCCCACTCAATTCCATCCCCTATATAAGGGACCTGGGGAAATCATTTTCCCTCATTTCACAAGTTTTCAAGCTCTCCAGAGATTCCCAGCTCTTAAACCTTCAAGGCTTCCTAAACTTCTAAAGTCTCCAAGTCTTTTCTTCTGAAAAATTCAAACCTCCAAGAAGTATCAAAAGCAACTAACATCCTTACTCTTATAAGTTTCCTTTTTTCTAGGTTATTTTCTCCTCGGCCTTCCATTTTTTACTTCCTTTTTCTTAAAAACTTCATCCATTTCTCTTTAGTTTGACCAAATGGGTAGGTTTAAGCACCTCGTAAACTCTGAAGTCAGTATGAAGGGTTTTAGAGCTAAGTATCGCATTCCGCAGGGAGTAGCCCTACGGTATTGTGCTCTAGACCAAATAGTCACACATAGGGAGGAAGAGGAGGTTGTCATTCCTATGATTGCTTTCATAGGAGGAATGACACTCCCCATGGGTAAGGTGCCCCAAGACTATCTGATTAACCATAGGTTAACTCCCCATCAGTGTGCCCCTAACCTATTTAGGGTTTTGGGTAGTGTGGACGCTCTCAACGAGCAGATAGGCTTGAGACTTACGTGGCATGACGTCGTTCATATGTATGAGTGCCACAAACTCAAAGGCGCGGGATATTACCTCAAGTCTCGGTCCGACATTGTTAAACTGATATAATGTCTTCCTAAGTCTAACAAAGGCTGATCGCCTTCGGGGAATGGTACGACAGTCTTCGATGCCCAACTTGGGAGGGAGATCCAGGTGGGGTACTTTAGGTTTAGGTCCCTTGGCATGAGATTTAGCCCCTATAGCTTTACTTCCTTTCAGTTTCAACACTTCGCTTTCCTCTGATGATAATTTTTATCAATCTAACCATGATTTCCTCGTCGGATGTTTTTACAGATAAATAGCATGTTGCCCCGAGACTCAGCCTGGTCAACATTTTGGCTCTCAACAAGTTACTGAGGTCTGAGGTTTTTGTGAATGAAGATGGGTAACTATGAGCCGTCCACTTAGTATTGGACTTTGAGCCCTTGTCAACCGTTCCAAGTTGTGGGCCAAGCAATAAGGGTGGGCGATCCCAGAATCCACCTGATCGACGTCTCACGGCCCGGTTTCCTAGCTCGAGAAGACCTCCCACTTGTTGAACTACCTCCCCAATACTCTCCCCAAGAGGTAGCTGCTTCGAGGAAGGAAACAGCCTCCTCGCGTCTATCCCTCGAGGCCGAGATTGACCAATTTCACTTTGAAGAAGAAGGAGAGGCGCTAGACAGGCCTGTGGAGCTCTCGGATTCAGAGGCGGAATTTGATAGGCTCTCCATAGCTCGTTCTCCCAAATTAGTGGTTGCTCGAGTTGATACTAGCTCTGAGGAAGAAGAGATGGCCTTAAATCTAAGAAGGAACCTTAAAGACTTAGTAGCTGGGAGAAAGGGGTTATCATCCAAGGATGCCCCGAATATCCAACTTCCTCCCAATCCTCCTCTTCCCCCTCTTCCTTCCCCCCTTCGGCCTACACCCCGACCCAAATTTGCAAAAGAAGAAGAGGAAGGGGAAAGAGATCGAGGAAAGGGAGATTGCCCCACCGAAGGACCCAAAACAGCAAAAAACAAGCAGAGAGAGGCAAAGGGAGACTTTGGTGGAGAGCAAGGAGGATTCTTTAGGGGCCGAGGTGCGCCACAGTGCATTTGGGCCCCTAGGTTAGAGCTGGACGGTGCCTTCATGCCCTGGGACACTTCAGTTTGGAACTTCCAAGGAGGGCATGTGTCACGCCCCAAACCCAAAAGGGTCCAAAGCGTGAGGGAAGAACCATTAAAAGCGAGTACATAGGAGAGATTTTTTTTTTTCCTCGACACATGATAAGAATAAATAACCATACTAAAATCTTCATATTACAAGTCAGAGCTCTACGACACACTTACAAACAATACAAACTACAATTCATGCGTCTCCAAATATACATGAAAATCTAAAGCTCCAAATAAATAAACATAAAATCACAATCCTCTCTAAGCTACGTAATCTCAACAGAAAATTCTAGGCCTATGGTGCCCGACGCTAACAAACCTCAAGAGCTTAACCTCCAGGAGAATTAGCTATGGCCTTGAATAATTTAGTAAATTGAGCACCAACAATTTATAGCACAAATCTCCCACCATCAGGAGTGACAGGTCTCTCACGCTCTTGGCGTTGCCTATGGCCATGCTCTGGAGTTGTAACCTCATCCACATGCCTTACTTTACGTGCTTTCTTTTTAGGAGGCATAGTGTACCAAAGTACTTATACCTATACCCAAGAAACAAGCAAGTAAATCACAAGGCAACATAGAATGTTAACATAGAAAAGATAGACAAGGGAAAAAAGGAATAGCAGGTGGAAGCTGAAACAAATGAACAAAATAAAGAATTCAACAAACCCCTAATGCTCTGACTTAAATCAAATTCAAAATCAATTCCTATTTATAAAGTCTACAGAATCATAACCTAAGCTCTGATACCATAACTGTCACACCCCAAACCCCAAAGGGTCCAAAGTATGAAAAAGACTTCTCAAAGAAGCTGTAAATTTTCCCTTTTTTAACAATTCAATCCACATAAATCATATCCGATACCAACATCAAGAATTATCATAATAATTTCATTGAATATACTCTCAATGTAAGTCAGAGCTCTAAGCAGTAATTACAAAGACCAACCAAACAATGATATGCCAATATAATAAATAAGGACAAAAGTCCAAAGAACCCCCTCCTTTTTCTTTTTTTTCTTTTTTTAATTATAAAAAGCTCCAAAAATCCATAAAACTATACATGTGAGGTTTAATGTATTGGGGAGAACATGCATTTGAAATAGGTTTGGGAAAAAACTCAACTAGCATCAAATAAAAATACATCATTCTTTGAGGTGACAAAAATCCTAACATTATCATAGAAAGATCAATCCATGTACTTTTATCATAAAAGAGCAAAAACATCCCAAGAGGACACTCAAAATCTTGAAACTCAACAAATAGGAATTTCAAAGAGGCTGTTTAAAACGCATTTTTCTTTAAAACCACTTTTAGAGAAAAAAAAAAGTAATTAACATGATAGCACCATACTTGATGGTTAGTAGTGTGTTAGACACCACGTGAGCTCAACGGGATCAAACAAATCCTCTAACCATCTATCATAAATAAAACTTGTCGAATTATGCTAAAGATAGTTGGTCAACAACTTGTCGTGCCACTCGTGGCCAGTGAGGTTCAACCAGATTGCGCCACCTAAAGTCAACAAAACCAACAATATTTGCTAACAGAAAATTTTCTTTAAACAAGTTCTCAAAATTTATAAACATGAAATTTGAAAACTTGATTCCTTTTTGTTCTCAAGATTCTTGAAAGTTCTGAGTTATTATTCCTAAAATTGTTCTAAGCAAACAAAAAGGAATCAAGTTTTCAAATTTCATGTTTATAAATTTTGAGAACTTGTTTAAAGAAAATTTTCTGTTAGCAAATATTGTTGGTTATGCTGACTTTAGGTGGTGCAATTTGGTTGAACCTCGCTGGCCACGAGTGGCACGACAAGTTGTTGACCAACTATCTTTAGCATAATTCGACAAGTTTTATTTATGATAGATGGTTAGAGGATTTGTTTGATCCCGTTGAGCTCACGTGGTGTCTAACAAACTACTAACCATCAAGTATGGTGCTATCATGTTAATTAGTTTTTTTTCTCTAAAAGTGGTTTTAAAGAAAAATGTGTTTTAAACAGCCTCTTTGAAATTCCTGTTTGATGAGTTTCAAGATTTTGAGTGTCCTCTTGGGATGTTTTTGCTCTTTTATGATAAAAGTACATGGATTGATCTTTCTATGATAATGTTAGGATTTTTGTCACCTCAAAGAATGATGTATTTTTATTTGATGCTAGTCGAGGTTTTTCCCAAACCTATTTCAAATGCATGTTCTCCCCAATACATTAAACCTCACATGTATAGTTTTATGGATTTTTGGAGCTTTTTATAATTAAAAAAAGAAAAAAAAAGAAAAAGGAGGGGGTTCTTTGGACTTTTGTCCTTATTTATTATATTGGCATATCATTGTTTGGTTGGTCTCTGTAATTACTGCTTAGAGCTCTGACTTACTTTGAGAGTATATTCAATGAAATTATTATGATAATTCTTGATGTTGGTATCGGATATGATTTATGTGGATTGGATTGTTAAAAAAGGGAAAATTTATAGCTTCTTTGAGAAGTCTTTTTCATACTTTGGACCCTTTGGGGTTTGGGGTGTGACAGCATGCAGGCTATGTTGCTGAAACCCTAGAGCAGCCATTTCTCCTTCCCAGAGATATGGATGCTTTTAGGCACTTCAAGTAGCCCGACCTATTCTTGTCCCTGAAGAGGGACCTTACCATGGTAAGTAATTTGACATATCTTTGAATTAAATGCTTAGTCGCTCTTTCATTCTTTCTCTCCTTTACATGGGTTTCCTCCGTTATTTTTATGCAAGTTATCCAACAAATTTTTATGATTGAGGAGTGGGTCAAGGACGCCCGTAATCAAGTTAGGGTGGAGGCCCACTCCCATGCTGAGACTAAGAAGTTACTAGGGGCTCTCAAACAGGAGCATACCGAGCTGTCTGAGAAATAAGTTGCCGCGGACAGGGCCCGTTCAAGTGCCAAGGCGGGTTTAAAAACAATTGAGAGACAGGCCGAGGACCAGTGCCAAAAATTGCACTTAATCGAGATAGACCTAGCCACCCAAAGATAGCTGGTCCTAGATCTCAAGGTTAAGCTGCAGAAGGCCAAGGATGCAGCTTGGGTGGTCAGAGAAGCTTCTGAGGCCGCGGAGACGGCATCCTGCGAATGTGGGGTGCTGGAAACGGAGACCCGGTTAGCTAAGGAGGTGGCAGGAGTTTGCAGGGACTACTGCGCTGAGACATGGGTAGAAGCGCTCAATCGGGCGAGAGTCCCTGCTGACTCCGAGCTAAGGAGGGTTGAGAATGTTTTCTTCTCGGAGGATATTCGAGAAGTCCCAGCGATGCTCCCTCCTCTCGTTGCTGATCCTCCCCCTCCTGCTGTATAGCTCCCCACTATCCAAGCCCCTACTCCTAATGCTAAAGTCTTGACAAGGGCTGGAAAGGGTAAGAAGGTTCAGCCACCGGTTAAGGCCAATCAATCCGAGGATGATCTCACAATCAAGGATGTGGTCTCCAAGGTCAAGGATGCGAAGTCTAAGTCTAAGGCTGGTGATGCCCACTCTAAGGTTGCTAATCCCAAGGACCTTCCACAAGCAAAGGCCTAGATATAGGATTTTCTTTTGTAGTTTTCTATGTGTGTATCTTTTTTTGTAATGGCATTCTACTATCAAACATAATGTATTTCCTGTTTTGTTCAATGAAAAGGTCTTGCTTTCTTCTCTACGTATTTTTACTTTATGTGTTATGAGCTTTGACAATATTGCAGACAGTAGTGAACTGTTGCTATTCTTTCTTTAATAAAAGTTAGCAGTAATATATTACTGATAATTCAAGTAAATTGAACAAGAGCTAGCAATAAAGAGCATCGTCACTTACTTTTGTTATGGGCAGACAACTTTCGCTCTAATTAACACTTAGATATTTATCTAAGAACATTAACTTACTTAAAGCTACTGATCCAAGGAGCTTAGCATAACCTAGGACCTGTTTCGACACTTGAGAAAAATGAATAGATGTTATGAAGTATTAATATACCCAAAGCATATGGTCTGTGGAGACAGGCATGACTAGGGTTCTGTTTAATACTTAGATAGAATGAGTAGATGTCATAGAGTGTTTAATTTCCCCAAAGCATGTGGTCCGAGGAGCCATGCATGACTAAGGTTCTGTTTAAACACTTAGAAAGATGTCACAGAGTGTTAATTTCCCCAAAGCATGTGGTACGAGGGGCCAGGCATGACTAAGGTTCTGTTTAAACACTTAGAAAGATGTCACAGAGTGTTAATTTTCCCAAAGCATTGGTTCCGAAGAGCTAGGCATGACTAAGGTTTTGTTTAAACACTTAGAAAGATGTCACAGAATGTTAATTTTCCCAAAGCATGTGGTTCGAGGAGCTAGGCATGACTAAGGTTCTATTTAAACACTTAATAAAAATGAACTGAAATGGATGTCATTAAGTATTAATTTTTCCAAAGCATGTGGTTTGAGGAATCAGGCATGTTTAATGTTCTGTTTAATACTTAGATAGATGATAATGAGAAGTACAATGTATTACATAACAAGTGAGAATATGACGAATGAAACTTTTATTAATAATAGTACATTTTCAGGTTGTTTACATTCCAAGGGTGTGGTATTACATGTTCATCTAGATCTTCGAGAAAATATGCTTCTATATCAGCCACCGAGGTTATGTGATATAGCCCATCCCAATTAGGCCCCAACTTTCCTCATGCTGGGTTCTTTGCAGTGCCTAGGACTTTCTCAACACCAAGTCTCCAAGCGCTAACGGTCTCAGCTTCACATTAGCATCATAACTTTGCTTGAGCTTGTGTTAGTAATATGCCAATTGAACCATTGTATTTTCTCTTCTTTCTTCAATAAAATCTAAGCTCTTTTCTAGCAATCCATTGTTGTCGCTTAGATTGAAAGAACTTGTCCTCAACATTGAGAAGATGGTTTCTAAAGGAATAACTGCTTCAACTGATGGAAAATAACACGCGTAGCAGAAAAATTTAAATGGATCTACTTCATTCACAATTGATAACATGTGCTATGTAAATTTCAGAATATATGATCAAGAGAGTGTACCTTGGTATGGTGAAATTCAAAAACGAAAATTAGAAGCACTTGGGAATACTTTTAATCTTCACTCCAATTTCACTTGATGCTCAAGAAGTGTGGTCTCTCAATCAATTTTGTATGTGTGTTCTAGAGAGAATAAAAAAAAAAGAGTCTCTTCCTCACATACATTCCATTTCATTCATTGTACATCAAATTCTGTATGTTTCTCTCTACATAACTGATTATCTAATTGGGCTAACCTTTTGAGCTTTTCCAATTGGGCTTTAGTGTGTGGCTTGGAGTGAGACCAAAAAGGAACAAATAAGACTCTAACTCCAATAGGCATTGGGCTTTTCTATCAACTCTTGACAAGTCAAAAGTTACCATTAACTATATTTAATACCACTATATGAATATAGTTGTACTCTAGGCCTTATTAATAAATTATATTCCAATACTTTATTGTACATGCAGCCCCTTCATAAAATATTTGTAGTAATACAAAGTCATGAATATAGACTGCCACTTTATGAATTACTACTGTAGGGACTCCAAATAGATTGGACCCAGAAAGAGGACGGGTTTCTAGCCCAACGAGCCCAACAATAAATTTTTAGAGTGTGGGTATAAGAACTAGTTCTATTTCATAGGGAAAGTCATAGTTACAGTATAATAAAGGATGCTTCGAATTAGCTTTAGTGTAACAACTCTCCTCGGCTAGTTTTTAGGGGGTCTCTCTTTCAGTTCTCTTTCTCCTTTCTCCCTTCTTTTCCCAGAAATCCCAAAAGTCCCCTTTAATGTCACCTATTTTCATGTTATATACTGCCTTTCTTTCACATTCCCACCGTACACGTGTAGTTTCTATCCTAAGAACGACTTTCTGTCTCATCCAAAACCTCCCGGAACTTTTGCTTAGTGGCCATAAAGCTGCTTGGTTACTGTTCAGGTATCACCTCCACATTAATGCGGCCAGGGAGTTAGCTGAAAAGGATTTAATGTGGAGGTAGCAGCTTTATGAGATATTTGCTATCTTCCCCGGTTCTTCCTGAGGTCTATATTCTTCTTCTCGTTCTAATACGACTTTGTGGGGTATCTTGGATAAAGAGATAGTTACCTCTACCTCAGACCATGGTATCCGAGGTGAGTTCTATCCTCGGCCGCGTCTCTGTAACCATCCTCGGACAAGCGAATGTCCTCGGATTGGGCCGTTGGGCCACAAACCCATTTCCCATGATTCCTACATCTTTTTAGATAACAGGCCCCACAACTACATCTTAATTCTTGAGTACCCGGTTTAATCCTTTAATGTTATTTATCATATATTTATGAAATCCAATTTCATAAATATATACTTTAATCTTACTAAAGTGGTTAGGCCTAACTCTCTGAATAACAAACCCATTAAACTTATCTCAAGGGAATATTTTATATCTCCGTTAAGAGACTATGAATTCCATCTTGAAAATATATGTTCCATCAACATTAAATGTGATTGCCCAACATACTGAGGTTTTGACCGTTACTTTAGATCTCACTCCTGATATATTAAATCAACCTACACTTCATGATTAGGTCCATTATTCTCTCAGAATTAAGAGTTCATATAAATATAAGTCATGAGATTTATTATTTAATTGACAGTCATTAGGAGAATAATAAATCTCACAGCAGTCCAGTTTAATATGCCTTAACTCTTAAAACATATCACATATCAATTAGAAGTCACAATTTCCATGATCAAGACAAATCATTTTAGTTGATATGTTATAGTCTTCGCAAATGAAATGCCTAATTTCATCACCGACTACAAACTAAATTCTGAGTTTACAAAGAACTTGTGATTTATATCTTCTGTGACTAAATTACATAAATCACATACTATGCATCTCATGGACTATATGATAATGTTTGAATATTCATGTTACTATTATTTTAGATGATAATAAAACAACTTTATTAATCACAATATTAAGTCATACATAATGTCATAAATAATATCATACATAGCATCATACAATATGATTTAAGGGTACTAATCCCAACAATCTCCCACTTGCCCTAAAGATTATTGTGCACTAATCTAATTCCCATTCCCTCCAAATGTGACTCGAAGGTCCTTTGAGGCAAGGTTTTAGTAAAGGGATCTGCTAGATTATTTGCACTTTCAATCTTTGCTACCACCACATCTCCACGAGCAATACTGTCTAGAATGATGTGATACTTTCTCTCAATGTGCTTTTCCTTCTTGTGATTCCTTGGATCTTTTGATTGTGCAACTGCTCCACTATTGTCGCAAAACAAAGTAATGGGAAATTGCTCAATTCTTACTACACCAAGGTCAGAAAGGAATTTCTTGAGCCATATAGCTTCTTTTGCTGCCTCACAAGCAGCAACATACTCAGCTTCCATGGTGGAGTCCACAATGCAAGATTGCCTTACACTCCTCCAAGTTATGGCTCCACCTTCCAAAGTGAATACACATCCTGATGTGGACTTTTTGAAATCTAGATCCGATTGAAAGTTTGAATCTGTATAGCCAATGGGAATCAAATCCTCACAACGGTAAACAAGAATATAATCTCTTGTTTTCCGTAGATACTTGAGAATATGCTTTATAGCTTACCAATGTTGTGGTCCTAGATTTGATTGATATCGGCTGACCATGCCAACTGGATAACAAATATCTGGTTTAGTACAAAGCATGGCATACATGAGACTTCCCATTGCAGAAGCATAAGGAACTTGTCTCATCATTTCAACTTCCTCTTGAATCTTAGGCCTTTGGTCATCAAACAGAGGAACTCCATGTCTAAAAGGAAGTAATCCTTTCTTGGAGTTTTGCATGCTAAACCGTTCTAGAACCTTATCTATATATCTAGCTTGTGATAAGCCTAACATCTTATTCTTGCGATCTCGCCAAAACTTGATCTCTAGAATAAAGTTAGTCTTACCCAAGTCCTTCATATCAAATTGACTTGACAACCAAATCTTTTCTGATGACATTACCTCTACGTCATTCCAATGAGTAGAATATCATCAACATAAAGCACTAGGAACATTACCACTTTATCTTGATGTCTTTTGTATACACATGGTTCATCAAGATTTTGTTCAAAAACAAATGATTTGATTGCTTGATCAAATCTGATGTTCCATGACCTAGATGCTTACTTAAATCCATAAATGGACATTTTCAACTTGCATACCATGTGCTCTTGGTTCTTTGCTATGAAACCTTCTGGTTGCATCATATAGATTTCCTCTTCAAGATTGCCATTAAGAAATGCAGTCTTGACATCCATTTGCCAAATCTCATAATCATAATGAGCAGTAATGGATAAGAGAATTCTGATAGATTTAAGCATTGCTACTAGTGAAAAGGTTTCTTCACAATCAATACCTTCTATTTGTGTATACCCTTTCACCACTAGCCTTGCTTTAAAGGTTTCAACATTTCCATCTATCCATCTCTTCCTCTTGTAAACCCATTTGCAACCAACAGGTTTAATGCCGTTAGGCACCTTTATAAGATCCCAAACTTGATTGGAATACATGGAATCTAATTCAGATTTCATAGCTTTGACCCAATTATGTGCATCTATATCCTTCATTGCCTCTTAATAAGTTTAGGGATCCGATTCAGCCTCTTTTGAGATTGCTTTATAAGTTTCTCCCAAACCTATGAATCTTATAGGAGGCTGAACAATTCTCCCACTACGACGAGGTACCTGTATACCAGACATCTCATAAGTAGTATCTTGTGGTGTATCTAATACAACCACATCATCCTTAGTTTCATTCATTAGTTGTTCTTTTACAGGTTCATTCATTTCAGCCAACATAACTCTACTTCTAGGAGTAAAATTATTCATATAGTCATTTTCCAAGAATTTTGCATTTGTACTAACAAAACTTTATTATCCTTACGACTATAGAATAAATAATCCCTAGTTTCTTTTGGATAACCTACAAGCAAACATACTTCTGATTTTGGTTCCAATTTATCAGGCTTCCCTTTTAACACATGTGCTGGACAACCCCAAATGTGGAGATATTTCATACTAGGCTTACGTCCACTCCACAATTCCATGGGTGTTTTGGGAACAGATTTTGATGGAACTAAATTCAAAAGATGTACTGTTGTACTTAATGCATAACCCCAAAAAGAAATCGGTAAAGTTGAGTAACTCATCATGGACCTAACCATTTCTAAAAGAGTCCTATTCCTTCTTTCTGCTACACCATTTTGTTGGGGAGTTCCAGGAGCAGTCAATTAGGATACAATCCCATTTTGTGTTAAGTAATCCTTGAAATCTCTAAGAAGGTATTCGTCACCACGATCAGATTGAATGACCTTTATGCGTTTACCTAATTGATTCTCAACTTTAGCCCTAAACTTTTTGAACTTTTCAAAGGTTTCGGACTTCCGTCTCATTAGGTATACATAACCATATCTTGAGTAATCATTGGTAAAAGTGATGAAGTACTCATAACCTCCTTTTGCTTGGGTTGACATAGGACCACACACATCCGTATGAACTAATTCAAGCAATTCTTGGGCTCTTCAACCTTTTGCATTAAAAGGTTGTTTGGTCATTTTGCCTTCCAAACAAGATTCATAAACTGAAAATTCATCAAAGTCCATGGGCTCTAAGAGTCCATCTTTGATCAGTATTTGAATTCTGTTTGAATTAATATGACCCAAACGCAAGTGCCAAAGATATGCATCATTAGTAGAAGGAAACTTTCTCTTTAATGATTTTACATGAGAGTCATTATCTAATTCAAAATTATATAATTCATGCTTATCAGGAGTTAAAATAAAGACCATCCACAATATTGCCGGAACAGATAAACATTTTATCCTTCTTTATTACAATATTGTCTTTAAGGATAGCACAATATCCATGTTTACCTAAATAAGTTGCAGAAATCAAATTCCTACGAACATTAGGTACATAAAGACAGTCTTCCAATATTAAAATTCTAGACTCAAAACATAAATTAAAAACACCAACAGCTACAAACAGAATCCTGCTCCCATAAGCTAAAGTAAGAAACAATTCCCCTTCTTTAAGCTTTCTGGTCTCTTGGAACCCCTGCAAAGAATTGCAGATATGATTAGTACAACCTGAATCCACACACCAGGAATCTGTGGGATTCTGCACTAAACATATTTCAAGGAGGAATGAACTTTTCATACCTTTATTCTTGGCAGCCTTGAATTTTGGACAATTCCTCTTCCAATGTCCTTTCTCACTACAATGGAAACATTTTCCTTTGATCTTCTTTCCTTTGTCAACAACCCCTACGGCAATTTGTTTACCCTCTTGCTTAGTGAAGTCCTTCTTCTTCTTCTTTTTCTTACCCTTGCCTTTCGACTTAGGTTGAGAAGTAGAAGCTTCACCCACATTGGCTTCAACATTAGAAGTACCAAGGATGCCTTCTGCCTCTACCAATTCATTCATTAATTCAGACAAAGAGTAAATCTTTTTGTTCATATTATAATTGAGTCTGAATTCCTTGAATGATTCCGGTAGTGACTGGAGTATCATATCCACTTGGGATTCTCCATCAATATCGGCACCTAAAACTTCCAATGTATTCAGATTGGAAATCATTGTAAGACAATGCTCCCTCACTGAACCTCCTTCTGCCATTTTGGTATTATAAATTTGCCTCATGGTTTTTTGCCTTGCAGATCGGCCTGCTCACCAAATATCTCCTTCAGACTGAACATAATGTCTGAAGCTAGTTCTACATCCTGCATTTGATGCTGTAGAACATTTGAGATAGATGCTAGGATGTAGCATTTGGCCATCTCATTAGATTTCTGTCAATGATCATATCGCTGTTTTTCCTCAAGATGAGCATCTAATGAAGGAAAGTAGGACATGGTTTAGTAAGCATATATTTGTGCTCTTCAGCAGTAAGAACAATGCCCAAATTTCTTTTCCAGTCAACATAATTGGATCAAGTAAGTTTGTTTTGATTAAGAATAGTAATAAGTGGGCTAAATAATGCCATCTACAAATCTGAAAATAATAAACATGAATATAATAAGTAAACTGGACATTATCAATTTAGCATATAATCATATAGTATGGAACCTTAACAACTATAATATAATATATGCAACGACAACCTAATCTCACAATTAATATTCCCTGGAAGCGAGGTCATACCAATCACTATGATCAGGTGAGAATTATTCTCATTATTAATGCTATCATGGTAACTCTTACCAAACAAAAATAATTTGTCGTTTTTCCTTTAGCCTCTAAGTAATAATGACATAGCTCCGAAGGGAGGTTAACATTATACTTAGTATAGTGTACACCATTGCCTAGAATCAATGTGAGTCACTAAGTAACTCCACGGAAGTGAGGTCGTTCTTAATGTAAAACACACTTCATCTATCATTAAGAAGTTTAACCTGTAGTATCATGAATTAAACACCCTCCGAAGGGAGCAAGGCATATATGCCAAGGCGAGGTGCCTAATTACACTACTATAAACCAACAATAGAGGCCGTGAGAATCAACCCTTGAATCTCTCTCCCACTAGATGTTCTAAATTAAAGGTTTTTATTTTGTAAACATGCATAAACTAATTACACATACAGCCTTGCATTTTATACAATTGAAAACATCTTGAAAAACTCTGAATTCCTAATTTTTCAAAAATTGAGACAGAAACTTTCGCTACTGTCTCGTGAGTATCTCACGACTTAACACTTCTCGTGAAAACGAGTTGAGCAAAAATTGAAAACACAAAAATTCACACAGAAACTTTCGCTACTATCTAGCGGGTATCTCGTGACTTAACGCTTCCCGCGAAAATAAGTTAAGCAAAAATTAAAAACACAAAAATTCACACAAAAACTTTTGCTACTATCTCGCGACTATTTCGCGAGTAAAGCTTAATCGTGAAAATTTTTTGTGCTTTAGTGTCATTTTTCGTGAGTAGCTTAGCAGGAAGCTTACCCGTAAAAAACTCGTGTTTTCAGTTTTTCAAGTTCAGATATTAACAGTTTTCAACGGTTTTTCATGAACAATCAAACACCATATGAACATAACAGATGAAATTGATGTCAAACTGAATTCTATTGATGCTATAGCCTTAAAGATCAATTTAACATACTTAAATTCAAATTTAAACAACATCATAACATCAATATCAGTTTTTATCAAATCATAGTTTCATCAAACATGCAGAAAATTAAATGCATACATAATCTTCTAACAAAATGAAATTATTATTTCTAATTCCAAAACTCACAAAACATTTTATACAGATTCGAAATGAAGACCGCTCTGATACCATTTGATGGAAAATAACACGTGCAGTAGAAAATTTTAAACGGATCTACTTCATTCGCAATTGATAACATGTTCTATGTAAATTTCAGAATATATGATCAAGAGAGTGTACCTTGGTATGGTGAAATTCAAAACCGAAAATTAGAAGCACTTGGGAATACTTTTAATCTTCACTCCAATTCCACTTGATGCCCAAGAAGTGTGGTATCTCAATCAATTATGTATGTCTGTTCTAGAGAGAATAAAAAAAAGAGTCTCTTCCTCACATACATTCCATTTCATTCATTGTACATCAAATTCTGTATGTTGCTTTCTACATAACTGATTATCTAATTGGGTTAGCCTTTTGAGCATTTCCAATTAGGCTTTAGTGTGTGGCTTGGAGTGGGACCAAAAGAGAACAAATAAGACTTTAGCTCCAATGGGCCTTGAGCTTTTCAATCAACTCTTGACAAGTCCAAAGTTACCATTAACTATATTTAATACCACTATATAAATATAGTTGTACTCTAGGCCTTATTAATAAATTATATCTCAAGACTTTATTGTACATGCAACCCCTTCATAAAATATTCGTAGTAATACAAAGTCATGAATATAGACTGCCACTTTGTGTATTACTACATCTTAATCTTTGAGTACCTGGTTTAATCCTTTAATGTTATTCATCATATATTAATAAAATCCAATTTCATAAATATATACTTTAGTCTTACTAAAGTGATTATGCCTAACTCTCTGAATAACAAACCCATTAAACTTATCTCAATGGAATATTTTATATCTCCGTTAAGAGACTATGAATTCTATCTTGAGAATATATGTTCCATCAACACTAAATGTGGCTACCCAACATACTGAGATTTTAATCGTTACTTTAGATCTCAATCCTAATATATTAAAGCAACCTACACTTTATGATCAGATCCATTATTCTCTCAGGATTAAGAGTTCATGTAAATATAAGTCGTGAGATTTATTATTCAATTGACAGTCATTAGGAGAATGATAAATCTCACAGTAGTCCGGTTCAATATGTCTTAATTCTTAAAACATATCACATATCAACTAAAAGTCATCACTTCTATGATCAAGACAAATCATCTTAGTTGGTATGTTATAGTCTTCACAAATGAAATGCCCAATTTCATCACCGACTACGAACTAAATTTTGAGTTTAGAAATAACTTGTCATTTATATTTTCTGTAACTAAATCACATAAATCACATACTATGCATCTTATGGACTATATGATAATGTTCGAATATTCATGTTACCATTATTTTAGATAATAATAAAACAACTTTATTAATTACAATATTAAGTCATACATAATGTCATAAATAATATCATACATAGCATCATACAATAGGATTTAAGGATACTAATCCCAACATCAACCCCATAAGTCATGGAAAAGGGGGTCTCGTCTCCCCTGTTGATCTGCAAGGTGTGGTTCGGTATGTCCAAAGGATCCATTTTCCCTTCGTATCATCCAACCTCTTCTTAAGTCCATTCACTATGACCATGTTAATAGCCACAGCTTGTCCATTCCCTTGGGGATAAGCTGGGGTAAAATATCTATTCGTAATTCCTAGGTCACAACAGTATTTCCTGAAAGATTTGCTATCAAACTGAAGGCCATTGTCTGAGATGAGGGTATGAGGAACCTCGAACTGTGTGACAATATTTTTCCAAAAAAATTTCTTAGCATCCATGTCCCTGATATTTGCCAGGGGCTTAGCTTCAACCCACTTAGTGAAGTAGTCCGTGTCGACTAGCAAGTATCTCTTATTTTCTATTGCCTTAGGGAAAGAGCCTACAATGTCTAGCCCCATTGAACGAATGGCCAAGGGCTGGACAGAGGATTGAGGACTCCTCCTAGTTGGTGTATGTTTGGTGCGAATCTTTGACACTGGTTGCACTTCCTTACATATACTTGTGCTTCCTTTTACACGTTTGGCCACCGATAGCCTTGAATGATGGCTCTGTGTGACAAGGATCTGCCTCCAGCGTGGCTTCCACAAATCCCCTTACGTAACTCCTCAAGGAGTAATTCTGTTGCCTCGGGGTGTCTGCAAAGCTGGCATAGCCCAGAAAATGAGCGTTTATATAATTTTTGGTCATCAGACAACCAGAACCGATGAGCCTTTTTTCGTACTTTGTTAGCTTTTCATTTCTCCTCGGGCAGGATATCCTCCTTCAAGAATAGTACCATGGGGTCCATCCAGCTAGGACCTACTCTAAATTGGTGAACATGGACCACATCTCTCTTCACCTCTGTGGGCTTGTATAAATCCTCTACAAGGATGACCCGAGGTAGGTTTTGCATCGAGGAGGTTGCAAGTGTGGCTAGGGAATCAGCATGTGTGTTTCCACTTCTAGGGATATGCTATAGGTTGAAAGATTCAAATCCTGATTGCAAATGTCTAATCTAACTCAAGTACCCTTACATTCTTTCATCTCTTGCTTTAAACTCTCCTTTCACTTGGCCAACAACCAATCTTGAGTCCGAGAACATCTCTATTGCCTTTTCGCCCATTCTTTGAACCATGACTATTCCCATCAATAGAGCCTCATATTCAGTTTCGTTATTTGTGGCCGGGAAGCCTAACCTCAATGATTTCTCAATAGTAATCTTTTCAGGGGATATTAGAACTAGCCTCACTCCGGATCCCTTTTGATTTGCTGCATCATCAACGTATACTCTCTAGGATAAGGGGTCTTGTTGGGAGATCATGCTAACCGATTTTTCATCCATGCTTTGCTACTTCTACCTCCAATGGGGATTCTGTAAATTTGGCTACCAGATCCGCGAGGACTTGACCTTTGACCGAGGTACGAGGCATGTATTTGATGTCAAAAGCTCATAGGATTGTGCCCTATTTGACAATCCTCCCCATGTACTCAGCACTTCGAGGCAGAGTTTTGAGTGGGAGCAGAGTTAGGACAACTATTGTGTGTGCCTGGAAGTAATGGGAAAGTTTTCGTGTAGCATGTACCACTACCAAAATGGCTTTCTCCAGTGGTAGATAACGGATCTCGGCCTCATGTAGTGACTTACTCACATAATAAACTGGTCTTTGTATGTCTCTATCAACTCGTACCAAGACCAAACTTATAGCATGAGGGGCCACAGCGATATAAGCAAATAAGACCTCATCCACCTCAGGACTGGACGTGATAGATGGTCGAGAGAGATAATCCTTAAGCTGCTGGAAGGCTAAAGCACACTCTTCGATCCACTCAAATCCTTTCCACTTATTCATCAATAGGAAGAAAGGTCTGCATCTATCCGCTGACCGAGAGATAAATTGGTTCAAGGCAGCAGTCATTCTCGTCAGCTTCTGGACTTCCTTGGGGTTCCGAGGTGGTTGTAAACTGTTGATTGCCTTAATTTCTCATGTAGTGACTTACTCACATAATTAACTAGTCTTTGTATGTTGCTATCAACTCGTACCAAGACCAAGTTTACAGCATGAGGGGCCACAGCGATATAAGCAAACAAGACTTCATCCACCTCAGGACTGGACGTAATAAGTGGCCGAGAGAGATAATCCTTAAGCTGCTGGAAGGCTAAAGCACACTCCTCGGTCCACTCAAATCCTTTCCACTTATTCATCAATAGGAAAAAGGGTTTGCATCTATCCGCTGATCGAGAGATAAATCGGTTCAAGGCAACAGTCATTCCGATCAGCTTTTAGACTTCCTTGTGGTTTCAAGGTGGTTGTAAAATGTTGATTGCCTTAATCTAGTCGGGGTTAACTTCAATTCCGCAATGTGTAACCATGTATCCCAAAAATCTCTCTGGTCCGACCCCAAAAGAACATTTAGAAGCATTGAGTCACAGTTTGTGTTTTCTCAGAATTTCAAAAATGTTCCCAAAGTCCCTTACATGCTCGGATACCACCTTACTCTTCACCACCATATCGTTTATATAGACCTCAATATTCTTGCCCAACTGTGGTTCAAACATTTTAGTCATCATCTTTTGATAGGTAGACTCTGCATTTTTCAATCCAAAGGGCATCACTTTGTAGTGGTAGTTTCCAATGGGGGTGACAAAAGCTGTCTTTTCCTGATCACCTAGGGCTAGTGGTATTTGGTGGTATTCTTGAAAGGTATTTAAGAAGCTCATTTGAGGATGACCTACGATTGCATCCACCAGCTGGTCTATCCTAGGCATTGGGAAGGGATCTTTTGGGCAAGCCTTATTTAGATCTGTAAAGTCCACACATACTCGTCACTTCCCACTCTTCTTCTTTACCACCATAGTATTGGTCAGTCACTCAGGGTAGAAAATCTCCTTGATAGCCCCTACTTGTTTGAGCTTCTTCACTTCATCTTTGACAGCATCGGAGTAATCCTTGGATGAGCGCCGAGGTGGTTGCTTCTTGAGGGTGACAAATGGATTAATATTTAAATAATGACAGATAAAGCTCGGATCCACCCCCGGGGGTTCGTAAGCACTCCATATGAACACATCAACATTTCTCTTAAGAAACTCTATCAGCTCTTCCTTCTCTAGAGGAGGCAGTTGAGCTTCGATCTGAAAAAATTTCTCCAGATCATCACCAACAACAACCGTTTCTAAATCTTCACATTTCGCCCCTTTGGCTAATCCATTGACAGACACATCCGGAGCTTTTAATTTGCTATAAGCCCCTTTCAGTAGAAGTCGAGGACTTAGCTTCGGGCTGATATAAGATGGTAGCCACCAGGCACTGCCTAGTCATGGATTGACTCCCAACAATCTCTTTAATTTGGCCGCCTAATGGATATTTCATCTTTTGGTGCAGTGTAGAAAAGACGGCTTTCAGCGCATAAAGCCAGGGCCTGGCCAAAATAGACGTGTAGAGGGAATAGGCATCCACCACAATGAAGTCCACCTCCACCACTTCTGAACCAGCCTGCACGGGTAGTCTAATCTGGCCTCTCGAAATGATAACTTTCCCATCAAAACTCACCAAGGGTGAATCGTAGGCTGTTAAGTTCTCAGGTCTTAAGTTCAGCCCCTTGTACAGGTCAGGGTACATTATCTTAGCACCATTGCCTTGGTCCACCATCACCCTCTTCACGTCATACCCCCCGATCCTGAGCATGACCACCAAAGTATCATCATGGGGCTGTATGGTTCCAATCTTATAATCGTTCGAAAAACTTAGTATCAGTTGGATATCACTCTAGCCTTCTTCGGCTTTGGATTGGTGTCTTCGGCGAATAGCCAAGCCATAGACATCACTCTAGAAGGACAAGAACCAGTCCTTCTTAGAGCAGCAAATATGACATTTATTGTACCCAAAGGAGGCCTTGAAGAAGCATCTCTCCGGGGTTTTAGATTTGCTTGTCCTTGCAGACCATTGGAATGATGCAGAAACTGCTTCAGTTTTCCCTTTCTGACTAGTTGGTCCAGATGATCCCACAAATTCATACAGTCCTCCGTAATGTGTCGCTGGTCCTAGTGATACTGGTAGTAAAGGTTCTGATTGTGCCTCATAGGATTTCCTACCATCTTATTTGGCCACTTAAAGAATAGCTCATTCTTGATCTTCTCTAGAACCTGGTGCACCGGTTCTCGGAACACCGCATTAACTGCCTAAGTATTGGCAGGCCCTAACTACTCAGTAAAGTCCCTTCGAGGTCAATTGTTATTGTATTGGTCCGACCTGAAATCTCTCATCTCCTAAGGGATAACCTTAGCCTTACCTTTCCCTTGCTGTTGGTCTTCCTCAACCCTCTTATACTTGTCAATCTGGTCCATGAGTTGGCGTACACTGGTAACAGATTTTCCCGTCAAAGACTTTCTTAGATTGTGCTCGGTTGGGGGGCCAACTTTGAAAGCACTGATGGCCACGTCATTAAAGTCACCATCTATCTCATTGTACATTTCCCAGTATTTATTCGAGTACGTTTTCAGGGTCTCTTATTCTCGCATGGACAAGGACAGTATGGAATTTAAGGGCCGAGGAACTTTGCTACAAGTAATAAAACGAAAGCTAAATGTCTGGGTGAGCTCCTTGAAGAAATCTATGGAAACCGCCCTTAAGCCATTGAACCATCTCATTGCCACAGGTCCTAGATTAGAAGGGAACACCTTGCACATCAAGGTTTCGTCCTTGGAATGGACAACCATTCTCTGGTTGAAATGGCTCACATGCTCTACAGGATCTATTCGACCATTGTAGATGGTGAACGTTGGCTGACTGAATTGCCGAGGAAGTCTTGCCCCTTCAATTCTACACGTGAAGGGTGACTTGGAAATCTGATTCAACGCCTTGCTCATAGCATCATTTCCCAGACCTTTGCGGGGCGAGCTCTTATACCTACATTTATGATGGTGCTCCTTATTATAGGAGAAAGACTCACTAGGTGGGGTTCTTGACCTTCGTCTATAACTAGTATCCTCTTCATCATCAGAGGAAACGTCAGAGTTAGAGGGGGTTCGCCCTTGCCGTGCATGGTGCAACTCCTTCCTTAAGTGGTCAATCTCCAACTGCGTGGCTTTATTATTCTGCTTTTGAGAGACGTGACTTCTAACTCGAGAGTGACTCTTATTCGTATGCGTGGTATGCACGCTACCCTCGCTATCTCATTGTCACGGGTCCTAGACTGGAGGGGAACATCTTGCACATCAAGGCTTCGTCCTTGGAATAGACAACCATTCTCTGTTTGAAATGGCTCACATGCTCCATAGGATCTGTTCGACCATTGTAGATGGTGAATGTTCGCTGATTGAATTGCCGATGAAGTCTTGTCCTTTCAATCTTGCGCGTGAAGGGTGACTTGGAAATTTGATTCAACGCCCTGCTTATAGCGTCATTTCCCAGACATTTGCGGGGTGAACTCTTATACCTATGTTTATGATAGTGCTCCTCATTAGAGGAGAAACACTCACTGGGTGGGGTTCTTGACCTTCGTCTATAACTAGCATCCTCTTCATCATTAGAGGAAACATTAGAGTTTGAGGGGGTTCGCCCTCGCCGTGTGTGGCGCAACTCCCTCCTTAAGTGGTTAATCTCTAACTACATGGCTTTGTTATTCTGCTTTTGAGAGACATGACTTCTAACTCGAGAGTGGCTTTTATTCGTATGCATGGTATGCACGCTACCCTCGCGATCTCTCCTGCGTTCAAGGTTAAGAAACTCATCTTGTTGTTGAGACCCTGTGGACTCTTGCTAATGGGGACCTGATCCTACCATGGTTGACCGTTGCACTCACTATCACACAAGTTTTTCTCACAGACGGCGCCAATTGTAGGGACACATTTTTAAGCCCAAGCCCAAAATGTAAAGGGATATAGGCTCGGTGAGCCCAGTACAATAAATTTATTGAGAGTGGGTTAGAAAACTAGGCCCTAATGAATTGGACAACGACTAGAATGAGTTTAAAAGATAATTAAACGAAAGTAAGAAGGATTGATCCAAATAAATTCACTCTCGTCACGGTCTAAGGAGGTAAGTTCTAATATAAACCAATTGAATAGATTCTTAATATAATTTTGATTGCTACAATCTTTTCTCTCTTTATTTTCTAATCCCCTCTTCTCCAGGGGTCTCTTGCATTATATATCCCTCTTTTCACGATCTTGGCCCTCCATTTGTTGATCATCCAGGCCACTACTTGAGTGTTTATCCTATCAGACACCCTTTCTTGCCTTCTGTGAGTCAAGATAACCTAGGCAGCACTGTTCAGGGGTCTTCTTCACATAAATACGGCCAGAAAGTTAGCTGTAGAGCATTCAATGAGGTGGCAGCAGCTTTCCCGTTGATACCTCTGAGCCTCCATCCCTCTTGTATGTTTGTAATACACACCCCTATCAGTAGAACCTCCTGGAAGGCCACTCTGATCGACAGGATATACTTTTGATCTGTGCTCCATTCATCCGAGGAGATACTCCTCCTCGGACCACCTTTCCCAGCCTTTCTGCTTGCATCTTACTCATGAGATTTTGAACTTGATACCCTCACTACTGTTTATCCGTCCTTGAACCAACCAACATCCTCAGCCAAGGCCCAAGGCCCAATATACAAATTTGGGCCCTTACCCCTACATTTTCAAACATTAAATATCAAAATCCAAATTTACTTAAGCAAAGAGGTTGTATATTATGCTTTAATCTTTTAATTTTTTTTAATATCTACAAAATGAAGGTGTATTTACCTTTTAGGAAAAAAAAATTAAGAAAATGATTTATGATTTTGTCCAATTAGAAGGACAAAGTGGCTACAAACTTGATTGTAGCTTAGGCTACAATTTCTACTAAAAAAATTAAAATGCTAGGTATTTTGAAAATCTAATCATTGGATTACATGTTTTAAACATACATGTTAAATTTTGTGTCAATCGAATGTTATTTACTATTAGACCCATCAACTTATTATGTATGCATAATTTTAGACTAAAAAAACTTGAAATTTAAATATTTGATTGATGAGATAGGTATTGATTTTTGATCTTCTAGAAATTTTGCAAGCTTGGAGGATAGAAGAAGAAAATGTAATTCAATGATAGATTTATCAAAATTCACATTTAATAAAAAGATATTGAGTAGAGTTATAATTATAAGTTATAACCAAGTTTGTTGCCAAACTCTGTTCTTATGAGAATTGGTGTGTTTGAGTTCCTTCCAGATATTTATTCACAGGGCCAAGTGTCTTGTAGTTAAGCTCAATGGAGATGCCTAACATTTAAATCCCTATCTCTTAACACTATCTACAAAGATATTTTTTCTTCTTATCATTTGTTTCTTACTTTTAGTTTTGGGATTGAGATTAGCAGTGTGCCTAATGCAATAACTCTCAATGGTTGAGATTTTGTTTTGAGAAAATTCTTAATGGTTGAGATTGAGAGTTTAAAAAAACGACTTCAATCTCAACCATTGAATAAAAAAAGTTAAAGTTAACAAGTGAAAGTGGTAAAAATATTTTGTGAGTGAGAATGGGGTAATTAATTGCACCAGGTATCCTTTGTTATTTATATATATATACACACACACACATCACACTAGCCTCTGAGCACGCGCTCACGCGCATGCTCAGAGGCTCTTCTATTTATTTTAGGTAAAAGTTAATAATTTGCATTTATTATAATTTAAAAATATATATATTCTTAATTTTTCAAACATATAAAAATGATAAATTTTAGATATAAACAGTAACAATAATTTCATTTTTTGAAAGTGAAGGAGAAAAAATTCTAAATTTTAGGAATTCTCCTTTTGAATTTAAAATGAAATTTGTTATTTGACATTTATGTCCTTATTTTTAAATGAAGTTACCCTTCATTAATGAAGATATTTTTGAACTACATAAAAGTCCAATTGAAAGAAAGGAACCCTCTTATATATAGTGTGTCTATATATATATATATATATATATATATATATATATATATATATTGTATTTTGACAAAGATCTAAAATCGTCAATGGATTGGTCAAATAATTTCTGAAAAAAAGGAAATAAAAAGAATAGGCTACTTTTGATGTAGCAAATCCACAGTAGCAGAAATTAAGGCAGACAAGTTGTGCCTCTTGTGCCTAATCTCATAGATTGAGATTGAGAGTTTAAAAAGACGACTTCAATCTTAACCATTGAATAAAAAAAGTTAAAGTTAAAAAGTGAAAGTGGTAAAAATATTTTGTGAATGAGAATGGGGTAATTAATTGCACCGGGTATCCTTTGTTATATATATATATATATATATATATATATATATATATATATATATTCACACACACACACACACACACACACACACACACACACACACACAAGCCTCTGAGCACGCGCTCACGCGCATGTTCAGAGGCTCTTCTATTTTTTTTAAGTAAAAGTTAATAATTTGCATCTATTATAATTTAGAAATATATATTTTTAATTTTTCAAACATATAAAAATGATAAATTTTAGATATAAACAGTAACAGTAATTTCATTTTTTGAAAGTGAAGGAGAAAAAATTCTAAATTTTAGGAATTTTCCTTTTGAATTTAAAATGAAATTTGTTATTTGACATTTATGACCTTATTTCTAAATGAAATTACCCTTCATTAATGAAGATATTTTTGAACCACATAAAAGTCCAATTGAAAGAGAGGAATCCTCTTATAAATAGTGTATATATATATATATATATATTGTATTTTGACAAAGATCTAAAATCGTCAATGGATTGTCAAATAATTTCTAAAAAAAAGGAAATAAAAAGAATAGGCTGCTTTTGATGTAGCAAATCCACAATAGCAGAAATTAAGGCAGACAAGTTGTCCCTCTTGTGCCTAATCTCATAGATTGAGATTGAGAGTTTAAAAAACAACTTCAATCTCAACCATTGAATAAAAAAAGTTAAAGTTAAAAAGTGAAAGTGGTAAAAATATTTTGTGAGTGAGAATGGGGTAATTAATTGCGCCAGGTATCTTTTGTTATTTATATATATATATATATACACACACACACACACTAGCCTCTGAGCACGCGCTCACGCGCATACTCAGGGGCTTTTCTATTTTTTTAGGTAAAAGTTAATAATTTGCATCTATTGTAATTTAAAAATATATATTTTTTATTTTTCAAACATATAAAAATGATAAATTTTAGATATAACCAGTAATAGTAATTTCATTTTTTGAAAGTGAAGGAGAAAAAATTCTAAATTTTAGGAATTCTCCTTTTGAATTTAAAATGAAATTTATTATTTGACATTTATGACATTATTTCTAAATGAAGTTACCCTTCATTAATGAATATATTTTTTAACCACATAAAAGTCCAATTGAAATAAAGGAATCCTCTTATATATAGTGTATATATATATATATATATATATATTGTATTTTGACAAAGATCTAAAATCGTCAATGGATTGGTCAAATAATTTCTGAAAAAAAGGAAATAAAAAGAATAGGCGGCTTTTGATGTAGCAAATCCACAATAGCAGAAATTAAGGCAGACAAGTTGTGCCTCTTGTGCCTAATCTCATAGATTCATTCGCCAAAAACATTATGTTTTGGTAGACAAAACTTCACCAATAAAAGAAGCTCTTTTTTTCTTTTCCTTTTCTTGATGTAAACCAATAAAACAAATCTAAGACAAAAAGTTTGGTACTTTGGTAAAACTTTAGCCAATCCATAGACAAATTTTAAGCTTGTTTTGAATGACTGTTAATCCATTTAATTATTTTAAGTGCGCAATACTGACCAAAAGTAAGTCAGTGAGAGTGTGAGAGACGCACATATTATCAACAAAGTAATGCAATTAGGTAGGATTCGTGAAAATCAAGATCATCAATGTTGGAAGCCATGATAGAGAGAGGTCTCGAAGACTTGGACTTTCTTGTATTGGTTGAAGAATGAGTAGACAAGCTAAACAGTGTTTCCACAACTAAGAATTTTACAACCAATATATCTCACTATCAGACATATATTTAATTTATTTTTAACACCAATAATTGCATTTTATTTTACTCTTGAGGAGCATGTTGATATCTATGTAATTAACATATTATGAAAGGAAAAAGTTAACGGATAAGTATTGGTTTAGGAATTACTTCTTTAAATGGTACATTAGCAAATGTCCTAAGGACATTCGCTAATGGGACTCGTTATGAAATGATGATAATGCACGATAGGGATAGCTTCTCCTATTTCAATTAAAACTGAACTCCCTAATAGATTGAGTCTAATTAAAGATCTCTCAGATGAAGGGACAGATACCGCTTTAAGTGCAAATACCTTTTAAGTAACTTACATGGTCCTTTTGGGAAGATGAGCCAGGGGCCGCGCCATCTTAAGGCCAAGGGACCACTGACTTGAATTTTTTTTTTTTTATATATAATAATTTAAAAAAATTTATTTGTCTACCTTTCAAAAAAATTTTTGGGAACACCCTCAGTTTTTTTATGTCAATAAAATTAAATTTTACTCCATAATTTGTTCTACATTCAGTGGATGAATGAATGCTTAGTTGTGTACATTGAAAGAGAAGTGGTTTGTAGTATTAATAATGAGACAATCATACAATGATTTCAAAATATGAAAACTCGTAGAAGGTAAATTGTAAATTTTATGTATTTGCATGTTTTTTTTTTATTATTGTTATTGTCAATATATTAATTTATCTTTTTATTAGATTGTATAATTTATGTTTCTTAAGGAATACCTTATGAAAAATTCCTGGAGCCGCCACTGAGATGAGCTAAATGTTTATTATAGGGATGTTAATGTTAATGTTAATAAGGATGATAATATTACCAAGAAGACATGAGATCCATGGTTATTGGTTAATGATGACTTTTTCAACATAAAAATTGGTGAGGGTAATGAATAATGCTGGTGATGATCATAACAATAATAGCAATGAGTTGATTTATATGCATGTCTAAATATGTGAGATCTCTATTGCTAACATTATAGGTTTGCCGTGGGTTTCAATTAACTCAATTTGTAAAGTTTCTGATAGTTGAATAAAAGACTTGGGGTTGAATCCCTACCTATACCTAAAATTGATTGGTGTTTTGGTCTGATAATAAAGAGTTATCATCAGGAACAGATGTCATAGGTTAAAACTCATAAAAACAAAAAAACATTATAGGTTTGCCACCGTATATTCGTTGTTTTAAATTGCAGTAGGTATTAAACCACTTTGTACTTCATTTCTTGGTTGAAATTGACAGTTTTCTTTAAGATAAGTAAAGTTTCAATTCAAAATGATTTTATCTTTTGAAATTGAATGGACAAAATGCTTTTTAGTAATGACTAGAAGTTAGAAACACTTCAGATGAAGTATGATTAGCGCAAAGATTAATTATTAGCAATGAGATATCGAGGTGAAAAATGCAATTGGTAGAAAAACTTTTATTGCCTAATAACTTTTAAATTGGATTAATAATTATACGCTTATAACTTTTATGCTATATTGATAAACCATAAAGGGCTATAAATAAACCAAGTCAAAAACTATAAAGAGGGAGTAGGAATTTGAACTTTGTTCATAAACATATTATTACGTTTGATCATGACTTGTTTAATGTCAAGTCTAAACCTGGGTTTGAGCTCAACCCATTTGCAAAGTAAACAAAACTAAACAAGTTTTTTTTACCCAGATCAAGCACAAATTATTCATATAGAACTCAATTTATTTACAGCCCTAAACTCATAAATATAATCATTCACTCTCTGTTTTGAATGATTTGAAAATAGAATGTACATGACATACCCATTGTAGTTCTAGAATGGAGGGTCAAAGTTTATGATTTAATTTTAGACTTTGTTACAAACAAAGTTCTTCAAAAAAATAAAGAAAAAGAATGGAGGGTCAATGAGTCAATAAATGGTTCTATATTTATTTGCCCCATTTCTGAAGTTTCACCGACAAATTCAATAGACTTCTTTTTAGAAGGACCATCTAATCGAAGATTTGTATTGCTAATATAATTAGAGTACCCCACTAGTTGTTCTAAAAATTGCAATCGGCTATTGGGACCCATGAACACAAATCATTATCCATGCCCACTATTCCTTATCAAAAGCTCCATGCAGGAATCAAAAGAAAAACAAAAGCCAAAAGTTGCCCCCTTGGTAAGTTTTATTTCAATTTATACATATTCAAGTTCGAGGTAACAGCAGAAATTGCTTGGTGAAATAGCCCCCACTTGCTGAAATTGAAAAAGACAAAAGGTTAATTAATTAAAGAAAAGAATCAGTGCTCAATTGGGTCCTACAAAACTTTGTACTACTTTACTCGATATATGCAATCATGATTGTGAAGGAGGACAAATGTGTCAGCTGATTGTGATGCCCCCACACGTGTGCACTACTGCCAAGTCCTTTTCCTTTTAATTGCTTTGTCTTTTTAATGTGTGCATTGCTTGTTTGTATTATTCTAAGAAAGTTACTTCATATTTTCCTAAAAAATGCTTACACTGCAGTTAAAGCTATAAATTTTTTTCACAATTTATTTACGTGTTGAGTAGTAAGCGATGAAGTAAAAATGATAAGTTTATAAATCTATCGCTAATAACTCACTATTTAAATAAATTGTGGTAAAATTGTGACTTTAATTGTTGTCATAGTATTACTAAATTCTCGTTTGCCCCTCTCCTTTTGACCCAAATTGGCATCCTCCTCTTCATTCTTACGGTGGGAAAGTTAACAATGGTGTCTTCCTCGGCTCTCCAGCTGTATGGAAAAGATAAAAAATTAAAAAATAATATCCAAAATTCTTATAAAATAGTGAATTAGTATACATTATGTATTCAATAAATCCACCATTTTTTTTCATATAATAGTTAATGCATAATAAAAATGGTGGGTTGGTAGGTACATCAAAACATAATGTTATTTTAACCATAACTTATAATTTTAATAAGTTGTATAATCTTTCCAAAGATATTAAATAGTCAAATCAGGAATTATAATAAGATCAAAAGTTTGCATTCCTTTTCTCTTTTTCCTTGGTAAACAGAACATCAGCTATCCTATAATACGTAATGCCACCCTAGCAAATCCTAATTCTCTAGTACACTCTTTGTCAGTCTAACCCTAATAAATTTAAATTGGCTATGGCATTATTTAATGATTAAGACATTATTGTATGAAGCAATATAATCTCTATGGGGTATTAAATAATCATTGGTTATGTAAAATCGATACTTTGTTTAAAACAAAGGCAGTCATTAGTCAATTTGGATTAGACCAATATCAGATTTGGTATGTCCTAGCTAGCAAAGCAAAGCTTTTAGCCAAATGAAACCATATACAACCTTGATTTGCGAGTTTTTGATTAGTTTATCCGGTGAGATTTGGTATGCCCTTGCAAAGCAATATAACCTTGTTCTTTGCGTTTTTGACTAATTAATCCGGATATTCTGTGTTATAGTAAGTCACATCGACTATGATTAGCCAAAAAAAAATAAAGAAAAAGAAAATCTATATTGACCACAGCACCATTGCTTAAGCTATATAATTATTGTTTGGTACCTGCTACGAGGCTTATCGGCCACTTGGTGGCCAAATTATCACTGCTAGATGAAGACATAAAATATGAGCTATTCGAGAGTGATGTTTTCGATGCACTTGACTAGTCAAAAAAAACTTTTTAGATATGCCAATAGCTTGAGAAAGAGGTAATCCTCGAATTTAATGGTCCAAAATTAAACAATTGGTAAGTCACATTTGGGCTAGTACTCCAAAACAGTTGATTTTGGTTAAGGGATAGCATCATTTTTTTCATCACAGTTCTGAAATATAGTTATTGGTTTGGGCTATGTGATACGATATAAATGTCTAGCGAGTAATTCTTAAATACTTTCGAAATACGAAAAATGATTTTCTCTCTTTCTATATTTATGGTAGAGTCTATTCATTAAATTCATAGTTGAATCCACCATAAATGTGATATAAATAAACACTATTTTACTATACTCTAAGAGTATCTAAATTTTTTTCATGTTTGGCCATGTTGAAATTCTAAAAGAATACAAGATATAGCATCTCTTGTGAGCCAAAAATTGCATGCAACAAGTTTGCTTTCTTTCCTTATGATCTTGTTCTCGATCCTCTAAGATAAAGACAAAGCAACACAAACGGACATTATGCTGCCCCACTTGGAAATATCTGTGGAATCTAATCTTAAATTTTTAACTGGTCTCATATGGATTATCCAAAGGATGGTTTGTGAATAAAGTATGAAATGATGCCTGAACTACAAACCTAGAGAGCCAACAATGACAGAATGTTTGATGTTTTTTGCTGTGTTTATGTCTTTTCTCCTACGCAAAAAAGTGTATAGAAGAAATGCTAGTGTTTTTGCATTACAACCTGGAGAAAAGACTTCCGTTAATTTCTCCCATAAAGCATAAAGATTATTTTCAGCTTCAAGAATCGAAGAACTTTATACTGAAATAGATGTCACTTTCTTTTAAGTTTCTATGTAGTACACGGCTGAGTTTAATTAACTACGTGTTAACTGTGGAAAGCTTGAATTGGGACCATGCATTATTAGTCATTAGCTTTTTCATCATGTATGTTACTTGATCACACGTGTGTAATGATAAAAAGTTCACTACTAATTGATTGAAAACAAAGAAAGTGGAGCTAGCTATATTTCAATTTGCAAGCCTTTAAGCTATTGGTAAAAGTGATAAACAAAAGAGAGAGAGAGAGAGAGATCATATGAGTGATTCTCATTACCTGAATTGAGTAACAAAATGGTGTAGGAAGATAGAAGCTTCCAGCCTGGCTAAATCAAGCCCAGGACATAGCCTTTGTCCACCTCCAAAAGGAGTGAAGTTACTACTGCTCATGTCTTTGTCCTGTGAGGGACCCCAAAGGCACAAACCATTATTTGTTACTAATACAGTAATTAGCCAGAAATGTTACATACACAAACTATTTTGTAATATATTTTGTAGCTGTTGAGTTGACAAGTTAATGATTTTCATATAGATTTACTACTAACATTTCTTTATTGTTTTTCGTTAATAACGTGTCACCTCAACCGTTACGGGAAAAAAATTGTGAGAAAAGTTGTATCTATAGACTTATTAAGCTAAAGAGAGAATTACAAATGACATAGGAAGCTAAAAGTCACACCAAAAGATGGGTTCTACTTACTTGCCACCTCCATGGATTGAACTTGTAGGGCCAGTCATAGTGATTCGCATCAAGATGAACCGATCTAAAATATGCAAAAACACACCATCCCTTTGGTATCAAATACCCTTTTATCTCTATGTCTTTCATGGCTTTACGCATCACTCCAATTATAATGTTTCCCATCCTTAGAGTTTCTGTTATTACCTTTAGATAAAAAGAAACACACATTATTTATTTCATAATTAATGGCTTGTGTTAATTTTTCTTGAGCCTTTATCCAGTTTAATATAACTTACACTTTGTGTAAATGACAATGATAAGTAATCACTCCAAGACAAAGGTTGTCCAAGCTGAGCTTTGAGTTCTTTCAGCTTCAAGTTTTCCTCCTGAGTTTTATCAAGATTTTGGATGGAAAAATAAATTATATATAAAACAATGAGTACTTTTTTGATGAATAGTATAAAACACTGGTACTAATTATTAATGACTCCTACAATTACATGATGTCTGTGGTATGCCATCACACGTGCAATATGTCATCTATTAACCCTATCATAATTTTTCCAACCAAATTAAATGGTCTAGAGTTGAATAAAATCTCAACACGTCCCCTCAAAAAAATGAGAAACTATTTTCCAATTAGTGATTGGAGACTATTTTTTTGTGGAATTTAACATTACAACTAATAAAGTGTGGACAAACCCTAGTAGCTACAAATTCTCTGAGTATCAATTCTACTAGTAGATCTTTGACAAAATTAGTGGGAAAGGAAACACTCCTAGATATGACTAAAAGTGGTCAAAAAATTGGAATTGCATGTCACAAACTTACAAAAAAATTAGTCTAAGAAAATTGGACCTGCTAGCCAAATAGGATGCATGCATATCAACTGAGGTGACAACAATTATACGAGTAGGACTAGGTTGAGATCAAGCTAAGATGATAATGATCTTGACACTATATGTAAGCCATGATTGTAACATGTATGGTTTTGGTTACAAGTCCATTAAAAACACAAAATATTCATACCGTTAATTGTTGTAGAGCAGTGGGGCAATCTGAGAGGTATTTTATTGCAAGAGTCATAAGAACTGGCACTGAATCCTCTCCGGGTATCATCATGTCAATCATATTATCTGCTATTAAATCCTCTGTTAATTGTTCACTTGAATCATTGAGTAAAACATCTACCACATCTTTTGGAACATTGGAGAAGCCACTATGTTTTCTGGCTAGGATTACATTTTGTACTAACTTAACCATTTTCTTCTTTGCCTGAAATTGAAATCCAAGTAGTCATCATTATTAGGAAAGAAAAAAAAAAAAAATATATATATATATATATACACACACACACACACACATACACGTACACACACGCACTGAGTCTATGAACAACTTTTTTTTCACTGTGTTGTATTATTATTTTTTGTATTTAATAAAAGTAACATTAGTAGTAGATTCAAGTATAAACAATGTTTCTCTAATTAATCATAACAAGTTATATCAATAGTTGTGAAAAAATTATTAAAAATATTATTGCGTCTCTATCATTACTTATAAAATAAACTAATGACTTGCCTGTAGTGATCTGTAGAGTCTGGTCCCGGGTATGTTTATGGGTAAAGACATGAGGCCAGAGATAAATTCTTGGAACTGTTTCTTAAGAAACTCCATTTCTACACCGGGATCCAAACTAATCAATGCCTTAACTAGCACTTGAAAGGCAATCTGGAGACAAAAAGGGGTAGATCTTAGTTACTTTTATAAAGTACTAGATAACATAATAATTATGAATCTAATTTTCCAGACAATATGATTCATGCAAAATTATTATGAACCCCATAGACAACTGGGTTTTGCTTTATAGCCAAATCATCTTCAAACTTAAGTAGAAGCCAGAGAGATTACTCAAACATGAATGATTCCTTTCACAAGAGAGAGTGTGTGTGTAAGTCAATTATGTGCCTATTGGGGCTTTACTTTCTCATATATAGATGTAAGAGCAAGAAATGGCATATTTTGTTGTATCTATAGTATTTACTAGAACTCTTTCCAAGGAGACTCTTTAAACTTAGAGGAAGCAGAAGATAGATTCAAACTTAAAAGATAAGAACTTAATTCCTAGACCTCATAAATGAGAGAGAGAGAGAGAGAGAGAGAGAGAGAGAGAGCTAACATTTTTAGTTTCATCTTGCATATATATGGGATGGTCATCTTTCCAATATGCCATTGATTCTTGAACATACTTCTGCATGTCCCTAGTGATTTGAGCCTTGAGATGTGGGGACTTGAAGAAGGCTCCTATGAGTCCATGGATTCTCTTTTGTAAGCTCCCATTGATGACCAAAATAGAAGACTTCCCCATCAACTCTGTGAGAGATTTGGGGTAAGATGGCACAAAAGCCTTTGCATCACTTTGAAGAATAAATTTACTCACTTCAGCATCAGTTGAAACAATTGTGGGGCTTCCAAATATGTGTGACTTGAACACCTTGCCATACCTACAAAACCACAAAAATATTTGTTATACACGTCTTTATATCTTCACCATTTAATTTTCAAGCCAAAGCAAAACATATCAGTAAAAGAATACATGTTTTATTAGTGACAGAGAAGAGTAACAAAGTATATATAACAAAACATACACATGGTAGTTTTACCAAAGCATGTATATAGATTAGCTGAATGTTAATAAGAATATATACCCAGTCCGATAGAAAAATATGATCTGGGTATTGCTTATTAGTACAAATAATTATATATATACTTACATGCTGCGACGTTTGTCCATGAAGCTCTCAGGACGGTCAGAGTAAGCACAAGATACGAACTCAATGGTTTCCCCAATAAAAGGCAATCCAAGAGTGCCTAAAGGAAGCGGACTTCTGTGTTTTGATCTGAGTCTAAACCTGTTTTTGTAGAGAATTATGGTAGACAAGAAAATTGTTGTCATTAACACAACCCACATATTGTCCATTATGCAATAACTTTTACCTGCATGCACACACACACACTCTCTCTCTATATCTCTCTCTATGGTTTGGCTTAAATATGCTCAATCATGGTGACCTCCACAGCTAAGTCTAACCATTTTTGTGCATGCGTACACGCACGCGTGGGGAAGAGAGAGAGAGAGAGAGAATGATATTTGGACTTTGGAGCTAAGTTAATGTCTAACACAGCCACAGGAATATTTGTATTGGGGAAAGCATAGCAAGAATTTTTGCTTTGAGTTGTTTTTCAACGTAAGTAGAGGCTTTTGTCTTGGTGCTGGATTTACCTGGGTTGAAAAACTTGCTTAGCTGGTTTTATTTATTTATTTTTTTTTTCAGATTAAAATTCTCTACTATATATATATTGATTTACAATAAGATTAGAATCTAAGACTCACTCTTATAAATTTCCATTTTCACTGTATTACAGTGATATTGTAACTGAGTTAATTTTCAATCTTATCATTTTGACAAAACAATTAACCAACAATAAAATTTAAAAAAAAAAATCATTTATTAGGATCTTACTAGAAATCAACCAGGCTGAATGATAGGTTTTATTTAATTATTAACTTTTATTTATTTTATTTATATTATTTATTTAATGGGTGATAATTAATAGAGATAAATAATTATTAAACCTATTTGGATTCTAGCTGTGAAAGGTTGTGTTGTGAAAAATGAGTATAAAATGAAACCGTCCTTAAATATGAAGGGTAGTCATAGAACTTTTTTTTATAAAACAAAAGCATGTATTCCATGGAAGGCCTAGTTTTCCAAAAGTGCTGGTCATAGACTAGAAGAATTCTCTAAAGTTCGATTTACTCTTCAATGCAATTGATGAACAATCGTGACGGGACATATATGTATACTATTAATAAATTTTGTTAATGAATGTTTTAAGGGCAATGTATAAGGTATATACAATGCTTTATTAAATAATATATATTTTTTATATTTTTCAAAAAAAGAAGAAGTGAAATTATACTGTGTATACACATATATTCAAAAAAAAAAAAACACATATAACCCCAATAAATTTGTACATGTAACCAATAAATCATTAATAAGTGTGTTTTTTTTTTCTTTAAAAATTATGCAATACAACTCATGATTGAGCATTTATTAACTTTTAACTTGTGACCTTAAGAGTTGGGTTAATAGTAATCTTCAATTTCTCCCACAGTATTCAATTTCTTACGCAAGTAATTAACCTAGAAATGACACCTTGTATATGACCTTTAATAATCCATTTTTGTAAAGGTTTTATTATGGGTAGCATGGGTCAAATTATTGTAAGATTTGTACTAAAGGTAAAAGGTGGAGAGCAAAATATTCATAAAATTCTTCCATGGATATTGTGATAAGTTTATGCAGTCTATGGAAATATATACAAATGGAGAGAAAGTCCCCACCCCACTAGTCCATGATTGTTGTTGTGGAGTCCCCCCTTGGCAGTGGCAGCTAGGCGGCCTCGTGCATTCATGTGAGATTCAATAAATCCAATCACATTCCTCCATCATCATCCCCAACCCTCAAAACTTTTGCTCTCTTTCTCTCTCTCTCTCTCTTCTCCACACACAAGCTAACCTCTCATGTCACATTCATTCCCAACCTCTCATGTCACATTCTTTCCCATTTTATATCTAAGAGGCCACATGTACCCCCTCCTCTTTACCAAAAAATACTCTTAATTATATGAAACTCTCTTGATGAAAGTTAATGGTTATTTGAAAATATTGTGTATTCAAATTGTGAGCACAAAGATCGGTGCCCAATTGTGAAGAAAAGCCATGAATAAAAATCAAGCCCATCTGTCTTTGGGGATGGCTTAATTGACTTAGTTTATGAGCTTTCTAGATCTCTCTTTGACTGCAATATTCAATTCTCAAAATGGCCCACTTATTGATTGCCTATAAGTTTTTAATTGCTAAGCTCCATTCCTCAACTTTGCTTTATCTCTTTGTTCAACTACCTAACTTATGATTAAGTATCTTACTTAAGAATTTGAACTTTAATCACATATCATCATTGCATTTTGTTGGGCTCTCTTGCCCTATTGTTTTTATTGATCCCACTATATCTCTAAGAATCTTGCAGAATATTTTGAAAATATTTATATAAATGATATTAGGAGATATTACAAACTTTACTATATAAATCTTACAAACTTTTATATCACTAATTATTGAAAAGTAAGAGCAATTATTAATACTTTTAGAGTATGCTAGCTAGCGTGGTGCCTTCTCCTCTTATATTTATGGTGGATCTCATTAATTAAATTTAAGGTATGGTTTATTATGAGTGTGAAGTATTACATCACCATGTTTTGAAAGTACTTAATAATTTTTTAAAAAATAATTAAAATATTTATTTATTAATTGTTAAAGCAAAACCAATTATATTTTTTATCATATTGGTTTGTAACTATTTGGAGTGGTTTTAACCTTATCTTATTTAAATATTTTTTGAAAGGTCGGAACCTTATGTTATTTATTTGTTTAGTAACTTGTGGGTAATTTAGCTTGAGGAAAAGCTTAATGTGAGGTTGGAAAAATAACCTACTCGGTATGTAGTTGGTTTGGTGTTGGAAGATTGCATGTTTTGGAAACTCTTATCAGTATATACAAATTTGGGGTGTCCACTGTCCACATCCTTTTTGGAAATTGTGCATGCTCTCACATTAGGCCCATGTGAAAGGCCACGAGGTATAGTTGGACTGTATGCACACACGTTTTTCCCCCCATTAAAAAAAACAAGGTGTATGCATTGCACACACTTAGTACTTGAATAGGATAGGGCATGAAATGAAATGAAATGAAATTAGAACTTTCTGTTGCAAAGAAAACGATATGAACCATAGACAAGCAGATATAGGTTACAAGTTTCATAGTTCACATTACACCTTCCTAAATTTCATAACCAGAAAGACATAAGAAGATGCATAAACAAATAACACAAGAACTCATAAGGTAATCAAGAAACTTCCTGCGTTCTTAACATAGATCATATGTTCTACTTGGTATGTTTCATGAAGCATATGTGGAATAATTGAAATTCTGGAAATAGTACCATGGTCTATGGGGAGAGGATTGGCCATTTGAATAAGTCGAATGGGCGTTTGGTTTAGCATTTTTTTTTTTTTTTTGAGTGTTTATTTACATACGTGTAGAGAAGTGTACTTTTGCTCACTTTCAACAAATAAGTAAATAAGAAAGAAAGAAAAAAAAACTAATTTCAAACGCACATTCAGAAATATAATGAAGCAAAAGAACTTATAAATGATTCTTAGTTGTTATCATTTTCTGTCTGCAGATTTTCAGCTCTTTTATCAGAAAACAGTAGATTATTATCTTCTAGTAGACTGCTGATGGCTTATTTAATCACCAGTCCAATATTCCTCCTACAATTGTATTAGCAGAGCAAAGAAAGTAACTATTCTATCTTTTACTGGCTAAAATTATCCTCATGATCTAAAGAACTCTGACCGAATTAGATGAACTTTTTACAGCCATCATTCTAGACAGACAATTGGAAAATGCATCAACATTCAACATAATAAACTACTTCATGCCAGTTAAGACTGAAAATAAAACATCATTTGTATTAGTCTCTAAATTTGAGAACAAGTGTTGAATAACTCTTGGGACAGATTTTGCTCAAATAAATCGTTTGAGAATAGCTTTCTCTTCATAATGCACTTCTTTCCTTTAGGCCTTTTGGTTTGACCCTCCTTTTCTATTCCAATATCCACTAGAAAGTTCCGAACAGCTCTGGAATTGCAGCTATAGTTGAAACTTGAGTTGCATCAATGTGCATCTTTCTTCTCTGCCGTCAGAAAGACGAAAGCTGAAAAATTCACAGAAGCACATTAAGATCCCTAGAGAAAACTTTGTGAGGCAACTAAATCATAGGTTTTAATATAGTTATTCCAGTAAGATTAAACTAACAACTATATATAAAACTACCAAAAAGAAGAAGGGGACCAACTTTGACCATGAAACTAGATATGTACACATCTCAGATAACATACGTTAATAACATGTTAAGCACTTATTTAAAAAAATGATAATAACATGTTAGGCATATATTTCCTTTATCAGAATTTGCTCACTATACTTCCATGTTAATCTAAAAAAATCAGTCCTTGAAGTCTTCTTTTACACTCCAGTTGTTCTATCTCAAACCCCACTGAGACACCAAACATGATATTAAAGATGATCCTAGACATAGTATATTAAGCAATCAATATTTGCTCAACACTAAAAATGAGGCACATGAGTGACTACATCCTACCTTCTTCTTCTTTTTTTTTTTTTTCAGTAGAACTATATCCTACTCGATGTTACAGTATGTAACTCCATATTCAAGATACTATGCACAGAAAAAAGGAATTTATACAAACTTTGGCTTTTCCACATTGCTCATCATAGACACAGATAAAGCCAAAAATTACTCGTATATGATTTTAAACATCTCAAGTAGTAGAGATTTAGATGGCTAGTAAATGATTATGCAAGAATTGCATTCTGCCCACCTTTTGTAATGATTGTTTTTTTTATAGTAGAACTACATCCTACTTGATGTTACAGTACGTAACTTCATATGCAAGATACAATGCACAGAAAAAGGAATTGATACAAACTTTGTCTTTTCCGCATATTGCTCATCATAGACACGGATAAAGCCAAAGATTACTCGTATATGATTTTAAACATCTCAAGTAGTAGAGCTTTAGGTGGCTAGTAAATGATTACGCAAGAATTGCAATCTGCGTGTCATGTTTCGCCCACCTTGTGTAATGATTAAGTTTGTCCTTTTTCCCACTATCACAATAATCTATACCAATTATGCTAAAGGGAAAAGAATCATGATATGGTTTGTCGCCAATTAGAGGGATGGACATATACGTTTCTTACTCAACCATTGGCTGTAAACATTACTCTATTACGCAACCATAGCATGTTTTTAATGCAGTGAAGAATTTTTTAGCTATTCCTGTTAATATTATTTAAACAAAACAAGAAGAAATTTAATCAACAACGAACTCCACAATACTCCAAAATGAAGGAATGTGCATTCTTCATCAGGAATGTTGCTTTATAGAAAGTGGACTAACTACACATTCAATAATTCAACTTGCTTCAATACACAGCAAACACGCATGATAATAACATCATTACAACCAACAGCATCAATATCAAGGAGATATGAATACACCCATTGTGGAAAATTCAAACAGCGTGCAGGTAAGTGAGGAAGAACTATCTGAAAGGAGAATAACAAAAATGTAAAGTTGCAAATGATAATATCATGGCAAGCATCCTAGGGTGGGAAGATTGGGAGTAAAATTGGGGCTTCAAGGTTTCCAATTTGCCTAGTTTCAATTTATTTTTATCCACAGGACATGGCTAACACGTAGTTTGCAAGTCTATAGGGGTAATCACTCATATTAGTAGATTATTGCAACAGAGAAAATACAAGAAGTATTAGAGCAACCTCACAGAAAATGAAGATACATTCCTCTTTAGCTAAGTTAGACATGCCAGTTTGGAACATGTCCAATAGTAGGCATGCAAGGGCACAAATCCTATATATTCACAAGTCTAATTATGTCTTACAGGGATACATTCAACTTTTTCAGAGGCCATTTAATGTATCCTCAACACAACCTGTTTAGTTCAGCATATAGTGCTTAATTTGGCCCACAGAAAAGGCAGCACTAAATATAGATCAACAATATGCATCCCTAGTCTGTTGTATAGTAAAGCAGGGGTTCCAATACACAGCAAGTTCGATATAAGGGTGAAGTAGGTTCAACAAACTACATATGGAAGTTAACAGCAATGAATGAATTCAGCAAGCCTTTTGATACTCTTCCTTTGCTATCTTTCATTCTTATTTCAGCTATTCTATCCCCCTTTTGGTAGGAGAGGGGGAGGGGGAATGCAAACAGCAATAGTTGGCTATATCCTATACCATAATGGGGTGCCTTCTCACACCCACAAAACACATCTTTTCAATGGTACCCCAGATCCCCATTATATTAGAATGAACCACAGAACTAGAGACATCAAAAAAATTAATAATTTTTGGATGAAGAAGAGCATGGAGAAAAGCATGGGAACTTGTGCATTTAAATCAAAGAGAAGGCTTTAGCTTTAATTTTAGGAATAATAAGAAGTTCACTTCCAATTTAAACATAGACATGCAAAAGCTTCAAAAGAATCCTTTGAAGTTATATCAGCCATAATGCATTATTAGCAGCATAAACACATTCCTAAAGGAGAAAAAAATGCGATAAAGACAAGCTAAAAATCCTTTCACTAAGCAAACTCATTCCTCATTTTTTCTTTAACGTGCAAAGATGCAATTAATTATGAAATGGAATTCATTTGTCTTGCTGACAACAATATATGTAAATTTGTTTTATCTAGTTTTTAGATTTTCTTACTTAATTTTTCCTTTCAAAATTCTTTTATGCTCTATTTATTTCACATTCTAGTAGAGGAGTCAACGTAAAGAAGAAGAGAATTATTTCAACTCATCCGGTTTCATTAGTTTGGAACCCCAATTGCTCTAGATTGAAAGTTTTCCAGTTATTATAGTTTATTGCAAGATTTATTTATTTTTGATAAGTAGTTTATTGCAAGATTTATTACAAGTCATCCAGGTTCATTAGTTTGGAACCTCTCTCTCTCTCCATAGTTCCCTGGTTTTATTCCTCTAAACTCAAAAAAGGGACAATGAAAACCTTGAATTGCAGGAGATTTTGAAGGAATCTCTCTCCCTCTATCAACACTGCTCTAGTTTCACTTCTCTAAACGTAAAAAGGAACAACGAAACCCTTCAATTGATGTACAGTTAACACTGATTGAATAAGACACTGATTGGGAGATGACAAGGTTAGACCAATCCTCAAGACTTTGCATCCAAGAGTTATAAAATTACATTGTCTCCAATACGTATCAAACAATTTATATTAGTTTTGACCACACTTATAAACCTGGAGAAGCCAAATGAATAAGACCTTAATATACTTAAACCAAAAAGAACCAGAGGAAGCCTCACCCCACCCCACCCTACCCCACCTTATTTCTTGTTCTGTTAGGAAGTCTATATTGAAGATTTGATATATCAGTATGTCACTGCAAAAGCCATCTAGAAACTACATTCACCAACCTATATTATAACACACACACACACACACACTCTCAAAACACATATACAAAACATGAGAAGGGTTCCACTTGTATACAAATACACAGCCGCATTCATATATCTATCTCAGCAAATTACATTTTAAACCCTATATTTGGAGGCGCCTATTTCAAGGTGTTTTTTCAAATTAAGATCTGTAATTTTTTTTTTTAACTACGGTTTCTTCAAGATTGCATTCACTAATCCACTGTGAACATTGTTATCTTTTACAATTAAATTTAACCGTGTGACTTATTGGCCACTGCAATCATATTATTGAATTTAATTAAGGAACTTTCTAAAGTACCATATATAAGGCATTGTACTTAAGTTGTCCTAAAATTCAAATTCAGACATGGGATAAATTTTTTTGGTATCAAATAAACCACCACTTCTAACAAAAAGCAAGAAAAGATATAAATAATGATATTACAAAGCTGACTAGGAATAAAGAGAAAGAATGGAACCTGAAAGAGCAAGATTGCCAACAATGAGCATAGACCAGATAGAACTGCAATGCCGAGCAAAAAACTTTTGGGTTGACTGAGGTGGCATAGCTGGAGTCCGAGCCTTCCATGTTCTTGGATCTGATAATGATTCTTTCCTATTTCCATTGAGATTTAAACATGCTGATGCTCCTGATGAAGAAAAGTAAGAGTTGGCTCTCTGTTGATGCCCTCGAAGTTCTGCAATATTTGCAGTTTGCAAAGAACACAAATCAATGAAACAAGGGTCAGACACCAAAACCCAGATACTAAAAACCAAAAACAAACTCAAAAGCACAAGAATTTCATTCATGAATGTGGGTTTTCGAGAAAAACCATGTTTCTGTTTCTCAAAAACAACATTGTTTTCTGAAAGCAAAAACACACCCAAAAAAAAAAACATATATATACAAAGTTTTGAGCTTACCCTTTATTGAATTGTTCATGTTGAAGAGTCTTGGAGTTGGACCTTCACTCATTGTTGATTCCAAATTTCCTTTCTTTTCAATGCGAAGGCTCTTTCTTTCTTGGAGGGATTTTGGTTAAAAGAGACTGTGTTTCAAAAAAGGGTCTGTGAATTTAGGCTAACTGTGCTGTCAAAGCATTCCTTGGCTATGGTTTTATACTTTTCTTACACCGCCAAACTCTTGAGGAAATCCGAGACCGAGTAGGAGTATGCCTCAACCGAACTACATGGGATTAAGTCGGCTAATTTTATCCGGCAAAATAAAATAAAAATTCTATTTGTTTAATTCTATTATTCAATACAAACTTATAATTTAAATAGTTGAGTTTAATATTCTAATTTTATCAAAATTAAGTGTCAAAATATTAATATAAATTTAGTGTTGGCTAGTTTTTAGAAAAAAAATATATCAAAAGTGAGCGAGATATATTTAAATAGAGAATTTGCTAATTTTTAAAGAAAAAGTTTCTCTCGTAATTTTTTTTTAAAATTTTGTTGAATTACAATTTTAACTTACTTTTTATTTTTATTTTTTAAGAGTATTAATTATCTAATTATATTAAGGATATTTTTGATATTTTTTAAAATCATAACTAACTTTCTGAATCTTTATATAGAGATCAATTAATTCTCAAAAAATAAAAAAGAAATCAATTAAAATAAGTTAACTTTGATTCTCTAATACAAATATATTATCCAAAAATCTAATACAAAAAAATATTATCCAAATAAAAATATATTATCCAAATATAATACTACAAATAAGTTAAACTTTGATTCTAGACGTGGATTTATTTGGTTGCTGGGTTGGTTGAAAACTTATCTAGACGTGGAAATAAAAGCATTCCATCTAAGGACTAAGGGGCTAGGGAGAGGGGATTTAAAAAAAGATAATAATAAAAAAAAAATCCATCCTCCCTCTTATATATATTTTTTACAAAATTTGGGTACAACTCTATCCAGTATCTTTTCATCAGCACTTCGTCAGAACTTTTGAAAATTTAGGGACGAAAATAGAACTTTTGAAAGTTTAAGGACGAAAAACGAACTTTTGTGATAGTTTAGGGACGAAAATAGAACTTTTGAAAGTTTAGGGACGGAAAACGAATTTTTGTGATAGTTTAGGGACGAAAATGATATTTTACCCTAACTTATATATCAATATTTTTTTCCTTTTTTTACTAGTAACTATTCCTAACTTATTAAATCAAGGTGTATTTGTGGGTTCCAATTAAACTTATTGGGATTTGGGAACATTGAACTGAAGAAAGAGAGCTCATACTTATTGACATTTTCTATTTGCAGATTTTCAGATTGCTTCCAAAAAACATTGGCTTGTCATCTTTTATAGATTTCCGATGGCCCATTTAACCAACAATCTGAGTGGTCTCTGATGATGAAACATTGGTTACACGGTAAAGAGAAAAAAAGGGGTCCTCTACTGTTCTATTAGAAGAGCAGGAAAGTACCTAGTAGGCACTACCTTTTACCGACTTATATCAAAACCTTCCTTGTATTTAACAACAATGAAATATAGAGCTTCAATGGAATTACTTGAAGTTTTTGCAGACATGATTTTAGACAGACAATTGGGAAAGCCATTAATAATTTGATATTCAATGGAAGGATATACTAATAAAAATGAAAAAAAGAAAAAAAGAAAATCTATGTAGTTGTCTCTAAATTTGAGAACAAGTGTTAAATAATTAAACACTTGGGATAGATTTTGCTTGAATAAACTGTTTGAGAATGGCTTTCTCTTCAGCAACGCGCTTCTTTTCATTAGGATCTTTTGGTTTGATGTTCATTTTCTCTTCCAACATCCACTTGAAAAGTTTTCAATGCATGCTGATCCTCCTAAATAAATTCCTGTAACTTCACAGGCTTTGTGATGGGTGCTAAGGGCAAGACTTTTTCAGCAAGAGGAGCAGTTTTTACATCTGTAGTTGAAATTGGAGTTGCAACTTCTTCCTCTATATGTTCATCTTTCTACTTCAACAAATCTAAATCAAACAGATCGAAGAAAACTATAAAGTTCAAAGAAACTTTGAGTTTTAGTAATTTAAAAAAAGAGGAAAAATAAAATAAAATAGAAAAATGAATGGTAATGAGTAGGGGGCTAGTGAGGCAAGGAAACGCTAGCTGGGTATACCTCTAAACTCACCACTCTTAGTCTTATCTCTGCGTTTCCCTGTTGATTTGGATGTCTTGATTTCGGTTTGAAATTTGGGATGTCTAGAACTGAAGGATGAGTTTCTGTATGCCACTACTTTTATTTTTTGATGGAACCACTACTTCCATCAATAAAAGATCAAGCACTTGGTCATATGGATCTATTAACAACTATTGTATGTTATCTATTTGTTAAGGTCAAGCAATTAGTCATATATAGTCCCAATCAAATATCCAATGCTTCTTTTTAGGGTCTATTTGAGATTCACTTATTTTCTTAAAACTGAAAACTTTTTGCTAAAAATACTGTAGATAAAGGTAAAAATTAGTTGAAATAGTATAGTGGGACCCATGAATAATACCAAAAAGTGCAGTAGGACCTATGAATAGTAGTAAAAATAAGCTAAATAGTAAAATAAGTTAACAAAATTAAGCATGCCAAATGCACACTTAATATACTTTTATATTTGCCATCAATAATCCTGTGCAATGCACCCATAGTAGCATCTAAGTTACTCTTCTTTTACAACCATCCATAATGTATGTATGATTCAAGTAACGGTAACAGTGTAGGGTCAAACTTCACTGACTGAGAAATTCAATTTTTTTTTTTTGCAAAGGTAACATTAGAAGATTGATTAAATTCCAACGGTAACATGAAAATAGAAATTTGAATGATAATAAAGCTAGCCGTTACAATAGTTGATGGACTCACCCATGTCTGATATGAACGAATACAAATTGCATATTGGGCTAAGCGTTTGACAACACTGCTTTCTTGTGGCCCAAATAATATCTTGGGGTGAGAGAAACATTTGTTGATGCAGGCTTCCTGAATTAGCCAAAGCCCACAACCCAAAAGAAAACTTTTGATGGGTTCATTCAAACCCAAATTTGCTCCAAGGGACAATGTCTTTGGGATTATTGAACACCCTATAGAAAAGTGAATGTGGATTTTAAAGGGCGGAACTAGTAACAAGTGAGGGGTTCCCTATAATTTTCAAAAGTAACAAAATAAACCTCTATTTCTAAAATTAACAAATTAGACTTCAACCCATTGTGTTTGAGGTATGATGTAGGTTGGAGTTTAATTTTTATTTATAAAACCTCACATTTTAATTTGTTACTCTTGGAGCTAGATAGTTTACTTTGTTACATGTTCAAAAGAAAATTTCTCAAAAATGAATTGGTCAATTGATCTAATATTCATAGAGACAATGTAATTTTTTTTCCATCTCAATTTTTATTTTTTATAGTAAAACTTCCTCTTCTACAATCCAATATATAAAAGAGCAACAAAATCTAAAAATAAATGACAATGGAGGCAGCTGTGACAGTAGCTGTAGCTCAATTGGCAATTTCTTCTCCTAAAATAATGGGATGAAGGTTGCCGAAAACCCTCATTCAATTATAACACTACAAAAAATGCAGGCTATAACAGGGTTTTTTTTTAGCCACATTTAAAAAAATGCAACTACAGCTAACGTACCATTATAATTTGGCTTTGGTCTTAAAAGCCAAATTATTTTTTATTTTTACTAATTAGTTTCTTCAATCAAATAAAATCCAATGATTTTTTTTTTTATGAAGAAGAAAATTTTACTGAGAGAAGACTACTTCATGAACAAAGGACACGAAGAAGCCTTAAAGAATTACAAAATAGAATTATGTACAAAAAGACAAACGAATCTGGAAACATGACAATAGAATTACAATGCGGAAAGCCCTATGCTTGAGATCAATCATATAGAGGTAATAAAAGTTGCAAGGAAGTTTGAACTGACTCCTCCATACACTCCACTGGAAATCTGTTTTTTGAAGTGATTGTTATTTTTGACGTGGGCCCTTGAATTTGCCACAAGCCTCTTTTATTTGATGATTGAAACTAAGGTGGTATCATGCAACTCAGGAGAAAAACACTGGAAGTGGTCTTAGATTCTCTGGAGACTAACGACTTATACAATGACTACAATGTCTTCACCCTTTTGCTCCCTTGTTGGCCAATTCCCATTCCCTATCAAATAGAGAAAGCCGCCTAATCAATTTATGCACCACGTGACTACATAAATTAAGGCCACATATAAATTTAAAAATACCAAAAAATTGTATCTTTTCATTTTCAGTAACTACATTTTTTATTAATAAGCACTTTTTTTTTTTTTTTTTTTGTTAATAGACGCATTTTCCTTCAATAAACACCTTTTGACTTTTAACTTTTTTCATTAACAGCTTCTTACTGCACCCACTGCTATATAAATTAATCTATATCTATTCTCATAGTAAAAAAAAAACATTAACTCTTCAACATCTTCCTTCTCTCTCATTCTAATCTCAGTTTACAATGATCCAGTAAACCTGACCACATCTGCACAAGGTTGTGAAACCTGTACGGTCCGATTGGATTTACCGACAACCGTTCGTCAAGATGGGTTTTTGACTCTCAAGAACCGGCCTATACAAGAAAAGCAGTGGACCGCGCAAATTGCGATCGAACCTCCCGAGTTTCAAAATCGTTGATGGTTCTTGCGGTTTAGATCTAGATTTTATTTTTGGTACTTACCACCATTGTTGAAACTTCAAACCATCGTGAGATGCTGTTAGACCTTTAGATCGCATTGCCTTTCTTCTTCTTCTCTGTCTCACTCGCGCTTTCTCTTTCATTTTTCAACGTTTCTTGCCTTTTGCCGTTTCAATTTCTGTACTTTTAGCGCCTGGAATTGCTTTGCAGATGGGGGAGATGGTGGAATAATGCTTGCCTGCTTGGCTGTCACCTGCTCACTCACCAAACCACTTTCTTATTAGAGCATCCGCAGTGGAAATTGTAAATGCTAAATCTAAGGAAATTTTGGCATTTTAAGCTTAAAAGAGTCAGCAGCTGGGATTGTAAATCTGAAGAATCCTAAAAAAATTTAGGATTGTGCTACAGTGCGATTTTACATGTAGAATCGCACTGTAGCACAATTGTATAAATTTTTTAATCACTTTTATTCTCTCTCTCCTCTGTCTTCTCTTTCTCTTTGTCTCTGGGGCTGAGACGTTTCTTTCTTTCTCAACTCTCTCTTTCTGTTTTCTCATCTACGCTCTCTCACTCTCTGACTCGCTATTGGTGGAAGCAAGGTCCGTTGAAGGCGTGGCGGCGATGGCGTTTGCTGATCGGTGATGGCGTGGGTTTCAAATCAGTGATAGAATATTTTCGACGGCCTGGGTTTCAAATCGGCGGGGTGGGTTTGCTGATCGGTGGCTTGGGTTTGCTAATTGGTGGCTTGGGGTTGCTGATCGGTGGCTTGGGGTTGCTGATCGGTGGCTTATGGAGTTCGGCGAGTCGGCGTGGTGGGTTTGAAGTGATTTCCTCGAGCGTGGGTTTGAAGTGGTTTTTCTTCTTGGTGTGTTTCTGGCAATTTTTTTGTGTTTCTTGGCAATTTCCTCGATCGGTGGTGGTAGTTTTTGGCAATTTTTGTGTTTCTTGGCAATTTCCTCGATCGATGGTGGTAGTTTTTGGCAATTTTTTGTGTTTCCTTTCCTCTTGGTGGTTGTTTCTTGTGGTTGTTGTTGGTGGTGAGTTTGGTTGTGGTGGTGGTTGCTGGCCGGTGGCGTGGTGGTGGCAAGGTGGGTTCTGGGTTTTTCTTTTTTTGGAACAGGGTTGCTGCGTTTTTCTGTGAGAGGAGTGCATTTTGTTGGATAATATATTTTAATGTGTAAATATATTATTTTAATAAGTAGGATAAGAAAATAAAAGTTGGGATGCTGGATGTATAGTAAAATGGTATTATATAATTGATAAAGTGACTTTTTGGGATGGTAAAATAGGATGAGATTAGCATTCCGACTGTGGATGCTCTTAATCTCCTTGGGCTTTGGTTTGTATTTAAGCTATTATTTAATGAGAAGACTTTTTTTTTTTAATCTTTTATCTTTTTGTTTTCCACTTTTAAATTTCATTGGAAAGTTGACCGTTAAAATGGGCTTGGGCATCAAAGCATGGGCCTTAGTTTTATTTGTGCCCGAGGCATAGGTTTAATTTAGACGTAGGCTTCATAAAATATATATATATATATATATATATAATTTATTTTTATAAAATTACGTTTTTGGTACCTAAATATTTTCTTATTTAGTCAATTTTTCTATTATTTCTAATTTAATATATTTATTTATTTTTAAATAATTATAAAATTAATTATTACATCATCATAGTTCGACCTTGATTCCAACTTTAAAAACTTTGAACCTCTTCTTTTTCCAGTTCATAAATGGTCTGGATCTGAAAACTATACATATGTATACATCATGACTTTGAATACAAATCTTCTATCCAACTTTTCTTGCTCCACTCTATACTCCACCAATAAATATTTGTCACGTGTTCACCTAATTAATTAAATACTACTATTAATTAATAATTATAGTATTAATAAATCAATAATGATATTATTTATTTAATTATATAAACACGTAGCAAGTATTTATTCGTAAAATATAAAGTGGAATAAAAAAAATTGGATAGAAGATTTAAACTAACATGACTTTGATGGAAAAAGCTAATTCAACTGCCACAGTTTCCACCATTGCCGGTTCTTCTTAGTAGTTGGTATGCTTGCTTTTCCCTCCTCTCTTTTTTCTTTGAATTTAATTTGTTTTTTTTTTTCTTCACCCTTCTCACTTTGGCTGCGGAGAAGTCAAAGTGCCAAAGTGGGATTTTTAAAGTTGTCATAAGAAAACACAAAACTCCGTCCCTCCACAAAAATTAAAAATAAAGATTGTCTTCGCCCAAACCATTCAAATGAAATCATTATTAACTTCAAAAGCTGTTATCAAAAAAAAAAAAAAAAACTTCAAAAGCTTGGTGTTTGATAGAGGAGTTGGAATAATATTGTTTGAGTGTTTTTGATATACATGTGGGTGAAAATGTGTATTAGTGTTTAAAATGCTCTAAAAGTTACTTAAAATAGCCTACCAAGTAGGCAAGATGCATTTAAGTCCACAAGTGGCACCGCCATCTGGTAGAACTCTATTTGGTTGACCATACCGAGGAACCACAGCTTAGAGTGCTCGTACAGATCTTCGTTGAAACATGGTTCAACACCTTGTGGTTCTTATTTGCATTCCATTTTACTCTCACATGTATAAGTATGAAATTGGTTTTTCTTAGGTTTTAGACCCCTGAAATACTTAGTATTTAACCTAATTTATTAACCAAGTAGTTATTTAGGTCAATTAATTTATATCTAGACGAGTTTGTGTTTATAGTTTGCCAACTTTTAGAATCTAACAAGTTTCTATTGTAACTCTTTGAATGGATCCATGGATTTTGATAATAATTGCATTATTTTGTTTCTTTCTTTGTTTTTTTTTTTTTTTCCAAACCTTGTAACTGATGTGCTGGGTTTTATTCAGCCTTGTGTCAAAATATAATGATTGCAAGAAACTCTGTTTGGAATATCATCCAAAAGATCTAGATAAGAACAACATTCATTTAGTGTTCTCTTTGCAGAGGGAATGCACTATCAATATCGAGAATAAATCGAGTGGTATTGCTTTTGTTAGCTATCATACATCAGAAGGGGCTGAAGAAGCTATGAGGAACTTAAATGACACAGATTTAAGTAAACATTCAATTTGGTCATGTCTCTTACTTCTCTTTTTCTTTTTCAACTATTATATAACTAATATTCCTTAATCAGGTTCACATCGTTTGTAAGTAAGAGGTATTGTGACACAAGCTGTGACTGAAGATAACAATCCTAAAGAAGTCCTAATTTTTGTTATCTTCAGGATTGTTATTTTCAGTCACAGCTTGCGTCACAATACCTCTTACGTACAAACGATGTGAACCTGATTAAGGAATATTAGTTATATAGTAATTGAAAAGAAAAAGAGAAGTAAGAGACTTTACCGAATTGAATGTTTACCTAAATCTATGCCATTTAAGTTCCTCCTTCTTCAGCCCCTTCTATGATAGCTAACAAAAGTAATACCACTCGATTTATTCTCGATATTGACAGAGCATTCCCCATACAAAGAGAACGCTAAATGACTGTTGTTCTCATCTAGATCTTTTGGATGATATTCCACATAGAGTGTCTTGCAATCATTATATTTTGACACAAGGCTGAATAAAACCCAGCACATCAGTTACAAGGTTTAAAAAATAAAAATAAAAATACAAAATAATGCAATTATTATCAAAATCCATGGATCCATCCAAAGAGTTACAATAAAAACCTGTTAGATTCTAAAAGTTGGCAAACTGTAAACACAAACTCGTCTAGATATAGATTAATTGACCTAAATAACTACTTGGTTAATAAATTAGGTTAAATACTATGTATTTCAGGGGTCTAAAACCTAAGAAAACCAATTTATATGTATACATGTGAGAGTAAAATGGAATGCAAATAAGAACCACAAGGAAGAAAATAAATTACTTACAATAGGATGTCTCTGAGTCGAACTGCACAATCCAATAGGATGTATCAAGATGTTGCAATTCCACTTCGAAATAATCAACAGCACCAAAACAGGACAATAAAGCCTCAAAGTCATCATTATTGATAGGGGGCCAGTAATTGACACCCACAATTTTGCATTACTACTAGGACATTGCTTTTCACACCACGTGATAATCATTGGCTTTCCCTTCAATTCTGTCTCGTTTAGCTTATCCATAGCTTCCTTTGCTGTTTAAGAAAAACCAAACAAATGTTATCTATGCTTTTATTAAGGGAAAAGATTCAATTTATGCTTGCCAATATATATATATATATATATATATAAAGAAACTAACATCAAATCTGCCACAAGTTGAATAATAACCGAGAACAATACACACGAATAGTAGCATCCTAAACAATGACAAGATGCAAAAGGAGAAGATTACATAAATTCTATTAGGCTCTAAAAATTTGAGGTAGCATCTCTAAAAGGTCTGCACTAGGTTAGAATTGTTGATAAGTCTTTCTTGAATGGTGTTTGGTAAGGGTTTAGCTATTTAGGTAATAAAAAATTATATCTCTCTAAATTTGGGAAGAATTTAATGGTTGGTGGTGTAGAAGCAATGAACCTAGGTTCAGATTCCCTAAAAAATCAAACTTAAGAACAAAAAAACAATTATGCCCTTAAGTTTACTAAGCTATTGGAATTATCTTCCTATGAATATTTTTATGATGAAAGCCATTATGCAGGCTATTGCCAATGTTTTTCCTATAAAGACTAGAATTATAAATCCTAAATAACCTTTTCCTAGAGAAACTAAGAGCACATTTGAAGATCATGTGTTATTAAAGAAGTCATGAGTCTTATTTATACATAAGGTTCTCCTATTTGGTTTAGAAACACCTTACGTAATTACTTTCTTTTAGGGAAAAAAATGTAATTTAGAAGTTCTGGTCTTTCTAGTAATAAGGAAGCCTAGTCTGTGTGGGAGATTAAAGTTTTTGGAGAAGTTGGTTGTCATCCTTAACTTTACTGTGTAAATAAAGGAAAGGGAAAAAGTAATTAAAAAGAAAGCCACTGTAGGTCTGTAGCTTTATTGACGAGAAAAAGGGCTTTGTGGGTGATGCGCAAACTGAAGTCTTCACTTCCTCGTTGTTTATGTTCTGTGGGTTTGGTTTTTTCGATTTGGACAGTTCTTTTGCAGCTGCGCTTTTGTTGGTTCTTGGATTTTATTTTTGGGTGGTAGTGTGTTGGATGTCTGGATTTGAAAATAGTGAGGCAGTGGTGCAGACCAGGTGATGGTGAAGGTCATGTAATAAAAATGCAACTAAATAACCAAATCACTATTACATATGAATGACTATTTCATTACAGTAGCTATTATTGCATACCAAACATACACATTGTGTTCATATTTTGTTCTTCTCCTTCAATTCACTCTTAAAATTCCCCTAAAGTCCAATATAAAGTCCAAGGATCCTTATTTAGTACTGAATTCAAAAGATCCTAAATCCAAATTGGTATTAGAGCCCATTAAAGAGTTATGTCCTACATCATACATGGTTAAAGAAAAATTCTTAAAATATATATATATATATATATATATATATATAATTTGAACTGTGAATAGTAAAAAACAAAACAAAACAAAGAATGCTACAGCATGTAATCCTCCGCATTATGAAATTTTCTCAAAATTTCCAAGCTGCTTCTATACGGTTGTGTTTGGATGGCAACATTGTTTTACTTCACATTACCATGATCCCATAAAAACCAAATCATCAATGTGTTTCAATTTAACCTCAAACTACGATGAAACTAATAAGAAATTTAAGTTTCAAACTACAACAGAACTCAGATAGAATATAGGTACTGTTCAATTAGCCCACTGAAAGCAATTTTTCTTTGTACAAAGAAAAACCAAACATTGCTCCTAAAAGCAATTAAAAGTACATACGAAGTGCCAACCAACCATTGTACAAAAACATATCTCCAAGATCACGAAAATTACAACGAACCCAATTCAAAATTGCAACTTTCCATAACATTCAAGCATAAAAATTTGAACTTTATCAATTTCACTACTCTAAAACCAATTGAAGCAGTAAATTGCTACCATTTCAATTTCCTTCTCTTCTCTAATGAAAGTTCAAGTGTATGATTATGGGATTGGCGTCATCTAATCTAATGTACCTTGCCTCCTCACCTACCACTGCATGATGCTTTTACCAAAGCACCATCTCAGTTGTACAGCCTCACTGAAAAAATTCAACAAATAGCTACAAGACCAGTTTACACACACACAATGAGTCCTGAAAAAAATGAACCAAAAGCTTATAACAATTCTCATGCTCTGTTTATGTATATCAGTTCATAGAAGCATTTCATCAAACACATAATTTGCATTACAAACCCATGAACGAAAATTGAAATAGAAAATAAAGACAAACTCAAAACAAATCATTGAAAATACTATGAAACAAAGCCCACAAACAAATCAAACGAACCCCAAACAAAACCCACACACAAATCAGAGGAAACCCAGACAAACCCACAAAAAAAAAAATGAAACCCACAGAAAACCCCAAAGCCTTTATGAATCAGATTTAGTAGAAAGAGAGAAATAGAGTAGATTTAGTAGAAAGAGAGAAATAGAGTAGAGAGAGACAAACCTTGCTGTGAGAAAGAGAAAAAAGAAAAGCTTGGCAGAGAGAGCGTGACAGAGTAGCCGATGAAGAATTGAGAGGAGAGCACAAGCAGCGTTAGGGCTGAGCGAGGGATTTCTAAATTCTTGGGTTTGTGATGGAATTTCAAATCCAAGGATTTGGACCCCTGAAATCCAAGATGGATTTTGGGGCAAAATTTGCCTAGGCTGAAAAATGTGACGTTTTTTTTTAGTGACGTTTTCTATAAATGCTGCTATAGGCACCAAAAAAACCTCACTATACTGTCTGTTTTCCAGTCCAAAGTCGAGTTTGCCAAGCTCGACTTTAAAAAACAGTTTAACTAACTAAATAAGTTTGAACGCGTGCTATCCGGCTTAAAAATTTCAAAAATTGCACTGTTTGGCAAATTTTGCCTGGATTTGGGCCAAATCCAAATCCATTTTCCCAAATCCAAATCCAAATCTAAATCTATGTCATCCAAACAGACCATACAACAATTTCAAAAGTTTGTCGGCTACCCAATAACCGAATCACTTCATTTTTTTTTTTTTTAAGTAATAAGTTTATTGATATCAAAAAGGAACCTGGGAGTGTAAAGGGTCAAACAATCAAGAACAAAAATTACAAGAATCTAGGAAATCAAGAAAATATGAATAGTGGAGTAGTGGAGTACCGTCATTACTACTACGGAATTTGACGACGCCACAGTAGAAGATTCGAAGTCAACGCTGTCCAACGGACCCTCCTTAGAGCATCCGCATCCGAATTCTATATCTCATCTTATTTTACCACTTTAAAAAGCTACTTTATCAATTATACCATACCATTTTACAATACACCCAACATCCCAACTTTTATTTTCCTATTCTACTCATTAAAATAATATTTCTACACAATAAAATAATGTATCCCACAATTACTATCATTTACACTACAACACATTATTTATTCTTTTTCTCTTTTTATTTCTGTTCAACAACCACAGTCACCACTACCGCCGCACTACCACCACCACCAACCCATAATTTACCGTCAACACCAAAAAAAAAAAAAAAAAAAAAACCCAGGCAGCAAACCCACGCCGCCAGACCCAAAACCCACTCCGACGGAGCCACAAACACCCACCGTCGGCCCACCAGCCACAACCACAAACCCCAGTAGCTGAACCAAAAAAAAAAAAAAAACACAATCCAACGCCAACACAGCACAACCACCACCAACAATCCCATAGCCACCATCCACCACCACCATCCAGCTTCTCAATCAGACCACCCACCTCTGTTGAGAAAAATCCATAGCAAAATCCAGCCAAATCAAAATCAAAATCAAAATCCAAAATCAAAATCAAAAACCAAAATCCAAAATCCAAAATCAAACCCATCTATTTTCACCAAACCCAAACCCAAACCCATCTGTTTATCCCAAATCCGTCGCTATCGCCGTCGCCCATTGCCGTCTCTATTCATCCCAAACCCGTCGCTGTCGCCATCGCCCGTTGCTGTCTCTATTCATCCCAAACCTGTCATCATCATCTTCACTGAAACCCACTACCAAACAACCGAGCAAACACTGAAACCCACCATCAAACCCATCGGAACAAATCCCCCAACCCATCGGAAAAATCACAACCAACGGACCTCCACGCTGTTGCCTCCGCGCCGTTGAAGAACAGAGCAGGAAGAAGAGAAAGCAGAAAGAAAGAGAGAAAGATTATGATTACAGAGAGAGAAGAGAGAAGACTAAACTGATTAAAATACATTTTTTGCTTTTACCATTCAGCTACAGTGCGATTCTAAATGTAGAATCGCACTGTAGCAGAATTGTATTTTTTTTTACAATACTTGCATTTTACAACGCCAAATGGAGTGGGTTTTTGGGCTTGAATGGTAAAAGCAGCTTTCATTTTGGCATTTAGCCTTTCTATTGCTGATGCTCTTAGAGAATAACTCCTCAAGATCGTCCTCGGTCACGTCTTCAGAAAGGTTCTTAACCGCCAATGTACTTGGAGCCATCGATCCAATAAAAGGCACTTTAGAAATGGTACTGTAGAGAGAAGGCGAGAGAAAGGCCTATTGACTATTATGCAATATAAGGATTGAGATCCGTGCAATCTCTCTCTTGATCTGGGTCTAAAAAGGGATCGTAGGGGTAAGTGTTTGTGGGTTTGGTTTCAGATGGTGAGTTGTTCTTTCTTTCTTTTCTTTTTTCTTTTTTTCTAATGGGTCTGAGTTTGGTATGCTAGCAACGGTGACCGACGAGGTTGAGGGAGACGCACAGAGCAAGTGTGGATGTTGAAAGAGTGAAGCGTTAGGGGAGAGAGAAAAAGGAACCCAGTTGGAGTGGGAGAGAGAGAGAGAGGAGAGAGAGAAGCTGAAATGAAAAAGAGAAAGTGGGAGAAATTGAAAGCGGATTGCCAGGCTGGATCATCAAATTTTTTTTTTTTTGATAGGAGACTGGATCATCAATTGGATTTGGATAAACACCCAAAACCTTCTAATTGAAAAATGAATCCTATTCTCTTTGATAAAAAAAAAAATCCTATTTATTTTTTCAAATTGTGATGAAAGAAAAATTATAATACTAAATCGAAAAAAAAAAAAAAAAAAAAAAAAGCTTCATCATACACACCTAGCACATGTGATGAGGCTAGTTGTTATTATTATTATTGTGGGTGAAAACTTGCAACTCTAGTTTACATAACACCTATAATACTAAGATATTGGACAATTACAGTTTTTTTTTTTTTAGAGTCTGGACAATTATAGTTGATTTTGAATTAAATTGAGAATCAGTGTATCGAAAATGATAAATTTTTGTGTATTTTGTCGAATTGGTCTTTATAGAAGGATATGCATTCAAGACCAATTAATAGACGAAAAATAAAATTATTATAATTAATATTTAATAAACTGTAAAAACTTTTTTTTTTGAGGAACAATAAAATGTAAAAACTTATTTCTCTATAATTCAAATGAATAATTTATCAAATGAAATTCAACATTCTATTAAATTCCGCATATAATTTATAATTTATTTTGTACTCAATTTCATAGTAACTTCTTTTTCATTGTAAAAAAAAAAAAATCAGAAAATTCATCTTCCTTTTTTTGTTATGAATTGAAATTTTGACAATACTTATAACAGAAAATACTCATTTTGTAATTGCACTAGAAACTAAAAAGATAAACACAAGTATAAACGTGTTACTATGTTGTTGTGATAGATGATTACACCATTCTATGGTGCACTCTAAAAATACAATAACCCCTCTCAATGGATGGTGTTGCTTCACAAACCCAATATTTGTTTCAGTAGAGAGACCATAGTTGGGTGAGGTTGTTGCTGGAAGGGTTGAAGTATATGTTCATATGTTCATAAAGTTATGTCTACTCCCAAATAGGTGTGAGTTTGCCTATAAATACCAAGACCCTCATTTGCATTCAGACACAATTTACCCAATCTATTCTCTTTGCAGACACAAGGTTGTGGTCCGTGATCATCACTCTAATAGTACTGTCATCCACATTAGGGACCAAAACAACCGCTATATAAACTTATTGGTGAATTATTGATCTTCTCATCCTTATCAATCATTTAGAACAATTTAGAAAAAAATGACGACAAAAAAAAAATCATAATGCATGATTCGACCTAATAGCATCCCATCAATTTTATTTGGGGAAAAAAAAAAAAACTAATGTGAAATATATTGATTAAAAAAAAGATACATACATATTTGTCACACATGTTTATCTAGAGCAAGAAACTATCTTATAGTGGAAAATGGAAATAACAGAATAATTACACGAAGTCCTTATCCTTTTATTTCTCAAATTGCCCTAAATTTCCTAAGCATTAGGAAAATATTTATGTATGTTGTGGGGGCCTTTTTTGCTATGTTGGGCTGGGCTGCCCTTTTGTGATCGTAGGCCCAAGTGTTTTGGGTTGCAGGAGTCGAGACCGGGCCAAATGGAACTCAACTTGACCTGGCTTGTGCGCAAACTATGCCTCATCTGCCGGGGGAGTGCTTTACCGCAGGCTGAGTTGACACAGAGAAATGCTTACGGCAAGCAGAGCTTTTTTTAGAGAAAAAATGCTTGCGGCAGGCAGAGCTGTTTCAGAAAAATGCTTACGGCGGACAAATATTATTGATGAACAGAAACATACATTCTGGAATGACCAGATAACACTTTTAATGGGAAATAATAAAATAATCCATAACCATAATAATACTTAACAATCCTTAAATAAATAGTAAAGGAGAATGGTGATAAAATTAATCAATAGACATGGAATAAGTTTGGTTTCGTTCGCAGGAGTAAAGCCAAAGAGGAAGAACACCTCTTCTCAACGCGATTAACCTCCGAGGAAAAGAAATCCTGCCGTGAAGTTAATGGGTTTGAGGGAGGTGAACCCAAATGGTCAATACTCGAAATGAGTATGGAAGAGAGCAGGGATTTGAGAGGGAGAGAAGGGAAGAAACCTATCGGTGCATGCCACTAACTCTCACCCTTTTTTGTTTCTATCTTTCCTCTCTTTGTTTTCTTTCTTTTTGTTTTTCTTAGCCATTTCCACCCTTAGTGGTTTTTTAGTGTTGTGCTTCCCTTGTTTTGCTAAGTATGTTACAGAGTAGTTTTTTTTTTCTTTTTAGTATTGCCTTGCCTCCCCCTTCTTGTGTCCCCTTTGTACACGGCAGAGGCTCCCTTCTTATAGCGCCTGCCGTGAGTGGATTTTTACTATTCTACCCTCTAACCGTTTTTGTCTGGTCTGGGAGTACTTGCCGACATTACTGTTCTGTCTGTGGGTTCCCCTGTTATAGGTACAGACATTTTTTGTCCGTTAGTCTGCCGCGGCATTCCTGCCTGCCGCGGTGATATTTCTTCTCTCTCTATCCCTCGTGGCATGCACCTATTGGTTCCAACTCAGCGTTGCCTCTTTTGGGTGGTATGTCATCCCAGCAGGACGTATCCCTTAAAAGAGTTTGAGCAGGAACCTTAAAACAGGCCTTCCCCTCTCCCCACCTCCAAACCGTGCCCTCTTACCTCTGACCCATGACCCCACCATGTCCTATATTGGCTGGGTACAGGCTGGCGATGCCTGGGCCTTGCGCGTGTTTACGTCTGAATCCTGCCTGCTGTTCATGCATTTGCCGTGGACTGAAGACTTTGCTCGCCTGCCGCCCGTTTCCGGCTTTTTTACGAGTTGCTATTCTGATTTCCCGTTCCTTCAAGGTCTGGGCTTTTACTTAGTGTTTGGGCTTTGTTGTCCTTTCAGCCCAATTCGTTTAATTACCTTTGCTTTCTTTCCGTATTATTTAGCCTTTCCTGCCGCGGTGACTTCTTCCTGCTGGGCCTTTTCTCAGGCCTGCCGTTCCAATTCTTTCCCCCAGTGACCCAATCAATGGTGGCCACTGGCGTTCTTGCTCATGGGCTCTTATGTCCCTTCTTCCCTTGGGCCTCTCCAGCCCATTTCTTTAGACATCCTTGGTCCGTTTATTAGCTCCGCATCCCATGGGCTTTTACTAACTTAATTGGGCTTCCCCGGCCCAATTTCCTCATTCTCATCCCTGAGGTTCATGGGCTTGCCATTATCCCCTACTTTCCTTGTTTTCTTTACCTTGGGCCTGCCGCAGCCCATTCTCTCTTTTTCACAACACATACTGCCCATGGGTGTCATTTTCTCTCTTTCCAGGCCTTTTAGGCCCACTTACTTCCTCAAGACCCATTCATTCGTAATGATAGGCCCGTGATCCATTGTTCCTGCCGCCTGGGCCTAATGGTTTTCTCACTTGGTCTGTTGCCCGCGTCGTTAGGTTGGTCTACCCTTGTCTATTTCGAAGAAATGACCCTCAACATTTAGCCCCCTGAACATATGGAACGTTCCTGCAGTCCATATGTGAATAAAAGACTTTTCTGTCCTGTGTTTCCTTTCTTTCTTTTCCTTCGCGGGCTTTTTGAAACTGTGGACCCCTTCATGTGTATTTATATTTCTTTTCCTGCGGTGAACAGTGCTGACTCTTCGATTTTCCCAGAATGGCAGTTATTCTAAGACACAACTACCGCTTCATTTATTTCATTCTTCTTTCGATGGCTGATCAGTCGCCTTCCTTCAGGCCAGTATTAATTACCCATGTATTTAAAAGGAGAGTCCCTTCGAAAATCACTCATAAACACCATCTTTTCCAAAAAATCGTGTCTGTCCCTCTTCCTTTATCGCCTTCTTCTCTTCAAACACCTTTATCTTCCTTGCTCAGACTGAACCGTTGCACAATGGCACCGGTGAAAAGCCCAGGTTCTTCTTCTCGCCGCAAAGGGAGAGGGAAAGCTTCTGAACCTCTCGCCGGACAAGAAATCGGCGAGGAGGCTATGTACTCCGACTCCAATCATTCCGGCGAGGAAGACGCACCGCGCGACCCCAACAGCGAGTGCGCTCCGCTAATCGACCCTTGGTATAATCCTTATCCTCTCTTCCCTGAGGTTCTCGGCGATTACATGCCGCCGCCGCCAGGCCGTGTGTGGCTTTCTATGTGTAGACGAAACCCCAACATTTCTTGGGCTCCGGTGTCTTCTTCCATTTTCGATTTGGTCATCCGTCAAGGTGTCTCTCTTCCGGTGCCGATTCATTTTGTGTTTGGGTCAGGAACCGCCTTGGGTTGGAAGGAGTGGGTTGACCGAGAGTTATCGGACTCGGTTTTCATGGGTTTGTTGCAGCAGGCTGGCGTTCTGAAGTCCATCGTTTTATCCCGGAGTATTTCCAATTTTCGAGACACTTACAACCTCCGTCACTTGGTTCGCCGGTGGTGTGCCACCACTCACACATTCTTCTTCTCCTGCGGCGAACTGACCGTGACCCTTGAGGACGTGGCCAACCAACTTCTCTTGCCAATCCTTGGTGACGTGGATCCGGCCACCATAGAGCTTTCTCCGAAGGAAGAGGCCATTGAGGCCGAGTTGAGAAAGAGGATGACGGGGAATGCTAAGTTATCATATTGGGTTAGTTCCTCCTCTAAGTTTTCCGTTGTTGCCCACCGCGCGACCTTTGTTGCCTTTTGGCTTAGCAAGTTCGTTTTTGGTTCACATCCCCATTACGCCATCAAGCCTTTGTACTTCCGTTTGGCCATTAAGATATCTACCGGAGTTAGTCTGCCGCTGGCCCCCATGTTTTTGGGGCATTTATATGTGCAACTGGACATCCTGCAGAGTGATGAGAGTCAAGCTGGTTCCTGCCATATAGTTGCTTCTTCTGTACACAGCACTATCCTGCAGCAGTTGTTGTTTGAGCGTTGCACTCAATACTTGGCGAAGTGTAGGCCTGTTCGCTTCGCGAGAGAGAAGTACCAATCATGTCCGCGGGTGATCACTGACTTCTGCGGCAGGTTTGAATTCGATTTCCCTTTAGCTTTTCGTTGGTCTGGTCTGAAGCCCATTGGTCACTCAGTTGTTGAGTCTTTTGATAGCGGTACTGGTTTTACTTGGAGAGCTTACAAAAATTTAGGTAGGGGTTACACATGTACTGATTCTGCTATGGGTCCGTTTGCTGATGTTATTGGGACCACCACTCCTTTGACTGGTTTTGATGAGGTGGGGATCACCTATTTGGCGGCTACCAATGTCGGATGGCTGCCTTACTTGACTGATGAGGGCATCAGATTTGTTCACTATCCTGCTAACCGGATGAGGAGGCAGTTTGGGCTGGACCAGGATATTCCCGATGACCTTTCTTATCTCATGGAATCTCCTACTTCTGTTCGGCCTTTCCTGTGGCAGACTGCTTACGAATTTTGGAGATCGCGCTTTAGTGCAGTTACCATTCCTGGCTCGTCGAGAGAGGGTTTTTGCACTCCTGCCATGCATGGCTATTGGCAGGCAGTGATGACCTCGTTCGGGCAAGAGTTGGTAGGCAGTCGTGGCTTCTCCCTTATTCCACCTGACGGGCTAAGTATGTTAGTATCTCCCAACCCTCGGCTGCTCTTGCCTTCCAGGTCAGTTTTAGATTATGTTGAGAAACAGAACCGCTCTGCTGTCTTTGAGTGGGACGAGAAGAAAAAGGGATAGTGTTGGCTCGCAGGCGATTTTCCCCCTGGCTGGGAGAAAAAAGTTAAGGTAATCAACATTCCTGCACCAACCAAGAAAACTCCTGCCAAGCACAAGTCTGCAAGCAAGCCCAAGCTTGCTGCCCCACGGCCACCCACGGATGCTCCTCTTTCTAGTAGGACACGGGGTAGCAAGAGGAAAACAACCCCTCATCCCATGCCTGCTGCTGAGCGAAGGGTATGTTACATACATTTTTGTCTTTTGTGTTGTGATTTTAACTTGCCTGCGGTAAGCCCATGTCACGCCTACTGATTCCTTTCCTTAATACTGCCTCTTGTCTCTCTTTGCAGTCTAACCATAAGGAAGACACGTCATCTGCTCATCCCATTGACCTTAACGAGCCTGAATTCGAGGTAATCTCCTCTATTTCCTTCTTTCCTCTTCTTTATTATTATTTTTTCCTTTACATATATTTCATCTGCCATGTGCCTTCACTTGTTTGGATTAGCCGTAGGTTCCCTTATTCTTTACCACATGTGTATATATGCATTTCTCTTTCTTTTGCTTTCCAGGGTCAGCCCGAGTCCCTTTCCATCTATCGTCCTTCAGCCGAGGAGCTGCCCGCCTCCATGGGCACACCCGTGGTAGATTCCTTTGACGGGGTTGGTGAAGCTTCCCAGATGTCCATTGTTCCAGCTGCTGCACCTGGGATTCCTGCCGAAACTCCTAGCCCTCCTACCGGATTGGTACCCAGAGAGGGTACTCACACTGAGGGGGTTAGCGAGGCCACTCCCTCTTCAGCCGAGATGCCTATTTCTCCACAGGGATTTGCTCCTCCTGCCATAACTCAGACCGAGGCTGTTTCACCCGTCGCTCCTCTCGTCCTCTCTACCAGTGATCCTTTTGCGACTCTGTCTCAGGCCGCGAAGGATGGTTCTTCCTTAGTAATCACTCCTTCTTCCATTCCCAGCTCGGCCACTCGCGGACCCGATGTTGATCTGTCTTCCGAGGAGTTCGAGGATACTCTTGAAGATATTGATAGTGAGCCCGTCCTGCCGAGGAGGATTTCTGAGTCCGAAGAGGAAGAGGATGCTCCACCCGAGGCTAGATTTATGGGTATGTCCCCACTCCCCCTTTTTTTCTTGTTGGATTTGCTTTTCCTTCTTTATTCACTGGGCCTACTCTTCTTTCTTTTTTTTTTTCATTTGCATGTCTATTTTCTTTTGTGCACAGAGAATTTTAAAGGGCTAGGCATCGCGGTCAGCGTAGGGACGCCTGCGGTAGTTAATCCTGCCACACCCCCATCACCCATTCCTGCCGTATTCTCTGCACCAGCTTCTGCCATTTTTACAGCGTCAGTTTCCGCCGTTCCTTCTGTGCCTGCTTCAGTTCTCCCCACAGCCCCCATTGATGTTGGTTCTGGTAAGCTTCCTTTCTTCCTTGTCTATTTTTTTTTTTTATTATTTGCTCCCCGTGGGTTTGCTCATTTCCCCTTTTCCCTTTTTAATTCCTCATCTCATGCTTTGTGTTTTTCCTTGGTAGGATCTCTTCCTATAGCCCCATTCCAGTTTGAAGCGGGTAGTAGTTCCACCACCCTTCCAGGTCCCAAGGACAAGGCTGCTGCCTTCTTCACCCGTTTTGACCAGCCTGAGGTCAATGACCTTGATCCTGCAGCTTTCTGGGGCTCTGGCCCTCCTTATGTGAACTTTCATGGCTTTAGAGTCCCAGAGGACTGTGCTTCTCATCTGGTGATGATCTATGACAACCGTGGGGACTTCATGCAGGGCTTTCGACTCGGTCGTTCTGTTAGAGAGCATTTCTTGAAGATGTTGGGGAGTGTGCTGAATGACATAGAGCATAGCTTTGTTGACACTGTCTCTACCGAGAGGATTTTGCAGTGGAGGGCTGCGGTGCAGGAGCTTGTCAGCGTAGGCTTTGCCGTGGAGTTCCTTTTGGATTACCTTCGAGGGATTGCTCGGACTATTTTCACGAGGAGAGTGCGACCCACTATTGATGCTATTGACTCGCGCCTTGAGATTTTGAGAAAGGAGGTGGCAGACTTGGAGGGCCATCGTGAGCGTCTTCTTTCCAGTGTTGGTGGATCTGATCGTTTTGGAGATCAGTCTCTTATTTCCGGGCTTCGTTGATGCTGTTTCTTCCTTGTTTCATTGTTTCCTTTAGCTTATGACTCTATTACATTATATTTTGTTGTAGCACTTATTTGGCTAGTTTGCCATGACCTGGGTTTGTAACTTATCTTTGTGACGCTACACTTTACATTTTGCTATTACATATGATGATAATACTTGATGCTTTTCATTACATCCTGCCGAAAGCAAAATTACAATTTCATGTTGTGACATAGTCACTTGAAAAATGATAGGGTAAAAAGGAAACATAAGGGAAATAAAACAAAGGAAGGAAAAAAGGCAATCATGTAAGTTTTCTCCTCAGGCATAATACTGCTTCAGCCATTTCCCGTTGATCGGATCCATTAAATTTTTGCCATCCATCTGAGTCAGACGGTAGTACCCACTTGGGTGTGCTTCCCTTATCACAAGGGGCCCTTCCCACTTTGGTGCAAATTTGGATGGTCCTGCCAGGCCTCTTCTAACATAGTCTGCTACTTTCAAAACAAGCTGTCCTCCCATGAACACTCTCTCTCTAGTCATCCTGCCGTAAGCTTCAGTCATCTTTTGCCGATATCTACGGCTGCGTTCCTGGGCTTGTTCTCTTTTTTCGTCAAGTCCCTCCAGGTCTTCACACCTTTCTGCCGCAAAGACCTCTTCTTCCTCTCCTCCCTTTTCTTGCATTTTCATGACTCTCAGAGACGGGGTCATTACCTCTGCTAGACTCACCACTTCAGTCCCGTAGACCAAGGAAAAAGGTGAAAAACCTGTGGCTGACTTAGGCAATTTTCTGTAAGCCCAAAGGGCGTCTGGCAGGTGCATTGCCCATCCTCCCGTGTACTCCTGACTCATTTTACTTATAATTTTTATAAGGGTTTTGTTTGTTGCCTCCGCTTGCCCATTCCCTTGAGGGTAGTAAGGTGATGACCGGTGATGCTTAACTTGATAGAATTCTAACATCCTCCTTACTTCACTGTTGACAAAAGGTGTGCCGTTGTCACTGATGATTCTGTGGGGTACCCCGAACCTCACGATTATGTTCTCCTTGATGAAATTTGCCACTGCTCCTCCGGTGGCTTTGCGAAGAGGCACTGCCTCTGCCCATTTAGTAAAATATTCCGTAGCTACCAATATCCATATATATCCTCGTGACGGTGGGTTAACCGGTCCCACCAAATCAAGCCCCCAAGTGTGGAAGGGCCATGGGGTTGCCATGCTGTGCAAATTCTGCGGATGGGTGTGAATTAAGTTGGCCTGTACTTGGCAACTGTGGCACTTTTTTACAAATTCTGCCGTATCCTTCTTCATGGCAGGCCAGTAGTAACCCATCTGCAGCAGGCACCTATAAAGTCTTTTCTTCCCCTGGTGTTCCCCACACTCTCCTGAGTGTACTTCTTTCACCATTTTCTCTGCTTCTTCAGGGCCCAGGCACCTTAAGGGGTACCCATCATACCCCTTTCTAAAGAGGACCATATTGTGCATGAAGTAGCGTGTCGCCAGCCGCTTGAGTTTATATTTTTCACTCTGCTTTCGCGGCAGGATACCTTCTGTCAGGTATTGGATAAATGGGCTTCTCCAGTCTTCGCAGGCGGACACAACGTAACTTTCTTCTCTGTCTGCCGCAAGTTGGCAAGCCCCACACTGAATTTGGGCTCGATCCGCATCTTTGCCCATGTTTGGCCAATAAAAGCCTGCCCTTTGAAGCTTGCGGTAAAGACTGACTTCTCCGCAGGATCCGCAAGTTTTGTCGTGTACTTCTTTCAGTTTTCTCTGGGCCTCTTCTGGTCTTACACATCTGACCAAGACCCCACCTGGCATCCTGCGGTATAACTCCCCCTTTATTAGTGCGTAGTCTTTTAGCACCTTCAGTCCAGCGGCATCATCTTCATTCATCAAAGCTTCCTTTATGGGAGACCGCCAGTCTTCGTCGCACTGTTCCTCTTGGAATTTCTCTTTCAATGTATCAATTATCGATTCTCTCCTTTTGCTGACCTCTACTTGGGTGCTATTTCCTTCAAACATTATCTGAGATCCCAGCGCAGCTAACGCGTCCGCAAACCGATTTTCATTCCTGGGAGCGTGCTCTATTTCAAAAGTTGAAAACTTTTCCTCCATTTTCTGAGCCATTGCTCTGTACGGGGCTAGGCTAGGCTCTTTCAAGGAGAAACTCCCGTTGGCCTGACAGACCACCAAATTTGAATCGCCTAACACCCTCAAGTGTTTAACTCCCATTTCGAGAGCCGTGGCCAGCCCGGTTAGATAGGCTTCGTATTCCGTGGTGTTGTTCGAACAAGGGAATTCCAGTTTGAATGACAGTGCCACTGCTTTATCTTCTTCATGGTATAGAACTACTCCCACCCCTCCAGACTGGGCGGTAGAAGACCCATCGAATTTCATTATCCATTGCTCTTCGGCTCCTTCTGCCATGGCCACTTCCCCAGGGACTCCATCATCTAGTGGGAACTCTTCCTCGCCTGGAAATTGTGCCAATAAGTCTGCTATAGCCTGGCTTTTTACCGCACGAGGCGTCCCCATTCTTAAATCATATTGCGATAATTGTAGCAACCATTGGGATATCCTGCCAGAGAGGATCGGTTGCTACAGCAAAGCCTTGATGGTGTGGGATTTGGTCATTAACCATACCTCGTAGGCCAAGAAGTAGTGGCGCAACCTTTGTGAAGCATATACAATGGCTAAGCATGCCCTCTTTGCCCTCGGGTATCGAGTTTCTGCATCCTTCAAGGCGCGGCTGATATAATATACTGGCTGCTCAGTGCCGCCCCCATCCTCTTGGGCAACCAACGCTCCAATGGCATATGAATTGGCAGCCAAATAGAGCAACAGTGGCTTTTTGTGAATCGGGGCCTGCACTGTGGGGAGGTTCATCATGATCTGCTGTAGCCTTTTGAAGGCTGCCTGCTGCAATTCCCCCCACTCAAAATCATGCCCTTTTCTGAGCAGCTTGGTGAAAGCGGCAGTGATTGATGCCAACCCGGGGATAAATCTTCGAATGTACGAGACTTTCCCCAAGAACCTCTTTAATTCCTTTACCGTGCTCGGAGGTTTCATGGTTGCAATGGCCGTAGCCTTGGCTGGGTCAACATCTATTCCCCTACTATGAACCAAGAAGCCTAGGAACTTCCCCGAGGACACTCCGAATGCGCATTTGAGAGGGTTCATTCTTAGTTTGAAGGCTCTGTACCTCTCGAATACCCTCCTTAACACTTTGAAGTGTTCTTCTCTTTTCCTTGACTTTACTACTATGTCGTCTACGTAATCCTCCAGTTCACAATGCATCATGTCGTGAAATATGGCCGTCATTGCTCTTTGATAAGTGGCACCCGCATTTTTCAACCCGAAACGCATTATAGTGTAATAAAAATTGCCCATGGGTGTTCTGAAAGCGGTTTTCTCTGCATCCCTTGGTGCCATCCTAATTTGGTTGTACCCGCTGAACCCATCCATAAACGAAAACATGGCATTGCCTGCCGCAGAATCTATCAGTAAGTCCATTTTTGGCAAAGGAAACTCATCCTTTGGACAGGCCTTGTTGAGGTTCCTGAAGTCTACACAACATCTTATCTGGCCATTCTTCTTCTTCACGGGTACGATGTTGGACAGCCATCGCGGGTGTTGGATAGGTTTGATGAATCCTGTGGCAAGCAATTTCTGCACTTCTTTGATTATTTGCCCTTCTATTTCCGTATGGAATGTTCTGGCAGGCTGAGCTATTGGCCTGGCCTCTGGGTCTACATTCAACGTGTGTGCAACTAGCGCAGGGTCTAGCCCCGGCATTTCATTGTATTTCCATGCGAAGACATCTTTAAATTCTTTCAAGAGGAACATCAGTTCTGCCTTTTCTGCTTCTGCCAAACTTGCACTAATCAGGATAGGTCTTGGCCCCTGGGAAACAGACCCCAAGTCAACCTCTTCCATTTCTTCTTCTGCCGTAATCTGTACTTTTTTTTCTGTCGTGACTTTCTCATTCTCTTTCTCACTACTTTCTTCTTCTGACTTTTCTTGAACCACGCAACACGTCAAGTTCTTGTGTTGCCACTCTTGGGTGGGGCCCTCTTGCGTTTCACTCGTGGGCCCCACGCCCCTTCATAACTTATACACAATCCTGCCGTCAGGACCTCGGATCCTGACGCAGTGGGGTGTATCTTCTGGGTCCGCGGCTGGCGCTTCCTTCCTCTTCTTTTTTCTGGCTAGTAATTCCTTTAGGTCAGGCTCGGGATCATCCTGGATGTCTCTCCATTTAGGCACGAAGGTACCTTGTGGCCTTGACACTGAATTTTCCCCGGGTGGAGCCCATTGGTCGTAGAACATGGTTTCTACCAAATGAACTTCTGCTTGCTCAAATGGTGAGTGATTCGCTGCTATGCGTATCATCCTGCCGTTCATCCGTCCTTTCACACATTGGTGGTAGGTGGATGGAATTATTCTGTGTTTATGCAACCATGGTCGTCCCAAAAGGACGTGGTATGAAACTTCCGTTTTTACCACGTGGAACCGAGCTAGGGAAGCTATGGGTCCCACTTTTAACCACAACTGGATATGGCCTGCGGTGTACTCTCCTCTTCCACCGAATCCTATCACTTCCATTGGACACCCTTGGATCTTTCTTTTTGAAATCCCCGCAGCTTGCAGAGTGCTCAACGGGATGAGGTTTACGGAAGCGCTCGTGTCTATTAAAGCTCTCTTTATGGGGATTTGATTTATGGATGCCGCAAGATAGAGAGGTCTCCGGTGGTCTGGATACCCCACTTTCATATCTTCATCACTGAAGGTGATTTCGGTTGACTCCTGAAAGAGAGCCCTGTCATTTTGGACTTCCGCTGATAAACATTCCACCCCTGCTCCGGAGGCAATGCTTACTACGGCCTCGGTAGCTACTCTTCTTTCTTTTGTTGTGAGGCCTAGTTGATCAAATAAGTTTTTGAATTTGGAGCTCTGTTGTAAAGTGGTAATTGCTGCGGCAGGCAAGGCCAGATTCTCTCCTTCGTCATCCCCTGGATCCGCACAGATCACTACTGCCGCTACACCCTTCCCTTTGTGATTCGGGAATGGGTTTCTCTGGACCTCCTGCTGGGTCAGCTCTAAAGTTCCTTCTTTTATCCTGCGATGCACTAGTCTGCGGAGTGCCCAACATTCTGCGGTGGCATGTTGGACATAGTTGTGTAAACGACAAAAATGCGGGTCCCTCCTTTCTTCCTCGGTGGGCTCCCTAGCAACTTGGTTAAGTTTGAATACGCCATCTGCTATCCATTTGTCTAGCAGTACGTCCAACTCCTTTGCGGTACATGGTATTGGTGGAGGAGTATCGTATTCTTTCCCGTCGGTCTTCCTCCTCCGCTCACCGGTGGATATCGCCATGGCTTGCGGGGCACTTCTTTTGTCCGTGCTTGGCTTTACGGACTGGGCAGTTTTTCTTGCCTTTTGTAACAGCTGCGCGAACTGGGAGATTTCAAGGTTTTCTAGGACTGCCCTGTATTCCCTGATCATATTCGTCATGCACATCTCCACCAGTGTCCTTTCCTCGCAATGGTCATAGCAGTCGAGTGCTATGTCCCTAAATCTCTTGATGTACTCCATCAAGTCCTCACCATTCCTTTGTTTAGTTACTTGCAATGTTGCAAGTGTCACCGTTTCCTCTCCGTGGAAGTACTTGGTGCAAAATACATCCACCATATCATCCCATGTTGGGATCGATCCTGGCTTTAAGCCAATGTACCAGGTATAAGATCGGTCACACAATGATTTGGAAAATTCTCGAAGACACAAGTCCTCGTTTGCGGCATAAGGGCCAAGCGTATCAATGAACTTGCTTACGTGCTCAACATCACTTCCCTTCCTGCCGTCATATTGTGCGAATACTTGCGGTTCATACTTCTCGGGGTATGGTTTACTGAGCACCCTTAGCGGGTATGGGGGTCTACGTGCGTAGAATCTCTCCTTTGGTCCTCTGGCTCTCTCTTGCTCCAGGAGAGCTGCCACTTCTGCCATAGTAATAAAGCGTTGATCTGTATTCTGTGGAACACCACCCACCAGTGTCTCTACCGCCCCATGCTCTGGATCATGTTGGCTTCCTTTTTCCTTTGTTCTGTCCGTCTTTAGTTGACGAATTTCTTCCATCATTTGCTGTTGCGAATGTTGCAAGGCCTGCAATACTTCAATGAAGGTGTTGGCATTGTCTGCGGGGATCCTCGGAGGAGGTTGGGGTCCAGCCCCCATCTCGTTAGCACCTTCTGCCTGATTAGGCTGGGGTTGGTGGGGCGTTGTGGGCCTGGACTCTGCTTGTGAAGGTACAGCACTCATGTTGCGTGTAGTCCTGGATTTCGGAGGCATTTGTTTGCGAGGGCTCTTGTCCCTGGACTATTTCTCAACTCCCCAGTGAAGTCGCCAATTTAATGTGGGGGCCTTTTTTGCTATGTTGGGCTGGGCTGCCCTTTTGTGATCGTAGGCCCAAGTGTTCTGGGTTGCAGGAGTCGAGACCGAGTCAAATGGAACTCAACTTGACCTGGCTTGTGCGCAAACTATGCCTCGTCTGCCGGGGGAGTGCTTTACCGTAGGCTGAGTTGACACAGAGAAAAGCTTACGGCAAGCAGAGCTTTTTTAGAGAAAAAATGCTTGCGGCAGGCAGAGCTGTTTCAAAAAAATGCTTACGGCGGACAAATATTATTGATGAACAGAAACATACATTCTGGAATGACCAGATAACACTTTTAATGGGAAATAATAAAATAATCCATAACCATAATAATACTTAACAATCCTTAAATAAATAGTAAAGGAGAATGGTGATAAAATTAATCAATAGACATGGAATAAGTTTGGTTTCGTCCGCAGGAGTAAAGCCAAAGAGGAAGAACACCTCTTCTCAATGCGATTAACCTCCGAGGAAAAGAAATCCTGCCGTGAAGTTAATGGGTTTAAGGGAGGTGAACCCAAATGGTCAATACTCGAAATGAGTATGGAAGAGAGCAGGGATTTGAGAGGGAGAGAAGGGAAGAAACCTATCGGTGCATGCCACTAACTCTCACCCTTTTTTGTTTCTATCTTTCCTCTCTTTGTTTTCTTTGTTTTCGTTTTTCTTAGCCATTTCCACCCTTAGTGGTTTTTTAGTGTTGTGCTTCCCCTGTTTTGCTAAGTATGTTACAGAGTAGTTTTTTTTTTCTTTTTAGTATTGCCTTGCCTCCCCCTTCTTGTGTCCCCTTTGTACACGGCAGAGGCTCCCTTCTTATAGCGCCTGCCATGAGTGGATTTTTACTATTCTACCCTCCAACCGTTTTTGTCTGGTCTAGGAGTACTTGTCGACATTACTGTTCCATCTGTGGGTTCCCCTGTTACAGGTATAGACATTTTTTGTCCGTTAGTCTGCCGCGGCATTCCTGCCTGCTGCGGTGATGTTTCTTCTCTCTCTATCCCTCGTGGCATGCACCTATTGGTTCCAACTCAGAGTTGCCTCTTTTGGGTGGTATGTCATCCCAGCAGGACGTATCCCCTAAAAGAGTTTGAGCAGGAACCTTAAAACAGGCCTTCCCCTCTCCCTACCTCCAAACCGTGCCCTCTTACCTCTGACCCATGACCCCACCATGTCCTATATTGGCTGGGTACAGGCTGGCGATGCCTGGGCCTTGCGCTTGTTTACGTTTGAATCCTGCCTGCTGTTCATGCATTTGCCGTGGACTGAAGACTTTGCTCGCCTGCCGCCCGTTTCCGGCTTTTTTACGAGTTGCTATTCTGATTTCCTGTTCCTTCAAGGTCTGGGCTTTTACTCAGTGTTTGGGCTTTGTTGTCCTTTCAGCCCAATTCGTTTAATTACCTTTGCTTTCTTTCCGCATTATTTAGCCTTTCTTGCCGCGGTGACTTCTTCCTGCTGGGCCTTTTCTCAGGCCTGCCGTTCCAATTCTTTCCCCCAGTGACCCAATCAATGATGGCCACTGGCGTTCTTGCTCATGGGCTCTTATGTCCCTTCTTCCCTTGGGCCTCTCCGGCCCATTTCTTTGGACATCCTTGGTCCGTTTATTAGCTCCGCATCCCATGGGCTTTTACTAACTTAATTGGGCTTCCCCGGCCCAATTTCCTCATTCTCATCCCTGGGGTTCATGGGCTTGCCATTATCCCCTACTTTCCTTGTTTACTTTACCTTGGGCCTGCCGCAGCCCATTCTCTCTTTTTCACAACACGTACTGCCCATGGGTGCCATTTTCTCTCTTTCCGGGCCTTTTAGGCCCACTTACTTCCTCAAGACCCATTCATTCGTAATGATAGGCCCGTGATTCATTGTTCCTGCCGCCTGAGCCTAATGGTTTTCTCACTTGGTCTGCTACCCGCGTCGTTGGGTTGGTCTACCCTTATCTATTTCGAAGAAATGACCCTCAACATATGTTAAAACAATTCTGCTGCATAAAGCACAAAATTTTTTTTAAAAAAAAAAATGAAATTGCCCTAAATTTCCTAAGCATTAGGAAAATATTTATGTATGCTAAAACAATTTTGCTGCATAAAGCACAAAATTAAAAAAAAAAAAAATTAAATCATCAAATAGCCTTATATATATATATATATATATATATATATATAACTTTAAAAAATTATACGATTTTTTTTTTTTTTTAATATCTATGACCTCATTTAGTATAAGATCAATTTAAATTTTTGGAGATTGAAAATAATATTGGATAACATATGACACTCGAATGGACCATAATCAAAATTTTGATTGATCAGAACTCAAACAAATATCTCCAATTTGTTTAATCAGCAATTCTGCTATCAGTTGATTGATTCAGATGCTAGGCTCTAGAACGTCAGTTTTTGCTTAGGAGAGTTTTCCTTCTAGCAGATGGGAACGTTAATTAAAACAAAGCTCATTATCTAATCTAAATGTTGAGGATAAGCTTATGTAGAGTATAGACAGCAACAAATTCAGATGAGCTTTTTGCACGAAGGAAAAATTAAATAATGTTTCAAGCATATATAGCCACCTCTTTCACAACACGGAAAATTCATGTACTGATGGATCCAATGTGTTGTAAGAGGCTGAATATATACACTTGAAACATAATATACCTTCTTGTATAGAAGAGTATTTAGTCGTTGAAAAACCCTCAAAAGATCAAGATTTTCCTTGTGGCAAGCTTTGAATAATAGCCTCCCTACGATCCATAATCTGGTTAGATGTGGCGTCCCTAGTTGATCCAATTTGTGTGCAATGTCACTAATCTTATTAAAAATTAATTAATTATTCATGCCCTATGGTCGTGTAATGTAACAAATGAAGTTTCAATGGTTTGGTATGTAAAGATCAACAGTAAAATTACAATGTTTGGCTGAATCCTCAAGAATTAGGAATTTGTTCAAGCTAAAAGGCAACAGAAAAAAGCTTTGAACTGTTTTTTCTCTTTAATTACTGGAACTATTAGCTCAAATTTTAAAGGTCAAAAGTATACTGTACGAGGCTAGTACAAAATTTCATGGGCAACTGCTTAAGCCATCACCCTCTAATAAAATATTACAAATAAATAAAATTACAATATGGTAGCAATCTATGATTTACATACAACAATTTATGAAGATGACATATTGACATTAGATCCCTGCAGTGCAAATCAAACCTTGGCGTTTTGATCACTCTTTTAGAAGAAATACCACTACAGAGATTCTTCAAATCCTATACCAAGTCAGCCCCATTATAGTTCTCTTGCAGGTAAAATCCACAACAAATGCTTGCTTTCCTTTGCAGGAGCTGGACTTTGTCTGAGGGAAAGAGTGACTGTACACAATCCTCTGTCATTTCACTGTATTTCCATAGTTCATATTAGGAGACAACGGAAAATTCAGTGTGCTTCCTGGGCATCATAACAACCAACTGCAACTTGCCTAGCTGACATAACTTTACTGGATTCTTGAATACTGACACCCTAGCAACATTATTTTTACCTAACAAAACATGTGCAATGCTGTATGATTCACCCTTTTCAACTGCAAATTGCCACTCTCTTGTTGATATATTGAACCAGTCTTTGCTTCGAGATTTAGTTGCTTTAACTTCAATGTACTCCCTACTATTCTCCTCCCCTACTATAATGTCGTAAGGTAACCCAGTTTCAATATCTTCATTAACCCACTTCACTGTTGTCCCACAAAATTTCCCAATAATGTATTTGAAAGCAACACTCTCACCTATTCTCCCCGTTTGCATGGCTTGTGCTGCATTGGGGGTACCAAATCTAAGATGATCTCAACTGCTAAAATTAGATGCACCCAACTCAGGGCCATCAGACACCAGATCTAAATCAACAGGATCAAATTCAACATGCATGGTGGAAACAGTATGATTGGGAGCATGGCTAGACTGATCAGAATAAGTTGAATTGCAAGCATTGCCAGACTGATTTTCCAAATTGGCTGACAAAACTAAAGCTTTTGAAGCTGCTGCAAAATCATCTTCAATGGTCCAATCATCTTCAATTGAGATAGAAACATTATCAGTTTCCATGACTGTGCCTTCAGAATCATCCTTTCGTGGGCTGCCGCTAGGCTGTGCAGCTGTTGCCTGAGTCTTAAAACCATTTAAACGAGCATAACTAAAACCAGGTGCAGTTTTCCAATCCACAGGCGGCCAATTTGAGTGATTTCCGGCCTTCTTTTTAGACTTTGTCAAATCAAAACTTGTTTGGAGCGAGTCATCGTTCTTTGTCCGTGAAGGTATGGATGGGAGGGACCAAACAGATTCTTCATTAGAAAGCTTAGGCATCTTTTGGCTATTCAAGATGAAAAACTCTGTTTGCTCCTCAGTAGAACCTGATTCAGCCATGGTTGGGATCATGTGAAGGAAATTTGCCAAGTGTGAACCAGGAGTTCCATCAAATAACAAACGAGACAGCTCTATAAATAGGGCATGAGAATCGGATTCTTGGGTTGTGTACAAAACGTTGTCCTGTAAAAGGCATACGATAAGGATATAAAATTGGAAATACCCTCAAATTCTAATAAAGCATACATTGCAAAGTATAAAAGGAGGTTTAATAGTACTCATTTTAGTAACCATCAACTAAAAAGAGAGTACTGAGTTAGTGTTGAAGGCTGACATATTTTAGGGATTTGGAGGCATCAGTCCAAAAAAGGCTTCAACGTGAAAGATGTCTATGGTTCAATATAATTATATAGTGGTTTTGTTTGGAAGCTAAAAGACAATAAAACTTCAGAGAAAATTTTGTTGAAGTCCTTAACTAGATACTGTGTGTTTCTAGGAAATGCTTTAGTCTCTTGGAGGTCAAAGAAGCAAAATGTGGTCTCAAGATTCTCTGCAAAGGCAGAGTACAGGTCTATGGTCACAACCACATGTGAAGTGACATGGTTTATATACTTATTGAAAGATTTACATATCTTGTTGGAGCATGTGTGTTTCAAACTCTTAAACTATGCTTGTTTCCCATATTAGTTAGAGATGTGTTCTCATGTAGGTTTATAAACCATTGCACCACTTAAGTGTTAGCCTGAAAGATAATAAGCTAAGGGTTAGAATTGGGCTTGGATTGGGTTTAGGCTTGTCACTATCTTTCTTGTTCCTCTTTTCGTTTCCCTTTTAGCCCATTTTGGTTCTGCTCGTTGGGCATTAAACAGCAGCCCGTTGGGGCATTTAATGTTCAATCTGTTGGGCATTAAATCTGCATAGTAACTATTAGAGGCCTAATCCTCTAGTCAGCCCACTTGTCTTACATGTTGGCATATATAAAACCCTACAACTCACACTATTCAAAGTCATATTTTTTCATCTTCTCCAACCGTATCTTCTCTCTGTTTGCTCTGGTTTGCTGCACAGAAATTTCAGCTTCAAATATTTTTTATTTTAAGGAAAGGAAAGGCAAGTAAGGTTGTTCCTAGTTCTTCTTGCTTGAGTGTGTGATCAACTTGAAGAAATCACTATAGTCTAATCTTGGAGGGTTGTTCGGCCAAGAGAGCCATTCACATCGAGTTCCACTCCGAGTGACACGAATCAACCTTTAAAGACAACGCATTTTGCGTGATTCTATAGTTCATGAGATCTTTCTAACTCTATTTATTTATTTTTGTTATTACTAATTTTTTAGAGTTTGTATTGTTGAATCAAAACTTATTTATTTAGCCATATTTTCCAACATATCTCACATGAAAAGCCAGTTCTGATGTATTGTGACAACCAGGCTGCCTTACATATATCTACTAATCTAGTGTTTCATGAGAGGTCTAAGCATATTGAGGCAGATTGTCATATAGTTAGGAATAAGGTTTTGGATGGGACACTTAAAACTTTCTATGTGTCATCTAAAAATTAGTTAGTAGACATTTTCACTAAGGCAGTTGGAGTTGACAATTTTCTAAGACTACTTAAAAGATTGGGCATCATTAATATTTTTGCTCAGTGTTCAATATCCTGAGTACACAAAACAAACCAAGAAGCAAGAGCTTTGCTCTTGAGGGGGAGTGTTGAAAATAAGAAGCAAGGTGGTTCTCAACATCAGGGAGAGCTACAAGATGCAAGGCAAGATGGTTCTCAGCAACAGGGAAAGCTTCAAGATGCAATTGTGGCAAGAAGCAGTGATCAAGTGGTTACTGCTGAATTAGGATGGGCTAGCAAAGAATTAATGGACTTGATTGAAGCAGTAGCTTACTATGATAAGTTCATCCATTCATTAGAGGAGATGATGCCACATGGATTAGGGAGTTAGAAAGTAGTTGCAGGATATTGATTAGCTAAGATACACGTGTACCATTTAGATAGCATTTGTTGTAACTGCTTTTCCCTCCAATTTTGGGAGTTTGTTATTTTGTTTTTAGCTTGCTTAGATCATGTATATATACGAATAATGGTAGTGAATTATATTCATCGAATTGTATTCATTTTCTCTGATAAAAAAAATTCAGTTTTCTATTTAAAGAGAGAGAGAGAGTTCTAGAATTTTACACATTTATATATACAATTTTTGTGAAAAATAAAATTTTCAATTGAGTTAGATTTCTAATATTTAATTTTGGGACCATCTTGAAATGGGAGAGCTCACCTTTTTTTTAAGGAAAAAAAATTATTAATTCAAAATTTTTGGGGACATGCTCAATTGGGGCACTAGACAATGGACTGTTGGCCCTTGCCCAAGGGTCGGCCCTGGTCCTCTCCACCATGGAATTACTCATGGGTAGCGAACTGTTACGCCAAGGGCTGCTTCAACCATAGGTACTTCCAGCAGCTCATCTTCCCCAAATCTCAAACGGTTCTGGATATGAATCCCAAGAAGAGATCATCGTGAATGAGATCCTGGGGGACCCGTGGTTCAAGAAGAGGTACAAGAAAGTCAATTTTTACGAGTTGATGCCTTCATTTAGCTCCATTTCCAATATATGTGTTTGTTTCAATGCCCATATGAAACAAATTGTGCTTTCTTTTTCAAAGATTGGGAAAAAGGAAAATAAGGATTAATGCAACCGAAGAGAACATAGTTATAGAATTGCTAATAAGATTAACGTGGGTAATTCAGGGTGTGCAGGTTGGTACAGGGAAAGTCTACCCAGCTACGGGTTCGTTTAGTTAGAGGAGTGAAAAAGTGGGAGGATAGAAAATATTTTAATTTCTTTTATTTTTGTTTGGATGGAAATGGAAAAGTGGAGGGATGAAAAAAAGTGAGTTTGTATAAATTTACTCATACACTCTTGTTAAAAAATTGTTCCCAATTAAAACAAAAAAAGTGACAAGCAACCAAAAAAAAAGCAATCATTCAATTTATTAAAAAATAAAAATCATGTCCAAAATATAAAATCATATCTAGTTAAAAAAAAAAAAACTATCACACCCACAGTCCAAGAAATCAAAAGAAAAAAGAAAAAAGAAATATGAAAGACAACAACCAGGAAAGAAAAAAGGAAAAAAAAAAAAGAAAAAGAAAAAAGAAAGAGGCAACGTGCTCAGGAAAGCACAAAAAAGGAAAAAAAAAGAAAAAAAAGAAGAGGAATTGGATGAATTGCATATGTGTAAGTGCACATGGGCATTTTTGTCCATCAAGCAGCCCTATTTTCTCACTTCAGTTTTCTCTCCATTTTGAAGGAAAAACTTTTTGGTGGGACCGGGGAGAAAACACCTAGGCCCCATTATTTATTTTCTTTCTTCTCACCAAACACACTCTAAAAAAGTTTTCCTTCTAATTTTCTCTCCAAAATTTTTCATTCATCCTATTTCACCTCTAAATAAACACACCCTAAGAGCATCTGTACCTTCAACAAGTTGTATTTTAAACACCAAAATGCATGCTTTATCCAGACATGGGTTCTTAAGAGCATCTTCAACAAGCTCTCTAAACCCAAAATTTGGAGAGTAAACCCACAAAAACTAGCTCCAACAGTCTCTCTAATTCACAATTCATTAGCAAAAAATTGTTTGCTAATGAACAGTAGCTTTCTTGGTCTAATGACCTACTGTTCATTAGCAATAGAATTAATGGGAATAAAAAATTCAACACACCCATTAAAATATTCAATTTTACTCAACAATCATAATGGCTACAACTCAACCATTCCAGATCTTTTCTCTCTCAAACATCTCTAAACTCAATCACAATCAAAACACATACTCACATCACAATCTTAAAACTACTCAAATCAAAAATAGAAAAAAAAGCAAAGCAAATCTGACCCATTTGAGCCACTGTGGGGAGGAGGACGAGTGGTGGTGGAGAGGACGAGTTATCCACCAACAATCTTTGTTTGTGAGAGAGAGAAAGAAAGAGAGAGAGAGCTTTGGTATTCTCTCTAGTTTGGACGAAGTGGTAAGAGGGAAAAAAAAAAAAAAAAGAGAAAGAAAGAGAGCTTTGGTATGTTTTGGAGTTTGGAGGAAGTGGTAGGGAAAAAAGAGAAAAAAAAAAGAAAAAAGAGTAAGGGTACGTGTGTGGAGGAGAAAGAGGAGGGGAAAAAAAAGAAAAGAAGAAATTGTAAGGATGAAAAAAAAAAAGGAATAAGGAAAAAATAAAATAAAGAATAAGAAATTAAAATAAAGAAAAGCTACCACAATATTTTTACAATAAATTTTAAGTGGTAGGTTGTTATTAGCTATTATTGGTGAGAAAAAACAATTTCAGTGGTGACGAATGAGTTAAGCAAGTTTTAACAACACAAAAAAACCTATAAATACTAGTCTCCCACTAATATCATAATCTCATAAATTCATTTATAACTATGTTGATAATGTAATATCCAAAACTATGTAAAACAAAAAGTATATTATATTATCTATAATATTTTCAGGAGTCTTACTATTTCCCACATAGGGCACTTAGATAATACACTAGCCCATTTGTTAACTAAACATGTTCTTGGTGTTGATGATTTTGCTACTTGGTTGGAAGAGAGCCTAATGTTTATTGAACATGCGGTATCTCAAGATGTTTTATTTTTGAATTTACATGAATAAAATTCCTATGTTTCCTATCTCAAGAAAAAAAAAATCCCACTTCACTATTCCTTGTTTTCCATAGGTCAATTGCATGGACCAATACTTTAGCCCAATTGAATTTATAAACAAACCGAAGGTTGGGTATCAGAGGACATGACAAAAGCGATTATTTAATTTACTCATTATTTCTAAATATCCAAGGAAATTTTGTGAAACATTGCAAACAAAAGAAAAAGAAAAGGCTGCATATATAGTAGGTATTACATGAACACTCTACAAATAAATAAAAAAAAGATATTGCATGAATATGAATGTAAAAAAACTTAATCAAACTAACACTAATTTATAAAGTTTGGTACAATTACAACGGGTACAATATATATTTTTTTAGTACTATCAATTAAATGAAATAAAACAATGTTTATTATTAAATTTTATAACTTTCCACACAGAGAGATGAAAGAGGGACCGAAATTCATGTGGATTTTAATTTTGGTCTAGAGCTTCATAATTTTTTGTTCTTTAATGTGGGCTTCAAAGAGAACCGAAACCCATTTCTGGTGCCAATATGCACAGCAGAGGTGATGGATGGAACAAAATCCATGCATGGGCCCAATTGGAAGACAAAAGGCAGTGTCTTCGGCCCAATACTAAAGTTGATAATCAGTAGACCAGAAAAGTAAAAGCAAAGTTGATAATTTGAAAGTGAAAGTGAAACCGCAATTTTCGGAAAGAGAGTAAAATCATTACACGTGCTTTGCTTTTTCTTTTTTCTTTTTTTTTTTGGGGTATGGTGTGGGGGTTGAATTTGCTTTTGCTTTTTACGCTTATTGGTTTAGGTGGGTTTTGCTTTTCTTGTTTGGCAAACATCTTCCAATTGATATCAAGGCTAAAATATGATTTTAGTTGTTGTTTTTCATCACAATCAATTTGCTTATAATATTTTAGCAGAGGTCAATTCAGTCCATGTTAGTTTTAAGTTGTAATCAATTTTTGTTAATAAGTTGATGATAGACATCAAATTATTGCAAATTAAAAATATCACAGACCAAATTAATTGCTATCAAAATATAGATACCAAATTGACAACAACCTTAAAATATAAGAACAAAAATAGAATTTTGGTTTTGATTTTATAATTATAGTGAAGTCAAAATATCAAGTACTTGTAATTTTCTTATTTCTTTTTGTAACAAATGAGAGTTTGTAGACTTTTTCAAATATTTAATTACTCTTCTCTTTGGTAAAACTTTCTTATAGAGACTTGAATTATAACTCTTACCTTTAATCAAACCTTACAATTGATTGTACTTACAGAAAACCATTGCGTTAAAAATACGTGATGGTACATATATTCCTTAATTGATTTGCCTTTCTTATGGTCTTCTTTATTTTTTTAATTTTATTCTTTTAAAATTTCTTTTTGAGGAACCTTCCTGAGTTGGTCTTTTATTTTTACTAGCATGTAGTCCGTGCTTACGCACGGAAATATTAACAATTGTGATGATAAGATGTTTATCTTGGAAGATTCAGTTTTCACATTGAGCATTATGAATGGAGGTAACTTAACACCAACATTTAAAAATCAAATTGGACACATAACACAAAATTAAACTACAATTAGAAATTAATTTGATTCGATTTGAATTCTAAAATTGAACTTCAACTTAATATAATATATATGATTATATTTTTGTCCACTTTCAACAAATTAACAAAATCTTAATCCAGACACACTAAAAACTATTAAAAAATAAGAATTGATCATTGAACTTAGAATCTTCTTGGAGGCGTTAATGAAGCGCTAATGTATGAGAGTGCGAAGCAAGGAAGAGTGAGATTGAATATTGTGTTTGAACCCGGCCTTACTTTGAGAAATCTGTAAGAAGGAGGAGAGAGCAGTGTGTGGATCTAATTGGTGGAGGTTGATAGAGGAGGAGACATGGGATGACAATATGGAATTAGGAGGAGATGATGTTTTACTTTTATAGTCTTTCTCGTTAGACTCCTTGGTTCTGGTTGTAGGATTAAAAGAGCTCTAAACTCTATTGAGATCACCCATAAAAGTGTACAGGTGAGATGTTCTTGCTTAGACCAATGAGTATTATCATTGTGGTTTTCTTGGCTTCTGTGTTAAATGTTAATGCATCATTTATTTGGGCACAAAAATTAGAAAATTTAGATAAGGTATATGACACAAAATTGGAGTCCAATTTATAATCTCCATAAAAGTGTGCAAGTAAGATGTTTTTGCTTAGGTCAATGAGCATTATCATTATAGTTTTCTTGACTTCCGTGTTAAATGTTAATGTATCATTTATTTGGGCACAAAAATTAAAAAATTTAGATAAGATACATGACACAAAATTGGAGTCAAATTTATAATCTAATTAATTTTTTTTTTTTGAGTTTTGGTTAGCACAAGTGGCTTAAAATTGAGAATTCAATTAAAATTTAATTGAATTTTCTCAAAGTTTCCCCTGTTATTATATATATAGGTATATAGATCGGCTCGCCTCTCACAAAAGAGGATGCTGACCCGGAGAGAGACACTTTCTCCATCACTCCCAATAGTGTAATCGTTCTTCCCTCTGGTTCTTTCACAACATACCACCTATGTACAGACACCCTTCTGGCTTCCACCTCTCCGGCGGCGGCTAGTTTTCACAGCAGCAAAAACGACAACAACAGCAGCCTCCTCCAGCAGCGCAACCGTTACCACCTTTAAATTTCAGATTTTGGCTTCCAACAACTATTTCCTTAACTTTCTTTCAACAACAACAACTACTCTTCATTTCAAAACAGAACAACTACTCCATCATGGAGAAGGTGGACCGCGCTGTCACTAACGCTAGACGCAACATAATTGCGGCCGGAGAGAGTGTGACGGCATGGACAGTGTCTCAGGATGCACTGCTCATCCTCAACCTCGACTCTTGGTCCTCTCTTGGCTTTCCAATGCAGGAGGTCCCCAGTCTTCACCGCCTTATGCTCACTGAAGGGAAGGTACTGGTTTATACTATTATTACTCTATTGATTTTACTTCAATTTTATACATTATAGTCCTTATTTTGTTGTTGTTGTTTTGGTTTATTAGATAAATGCATTTATCCATTGCTTTGTTGGGGTTCAAAGAGTTACTACATTGTATGATTTGGAAGTAGCAATCTGTAAGAATGAAGGCGTAGATAACTTCGAAAGGCTTGAATTGGGGCCTTTGTTGCGACACCCACTTGTCTTGCACTATTTTTCACTCAAATCTGATGCCACTGAAGTTTTTAAAATAACCGGTGAGGAGGTATTTTGTTTCCTTTGGAAGTTTATGCATAGGAAGAGGAAGAAGAAGAGTCAGAATAATGAGAGTGTTGAAGTTGAAGAGTCTTTGGATGGGAAGAAGAAGAAGAAGAAGAATAAGTATATTAACAATATTCAAGTTGATGAGTTTTTGAATTTTATTGCTAAGAGGCGTTCCGTTGCAAGCAAGGAAGAACTTTGCATACGAGTTCAAAACTTGGGGATGCATGTTTCTGCTATCCGAAAAGCCATGAGCCCACAGACTGCTATTTTAACGAAACCTGTAGATGCTACTTCTATTTCTCAGTGTGTCGAATCATTCTCCTCTGCACGGAAGGATTTTCGTGGCAAGAACATTAGATTTGCTTCATCAAGCTCCAATGACGATGAAAATAGTGATGATTCTAAGGATGCTAACTTGCCATCACAAAATGTTGCAAGTTCTGACCGAGTGACTAGCTGTCCGTAGCTGGCTGAAATTGAAGAGATGACATGGCTTGGGTTGGAAGATGAAGCGTGGGGGCAACCTGTTCCTGCTAGTGGCAGCCCAAGGCACAATGAGAGTTGTTATCAATATCCAAGTTCCACCATGTCTGCACCCTCTGAATCATCTAAAAAGAAGGAAACTTGTTATCAAAATAAAAATGTAAAGTTAATCCAAACTTACAGATGATTCTTAGTTATCATTGTCTACTTGTAGATTTTCATCTCTTTTATCAGAAAACATTGGATTGTTATCTTTTAGTAGATGGTCATGGCTCATGGTTCATTTAATAGTCAGTCCAATATTCATTTACTATAGTGTAGGAGCAGAGCAGGCAAGTAACTATTCTGTCTTTTACTGGCTAAAATCAACATTATCCTTCTTTTGAAGGACAATGATCAAAAGAACTCTGACAGAATTAGATGAAGTTTTTGCAGCCATCATTCTAGACACACAATTGGCAAAGCCATCAATATTCAACATGCGGATAAACTAAACTTTATGCCAGTTAAGATTGAAAATAAAAACATCAATTCTAGTAGTCTCTGAATTTGAGAACCAAGTGTTGAATAATTCTTGGGAAAGATTTTTCTCAAATAAGTCATTTGAGAATAGCTCTCTCTTCATAATGCACTTCTTTCCTTTATGTCTTTTGGCTTGACCTGTCTTTTCTATTCCCATATTCACTAGAAAGTTCCGCACAGCTCCGAAATTGCAGCTATTGTTGAAATTGGAATTGCATCAGTGTGCATCTCTGTGAGGCTGAAATATTCACAGAATCACATTAAGATCCCTAGAGAAAACTTTGTAAGGCAACTAAACCATAGGTTTTAAAATAGTTATTCCAGTGAGATTAAACTAACAATTTATATATAAGACAACCAAAAAGAAGATGAAGAAGGGGACCAACTTTGACCATGAAACTATATATGTATTCTTCTCAGTTGATATATGGTAATAACATCTTAAGCATATATTTCCTTTATCAGAATTTGCTCACTCTAGTACTCTACTTCCATGTTAGTTTAATGAAACCAGTCCTTGAAGTCTTATTTTATACTCCAGTTTTTCTATCTCAATCCCCAGTGAGACACCAAACATGACATTAAAGATGATCCCTAGACATAGTATATTAAGCAATCGATATTTGCACTACATTCCAAACGAGGCATATGAATGACTACATCCTACTTGATGTTACAGTATGTAACTCAATATGCAAGATACTATGCATAGAAAAAGGAATTGATACAATCTGTCTTTTCCACATTTTGCTCATCATAGACACGGATAAAGCCAAAGATTACTCATATATGATTTTAAACATATCAAGGTAGAACTTTAGATGGCTAGTAAATGATTATGCAAGAATTGCATTCCACGTGCCATGTTTCTCCCACCTTGTGATAAAGAAAAGCTAAAAATCCTTTTACTAAGCAGACTCATTCCTCAATTTTTCTTTAACCTGCCAAGATCCAATTAATTACGGAATGGAATTAATTTATCTGATGACATTTATGCATCGTGGATCATACTAAGCACATTTATGGCAGCCTTCATGATTTGATCAAAGTGATGACAGGATGATAATTTGATTATCTTTCCTGGAGTTTGTGTATTCAATGCATGTCCATGTTTGATGTTTTAATCTTTTTCTGGTTTTATTTATGTGGTGTGGTGATAGCAAACTAGCAAGCCGAGCTAGTTGATCCTATCCGATCTGGAGACTTCAATCAGGCTCTCATGGAGCTTGGTGCAACTGTATGCACTTCATTGAACCCAAGCTGCTCTTCATGTCCTGCATCTGGACACTGTCTTGCACTCTCAATCTTTAGACATGATAGCTTGGTATTGGTTTCAGATTTCCCACTTAAGGGGGTAATAGTCAAACAGTGACAAGATTTTCTGCTGTATGTGTTGTGGAGTTACTGGGAGGTCAGAGAACATTAGAGGGAAGCCAAATTGACAGTAGAAAGTTACTGGGAGGTCTGGAAAAATTACAGGGAAGACAAACTAGCAATAGATTTCTTCTTGTAAAAAGGCCTGATGATGGTTTGCTTGCTGGCCTCTGGGAGTTCCTGCTGTCTTGCTGGATGGAGAAGCTAATTTGGCCACTAGGAGAGAAGTAATTGATCACTTTTTGAAAAAAAATTTTGGACTTGATACCAAACAGACCTGCGACATAGCTTTCAGGAAAAATGTTGGAGAGTTTGTCCGTATTTTCTCTCACATTTGTCTAAAAATATATGTGGACTGTTGGTGTTACATCTAAAAGGTTTGTGCTTGCTCTCTCTTAAATTTTGTAACAGGGTTGTGCTTTTATGAAATAAATAGATTTGAATGTTGCTGTTCTTTGAGTAACAAATTATACTCTTAAATATGAAGCATTATTTGCAATAAATTCTAGTAGTCAGAATTATTGGCACTTGATGATGCATAGTATCATATTCATTATGCAATTATAATAGGTGATTTATAAAACCATATTATCATAATTAAGGTAAATTTTATGATGTCAATTAGAATGCACAAAACTATGGTTTCATCTGAACCTGACATGAGTAGCAAAACTCAAAATTTTCAAAGTGTTGCCTTGTGTTTAGAAGCATATAAATTGGAATGAAATCATTTGGAATTTTGGTGTGTTTGGACTTTGGATATGCTCAGCTCCCAGACACTTAGGCCTTTTGCACACGAATTATAGACCTGGAAAGCTCATTTTTTCACCATACTTTTGCAGGCATTTCCATGCATTGCTGAGGTTTTATTCTGTCTCCATTGTTTTATTTTGTAAGATATTAGTAAAAAGAAGCGATGGTCTTGTTTTGGATGAAGATTGTTCATTCTAACATCAATAATTTTCTAACATGGGAAATTATTGGGTACTCTCAGAGTTCCATAAATGCGTATTTTCTCCTCTCACATAACTGTAGGTCCCACTAATTAAATTTATAGTGGGACCCATAATTTATGTGAGAGGGGGGAGTACGCATTTATGGTACTCCCCGAGTATTTAATAATTTTCCAACACTTAGGCCTTTAGCACACTGAATTGACCTGGAAAGCTCATTTTTTCACCATACTTTTCCTGGCACTTCCATGCATTGTTGAGGTTTTATTCTGTCTCCATTGTTTTATTTTGAAGATCTTACTTTTGTTGGTGGGCCAAAGTGAAATTTATACCTTGCCTATATTTAGAAAATGATACAAATTGTAACGCAGTATATTTTTTTAATAAAAATATCATTAAATATAGCTGCATATCTTTTTATTGTCAAGGGTGTACTTGTCAAACTCTTTTTCCTTTCTTTTACTTTTATTCCTTTAGTGAAGAGGAGCTGATACCGGATTCGTAAGGGGCAACCCAAACTTAACCAATATAATAAATGGAAATAGGTTGGATGAATTTATTTTGTATTTTTTGGTTTTATGGGATAAGAAAAAACACTCAATAACTTAAATGATAGATAAACTCATCACATAAGTAAACCCAAAGGAATACAAATAACACCACCCCAAGGAATTTAGCTAAAGATACAGAACTATTTTGGTTCACCACTCTATGGGATACAAATATACACCACCCAAAAGATACAAAAACCGATTCTCGCCACCCAAAAGAATCCACCCAAGGGATAAGAGATAATTTATTAGAAGAAATCAATCTTCTAAAAATCACACAAGATTTTGAATTCTGAAAATACACTCTGCTTTTTATTAGATTCAACCAATAGCTTAAATAGAGTTTGGAACAGTCCCCCAAGCATAGGAAAACGAAAAATAATAATAAATACATTCACTTAATCTGACCAAAGTCAGATGTGACTCTTAGGAACTTAGAAACACAATAAATTACTTGTCGGCCTAGGAGAAATAAGACATAAAGTCTGATTCATCTTAGGAGACACTAAATAAAGACAAATTGACTTAATTAATAAAAATGTTTAAAAATAATGGGCTGTTATTTTGGTCTTCAAGGAAAGTTTTTGGGCTTGGACTGACATTAGGTTGCACTTGTTGGATCTTGGGACACTCCAGTGTTAGGAGCTCTTTGAACTTTCTCCGCACATTCATGACTTTGCAATCCATGATCCTTGATTTCTTTCTCTTGGCATGAAGGTGGGGGGAACCAATTGTCTGGGATACAAGAGAGAGAAACTATGACTTGGAAGTATGTGGATGGCAAGGCCCTTACGAGCATGGGATTGACATCTTCTGTTAGAAAGGTAGTCTAAATCCTGCACCTCAAGTGTTCCATGATATGACATTGTCGAATTATAAAGTGATTGCAATAGGATGCAAAAATAGTGCTAATTATGTATATAAACATGCAAAGTTTTTGCTAACCCACTTCCTTTTTGAAATTTGCCATTTAGGCCATTTTGGATGTGCAAAAAAAAATCCCTCTTTTCCCCCTTGTTCCCTTCTATAAATTCCTTGCTAATAATATGCTAATGTAAAAGTAATGAATCAATCATTTCTGCTACCCTTAATGTTTCCTCTCACAACCCTCCCACCCAAAACAATGAAAAAAAAAAACCATACTTTCTCTCTCTCACTCTGGGATTTTAGCCCCTCCCCGTGAAAATATACGTTCAGTATCTGAAATAGATGAAGTCCAGGCACATTGATTTGCTGATGTCAGATATGGTAGAAAGTTTAAGATACATCGGTTAATATGATCAGTTGTGGAGATGATAGGATTTAATTGTGATTCTAGCTCAATATAAGCAGTTGGATCTAAAATTCTTGCTTACTGTTTTCTTTTTCCTATTATCTTGAGTATCCATTTCAATTTCCAATAGGTTAGAAAACAGGTCTACACCTTAAGAACATTGGAAGTAGCTAAAATGCTAACTTAAAAAAAACGAAAAAAAAAAAGAAGGTGAAAGAGTCTGGTGAAACATCTCTCTAGCTTGCAAGATTGATAATGCTACAATGTTCCATTGCAGTTGCAATGGGAACTTTATTAGACCAATATGATAATCTATGAAGCAGATGATATGTTGGCTGGTATGGCAGAAGCCACCAACATAGATACATTATGGCTGATATGTAAAGGTGTCTGATATACTTTTATGAATGAATTTTGAGTTTTGTATTCTAATAAGCTTATTTTAGAATGAAACTAAGCAAATTGTGTGAATTTTAAACCCATTAGTTGCAAAATTGGAGCTTCAGTTCAAAATTATGTGTTTTTAATTAGGAGGTGAGTACGTAATGGATTTAATTCTTAGGAAGGCATTTTCTTTTCCTTTTTATTCATTTTGGATTGGCGAACTCATAATATGTCATTCATATTTGCATTGTCAATTATTTGCTCTTAAATCTTTATCTCAATGCAGGTATACACTATGGTTCAGAAACTTAAGCAGGAAAAGTTGTCCTTTAGTTCCATCAAAAAAGAGAAGTAGAACAACTCGGACAAAATAATATACCCCTGAACTGAGGCTTTTGTATTAACTCAAGAAAAACTTTTAAGATTGTTGTTTATGCAACCTTACTATTCATAGGTTGTAAAAAAAATTATTTTAATATATGATGTGTGAAGAGAAAAAGTATGTGGGGGAAAAAGAGAGAGAATAATATTTTTTATTATTTTATTAGTAGTTTATATTATTTTATTGGGTTGTATGTAAAAATAAAAACTGAGATATATGGTGAGCTATAAAATGGGTTGATGAAATAGATAAAGTAATGTTTGAGGATGCAAAATAAGTTTTTTTTTTTTTTTTTTGTATCTTCGAATGCTAATGCTCTTAGTCTACGCAAGTACTTTTGATCTAATATACTGGAAGACAACAAATCTGAGTTTAAGTTTCAGCTGGAGTTTACATTTTGATCCAGTTTTGTTTGGATCTATCTTATTAGAGCTTTACAAGCTACGTGTTGTGTTGCATGTGATCTCGTTTTGAATTCTTAGTGAATAGATTTGCTTTGGTGCTTGGAATTCTGATTTTGATCTCTAATTTGTGTAACGAAGACCTTTTTTTTAATAATTAGATGGATTTATGGAGGTGATGAAGATGAGTAGGAGATTTTTGGGATTTTGGGGTGGTCATATGTCTCAGTTTTAATATAACCCTTAAAAAAAAAAATATTGACATCGCGATATAGATGTCGTTGATATATCATGGAAAATAATTTATATTGTTTTCATTGACACATCAGCCTTTTCAATTCAATAAATAATGGTAAAGACTAAATTGATACAGTACTGAAAAGGTTATAGAACAAATTGACACAATTAAAATGTTAGAAACCAAATCGAGATATGGTGTAAAGGATAAGAACAAACTTGTAATTTACCCCAAAAAAGAGAGTAAAAATTCCACAAAAGCCAATGTATTAGAGCATCAGCATTAGTAGTACTAAAAAAAAAAAAAGGCCATTTTGACACATGGAAAAATTATTTTAACTATTTTAACATACAACTTTTCAATACACTCTCTATCACATATCTTATTTTAACACATCACCCATTAAAATAACTTTAAAAAAAAATATAACCTTTTATTTAAAAATAAAAGCATCAGCACCGAAACTACAATAAAATAACACCCAAAACCCATCCGAAAAAATCATCACCCATCAGAACACCCAAAACCAACCGAAACTCAAAACCGGAGACTGCCACTAAAAACCCACGACTAGAGAGGGATGAGAGGATCGAAACTCAAGATCAACTTCGCCATTGAAAACCCATGGAGAAAGAGAGAGAGATAAAGGAATAAAAAACAATATTTTTTTTAAATCACATATGTCATATCCTCTCATGTTTAGAATGTTATTATAGCTTTGTGCCAATTTTTTTTTTTTTTTTTTGAGATTTGGCACTTTTGATATTGGTTGTTTTTAGGTGTTCGGTGTGTTAAATGCTAAAAATTTAGCACAATAGATGCTAATGCTCTAAGCCTATTCTAGTATGAAATTTAATATATATATATATATATTAAATCAGGTTTATTTATATATCATTTTATTCAAGAACGTGAATTTAACATTTATTAGAATTTAATATTTGTGAGAAATAATGTCAATTTTTTTCCATCTTTAATTTTTTTATGTGAAAACATTATTTTGGTCCCTATATTTAGGGTCAAAGTCAATTTGGTCCCTATATTTTGGTAACCGTCAATTTGGTCATTGTTATTTTCAACTTACAATCAATTTGGTCCTTACCGTTAAGTCACTAATGAAAAATGCCTATGTGGCAAACAATGTGCTTTGTTGGCACACTCAAAGCTGACATGGCAACTAAAATAATAATAAAATTTTTTATTGACATTACACCTCAGCATCTAAATAAAAAAAAAATTGTTTAAAAATATTAGAAAAAAAGAAAAAAAAATGAATTCAGATTTGAGAAGTTGGAAAACACAGATTGATCTGAAATTCCTTCAAGAAATCACTAAATTTTCTTCAAATCCTCTCCTTTGCGCATTAACCTCTAAATCTCTAACTTCTTTTCAACTAACCCACCTAAAAAAAAAAAATCAGCTTTTTTACATTACATGGTGTGCTTTTGCTCGACTTCATCTTCTCCACCACCACCACCATTAAACTTAGTTGTTGGGGACAAGATGACAAGCTCATTGTGACAAACCTTAGCCATGGCCATGGCACAAACACACACGAAGCAGAAGTGGGAGAGAAAAAGGGAGATTGAGAGATGAGCAAATCTAGGTCTTGACAACGACTATGGATTATGACGGAGATCTAGGTGCGACGGAGGTATAAGGTAGAGAATAAGAAAGGGAGAGGAAGAGAGAAATGCAGAGATGGGGTAGAGATGAGTCTTAATCGTAGAGAGAAGGAGAGGAACCATTTTGTGCTTGGTTTTATTTGATTTTAATTATTTGATATTATCCCTTTGTATTTGTGTATGATATTGGAGCTTCAGAGGTTGGATGTAACTTGTGAGCTTCATAGTTATTTTGTTTTTTGAATGTACTAAGTTTGATTTGACTTGTTTTGTAACTTTTTGTTATAAATAAAAAATTTTGGATTGAACTTGTAAAGAAATTTTTGTTCAAATCTGTATGTACTGGGTTTGTGTTCTTCCCATTTGAAAATAAATTTAATTATATATTTTTCTGGGCTTATGTTCTTTGAGTTCATGTTCAATATGTGTTCCTACTTCTCAAATTTGAATTCAAGTTATTTTTTGTTTTTAATAATTTTTTTTTTTAATTTCTCTAATATTGATAAATCTGAGTTGGCATTTTTCTAATGTCAATAAAAAAAATTTATTATTATTTTAGTTGCCATGTCAGCTTCAAGTGTGCCAACAAAGCACACCATTTGCTATGTAAGCATTTTCCGTTAAAAACTTAATGATAAGGATCAAATTGATTGCAAGTTGAAAATAGCAGGGACCAAAGTTGACTGCTACCAAAATGTAGGGACCAAATTAACTGTAATCTCTCAAAATGTAGGGATTAAGTCCAAAATGGTGTTTTCGCATTTTTTTTTTAATATTTAGCAATTTTTAATAAAGGACAATGATATTAACTATAAAATTATTTTTTTAAAACCAATAATTATACAGATTTTTAATTTATAAATAATTGAATGTTAAGTTGGACATCATATTCTATACTCAAATCAAGGAAAAATGACTAAATATCCTTTATTTTTAAAGTAATTAGGAAAACACTCATCTTTCCAAAGTATCTAGTAAAATGCCCATGTTTTTTAAATTTGATTTTAACAAAATCGAGTTTCAAGTTCTATGCATATTTTGTTACTTTTTTTTTTTAAATACATATAGAACTTGATTTTGAGGATATTGAGTTTTACACAACTCAATTTTATTAAAACTGAGTTCCAAAGCAAATGCATTTTACTAGATACTTTAGAAAGAGAGGTAATTTGCTATATACTTTAAAAATAAAAAACATTTAGCCATTCTCCCCCCCCCCCCCCCCCCCCCCCACATCAAATCATGTTATGTCAAACATTGAAATACAAATTTATTGTTCTATTCATGTGCTATAACCAAATAGATGCATAAGAATAATTATTACTTCTTTCATTACAATTTTTTGTATTCCTTGTAATGCTCATTCTAATATTTTGAGTTTCCGCTTTCTAGTTTCTAGGGGTAAAAATCCACAAAGCCCACAACTTTACATTCCACTGTATTTTTCATGTAATGACCATATGTCATGAGTTAGAACACATTGACTTATAGCTATTTTGTACCAAGATAAGTAATTAATTATTCAATCCCCAAGCAGAACACGAAAGCACTAAACTTTTTTTTTTTAAAAGAAGAAAGCTATAAGCCTATAACTTTTATTAAGCAAGAACAGCCAAAATCAGATTTTTTTTTTGAAGTCTCCAAGAATATTACAGCCATTTATTTGCAGCTTCATCGGACATCAGAACATGGTTCTAATAACCACATTCTAAATATAGTTTCAGCAGCAATCTACTTATCCCTTAACCTTCTATTTCTCACCATCAAATTATCGTAAGCTGCACAGGAGAATATTAATCTTCAGATGATGGATTGCAAAAGATTCCTTCAAAGGACTATGCCATCCAAAAAATTGTATCTTACCAACGATAGGGATGACAAGCAATATTGCACATTTCATAGAAGAAAACTATAAAGAGTTTATTATTTTTCTTCAAAAAAATTGAAAATGTTTTTTTTTTTTTTTTTGGTTTATTTTGAGTTAACGCAATGGGTTTTAGGAGTGGGTTAATTTAGTCTCACCAATTTTTTTAGTCCACGCATGCCATATGTCCATAATTTTAAAATAATGTGGTTTGCTCCAAGTTAGATACCATGTCAACATTCCATTAAGCCATGTAGGAGATAAAGTAACGGACTTAGCTAGACAAAAGAACCTAAAGTAGAACGTTTTGTAAAGTTTAAGGACGAAAAACAATTTTTTAAAAGTTTAGGGATGAAAAACTAACTTTTAGTAGAGTTTAGGGACAAAAAAAAAACTGACATTGCTACTATATGTGTGGCAACTCTAAATTTGTAGAAAATGTTAGCCTAAGTCTTGTGGTGGGTAAAACAAAAAGGCAGAAGGAAAACAAATTAAAACCCCATTTTCTACCAAGGTATTGATATGAATATGTGCATGTGGAAATGGAGAAAGAGAGGATAGAGGTAGGAACTTTATACCATATCCGAAATTGGTATTCAATGATGAGGATCTGCTTGTTAGTGTGGAGTATCTGGATGTTTGAGGCACCTGAAGATACACATAAGCACACAAAGTTTTTGCATAATTTTGTCATTTGTGAAACACTCTTTGGAACAGCTTTGGAAGCATTCTTGCTCATATAAAATGATTTGTGAATCCGAGAGGCATTCCACAAAATAAATGCCATAGCAGACTTTTTGCGGCACCCTTAATTGCCTCTAGGGAGCACGCTTGAATGCATCGTTGAAAGCACTTGCTATCATATGAAACATAGTTTTGGGTAGACGGAGAGCTGTGCTTGATTGGGAAGATATAGGCTGCGGTTTGCATTATAACTGACACCGTAATTGTTAAAATGTGAATCGAATCGTGAATCAATTTTTAATTTTTCTGTATCATGTATCGTATCATGTATTGTAAGATATGCAAACACTTAATAAAATTTATAAAATATTATAAATATACATATATAAAAGGTATATTCATTATAAATTTTGAATATATTTAACTAATGACTAATTTATTCATCACTTATGTAATAATATTTAATAAGCTAACTAAATAAATTAAACTAGCATGTGTTTATAACATACACATTCAAATTACTTAAATTCAAAAGTGATAATCTATTACAAATGACCCACAAATAATAATTTATTTTCATCATATTGCCTAATCAACCTCATCTAAGTCAATTCTATCATCATGTTTATAATTTTTCCAACTTATTTCATCATTAAAATTTTCTTTATCATCATTCGTGATTAACATTTACTATCTCTTCTTGTTCTTTTTATTTTAATAATTTTTTTATAAATTTTTTTTTGGCATTCTAGTTTCTTGGACTTATAACAATAATGATAAAAATAAAAAATTTATATTGCCAATTAATATTTCATTCATGGCATATAAATAAATTTGTAAATATTAAAGTGAACGGTAAGTGGATACTGTCAACTGTGTAGTCCAATTGCAGGAGAGAGAAGAAAAAAAAACTTATGAATATGTTATTTTAGTAGGCTAAATTAAGTAAACTAATAATTTTATGTTAAAAACAAGTCTAGCAACTTGTTAGATTCAAATAAAAGTACAAATTTTAACACAAAATCTCATTTTAAAACATTTGTCTATATATCGTATGATATGTACAATTTTACGATATGATACAATTCATATGATACGCACACTGTATCGTATGATTTATGAACACTTACGATATGCAGATACGATACAGAACTTTTTACACACGATACGATACGTATTGTACGTTACGTATCGTGTATCGTACGATACTGACAACTATGACTCAGACAACTAAAATCCACACTATCTTCCTTAATGCAATTCTCCTCAAATTATTTCCACACTTATGTAGTTGAAAGTTTTCTATTCTCAACCATGGACAATCTTAATCAGCTTTAACCCTTTTATATTGTGTAAGTTCTTTGAAATTTTCCATTTTAGATTCAATATTGATTTACTCTCTTACAATCAACCTTTCTCCAAATATAGAGATTTCAACTATATTAAAAAAAAAAAAAAAAATCATTTTACAATTAATTGTCACTTTTGAGTTTAGTTAGTCTCTATTTTAAGTTACGTCTCTTGCATATATATTATGATGTAATTATCGAGTGACTCTGTGCATATATTATATTCCTATCGGTCAAATTTTTTATTAAGTATAATAATCCTTGTTATTTGATACGTAAAAATAAACTATGATTCAACCCGTCAGTTTTTTACGTGCGAAAGAGCCTATGGTCTAAGCTGACGGGATTAGACAACTGGAAAAAGCTGAAGGCTCCAAGGCTGATGGATGGTAATTCGGAGCTCCTGGGCAGTCCATAGAACGTAGCAAGGAATTGACGCCGACATGGCTGAAGGGGATAAGGCAAGCTGACGGCCCTGAGGCCGACGGTTCTAAGTAAAACCATGACTTGGCCACCACGCATGAGTAATAAGGAAATTACTTGTATCCCACGCTCAGTGTTAGAGTCCTATAAGGAAAGGATTCCGCGATCCACGCTCATAAGGATTCCTATAAGGAAAAGACTTCTACTCCAAGGAAAAAAGGTCAATCCTCAACTACTATAAAAGCGCCAATACCCTGACAAATTGAGGTACGCATAATTAACTCATCTCTAGCACTCTAGAGTTGAAAAAGAAGTTCTAACTTGACCTTCGGAGGGTATTTGGCCGGCACCACACCGGTGCTCTTTGTTAGGTATTCTCCTTTTTGTTGTGCAGGTGTCGTTTTGAGCGTACAAGTATTGTGCAACTCACTGGTGATATTTTCGGCATCATCAGTTGGCGCCGTCTGTGGGAACTACTCGTAATTAAGCCATATTATCGTTTCCCGGACTAAAGGGTTGCATGGTACTTACTCGCTCGATAGCAACTACTAACGACGTTCAAGGAGAGGAACCACCCATGACTGCCCTCGAGAGACAAGTTCGGACTCTCGGTGCCGCTGTGGAGCGTTTCACCAAACAAAACCTCGACTTGGAAGAACAGCTGCGCCAGAAGAATGCAGCACTGAATGACCAACAAGAAGATCAGGAAGGGACCAGCGCTCCAAAGAAAAATCAGGAGAAACCTGAAGGCAGCCACCCCCCAAGCAAGCCGGAGAGGCAGAACTTGAGCATGCCATCCCTCATGGATGCGACTCCACCACATATTATCGCAGAGATGCAGGCAATGAGGGAACAGATAGAGGTTATGATGAACGCGCTCAAGGGGCGAGTTTCCAGTGATCTTGACGATTTAGTCAACCGCACCGACTCGCCTTTCATTATGGCCGTGAACTCCTTCCCCTTACCTCACAAATTTCGCATGCCACATATAGACAGCTATGACGGAGTGAAGGATCCTCTGGACCATCTAGAAACTTTCAAGACCCTAATTCATCTTCAGGGGATAGCAGACGAGATCATGTGCAGGGCCTTCCCCACAACACTCAAAGGCCTCACAAGGGTATGGTTCAGCCGACTGACGCCCAACTCCATCAGCACCTTCAAGGAACTAAGCGCTCAGTTCACCACACTCTTCATTGGGGGTCACAGGTATAGGAAGTCCACGGCATGCTTGATGAGTATCAAGCAACGAGAGGACGAGAAGCTAAGATCCTACATAACGCGCTTCAATAAGGAAGCGCTATCGATTGACGAAGCCGACGACAAAATACTTGTAGCAGCCTTCACAAATAGGTTGCGAAAGGGTAAGTTTTTGTTCTCCCTATACAAAAATGACCCGAAGACCATGTCAGAAGTACTCTACAGGGCCACTAAGTATATGAATGCTGAGGACGCGCTGCAAGCCCGAGAAGAGAAGCCGAGAAAAAGGGAGAGGCAGGAAGATGCACGACAAGATCAAGGGTGGAAGAGGCCGAGAACAGGAGATCGAAGGGACGAGAGGCATTCTAAACTTCTGGGAGGAAGGTTCACAAGCTTCACCTCGCTAACCACCCCGATAGATCAAGTCCTAATGCAAATTAAGGACGAAGGGGCTCTGACCTTCCCTGGAAAGCTGAAGGGAGATCCTAGCAGGCGTTTTAGAGACAAATACTGCCGCTTCCACCGAGATCACGACCATGACATAGCCGATTGTTACGACTTGAAGCAACAGATTGAGGCTCTCATAAGACAAGGGAAATTGCAGAAGTTTGTAAGCAAGGAAAGAACGGATCCACCACCTCCAGAACACCCCTCCCCCCCGACGAGATAATGACCGTCCCAGACCTCCCGTCGGTGACATAAGAATGATTGTAGGAGGAATGGTTGCCGAGTCATCCAAAAAGGCTCGGAAGACGTACCTCAGGATGGTCCAAAACGTCCAGCTGACGGGTCCAGTACAAAAGGTAGCACGAAGAGAAAGCCCTATTATCGAGTTCTCGGAAGAAGATGCGCGACGTCTTCACCATCCGCACGACGATGCACTTGTTGTCAGCCTATAAGTTGGGGACTACAACTTACACCGGGTTTTGGTCGACAATGGCAGCTCGGCAGACATCCTGTACTACCCGGCATGCCAACAGATGAAAATCAGCCGAGAACAACTGATCCTGACGAATGCCCCACTCGTCGGCTTTGGAGGAACAAAGGTGTTTCCCCTGGGCGCGATCACATTGGCTGTGACGGCAGGTGACTATCCTCAACAAATCACAAAGGACGTGACGTTCCTCATGGTTGACTGTTCATCTGCCTACAATGCTATCCTAGGGCGACCCACCCTCAACTCATGGAAGGCGGCAACCTCGACTTATCATTTAATGATCAAATTCCCAACTGAATACAGAGTCGGAGAACTACGTGGAAACCAGGTAGCCGCATGCGAATGCTACGTGGCTATGATGGAAATGGATGATCACCTCCAAACCATGAGCATAGAAGAACACTAGAGTACGACGGAGCCCGTCGAGAAGCTTGAAGAAATACCCCTTGACGACTCCAGACCTGACCAAACAACAAGGATTGGAACCCTTGCAAGTCCCATGATCCGACAAACACTTACGGCCTTCCTCAAAGAGAATCAGGACGTATTTGCCTGGAGTCATGAGGACATGCCAGGAATAGACCCTTCAGTCATGGTGCATAAGTTGAATGTATCACCATCCTTTCCACCCATCCGGCAGAAGAAGCGGGTTTTTGCCCCAGAACGGGATCAAGCCATAGCTGAAGAAGTCCGCAAGCTACATGAGGCAAACTTTATTAGAGAAGTCTACTACCTCGACTGGCTAGCAAACGTAGTGATGGTCAGGAAAGCTTCCGGGAAGTGGAGGATGTGCGTAGACTTCATTGATCTAAATAAGGCATGCCTTAAAGACAGCTACCCCCTCCCAAGAGTCGACACTCTAGTAGACTCTACGGCTCAACACCAGCTGTTAAGCTTCATGGACGCTTTCTCCGATTACAACCAAATCAAGATGCACGACGATGATCAAGAAAAAACTTCGTTCGTAACCAGCCAAGGCCTCTTCTACTACAGAGTAATGTCGTTTGGTCTGAAAAATGCGGGCGCAACATATTAAAGGCTTATGAACAAGATGTTCGCACGGCAGATTGGGAGAAACGTCCAAGTCTACGTAGATGATATGCTGGTAAAAAGTCGAAGGGAAGAAGATCATTTAGAAGACCTCAGGGAAACGTTCAACACTCTTCGCTCTTACAACATGAAGCTTAATCCAGGAAAGTGCGCATTTGGGGTGACGGCAGGAAAATTCCTAGGATTCATGGTTTCCCAGAGGGGCATCGAGGCCAATCCGGACAAGATCCGGGCTATAATGGAGATGGCACCACCGAAGAATGTGACAGAAGTACAAAGCCTCAAAGGTAAGATAGCAGCGCTAAACAGGTTCGTCTCCAAGGCAACGGACAAGTGCTTACCCTTCTTTCGCACATTAAAGAGATCTTTCGAGTGGACCACCGAGTGCCAACAAGCATTTGAGAAATTGAAAGTTTACCTCTCTTTCCCACCACTGCTGAGTCCCTCGCAACTAGGAGAAGAACTTTTTCTCTATCTTGCCGTCTCCCCAGCCGCCGTCAGTGCCGCCTTGATCAAAGAAGAAGAGAAAGTACAGAAACCTGTGTACTACACTAGCCGGGCACTACGTGGAGCTGAAGAAAGACATCCACCCATGGAAAAGCTTGCCTTTGCACTAGTTACAGCAGCACGCAAACTAAAGCCGTACTTTTAAGCCCACACGATGATCGTCCTAACCGACAAGCCTTTGCGACGGGCGATGAGCAATCCTGAAGCTGCTGGGCGATTGGCACTGTGGGCTATAGAATTAAGCAAGTTTGACATCCAGTATCGCCCTTGAACCGCCGTTAAAGGATAGGTCGTTGCAGATTTCATAGCTGAATTCACAAATGGCGAGGACAGGGGGGCAGAAGAATCTCCCCAATGGAGCATACATGTAGATAGATCCTCCAACAGGCAGGCTGGCAGAGCCAGCGTCGTATTACAGTCACCCGAAGGAGACACGGTGGAGTGTATGGTCCGCCTTGAATTTCCTACCACCAATAACGAGGCGGAGTACGAAACTCTGATAGCAGGGCTTGACCTCGCAAAAGTAGCAGGAGCCACAAAAGCGATCATTTACTATGACTCTCAAGTCGTAATTAACTAGATAAATGGGGAGTATGAATGTAAAAGCGAAAGAATGAAGAAGTATCTGGACTAAGCAAAGAGGAGGATAAACGAGCTGAAGGTCGAAATTATACAGATCCCCCGGGGAGAAAACGAGCAAGCCGACCGCCTAGCCAGAGCCGCTTCAGTCGAACATATGGCCACCATTGATAATATACTCTCCTTCACATAGCTCTCTCCACTTATAAATTCTGTCGATGTACAGGAGCTTGGTTCCCAAAGCGATTGGACCACACCGTTAACTTCTTTCTTGAAGAACGGCATATTGCCAAATGAAAAGGAGGCTGCAAGAAAACTGAAGGTCCAAGCAGCGAGGTTCGTTCTGATAAGAGATGTCTTGTATAAGAGAGGTTTCTCCCGCCCCTACCTACGATGCTTGGGTCCTGAAGAAGCAGATTACGTCATGAGAGAAGTGCACGAGGGAATCTGCGGAAACCACTCAGGATCGAGGTCATTAGTACACAAGCTAGTACGAAACGGGTACTTTTGGCCAACCATGCAGAAGGATGCTGAGGCTTATGTAAAGACCTGCGACAAATGCCAAAGATTCAGCAATATCATCAGACAACCACCCGAAGAACTCACCCCAGTGACGGCGCCATGACCGTTCGCTTAATGGGGATTGGACATCATGGGGTCATTCCCTACGGCAATACGACAACTGAAGTTTCTAGTTGTCGGCATTGACTACTTTACGAAGTGGGTGGAAGCTGAAGCCTTGGCCACCATTACAGAGAAAAACGTACGGAGTTTCGTTTGGCGATGTATCATATGCAGGTTTGGCATTCCTAGAGTCTTAGTCTTGGACAACGGGAAGCAATTCGACAATGACTCCTTCTGGGATTTCTGCTCGCAATTGGGGATACGGAACCACTACTCCTCCGCCGCCCACCCTCAAGCCAATGGACAAGTCGAAGTCACAAACCGATCCTTGCTAAAGATTATCAAGACTCGGCTCGAGGGAGTAAAGGACATATGAGCTGAAGAGTTGCCGAGCATACTATGGGCTTACAGGACTACAGCAAGGACACCAACAGGAGAGACACCATTTCGACTAACATACAGGAACAAAGCAATCATCCCAACTGAAGTCGGCCTCACAAGCTACAGGGTGCACAACCATGATGAAAAGAGGAATGACGAGGCCATACGTTTGCAACTCGATCTGGTGGACGAAGTCAGGACGGCGGCAGAACAAAGGCTCGCACGATACTAGGACCGCATGGCCAAACACTACAACTCCCGGGTCAGACACAGAGACTTCCAGGTTGGAGACCTCGTTCTAAGAAAAGTTATGAGTGCAGCAAGGGACCCCACTCAAGGAAAACTCGGCCCAAATTGGGAAGGACCCTACCGAGTTACGGCATGGCAAAGTAAGGGTACCTACCATCTGGAGGCACTAGATGGATGGAAGTTACCACATCCTTGGAATGCTGAACACTTGCAAAAGTACTACCAGTAACGGCGACGGCGTGAAGAACATTACCACCCTTTTTCAGTGCACTCAGATTTATTAATTACTTTTAAGTATTTGCTACAATAAGCCCAAAGGGCAGTTTTTTCTACCTTTTGCTACAATAAGCCCAAGTGGGCAGATTTTGTTTTCAAACTACTTTTTATATAGATGCATGACAATAAGAGGGAGTTTATTCAGAATTATTGGAGTTTCTACTTACAAGTTCAAATTCACAAAATGTGGACGACCTTAAAATCACAAAGAAAAGTGGTCTAGTCCACAATAAACTCAGCTCCTAAGCTGACGGTCTAAATAAAAGACATGAAGTGGTGGTCCACAATAAACTCAGCTCCTAAGCTGACGATCTAAATAAAAGACTGATGAAGTGGTTAAGTCCACAATAAACTCAGCTCTTAAGCTGACGGTCAAAAATAAAAGACTGATGAAGTGGTTAAATCCACAATAAACTCAGCTCTTAAGCTGACGGTTTAAATAAAAGACATGAAGTGGTGGTCCACAATAAACTCAGCTCTTAAGCTGACAGTCTAAATAAAAGACTGATGAAGTGGTGAAGTCCACAATAAACTCAGCTCTTAAGCTGACAGTCTAAATAAAAGACTGATGAAGTGGTTAAGTCCACAATAAACTCAGCTCTTAAGCTGACGGTCTAAATAAAAGACTGATAAAGTGGTAAAGTCCACAATAAACTCAGCTTTTAAGCTGACGGCCTAAATAAAAGACTGACGAAGTAGCTAAGTCAACAAACTCAGCTACTAAACTGACGGTCTAGATAAAAGACGAATGAAGTGGCTAAATCCACAATAAACTCAGCAATTAAGCTGACGGTTAAAATAAAGAACCAACGATTTGCCGTCCACAAAATGAAAAAAATAAGCAGACGGTCCAATAAGAGAACCAAAGAAACCAAAGAAGCTCAAATTAAACAAAAAGCTGATGATTTAAATAAAACTGACGGCTCCATTAAACTGGCATCATAACTCCATTTCGTTGGATCATAACCTACAATTAGGCGAGCCCAACATTAAACAACTTCAAAAATAAAGGAATAACCAAAAAATTCCTAGCGAAAGGGCGACAGTTTTATTAAAACAGTAGAGTCATAAGCACATTAAATTACATAAAGGCTGACGGCCTCAACCTAAGAAAGTAAATTTAGAAAAGAAAACTCGTGCAAATAGCCCAGCGTACATACATAAAAAGCGACGGGCGTTAAACAAAGTAAATTAGTGTTCAAATGGAAACCCCAAAGACAAAGGGGGCACTTAAAAACATTGTCCAAAACGAAATACAACAATTACAAAAAGAGAAAACTACGGCAAGGAATGAGGAGCGTCACTTGAATCCTTTTTACTTCTCAGGAGCAGAAGGGTCTTCCACTACAAGGATCTCCACTGAAGGGTTGACGGGAGGATTCGGATTCGCAGCAGGTTGGGCTAAAACAACTCCACTGTCTCCACGTGGAGAATCCTCTTGGTCGTCACCACCAGCAGTAACGACGTCAGTAGCAGGCGTCATCGGCTGGGCGTTGTCCAGGGTGATCCCAGATAGGTCCAGTTCAGGGAAAGCTGACGCTACTTGTTTGAGGCAATCATAAAATCCCGTGCCGTAGTATCCACCACAGGAATCGATAAAAGAGTCTGACGCCTTGAATTTCTCGACTGCGTCAGCCCCTGCTATCTCTAACTGGTCACGAAGAGTCATCAGCTCTCTCTCTAACTCGCCCTTCTGACGACCCGCCTCTTCCAGCTTCTCCCTTACTTCCTTCAGCTCAACGTTAAGAACACGCACTGCCTCCTTATACTGAGCCTGCTGATCTCGCATGTTAGCATTATGTTTGCTAACACGAGTGACGACCCCCTCCTTGGCCACGCACCGGTCTTGAAGCGCCTTTACGCGAACCAAGGCCTAGAAAAGAATACAACCGTCAGTCATTAAACAGGAAAAAGATGAGGGGTCTGTTGAGGGCTGACGGCTTACCCGTTAGAGATCAAATAAAGCTGACGACCCCAGCTCCTCCGTCCCCAGCTGAGCACAAGGATCTATGTTCGTCGGTTTTATAAGTGCTTCAATGGTTTCAATAGCAAAATCCTTGTACATCAACATGCTACGGGGCTCCTTCAGGACGGGACCGGAAGAAGTCATAACGCCCTTCCCTGCCCCATGGCCTGGCTTGGTGGTTGACTTCTCAGGGAGCTCAATCCCAGGAGTGACGGCCGTCTTTTTCAGGGGACGATTGACATCCCCGTCAAGTTTCCTTTTTAAAGAACCCTTAGTGACGGTCTGGGGGGCAGACGTAGACATCACCTCCCCCTTTGCCTTCTTTTCCTCCTTCTGGCGGGCAGCGGCAGCCCTAATTCGTTGCTTAGCTGCGTCCATCTCTGCAAAAGAAACACATAAGAGGAACTGACGATTAAAAATACTGAAAATGACGAGACCATAAGATCAAACCACTCACGATGATGAGAAAATTCTTCTAATCTGCGAGCTTCAGGCATCGGTTCAGGACCCCCGCAGTACGCGTGAAGAGTGTCGAGTGTAATTAGATCCCGACATGATCGCTCCTCTATAGGAATCTCTAAAACCCGACGGATGAAATCTTCCTGCTCGTCGGATATTAGGGGGCGAGTGAGGGCTGAAAAAGAAAAGCAAGTTGGCAACGTTAAAACCATTCAAAAATAGATTGTGATACGCAAAAAATTGACGGGGACAAAAGCTAACGGCTAAAACCTGACTCCCTGACAAACACCCAAGTATTATCAAAGTAACCGTGAGGTATCATCTCCCATTCTTCTTGACGGCACACCCAGTCTGTCCCCTTAACAAAAAAGAACCTACTCTTCCAGGCTCTATTAGAATCGGGCATCTCAGACACCAGCCTCAAATCCTTCTCCCTGATGGCGAAGTGATACATCCCCTTGGAAGAAGAAAGGTGCCGGGGTCTATAGCAATAAAAAAAATCGTCCAAGGAAAGCTGACGGTGGCCTCCACTTAGACGACCCCATAATACCTCAGCACCAATAAAGATTCTCCACGAGTTTGGAGCAATCTGACTAATGGACAGACCAAGGAAATCAGCCAGCTGACGGTGTAAAGCCGTAAGGGGCAGTCTGAGCCCTGCAGCAAACATGGCATCGTACATGCCGACGTTCGTGGTTCTTCCCGTATAACATTTTTCACCATCCCTAGGCAGACAGATGGGAATATGGTCGGGGATTTGGAAACGAACGCGTAACTTTTTAAAAATTTTGAGAGTCATTTTTGGGAGGAACTTATTTGCAGCCCACTCCTTGGGAAGGATGAAGGGACGGTTACCTCTAGAACTTCCAGAAGTCCCTTCATAAGACCCCTCGTCACCTTCATCCTCGTCACTACTTCTCTCTCCTAGACCAACTTCACTCTCCTCACCTACTACCTCCTCCTGACCGCCGTCTCCATGACTTCCTACCTCCTCGACGGGAGTTTGGGCTGACGTCTCCCTCTCTGACGACAAGGAAAAGCTCCCGAACTCACTACCTGAACCAAATACCTCGTCGTAGCCCGCTCCATCGCGGACCGACGACCGGTCACTCGACGCGTCACTACCTACAAGTGACGGGTGTAATCTAAGCACCTAGGATGACGACCTCACTTTAAAGAAATTAATTGAAATAAAGTATGTACAAAGAAAGAAAAGGAACTTACAAGTTTCTCGAAAGTGACGGTTGAAGAAGTGACGATAGAAATGTAGGCGATCAGTAAGGAAGTACTGACGGAGGATAGGAGATGGATTTGCTCTCCAAGAATCAGTGAAAGTGAAATAGGAAAAATGGGGAGAGGTGGGCCATATATATATATAAGGGAAACACACGGAAGATGAAGCGACGCCCTCGTCCAGAAGCGGAGCCAACCGAAATTCGCCACGTGTCCAAAACATTTAATACCAACTGCATCATTCTCTCTCTCCTGGCTAAAATGAAAGTCAGCAACTAAAAAATATAACTCCATAGCCCGTCAGTTTTGACTGACGGAGATATGGAGTAGGGGGCAACTGATACGTAAAAATAAACTATGATTCAACCCGTCAGTTTTTTACGTGCGAAAGAGCCTACAGTCTAAGCTGACGGGATTAGACAACTGGAAAAAGCTGAAGGCTCCAAGGCTGATGGATGGTAATTCGGAGCTCCTGGGCAGTCCATAGAACGTAGTGAGGAACTGACGCCGACATGACTGAAGGGGATAAGGCAAGCTGACGTCCCTGAGGCCGACGGTTCTAAGTAAAACCATGACTTGGCCACCACGCATGAGTAATAAGGAAATTACTTGTATCCCACGCTCAGTGTTAGAGTCCTATAAGGAAAGGATTCCGCGATCCACGCTCATAAGGATTCCTATAAGGAAAAGACTTCTACTCCAAGGAAAAAAGGTCAATCCTCAACTACTATAAAAGCCCCAATACCCTGACAAATCGAGGTATGCATAATTAACTCCTCTCTAGCACTCTAGAGTTGAAAAAGAAGTTCTAACTTGACCTTCGGAGGGTATTTGGCCGGCACCACACCGATGCTCTCTGTTAGGTCTTCTCCTTTTTGTTGTGCAGGTGTCGTTTCGAGCGTACAAGCATTGTGCAACTCACTGGTGATATTTTCGGCATCATCATTATTGTAAGTTGTAACCACACATCTCATCACTTTTGGATTTTGGTGAGTATGGCCAATGACAATTTTTTTTACCCACGTGTCTTCTTATGTAAGTTGGAAATCATGATTTAAAGTTACAATTTATTTATTTATTTATTTATTTTGGGTTGTGTGCGTAAAACTGTTTATGTGCAACAAGTATTACAACTTATAAAAACATGTAAATATATGCATGTAAGGGATGTGGTGTAATTTTGTTACATGTTAGCTTATATATATATTAGAGAGTTTCAACATATGGCGTCCGCTCCTATATAGCTCTTTATCATCAGACTAAGACATCAATCAGTTTTTAGTGTCGGGGGGGATTTAATCTCAGATCTCTTTACTAGTTGAGCTAATTGGAACCCACAATGTTACATTTTATTGTCATATTATATTATTGGAATCTTATATTAATAGAATGTCATTACAGGGATATGACATTACCTTGTTTTTATTTAATTTGATTCCGTGTTTCAAGACTTGTCTAATTAAATATATATATATATATATATATATATATATTTATATTTAGTTTAATGTTTTAAGACTTTTCTTCCCTCACACATATACACAAAACACTTTCCAATTCAATTCACCATTTTTACCTCTTGCCTTTCTACTCTTTTATATATACCTACCTATGACCCTTCATGCCATCCCATGACAAATACACACAGACTAAAAACGATGTTATATACTTTCAATATTTCAACGACACCTACCATGCTCCAACATTGCTGTCTCATCTAATTTTAACATGTATGAGTCGACTACAACCAAGGAAGAAGAGATTGCATTTTATATTGATTGACAATAGCAACTATGATTTTGATGTTAATGTTAGACATTTTGAACTTGTGGTTTTGTAAAGGATGTGATTGACATTATGTGTTTGGGACATGTATCTAAAAGCTGAAGTCATATCATTTATTGTTGCCAAGTTCTTGTTACTCCACCTCATCTGTCACGTCATTATCCACATAATAATTCTTTTATTTATTTATTTTTATTCCTAATTTTTTATTCAAAAAATATATAAATAGATTGACTTTACACATTCATCTTAGACGGTTTTAACTTTACAAATAATTTTACGTTTACATATTCATCTACTTTAATTGAGATGTTTATAACTTTATATCTAAACAATGAAACCAATGAAGAATCAAAAACCAAAAACAATGTCTATACATATATATCCTATATATAATAATGGAAGTTTTATAATAAATTTTACAAAACACTTTTTGCACCGCATCTTTAGCATCATTTCTTTTTCTTTTGCATTTGCCTCACTTGACAAATAATATTACAATGGGTACTGTGGCCCTCAAACTCGAAAATCCGTAAGACTGGGCTTGGACCCTTAATTTATTTGTTTTATGGGGACAATTTTTGGCCCATGATGGGAGGTCCCAAGAGTAGCTGCGGGCTACAATAGGCCGGGCCTTTAAGGAAGATTATCACTTTTGACTTTAAGCTTAGGCCAAGGACATGATCCTTGGACTACATTTGATATCCCTCACCTCGAGATGAATCTTCATTTCCCAATATAAACCTCTCGTTCTCTCGTGTTTTTACACCTCAATTTTTCCAACACCTCCCCCCCTTCTCTTACCTCCTCTCCCTTTTATACCCTCTTGTTAGTGGGACCTTCATCGCGATGGAATCCCTCACACATGTGTGGGACCCACCAAATCAAGGATCCTAGTGGCCTTGTGAATCTATGGCACTGTTCCCCCTTATCAAATTCGAGATCAACAGTGGGCTCCATCAATTTGACTGTGTCAAATTACTTTGTAACTTGTGCCCAATGCCAATTCGATTCCTCGAATGTGTATTAGTGCCTAGTCAGGGGTCACGGGCTCAGAGCGTTGGGCCTTTCACAACCCGTTCGTTCTTGGGCCAAGGTCATGCTTCCAATGTGGACCGTCCAACATCCTCAGGCCACCTCTGAGATGGTCCTGACACATGTCCCCCCACAGGTACAATCATTATTTTGATAATTTTTAGTATCAATTAAATACAATCATTTTTTTTTATAATGTCTTATTATTAAATTTTATACCTTGCCACAGAGAGAACAGAGAGGGACCAAAATTCATGTTGATTTTAATTAGTGGATGCAAATTTCAGGTGCTAATATGCAAAGCGGAGCTGCAGAGGTTTTTTATTTTTATTTTAGAAAGAGTTTTAACTTATAGCGTCTACTTCTGATGATAGTTTTTTATTATCAAACTAAAACACCAATCAGTTTTTGGTGTAAGCGGGAACCTAAATCTCTTATATAACTATTATAGACTTTATTAGTTGAACTAATTAGAACCCATAACAGAGCTATAGAAAATGACGGATAAGAGAACATTCCTGCGTGGACCCAATTTGAAGACTAAAAACAGTGTCGTGGGCTCAATACTAAAGTTGATAATCAGTAGACCAGAAAAAGAATAAAGGTAAGGGTAGAAAGAAAGTTGATAACGTGAAAGTGAAACCAAAATTTCCGCAAAGAGAGAAGAATTATTACTTGGGCTTCTGCCTTTTTTTTTTCTTTTTGGTACAAATTGCTTTTGCTTTTGCTCATACCCATTGCCTTCTTATTACGCGTGCTGGTTTGCTTTCTTGGAGGGTTTTGCTTTTCTGGTTTTCTTAACGGATGCTAAAGTAGCAAACATCTTCCAATTGCAACGAATTTTCTTTCTTTTATTGTCCTTTTTTAAGTTGATACTTGGTACGATGTTCTATTTTTTATTGGCTGGTCTCCTACCAAAAGCGATGCTGACATGGCAAGAGTGCGTCATAGGAAAAGTATACTTATTACTTTCCAGAACTCTGTGTACCCGTCATTGTTTCTTCGTTATTCTCATGAGCAAGACGTCAGACCATTGTCTCACTGAACAGGTGCGACCCACACCCACGAGACCCACTTCCCCTTTTTATATCCGATGTCTCCGAAGGGACCCCACCAGACCCACTTATCAACGAGACAATAGTCTACTACTAAAGTACTAACGCTATTTAAACTCAAAATTTAAGTCTCCCTCCCTTCCTGTACTTGGGAGTCTTGGTCTTCATTCAGATCTTTCTTTCACAACTTTACCACCTGCTATGTACAGACACCATTCTGCCTCCCACCTCTCCGGTGGCGGCGGCAGCGGCTAAGTTTCACAGCAGCAACAGCCTCCTCCGGTAACACTTTTTAAAATCCCATTTTTGGCCTCCCAAAACCCTCCCTGCTGCCTTAACTTTCCCTCAACAACAACAACAACAACAACAACAATAGCAACAACTCCTCTCTTCAAAAAAAAAAAAAAAAAAAAAAAAAAAACAAACAAAGCTACTACTCGGATCATGGAGAAGATCGACTCTGCCGTCACAAATGCCAGACGCAATATAATCGCTACCGGAGAGAGCGTGACGGCAAGGAAAGTGTCTCAGGTTGCACTGCTCATCCTCAACCTCGACTCTTGGAATTCTCTTGGCTTTCCAATGCAGGAGGTCCCCAGTCTTCACCGCCTTATGCTTATTGAAGGGAAGGTACTATTACTGTTACTATTACTATTACTCTGTAGTTCTTATTCTAATTCTATTTTTGATCCTATAATAAGTCCTTATTTTTGTTGTTTGGTTTAAATTAGATAAATGCATTTATCCATTGCTTTGTTGGGGTCCAAAGAATTACCTCATTGTATGATTTGGAAGTAGCAATCTGTAAGAATGAGGGCGTACATAGCTTCGAAGAGCTCGAATTGGGGCCTTTGGTGCGACACCCACTTGCCTTGCATTATTTTTCACTCAAACCTGATGCCACTGAAGTGTTTAAGATAACCGGTGAGGAGGTAATTAGTTTCCTTTGGAAGTTCGTATATAGGATGAAGAAGAAGAATAACAATGTTCAAGCTGAAGAGTTTTTGGATAGGAGGAAGAAGAAGAATAAGAGTTATTACATTGACAATATTCAAGTTGAAGAGCTTTTGGATTTTATTGCTAAGAGGCGTTCTGTTGCCAGCAAGGAAGAACTTTGCTTACGAATTCAAAACTTGGGGATGCATATTTCTGCTGTCCGAAAAGCCATGAACGCACAGACTGCCATTATAAAGAGACCTGCAGATGCTACTTCTATTTCTCAGCGTATCGAATCAATCTCCTCTGCACAGAAGGATTTTCGTGGCAAGCGCATCAGATTTGTTTCGTCAAGCTCCAGTGACGATGAAGTTGATGATGATCCCAACAATGCTAACTTGCCATCACAAAATGTTGCAAGTTCTGACCAAGTGACTAGCTATCCTCACCCGTCTGAAATTGAAGAGATGACAAGGCTTGGGTGGGAAGATGACACGTGGGAGTACCCTGCTCCTGCTAGTGGCAGCCCAAGGCACAATGAGAGTTGTTATCAACATCCATGTTCCACCATGCCTGGAGCCTCTGGATCATCTGAAAATATAAAAAAGAAAGATAAAAAGGAAAAGAAAAATAGAAAAGAAAAGAAAAGAAATTTTAATGAAGCTGATCTTGCAATTGATAATCAATCTATAAAGAAATTCATTAAGAATTGGAAGAAGGCATGTCAGGACCATACTGTGCCTGATAAGGTATGTTAATTCTTGTTATAAATTATGCTTCATGCCTATTCGCTGCTTTATATTGTTTATCTGATGTTGAAATATAATTTTTCTTTGTATGGTTTATATAAAGAATATGTGTGTAAATTCAATTCTTTAAAATGATTTCACAGTAGTTCTCAAGGTTTATAAATTTTTCCTTATCTGGATGTTTTGGAAATAGAAGAATAACCACATCTTCGATTGAGTTGAGTATAATTTGAAATGGGTTAAGTGTCCATTTGCATTTGGGATTGCTTAAATTCATTCTTACTTGTGATAACATCATTAAGAGAGGCTACACTTAGTAGGATGGTGTTGCATGTGCTGGTGTAGTGGGGAGATGGTGGACCACCTTTTAAGTCATTGTACCGTTGCATATAATTTGTGGAGTTTTGTTTTTAGATGCTTTGGGACCCATTAGGTCCTACTAGGTAAGGTGATGGATGTCATGTTTAGTTGGAGGAATTGGGTGGGAAAGCATTCATTGGTGATTTGGAGTATGTTTCGTTTGTGTTTGACATGGTCTATTTGGAGGGAATGTAATCAGCATACATTTGAAGATGTGGAGTGTATGGGGATTCAGTTCATAGCAACTTTTTCTAGCTCTCTTATTGATTGGTCTTGAGCATGGGCTTTTACACATTGTGATTCGATTGCGATGTTTTTAGACTCATTGTCTTTTTGTACATAATTCTATTTTGTAATTCTTTAGGCTTCTTCACGTCCTTTGCTCATGAAGTGGTCTTTTCTCAATAAATTTTTCTTCTTTATATATATAAAAAATTCATTGGGTTTTATTTGATTGAAAAAACAAGTTAGTAAAAATAATTGTACTTAAAAATAATTGAGGTTTTAAAATGTTATGCCTAGCCAAATAAGAAATAAATCATCCTAAAAAACACGTACTGAATCTATGTTTTAAGACCTTTGTATGATTGGATGAGGACCTTTGGCAGCCTCCATTGTTTTTTTTTTAAATTTTTTATTGGTAAGTTATAGATGCACTACCTCACCCTCCATCCCACTATTTTAGGAAAGGAATTGCCAATTTTGCTTATTGTCACAGCATCCTCCATTGTCATTTATTTTAAGATTTTGTTGCTCTTCTATATTTTGGATTGTAATTTTTTTGAAGGAGAATGCGTACTTCTCCTTTATACTTTTTCAAGGCCTGTTATTATTATTTCTATTACTTAAAAAAAAAGAAAAAAAAGAAAAAAAGAATTATGAGAAAAAGCAAGCACTTGCCATGAAAACTTATATCTTACATTACATGCCTTGAGACTTGTATTGTGAAATTGAACAGATTTTTTTTTCTTCAACCTTGGTCTATCTTTTGTGATTATCGCAGGTCTCTATTAAATGTTTGGATTGTTGTGATCACTTGATGTTGCAGAAGTTTAGGAGCATATGTGAAATTTAGGGACTGTTAAGTGAAATGCATAGTCTTCTATGTTCTGCAGTACTGACTTGTTCAAAGTAAAAAATTATCAAGTTATTTATGGATTTCAAAATATCTATTGATGCCCAGAACTTTTCTTATGAAACGGTTGCATACAAACTCCAACAATAGGGGTTGGTTGTTAAAAGAAAATAATGGAAACAGTGAGGAAAGAAAAAGATAGTTTTTAAGGCTATTCTTTTAGTGTTCTGTTCTCTTCTTGATGATTTGCATAACATTATGTTTGATTCACTGCAAGAGAAAAGAAAAGGAGTTTTTTTTTTTTTTTAAATCCATTTTCAAAAATTTGATTTATTGCTGGGGAGAGAAAAGAAATGAAATTGCAAGGAACACTGGTCATCATTCTTTTCTAGGGTCTGCCCAAAAAATATGAAAGATATGGAGAGACAATTATAGTTTGATGTAGTGTTTTGATTTTGTTTGGGGTTTAGACTCAAGATTTTAGATTTTTAGATCTGAGACTTATGGAAGTTTTGGAGTTGAAATTTGACAAGAAAACAAACAAACAGAGGTCCAGGGGCTGTAAACATACTAGAATGGTAAATTTGAATTTTTGGGGTTGTCGATGCTCATTGATGATAAGTTGTGCTGGTGGTTTTGGCTTCATAGAGGTCTGGTTTTGTTTCAGAAAATTAATGAAAAAAATTCAAGAAGAATGAGATAATTAGGCAGAGTCTTGCTAGTTCTTCTAGAGTCACCTAGAAGAATATTTTTTTTGGATAATTCAATATTTGGTGGAAGGGAAATTTGAACATTGGACATCTCCGTTGAAACACCAAGAAGCACCAATTGAGCTCTAAGGCTCTTAGCAACTCACTGAGAAGAAATTTAGTTGAGTTTCATGGTTATAGGGAAGCATAATATGCTGAATTTTGTTAATATAAGGTCTCTCTCTAATTGTTTACAGGGCCACAAAGTTTGCTTATTCAGTAATAAATTCTTGGGAAAAGTTAATGAATTTTGGTTTAGAATTGGAAAGTTTTTATGGGAAAAGAAAAAAGTAACTTATTTTTTTGACAGTTTTTTTATATTTCTCATAAAAGTGGTATCAAAACGTTCTTAAATGGTAGATTAACAAATGCCCTAAGGGGTGTTTACCGGAGCTTGAATTCTTAACATAACATAGAAAACATTAAAACTTCTACTAAGAAAAGGAAGTGGCTAAACAAGACTAAAAATCCAACTAGCAAAAGTCAATCTAGCAACAATAAAATGAAACTAGACTCATTACTTTATAAGTAACTACTGATAAAATTGCAAAATCACTGACTTACCTTATAATTAGAATTTTCTAAAGTGTAGGATCTGTTAGTGTCTATCATGTTGGCTTTATAAATATTCAAGATTGCCTTCTGCATCATAGTTGTAAAGAAGAAATATACCAAACTTCTCTCTCTCTCTCTCTCTCTTCCGTTTGAAAAACTTGCTCTTTGATTTTGAATTATGCCTTCAGTTCTATTTCTTGCTGTAATGCTATGTTTCTAATCAGGGGCTGGTCTATTTGGTTCTTGTTTATTGTGCTTACAAAAATGGGATATGATTCTCAGCTGACATCTCCTAATACTTGTAGGTAATCGAGAGGATGCTTCAATTTTATAACATAAAAGATCGACGAATGAAGAAAATCAAATCGATGTTTTCAAATTTTCCATTTGATGGATTAATAAATACTGCTGTAAGTTGATTGTGTTGAATTAATAAATATAATCTTATCATGTAGAATATTAGCTAACTCCTATTTTCTGCATTGTGTTTGGGAATCTGGTTTCTTGTTAGACTAATTTAATCTAAGTCCAATTTTATATTCCCATGTAAGGTTTTTTCTTTTAATAAAACTAGAACTATGCCCCTGCACTGATTGATAAAAAATCATATGTAAAATAATGAAAATATTTCAGTAATATAATTGAAATATATATATATATATATAATTGAAATTGAACAATGAAACAGATAGTAAAAATGAAAAAAAAAAAAAAAAACTTTTAGTTAAGTGGCAGAAGCAGATCATGTACAGCTGAGTGTTGTTAAATGCGAACTTAAGGTGCGCTTAAAGCTCAAGGCTTGAAGTCCCAAGGTCTGAGTGCTTCGCTTGGCCAAAAAAAAAGCTCATTTAATGAAGTGCACTTTTTGAAGGGAGCACGCCTCGGTGCGCTTTTTTATATTTTATGCTAAAAAAGATACGAATCATCAAAATTAATTGCTTGATCTTAAAAGATATAACTTGGATGAATGATTTACTATACAACCACTATCCTTAAGGTGTATAGTATGACTCTTCTATCTAATAACTATCCTTTCGATAAGGGTCTTACAATCTGATAATCACAACCTCCTCAGTATTCAGTTCTTTTAAAGATCCTGGTTCTGACAGCCATAATAATAATAATATGATTATAGACATTTCTTATCTCTGTGCTCATTGGGCAGGATTTTGAACTTAGTAAGAGTTATCTCTCACCAGTTGTGCTGACCCGTTTCAAATGTATTGGTTAAAACTCAGTAACTTAGGTTTTGGCATGTTGTTTTGTAAGTCATTATTAATTTCTTGCCTTTATTGATAAAAATTTCTCTTAATTACTACAGATAAGGTTTTCCTGAGTTTCATAATAAAAGAATTCTTGTTTAACGACTTGTCTTGGGCTGAATGGAGTTATTGTACCTTTGTGTTCTTTTATATTCTTCTTTGTAACATATTTTCCTTGGATTGCTGTTTCTTCTGCTTCTATGTTCCCTATTGATGTAGAACACAAATAGGAAATAGGAAATAAAAGGGAAAACATAATAAATCCTAAGCTTCACTACCTAGAATTTGCCTCCAAACCCTAGGCTTCACCACCAAAGGGTGTTTGATATCACCACCAAACAAAGGAGGAGACATATTCTCAACTCATTATAATTAATTCTTATTCAAATGCTACTGTCCTTCCTCATTACAGCAGTATCAATTAAATAGGTTTTAGGGCTTTTATCAATATGGGAAATGCCTAATCAAATTCCTTAAAACCCTCAACATTAAAAACTAATTTCAAAATTCAAATTCAAAAATAATAATTTAGAGACAAAATCTTAAATGAATTTTGTGCTCCCTGCATCACCTATTCTACCCTTTCCTTTTTCCACCTAATTTTTACAGTTTTGGTGTTGAATTCTACTAGTTTTTCTTGATACGTAAGTTTATAATTGCTGAGGCCAATGGTCTGTGGACCAATTGGTATCTCCTTTGCCCAGGAATAAGGGGTGAGGGGTGGGATCATGGGTTTAATCCTGAGTCTCTCATTTCAGAATCATTAGAATATGGTTAAGCCAAATTGTAACAACATTGATGATTTGAAATGAGATCAAGCTCAAAAATTTGGGAGCAAGACTCAGTGATGATTGGATCTTATTTCACTGCAGTGGTAAGTGGTAACTAATCATTATCTACTGTAATGTCCTTAATTCATCCCATATCCCTTGGACTTCTACCACATCAACCTCTACAGTTTCTATCAACTTTGAAGAATCCCATTCAATCTCATCTATTTGCACCCAATTCTGATATGGAGGAGGAGCTCGGTGATAATTAGGCAAGGGGTTCTTCCTAATGTTAGGCTTGGAAATGATGTTGGGATTTGGGAAAGTTCCATTGTCTATGAGGTCTTGTATTCATGTTTGAGGCAGAAACAATTGTCGGTTTTATGGCCAGATTTTTGATGGAAGTGGCAATACTCATTGAGGTTCCAAGTAGGAGGTACAGGATCGGGCATAGGTGTGGGATCTAGAGGTTTGATGAATATTCACATGCAGTAAGTGTATAATTACCATTAGTGACTCTAGTTGCATGGTGTTGTAAAAATATGGAGTTCTCCTTCCGGAGACCTGCTTGTAAAGGACAATGCTGTATTGTCTATGACTCACGTCTAGTTATCCAGGCCATCTAAATATTAACACTTCTATCTAAATGAAGGTTATTGTTTGACTAGGACTTTACATTTCTTTTTTTGTTATTTAAAATAATCTTATAAGTTACTTCAGATGGTATAGGTGCTACTTCTTGTATCTTCTGTTTGTTCGAGTGTCCTCATTTTTTAATTGTTGTTTATGTTTTATATTTGCATATACATATTAACTCACCTCTGCAATCCTTGTTGTGATGCATCTATATTAGATCATACATTATGATATAAGTTGCTTTTTATATATTGCAGGTAATATCTACCAAATCTGGAATGTGGGACAGCATATTTGACACCATCCTAGCCATTGATCAACAGGAATTAACCAGCTCACATATGCAAAACCAATCTGAATATGAGATCATAGATGTTGAACCAAGTGTTAAGGATGCGCCTGAGCATAGTGTTGAGCTTACACACAGTGAGTAGTGTTTGCTTCTTAAATTAGGCTTTGCTGATAATAGTTCAGTTATGGTTGGCAAATAGGCTTTTCTTCTTAAAATAGGATGCACCAATAGACTTGTGTTATCTGTCTTTTTTTTTTTCCCTGGGGTGGGGCGGGGGGGTGAGGATTTAATAATTTTTTTAATTGCCAACCTAAATTGGTTGAAAGTTAAAAATCCCTCCCCCCCCCCCCCCCCCTCCCCTCTCAACCTAAAGAAAAAAGAAGAGAGCCACCAAGAGTTAAATGTTATGGGCACTATGACTTGGCTAAGCATTTTGACATTATCTTGGTTTCTAAATCTTGCTGAAATTTGTAAAATTTAGCTCACTAGACTCTCGTCATAATGCCACAACTTTAATATAAAAAGCCTTGGAATTCTAGGGAGATTATGTGAGACTTTGATATTTGTTTTTGGACAAGTGGGCTTTGATATTTGTTAATGGAAAAGGTGTATTTTCATTTGGCTGGCTGGGCATAATTTGGTGTGATTTACTTGATAAGTGAATTGGGGAACCCAAAGTGATAGCACAATCATTTGGGGACCTCACCTTATGAAGTGGTGATCGCTAGTTTGAATCTGCCTTTCCTCCCCATTGGAGTCAAAACTTATATAAGGAAAAAGTGAATTGGGGAAGGTGTCAATATGTTGTGACACTTTTTTAAGTTTCCCTCCTTATTATCCCATCATTCCTAATATTATTTCCCTATAAATTTGTTCACTTTAATTGTGATGTGTAACTACCAATTTGATCTCACAGGTGTTTCTGTTGAGGACATTATCAGGAAAGTTGCAATGTATTTCCATGGAATCCATAGTTATGGTCAATCAGTTCTAGAAAAGAGAATTAACATCTTACGGAAGCTTTGTGATTGTGAGTTTTGGCTAGCGGAGCAATTTTGTGTCAATACATTTAAATCGCTTGGTTTTGGGGAGTTTTTAATGTTTTTGGAAAAACATGCCTCCCTGCTACCCGATGAAATACACGAGTTCTTAACAGGTGACATATGTGAAAAATCCCCTTTCAAGGTTTGCATGCTTCAGCATCAGCTGGTTGTTTTAGTATCACAAGCTCTGAATGGCTGCATAGGGGAGAAAGAAATAGCGACCAAACAGATGATTTCTTCACTGCTTATGAGGCAATTCCCATTGATCGGTTTTAAAATTTCGGAAGATGGTTGTGTGTCAGACTTCCTAGATATTTTGGGGAAGCATAAGAACAATGTAAGTTCTAAAGGAGTCCTATTTTCTGTAACATTATTTGAAATGTGTTATGTTGGAGACTCAACAGCCCATAATGGAAGTGAATTATTAGAAACCACCAAGGTGAGAATCGATGTCAGCCAGAAAGCAGGAGCCTTGGGATCTCTTACATCCAAGGATGCAATTGAGGCCTTACTTAGTGCACCGCTGATGTCAGATCTAAACACATGGGCACATTGGGACCTGATCTTTGCTCCTTCACTCGGTCCTCTTGTACCATGGTTGTTAAATGAAGTCAACACAAAAGAATTATTGTGTTTAGTGTCTAAGGATGGCAAAGTCATGCGCATTGATCATTCGGCTACTGTGGACTCATTCTTGGAAGCTGCACTTCAAGGATCTCCTTTTAAAACAGCTGTGCAGCTGTTATCTTTGTTCTCATTAGTTGGGGGAGAAAAATATGTTCCCTTGTCCCTTTTAAAATGTCATGCATGTCATGCATTTGAAGTCATTTTGAAGAATTCTCTTGAGAGTAGAGAAGCAAATGACACTCAGAGCTCTCTCATGCAAGGAAACACCTTATATAGGCAGAAAATTGTTGATGAGGCTGCTACTAGTAGTTTTAGTAGTGAGTTACACAAAAGTTTATGCAAAATGAATAAAGCAGTGCCTGTTGTATCAAGATTTTTCCTTGATTGTCTTGGCTATTTACCCACAGAGTTTTATGGTTTTGCTGCTGATGTTTTGCTTTCTGGAATGCGATCTGTCATCAAAGATGCTAATTCAGCCATTTTGTGTGAATGCAACAAAAGGGAAGAGCGTGTCCTGCTTCATGAAGTTGGATTGTCTCTTGGTATAGTGGAGTGGATCAATGATTACCATGCATTTTGTTCCGCTGATATTACTGATTTTTTCCCATCCGGAACTTCATGCTTGGAATCCGCTGGGCCTGAGAAAAGCAATGGCTCCAAGAATATTCAAGATTTGCCAGGTAAGTCTTCCACTTCCAAAGTAAAATTGAATGTACCTTGCGTGACAGATGGGCAGAAAGAAGAAATTACTGGAGTTTGTCAATCAATCACTGGGGTAGAAGTTTTTGATGATAGAATTAGCAGTGGTCACTTGCAACTTTTACCTGAACTTAATGAAGATAAGAATGCAGCCCTGGTCATTGAATCTATCAGGCGGGATGAATTTGGCCTTGATCCAAGTCTTTCAAACACTGAAATTAGCATGTTAAAGAAACAGCATGCTCGCCTAGGGAGAGCACTTCATTGTCTTTCACAAGAATTATATTCTCAGGATTCACATTTTCTTCTTGAGCTGGTAAGATCATCTTCTTTGCCTCTTTCATTGCGAGTAGTAGTGTACTGCAACTTCACATGTGAATAACATTATGAACCAATATAGTCTTGTGAAGTTGATTTTTCAATGCATCTTATGTTCCATAAGGACTTTACTTTCACATTTTTAAATATCAGTTGTATTATCATGTAGTTTAAATATCGGCTGTATTATCATGCTGGTTGAAAGAACTTTGTTTACTGTTGTCATACTTTTTTGATATATTTTGATATTCTTACTCTTCTCTTTCCTTCCATCTATAACAACTAAGATGTCAACAAATATAGGAACACAGTGATGTTAAGACTATTTCATCAATATCTCCTTCATCAACGTCACCATTCTTGAAAACTAATCTTAATTGGTGATGTTGATGGAGTAATCTTATTAAAGAAAGAAGTGAAACTCAAATAGGGACTGTCCTGGACCTACTCCCTAAAGAATTAAAATCCTAAAACTAAAGATCTAAAAAAATGAAAGAAAGGTGTAGATTTTACTCAGTCTAAAGCAGTCATCAAATACTATTCCAAGGAAATTTCGCAACAATCAACCCTTGAAATGCCACATAAGATGGACCACTAATTTTTCGAACCTAGCTAAACTTCAATATATTCTATCCTCAAGTCTGCTAGAAGGGAAGTTAGAATACAATAAATGTGTATACATCTATGATTGGTACCAACTCACATTTGCTCAAATTGACCTTTTGATGTAAGAAAAATTGGGGGAATTTGTCTACATGTAGTTGTGGTGGGTTAAGGTTTATGCGGATTTGTGGAAATAGGATCTAGAGTTGTTGGAGAATGGTTTATGGGGTTGTGTTAGGATTTAGAAGTGTTTTGATGAGTTATTTGGTGGCTATTTGGTAAAAGAAAGTATGTGGACTCCTAGTTTGACAAGAAAACTAAAACCTAAAAAAATACTGACTTGGACCCAAAGAAAACAAAACCTAATCTACTTAGGATATCATAGAAGATTCTAGACCTAACTAAATTACAAAAATACCCTTAAGTTGTAGGATTGTAGAAATTGTAGATTGCTCATGACCATATAATGGACAAGGTTTTCCTCCAAACCAATTTGGAGGAATCTCCTCCAACCCACTAAGTCGCTATTTATAAACTATCTATGTTTATAATTTAAACAAGTTACATGACTCATTTAAAAAGTCTTGTGACTAAAAGTACACGTGAGTGGTTTCTTTAATTGCCACATAGTGGGTTGGAGGAAGTTTCCTCCAAATTGGTTTCAAGGTAAATTTTTTCCATATAAAATTTCCTATAACTAATAAAATATAAAAAACTTTTTTTACCTGAAAAGACTCATATTCACATGTGGACCTAATAAAATTATTCTTGAATAAGGGAGAAATTTTATTGGGGTTGCAATCTTATTTTAAAGAAATTTTTATTTACATATCAAAAAAAAAAAAAAAAAATTGAATAGGGGGATTTCCAAAATAAAAGCAATTCCATCTTCCATGGATGCATCACCTTTAACCTGCTACCACCTTGAAACAAAGGAGTAAATATTGAACAAAGCCAAGTTCATTCAGATTTTGGAAGGATTGAATCATCAGCGGATTCCAAATGGTTGATCACCTTTACCTCTCCTCCCCCAACCTAAAAGCTGGTTAAATAGCCAACACCAATATTTTAGTGTAGCATTATGCTAAAAAGCTCCATAACCAATATGAAGAGGAGAGAAGATAAAGTATTCCGTTGTCTCAATGTTCTTTGAACCTCCAAAGAATCTGGCCTGCCATTATTAAAAAAAAAAGAAAAGAAAAGAACAAAAAAATGAATTGTGAAACGCAAAACCAAATCCATTTCCTCCACTTTTCACCAAAACCAAACCTGGCCATTAAGTGCATTAGAAAAAAAAAATCCTAGTTAACATGGGCTTATGCCTTTTTTATTTATTTTAAATTGGTTACACACGTGAACCTATTGAGTTTTGAACCCTGCCATAACTTCACCTTTTACTTATTCTTGTGGGAGGAGTTAGTGCCATTTGAGTTAGTGCTCAATGTGTAAATTACATCTTCTAGGAACACCACTTTGAGCCTGCTATCAAGTCATTTGTTCACAACATACTGAATTATGACTTGGAAAACATTTTGAAGTACTTTAGCAAGAACATTAGTGATTAAGTGATCTATTAAAATAATGCCTCTATTTATACATTTTTGTACCATCAACTTCTTTTAAGAAAATTGATCTCCCTTCCGAAGCAGCTGTAAAATTTGTAAGAGGCTTTCTTTGTGCATCTGTCCGCCCATTAAAAACAATGCCCGTTCCTTTTTCACTTGAAGGCCCCTTGGTAGCAACAAATCTTAATGTGTGCTCTCTCTTTTTGGAAGAGTAATTTTCAAAACATTGTAACCTAGAGGAGCAAAACCCACAATCATATTATTAGCTGATTTGGTGTAAGAGCTAATATGATATGAGTTTCTAGCAAAGTGGAACGGAAAGTTAGCAGAATAGAACTTACATCCTAGCAATTTGACTTTTTAGATGCTCTCAGGAACCAACATTGTGAAGCTTGGACTTGCCCCTGAGCTGAATTGGCTCCCAAGGAGATGATGTGACTTGTTTAGGCTTCTTTCTCTGTTCTGCCTCTTCTTCCATCCTTTGTATCTTTCAAAGATGCTTTGGTGACACTTTATGACATGGTTTTATTCGTACATTACTAATTTTTTAGCAAATAAGCCTTCATGCGACAATAGAATCCCTTAAAAATACATTGACAATAACTGCAACTAAAGTTTGTGTTCCCACCCCCTTCACCCAAATTTTCCAATTTAGCGACGTACTTCCAAAGAAGAGCACAATGATCCACTGCATAAGATGAACTCACTCTCCAAAGACATTAACCTATAACAGTATTATACTAAAATAATTCAGCTAAAATCAACAATAAAAAATGGGGGAAATCACACCAACCACTTCCCTTGAGTACAAGGTGATAGGGCAAAAATGTATTGACCCCTTGCAAATTAATTAATTACCTAAATTAATTAATTAGGTTCAATTACATGCAATGGCGTGGTAGCACAAACAAATCACCAACTAAACTAAATGCAGTGAAAATTAAATTTGACATGGTGATTTGTTTATGAATGGGAAAAACCATTAAGGCAAAAACCTCACCGGGTGATTTTAAGGTAATCACTCTCAAGAATCCGCTATTATCAATCACAAGTGATTACAAGTATAAGGAATTTTACCAAACCCTTTGGCCTATCTCGAAATACCAACCTACAGTTGAACCCTTACCCCAATATCCAATTGGACTAATATTGTAGCGGCAATCTTTCCATTCAATGCACGAATCCTAGTACGTGACTAACCAACGATGCACGGATCCTAGTACGTGACTAACTCCTTTGCATTAATCACAGTACGTGACTAACTTCACAACAACCCTTTGATTGAGGTAGTTGATTTGCAACAGCTCCACATAAAAACACCAATAAGATCTTCAATGATGGTGTGAGAGGCTTTGCTTAGTTACAAAATCCAAAAGCGTACAAGAAACGCAGCAAGAACTCTTTCTTCTGTAGAAGGAGACTAGGGTTTCAAAAAGAAAACCTTATGAAGCTATCTAGGTTTAGGTTTTTCTTTATCCACCTCCTTGTTTAAATAGGAGCTCAATGGGCTCTCCTATTCCAAATAGGTATACACAAACCTTGAGCTTTCCTAGTCCAATAAGAATTATACAAACCCATAAACAAATAGACTTTTAGAATAAAAACATTACTGGCTATAGTCTAAATTCTGTAAGCTCGATAGATCGAGACATGTGTTGAGATTTAATGAATCTCGACAGATCGAGCTTCTATCGAGGAGGTATCGAGACCTACAGATTGCACTTTTTTTGCGTAGTTCTTGAATAATCTTCATGTCTTTAATGTAACCACTTGTAATGATTATCTTAAACCTACTTAGATTTACCCAAATACAAGTAAAGTGCATTTTGTCAAAAGATATGCCAATTACATAAAAAAATGTCCCTTACACAAGGAAATGACAATTTCCCTACTTCACATTGTATTGAGATAATATACATTGTGACATCTGGTTTTATGGTTTTTTATTCCCACTTGCTATTCTTTTTACTGTTATATGATTTTGTGAAAAGCTAATAGTAACCCAGATGGTTGGGCATGGGAATTGTGATCTAGTTTATCATTTGATATTATGTCATCTGTACCATTCTTAGTTTATTGTACATCCTGATACAGACTGCAACCCCAATTGTATGGAATCTTTTTTTGTTTGATTATGAAGATGAATTTGATTATAGGTATTAAGTACAAAATAGGTTGCTTAGAAGCCTTTTTATTTTATATATATATAACTTTTTTATAATAAATGAATCTATTTATTGTTCATTTTGCTTCAGGTTCAAAATGCTGATGATAATATTTATCTGGAAAATGTGGAACCAACTCTGACATTCATTCTTCGAGACTCAGGCATTATTGTCCTAAATAATGAACAAGGCTTTTCTGCTCAAAACATCAGAGCACTTTGTGACGTTGGAAATTCGACAAAGAAAGGATCTAATGCTGGGTATATAGGGAAGAAGGGCATCGGTTTCAAATCAGTCTTCCGGGTATGTTTGATGAAAACTATAATCATAATTTTTTTTGTTTGTTATTTATTGGGACAAGTACTAAGAAATTTATTGAAAAAAATGAAAGTGGGCGTTGGCCAAGTACACGGGTTGTTAGATGAGATCATTCTTTGTTTTTTTTTTTTTTTAATTATTATAAAATTTTCTGTTTTTTTTTTTGATAGGTAATCAAAGATTTATTGCATAAACATCATGTTTACGATGGTGAACACTCCGAACTTAAAACAAATACAAGTAATTCAAGAGGAGTTATGAACATAAAAGAGAAAATCATAAATGGAAATGCATTGTGTAAAACCCCAAGTTCTACCCCATTGAAATAAAGTCCAACCTAGTGTAGGCTTCAAAAGATCTGCAAATCTCACAATATCTTCAAAAGTACGATTATTACGTTCCCGCCAAATTAACCACATAAGACAAGCTGGAACCATATTCCAAATATTAGAAGATTTATTTTGTGTTTACTTGAGAATATTTGTTTTAAAGAAAGTCATAGAATCGAGTAGCTCAAATTAACTGAACCTAAGGCATAATCCTAAAAGTATCATGATATCATATGTTTTAAAATTATAGAAGCTTTGATTTCTCTGCTATTTGTTGCTAAGTGAACCGTCTGTATATCATAGTATTGTTCAAAGTTTCTGAGATACATATCTATCTGATTTGGGTGCTTGTATTCTTTTTTTGAAAGTTTCTGCACTATTTTACTTATAAGTTTTATTTAAAGATTTTCGTGCTTTTGAAGGAGTCTTTTCTGGTCAAGCTCCGTCAATTCACTGGATTATTACGTAGCTCTGGTTTTGTTTTGCTTATTTTTATTTTTTATTTTTTGGGGTAGAGGGTGGGGTGGGGTTTCCTCTTGGATTAGGATCCTCTAGAATGCCCTAAAGGATCTTATCCCTTCTTTTTGCCCTGTTTATTTTGTGCATTTTCTTACTGTTTGTCTTATTAAGTTATTGTGGGATATAAAGGTTATGCTTCTCAAACTCCAGGATTGAATACTAACAATTGCAAGAAGTTCAGAAGCCAATTATTTAATCTAGTATTTGACGCTTTAGAGGCAGATGATCTAATCTAATGTTGACACTCATCTCCAATATAATCAATCTTTTCGTTGACTCTTTTCATCTGTCACATGCATTCATAAGCTTTATTGTGGTTATTGGTTGTTTTACGTTGGTTAAAATGTGATTGACAAGCAATGTAATCTTTTTATTTAGAATTAATTTTTTGCTTACAGTTTATGACTCAATATTCCAGGAGTGGACATGAAACATTGAGTGAAGTTTAGAAGAAGATGATTAAAATAGGTGTTTAAAGGCTATCTCCCACAAAGATTATAAAAATGATTGGAATAGTGTGCAGATGTTTTTCATTTTTAGTAAGTGTGTCAAAGTCTATGTTTAACGAACTCTACATTTTTTCAGAAAATTGTAATTGTGGTGAAAAGTGTTATGGTGTGAAACCAAGCATAGAGTTTGAATGTGGTATCCTCACATAGAAACCTGAGTTACTTTTTGACTGAATGTTTTATCAAACTAATGGTTAGACTATAAATAATCAACTTTCATCAATTTGGGTGTTCTTTCTACAGATCACAGATGCTCCAGAGATTCATTCTAATGGGTTTCATGTCAAATTTGATATAAGTGAGGGTCAAATTGGTTTTGTTTTGCCAACAATAGTACTTCCTTGTGATATTGACTTGTTCAGTAGGCTGGCATCTAGTGACACTGATCATTTGGATGGTCAATGCTGGAACACTTGCATTGTACTTCCTTTCAGATCAAGATTTTTGGACAGTACTGTCATGAGCAGCATTATCACTATGTTTTCAGAACTTCACCCGTCTTTATTGCTTTTTCTTCACCGGCTTAAGTGCATTAAGTTTAGAAACTTGCTCAATGATTCACTCATCGTGATGAAAAAAGAAATTGTGGGAAATGGCATCATAAGGGTTTCACATGGAAATGAGAAAATGACATGGTTTGTAGCATCGAAGAAGTTGTGGACGGAGGTCATTCGTCGTGATGTGCAAACAACAGAGATCTCTATAGCATTTACGTTGCAGGAATCAATTGACGGGGATTACATTCCACTTCTAGACCAGTGGCCTGTTTTTGCATTTCTCCCTTTAAGGACTTATGGTCTGAAATTTATTCTTCAAGGTGATTTTGTTCTTCCGTCATCTAGAGAGGAAGTGGATGGAGATAGTCCCTGGAATCAGTGGTTATTGTCTGAGTTTCCTGGTTTGTTTGTTGATGCTCAGAGATCCTTTTGCACTCTGTCATGTTTTAGAGAGAATCCAGGAAAAGCTGTGTCTGCTTTTATGAGCTTTGTTCCGCTTGTTGGGGAAGTTCATGGTTTCTTTTCAAGTCTTCCCCGGTTGATTATTTCTAAATTACGTATGACAAACTGCTTACTTTTGGAAGGAGGAAACGACAGATGGGCTCCTCCTTGCAAGGTTCTAAGAGGTTGGAATGAACAGGCTCACCTTCTTCTTCATGATAGTATGCTTAGTGAGCACCTTGGCCTTGGATTCTTGGATAGAAATATACAAATTTCTGATTCATTAGCAAGGTCACTGGGTATTGAGGAGTATGGACCTAAAATTCTACTACAATTTATGTGCTCTCTGAGTCATGTAGAGAATGGCATCAAATCCATGGGCCTGCATTGGTTGTCTTCTTGGCTAAATGCACTTTATACAATGTCATTGCATTCATCTAGAAAAACTTTGTTAAACTCTGGTACAGAAGTTGATCTCATAGAGAACCTTCAAAAAATATCATTTATTCCTCTTTCAGATGGTACATACAGTTCAGTGAATGAAGGTACAATCTGGTTACAATCTGATACGGTAAGCACTGGGTTTGATGGCAAGCATGGACTTGAAGCTTTCCCAAATTTATTTGCTAAACTTAGAACTGTGAATCCTGCCCTCCTTTCTGCATCAACCGTTGATACCTCATGCATGGATGTGAGTCTAGTGGGCAACCTTACCAACATGCTTCATAGAATTGGTGTCCAGTGGTTGTCTGCTCATGAAATTGTGAAGGTGCAGATCTTGCCAGCTGTATCTGATGACAGAATTACAAATAGGGACAAGAATTTGATGACAGAGTATGTTTGCTTTGTCATGATCCACCTACAGTCTAGCTGCCCTGATTGTTTTGTTGAAAGGGAGAATATAATCTCCCAATTACGAAATAAAGCTTTCATTTTAACAAATCAGGGCTTCAAACGGCTTGTTGAGGTGCCAATTCATTTTAGTAAAGAATATGGGAATCCAGTCAATGTGAATAAGTTGATTAATGTTGTAGATATGGAATGGCATGAAGTTGACACCACTTATTTGAGGTATCCAGTTACTGAATCACTCTCATGTGGACTGATGAAATGGAGGGAATTTTTCCAGGAAATAGGTGTTGTGGATTTTGTGCAAATTAATCAAGTTGATAAGACTGTTTCTGATCTATCTCATATCAATTTTAAGAATCTAATGTGGGAAAGAGATCTGATTTCCCCTGAATCAATTGCCAAAGACTGGGAATCCCGTGAATTGGTCCATTTAATCTCTGTATTGTCCAAAAATGGCATGCAGCAAAGTTGTATATATCTGTTAGAGATTTTTGATACACTATGGGATAGTTGTTTAAGTGACAAAGTGATGGGTTACTGCAATCCTAACTCTGGCGGAGATAGCAAACCCTTCAAGTCTTCTTTTATGAGCAGCATCTGTGATGTCCAGTGGGTAGTATCTAGCATGGATGATGAGCTTCACTATCCCAAAAATTTATTTTACGATTGTGAAGCTGTACGTTCAATTCTGGGTGCTTCTGCTCCATATGCTGTTCCGAAGGTTAGTATGATATACACCGAATTTTACCTTTTGAACTTCTCATCTTGTTTTAACTTTGATGTAATCTTTCTTCAATTCTGTTTCCTTTTAAATGGGCTGTATATCTAATTATCATGTATACTCTTTACAAAGTTACTTTTTTTTATGCATGAAACATTGTGAAAGGTGCAATACATTTAGAAGCTTTTTGGTTTAATTTTCATGACTGCTTCCATTGTGATTTTAAGAACTAGAATGTGATACAAAACATACTAAAGGTTGCTACAATTATCAGAAAGGGTGTTCCGCACAATGAGATTGGGAGCCATATTGAGCAAACAGCTCTTGCTTTAGGAGCATCTCTCTCTCTCATTTGTTTCTCTTCCCTTGCCTTGCCAAAGCATTGCACATCAACTGAGAAAGGGCGTGAGCCTGAATTTGCTACATCAATCAATATGAATTCTTTTTTTTCTTGGGTTAATTATTAGTTTTATGAAAAATGCAGAACAGATTAGGCCTTTAATTAAAGAAAAGATGAAACAAATATGAAATATTGATGCAGATAAAGTTTTTGTTAGAACATAAAGTTATATGAAATAAACTTTCATCACAAAGTTCACGTTTGTATGCAAGAAGAAAGTGAGTTCATCAGGGTTGCTCCTGGTGTTTTGTGTATTTGATATTACGTTGCAAGATATGCATGCTCTGTGTTAAATACTGTAACATGAAACAAAATATATATGCTTCTCCATATAATTCTTTGAATGGGTGGCAAGCCAAATCCAAATTAAATGATTATCTATTTATAAACAATGTTCGTTAGCACTCCTACAAGAAACAACCTAGCTAAGGTGTGCCTTACATTTTCTTCACTTGCTCTGCAGTTAAGCCTCATACAGTGTTCCGCCCCTTTAATATGATGAGAAGAAGAGGGGCCACCCTCTTTTCTTTTCTGCACCAATCCTTATTTACTACTATATCTTTTTTTGGGTATATAGCTCAGTTGGTAGAGGGGATAACCAGCACCAGTTCCTCCTTTCTTTTTTTGGGGTAGGGGTGAGGGTACTTGCTTTAAGAACCTGCTATATCTATTCATAAACCTGCTATATCTCCCTGTATGATGGGAGGATTTAGCTGACATGGGTTTATACAAGTTCTTTATTGAGCTTTTTTTTTTCTTCTTGGAACAGGTACAAAATGGAAAGCTAGTAAGTGATATTGGGTTTAAGATTAAAGTTACTATTGATGACATTTTGGAAATTCTAAAAGTGTGGAGAAGTTCTCAGAGACCTTTTGAGGCCAGGTATTGCTGCATCTTATTTTCCATTTTAGATTTTTGATATTTGTCATCTGAAAGAGATAATTTATTTAGTAAATGTTCTTTCCTGCTGGCTATAGGAACTAATTGGTATTCTTTTTTTGTTTTGTTTTATGACATAGGATTATAATGCTTTACTTCTTTCTGCTGTTTAATTGATTTGTTCATACATATTTGGTAGTTTTGTCTTTCCACATAAAAAATCCATACATTCTGTGGCTTTACTATTGCTTTTTCATGTGAAGTATTGGTCAATAGCTTGTGTTTTTACGAATAATGCCTTCTTTTTTTTCTTTTCTTTTTTTCTTTTGAGCATGTTAGTGGTATAATATTTTCTATGCAGGGTAATAGTGCAATAATGCCATAAAAATAAAATAAATAAAAGAAAAAGCAAATGGTAGTGTGTTTCTCAGTGCGACCAATTAAAACTGATATCAGTGCTTAGATTATGTTCCTATAGTATCATCTGCGAGCTTTTTATACTTGTGATTGCTCTTTTAGTCATACTCTGCATTCATCTGAATTTGTTTTGGGGGCTCATCACCTGACTGGTTTTTTTTTTTTTCCCTAGCGATGCTTCTGAAATATATATATATATATATATAATGTTATTTTGTAATTCTCAAGATTTCATGTGTTCTACATGCTGTGGCAATGCATGTGTAAGTAATCAATGTTGGATGGAAATTCCTTGCATGGCTATTTTGGCGATTTAGATAATTCAGATGATTCTTGGACATTTGTTTGTTTATAATTTGATAGACGAGTTGATTCAATTCGAGAAAAGGAAAGAAAGGTAGAAAAAGACCTAAAATAACATTAATAGAAGTATTAAAAAAGGACATGTCAATTAAGTAGGTGATAGACAATAATATTTTGGATAGGATTGAGTAACATAAAAAAAATACATGTAACCAACCCTGATTAGTATGCTGAGCATTGATAATGTAGGTTGGGGTTTAATTTTTACTTTTTTAAACATCACATTTAATTTCTTACTCTTAAAACTATATATTTTAATTTGTCACATGCTTAAAATAAAATTTCTCAGAAAAGAATTAGTCAGTTGGTCTAATATTCATAGAGACAAATGTAATTTTTTTTCCTTCTCAATTTCATGTTTTATTGTAAAACATGCTCTTCTACTTCCATTAAAGTTTTACATCATTCATGCTTTGGTACTTCATTGGTTTCATTAAAATTTTGTTAATCACTTTGGTATACAATTAGTATTTTAAATTTTTTTTGAGGATAAATGGCAGAATTAGTAATTTAAATTGAAAATGAATAATTTCATAATTTTTCTATGGAGATGATAAAAAATGAATTTTATTCTATGAAAATCTTCATGGGGCATAATTTTGATAGGAGATATTAAGTATTTTTGTATTAAATATTTGTGTACAGGTCTAAGATCAAACTTTACAACTTTTGTATACTTATTAGAATTTAAAAGATAACAAATTCTCCTAAAAAAAAATTAGTTAGCAAACATATATGTAAAATTTGATAATTTTATGTACAATATATTTATAAATTATGACTTACTCCATTATTAAAACATTAAGGTTTTTATATGTATGTATGTGTTTGCGAATGCGTGTGGGGTTTGTCTTCACTAATATTAGTATCACAACTCAGTCCCCCCAAACAGAAATTCCTGGTTCCACCCCTGACTTGGATGTTGTTATTGTTGTATAATTTAATAGACTTGTATCATGGATCTATATCTGCATCGAGATGCTTTTCATCTATATTTTCTTTCCAGAACCAGAAATTTTTACATGCTTTTGCTCATACCTTCATCTGCTCCTCTTCTTATTCCTTTTTAAATAACTTTCCTTTTTCCTCTTCCTGTGACAGTGATATATTATCTACTTATGGAACACTTGCTTTTAATATATGCTGTATACGCGCACTTTCCTGACATCTTAGCTTTGTTATATCTATTTTCCATTTATTATTTGTTTAGTCTATATGTCTGAGTCTTTCACTTATAAAAAATACTTCAGTCTTTCAACCAACTAAATGGGACCAACTTTCTTTGCATGCCAGCATATCACAAATGTCAAACTTGTACACATTCATTTGGAAAAAAATGGCTACTTCAAGGCACAAAATCACAGAGGCATTACATTCTGGATCTTGCATATTTGTTCCCTATGCATCTGGCTCTAGGCATGAGGATGTGGTACCTGGTATGTTTTTGTCTCCAGAAGAAATATGTTGGCATGATCCAACTGGTTGTCTAGACCAAATTAAGGAGATGAATCCTCAGTGCAGTTTGACAGAAGTGATTCATTGCCCCTTAAACAAGACACTGAGCAATATATATCCAGGCCTTCGTGACTTTTTCGTTTACAGCTGCAGAGTACATGAGACCCCTCCTCTCTGTAGCTACCTACGGATTTTGCTCCAGCTATCTACTGTTGCTTTGCCTTCACAAACAGCTAGTGCAGTAAGTAATCAAATCTGAAACAAAATCACAGTTGCAATTATAATTTGTTGTGGTGCAACTTAAGTGTTTCTTTAATGTCCCAGGTTTTCCATGTATTTCTCAAGTGGAGTGATGGGTTGAAATCTGGACTCCTGAGTCCTGAAGATATCATTTACTTGAAAGAGCGTCTTATGAAATTGGACTATGCAGTACTTCCAACTGAACAAGACAAGTGGGTTTCCCTACACCCTCTCTTTGGCCTTGTGTGCTGGTGTGATAGTCTGAAGTTACAAAAGCAATTTAAGCATTCCGATAAGATTTATTTTTTGTGCTTCGGCAAACTTAGTGAGGATGAAAAAAAGATACTTCAAATGAAAGTGTCTGTGCTCATGCAAACCATAGGGATTCCTGCTCTGTCAGAGGTAAGATCTCTCTCTCTCTGTTTAGGCTTTGGTCTGGGGATGTTGCTCTTGAGTTGGCAATGTTTTTAACTCCACGTGAACTCATCCAGTAGGTCAGGCAGTATAGCTAATTATCAATGTGTTGACCTGAAAGGAATGGACAGCTGAACATTCCTGCTATAAATTATTGGAATTTCAACTTGAGCTGATCCTAAAGAAGCCTTGAAAAAAAATTTTAATAACCATTTTTGCACTCATAAAAGAATATAGTACTCTGCCTACTTTTAGATTTGTTCATGGTTCTAATTTATTTATTTATTTTTGTTTCATAACACATCATAAGGAACTAAGGAAGCTTGTATACATAAAGTATAAGGAACTTTATCTTATGTGGTGCTCCATGAGATACATGGGTAATCTTTGAACTGTTTCATTATTGTCCGTTTTACTGTGTAGAGCTTTTACTGATCATTTATTGATTGCTTTTAAGGTACTGGATCTTTTATGTGATGTTATTTGTTCCTAGAAGTTCTTTCTATGATTTCAGTCTATTTTAGTACGTGTTGCTTTGCATAGTTCATGGTTTGTGTGGACTGGAATCGTTCCTTTCTCCATTGCATACTCTCAACTTGCTTCAGAATGTGTTTTTAGAAAGTTGGAGTTTGATGATTGTATGTTCCTGTAACACCACTTTCACTTGAGATGTAGCTACTTGCAAAGCATAACTTAGCAAAGAATGAACAGGTGTGGGAAATGGAGAACGATATATATTTTCCTTTACTTGGATTCGGACACCTCTCTCTCCCCATAAGAAAAAACGGATTGCTATTGCATGTGGATATAGTATGTGTTTGCATAACAATTCTTTTGAATTATTGATTTGTATCAGACAATGGAATTTCTTTTAAATGCTAGAATTTCCTTTTTTTTTTTTCGCTTGAAATAAGCGTGACAATTTGTACAGTTGTCTATGAGTTCTTGAGTAGACATCAATTGCTGTGAGATTCTGTTGATTTAAGCAAAGTAGAGCACCATTTTTGTCACCCTTGAGAGAAAAAATAATGATAAAACAATAAGTGAGATATATAATGCGATCTTCATCTTCCTTTCCTCATTGTTGCATTAATGTGCAGGTTGTAACTCGTGAAGCAATATATGATGGTCTGGCAGACTGTAGCTTCAAAGCTTCATTAGTGGGCTGGAGTCTTCCTTATGCTCAACGCTACTTCTGTAGTGTACACCCTGAAAAATATTTTCAACTCAAGCAGTCTGGATTTGATATTTTGAACCGTCTACAAGTAGTTGTTGTTGAAAAGCTTTACTACAGGAATGTCATAAAAAGTTGTGGTAGTGCATCTAAGAAGCAAATTGAATGTAGTTGCCTACTTCAGGTATGTAATGAAATCCTTTGTTCCATGTCCTTTCCCTCACCACCACACCCACCCCACCCCCCCCCCCCCCCCCTGTGCGCGTTTTTCTCTCCTAACACACATGAATATAGCAAATTACATGGGGTTCAAAGGGGGTAATCTAGTGGTTCCAGCCTATGTTGCACGGACACTGACACTGACACTGGTATGGGTAAGGGGATACGCCATTTCTTGAAAAACTAGAGTACGATATGTTGGGGGTACGGCAATAAATTGATATTTATTTTTAGGTATATTTTATATATTCTTACACATAATTTGTGTTCATTTTAGGTTTTAAAAAAAAACAAACAATCATTAAAATGAAAATAAATGATGTCTAACTACACACTCTCACAATCCCTTACAAATACCAACCAAGCCCATCACCAGAATAAACCAACCCAAATTTCATTGCACCTAATGGTTCTGTAACATTTGAACAATAAATCAAGGTTTTTCTACAAAACACTCTCTGAAGTTTTATTGTCTTTTAGCTTCCAAAAAAAACCACACTTTACTTATGTTGAACCATAGACATCTTTCACGTTGAAGCCTTTTTTGGGCTGATGCCTCCAAATCCCTAAAATTTGTCAGCCTCCAACTCTAACTCAGTACTCTCTTTTTAGTTGATGGTTACTAAACTTACCTGAGTACTATTAAACCTCCTATACTTTGTGATGTATGCTTTATTAGATTTTGAGGGTGCTTCCAACATTTATATCCTTATTGTACGCCTTTTACAGGACAACGTTTTGTACACAACCCAAGAATCCGATTCTCATGCCCTATTTATGGAGCTGTCTCGTTTGTTATTTGATGGAACTCCTGATTTACACTTGGCAAATTTCCTTCACATGATCACAACCATGGCTGAATCAGGTTCAACTGAGGAGCAAACAGAATTTTTCATCTTGAATAGCCAAAAGGTACCTAAGCTTTCTAATGAAGAATCTGTTTGGTCCCTCCCGTCCATACCTTCACAGACAAAGAATGATGACTCACTCCAAACAACTTTTGATTTGACAACACTGGATGAGCGAAGTCATTTAAAGTCCAAAAAGAAGGCTGGAAATAACTCAAACTGGCCACCAGCGGACTGGAAAACTGCACCTGGTTTTAGTCATGCTCGTTTAAGTGGTTTTAAGACTCAGGCAACAACTGCACAGCTTAGCAGCTGCCCACGAAAGGACAATTCTGAAGGTATAGTCATGCAAACTGGTAATGTTGTTCCTATCTCAATTGTTGATGATTGGACCATTGAAGATGATTCAGCAGCAGCTTCAAAAGCTTCAGTTTTGTCAGACTGCAACAATTTGGAAAATGAGTCTGGCAATGCTTGCAATTCAACTTATTCTGGTCAGTCTGGCCATTCTCCCAGTCATACTGATTTTACTATGGATGTTGACTTCGATCCTGTTGATTTAGATCCCACATCTAATGGCCCTGAGTTGGATGCATCTAATTTTAGCGTGAGAGATCATCTTAGATTAGGTACCCCCGATGGAGCACAAGCCATGCAAACGGGGAGGCTAGGTGAGAGTATTGCTTTCAAATACATTATTGGGAAATTTGGTGGGACAGTAGTGAAGTGGGTTAATGAAGATAGTGAAACTGGGTTACCTTATGACATTATAGTAGGGGAGGAGAATAGCAGAGAGTACATTGAAGTTAAAGCAACTAAATCTCCAACAAAAGACTGGTTCGATATATCAATGAGAGAGTGGCAATTTGCAGTGGAAAAGGGAGAATCATTCAGCATTGCACATGTTGTTTTGTTAGGTAATAATGTTGCAAAGGTCTCAGTATTTAAGAATCCAGTAAAGTTATGTCAACTAGGCAATTTGCAGTTGGTTGTTATGATGCCCAGGCAGCAGCAGGAATTTTCCGTTGTCTCCTAACGGTAACAGACTCTCATTTTTATCTGTGCTTATGGGTTATATTGACTCTCTGAAGTCTTTAGCCAAACCATAACTGCCTTTATGGAAATACACTGAAATGACAGAGGATTGTGTACAGTGACTCTTTAGCTCGACGCATGAAAAACTTTATTACCTTACCACGGTTGGTGGGTGAGTCCAGTTTGTTTTAGGCAGAATGTCTATGTTGCTACCATATTGTATATAAAACTTAATTGAAGGCCCCTCGAATGTAAATCATAGATAAAAATTTTCTCGCAGGCAGAATGTCTATTTTGCTACCATGTCGTGATTTTTTTTTTTTTAATCTTTTACTAGCTTGTAACCTCATGCATATACATTGATACATTTAAAGATATACAATAAGATGCATAATATAATTCATATATATATATAATTTAAATACTATTGATAGTCATTTTTATTTTTTTATATTTTGTTAACTCTCTAAAAAATTTTGTAAGGATATTATTAGGTATAAAATGTAAATCATCCAATTTTTTTTTATTTTTTATAATTATTGTGAAGCATTTTTTTTTTTCCTTTTTACGATTCATTTATTCTAGATTGTTTGGTTTTTGTACTTAATAACTCACTTGGATGAATATTTATGATATGGTCTCACATTTATTTAAGAATAAATAATTTAGGATACATGGTGCAAAATTGAAACTCTAATTTGAAATTCTAATTTGAGTTTCTCTCAGTTTCACCTATTATTATTATTATTATATATACTCCTTCCGTCCCATATTTTTTGTCCTCTATTCCATTTTGAGATGTCCCAAAATATTGTCCTGTTTCTTAAAAATAAAAGTCATTAATTTACTAATATTCCTATTATATCCCTATTAATTTACTAATTCAATTTTTTAATAAATTTTTTTAATGGTAGTTTTGGAAACTTATACATTTTTAAAAGGTAGACAAGACAATAAATGATGTTCCCTTAAAAATTTTGACTTTTCAAACAGGACAAAAAAATTGGGACGGAGGGAGTATATATATATATATATATATATATATATATTACTGGGTGATGGCTTATCTGCATTGCCCTTAATGACTCCCTCGTCACGACCCCCCCTCCCCCAAACACCTTATGAAGCTGTTGCACACAAACAAGATGATATGCACTTCATACAAAAAAAACTTCTCACTTGACTTTGTTGCTCTCTATAAGCTTAGCCACAGCATTGAGATTAGATAATGAGATGGAAAAGGTTTTCCTTCAAAGGGATATCCTCCTACCCACTAAGTGGTGATTTATACCACATTGTTGGTTGAAGGAAAATTCCTCCAAAAATTATAGATATTTGTTTGAGTTCTAATCATTTGATAATTTGATTATGGGCCATTCAAGTGTCGTATGTTGTCCAATATTTAAATTAAAAAAAAATTTAATGAAATGGCCAGAAAGCTTATTTTATATATTTAACTTTTTTTTTAAAATAGAAATAATTATTTTCTTCATTTTTTGTGCTTTACGCTGCTAAATTTTTTTTTTTTTTTTTTGAGAAACAAACACACACACACAAGAGAGAGGGAAAGGGGTTCTAACACAAAGGCACACCACAACTCCACTCAAAAGCCATAGTAACTTTTAAGGGAGGGTGGGGCAAGTTATACTACACACAACACACTCTCTTAAGCAATGTGGGACAATTACCCATTCTTTTTTTGAGAAACAAACACACACACAAGGGAGAGGGAAAGGGGTTCTAATATAAAGGCACACCACAACTCCACTCAAAAATATTTTCCTAATCCTTAGAAATTTAAGGACAATTTTAGGAAGAAGAGGACAGGGACTTCATGTAAGATTATTCTTTCATTTCTACTCCAAGATAGTTTGTTGCTGTGGAAGTGTTAATATACATGTGTGACAAATATGTATATGTGTATCCTTTTTTTTTTAATCAATATATTTCATATTAGTTTTTTCCTAAAAATTTTGATAGGATGCTAGTAGATCCGAAGCACACGATCTTTTTAAAAAACAAAGAAATTGATATAAATGATTGATAAGGATTAGAATATTAACAACCTACCAATTTGTTTATATAGTGGTTGTTTTGGTCCCTAATGTGGATGACAATACCATTAGTGGTGATCATAGACAACAACATTGTGTCTGCAAAGAGAATAAATTGTGTAATTTGTGCCTGAATGCAAATTAGGGTCCTAGTATTTATGGCAACTCACTTTTCTTGGGAATAGATATAACTTTATGAATGCATGCATCAACCTTACAGTAACAACCTTACCAAAATACAAGTCTTCCTCTGCCGAAACTGATATTGTTTGTGAAGCAACACCATCCAGCAAGTGAGGTTATTGTATGTGTGAAGGTGCAAGATATAATGGTGTAATCATTCATCACAACCACACGCTAACATATTTGTACTTGTGCTTGCCTTTTTTTAGTTTCTGATGCAATTACAAATTGAGTATTTTGGGTATTGAATACTGAAAAATTACTATTCACAACAAGAAAGAAAAATAATTTTTCTAACGGATTTTAAAAAAAATTACAATGAAAAGAAAATTACTATGAAATTTATTACAAAATAAATTATATATTATATTACGTCATTATTATTCATTCAAATTATAAAGAAACAAGTTTTTACACTTTATTATTATTGAATAAATAATATATATTTTTATATAATGATCTGGTCTTGAATATTTATCTTTTTTTAAATAATATTTTAATATCCACGTCAGCGCCATGTCAGCAAGTAGAACACGCCGTTTGCCACCTCAGCTTTTTCTGTAACTGGATTGACGGTAGGGATCATTTTAAAAATGATTTAAAAAAGTCAGGGACTAACCTAGAAGCAAAATCAATTTAGGGACTAAATTGAGAAATGACCCAAATTGTAGGGACCAAAAGTGTATTTACGCCTAAATTATTCATTCAAATTATAAAGAAACAAGTTTTTACACTTTATTATTATTGAATAAATAATATATATTTTTATATAATGATATGGTCTTGAATATTTATCTTTTTTTTTTTTAATTCCAAAAATTTTCTAGTGTTTTTAAATTTGGCAACCAAATAGCACCACGGCTTTTTTTTTTTTAAGAAAAAAAAATATCAGATAATTAGTACATAGGAACAATCATATTTTATGTATGAGAAAATGTGAAAATCACTGCTAAACTATAAAGACCAATGCAACAATACACACAGAAATTTATCATGTTTGATATATAATTTTCAATTTAATTCAAAATCAACAATATATAAGATAAGAAATGGTTATTCATAGATTTTCCATAGCAACTGTCCATATCTTAGTATTATAGGTGTTATGTAAAGTTGTAAACTAGTCAGAGTTGCAAGTTTTCACCTAGATTCCTTTAAATGGATAATTGAAGCTATTGGGAAATACAGTCCAAATATGAAACCTCCTACTTACCATGAGTAAAGTATTTCAATTCTCAATAAAGAGGTGGCTTACACAAATGAGTTATTGAGTGATCACAAGGAATCTTGGGGGAAACATGGTTCCTCTATTATGTCTAATGGGTGGACTAGTAGAACCAATCAGAGCTTGATAAACATTTTGGTGAATTGCCCAACTGGAACTATATTTGTGAAGTCAATCAATGCATCATGTATTTTGAAAACTAAGGGAAAAAAATGTTTCAATTACTTGATCATTTGTCGATCAAATTGGGGAGGCTAATGTAGTGCAAGTAGAGACGGATAATGGATCTAATTATGTGTTGGTAGGGAAGTAATTGGAAGCCCAAAGGACAGAATTGGACTCCATGTGTTGCACATTGTATTGACCTTATGTTGGAGGATATTGGGAAAATTTCTTGAGTTACAAGAACTTTGGAAAGAGTCATTCAAATGATTGGATATATCTACAATCATGGGGGTTGCGTTGAATATGATGAGAGATTACACAAAACAAATAGAGCTCATTAGGCTCGGAAAAAACTAGGTTTTGCACTTAATTTCTTACACTAAACTACATTCATAAGCAAAAGCATAACTTAAGGAACATCTTACCTTTTTAGGAGTGGGCTCATAATAGATGGGCAAAGGAAGCAAAGGCTAAACGAGTAATAGATACGATTTTGATGCCTTTTTTTGGAATACTATAGTTTTTATCCTCAAATTTATGGGCCCTCTTGTTTGAGTTCTTCACCTTGCTAATAATGAGAGAAAACTAGTTATGGGTAATATATATGAGGCAATGTATAGGACTAACTATTATAAAAGGTTTCAATGAGAATGAAGACCGTTGAGGACCATTTTTTCGGCCCACGTGGCATTACTTCATTGGCAAACCATGCCACATCAACATATTATTGATTTTATGGGTAAATCTATTTAAAGTCCAAAATAAGCTCATATCTCATTCAACTACATGGATTGGGCTCACATGGCCCACAAGATCCTTAATTCACGAGGCGGGTCCATGGTCCAAATTTCCTCTTCATCAATTGAGATCATAACCCCATGACATTATCAACGTCAACGTATGGATCGGGCTTAAGCAATGAATCAAAGCTCATGGCCCATATTACCTCTCTTACACTCATGGCAAGCGGCTTCTTCAACAAGAGCCCATATTTACACAAAATGACAACAAAACCCGAGGTACGTCATCTCATCTTCGGCTTATGATCTAAGCTCATAAGTCACTTTGGGGAAACTTTGGGAGTCGCAGTTTGGAGGGCCAAGAGGTATGTTCAGTAAAACTCCAGCGGTTTAAAGTTGATAAAAGAAACATGTTGCTTGGTGTGTCTTCTTCAACTCCCTAAACTTTGACGAGTCCGTATGTAGCGGGTAACATAGGGTAAGCATCTCTTATCACGTAGCACTTTAGATGATAAAATTTCCCATTGCTCTTTTCCTAAAATTTGATATTCATCATATGACAAATGCTCAATATTCCCAGCCATCTAACTGCTGGGAAGATTACTGTTCATTCAATCCCCAGCTGTTGCTATACATATTCAAAAACTTCATTATATCATTCTACATAAATCTCATTACTTCTTTCAACTAAAATCCAGCTCAAACACGTGGCCTAATCTGATTGGCTATCTTTATCTCTCTCTCTCTATACAAAATATTTATGATATCTCTGAATACCTAGCTGCTGTCTGCCACAATCTGACCATATATTTCTCTGCCAGCTGCCATAGCAGAGCATTAAATACTCTTCTTGCTCACCAAGATTATGTCACAACTTAATTAGACCGTGACTAAATCTCTAAAGCTTCATTATCTTTCAACCAATCCTTCTATTATTTGCTAGAAATGTGTTGTAATGAAACCTTGCATCGAAAACACAAACACCCAAAGAAGAAAGCATTTCCAGCTCAATCCCAGCAGCCAGCTGTTATACCCAAAATAGCAAGATACCCTCCAAAGAGATCTTACCATTTTTCAGTCAAATCCTTGAAATAACCTCTCCAGCAGTCTGAAATGACCCATCTGACCTCATTGGCTCTGCCTAAAGCAAACAACTTTTTCATGATGGCTGTCACAGCTTTTCCTGACAGCTGGGACAGCTTTTTCATGATAGCTGTCACAACTTTTCCTGACAGCTGGGACAGCCTTTTCAGAACAGCTGGGATAGCTGAACCAGTAGCCTGAGCATTACTGATTTTTCCACTTTTGGCTAAAACCAAAACCAACTATTGAAACTACCTTTCTCTTACTAAAATGCTTTCCTTTTTTGGTACTTTTTCCCCAACAACTCTTACTCGAAATAGTAAGAATGCCTTAAAGCTAAACCTACCATTTTTCATGATGGCTGTCACAGCTTTTCCTGACAGCTGGGACAATTTTTTCATGATAGTTGTCACAACTTTTCCTGACAACTGGGACAGCTGAACCAGTAGCCTAAGCATTACTGATTTTTTCACTTTTGGCTAAAACCAAAACCAACTATTGAAACTACCTTTCTCTTACTAAAATGCTTTCCTTTTCTGGTACTTTTTCCCCAGCAACTCTTACCCGAAATAGTAAGAATGCCTTAAAACTAAACCTACCATTTTTGGCCAAATCTTAAGATGGATTCTCTGAAGATTCATTACTATTTTGGGACAGATTTTAGCTGAGATTATTTGCAAAAATACCCTCTTAAACTCAGCTAAGGAGAACCCTCAAAAACACCTCAAGGGGAGGAGACCAAGTGGGGGCATAACTCTCTCATAAGCTTCCCTATTCTTTCTCCCTGCATGATCTTCTGAAGCTCTGGATGAAGTACTGAGTTTCTGGGTTTTTAGTTTCAAAAGGAGAAACTAAACTCTTGAACCTTTAACTCACAAATGCCCTTCATAAGCCTTCATACAATCACAGCAGAAAATCTCAGCAACTTTGCTAAACACACTGCTACACTATTACTCCTCATATACTCATTCTCTCATTCTCGATACTTAGAAAATATACCTATCTCACTGCTCCTATCTCCAAATACCTAAATACATCTCCATGCTCTTCTTTTTCAAAAGTCTTTCATCTTTGAAAGCCATCTCAACAACTTCTCAAGCGGTTATGATCTCACATTTTTACTATCTTTAACCACCATATCTCTCATACTTCCATGCATCACACATCTTACAAATACTATATCTCATAACAGATCCATATATTTTACCATCTCAATACTTCTCAAGAGATGCCAAACACTCATACTAAAAGCCCTTCTCATGGGAGGCATGAACTTCTATTACTAAAGCCCTTCTCCTAGAAGGCACCAATATCTCATATCAAAACTCTTCTCTTAGAAGGCACCACTACTTCTTACATAAATCCCTTCTCTTAGAGGGCACATATACTCCATATAAAAGCCCTTCTTATGGAAGACAATACTACTCATAACTTCACAAAAACTAAAAGAGCATTGTAAAAGGGGAAACTCATTTAAGTGCATGATAAGAGGGGCAAACTTAACCAGCCCCTACACACAGCTAGGCATACTCTCTCTCCCTCCAGTTGCACCATTTTTTCCCCCTCAAGCTTGAAGTTATCATGGCAAACTGTCTCTTTACCACTAGGATCACTCTGCTGGAATATTATCAACTCACAGAAGTTGCACCGCTAGGGCTGCAAACCATCAGAGATAAGTGACTTTGCTTCCTTATCTTTAAACTTACATTATTGAGTACATGCTTACTTTATCTCTAAATAAATACTACTTTATTTCAGCTATTATTACAACTAATCAAAGCTACCATATCAAACACATATTACATGTTTACTCAACAATTATTGTGATTCTTAGATTTTGGCCTTAATGATTGTTAGGCTTAATAATATACTGGTAGCCATTGGACCACATGGCCCAATGTTGAGTTCCGGGCGCAACTCCCCAAAAAGAACCCGGGCCTAATAAGGTCATCCCTCCAACAAATCACACGTGGCTGGGCACCCGAAAAATGGCCCTGAACAAAGACAAAATTAGGGGAAACAAGTGACAATAATGTCAAAACAATTGATTTTAGTGCAAAACGTGTTTGTACATTTGTGTGCAACTAGCCATGGTCCCACGCGATGCGTGGATAATTATTTAAGCTATTATGTGAAAAATTTATATAGAATATCCAAAATATTTTAAAGTAATAACATGAAGTAATGTTGCAATAACATGAAGAGATTTTTGTTAAATTAATGATGTAATTCAAAATTAAGGGGATGGAGAATTTAAACTATAAAGAAAAAGTTACATAAATTAGAAATTAGTTATTATGTGGTGTAATATCTTATCAAAAAAAAAAAAAAATGTGGTGTAATAAGTTGATTGTTTGTTTAATCATTTATTTTTTTGCTGAAATTTTTAATCATAATTTTTGTTTCTTCATTGGCTTGGAGTTAGCATAAGAAATTTGTAATTTCATGTGATTTTTTTTCCCCCCCAAAAAAATGTAAATGTTTAGTTGGCTTATGGAAATATCATCTAAAATTTATGATGTCACGTTTATGTCATTGAAGTGTGAAAGTGGTAAGTTAAACACTTAGTGGAAATAGTGATATCCTATTAATAGAATATTATTATAATCCAAATATGTAAAGAAGTTGAGGTGTAAAGCTCAATGAAAAAATACTCTTACAAAGCGTCACATGACAGAATCACATAGTCTCTCATGTGATGTTTTTTCTTTCTTATATATATATATATATATATATATATATATACCATATAGAATTCTTATAAAAATAGATACAATTAGTGCATACTTATAGATAATTAATGTGTATTCACTTCATTGATGCATTTAATGAACTAAAAGTTTTACATAAATGTAAACTTTGATGAGGTGGAAACCTAAATAAGAGAAACTTAACGAATGTGCCACTTCACAGAACCTCATGCTCTCCTATATGAGGTCTCTGCTTTTATATATATCCAAAATATTTTAAAGTAATAACATGAAGAGATTTTTGTTAAATTAATGATGTAATTCAAAATTAAGGGGATGGAGAATTTAAACTATAGAGAAAAAGTTACATAAATTAGAAATTATTTATTATGTGGTGTAATATCTTCTCACAAAAAAAAAAAAAAAAGGTGGTGTAATAAGTTGATTGTTTGTTCAATCATTTATTTTTTTGTTGAAATTTTTAATCATAATTTTTTTTTCAACATTGGCTTGGGGTTAGCATAAAAAATTTCTAATTTCATGTAAATGTTTAGTTTTTTTTTTTGTTGAGAAAAATGTAAATGTTTAGTTGGCTTATGGAAATATCATCTAAAATTTATGATGTCACGTTTATGTTATTGAATTATGATAGTGGTAAGTTAAACACTCAGTGAAAATAGTGATATCCTATTAATAGAATTTTATTATAATCCAAATATGTAAAGAAGTTGAGGTGTAAAGCTAAATGAAAAATTACTTTTACAAAGCGCCACATGACAGAATCGCATAGTCTCTTACGTGATTTTTCTTTCTTTCTTATATATACATATTTTAAAAAAAAACTATATAGAATATATATATATATATATATAATTAGTGCATAGTTATAGATAATTAATGTGTATTCACTTCATTGACACATTCAATGAATTAAAAGTTTTACATAAATGTAAACTTTGATGAGGTGGAAGCCTAAATAAGAGAAACTCAACGAATGTGCCACTTGGCAGAATCTCATGCTCTTCTACATGAGGTCTCTGCTTTTATATATATATTGATTGATAAGTATAATGAAAAAAAAACACCACCCATTAGGAGCGATAAGTGACAACAATAGCAAAACATTTGTATACATCCATGCATTATCTAATGGCTAGAACTTGGTTTCTATTTATTTATTTTTTATTATTATTATTATTATTATTATTATTTAATAATTCAATACTTGCAACTTATAAAGAGAGATGGGAGATTTGAACCTAGATGTCCTGGACAAACCAAGCGGTGCCAACTAACTAAACTATAAGTCTTTTTAGCATTAGGTTTTTCAATTGAATTTAAAGACCTGGTTGTTTTGAATTTTTTTTTTTTTTTTAATTTTAAAAAGACAACACAATTGGGAAACCCATTAATAATTTGATATTCAATTGAAGGAGAAATTGAACTTCCTTCTAGTATAAAAATGATTATTATTATTTTTTTTTAAATCTAGTTGTCACATAATTTGAGAAGTGTTAAATAATTAGACACATGGGGATAGATTTTGCTTGAATAAATTATTTGCATTCAGTTGTCTTTATCAATGTGCTTCTTTTCATCAGGATCTTTTGGTTTAATTTCATTTTCTCTTCGAATATGGCAATATCCACTTGAAAAGGTTTTTGCTGCTGATCCTCCAGAATTGGTTCCCCCAACATAAGCTCTAGGATGGGTGGCGATCGAGAGCAAGGAGCATTTTCCACAACCGTGGGCTAAACTGGACATGTAACTTCTTTCTTTATGTGTTTACCATTCTTCTTTAACGGATCATAGTATACTATAGACTATACAGTTCACAGAAACTAAGAAGAAGCACATTTACAACCATAAAGACAACTTTGTGAAGCGGCTAAATCAAAAATTTTAAGATAATTATCACAAAACTTTTGATTGAAAAGTTATATAGATTTAAAAAAATAATGCACACTCAAAGGAATGTGTTGCTAACTTTGGTAGATTTTCTTCATCCAAAGTTGGCTTCTTTATTACAAGATGAACTGACACTAGCTAAAATACTTTAAACTAATAGACATTATTCACAATTAACAGTCTAAAAACTCTCAACCACATCACACCCTGGCACTCCCTCCAACAATTCAAATAAACAGGTTAAGTTGTACTTTTAAGGAGGAACTAAGAAGCCTGCAATCAAGAATTTTGATCATGTGGTATGCCATCATTTGAGTTTACATCATTGGCAAACTCATCTTTAACTGCATCATAATTGCACATTTGGCCTTGATTATGCACTAACAAGCATTTATAAGAATCAAAACGTAAAATATTGGCAAAAGCCTCAGGCGCACTTAAGCGTATAGGCCTCTTGGAGGTTGGTGCAAAACGCAAGTGTGCGCCTAATTGAAGTAAAGCGCACAATTTTCAAATATATATATCCTAATTTTTAATAGAAATACTTGTTACATATAATAAAAAAATAGTAATAAATCAAAATTTCTATATTTTACCTATTAGGGAAGTCAATTGAATAATGTTTGTAAGTTCAAACTAATGTTATTTCAATTCTTAAAATTTTTATATGGTAAATTGAAAATAATTATCAATGGTCAATATTATAATAATCTAGTTATAGAAAATTTAAACATAATATTTTACATAATTTTATTGTGCTTTATAAAAGTACATAACCGTGATAGTTAACCAAAAAGCACATAAATTTTAAATTAACCTTGGTCCATGCCATTTCTTTCACGGTCAAACAATAAATTTTGATGATCCATATTTTTTTTAGTAGTAAGATAAAAAAGTGTGCTTAGGCATGTGCGCTTTGTGCATCTTCAAAAAGCCCAAAAAAGTATATCTAATAGAATCAAAAATATTTATCTCACTTTTAAATATTATGACATTACTAAACCCAAAATAAAAAATAAAAAAGAGCCTCATCGTACATGCAAAGCGCATGTGATGAGACTCTTATATATAATAATAATAATAATAATAAGCTATCTGACCATTTCATATTTAAATATATATATATATATATATATATATATGGCCTCTTTTAGTACAAGATCAATTTAAATCTTTGGAACTATGTTTGTGAAGTCAAGAGATGCATAATGTATTGCGAAAACTGGGGCAAAAACGTTTAAATTACTAGATTCATTTGTAGATCAAATTGTGGAGGCTAATGTATTCCAAGTAATAACAGAAAATGGATCTAATTATGTGCTGGCAAGGAAGTTGTTGGAAGCAAAAAGGCCAAATATGTATTGGACTCCATGTACTACACATTATATTGATCTTATGTTGAAGGATACTGGGAAAATTCACTGAGTTACAAGAACTTTGGAGAGAGCCATTCAAATGACTAGATATATCTATAGACATGGGTGTGTGTTGAATATGATTAGAGAGTACACAAAGCAAGGAGCTTGTTAGGCTCGGAAATACTAGGTTTTGCACTTCATATCTTACCCTAAAATGTATTCATAAGCAAAATCATAACTTAAGGACCATGTTTGCTTTTGAGAAGTGGACTTGTAGTAAATGGGCAAAGGGAGCAAAGGCTAAACGAGTAATAGATACAGTTTTGATGTGTTCTGTTTGAGATACTATAGTTTATATTCTCAAAGTTATGGACACTCTTGCTTGAGTTCTTTACCTTGTCGATAATGAGAGAAAATTGGGGGCAATCAATAGGACTAACTGTTATGCAAGCTTTCAATGAGAATGAAGACAAAATTGGGGGCAGCAAGTGACAATAATGTCAAAACAATCGACTTTAGTGCAAAAAGAGTTTTTACGTTTTTGTGCAATAAGTATTGTCAAAACACCACCCATTGGGAGTAATGAATGACAACAATGGCAAAACATTCATAAAGCATCCATGAATTATTTAACAGCTAGAACTTGGTTTCTAGTCTTCTTCTTCATTTTTTTTTTTTTTTTTTGTTGTAATTCAATACAAACAAGTTACAATGAATAACGAGATTTGGGAGCTTTGAACTTGGATATCATGGAAAACCAAGAAGTGCCAACTTAATTTATATATATATAGGTCCCGTTCAAGCAGCCTGCCCATCATGATGTCGAATGAAACTATCCTGGAATCGTGCGCCATGTGAATAATCTATTTAATAGATAGAGAAGCTTTCCCTGTGGTTTCTTTCTCATGAGCTAGGTTTAATAGATCAGTGTAGAACCATAAATTTGGACTGGATTGTACACCTTTGTGTCTGGCTATGTATATGGATGTGATTAAAGAAGGGATGAGATATCAAGAAGTTTCCACATCTGCTAGCCAGATTTTCTCATCTAAAGACTGCAAAAAGGCTCTCATGCGTACTTTCCAGTATGCATAGTTAGTACCATCACATAAAGGAGGAATAATCAGGGTTGCCCACGATCTATAACAGCAAGGATCAATGGATCACACAGCAAAAATTAAAACTTAATCAAAGTGTGCCCACTCTAATACCACTTATTGGGTTAAGATAGCTTGACCTCAATTAATTAATTCAATTACTCAAGTTGATTAATTAGATTAAACTGCATGCAAATCATAGAGGCACCAACAAATCACCAATTAAAACTAAATGCAACGGAAATTAAATTAACACGGTGATTTGTTGACAAATGGGGAAAAACTCTCGCAAGGCAAAAACCCCACTTGGTGATTTTAAGGTCACCACTCCCAAGAATTCACTAATCAACAATCAAACGGTTACGAGAATAAGGAATCTTACCACTACCCTGGCCTATCCCGAAATACCAACTCATAGTTGAACCTTTGCTCCAATACTCAATTGGACTTGATCTTGTAGTAGTCTTCTTTCCTTTGTTGCACAAATCTCCAATCTGTGACTAACTCCTTTGCACAGATCCTAGTACGTGACTAACTCCAGCAACTTAAATGTTTGTTATTGGTTGCAAAGTTCTTTACTTCACCAACAATGAAGATCAGGAAGCACTTAGTTATAAAATCATATGGCATACAAATGCAGTAGCTTCTCACAGAGAGAAATAAACTCTTGGTCTTTGTATCCTTGTTTAACGGCTATTAAAATAAACCTTATATATGTCTAGGGTTGTGAGAAAGAAACCCTAAACAAATACATCAACATGGGCCAAAATTCAGATCTGAAAATTCTGAATTCGTAAAGCTTGATAAATCGAGCTTGTGTCAAGCTACCCATTAAATCTCGATAGCAGCTTTCTGTCGAGCTATTTGTTAAGTTTTAGTAAAATAGCTTTTCTTCACTTATTTCTTGGATCAATCTTCATGTCTTCAATACAACCACTTAATTTGTATCAAACCCAACTTAGATCTACCCAATTTACAGGTAAAGTGCGTTTTATCAAAAGATTAGCCAATTACAAAGAAAATATGACCCTAACAAGTAAGACACTTAAAATTATCCATGATAGTAGGGATCAAGGATCAACTCAAGGTAAAACTACCTAATCACAAGCTAACCCACTCTAATACTACTTGTTAAGTTTTGGACCCCTGAAAAACACTATGTTTAACCTATTTATTAGCCAAGTAGTTAGGTTAATTAATCAAATCTAGGTTAAACAATTATCACAATCAACATGCATAGTGGAAATCTAAATAACACAAGATGTAATAACCTAGGAAAACCAATGAACAAACTAGTTTCAAGGTAAAAACCTGGGGGGAACTATCCCAAGAGAACAATCCACTATACCAAATTGAGATTTACAGTTAAAAATACCAATTTGTAGTAATTCTAACTACAATTACCAAATTGAGCTCTGAACCCCTCAATACTTCTTTGATGTAGATCTTTAGTCACATGAACCTCTAGTTCACACTTTAGATCTCCCACATAGACTTCTAGTCTATGACTCCAAGACCACTCTTATTGGTTTAGATCTCTAGCATCTTTGATGACTAGTGATGTAGCAACTTCAAATTTACCGGTTCAGATTGTGTGTAGAAAGATTTCCGGTAGTGACTTTGAAAAGAGAAGGCACATAACCTTTTAGATCTCAAAAGAGAAGCTCCAAAGTCTCTACAAAACGTGCCTTAGGGTTTTCTTTATATACTTAGTGAATTAGACTTAAAACCCTAATCATCTGATAAGTTTAATGGGCTGTTGGAACGAAATTAAAATTTTGTAGAAACGCAGTTTGATCAGTCAAACCACAATGTCGATTGGTCGAGCCTGGCAAGTTTTGTTTTCTTGAATGTGCAGTTTCCTTGTTTTTGTATTATAACTTGCAACACTTTGAGCATTGTCTAATATACCCTATAAACTTTAAGATCTATATCTAGACGAGTTTGTGTTTACAGTTTGCCAACTTTTAGAATCTAACAAGTTTCTATTGTAACTCTTTGGATGGATCCCTGTTAGCACTTTCCTGCTTTCCTGAACTGAACCGGATTGCACTGATTAGGCAGAAGAAAGATGCCATTTACCTATTTTATATGAGACTGTGGAGCACGAAGGGCAGCCTTTCTTTCCTAATGACGATTCTCAACATGGATTTTGATAATAATTGCATTATTTTGTATAATTTTTTTTTCAAACCTTGTAACTGATGTGCTGGGTTTTATTCAGCCTTGTGTCAAAATATAATGATTGCAAGGATCTCCGTGTGGAATATCATCCAAAAGATCTAGATGAGAACAACATTCTATTAGCGTTCACTTTGTATGGGAAATGCACTGTCAATTTTGAGAAAGATAAAAATGGTAAATCGAGTGGTATTGGTTTTGTTCGCTATCATACATCAGAAGGGGCTGAAGAAGCTATGAGGAACTTAAATGGCACAGATTTAGGTGAACATTCAATTTGGTCATGTCTCTTACTTCTCTTTTTCTTTTTCAATTATTATATAACTAAGATTCCTTAATCAGGTCCAGGTCAAAGTCCACATCATTTGTACGTAAGAGTTATTGTGACGCAAGCTGTGATTGAAGATAACAATCCTGAAGAAGGGCCCGTTTGGTACGTTTGTTTAAATAAAAGTTTTCAGTTTTTTTGAAAATACGTGTAGGTGAAAAAGTGTGTAGAAATACGTGTAATGTTGTTTAAAAACTGAAAACATGTGTTTTACCAAACAGGGCCCCAATTTTTGTGATTGAAGGTAATCGGAGGCAATTAGTTGCAAATGCCAATATGAAGGATTTTCCTAATATATCGGATTTCCTTCAATACTTGAACAAACTATGGGATGATCATGAACATATTGGTCTATTGGAGAGAATTAGTCTTGACAGTCCGTGGCCTGGTTATGATGTTGTGTATACGCATGTTGGCAATAAGAACGAGGTAGTCATGAAACCGTGGGAAGATGTTGAACCATTTTTCAACGAAGATCCGAACGAGCACTCTAAGCTGTGGTTCCTCAGTTTTGTCAACAAAATAGAGTTCTACGAGAAGAAGGCAGTGCCACTTGTGAACTGAAATGCATGATTTAAGCTTTTGAAGTCAACAAAATAGAGTTCTACGAGAAGGCGGCGACGCCACTTGTGAACTGAAATGCGTGATTTAAGCTTTTGAAGTTAATAATGACTAGCTGAATTCCCGCATGATATGCGGTGCAACTTTTTATTAGTTTTCTCCAATATTTCAATAAATTACCAAGAATCTTGTAACTTGCAATAGAGACATTCATAATTTAAATCCCCCAACTATCGATGTATAAAAAAAATTTCAATAAATTTCCTTGTAAAAATTGTAATATTTAGTTATTTAATAGAGAAAATAGAAAGACACTAAGATTGCATGATATAGTGGTTAATATTGATAAGCACGTTTCATGCCTACTAAAAAAATGCATATATCATTCAATTTTTTTTAAATTTTTTTTTTTTACATTCTTGATTGTGTATTACTAATTTTTCCCCATTTTTGTTGGAGCTTCAATTGTTGCATGATATAGTGTTTCAATTGTTTCTCACATTAAAAAAATATTATTTCTCGTATAAATCTTAGAAAAATGATATTAAAATTTCATCATGCTATAGCAAAATAAATATATTTATTCTAACACACACACACACACACATATATATATATCACATGTGACTGAAAGGAGTTAGGAAATTTAAAAGATTAAGATTAATTTTAGTGAATTCACAAATATTTAATTTTTTATGGCTTTTGTGTTAATTGTTGTCAAAGCAACTAAACATAAGTAACAATGTCATATTCTAAATTTATTATTATTATTATTCCAACTAAAAATTATCTCTTATATAGAGTTTATAAAAATAATCATATAAATTCATTTAATATAAATAATTAATGCACAACTATAGATAATTAGTATATGCATTTACTCTAATGATTAATTCAATAAACTAATACTTTGATATAAATGCAAAATTTGTTGATTTAGAAGCCTAAATAAAGAAAACTTTAAAGAATGTGCCACATGGTAGAACCCCATGCTTTCACCTATGAAACTTAATACTTAATACTTATTTTGTTGTATAATATTTATATTTGCCCACAATATTGTTAAACACTTTGAAACTCATTTTTTTTTTTAATTCATAATTTATTTTAAAAAATTGTATAACATTGTAAGATTATAATATATTATAATATTTACCGTTAACAGTAGATTTTATTTTTCAAACTGATTAAATGATTTTGAAATCTACAAATAAGAATTTAAAAGATAAAATACTTTTATATCCTAAAATTACATAAATTTAAGCAACCTACCAAACACTTTCTCAATCACTCTATTCTCACAATCAAATATGGAGACCTTGATCATAAACACCTGATTAATTATCTCAATGGAATTAAGAAAATCATTTGTAAGTGTCAACATAAAGAGAATGTGGTTAAATAAAGAGAAATTTGCTAAAAACACATTCATTTATCAAAATTCAATTGACTTTAGTTGGGCTTCTGTATCCTTTAAAAAAAAATTGAAAAAAACTTTTAAGTCACCATTGATTTTTGTTTTTACCACTATGGCTACATACAAAGAAACCTACAAATTATGAATTCTAACACAAAATTATATATATATATATATATATATATAAGCTAACTTCATAAATAATAAGTTAGAAGGTTTCTTTTTCTTTTTCTTTAGTTCTAAAATAAAATACATTTATAACTTTCCCACTTCAACATCAAAATTGTAAGCTACCGTCACTGAATAAAAAATGCAAGCTCCCTTCCTTGGTCATAGCCTACTCATACAGGTTACAATCAAATGATACTGCAACGTTGGAGTTATGTAAGTGTCATTGAAAGGTTGAAGCTAAATGACATCGTTTTTTGTCTAAGTGTATTTGAAATAGGATGATATGAAAGGCTATGAACATGTGTATATAAAGGAGTAAAAGTGAAAAGGATGAATGAAATTGCAAAGAGTTTTTGTGTGTGTGAGAGATGGAAGGTCTTAAAGCATTGAATACAAAATGTAACAAAAATTAGTTTTGAAACATTGAACCAAAGGAAATAAAGAGTCTCTACTTTTAAATTTGTTCTTACCTCTAATATGGTTTAAGGGTATCTCAATTCTCTTCTTAAAGTGTGCCACATGGCAAAACCTCATGCTCTAATCTATACTTATATATATATATATATATATATTGATTGATTTTTCTTATAATTTTAAAATACTTTTCCTAAATTTTAAAATACTGCTAAAAAGAAAATCCTTACGTTAATCCGAATAGTCTTTGCTCTTTAACGGCAATCCTTTCTGTCTCCCCTCCTTTTCCTCTACCTGTGTTTCATGGTTTCAAAACTTCAGCCCTTCAGCTTGCTAACGCCAACCTCTCTTTCTTCCAAAGACAGTTTCAAAACTTCAGATCTTTGGCTTTCTAATCTAATTAATGATAAATAAATAATTAGACATTTAGAATTTTGAGATGCACAGCTATTTTAACACTTTTAGGGCTTACTTGCCCCACAGCAGTAGTAAGATTGAAGGCTGGAGGCGCCGCATCACCACAAAGTTGCAGACATTTTTCTACACAGGTAACTCTCTCTCCCTCTCTCTCTCTCTCTCTCTCTCACTTTCTTGTCTGACTGCTCCTATCTCTAGCATGGTGACTCAGCTCTCATTCTCTCAACAGCTCAACTCTGCCTTCTTTTTCTTTCTTTTCCTGTTTTACTTTCCTCTATGTTTCGTCATTTACAATGTAAAGTGTAACAAAGCTTCTGTTCTATGTAAACAGTGAATAAATATTGTAGCAAACTAGAGACAACCACCCATGTGTATGGTTAAAACTTTTTCTACAAAAGCAATTGTGTTTGCTGTTTTACTCATGGTTTTAAAAACCGAACCGGGCATCAAACGGTTTTTTTTTTTAAATTTTCGGTTCAACCCCGGTTTTTGACTGGTTGTTAACTGGTTTTGGGGGTTTTAACCGGACTGGACTGGCTCTCAGTTCCCAGTTGAACCGATTGGACCGGCCGGTCTGGTCCGGTTTTAAAACTATGGTTTTACTTTCCTCTATGTTTCGTCATTTACAATGTAAAGTGTAACAAAGCTTCTATTCTGTGTAAACAGTGAATAAATATTGCAGCAGACTAGAGACAACCACCCACGTGTATGGTTAAAATTTTTTGCTACAAAAGCAATTGTGTTTGCTATAGCCGTGTAGGCCCTTTGATTGTGAAGCATATTCAAGCATCCCCACTTTCCTAAGTACAGAGGTATTCTTCTTTTCCTTTTTTTTTTTTTTTTTTTCATTCTTTTATTATCATATATTTATTTGTTTTTAAATTAATCAACATATCATATAACATTAGAATTTATAAATGTACCTTAAAATTTACTTCTATTTATCATTTAATTAATTTATAGATAAAAATAATATGACATGTATTTGGTTGTACTTGTATTTTATTAGATGATTTTTATTCATTGAAGTTTGAATGATTGTTTTTAAATTATTAGTATTTTTTTTATCTTAGTCATTATACTTTACCCATTTCATAGTTGATTAAAGATATTAAATCTTTTTGTCAATTTTGTCTCATGATTGTTTAATTTTAATTAGATACACATTTTGTAGCATATATTGAATTATAAACTACTTAACTTGTATATTGATTATTAAATTGTATGTACATTACTATTTTAGATTTTTTAGTGAAAAGTTAGTCGACTAATTTTATGTTCCACCCCACCCCCCCCCCCCCCCCCTCCCCCCCTCAAAGTTAATTTCCTGTCTCCTCCTTTTGTTCTTTCTGTCTTTTATGGTTTCAAAAAATCAAAAAACAGTATATTCGATGATTCACTTTAGGTATCCACATTAGAAATTACACCTTTAAGACTTGAATGCAACACTAGGTGCTGCTTTTTTTATTTATTTATTTATTTAAATGTTAAATTTTTTATAATGGGTTTTATTTATTTTTATCATTATGATATTTGCAAGTGAACATCTTTACAGTTTTTGCAGTCACAATTTTTTTTTCCTTTGCATCCCCTAATGAAGGGTTTTTCAGCTAAGGTGTGAAGAAAATTGGGCAATGATATTAATTACTAAATTAGTCTTCCCCACTAAAGTTGATATGATTTCTTAATTACTAAATTAGTCTTCCCCTCCCTTTTTGTGGACTAAATGGTTTTTGGGTAATCTCAATTTGAAAAAAACCTCGCTTTTTATTTTTTTATTTTTTTTTTATTTTTTTTAACAATAGTTTTTTCAAAGACTTTTTCTTTGCTTTTGGAAAGCAAAAGGATTTTTTTTTTTTTTTTTTTTGTTTTAATCTTGACACAAAGCAATAATCCTATGATATTGAATTGTTAAATTTTGAATTTTCCTGTTTGTTTTCTTATTTAAACACCTTATGACTTTGTTCACTCTTATATGATCTTCCACTCCGTGCATCGCATGTGCTTGTGTTGTTGTGCAAGTGCAAATGTTTTTCTTGAATTAGTAACCTAATATATTAAGTTATAAAAGTAGCAAAGATTTTTGGGTAAATAGTTTAAGAAGGTGCATATTTTTTTTCCCTCATTAAGGTGCAGTGGCGAATCTGTGTTTTACTATTTTTTATTTATTTATTTTTGTTTTAATTTTTTTTAATGGTTTTTTCTTTGTTTCCTAGGTTTAGATGGTTTATCTTTGTTCACTGTTAAAAGTTGTAGTTAAAGCTTGAATGTTGTAATTTAGCCATTTGATTAATGGAAATTAATTGTTTCTATTAATTTTTTGGCTTTTAAACAGAGAAATAGATGTTAAAGTTCGTTGAAAATGTTGATGATGGTCATTGCAATGGAATAATTTCTTTTAAGATCTAAACCATAAAATAATCATTAGTAATATTCTCAATTTCCCACGCATTGCGTGGGTCTGCAGCTAGTCTTATTAAAAATTAATTAATTATTCATGCCCTATGGCCGTGTAATGTAACAAATGAGGTTTCAATGGTTTGGCTGAATCCACAAGAATTAGGAATTTGTTCAAGCTAAAAGGCAACAGAAAAAAGCTTTGAACTGCTTTTTCTCTTTAATTACTGGAACTATTTGCTCAAATTTTAAAGGTCAAAAGTAAACTGTACGAGGCTAGTACAAAATTTCATGGGCAACTGCTTAAGCCATCACCCACTAATAAAATATTACAAATAAATAAAATTACAATATGGTAGCAATCTATGATTTACATACAACAATTTATGAAGATGACATTAGATCCCTGCAATGCAAATCAAACCTTGGCGTTTTGATCACTCTTTTAGAAGAAATACAACTACAGAGATTCTTCAAATCCTATACCAAGTCAGCCCCATTATAGTTCTCTTGCAGGTAAAATCCACAACAAATGCTTGCTTTCCTTTGCAGGAGCTGGACTTTGTCTGAGGGAAAGAGTGACTGTACACAATCCTCTGTCATTTCACTGTATTTCCATAAAGGCAGTTATGGTTTGGCTAAAGACTTCATAGAGTCAATATAACCTAAAAGCGCAGATGAAAATGAGTGTGTGTTCATGTTAGGAGACAACGGAAAATTCCGTGTGCTGCCTGGGCATCATAACAACCAACTGCAACTTGCCTAGCTGACATAACTTTACTGGATTCTTGAATACTGACACCCTTGCAACATTATTTTTACCTAACAAAACATGTGCAATGCTGTATGATTCACCCTTTTCAACTGCAAATTGCCACTCTCTTATTGATATATTGAACCAGTCTTTGGTTCGAGATTTAGTTGCTTTAACTTCAATGTACTCCCTACTATTCTCCTCCCCTACCATAATGTCGTAAGGTAACCCAGTTTCAATATCTTCATTAACCCACTTCACTGCTGTCCCACCAAATTTCCCAATAATGTATTTGAAAGCAACACTCTCACCTATTCTCCCCGTTTGCATGGCTTGTGCTGCATTGGGGGTACCAAATCTGAGATGATCTCTACTGCTAAAATTAGATGCACCCAACTCAGGGCCATCAGACACCAGATCTAAATCAACAGGATCAAATTCAACATGCATGGTGGAAACAGTATGGTTGGGAGCATGGCCAGACTGATCAGAATAAGTTGAATTGCAAGCATTGCCAGACTGATTTTCCAAATTGGCTGACAAAACTAAAGCTTTTGAAGCTGCTGCAAAATCATCTTCAATGGTCCAATCATCTTCAATTGAGATAGGAACATTATCAGTTTCCATGACTGTGCCTTCAGAATCATCCTTTCGTGGGCTGCCGCTAGGCTGTGCAGCTGTTGCCCGAGTCTTAAAACCATTTAAACGAGCATAACTAAAACCAGGTGCAGTTTTCCAATCCACAGGTGGCCAATTTGAGTTATTTCCAGCCTTCTTTTTGGACTTCGTCGAATCAAAACTTGTTTGGAGCGAGTCATCATTCTTTGTCCGTGAAGGGATCGATGGGAGGGACCAAACAGATTCTTCATTAGAAAGCTTAGGCATCTTTTGGCTATTCAAGATGAAAAACTCTGTTTGCTCTTCAGTGGAACCTGATTCAGCCATGGTTGTGATCATGTGAAGGAAATTTGCCAAGTGTAAATCAGGAGTTCCATCAAATAACAAACGAGACAGCTCCAAAAATAGGGCATGAGAATCGGATTCTTGGGTTGTGTACAAAACGTTGTCCTGTAAAAGGCATACGATAAGGATATAAATGTTGGAAATATCCTCAAATTCTAATAAAGCATACATTGCAAAGTATAAAAGGAGGTTTAATAGTACTCATTTTAGTAACCATCAACTAAAAAGAGAGAACTGAGTTAGTTTTGAAGGCTGACATATTTTAGGGATTTGGAGGCATCAGTCCAAAAAAGGCTTCAACGTGAAAGATGTCTATGGTTCAACATAAGTATATTGTGGTTTTGTTTGGAAGCTAAAAGACAATAAAACTTCAGAGAAAATTTTGTTGAAACACCTTGATTTATTGTTCAAATGTTACAGAGCCATTAGGTGCAATGGTATTTAGGTGGATTTATTCTGGTGAGGGGCTTGATTGGTGTTTAAAATAGTACTCATGTAAGTTTAGTAACCATCAACTAAGTGTACGTTTGGATACCGCTTATTTTGCTGAAAACTGACAACACTGTAGCAAAATAATTTTTAAATGTGTAAATAGTGCCATGAGACCCGTTTTTAATGAAAGTTTTGTTGAAAAAAGAGGTTTGTGGGTCCTGTGAACAGTGCACGGGACCCACTGCCAGACTTGAAATGCGCTTCTCCCAAAAAAAAAAAAAAAAAAAAAAGCCAAACGCAGACGCGCATGGGAGAAACGCAATCCAAACGTGCCTTAAGAGGAGAGTACCAAGTTAGTGTTGGAGTTTGACATATTTTAGGGATTTGGAGGCATCAGTCCAAATAAGGACTTCAACTTGAAAGATGTCTATAGTTCAACATAAGCATGGTGTGTGTGTGTTTGGAAGCTAAAAAGACAAAAAAAACTTCAGAGAAAGTTTTATTGAAACACCTTGATTTATTGTTCAAATGTTAGAGCACCATTAGGTGCAATGAAATTTGGGGTGCTTTATTCTGGTTGGCGTTTGTATGGGATTCTGAGTGTGTATGTTTGCAAGGGTTTGTAAGAGTTATTTCCTGCACCCCCACCCCCCTTAAATGCACAAGATGAGGGAGCAAACAGCCATGGCAACCCTACCTGGGCATGACCATAGTCCCTAACACTCCAAGATACCAATGCCTGAAGGACCTTGATGCCAAAATGGCCACTGGCAGTCCCCCTCAGGAGGGTTTAGTCATAACCTAACCTCAATCCCATCCAAAGGCACTATGGGTTTTAGCTTTTAGGTAGGAAATAGTTTAGGTTTGCGAGTTGCGCCAGTTAATTGAGTGTTCAAAATTTGTATCTTTATGCTAAAAAGTATGATTCACTTTCCCCACCATGAAGACCGTAGATGTGCATCTTCTCTTTATTTTCCACAATATTTCAAATTTTGAGACTATGGTAGTATATTTTGGTTTATGATGCGTGTAAATGTAGGCATGGAGTTGGATGAACCATGTTTCTTAAATCTTGTTGTCATGTACTGATCATTATACTTTATCATTTGTGGAAGTAGGTTTCTGCTAGCCCCAAAGTCATTAATTGATATAAAGTTTCCTCTATTATGGCAATAGCTAAAAAAGAGAGAGATAATATATTAATACCCCCAACAGTGCCAAATATCACACAGAGCATGATTTTCAAATTGTGAAAACATTAGCAAAAAAAACTGGTCTAAAAATAGAATATATCTACACTAGAAGGATGAAAGTAAAATAAGCCAACATCACAAATCTCCAAATTCCAGCAATAGCAAGTGCAGAAACCTTGTACAGCATAACATTAGCATGTTCCAGTGTAGTTTACCAACTTTTTAATGCTTAAAGTAGTTCCAAAGTTCTAAATGTCCAAAAGTGGTTGCAATTTTAAATACAAGCATCCTTCATTAGTTCTCTTTATGAGTGGTATTTTGCATCATGTCTTGCTGATAGTATTTCTATTCATTCCTTCATAGAGTCAACTCATATGTAGATATTAACCTATTTTAAGTCTTCAAGCTACTTCGTGTTTCTTTTCACGACGTAGTCTCTTTTCAATAATATTAATTTACCTATCAAAAAAAAATTATTAAAGGCTTAGAGCAAACAGTCTTGTCTGGGTTTTGTATCAGTTTTGCTGGAAGTTTGTTTTTACTATGCTATCTTCATTTTTCATTCTTTCTAGGTAAATAGGGTAAAGGGGGGGACTGGTAGGGTTTGAACCCCAATGCCTAGACATCACAAGAAGTGATGGAACCCCTGGAGTACCCCCCTCGAACCCCAAGTAATATGCTATATTCATGTGTGTGTTGTGGGCATTTTAGGGGGGGGTGGGAATAGAAAGAGAGAGGACGTGGAATAAAGGATTTCATCACATACCTGAAGTAAGCAGCTACATTCAATTCGCTTCTTTGATGCACATGAATCACCACAACTTTTTATGACATTCCTGTAGTAAAGCTTTTCAACAACAACAACTTGTAAACGATTCAAAAGATCAAATCCAGACTGCTTCAGTTTTACATATTTATCAGGATGTACACTACAGAAGTAGCGTTGAGCATAAGGTAGAGCCCAGCTCACTAATGAAGCTTTGAAGCTAGAGTCTACCAGACCATCATATATTGCTTCACGAGTTACAACCTGCACATTAATGCAACAATGAGGAAAGGAAGATGAAGATCGCATTATATATCTCATTTCCTGTTTTATTTTATTTTGTTTTTTCTCTTAAGGGTGACAAAAATGGTGCTCATCTTTGCTTAAATCAACAAAATCTAACAGCGGATGATTTCCACTCAACAACTCATAGGCAACTGTACAAATTGTCGTGCTTATTTCAAGCTAAAAAAAAAATTCTAGCATTTAAAAGAAATTCCATTGTCTGATGCAAATCAATAATTCAAAAGAATTGTTATGCAAAAAAGTACCATATTCACATGTAATAAAAATCGCTTTTATGGAGAGAGAGAAAGCTGTCCGATTCCAAGTAAAACCCACTATATATCGTTCTCCATTTCCCACAATTCTTCATTCTTTTGCTAGGTTTCCCAGTAAATACATCTCAAGTGGAAGTGGTGTTACAAGAACACACAGTTATCAAACCCAACTTTCTATGAACACATTCAGAAGCAACTTGAGTGTATGCAACAGAGAAAGGAATAATTTCATACTCCACACAAACTTATCATGATACTTGCAAAACAACACATGTAAACGAACTTCTAGGACCAAATAACATCACATGAAAGATCCAACCTTGAAAGTGATCAATAAATGATCAGTACAAGCTCTACACAGTAAAATGAACAAAAATGAAACAGTTCAAAGATTACCCATGTATCTCATGGTGCACCACATAAGATAAAGTTCCTTATGCTATATATGTATACAAGCTCGCTTATGATGTGCTATGAAAAAACAATACAAAATTAGAACCATGAATACATCTAAAAGTAGGCAGAGTACTTTATAGTTTATTCTGAGTGCTAAAATAGCAAAAAATAAAATTGTTTGAGGCTTCTTTAGGATCAGCTCAAGTTAAAATTGCAATCATTTGTAGTAGGAATGTTTAGCTGTCCATTTCATTCAGGTAAACACATTGATAATTAGATACACTGCCGGACCTATAGGATGAGTTCATGTGGAGTTAAAACATTGCCAACTCGAGCAACTTCCCTAGACCACAGCCTAGACACATGCGCACAGCTATGTAGCACGGGTGCGTTTCTAGATTCGGGTGCAGGTGCAAGTGTGGAATTCAGCAATTTTTGAGAAAGTAGGGCGCGGGTGCAGGTGCGGGTGCGGCGATTAAAAAATTATTAAAAATATTTTTATTCATATTTTCTATATATTTTTACTATTAAAATACTATTAAAAAACACATTACTATGCCTTGATTCACAAAACACATCTCTAAGGTGGGAAATTTGTCCCCCAAAGCCGATTTCAGCTGTTCCGGCTTGATTCAAGGCCGATTTTGGACTTTTTTGGCCGTTTCGGCACAAATCAAAGCCAAGTTGGCGCGAATCAAGCCGAGTTGGCGCGAATCCATAAAAAAAAAAAAAAAAAAAAAAAAACTCAGACGCAGCAACAGCGTTACTCGTGCGTCACTGCGGCGAACACAGGTGCGGCGCCCATTTTGCTGCGTCCGTGCATCATAGGCGCACAGAGGAGGAAAAGAGAGAGAGAGAGAGAGATCTTACATCTGACAGAGCAGGAATCCCTATGGTTTGCATGAGCACAGAAACTTTTGTTTGTAGTATCTGTTTTTCATCCTCACTAAGTTTGCCGAAGTACAGAAATTCAATCTTGTCGAAATGCTTAAATTGTTTCCATAACTTCAAATTATCAGACCAGCACACAAGGCCAAAGGAAGGGTGTAGGGAAACCCACTTATCATATTCAGTTGGAAGTACAGCACAGTTAATTTTCATAAGATGCTCTTTCAAGTAAATGATATCTTCAGGACTCAGGAGTCCAGATTTCAAACCATCACTCCACTTGAGAAACACTTGGAAAACCTGAGACATGAAAGAAACTCTTAAGTTTCACCACAACAAACATTAATTGCAACTGTGATTTTGTTTCAGATTTGGTTACTTACTGCATTGGCTGCTTGTGAAGGCAAAGTAACAGTCGAAAGCTGGAGCAAAATTTGTAGGTAGCTATGGAGAGGAGGGGTCTCATGTACTCCGCAGCCGTCAATGAAAAAGTCACGAAGGCCTGGATATATATTGCTCAGTGTCTTTTTTAAGGGGCAATGAGTCACTTCTGTCAAACTGCACTGAGGATTTATCTCCTTAATTTGGTCTAGACAACCAGTTGGATCATGCCAACATATTTCTTCAGGAGACAAAAACATACCAGGTACCACATCCTCACGACTAGAGCCAGAAGCATAGGGAACAAATACACAACATCCAGAATGTAATTCCTCAGTGATTTTGTGCCTTGAAGTAGCCATTTCTTTCCAGATGAATGTGTACAAGTTTGACATTTGTGATATGCTGGCATGCAAAGAAAGTTGGACCCATTTAGTTGGTTGAAAGACTCAAAAGTATTTTTTATAAGTGAAAGACTCAAAAGTAGAGACTAAACAAATAATAAATGGATAATAGATATAACCCAAGCATGCTAAGAGGTCAAAAAAGTGCACGTATAAAGCGTATATTAAAAGAAAGTGTTCCATAAGTAAATAAGATATCATTGTAATTTGTAACAGGAAGAGGAAAAAGGAAAGTCATCCAAAAAAGAATAAGAAGAGGAACAGATGAAGGTATGAGCAAAAGCATGTAAACACCTCTGGTTCTGGAAAGCAAATATAGACGAAAAGCATCTCAATGCAAATCTGTCAAATTATACAGTAATAAGTCAATAACAACAACCAAGTCTTAGTCCCAAAATTTTGGGTTTGGGGTCAGATTAATCTATATCTGAGTAAGATATAGATCCTCAACAAACTAATCAGGGTCGGTCACATGTATTTTTTCTTATCATTCTACCCTATCCAAAGTCATACTCTCCATCACCTCCTTAATTGATATATCCTTTTTTAATACTTCTATTAATGTTATTTTAGGCCTTTTCAACCTTTTTTTCTTATTCCCTTAATTTGAATCAACTCATCTATTAAATTATCAACAAACAAATTTCCAAGTAATCATCTGAATTATGTAAACCACAGAATAGCCATGCAAGGAATTTCAATCCAGCATTGACTCGAGCTGACTTACACATACATGTTCATGGCAAGTGGATAACATGAAATCTAGAGAAAAAAGCATTAGATTAGTTCCTACAGCCAGCAAGAAAGAACATTTACTAAATTCAATAATCATACTTTCAGATGACATTTTTAAAGATCTAAAATGGCAAATAAGAAGCAGCAATACCTGGCCTTAAAAGGTCTCTGAGAACTTCTCCACACTTTCAGAATTTCCAAAATGTCATCCATTGTAACTTTAACCTTAAACCCAATATCACTTACTAGCTTCCCGTTTCGTACCTGTTCCAAAAATAATAATAATAATAATAGCTCAGTAAAGAACTATAAAAATCCATGTGAGCTAAATCCTCCCACCATACAGGGAGATGAAGCAGGTTCTTAAAGAAAAACCCCCCACCCCTCCCCCTATAAAAAAAAGAAAAAGAAAAGAGGAAAACAAATTGGTTACGCTCTACCTATACACCCAAAAAAGATATAGTAGTAAATAAGGATTGGTGCAGAAAAGAGAAAGTGGTTGGCCCGTTTTTCTCATTAAGGGCACAACACTGTATGAAGCTCGAACTGCAGAGCAGGTGAAGAAAACGTAGGACACATGTTAGCTAGGCCGTATCTTGTAGGAGTGCTAGCACATTATTTATAAGTAGGTAATCATTTAAGTTGGATTTGGCTTTGCCAACCATTCAAAGAATTATATGGGGCATATATATTTTGTTTCAAGTTACAGTATTTAAAACAGTGTGCTAATGTTGCAACGTAATATCAAACATACAAAAGAACAGGAGCAACCCTGATGAACTCACTTTCTTCTTGCATACAAGTGCGAACTTTGTGATGAAAGCTTATTTCATATAACATTATTTTCTAACCAAAACTTGATCTCCAACAATCTTTCATCTTTTTTCTTCTTTTCTGTAACAAAATGTCTAATCTGTTCCATATTTTTCATAAAACTGAGAATTAACCCCCCAAAAAAAAATTGTATTGGCTGATGTAGCAAATTGAGCTTCACGCCCTTTCTCACTCGATGTACAATGCTTTGGCAAAGCAAGTGTAAAGAAACAAATGTGCGTGTGTGTGTGTGTGAGAGAGAGAGAGAGAGAGAGAGAAAGATGCTCCTAGAGCAAGAGCTGTCTGCTCAATACGGCTCTCAATCTCATTGTGCAGAATGACCTTTCTGATAATTGTAGCAACCTTCAATATGTTTGCATCACATTCTAGTTCTTAACATCATAGTGGAAGTACTCATGATAATTAAACCAATTCAAAGGCTGTCTCCATAATAAACGATACTCATCCAAACCAAAAGGCTAACAAATATATTGCACCTTTCACAATATTTCATGCATAAAAAGAAGAGAATTTGTAAAGAATATAGATGACAACTAGATATGCTCCCATCACAAAGGAATCAGAATTGAAAACAGATTACATCAAAGTAAAAAAAAAAGATGAGAAGTGCAAAAGATTATATCTGGTGTGTATCATACTAACCTTCGGAACAGCATATGGAGCGGAAGCACCAAGAATTGAGCGTACTGCTTCACAATCGTAAAATAAATCTTTGGGATAATGAAGCTCATCATCCATGCCAGATACTACCCACTGGACATCACTAATGCTGCTCATAAAAGAAGACTTGAAGGGTTTGCTATCTCCGCCAGAGTTAATATTGCAGTAACCCATCACTTTGTCACTAAAACAACTATCCCATAGTGTATCAAAAATCTCCAACAGATATATACAACTTTGCTGCATGCAATTTTTGGACAATACAGATATTAAGTGGACCAATTCATGAGATTCCCAGTCTTTGGCAATTGATTCAGGGGAAATCAGATCTCTTTCCCACATGAGATTCTTAAAAATGATATGAGATATATCAGAAACAGTCTTATCAACTTGATTAATTTGCACAAAATCCACAACACCTAATTCCTGGAAAAATTCCCTCCATTTTTCCAGTCCACATGAGAGGGATTCAGTAACTGGATGCCTCAAATAAGTGCTGTCAACTTCATGCCATTTCGTATCTACAACATTAATCAACATATTCACATTGACTGGATTTCCATATTCTTTACTAAAATGAATTGGCACCTCAACAAGTCGTTGAAAGCCCTGATTTGTTAAAATGAAAGCTTTATTTCGTAATTGGGAGATTATGTACTCCCTTTCAACATGACAATCAGGGCAGCTAGACTGTAGGTGGATCATTACAAAGCAAACATACTCTGTCATCAAATTCTTGTCCCTATTTGTAATTCTTTCATCAGATACAGCTGGCAAGATGTGCACCTTCACAATTTCATGAGCAGACAACCACTGGACACCAATTCTATGAAGCAAGTTGGTAAGGTTGCCTACTAAACTCACATCCAAGCATGAGGTATCAACAGTTGATGCTGAAAGGAGGGCAGGATTCACAGTTCGAAGTTTAGCAAATAAATTTGGGAAAGCTTCAAGTCCATGCCTGCCATCAAACCCTGCGCTTAAAGCATCAGATTGTAACCAGATTGTACCTTCATTCACTGAACTGTATGTACCATCTGAAAGAGGAATAAATGGTATTTTCTTAAGGTTCTCTATGAGATCAATTTCTGCATCAGAATTAAACAAAGTTTGTCTAGATGAATGGAATGACATTGTATAAAGTGCATTTAGCCAAGAAGACAACCAATACAGGCCCATGGAGTTGATGCCATTCTCCACATGACTTAGAGAGCGTATAAATTGTAGTAGAATTTTAGGACCATATTCCTCAATACCCAGTGCCCTTGCTAATGAATCAGAAATTTGTATATTTCTATCCAAGAATCCAAGGCCAAGGTGCTCACTAAGCATACTATCAGGAAGAAGAATGCGAGCCTGTTCATTCCAACCTCTTAGAACCTTGCAAGGAGGAGCCCATTTGTCGTTTCCTCCTTCCAGAAGTAAGCAGTTTGTCATACGTAATTTTGAAATAATCAACCGGGGAAGACTTGAAAAGAAACCATGAACTTCCCCAACAAGCGGAACAAAGCTCATGAAAGCAGATACAGCCTTTCCAGGATTCTCTCTAAAACACGGAAGAGCGCAAAAGGATCTTTGAGCATCAACAAACAAACCAGGAAACTCAGACAATAACCACTGATTCCAGGGACTATCTCCATCCACTTCCTCTCTAGATGATGGAAGAACAAAATCACCTTGAAGAATAAATTTCAGACCATAAGTCCTTAAAGGAAGAAATGCAAAAACAGGCCACTGGTCTAGAAGCGGAGTGTAATCCCCGTCAATTGATTCCTGCAATGTTAATGCTATAGAGATCTCTGTCGTTTGCACATCACGACGAATGACATCTGTCCACAACTTCTTTGACGCTACAAACCATGTCATTTTCTCTTTTCCATGTGAAACCCTTATGATGCCATTTCCCACAATTTCTTTTTTCATCACAATAAGTGAATCATTGAGCAAGTTTCTAAACTTAATGCACTTAAGCCGATGAAGAAAAAGCAATAAAGATGGGTGAAGATCTGAAAACATAGTGATAATGCTGTTCACGACAGTACTGTCCAAAAATCTTGATCTGAAAGGAAGTACAATGCAAGTGTTCCAGCATTGATCATCCAAATGATCAGTGTCACTAGATGCCAGCCTACTGAACAAGTCAATATCACAAGGAAGTACTATTGTAGGCAAAACAAAACCAATCTGACCCTCACTTATATCAAATTTGACATGAAACCCATTAGAATGAATCTCTGGAGCATCTGTAACCTGCATAAAGAACATCCAAATTGATGAATGTTGATTATTTATAGTTTATAACCATTAGTTTGATAATAAAAAAAATCAGTCAAAAAGTAACTCAGGTTTCTATGTGAGGATACCGCATTCAAACTCTATGCCAGGATTCACACCATAACACTTTTCACCACAATTACAATTGTCTGACAAAAGTAGAGTGTGTTAAACACAGACTTTGACACACTTGCTAAAAATGAAAAACATCTGAACACTATTTGAATCATGTTTATATTCTTTGTGGGAGATAGCCTTTAAGCATCTATTTTAATCATCTTCTTCTAAACTTCATTCAATTTTTCATGTCCACTCCTGGAATATTAAGTCATAACCCTAAGCAAAAAACTAATTCTTAAGCAAAAGATTAAATTCTGTCAATTACATTTTAACCAACGTAAAACGCCCAATAATCACAATAAAGCTTATGAATGCATGTGACAGATGAACACAGTCAACAGAAGATTGATTATATTGGAGATGAATGTCAACAATAGATTATATCATCTACTTCTAAAGCATAATATACCAGATTTAATAATTGGCTTCTGAACTTATTGCAATTGTTAGTATTCACTCCTGGAGTTTGAGAAGCATAACCTTTAACCAATGTTTAAATTATATGTAAGGTAAATTGCAAAGTCCACCTCTGATGTTTGGTATTACTTGGATTTTACACCCTGAAGTTTGAAAAACTTGATTTTACACCCCAAAGTTTGGTTCCGTTAGCAAAGTCACACCCTCAATTAGTTTTGGGTGTTAAGTCACACCTCATCGCGTTGATATTTATATTTTTGGGTGCCAAATCAGCCCTTAAACAGAGTCATTTTGCCCAAAACTCACAACACAAATTAATTGCAGATTTTTTTTTGATAAGTAAGAAAGATGTATATAAAAACTGCTAAATGCAAAGTAGAGCACAAAGCATATTAAAAAGTACAAAAAAAGAGAGAAAAGCAAAACCCCATGAACACCTCATTCCCAAATCCGTTAGCTTAAACAGAGTCATTTTGCCCAAAACTCATAATACAAATTAACTGCAGATTTTTTTTATCTTATTTGACAAGTAAGAAGGATGTATATAAAAACTGCTAAATGCAAAGTAGAGCACAAAGCATATTAAAAAGTACAACAAAAAGAGAAAAGAAAAACCCCATGAACACCTCATTCCCAAATCCATTAGTTTTTTTTTTTTTTTTAAATCAAGTGACAGTAACAAATTCATTTATTAGAAAGACAAAAGATAGGCAGATTAGTCAAACAGTTGGCGTGGCTCACTCAGCCCAGATTGGAGCATTCAACAACTCAAAAAGTTATGATCTTCAACACAACCAGCAGATACCCAGGATTATAAATAAAATAAAAAACCCAAAATCAAAGGAAATTAAAATAACAAATGATAAATCAATAGAATTCAGGGGAAAAAATTTGAACTAAGAAGAAAGAAGAAAAGGACAGCATGAATAGGAGGAATATGGGGGGGGGGGGGGGGGGGGGAAGTAAGATCTGGAGGCCATGAAACACAGGTGCGTTTCCGGATTCGGGTGCAGGTGCGGGACTCAGCAATTTTAAAAAAGTAGGATGCGGGTGTGACGGGGTGCGGCGATTAAAAAATTATTAAAAATATTTTTATTTATATTTTCTATATATTTTTACTATTAAAATATTCTTAAAAAACACATTACTATGCCTTGATTCACAAAACAAAGAAAGAAGAAGGCAAGAAACACAAAACAAAACACAAAACAAAAAAAAAAAAAAAAAAACCAAAAGAAGCAACAAATATTCATAATAAAATTGAGGAAGGACAGATTTAGGATGTTTGGGCATCATTCAAAACTGATTTTGGCTGTTCCGGCATGATTCAAGGCCGATTTCGGCCTGTTTCGATCTGTTTCGGCAGTTTCGGTCGCTAGCCAATACGACCCAATTCGGTTTGATTCTGGCCGAATCTGCCCAGTTCGGCGCGAATCAAAGCCGAGTTGGCGCTAATCCAAGAAAAAAAATAAAAAAAAGCTCAGACGCGGCACCAATGCGCGGGCAGCCGCGTCGGAATCCAGTGCGACACCCTCCCAGCCGCGTCCATGCTTCATAGTCTGGAGGTTGGAATGGGGTTAGGATTAAAAAGATGATATTGTTAATGAAAACAAAAATTGGAAGAAAGAAAAGTAAAGTTGAGAACATAGTACTTATCTGTGATCAAAGGGGTGCTTGGTGAAAAAAAAATCACTGTGCTGCCAAAATTTTTTAAAAACGGATTTGGGCATGAGGTGTTCGTGGCGTTTTGAGTTTGAGAATAGCTGTGAAACAGTGTCTCATTAAAATCTGGTTTATGTTGTGAGTTTTTGGAAAAAGGGCTCTGGGCTAATTTGGCCCCAAAAAAAAAATGTCAGCTTGACGAAGTGTCACTTAACTGCCATGGAACTAAACTTCGAAGTGTAAAATCAAGTTTCTCAAATTTCAAGGTTTAAAATCCAAACAACTCCAAACTGTAGGGTTGTACTTTGCCATTTGCCCTTATATGTATCAAAAACAATGTTAATAACCCTGGGTTAATGAATCCAAAAACCAGTATAAAGCTTTGCGGTGCTTGTGATACTTGAATATAGACAGTTTGATTGATCACGATCCAAACCAAGTATATATCCCAAAATAACATAATGAATCATACAGTAAGAAAATGCACAAAATAAATGGGAAATAAATGAGGGATAAGGTCCTTTAGGGTATTCTAGAGGATTCTAATCCAGAGCAACGTAATAATCCAGTGAATTGATGGAGCTTGACCAGAAAAGACTCTTCAAACGCATGAAATCTTTAAACAAAACTTATAAGTAAAATAGCACAGCAACTTTCAAGAAAAGAATACAAGCACCCAAATCAGATAGAGATTTATCTGAGAAAATAATATTAGGTCTAGATGGTTCACTTAGCAACAAATAGCCAAGAAATCAAAGCTTCTGTAACTTTAAAACATATGATATCATGATACTTTCAGGATTAAACCTTGGGTTCAGTTAAGTTGAGCTTCTCAATTCTATGACTTCCTTTAAAACAAATATTCTAAAGTAAACACAAAATAAATTAAATCATTTAAAATTGAAGAGAAAAATAGAAAATTTTAAAATAATAAAAAAACAAAGAATGATGACAACCAAAGTACTTGGCCAATGCCCTCTTATCATTTTTTTCAATAAATTTCTTAATACTTGTCCCAATAATATATGTGTGCGCGCGCGCGCGCGCGATAATAGTTTTCTCCAAACATACCCGGAAGACCGATTTGAAACCGATGCCCTTCTTCCCAATATACCCAGCATTAGATCCTTTCTTTGTTGAATTTCCAACATCACAAAGTGCTCTGATGTTTTGAGCTGAAAAACCTTGCTCATTATTTAGGACAATAATGCCAGAGTCTTGAAGAATGAATGTCAGAGTTGGTTCCACGTTTTCCAGATAAATATTATCATCAGCATTTTGAACCTGAAGCAAAATGAACAATAAAGATATTCGTTTATTAAAAAAAAGGCTTCTAAGCAACCTAATTTGTGCTTAATACCTTTAATGAAATTTATCTTCAAAATCAAACCAAAAAAGATTCCATACAATTGGGGTTGCAGTCTGTATCAGGATGTACAATAAAGTAAGAATGGTACAGATGACATTAAGTCAAATGATAAACTAGATATGGCCAACCATCTGGGTTACTCTTAGCTTTTTACAAAATCATATAACAGTAAAAAGAATAGAAAGTGAGAATAAAAAACCATACAACCAGAAGTCACAATGGTTCAACCATATTATCATAATACAATGTGAAGTAGGGAAATTGTCATTTCCTGATACTCAAGGGAAGGGGTTGGTGTGATTTCCCCCAGCTAATAATATGATTGTGGGTTTTGCTCCTCTGAGTTACACTGCTTTGAAAATTACTCTTCCAAATAGAACAAATTGAGAGTTTTTTTTACGAAAGGGGCCTTGTAGCGAAAAAGGAGTGGGCTTTGTATTTGATGGGTGGATAGAGGCATAAAGAAAGCCTCTTACCAATTTTATGGCTGCTTCAGAAGGGAGGTCAATTTTCCTAAAGTACCTCAATATGTTTTCCAAGTCATAATTCAGTATGTTGTGAACAAATGACTTGATAGCAGGCTTCAAAGTGGTGTTCCTAGAGGATGTTATTTAGATATTGAGCTCTAACTCAAATGGCACTAACTGCTCCCACAAGAATAGGCAAAAGGTGAAGTCATCACAGGGTTTAAAACTCAATAGGTGACCATGCAACCAGTTTAAAATAAATAAATAAAAAAAGGCATAAGCCCATATTAAAAAGGATTTTTTTTTCTAATGCACTTGATGCGCAGGTTTGGTTTTGGTGAAAAGTGGAGGAAATGGATTTGGCTTTGTGATTCACAATTCTTTTTCTTTTTTTTTCTTTTCTTTTTATAATAAATGGCAGGCCATATTCTTTGGAGGTTCAAAGAGCATTAAGACAAGGGGATATTTTATCTTCTCTCCTCTTCATATTGGTTATGGAACTTTACACAAAAATGTTGGTGTTGGATATTTAACTGGCTTTTAGGTTGAGGGAGGAGAGGTTATGGTGATCTACCATTTGGAATTCGCTGATGATTCAATCATTGCAAAATCTATGCGGACTTGGCTTTATTCAATATTTACTCCTTTGTTCAAGGTAGTATCAGGTTAAAGGTGATGCAGCCATGGAAGATGGATTTTCTTATATTTTGGAAATTCCCCTATTCAAGAATTTAATTTTTGATAGGTAAATAAAAATTTCATTAAAATAGAAGTGCAGTCCCAATAAAATTCCATTCCCTATTGAAGAATAATATTATTAGTTCCACATGTGAATACGAATCTTTTCAGGTAAAAACAGTTTTTTTTTTTTTTTTGGGGGAAGGGGGGGGGGGGGGGTTATTTTATTAGTTATGGGCAATTTTATATGGAAAAGGTTGACCTCCAAACCATAGGAAACTTCCTCCAACCCACTATGTGGCAAATCTACAATTTCTACAATCCTACGACTTTAGGGTATTTTTGTAATTTGGTTAGGTCTAGAATCTTCTAGGAGATCCTACGTAGATTAGGTTTTATTTTCTTTGGGTCCAAGTTAGTATTTTATTAGGTTAAGTTTACTAGTCAAATTAGGAGTCCACATACTTTTTTCTATCAAATAGTCACCAAATAACTCATCAAACCACATTTAAATGCTAACACAACCCCATAAACCTTTCTTTAACAACTCTAGATCCTATCCACAAATCCTACTAAACCTTAACCCACCACTACTACATGTAGACAAATTCCCCCAATTTGTCCAACATCAAAAGGTCATTTGAGCAAACGTTAGTTCGTACCAGTCATGGATGCATACAAATTTACTTTCTTCTAACTTCTCTTCTAGTGTAGTTGGGCTATTGAGGATAGAATATATTGAAGTGTAGCTGGGTTCTGAAAATTAGTGGTCCATCTGATTCTTATGTGACCTTTCAAGGGTTGATTTTTGTGAAATCTCCTTGGAATAGTATTTGATGTCACTAGGTGCCTCAGAAGGAAAGATTTTAAGACAATATTCATAATAGAAACCTATTAATTGTTGATTAGTATTCTATACAAAACAACAGTAAATAAGCAACTGATCATTTTTTAAGTCTTAACTACTTATTCAACAGTAAAAATATTGACTGCTTGTGTTCTTACAATTGGTGTCTTATGGAAAATGCCAAAGAAGGCAATCCAGTTGCTTGAATGTTAGCACGGGAGGTTTTGTAATCAAAAGTGTATAAAAAATAGGAATGTTGTTCCTCTGTGTAATGTGAACAATAAGGAGAGAGAGGAATAGTAGGACATTTGATGGCGTTAAGAAACACTTAAGTACTCTTTTTTTGATCTTTTTATGATTGGGTGACTACTAGACTACGTACAAGCTACATCTTTCTTTGATATTTTAGATCTTTTGGTTTTAAGATTTTAATTCTTTCGGGAGTAGCTCCAGGACAATCCCTATTTGAATTTTACTACTTTCTTCAATAAGATCACTTCTCATATAATTAAAAAAAAAAATGGAGACTGCTCTTTTCATGAATGGTGATGTCGATGACAGAGATATTGTCACAACTAAATAATATTGAATGTAGTTTATTTGGGATGGATATTAGATGGTTGATTTGTGACACCAATTTTTTGTATTGGTACTTTCACATGTGATGGGTCATGAACCCACAAACTCACCACCCCCCCCCCCCCTTCCCCCCACCTTGGTCTTAATTGGGGAGGAGATGTCACTTCAACTAGAGTTCATCAGCATGACAGTTATAGTTTTTGGTACTCTAAATATGGATGATGGTTTGTTTTGTACTCCAAAATCATTTTATGAAATTTCAATGACATAAAATCCTTACAGAATATAGGATGCATTGAAAACCAACTTCACAAATCTATATTGGTTCACCATTGTTAAATTACCTAGTGTCCCAAAAGCTTAAGTTGTTAAGAAATGATGAACTTAATCATTTAACCATATTTCTAACACTCCCCTTTACGTGTGGGCCTAAACTCCTAGTTAATAAGTGAGGCCTAACACATGGGATTTTTAACATTTTAAATAGGAGGTAGAGTGAAGACAAGGATTGAACTCAAATCTCCTACTTTGATACCATGTTAAATTACCGATTCTCTCAAAAGCTTAAGCTTTTGGGACAACTGGTAATTTATCAATCACGTTACTCACATGTGAAGTTGTACTACACTACTACTCTCAATGAGAGAAACAAAGAAGATGATCTTACCAGCTCAAGAAGAAAATGTGAATCCTGAGAATATAGTTCTTGTGAGAGACAATGAAGTGCTCTCCCTAGGCGAGCATGCTGCTTCTTCAACATGCTAATTTCAGTGTTTGAAAGACTTGGATCAAGGCCAAATTCATCCCGCCTGATAGATTCAATGACCAGGGCTGCATTCTTATCTTCATTAAGTTCAGGTAAAAGTTGCAAGTGACCACTGCTAATTCTATCATCAAAAACTTCTACCCCAGTGATTGATTGACAAACTCCAGTAATTTCTTCTTTCTGCCCATCTGTCACGCAAGGTACATTCAATTTTACTTTGGAAGTGGAAGACTTACCTGGCAAATCTTGAATATTCTTGGAGCCATTGCTTTTCTCAGGCCCAGCGGATTCCAAGCATGAAGTTCCGGATGGGAAAAAATCAGTAATATCAGCGGAACAAAATGCATGGTAATCATTGATCCACTCCACTATACCAAGAGACAATCCAACTTCATGAAGCAGGACACGCTCTTCCCTTTTGTTGCATTCACACAAAATGGCTGAATTAGCATCTTTGATGACAGATCGCATTCCAGAAAGCAAAACATCAGCAGCAAAACCACAAAACTCTGTGGGTAAATAGCCAAGACAATCAAGGAAAAATCTTGATACAACAGGCACTGCTTTATTCATTTTGCATAAACTTTTGTGTAACTCACTACTAAAACTACTAGTAGCAGCCTCATCAACAATTTTTTGCCTATATAAGGTGTTTCCTTGCATGAGAGAGCTCTGAGTGTCATTTACTTCTCTACTCTCAAGAGAATTCTTCAAAATGACTTCAAATGCATGACATGCATGACATTTTAAAAGGGACAAGGGAACATATTTTTCTCCCCCAACTAATGAGAACAAAGATAACAGCTGCACAGCTGTTTTAAAAGGAGATCCTTGAAGTGCAGCTTCCAAGAATGAGTCCACAGTAGCCAAATGATCAATGCGCATGACTTTGCCATCCTTAGTCACTAAACACAATAATTCTTTCGTGTTGACTTCATTTAACAACCATGGTACAAGAGGACCGAGTGAGGGAGCAAAGATCAGGTCCCAATGTGCCCATGTGTTTAGATCAGACATCAGCGGTGCCCTAAGTAAGGCCTCAACTGCATCCTTGGATGTAAGAGATTCCAAGGCTCCTTTCTGGCTGATGTCGATTCTCACCTTCGTGGTTTCCAATAATTCACTTCCATTATGGGCTGTTGAGTCTCCAACAGGACACATTTCAAATAATGTTACAGAAAATAGGACTCCTTTAGAAATTACATTATTCTTATGCTTCCCCAAAATATCTAGGAAGTCCGACACAGAACCATTTTCCAAAATTTTGAAACTGATCAATGGGAATTGCCTCCTAAGCAATGAAGAAATCATTTGCTTGGTTGCTATTTCTTTCTCCCCTACGCAGCCATTCAGAGCTTGTGATACTAAAACATACACCTGATGCTGAATCATGCAAACCTCCAAAGGGGACTTTTCACATATGTCACCTGTTAAGAACTCGTGTATTTCATCAGGTAGGAGGGAGGCATGTTTTTCTAGGAACATTAAAAACTCCCCAAAACCAAGTGACTTAAATGTCTTGACGCAAAATTGCTCCGCTAGCCAAAACTCACAATTATAGAGCTCCCTTAAGATGTTAATTCTCTTTTCTAAAACTGATTTACCACAACTATGGATTCCATTGTCAAGCTCAAAATACATTGCAGCTTTCCTGATAATGTCTTCAACAGATACACCTGTGAGATCGAATTGGTAATTACACATCACAATTAAAGTAAAGAAATTTATAGGGAAAAAATATTAGGAATGATGGGATAATAAGTCGAGAAACTCAAAAAAGTGTTACAACATATTGACACCTTCCCCAATTCACTTTTTTCTTATATAAGTTTTGCCTCCAACAGGAGAGGAAAGTGTGATTCAAACTAGTGATCACCACTTCATAAGGTGAGGTCCCCAAATGATAGTGCTACCCCTTCCGGTTCCCTAATTCACTTATCAAGTAAATCACACCAAAGTATGACCAGCTAAACAAATGAAAATAGACCTTTTCCATTAACAAACATCAGAGTCCACTTATCCAAAAACAAATATCAAAGTCCCACATAATCTCCCTAGAATTTCAAGGCATGCACATTACAATCGTGGCATTATGACAAGAGTCCAGTGAGCAAAATTTTACAAAAATTCAGCAAGATTTAGAATTCAAGATGATGTCAAAATGCATAACCCAGTCATAGGTTGAAAAAGGAGGGATGTTTAATTTTCAACCAATTTACACTCCAGTTGTAAATTAAAAAAATTATGAAATCCCCCCCCCCCCCCCCCCAACCCAACCCAAAAAGAAAAAGGAGAAAAGAAAAAAGACAGATAACACAAGATAAGAAAAGTAAGGGAACAGGCAAACCATAATTGAACTATTATCAGCAAAGCCTATTTTAAGAAGTAAACACTACTCACTGTGTGTAAGCTCATCACTATGCTCAGTGATGACTGGTGCATCCTTAACACTTGGTTCAACATCTATGATCTCATAGTCAGATTGATTTTGCATAAGTGAGTTAGTTAATTCCTGTTGACTAATTGCTAGGAAGGTATCGTATATGCTGTCCCACATTCCAGATTTGATAGATGATATCTGCAATATATATAGAAGCATCACAACAAGGATTGCAGAGGTGAGTCACTATGTATATGTAAATATAAAACATAGACAACAATTAAAAAATGAGGAGACTTGAACAGACAGAAGATACATTAAGTAGCACTTATACCATCTGAAGGAACTTATAAGATTACTTTATATAACAAAAAAATAGGAGTTAGTTAAAATATTTCATGATAAGATTCTATTATTCAGTTATTACATGTAATAAAGTTTAATACTAAAATTCAACACAACCAACTTACAGCAACATTTAGTAATCCAACAAATGGAAATGATGAAAACATCAATTTGATTTTCTTCCTCCGTCGAGCTTTTATGTTATAAAACTGAAGCATCCTCTCGAAAACCTACAAGGGTATTAGGAGATATCAGCTGAAAATTGCATCCCATTTTTGTAAGCACAATAAACAAGAACCAACTAGACCAGCCCCTGAATAGAAACATAGCATTGTCACAAGAAATAGAACTGAAGGCATAATTGAAAATCAAAGTGTAAGTTTTTCAATCTATTGCACTCCTTTTCCTCCATATACTACCAGGAAAACTACAATTAAAAAAAAAAAAGAAAAACAAAACAAAAGAGGAGAAACGCGCTTACACACACACACAAACACAAACACATATATTTCTATGGTTAAACAGAAAAGGGAGGGAGGGAGAGGGAGAGAGAGAGAATGAAGTTTGGTCTATGATGCAGAAGGCAATCTTGAATATTTATAAAACCACCATGATAGACACTGACAGATCCAACATGTCAGAAAATTCTAATTATAAGGTAATTTAGTAATTTTACAATTTTGTTAGAAGTTACTTAGTTATGACTTATTAGTCTAGTTTCATTTTATTGTTGTTAAATTGACTTTTTCTAGTTATATTTTGAGTCTTGTTTAGTCATTTCCTTGTCTTAGTAGCAGTTTTAATGTTTTTTAGGTTATATTTAGAATTTATTACAAAATAAGTGAACTTTGTGGCCCTGTAAACAATTAGAGAGAGAACTTTGATTAATAAAATTCAGCATATTATGATTTCCTTTAACCATGAGACTCCACTAAAATTCTTCTAGGTGAGTTACTAAGAGCCTTGTAACTAGCACTTTTTGGTGTTTCCAACGAAGATGCCTAGGGTTCAAATCCCCCCTCCCCCAACTACTAAATTTCCACAATATATATATATATATATATTCTTCTAAGTGAGTCTAGAAGAACTGGTAAGACTGCCTAATTATCTCATTATTCTTGAATTTCTCCATTGATTTTCTGAACCAAAACCAGACACTTTCAAGCCAAAACTGTCAGCACAACTTATCATCAAAGAGCATCGACAACCCCAAAAATTCAATCTATCATTCTAGTATGTTTAAAGCCCCTGGACAGCACCTCTGTTACTTTGTTTTCTTGTCATTTTTCAATTCCACAACTTCATAAACCTCAGAATCTAAAATATTGAGTCTAAACCCCAATCTCAAAACCAAAGGACTATACTACATCAGACTATAATCGTCTATCCATATCTTGCATAGTTTTTGGGGAGCCACTAGAAGAGAATGATGATTTGTTCCTCACAATTTATTTCTTCTCTCCCCATCAACAAACAAAACTTTTGAAAAGGGATTTTTTTTATGAAACAAAACATGGAAAGCTCCAATGACCTGCTTGCTTCTTTTGGTGGTTCCCTTTTTGACTGGTCTAGGGCTTGCTTTTGGACTCACGTCTAGTGATTCTCTCCCTTTGTTCCTTAGTTCTCTCCTTTGTAATTAGCTTTTTCTTTGTTTGTTTGTTTTGCTTTCTGTAATCTTTGGCCTACCTTATGCCCTTTTTGCATGAGGTAGCTTTTTGAATATACATCTTTCTTTATCTTTCTTTCTTTTTTTGATAAGTAAAGAAAATTTTATTCATAGTCTTAAGGAGTCACCCAAATATACATCTTTCTTACTTATCAAAAAAAAAAAAAAGGATTTTTTTTTAATTTTAAAAATAAATAAATAACTTATTTTCTTTTCTCTTGCAGTGAATCAAACATAATGTTATGCAAAACAAAAATCAAGAAGATAGCAGAACACTAAAAGAGTGGCCTTAAAAAACTGTTGAAGTTTGTAAGCAACTGTTTCATAAGTAAAGTTCTAGGAATGAAGAGATATTTTGGAAATTATTCCACAATTGCTTGAAAATTTTTTACTTTGATTCCTTTGAACTAGTAAGTACTGCAGAACACTTAACAGTTCCCAGTATCATATATCCACACCTTTTCCTTTCTTTCCTTTTAACAACCAACCACCTGTTGTTGGAGTTAGTAAGCAACTGTTTCATAAGCAAAGTTCCAGGAAATAAAAGATCACTCGGAAATTATCCCTCAATGGCTAGATCATTTGTTACATTGATTCCTTTGAACTAGTTAGTACTGCAGAACATAGAAGGCTAAGTATTTCACATAATAGTTCCTAGTTTTCATATATCCTCATTGTTTCCTTTCTCTACTTAACAACCAACTAGCAACTACCTATTGCTGAAGTTTGTAGGCAACTGTTTTATAAGATAAGTTCTGGGCATCAAGAGATAACTTGGAAATTATCCATCAATAACTTGATGAACATAGAAGATTATGAATTTCACTTACAGTTCCTAAATTTCATATATCCTCCTAAACTTCTGCAACATCAAAAGATCACAAAAATCCAAAAATTTTACAGACTTCTATTACCACAAAAAATCAACCAAGGTTGAAAAAAAAAATTGGTTAAATTTCACAATAAAGTCTCAAGGCATGTAAATATAAGATATAAGATTTCATGGCAAGTGCTTCCTTTTTCTCATAATTCTTTTTCTTTTTTTAAGTAATAGAAATATTAATAACAGAACCTGGAAAAATTATAAAGGAGAAGTACATACTATCCCCCAAAAAATTTTACAATCCAAAATATAAAAAAGCAACAAAATCTAAAAATAAATGACAATGGAAGCTGCTGAGGCAATAAGCTGTAGCTCAATTGGCACATCTCCTAAAATAATGGGATGGAGGGTGAGGTGGTGCATCTATAATTTACCGTACAAAATAAAAGGCAATGGAGGCTGCCAAAGGCCCTCCTCCAATCATACAATGGTCTTAGAACATAGATTCTGTACGTGTGTTTAGGATGGCTTATTTCTAATTTGGCTAGGTACAACATTTTAAAACCTTCAACTTTTTTAAAGTACAATTATTTTACGAACTTGTTTTTTCAGTCAAGTAAGCCAATGACTTCTTCTTTTTTAATAAATTAGAAATTTTTATTGAGAAAAAACTACTTCATAAGCAAAGGACATGAAGATGCCTAAAGAATTACAAAATAAAATTATGCACAAGAAGATAATGAGTCTAAAAACATCACGCAATAGAATCACAATGTGTTAAGCCCCATGCTCGAGACCAATCAAATAGAGAGCTAGGAAAGATTGATAGAAACTGACCCTCCCCGTACACTACACATCTTCAAATGTATGCCAATTATGTTTCCTCCAAATAGTCCATATCAAACACAAACGAACCATATTCCAAATTGCCAAAGAATGCTTACCCACCCAATTCCTCCAACCAAACATGACATCCACCACCTTACCCAGTAGAACCTAATGGATCCCAAAGCATCTAAAAACAAAACTCCAAAAATTATATGCAACCGCACAATGAATCAAAAAAGGTGGTCCACCATTTCCCACCTACACCAGCACATGCAACACCATCCTACTAAAGTGCTGCCTCTCTTAATGAGGTTATCACAAGTAAGAATCTTCCCCATGCTGGCGTCCACGCGATGAATTTAAGGAATCCCAAATGGACACTTAATCCATTTCAAATTATGCTCAACTCAATCGAAGGTGAGGTTATTCTTCTATTACCATAACATCCAGATAAGGGAGAAATGCACAACATTCCAAACCTTAGTATGCCCATGATACACAAGTCTGTCTTTCCAGCATGCCAGAACCTCCTCATGGGTCCTAAGCATCACATGGTGCAACACAGATTAAGAACACCAAAGACAACAGTTCCACTGCCACTGCAAAATGCCAAGAGAAATATGAATTTTACTATGTCACCGATATACTCCAACAATTCGGAAAAACATCCCACTGTCCACCCAAAACATGCTACCTTCCGTGGAACCTTTGCACACCAAATGCTCTAGGTAGGAGATCCTAAATGCGCACTCCCTCTCAAACCTCAAAACAGGATAGAAATATGTACTTAATTTAAGTTCTTTCTCCTCTCTTTTTTTTCCCCTTTCTGAGTTAAGAAAAGAAAAGAGAGACATGTGCGACCCCAAACAAGCAAGAGCCACTATATCATCTTCAATACCCATAGGATATAATGGGATGGTCAAAGCCTTTGTCAATATTTTGTGCCATACTAAAAATTTTAGTCCCAATAGGATATGAACTCAAATCCTTTAATTTCCAGTCGAATATATTCTTCATATATCAATGACCCACTATTAGATATGCAGGATTTGCAATACAGTTTAGATATTACATTGTCAATTAAAATCATTAGAATTCCAACCAAATCACAAAAGAGATACTGAGTGGTAAAAATCTCGAAGACTATGAAAGAAGATTTCTAAAATTTATAAACCCTGAGAACTATCGTGAAATCATTTTAAATAAACAAATTTATACATTTATTCTTTACATAAATCATACAAAGCAAAATTAAATTTCAACATCAGATAAAGAATTAAATCAGTGGATAGGTGTGAATCATAATCTATAACAAGAATTAACATACCTCAGGAACAGTATGATCCCGACACGCCTCCTTCCAGGTTGTAATGAATGTCTTTATAGAGTGATTAGCAATTGCAAGATCAGCTTTGTTACAATTGTTAGCCTCCTCAATCTCCTTGGAATTATCTACAGTATCAACATCTAGTTCTACCACCACCTTAGACACAGTGCGGCCTAGATCTTCAGGTTCTCTTTTCTTTTTAGATGATCCAGAAGGTGCAGACATGGTGGAACTTGGATTTTCATATTTCCTTTTCTTTTTTGATGATCCACTACAACTCTCATTGTGCCTTGGGCTAGCAGGAGCAAGGTGCCCATACCCTTCACCTTTCAACCCAAGCCGTGTCATCTCTTCAATTTCAGACGGGTATGGACAGCTACTGACTCGGTCAGAAGAACTTGCAACATTCTGTGATCGCAAGTTAGCATCTTCAGTCCTTTCGTCTTCAGAACCAAAATCTTCATCATCAATATTTTCGCCTTCATCAGAGCCTGATGAACCAAATCTAGTGTGCTTGCCACAAAAAACCTTCTGTACAGAGGAGAATGATTCGACACGCTGAGAAATAGAACTGAAACGTTCATCAAGCTGCTTTTTCAACGCCCAAAGAAGAGGACGCCTCCTCTTGGATTTCATCTTAGCACCATCTAGTGGCTTCTTCTTAGCATTATCTAGAAGCTTCTTCTTAGCATTATCTAGAGGCTTCTTTAAAGTGGCAGTCTCTAAGCTCAAGGCTTTCCGGATAACAGAAACATGCATCCCCAAGCTTTGAATTCGTAAGCAAAGTTCCTCCTTGCTGGCAACGGAACGCTTCTTAGCAACAAAATCCAAAAACTCTTCAATTCGAACAGTGTCATCATGATTCTTACTCTTCTTCTTCTTATCCATGAACTTCCAAAGTAACGAACAAACCTCCTTGCCGGTTATTTTAAAAACTTCAGTGATATCAGAACTGAGTGAAAAATAATGCAACACAAGCGGGTGTCGCAACAAAGGCCCCAATTCAAGCTTTTCGAAGCTATCTACGCCCTCATTCTTACAAATTGCCACTTCCAAATCATACAACGAAGTAATTCTTTGAACCCCAACAAAGCAATGGATAAATGCATTTATCTAATCGAACCAAACAACAACTTTATGGATCAATTTTGTTTTCACCAATGCATAAAATTGAAGTAAAAGACTAATAATAATAGTATAATAACAGTACCTTCCCTTCGAGGAGCATAAGGCTATGAAGACTGGGGACTTTCTGCATTGGAAAGTTGAGAGAGGACCAGGAATCGACCTTGAGGTTGAGCAGCGCATCTTGAGACACTTGCCACGCCGTCACGTTCTCTCCGGCCGCGATTCTATTGCGCCTCGCCTTCGCGACGGCTCGGTCGACCTTGTCGATTGAGTGGGTTTGCTTTGAATTGGGCAACTTCGGATTCTGGGGAGGGGAGATGTTTTGGCGGTCGACCTTTTCGATTGGGTGGGTTTGTTTCGAGTTGGAAAACTGCTGATTCTGATTCTGATTATTCAGATTCTGGGGAGGGGGGATATGGAGGTTAGGGTTATTCGAAGGAGGAGGGTTTTGGATTGGGAAGGTGTTAGGGTTTTGGTTTTGGAGGAGGAATTGCTGTTGTTGCTGTTGTTGTTGCTGCTGCTGTAGTTGTTGTTGTTGTAGAAGTTGTTGTTGTTGTTGATGTTGTTGAAGGAAAACTAAGGCAGCTTGGGGGTTTTGGAGGAAATAGTTTGGGTTTTGGAGGGCAAAACTGGGATTATTTAAAAGAGCTACCGGAGCAGGAGAAGGAGGAAGAGGCTGCTGTTGTTGTTGAGGCGGCTGTTGTTGTTGTTGTTGTTGCTGCTGCAGCGGCTGAGAACCCCAGCCGCCGGCGGCAGCAGCGGGGGGGCGGAAACCAGAAGGGTATCCGTACATAATAGAGAAAGGAAAGGAAACGAAAGAGAGTGAGAGTTGTTCTTTTTGGTGACGGGGTGTTTTATAAAAAGGATGGAGGCGGCAAGTGAGGTGACGAAGAACAATCGTAAACGTCGGTATATTTATAGTATCCAACGGCCCAAATTCAGCGCATCATAGGTTTTTCAATTTTGAGCGAATGGAGGCGGCAATGTCGACAATTGTAAACTTCGGTTTAAGGAAAGGTACTTAGGTACTTTTTTTTTTTAATATTAAAAATATATATTTTTTATAAATAAATATGTATAAGACGACAATGTTCAACTTCTAACTTGAATTGGATTGGATCAAATCACATTCATTGAGTAGAAAATATTGTTTTATTGTTCATTACAAACATAAAATATGACAAAGTTTAGTTACAAATTAATAAAATAAACCTTACTATATATTTAAAATTCTAATTGTTGAATTACATTTTCTGTACAATACACATGTCAAATTTTATATTAATCAAATATTATTTACTATATGATCTATAAGTTTATATTTTATGCATAATTTTAAATTATAAAAACTTACAATTTAAAAAATTTATTGATGACATAGTTATTAATCTTTAACTTTTAGAAATTTTGCAAATATAGAGGATATAAGAAGAAGATGTAATCTAATAGTGAATTTGTCAAAATTCACTTCCGATAAAAAGATATTAAGATTGTAGCCTTAGATTATAACCAATTTTGTAACTAAATATTAGATCAAATCACATTCATCAAAAAAGTTGTACTGAATTTATCTTATAGCTTTTATCGAGTTAGTTTTGGTCAAAATGCACTGAATTATTTTCTTCTTAATAAAGTTGTCATCTTTTCATCAAAAAAAAAAAATCACATTCATCATATTGAGTGCTTTTGAGCAAGAAATACTGTTTTTTATTCTTATCACAAGCAAAAAATATTGTTTTATTGTACATTATGTATAGATAAAAAAATTTAGGGAGCCAAGCTATATATATTACATTTTTATTTATTGTTTATACATGAAGAATATTTGTAATTTTTATTTAACATATAAAAATTTCTCATGTAAACAAAAATATTTACATCAAGTAAGTATTTATATTTTTAAAAAAGTAAGTCTTGACATATCTAAAAATTTACAGGTCCATTTAATAAAAATAAAACATAATTAAATTACGTATAATACACTTTAATTACATGCTTATAGTAAAAATCTAGAGAAGCATTATTTAAATTTATGTCCACAATTAATATATATCCTTTTTTTTACAAAACATACAAGAGGGAGGGAGGAGTTTTGAAAAGTTAAGGCCATGTTTGGATCAATTTTTTTGGTCACCCAATTTTCGTCACTCATCACTCATCACTTATCACTCATCACTCTAAAATACCATGTTTGTTTGGCACCATCACTCACTTCCCATCACTCAATATTTTTCACACTATTTGTGAGCCCCATACCTGTCACTCGATGCAGCTTTTTCTTTTTTTTTTTCAGTACCCAAACTCACCGAATCTAGTGAAAAAAAAAAAAAAAAACCAGAACAAACCGAACCAGTGAAAAAAAAAAAGAATCGAACAGCCAACCCAAGAGAAGAAAGGAAAAAAAAAGTCAAAATGTGTGGCTGAGTACTGTTTGTGGGTCCCCTATGTGTGTTTAATTACAATATTGTCATTGAATTATAAGTTATGGAAACTGAAAACAGCCAAAATGATAACTCAAAAATCAGAGAATTGAGTGATGGAAATAGAGTTATTGTGCAGCCAAATAACCTTTTTGCTATGGGTCTCACCATTTTTGAGTTATGAGTTATGGAAACAGAGAATTGAGTTATGAAAACAGGTAAACCAAACAGCCTCTAAAAGGCACCATGGCCCATTATGTCTACGCACAACATTCATGTGATGCATATATTGTTTTATTGATGTTCACATTTTAAAAGCATGAAATGTGTGATGTGGAAGGGTAATGTGCACAAATGTAAGAGAATAATTCTTTTCTTTTAAATACAAATACTATCTGTTTTATACAAGGATAATTAGAGGCTGTTTGGATCACTTTTTTTAATCACTTAGTTTCCGTCACTCATCACTCATCACTCATCACTCGTCACTCGTCACTCATTACTCATCACTCATCACTAATCACACATCACTTAAAATACCCTACTCGTTTGGCACCATCACTCATCACTCAATATTTTTCACACTGTTTGTGGGCTCCATACCAGTCACTCAGTGCAGCTTTTTTTTTTTTTTTTCCAAGTACCCAAACTCACCAAACCCAGTGAGAAAAAAAAAATATAATTACACTTTGTCCACCTGTGGTTTGCCTCTAATTCTATGTGTCCACCTGTGGTTTAAATTTTGACACTTTGCCCACCTGTGATTCTGACCGTGAGTGTTCCGTAACCCACCTCAATGTTTTCCGTTACTCTAACACCAAATAAGTAAAAAAAAACATTCCAAAACGAATTAAAACTAACTCTCACTCCCAGAACTCACTCTCACTCCCAAAACTCTCAAAACTCACTCACTCCTACAATGGGTTTCGCTTGAGACAACTATGGCAGATCCAAGCTGAGGAAGAAAGACACCATTGCTCCTTCTTTATTCAGCTGTGTCAGATCTTACAATGGGCTTCGATTGGTGCATGCTCCTGGGTTTTGATCGTGGGTATTGAACCTGGGTTTTGATCGTGCATGCTCCTCTATTCAAGCAGGTAGATCAAAACCCTTTTTACTTTTTAATTTTTGAAACCTAGGGTTTGAAATTGGGTTTTTTAATTCTTTCTTCCAAATTGGGTTTTTAATTTAGTCATCTTATTTTGATTAGAAATGGTATATAGCTCTGACATTTTTGTTAAATTATGTCAATGCCTTGTTTTCACCTGAAAATGATTAGATCCGCCCTCCCCTTTTTCTTTCTCTTCAGTTGATACTGAAAGTTCTAAAGCATCCTTGTCATGTTTTATGTTATAAATCCACATATTTTCACCTGAAAATGATTAGATCCGCAATCCCCTTTTTCATGCTTCAATTTGCGCCAAAGAGAAGTTTGTCATCAAAAGTGGTGTTCTTATTATTGATTTTCTGATCGTATTGCAGGCAAGGTGCATTTTAATGCAAGGGCCGTAGGGTTGAACTGGATAGGAGAGGGCCAAAAGAATCTCAGGCTATTGTTGAGTTATCCTCAATATTGTAGGTTCTGGATTTGGTTTTAGGCCCACACCAAGTTGACATGTAAGTGAAAAAACTATGTAAATGAATATCATCATTTGTGTTTCACACTTTCTGGCATGAGCCTTTTGAATTAAGCCTTTAAGACATTACATGATGCTTTCTTCTCTCTTTGGAAGACAACTTCGCAGCCTTAGTTTATATTAGTTTTTATTAGTTTTTTGGAAATTAATTGGAAGTGTATTGAATGTGTCCTACACTCTATTGAAATGTGTCCTATGGACGTGTATTGAGTTCTTTCTGTAGAAACATAGTCAAAAAAGGAAAAAAGGAACACCAATTATAATGATTAAGTGTGCTCAGTTTTCTAGTTTCTGCGGTTTCGGATGGTGGGTCGGGTGGATATGGAGCTTCTAGTGAGAGAGGTGAAGGTAGTGGTGGTGGTGGTGGTGATGGTGGGGCTGGCAGTAGTGATGGTAGTGGTGGAAATAAGTCTTTGCTATCATGGTAATGAACTAAGGTTTCAAGTTATTTGGTTTTAGTTTAATGTTGTTAATGGTTCCCAAATGTAGTTTATGTTATGCTTTTTGGTTTCCAATCTTTTTTTTTTTTTTCTTTTTTTTTTAATTCGAGGAGTTAGCCAAAGGGTTGAGGGAGGCAATGAGGCTTAGGCTTTTTATTTTTGTTGGGTATGTTCTTCATGTTCAAAATTTGTGTGAATGGAGAGAGAGAGAGAAATACCACTTTTTGATCTTGTTTCTCTTGCATTTTTGCTCTATTTTCTGTTTTGGGAGGAGAGAGACGTAAAATTTGAGCAAAAATACCTATTTACCCCTGATTTTAACAGAGGTGGGTTACAGAAAACAAACGGAGCATACCATAGGTGGGTTAAGTGATACTTTTCAAACCACGGGTAGGCAAAGTGATTTTCGCCCAAACCACAAGTGGGTTATGTGTAATTACCCCAAACTAAAAAATAAAAGACTAACAACTTATATAGAAAAATTACACACAAACAGAGGGGGAAAAGACCAACTTTGACCACAAACCTAGATATAAATACCTCTCAAACTATATATGATCATAACATGTAAAGAATATATTTCCTTTATGAGACCGCTTAGTCTACTTCGATGTCAATGTGACGAAACCAGTTTTACCACCCCTAAAGTCTTCTTTTATACTCCACTTTTTCTTTCTCAAACCTGATTGAGACAAACAAATTATTAAAAATGATCACCAATGTAGGTCCTATATATTAAAAAGATTGTACCCAGTGCACAAAGATCGCACTTTTGTGGGGTCGGAGAGTGGTGATTGGTAGGCATCCTAACCCCTACTTATAAAGTCATAAATATTTGTTCAGCAATTAGTTAAGCAGGTAAGTGAGTTTGAGCAAATGGAACATGTTGCTACTCACCTATATTGTTATAAGCTCCTAATGAGCCATTTGAACGACTCCATCCAACTTACCGTTACAGTATGCAAGATACTATGCACACCCTAAGGAACCGATACTAAGTTTGTCTATCCAACATATTGCTCACCATCGACATGGATAAAGCCAAAAATTACTGATATATGATTTTAATCATAACAAGTAGTAGAGCTTTAGCCAACCAGTTAAAAATTATGCCAGAATTGCATTATGTGTGTGTCTTTTTCTCCTACCTTTTGTAATGATTATACTTAGAATGATAGACAAACAAGTCTTTTATTTGATCATTGGCTGTTTTCCATGATATAGCAAGGACACAAATGATGTCTTAACTAGGCATTTTGACGTAGACTGGGCTGGGAATGTTGATGATAGAAAGAGTACTTAGAGGGTTGTTTTTATGTGGGTAATAATCTTGTCTCCTGGATGAGCAAAAAGTAGAATTCCATCTCATTATCCACTGCAGAGGCTGAATACATCGCTGCCGGTAGCTGCTGCACCCAACTTCTATGGATGCAAAAACTCCTCCTTAATTATGGTATTCGTCAAGAACATCTTACCATATATTGTGACAATAGCAGTGCCATTAACATCTCTAAGAATCCTATTCAACATTCTCGAACGAAACATATAGAGATTAGACACCACTTCATTCGGGAGCTTGTCAAAGATGGTACCCTTACTTTTGAGTTCATTCACACTGATGATCAGAAGACTGATTTGTTCACCAAATCTCTTAATAGCAAACGATTTGAATTCCTTCTCCAAAACATTGGTGTTATCTCTATGGATTGATCTCTTCTCCTTCTCCTCCTTCCTCATGCATTTGCATTTAGTTTTATGCTATGCTTTGTTTAACATGTTTTTGTTTGTTTATTTTCAATTTTGCTTTATTTTGTTTTCATAAAAAAAAAAATTTGAAAAATCAAAAAAATATAAAAACAATGTGTGTTTTGTGTACGTTGGTACTTGTGTACCTTTGATGGCCATTGAAACAAAATTTTCTAAACTTTGTATCTTCTGTAGCTTAGATGAGCATCTCAATGCACAACTAAGTAAGTGAGATTTGTGGCTCGTGTTTGTGATGAGTATGATTAAGTCATCTCTTATACTTAACACTCATATCACTCTTTTTGACGGGAATTACTAAAAAAATCCTAAGAGAAAGGTATAAATTACCATCTCACCACTAAACCCCGCCAATCATGAATAACACCTGTGTGCTTCGGCATAGCAAAATTTTGATGTTTAAGCTTACATAATTGAGTATTTCTTCTCTCTCTCTCTCTCTCATATGCCCATGCATGATATGCTCAAAAAGAAAAAAAACATGCAAAGAAAATCAAAAGCAAAAAGAATCAAAATGCTTTTAAATATGGTTGCTAGCGTGTTTCTAGGAAATGTGGGAGTTATATAATGTACCTTGAAGGTCATAGTCCTCATCAAGCAGTTATGATTGTGTGTGAGTTAAATTAATTTTCTAATATATCAAATCGTCATAACATGAGACACTTATGCAATCTTGCGATGTCTTTCACAAACAACACGCAAAATTCTTTGCTACTTTTGATACATGTGCAGGTACAATGTGATTTGACCATCATAAGGAATACATGTATTAATGTATGCTCACTAAACTGTCTTAATTTGTTTTTGAAATATAAAATTGTTTAGACTTGTTTAGAGTGTGTGTGTGTGTGTGTGTTTGGTTCCTAAATGCTTTACATTTTTCTTGTTGAGAGATGTTTTTGAAAGCTTAAAATGTTGTTTGAATCTTTGGTTGAGTAGCTTGCTTAATTGAATTCATTTTTGTGTTTTTCTCTTCTTTGAAAAACTGTTTTTATTAAGCTCGACAGCTTCACGACAGATAACTATCTATTAAGACCCTTGGACTTCTTTTCTTGACAGATCTTAACGCATCTTTGATCCATCAAAGATTTTTAGAATTTGTCTTGATAGCTTTTCGATAGATTCTCGATCCATCGAGAAAGTTTTTGTCTGGCCGATAGATTCTCGATAGCTTCTTGATCCATCGAGGCATTTCGCCGTTGACAGATTCTTGACAGCACCTCGACAGATTCATCTATTGAGAATTAGTGCTCGACAGAATCTCGATAGATCCTCAATCCATCAAGACGCGTTTTCTTTAAATAGATCCAACGCAATATTTGATCTCATTTCTTCGATCTCTTTCGACAAAAACCTGCTCTTTCTCTTTAAATCTCTAACCTACTTCGATTTCAACCTAGAGTGGTCATTTTTTCTCTGGTATGATCTTTCTTTCTCTCATTCTTTATGCATTTCATGCATTTAGACCTAGGTTTTGGGTTTTTGATAAAATTTTTGGGGTTTTTACAAATTGATGAGTATTTTGTGAAATTTTTGGGTTGGGTTTTACTTAAATGATGTTATATGCTCATGCATTGCATTTCTTTTGCATTTTCACAATGTTTCATGCATTTAGATGTGTATTTTATATGTTGGAACCTTGTGTGTTGGTAGGTTTGGATTGGGCTGAGCCCATGATGAAATTTTTGTTGCACATCACATGATCATGGATTATTCATGCATACATTCCTTTCATTTCCTCTTTGGTACATTCTGTTGATTGGTGCTTTTCTGATTGTCTCCCTTTCTTTTTCTTTCTCTCTCGAATGGTCTACGCATGGCACCCAAGGGCAAAACTACTCTGTCCTGGAACCCTCTTCGTTTTAGGGCATCTTCTTCTGATTCCACACCTCTCCATGTCAAGTTCCATGATGAGAAAGCTCATCAGGACTTCTCTGAGAACTTCTCCAAACGTGGCATTCATTCGAAATGCCACATTATCCTATTGAATTTCTTCGATACTACTCTTCCGACTGTCATAAATAGGCGGGGTTAGGAATCTCTTTGTGAGATACTCGTGAGTTGTCCTTCTGTGATCATACAGGAGTTTTACTCCAATATGCACGGTTTTGATTATTCTATACCTTGTTTCATTACTTCTGGTACTCGTATAGTAGTTACTCTGGAGCTTATCTCCAATGTGCTACATGTTCCAAAGGAATCACATCCTGATTACCCCGAATGTCCTCTTCTGAAGATTGTGTCTAAAGACAAACTTCTGTCTCTCTTTTGTGAGACGCCTTCTTCATGGGGTGACCGTTAAAACACCTCATGCTCGGGTTTTGCAAAAGGTCCGAGATTCCTAAATATGGTGATGACATTTGTATAACACCCCTTGTCTCACTATAATTCTATTACCGAGCTTCGTGCTTGCCTTTTGTTGTCCTTCATCGAGGACCTTACTATTGACTTTTCCTTTCACTTCATACTCTCCCTTATAGATGTCTATAAGGATACGGCGACCCGTGATAAGCTTATCTTTTCTTCTACTATCACGAGGATCATTCGCCACTACTCTGTCTCTTATCCTGAGTCTTTTTATTTCACCATCATGTGTGCCATTAGCGCGGGGACTGTTCGACGGAGCGAGGCCCAACTTCGACCGACGTAACCACGGATCGAGACGGCGAATCCTCCAGCTCATTCCACTCCATCCACCTCCGCTCCTTCTTCTTCCGTGGGTGGTGTGACGCTCGAGGCGATTATGGCGTAGCTTCAGCGCATGGATGCTTGCCTTGACACTCTCACTAATGAGACGAGTCAAGTGACCACCCGTGTGGGTCGTATTGCACGACGTCAGGCTCCCCTTGGTGGCTTCGTTGCTTCTCCCTTTCTATCTCCACGAGCTTCAGAGGACAAGGACGATGATGATGGCTACAGTGATGATGAGGATGAGGATGCTAGCTCTTCCGATGATAAGGAGATGACTGCTTCTCAGTGACTTGCCCTTTGTCATTCGTGACAAAAAGGGAGAGGAGTTTTGGGTATGAGAGTCGTCATGTACTTAGGGGGAGAGTTAGCATAGGACCTTTTTGTTAGGGAGAGTGTTTTACATTTTTTGAGGGATGTAATGAGGACTTATGTATCTTTTCTTTTCTTTCTCTTTAGACACATTATCTTTTTGTACATCGGTCTTGTGACCACTTAGTGATAGCAAACATTGTATTTATCTTTGATATATATATTTGATGATGTTGTTATCCTTTTCACCTATCTCTCCATGTGTTGTTTTTTTTATCTCTTTATACACATGTTTCTTATTATGTATGCAATCTTTTATTTTTGTTTCACACTAAAATGCCTTGATGAGTTTTGTTTAAAGTGTTTCAAAAAGATAGGTTGTCAAAATCTATCATGCCATGAACTCTCTTCTTGCAAATTTTTTCAAGAGTTTGTGTTAGGATTAGATTTTATTGTATTCAACATGTGATTATGAGTTTAGTATTTTATAACTTCTCTCATATTTCATTTGTTTGTTGTGGTTTTGTCATGGATTGTTAAAGGGGGAGATTGTTAGGACATATGTGGAACTTGTTATGAACATATGTCATTTAGAATTAGCTAATCCTTTGACAAAATGCACTTTACTTGTAATTGGATAGATCTAGGATGTGTTTAATACTTCAAAGAACAAGAGTTCAAGTCCAAGTATTGAAGCCATGCAAATCTATCCAAGAATCAAGTGAAGAAGTGTTGTTCATTAAAGCTCGACAGATAGCTTGACAGATGTATCTATCGAGATTTAATATTTGAAAGTCGACAGATAGCTCGACAGCTGTATCTATCGAGAATTACGAAATTCAAATTTCCAGATTTGTTTTTCACGCATATCCAAGCTATTTATGTAGGGTTTCTTTTCTCACAATCCTAGACATATATAAGGATTATTTTAAGGGCCTTTGTAAGGTTGTTGCACTTGTTGTTACATGCATATTGTGACCGAAGACAATCTGCCTTATTTTATCTTTCTCTTGAAAAAGTTGCTGTGTTTGTACGACGTAGGGTTTTGTAACTAAGGAGTTTCTTGATCTTCATCGTGTGGATGAACTAAAGAACTTTGTAGCCAACATCCTTCTCAAGTTGATGTGTTAGTCACGTACTGGGATCCATGCATCGATTAGTTAGTCACGTACTTGGAGCCGTGCATTGAAATGAGAGATTGTCACTACATTACAAGTCCAATTGTGTATTGGGGTAGGGGTTCAACTGTGGGTTGGTATAAGGTACTGGGATTCCTTTACTTGTAATCGCTTGTTTTGATAATAGTAGATTCTCGGGAGTGGTGACTTTAAATTCACCTAGTAGGGTTTTGCCTCGTTGGTTTTCCCCATTCGTAAACAAATCACCTGTGTCAAATTTATTTTCCGCTGCATTTAACTTAGTTAGAAATTTTTTTGTGCTACCACGCATATTGCATGTTAAATTGACTTAATTAATTCACTTGGCTAATTAATTGGTTAATTTACCTAAGGGGTCAATACATTCTTGGCCTATCATCAAGAATTGCAAATTCAATTTTTTCAAGTTTGACGTGATTTATTTAGTTGACTATACATGTGGGTTTTTTCAGTTTTTGTAACCTTAATGAAGAGTCTATATTAAGGCCCATTAAGCATGACTTATAAAGAGGTTAGAGAGATCGAAACCCTAAGTTTTTTAGAGAGTTGATCTGAGCCTCCGCTAACAATCAACACTGTTGTCATAATGCAGATTAAAGTTGCTTGTCCAAACCTCAAAGTCACAAACAGAGAGTTTTAGGGTTAAGTCTTTTTTTAAAAGGGAAGATTTAGGATTAAGTCTAGTGTATAAACTTCAATTCTATTCTAGTGGATCAGTTTACCTTGGAATTGATAGGTTAAATCCCTCCAGATTATTACTGTGAAACGATATGTTTCATAGGTTTTGTTGGGTCACCCTATTGTTGTCTTATGTTATTTTTTATTGAATTTACTATTTTATTGCTTTATTGGTGACATATTTAATCTGTGGCAATTAACCTAGAAATTAATCTTTGAATATAGCATTTTGTTTGTTTTAATGGAAAACTTTGTGTAAAGATAATTTTCTGTATTTTCTAGTATTTGGCAGCATCAGAAAAAATAAGTCAAAGGAAAACTATCTTTGGTCAATAGGAAAAAGAAGCTTTTTTTTTTAGAGATTTTTTTCCACTTATTAATTCATAACAAATTAATTATTTGAAGTTGATAATTTTGTTGTAAAATCAAGGGGTCTAAAAAAACCTAACTTGACCCCCCGGAGAAATTGTATGGAAAATTAACCTTTTTTTAAATTTCAATTTTTCCAAAAACAATAGAGTCAAACATTTATTTTTCTAAACAAGAATAATTTAAATTTTCTGGAAAATTTATGATCTGATCTTACTCCTAGTCCTATCCAATTGTGATATATTTGTGCTTAAGTTAAATGATAATTAAATAATAATTATTTTTTGCTAAGGTTAAAGGTGGACGAATTCAAACCATAGAAATTTAACCAACAATGGAGGAGGCAATCCTTAGGCCACAGGCTATTGGTAATCAAATAATTCTACGAATTATTTTAAAATGAAATTATAACAGACCCGCACATGACATTGGCTAGTCACAAGAATTACAATACGAATAAAAAAGTACTGCAAGTGAGCTCCTTGTTTCATAACAGAGCATGATAACAATTATTCAAAACCAAACATACCCATACACATAGGTATTTATCAATAATACCACAAAAGGTTTCTACAGAAATTGAGTACATCTAATGACACATACGGATTGACAGCTCTTTTAAGGTATTTAAAGCAAAAAAATAGCACCAGTACATACGATCCTCAACCAAGTTGAAGCATCGTTGCCGCCAATGAGGATTAATATAAAGAACACTGACTACACCCAAAAAGAAAATAATGCAAGATACCAAAAAACTTGTAAAGAAGGCTAGAAGATCAACTTCATACCATCTGCCGTCATTTGCCTTTGAAGATTTTTGTGATGATGGAGGTGATTCATCAGTATCGGTGCAACTTTTCTTTTGTGGTGTACCGCAAAGAAATGGATTTCCTTCATAGCTGCTCTCTCCAAATGTTGAAAATTGTTTTTTCATGTCTGGAACTTTACCTGATAAGTTGTTGTGATCCACAGTGAAAACTTCTAGAAATGTCAGATCAGTCAATTCTGAAGGAATTTCTCCACTCAAATTGTTGTGAGAAAGGTCTAAGCTCTCCAACTTAGTCAAATTTGAGAATGTTTTTGGAATAGAACCATTTAATTGATTGTGAGACAAGTTTAGTGCATGAATTGAAGATAGTTGTCCTAGCTCTGGTGGGATTTCACCTATTAGGTTGTTGAATGACAAATCCAATCCAGACATAATATCAAGGATGGAATTCTTGTACAAGTTAAAACGATTTTTCGTCACAAACTCAATCTCAACTTGTACATAGAAGTCCAAAGATGACCCTTCAATTAGAAAATCCCTATTTAGAAGAGATTTATATGGGAAGGAAAACATCGGTGACGAAAAAAAAACACCTTGTGTATAGACAAAACCACTAGTAGCTAGCTTCCCAAAGGATATGTTGTTAAAGCAGTACGGTATTGACCCAGAAAAAGAGTTATTGGAAAGATCCATTATGCCTATCCTCTTTAATCGACACAACTGCTTTGAAATCACACCACTAAAATGATTGCCACTCAACGAAAGCAGTTGCAAGTTGGAAAGTCCAACAATTTCATCAGGGATGCTGCCGGTAAAGCGATTATCTCTAATGTCCAATGTCATAAGAGATGATGAATTGAGAATAGCTTTTGGTAATAACCCTGTGAGTTTGTTCCCTTCCAAAAGTAAGTGCCTAACATCTTGTAGATTCAAGCAAGAAGGTAGCAATCCTGAAAGCAAGTTATGAGAAAGGTTTATTGTATCAGATGAAGCAAGTCCACATGGAATCTGGCCTTCGAATGAGTTGCTACTCAAGTCAACAAAAAACTTTGGTGACGTACTGCGATTTACTATCCATTGAGGAATTGTACCTGTCATGTGGTTGTTGCTAATATTTAGGCCCCCGTACACATTTAGGGGTACAACTGGAAGAGCACCTGTGAAATTATTATTTTGCAATTTTAAAGATAACAAGAGTAGGTTGAACCGTTGAAGTGCTTTGAGAAAATTTCACCTTGAAAGTTATTATTAGATAAGCTCAAAACTCGCAAGGAAGCGCAATTGGCAACCAATCCCATTGGTACCTCTCCAGAAAAATTATTAAAGGACAAGTCCAAAGCCTGCAAATTACTCATGTCACCTATTGAGGATGGAAGATTACCTTCAAATTGATTTTGGGATATATTTAGATATTCTATTTTTGGAATCCTCTTTCCGATATTTTCTTGAAGTTTCCCATCAAAGTGATTGTCTGAGAGATCCAACCAACGAAGATTCATGTAGTGATCTGATGGCAAATGAAACTCACCCGTGAAAGAGTTACTTCGAAGATTTAACTGTTGTAGTCCAGTTTTGTTTTCAAGCAACCATATGGGGAAGCTTCCATTCAATTTACTGTGAGAGATATCAACGACTTCCAATTCATGTTGGTCCAAGAGAAACTTAGGAAAGTTGCCAGTAAGCTTGTTGAGATTACAATTAGATAGTACTAGGACCTTTAATTGAAATAGAGGGTCCCAACTGTGATTCTCAGTTTCAATATCAAGTTTGTTGTTATCACTCAAAAATTGAATCACCTTAAGCTTGGAGTGATTAGCAAATAAGCTGAATGAGAATAAACCTTCAAAAAGATTATAACTCAGATCAATGTACTCAAGGGATGTTAGGCTGGCTATTGGAGATGAAGACAAGCTTCCACTGAACCGGTTCCAAGATATATCTAAGTACGAAAGAGATGTCAAATTGTTTAGGCATGGAGGAAGCATCCCTTCAAAGCTATTACCAGCAAGCTCTATCTCTTCAAGTTTCTTCAGCGCACAAAACTCTATCAAAAGCAATAATAAGATTAGCGGTGTCTATCCTAAACTTGTGCCACTGAAAGAATCGACAACCTAATTAATATATAAAATCACGCTTAATAAGATTTGACGATTTTTTTTTTTTTTTTTTTTTTGAGAAAAAGGATTTGAGGCTTAAGAAGGACAATTTTAAGTCAAATATTCTCTTATATTTTGATATCAATTTAATATTGTTTATATAAATTTCTATATTATAAGTTTTTACTTCAAATTCGTTACTTTTTTTCTTTTTAGATGTAAAATTACTAATTAAATTTTTGTATTCAAGTTTTTTCTTTTGAGAAGAATTGTATTCAAGTTTTGTTAACAACTTATTTATTATTGATATTGTAGGGACTGAGTTTGAGCACTATTACTGTTGGATGAGTGGACTTAGACCCAAGAAGCCCAATATAATGAATTTGTAGAGAGTGGGAGAAAGAACTAGGCCTTAGTGAGGGACAACGGTCAATATGGCGTTCAAGATCGTCAAAAAGAGATTGAGAAAATTTATCCTCGGCCCAATCCGAGGAGCTTTTGTTCTAGCGATTAGGGAATCAGGGAGGGGGGGTTCCTCGGCCTTGCGATCCCCTTTACCAGAAGGATTCCTTACATTATATACCCCCTTCCAATTGATTCTAGCCATACATTTATTGACCATTCATGTCGCTACTTGAGTGTCTGTCCCATCAGCCGCCTTCCCAAACTCTCTGTGAGTTGCTGCAATCAAGGCAGCACTGTTCAGGGGTCTTTTCCTCATTAATGGGGCCAGAACGTTAGTTGTGGGCATTTAATGTGGAGGTGACAGTTCCTCCCTAAATTGCTCCTCCACCACGCCTCCATGGCTGAGACATTATACTTGCTTCTTCTCTTGGGATGCTCTGGGAGACTGCCCCTGATGGGGTAATGCCTCTCGCTTCTATGATCTCGGCTGGCCGAGGACAGGATAGTCCTTGGTGATGTCTCTTTGGGATTTGGACTTCTTACTTTCATCCTCGGCGTGGGCCTTTGGGCCTAGTGTAAAGTGGGCCTGGGCAGATTCTTAGGCTCCACAATAGCCCCTCAAAATCCTGTTGTCCGAATCCTCGGATAGAGAGGAGGGTTTTGGTGTCCTCAAGCCTATGTCATGGCTTGTCAAGTCTTATCCTCCATCAGTGCCAGAGCCTTTTCACTTGCCCAAGGCACGTTCCTAGTGTTTCGGTATGCGGAGTGCACCTTCATTGAATTTTGGCGGCTCTGTGCTCCCCACGTTCAATGGTACAATGGTAATCTAACGGTGGGGGTTTCTTCACCTTTATGGGCGGGAAACCCACACGGTCTACTCCAATTGGGGGTATAAATACCCATTTGAACCGATTCGCCTATTTACTTTTGCATTTAAGAGCTCTTGCGCACATACTCTGAACTGGGCCAGGTCACCAGCCAAACTTGCGTCTTCTTTCAGTATAAAGAGCATGTCCAAGGAGTTTTTCCTCATTTCTGTAAGTCTTTTTCTCTCTCTAGTTCAAATTTTCTCTTTACTCCTTTCTCTCTTCCGTCTTTCCTTGAGTCCCTTAGCTGTTTCTAGGAATGGGTAGGTTTAAAAGATTAGTTGAGTCTGAAGAGGCGATGGAGAAATTCATCGCCGATTATAGGATACCCAGTAACGTGGGTTTGAGGTATTGTGAGGAAGGGGACTAGCATATCAAGAGGAAGGAGGGCGAAGTAGTGATTCCCATAATCGCCTTCATTGAAGGTGGTATGAGAATCCCTATGGGGCCGGTGATGAGGGGCTACCTTACACACTTTAGATTAACTCCTACCCAGTGCGCCACCAACGTGTTTAGAATTCTAGGTTGTGTGGATGCTTTAAATGAGAAGATGGGGTTAAGGTTGACTCATCATGACGTAAACTGGTGCTACAACCTCCAGCACCTAAATGGCAAGTCCTATTACATGAAGACGAGGGATGATAGGGTTCGGCTTATCCAGTGCCTCCCTGAGTCCAGCAAGGGGTTAAATAAGGACTTTCTCATAGTATCCAGGGAGTGGCATGACGGCCTTCATTGCCCTACACAGGAGGGGGCGCCAGGTGGGGTATTTAGAGTAGGAGGGGGCTTGATCCTTTTGTGCCATTGCAGTTTGCATTGTTTGGTCGCTAACACAGACACACTTTCTTTTTTGCAGATCCACACACCTACGGACAGCACTTCCATTTGGTCAACAAGGAAGACTTGGAGACTGTACTTAGGGCAGAGATCTTTGTGAACGAGGCGGACAACTAGGTTAGAGCGGCCCACAAGATCCTTGGCTACGATCCTATTCAGAAATCGTTCTTGGCGCCAAAGTACATGATCCAGGCCAAAGATCCTCGGCTTCATAAGATTACCGTTACCGAGCACGGCTTCTCGTTCCCTGAAGGATCTCCTGTCCCACAGGGCGTCCCGTTGGCAGCCCCTTCTTCATCCCACCAAGCTGAGGAGGCTGAGAGAGGGGGGCTAGGAAGAAAAGAAGAAGCCGCTGATCCCAGTCCATCCGAGGATGACTTTGGCGTGTTCGACCAAGTTAGCTCATCCGAGGACCCTACTGGAGATCTCGGCGACCCAAACTACTCAGAGGTAGACCTCTCTTTGGCAGACGCCCCTCTCAGAGGAGACATGGGAATTTAGAGGAGGCAGCAGACGAGCCTACTGGACTTAATAGAGTCCCAACCTGGGAAGGAGGTGCAAGGAAGATCTGCTTAGAAGAAGCCTCCTTCCCCTTCAAAGGGCAGGCTTCCCCCAACCCCAACCAAACCTCCCTAAGCTTCTTCCAGGTCAACCCTACCGCTGAGGTCCGAGCCTTCCGACCTTAAGTGAAAAAGGGATTTGAAAGGAAAGGGGGTGATGGAGGAGGAAAGGTCTCGCCCCGCGTTGGAAGAGGAGGCCCAATTGGGGGCCAAATAGCCAAGGGTTGGGTCCTGGACATCCGAGGGGACGATCAAGCTTCAATCCGAGCCACAGGCCTGGCTCCCAGCTCCGATGCTTGAGGGGGCCCCTCTGATGGAAACTGCCTCCATTAGGGACTCCCAGGTAGGCATTGGCAGCCGCGTGGCTGATGCCCTGGAGAGGGCCCTACTGCTGCCAGCAGACATGACCGAGCTGCGGTTATTCAGGAGGCAGGAGGTCTTCCTCAGCTTGAAGAGGTATTTGGGCATGGTAAGGTCTCCAACTTAGCCTAGTTAGTTAACCCTCACCTTTTGACCTCTCCTTCCTATTTATGTCACATTTCATTTTCGACTTCAAGCTGTTCAGGCCACATTCAGAATCGAGGAGATGGCCAATAGCAGCAGTATGCAGTTAGATGATGAAAGGAAGCTACGCATTGTTGCTGTTGAAGCCTTCAACATTGCCGATCATTCTGTCTAAGACTTGAAAAGCAAGCTGCAAGAAGAAGAGAGGGCCAGGAAGAGCGCGGTCTTGGCTTTGGCAAGTGCTCAAAAGTAAACTGAGGACCAGAGGCTGCTTCTTCACAAGGCTGAGGAGCAGTTGGCTACTGCCAAAGGACAGAATGAGTCCTTCAAGAAAAAGCTGGAGGACGCCAAGAAAGCCAAGGACGAGGTAGTGAAAGCTCGGGCCAAGGCAGAGATGGCCAGGAAGTTGGCAGAGGAGGCCAAACAGCAGGTCGAGTAGGATGCCTATGAGATGGGAATAGCAGAGGCTAAGACCAACCTCAAGGCTTAGGTCCCCGGGATATGCAGGCTCTACTGCTCCCAAGTTTGGGTTGAAGCCCTTAACCAAGCTGGGGTTGAGGTTTCTTCTGAGCTTAGGAGGGCTGAGAGTGTGTATTACCCTCCTGCCATTCGAAAGGTTGCTCCTCCTAGCTCCGAAGCGGGTACTGCCTTAGAAGCGGCAGATATAGGTCAAGGTAGTGCTACTAACGATCCTACTCCTGTTGATGAACCTGCCAAGGAGGCCGAGCATTCAGGGTCGTTAGAGAAAGATAGAACCAGCGACCAGGAAGCACCCCAGGACATGACGAAGCCTCCAGCTGACTCCCAAGCTCCTTCCACCGGGAATGAGGCCCCCGAGGTTGCCCCTTCAAGCTAGGTTCCCAAAGCCTCAGATACAGCTTCCCAGCAGACTTCCAAGGACGAGACGACCATTAAGTCAAAGAAATAGGCAGTCCTCGCTTCCTTGTGCTATTGTAATGGCTTTTTCTTTTTTTACTTTTTTCGCTTTTGAGCTACTGTAATGAAACAATCTTTTGTAACGAAACGGCTGTATTTCTTTGAATGATTTTTGCCCTTTATTTATTCCGCTTTTGGGCTTTTTCCAACATTTGATTAATCCTGGTGGTACGCTAGCGATACTTGAGCAACCGAGAACCTTGAGACCAAAAATGTAAATTCTAATTCGGACTTTAACCGGAAACTGAACAATCCCAACTATGTAAGTTGTCCTTAATCCTTGGAATGCTTTAAGTGATGCTCATGGGATTATGCTGGCTCACACCTTTGTTGAGAGTAGTTAATTTCCCCATAAGTTTGAGTCCGGGGACCATGCAAGGTCTTGGTTCAGTCTAGTACTCAGGTTTTTCTTTTGTAAGTAACTAGCTTCCCCATAGGCTTGAGTTTGAGGACCATACAAGGTCTTGGTTCAGTCTAGCCCCCAGGTATTTCTTCTGTAAGTAACTAGTTTCCTCATAGGCTTGAGTCCGAGGACCATGCAAGACCTTGGTTCAGTCTAGCCCCCAAGTGTTTCTTCTATAAGTAACTAGTTTCTCCATAGGTTTGAGTCTGAGGACCATGTAAGACCTTGGTTCAGTCTAGCCCCCAGGTATTTCTTCTGTAAGTAACTAGTTTCCCCATAGGTTTGAGTCCGAGGACTATGCAAGACCTTGGTTCAGTCTAGCCCCCAGATATATCTTTTGTAAGTAACTAGTTTCTACATAGATTTAAGTCCGAGGACCATGCAAGACCTCGGTTCAGTCTAGCCCCCAGGTATTTCTTCTGTAAGTAACTAGTTTCCCCATAGGGTTTCTTCTGTAAATAACTAGTTTTCCCATAGGCTTGAGTCCAAAGACCATCCAAGACCTTGGTTCAGTCTAGCCCCCAAGTGTTTCTTCTGTAAGTAACTAGTTTCCCCATAGGTTTGAGTTTGAGGACCATGCAAGACCTTGGTTCAGTCTAGTACTTCATCATCACGGCTTGGAGTGCAGGAACTTGTCTTCGTCTTTGGGGAAGTTTGCTTCTAGAGGGATAGCGGCCTTGGTCTTGCTTTACTGAGGAGAGGTTCCTCCTCGGACTGGGCCCTCTGCCCAACACTGACCTGGCCATGGGCGGTCTGGCGTTCCATTCCCACGCACGACAGTGGCCTTATTGCGTCAATTTCTTGCCGCTTCTGGTTACGAGGCGTCCTTTGGGTATTCGAGTTATGCACCTGACGTTTCAGTGCGCGAGGCACGCCCTCATTAATATCTTTGTGGGTTGACGCAAATCCAACAGCCGGTGTTTTCTTTGGAAGTTGGGCGGTGTTAATGTCGCTTGTAACTCCTCCTTTGAATTCCATGCGGATTAATTTCCTCTGGCCTTCGCCCCCTATATAAGGTGCCCTGGGGGAATCGTTCTCTCGCACTTCACAAATCCTTCAGTTACAAATCCTATATAACTTTGGGTTCTCCACCTTTTGGGCACTTCCAAGGGCCTTGCCAGGGTTGTGCTCCAGGCCTAAGGAAATGGGATGGCCCTGGGTAAGGGCAAGGAAGCCAAGCCCTTTCCAAAAACCAAGAACGCCGCCCCGATCCTGGACGACGCAATTGAGGTAAAGGAAGCAGAGGCCGAAGATGCTCCTACCTTTCAACCGAGCAAGAAAGAAGACCATCCTCCTTCAGCTAAGAGCTGAAGCGGGCGTGGATCGCATCAGGCTTTCGGTGTGACAAATTTTGGGTCTTACCTTGATGGCAGGACATCGATGGAGGTTTGTAGGATTACGGAGCAGTTGATGCGCAAGTGTTGCCGTCTCCAATGTTTAATTACCATGAAACCGGGAGAGAATCAAGGGGACATCTTAGGATGGGGGCACCAGGCGCTTTTGCTTCTTCTTCTTTCTCATCGCTAGTACCATCCATACCGGTTCGATTGCTGTTGGTAGCCTTAAAACAAGCCTACCTCAGCCTCTCTTTTTGCAGTTAGCTTTAGAACAAGCCTGCCTCAGCCTCTCTTTTTGTAGTTAGCTTTAGGACAAGCCTGCCTAAGCCATTTGGTATATGATGTACTTTTCCTTTATCTAATAAAAAAGTGTTTGCACTCTTTATTTACTTTACTTTTTGAATCTTTCTTTTCTCTGCGATAGTTGTTTCATGAGTGTGTATGTCGTTGTTTTTCCTATTTTCATTTCTCGCCGATGGGAGTTCCATCCCGCCATGATTGACCGTCGCACTCACCAATGCATAAGCTCTTTCCGCAGACGGCGCCAATTGTAGGGACTGGGTTTGAGCACTATCACCGTTGGATAAGTGGACTCAGACCCAAGAAGCCCAATACAATGAATTTGTAGAGAGTGGGAGAAAGAACTAGGCCTTAGTGAGGGACAACGGTCAATATGGCGTTCAAGATCGTCAAAAAGAGATTGAGAAAATTTATCCTCGGCCTAATCCGAGGAGCTTTTGTTCTAGTGATTAAGGAATCAGGGGGGGTTTCTCGGCCTTGGGATCCCCTTTACCAGAAGGATTCCTTACATTATATACCCCCTTCCAATTGATCCTAGCCTTACATTTGTTGACCATACAGGTCACTACTTGAGTGCCTGTCCCATCAGCCGCCTTCCCAAACTCTTTGTGTGTTGTTGCAATCAAGGCAGCACTGTTCAGGGGTCTTTTCCTCATTAATGCGACCAGAACGTTAGTTGTGGGCATTTAATGTGGAGGTGACAGTTCCTCCCTAAATTGCTCCTCCACCACGCCTCTATAGCTGACACATTGTACTTGCTTCTTCTCTTGAGATGCTCTGGGAGACTGCCCCTCATGGGGTGATGCCTCTCCCTTCTATGATCTCGGCGATATCTCTTGGGGATTTGGACTTCTTACTTTCATCCTCGGACGTTCCTACATCCTCGGCGTGGGCCTTTGGGCTTAGTGTAAAGTGGGCTTGGGCCGTCAGATTCTTAGGCCCCATAGATATTATGTCTAATGCTCCTAATTTTTTTTTTGTTATAATTGATTTTAGGTAGGAGCTAAGTTTAGATGTGAAATAGAAAAAGAATAGCTAAGCTTTGTCACTTTTCAAAAAAAAAAAAAAAAAATGTGACATGATTTATTTAAAATTGTTACAAAATATAAATATTGTACTACTATAGGGCCAAAATTATGGGACCTTATTCTATACGACTGCCTTAGGCAGATTGGCTCAATTTTGAATTAACAAATGGTAGAGTAGCTCCTGTGGGATTAAAATGATTTTTTTTTTTTTTGAGAAAAAAGATTTAAGGCTTAAGAAGGACAATTTTAAGTCAAATATTCTCTTATATTTTGATATCAATTTAATATTGTTTATATAAATTTCTATATTATAAGTTTTTACTTCAAATTCGTTACTTTTTTTTTTAAGATGTAAAATTACTAATTAAATTTTTGTATTCAAGTTTTTTCTTTTGAGAAGAATTGCATTCAAGTTTTGCTAACAACTTATTTATTATTGATATTATGTCTAATGCTCCTAATTTTTTTTTTGTTATAATTGATTTTAGGTAGGAGCTAAGTTTAGATGTGAAATAGAAAAAGAGTAGCTAAGCTTTGTCACTTTTCAAAAAAAAAAAAAATTATGTGACATGATTTATTTAAAATTGTTACAAAATATAAATATTGTACTACTATAGGGCCAAAATTATGGGACCTTATTCTACACGGCTGCCTTCGGCAAATTGGCTCAATTATGAATTAACAAATGGTAGAGTAGGTCCTGTGGGATTAAAATGATTTTTTTTTTTTTGGGGGGGGGGGGGGGTGTGGCGGGTGTGGTAAGAGGGGAGTATAATAATTTCTACATTCAGAAAAAGAGGATGGTCAAATGTTATGCTTCCAAGTTGCAGCAAATAAGGATTGATCTATATTTAATTACTAACCATTCTCTTTCAATTTCTCTCACACTCCTAACCAAAATTGTAAATGACTGATTTCATAGTAGATTCTCACCTGGAGTGTTTAAAGTTCCATTGAGTCTATTATCAGATAATGATATAGCCTTGAGAGAAGATAACGCTTTGATATATGGAGTAATGCTTCCGGTGAAATTATTTCCACTCAAATCTAAAATCTCCAAACTGCTGAAATTTGTCATATCTACCAGGAGAATTGACGACAGTAATGTCAGGAGAAAGTATTTAAAATGGCTTCCATTAAGGAGATTAATTGAGGGAAATCAATAAAAATAGATGTTGGAATGTTTACCCTTGAATGGTAGGTTTCCATTAAGGTGACAAGATTGCAAGATAAGGACCTCCAAGTTGCTTAGATAAACCAGTTCTACATCACCGGTGAAGAGATGTTCAAAATTTCATATATAAGCTTGAAACCAATAGTACAGAAGAAAGATCTAGTAGAACTAAACACTTTTATATTGGAATGTACAAAAATTTCGGTTAAAATGCTCATTGAATATTGAGGGCATGCTACTACTATCATTTGTATATATCAAAAGGATTAGTTATTGCACTGAAGCATTTTGTGCCTTTTAACACAAAGAGAGTAAATTTTGATAAAGGTAAATATTGGTTATAAGATTTCAGTTTTGAGTAAACTTTTTCATGGTATTCTTGCGAAGAAATTCAGATATACAAGTACCTTTGCTAGAAAGAGGCCACATATTATTGAAACTTAGATCCAGAGATTTAAGAACTGGGAGGGCACCTAAGAATCTTAAAATTTCCTTGTCAAAGTTGTTATCTATTAAATTTATTGTATTAGCTTGCTCATATTTGATAAGCAATTGGATTTTGAAAAAAAAAAAAAAAATCCATTGTTAAAATTTATCAACAAAATGCGGAAAGTCATTCTAAAAAAAAAAATTATCAAGCATCAAATATGTTTCTAAAAAAGATATATATGTTTTTGGATAGGTGTGAAGTTTTATGATTGTAAGCCATAGGTATGCACTTTTATCATATAATTATGAATTGTTGGCAATTGTATCTGCCTTTCTTATTTATGAAGCCAAGAGAAAGACCCATTAAGGCCCCGTTTGGGGGCAGCGTTGGGCGTTTGCGTTTACGTTTTTTCCTTTTTTTTTTTTTTTTTTTTTTTTTCCACACTCGTTTCCAGCTTTCAGAGGCCACTTTTTCACTGTAGCAACACTGTTGCGGTTACTGTTCATTGAACAGTAGCCGCAACATTTGACTTTTTCACAAAATTTTACTGTTTACGGACCCACAATTTTCACTTTTCAGCAACTTTTTCATTAAAAATGGGTCCCACGGTACTATTCACACATTTAAAAATTATTTTGCTACAGTGTTTTCAGTTTTCAGTTTTCAGTTTTCAGTTTTCAGCTGTATCCAAACAGACCCTAAATCTACGTCAAAGCCCAACGTTAGAGGTGCTATTGTGAGATCTAAAAGGTACTGTGCCTTCTTTTTTCAAAGTCACTATGTTGCAAGATTAGGACCTCCAAGTTGCTTAGATAAATCAATTCTACATCACCAGTGAAGAGATATTCATATATCAGATCAATTAAAACCAAAAGTATAAAAGAAATATATAGTAGAACTAAATATATTTATATTGGAATGGACAAAAATTTCGGTTAAAATCCTCATTGAATATTGAAGGCATATTTTTACTATCATTTGCATATATCAAAAGCATTAGTTATTGCACTGAAGCTTTTTGTGTTTTTTAACATGAAATGAGTAAATGTTGATAAAGGTAAATATTTTTTACAAGATTTCAGTTACATCTAAACTTTTTATTGGTATTCTTGATGAAGAAAATTCAGATATGCTAATACCTTTTCTAGAAAGAGGCATCATGTTATTATCACTTAGATCTAGATATTTAAGAACTGGGTGGGCACCTAAGGGTCTTAAAATTTTCTCATCAAAGTTGTTCTCCCTTAAATTTAAGTGCGTTAGCTTGCTCGGTTTAGACAAACAAATAGATTTTGAAAAAAAAAAAAAATCCATTGTTAAATTTATCAACAAAATGCAGAAAGTCATTCTCAAAAAAAAAAAGAAAAAAAAAAGAAAAAAAAGTGTCATATCATGTTATGCATTAGCACAAATGCACAATAATTGTAAAATATGCACGTACCTTTGCTCGAAAGAAGCCACATATTATTGGAACTTAAATTCAGAGATTTAAGAACTGGGAGGGCACTTAAGCATCTGAAAATTTTATTGTCAAAGTTGTTCCCACTTAAATCTAAGCGTGTTAGCTTTCTCAGTTTAGACAAACAATTAAATTCTGAAAAAAAAAAAAAAAAAAAACAAAAACAAAACAAAAAGGAAAAAATGTCACGTCATGTTATGCGTTAGCACAATAATTGTAAAACAAGAAAAAAAAATGCATTGATTAATTGAGCTATAAAGAATCAAATATGTTTTATGGAACAATCATTACCACACACCCCTATCTATCCTTTTTGTTTTTTGGATTGGTGCGAAGTTTTATGATTGTGCTCTTATCATATAAATATAGATGTTGGCAATTCTATCTCCCTTTCTAATTTATGAAGCCAGAGACAAAGTCTATGTCAAAAGCCCAAACGTTATAGGTGTTGCCATGTTGGTAGTAGCTGTTAAAGAAAAGATAAAGCACCGGTAATAGTAGCAATTATCAAATTAGTGAGAAAGCATGAGCAAGGGAAAATATTAAAATAAGTAACAATTTACAATATAATTTTACAAACATTTATTTGTAAGAAAATACAAGTAATGAACGATATAAAATACAATTTATTTATTAACATTTTGTATCGATTGGAAGTCATTGTCTTCATTTCGTGTTCTTGAGAACTGGTTTGCTGATCATAACACACAAGTAAAAGCAATAAATTAAATACTATGTGTAAAGCAATTATTCAATAACCAAAGGAAAACTAAAATAATTATTTGCGTTACACGTTCAAACAGTTAGGCCATTTTGACTTTTAAAAAAACAAAAAAAGAGTAAAGTCATTTTGTGGTGTGTACCATATTGTAAGTTTTTTAAAAATTCTTTTCCCTCTACCCTTGTGTGTTTATCTATCAAAAAAAATATTAACTAGGTAAGTTCCCACATTGAAAGCCTTGTACTACCCTTTTAAGAGTTTAGGCTTTCTGAGTGTGTGTTGTATTATAAGTTTTTCAAAAATCTCATTCCCCACCACGCATTCTTGGTGCGGTGGTCACTCTACAAATATAAATACTTATGGGGTGTGAGGGGTAAGGGTCAGAGTTCAAGTCTCTAGGAGGGAGCTTCACATACATATACACTTAGATTAGACTAGAGTATAAATTTTATCTTGTATTAAAATGGAAAAAAAAAAAAAAAAATCTCACTCCCCTCTTCCCCTTTGTAAGATTCTCAATATCACTTCATTTTTTTTTTCTTTTTTTGGGGGGGGGGGGGGGGATCACTTCAAAAGCTACAATGTGAAATTCAAATTAGATTATCAATTGTATTTTAAAAGAATATATGTTGACAACTTACTGTTCAAAATTACTTTTATATATAAGCATATGAATTAAACTCTAAGGATTCGTTTGGTATACTGTAATAAACCATGTAATGTAATAGCTAATACATAAGAATAACTATTTAGTTGTTTGGTTGAGTTTCTAATACAATGAATATATATTCCTTATAAATAGCTATTCTTTAAAATGAAGAATAACTTTTCTTTATTAAGATGACTGTAATGACTATTCCTTAACCTCTTTAATAACTAAAAATATTAAAATTCCAAAATACCCAAAAATATTAATGCTTTATTATTCCTTGTTACTAGGTACACTCCCTTTCTCCTCTCTGTGTGTCTCTCTCTCATGAATATTTATTTTTTCCTTTGCTTCAAGATAAAATTTATGATTGTTTTTTGTAGTTCTGCTGACAAAAGCTAATGGATGAGTTTGAATTTCTTTCAATTCACCTTTTAAAACGAAATAATAATAATAATAATAATAATAATAATAATAATAATAATAATAATAATAATAATAATAATAATACAAGAAGAATTGCAATGAACAATTCCCAGCAACGCATTCTCTATCATGGTTTTCAAACTCGAACCGTTCAAAGAACTAGTAAGGGGAAATGTTCAATGTTTTTAAGGTTGGACCGAGGTTCAACCAAAGTCAAACTGTGATGATGTCATAATTAATTTAGAAATTAATTAAAATAAAATAAAGGTATTAAATTTGTAAATATTAGCAAAATTGACTAAAATATCTAAAAAAATGAACCAAACTTTCAATTAAATTTTCATGATATTATAAGTTTAACATAAAATAGTACATTATAAGGTTAATAGAATATAATATAACATAAATAAGCTTGAATAAATATTGTATAATAATCCTTCAAGTATAAATTATTTATTAAATATAAATTCATATATAATAAATTCCTATGCAAAGGTATTATTCTTAAATCACAAGTTAATTTAGCAGTGAAAATAAATTTAGTAATATTTAATACATTGAGATCGAGGTGATATGGAAGTTTGGAAATTATAAATCATGTCAATCTAATCTAAATTAATAATACTTGGCATTAGCCCCCAAGGAGCTTGCCTGGTCTGTTGGTCAAGGTGTCAGCCATAGTGCTTAAAAGTGGGGGGCCGTCTCAGTTTCAACTCCTAGCAACGCCTTTATCAAATTTTTTCCAAATTAAATACAATCAATGCCCTATCCATCTTCTTTTTTTTTTTTGGATAGGTGTGAAGTTTTATGATTTTAAGCCATAGGAATGGCAATTGTATTTGCCTTTCTTGCTTGTTTATGAAGCCAGAGACCAAGCCTAAGTCAGAGCCCAAATGTTATAGGTGTTGGTAGTAGCTGTTAAGGAAAAGATAAAGCACCGGTAATTGTAGCAATTAGTGATAAAGCATGAGTAAGGGACAATATTAAAACAAGTAACATTTTACAATCTAATTTTACGAACAGTTATTTGTAAGAAAAACAAGTAATGAACTATATAAAATACAATTTATTTATTTACTTTTTGTAACGATTGGCAATTATTCCCATCATTTCGTGTTCTTGAGAACTGGTTTGGTGATCATAACACACAAGTAAAAAGCAATAAAATACTATGTGTAAAGAAATTATTCAATAACCAAAGGAAAACTAAAATAATTATTTGCGTTGTTACACATTCAAAGAGTTGGGCCCTTTGACTTTAAAAAGAAAAACAAACAAAAGAGTTAGGCCATTTTGACTTAAAAGAAGAAGAAGAAAAGTTAGGCCATTTTGCGGTGTATACTGTAATGTAAGTTTTTCAAAAGTTCTTTTTGCTCTACCCTTGCGTTTATCTATCAAAAAATATTAACTTGGTGAGTTCCCACGTTGAAAGTTTTGTGTTACATGTTTAAGAGTTGAGCCTTTTTGAGTGTGCACTGTATTATAAGTTTTTCAAAAATCTCATTCCCCTCTACCCTTCTATAAGATTCCCAATTTCACTTTTTTTTTTTTGGGTCATTTCAAAAACTACAACGTGAAATTCGAACTAGATTATATATTTTATATTAAAAGAATATATTTTGACAACTTTATTCAAACTACTTTTATATATGAGAAATGATATGTCTACAACAATTTTACAACATTTTTACAACAAATCCTAAGTGGTAGGTTGTTACTGGTTGTTATTGTTGGGGCAAAAAAGTAATCTTAGTGTTAGTTTCAAATTTGACCCAATAATAACTGAACACATGTGATTTGTTGTAAAAATGTTGTAAAATTGTTGTAGACGTAGCACCTCTCTTTATATATAAGCATATGAATCAAACTCTAAGCTGTTCTCTGTTATTACAACGTAGGTACTTCAAAAATATAACTAAAAGATTTGAATTTGAGAATGGACGAGTTTGGTACACCAGTAGTTTCTCCACCCTATATACACTAGGTCTAAAATATTGATATTCCTTTTATTTTTTATTTTTATTTTTTATTTTTTTTAAATATGGAAAGTAGATACTAATATTCACATGTTACATATAACTAGCTTTTGAGATCTATTCTATATCAACCATTCACTTTCTCTTGTTTTTACACTCATATTCAATTTTAGAAGATTAACAAGTAAAACTAATAAATTGTCAAAGTTCGATTTCATAGTAGATTCTTACCTTGAATGGGGTAAAGTTCCATTAAGTCCAACAAAACATAATGATATAGCCTTGAGAAAAGATAATGCTCCGATATATGGAGAAATACTTCCAGAGAAATAATTTAAACTCAAATCTAAAATCTCTAAACTGCTGAAGTTTGCCATATCCACAAGAAGAATTGATGATAGATAGTGTCAAGAGAAAATATTTAAAATATTGGCTTATACTAAAAGAACTTCTTGTCACAAGAAAATTATTCTTGTAGTTAAAATAGATGATAGGAATGTTTACCCTTAAATAGCAAGCTTCCATTAAGACGATTTCTACTCAAGTTGAGGACCTCCAAGTTGCTTAGATTGACTGGTTCTACATCACCGGTGAAGAGATATCCATTTGTCAGATTGAAACTAACAGTATGGAGGGAAGATGTAGTAGAATAACACATTTCATATTTTAATGGACAAAAAAATTGGGCTAAAATGCACAGTAAATATTGAAGGCATACTGCGGCAATCATTTGCATGTATCAAGCATTTTGTTTTGCACAGAAGCATTTTGTGCTTTTTAAATGAAGAAAGTAAATGTCGATAAAGGTAGAGTTGGCTAGTAAATTTCTGTTTTGTCTAAACTTCTTCATGGTATTCATGGGGAAGAAAATTTAAATATGCACTTACCGTTGCTAAAAAGAGGCCCTTCCATGATATTGAAACTTAGGTCCAAATATTTAAGAACTGGGAGGGCACCTAAGAATCTTAAATTTTCCTTGCTAAATTCATTCCAACTTAAATTTAAGAATATATGTTGATAACTTAATATTCAAAATTACTTTTATATATAAGCATATGAATCAAACTTTAAGCTGTTTTCTGTTATTACAACAATATAACTAAAAAATTTGAGTTTGAGAAGGGATGAATTTGGTAAACCAATAGTTTCTCCACCTTATTCACCATGTCTAAAATGTGGGTATTTTTTTTTTTTTTTTTAAATGTGGAAAGTAGATACTAATATTCACATGTTACACACACACATATATATATAACTAGCTTTTGAACAGTGCTTGGCATGGTTTTTATTTTATTTATTTAAATGAAATGCTATAATATAACAAAGTAGTATAATAGGGTATTTTTTTCATAAGAATATTTCATTTTAGATGTATTGAACTATTAATTTTTAAAATAATTCATTTATCGTATCCTTTTGTAAAACCAACCAAAAGAAAAGTGTTTTTATTTTTATTTTTTTAAACTAAAATAAAAGATTTCATGTTGTTTTCTTTTTGTAACTAATGAAAACGTTGTGTTCTCTACATATAGTAACGAATAAAAAAAATCATTCCTTTTTGTTCAAGATTTTGATATTATGAAAAAAATTTGTGCTCTATATATTATAACAAATAAAAATGAAATTAATTTCCTTTTTGTTCAAAAATTTATGATCTTTTAGAATTATAAACAAATATGCTATAGATAAAATATAGTGAGATTTTTCCAACCATGATAGTTAAAGAAGGTAAAAGAAAAGTAGATTTTTGATGTTATATTTACTCCCAAACCGCTGCATTTGGAATCATTCTCACTAATTCATATCCCCCAAATCTTCAATTAAAAGCTTTGGATCTATTTTTGAATTTCAAGGCTAATTTGTCAAAATCTTTAATTAAATATTTAAGCAAAGCAATGCATATGCAATACATATGATTTTGTTAATTGATTTTGTTTTGGCATTTAGTTAAAATCTTCAATCAAAGAATTTTGATTTGGTATTTAGTTGATTATTAAATTGTTGACGAAATGGTCTTTGCAATTAGTAATTCTCTTGTGCACACCCAGTATCAAAACAAAGCAATACAAATGGAAGAAAGCAATTACAATAAATATTAAATATTAAATCAAGATTTTGGTGCAAGTATGATCTCTTGGACTGCAAAAAAGCACCTCTTATGAATGTTACATACAATCATGATCTAAATTATCTATAAAAAAAATAATAAAAAAAAGAAAAAGAAAAAAAGATGACAAATGTACTCAATTTACATGATCAAAAACAAAAAGGAATGCAATAGGTTTAGGACAAAAGGTTCCTGCTTAACCATCATTGCTCAATTTAGTACTAATGAAGGCACAGAACATTTTGTGTAAGTATAGGCTTAATCGTCTTGGAACTGTATTGTCAAACAAATGAAGATTTAGCATTAACACCAGAAACATGGTATAACAACCTGGAAAACAATACTAAGCAAATAGGATGGAGCCAAAAATAGCTGACACAATAAAGATTCACTAATTACGGTCCAACAAAAATGATATCCAGCCCTAATTTTTGAAATTGTTTTTTATTAGAAAATTTTATTTCATCAATATTAAATATAATGTGCGACTACGCTCTGTTATATCCTTAGTAACAGAGCCAACTGCCATCAACTTTTTTTTTTTCTTTACTTCGTAGTTGTACGTGTATTATTATTATTATTATTATTATTTATTAATTAACAATGCTTGGCGCAAACTGGGTTTGATGAAATCAGATATAAATAATAAGAGAATTCGCAAGGACTGTTGCACCATTTTATTTCGTTTTAACAAACGTTGAGAGAGGGTAATTAAGAAGCAAGATGGAACCATTTTATGTGTCTCTTAATCAATGCATACGGCAAATTGGAAATGACTTGTTATATTTTGGATTGATGTAAACATATGATGTTATATGGAAAACAATGATTTGTTCATAAATATTTGACACATCATAATGAGGCTCCTTAAATACTTCTAAATAAATTACCATTATATATGTATTTGACATATGTAAAGTTTATTGTCTAAATATTTGTATTTAAAGTTTAGAGTAAATGAGATTTCAAAAAAAAAAAGTTTAGAATAGAGAGAAATTATATCTAATCTAATGATTAAAATGACTTGTCCTCTAAAATAAATTTAATTAATCAAATTGAGAGCAAATGACCAACTATAATATTTTAAATTTGATTTGGGATATTTAATCGAATCGAATTACCTTGATCCCAAGCCTTTCCTATTAAGCGTAAAGTTCTTTTGTGTTTGTGTGTGTGTTTTGGGAGTGGGGTGTATGATAGTAGAAGCAAAGGCTCACATACCTTCATTTCCTAACCAACCAGAAATTCCGTTGTTAGATAAATCAAGAATTCTTAGCTCCTTGAAAGGATGCAACAAGGACACGTTTAGGAACCAAGTCCCCTTCCAATAAATAGAAGTTTGCTCTTCGTTTATATTGGAGAGCGTGAGATTGATCACATGACCAGTGGTGGTGCTACAGTTGACCCGCTCCCAACTACAACATTCACCCTTTGTCTCATAAACCCATGTTGGAAGAAGGGGCTCGGTATAATTAATGTGGGATTTTAAAAAGGCTTTCAATTCTAGAAGACCCGTCCTCTCTTCCTCAATACAAGCTCTGTGCTCATGAATTTGAACAAAGAGTAATAAAGCCCATAGCAAAGACTTCACCAAAGGCCACCCCATTGAGAAATTTTGTGAAACACCTTCTCTCATTTCTAGCTAAACCAGCTTGTGTGTAAGTACCTAAGACAAGAAAGTTATAAGTCCATGGGCCTTTATATAGAGGAAGTTAGAAGGTTTTCATATTTAAATCCATAATTTATAAGATAAACTTTTGTTTAAGTCTTTGGGCATGAGGATCTCATGACATGTAATTGGCTTATATCCTTTTTATTCTACAAAAATATCCAATTTTTCCAATGGGTTGGTTAAAAAATATTATTATTTGTGGAATACTTCGTTAATGTCACACATCTTGATTTAGTCTAGTTTGAAAGATTGGCTTGTAGATCAATCACAACTTGCAATGTCTATCTAATCTTTCTTCCTTAAAATTGACTAGTTTTCAATTGCTAATGGAATCTGTTATGAGTGTTTAACAGCGTAGTATATGTTATAAAAAATAAAAACAAAAACAAAGATAGTGGCATGGTTTTAGGAATCTTTTATTAATTTGAGATAAGTATGAAATTTTTTTTCTTTCTGATCATATGTTTTACAGAATCTTGTACTGGGGATTTTTTTTTTTTTTTTTTTTTTTTTGGTTTTGCCTGCACGTATTTTTTTTGCTAATTACCAGATTGGTGAGACCAAGGACTAATGGGTTAGTTTTTTTTTTTTTTTTTTTTGGTTTGAGAAAGTTTCAACCTCTGGCGTCTGCTCTTAATGATAGCTTTTTATTATCAGACCAAGACCCCAATCACAAATAAAATAAAATATCACCATCTTAAAAGAATAGTGCTAGTTTTCTTAAAATAATGATAATAATAATGTTAGGAACACCTAATTATATATTTAAATTCACAACATATTTAAGTGTTATTTTGTAATTGGTGTACTTTTTTTTCCAGCAACTACTGTAATCATCACAAATTGACATGTAAATATGTTATAAAATTGGGCGTGAGTCTGTCTATGTGGGCAGACTGAAATAAAAAAATTCGGGCAAACTGAAATAAAAAAATTCTCATGAACGACTTTTATTATTTTTTTTTTTAATATCAATTTTTGCTAATGAACCACTTTGAAAATTAATTTCATTGCCAATTCACTAGAAAAGAAACCATCCCCGTAACTATTAGTGCCATTAAAATGGTCTGTTTTTATTAATGAAATGTTGCTATCGAGCCCTCTCTCTCACCCTCCCTCCGTTTGTAGTATGATGGGGCCAACTGGTTGGAAAAAAACAGTAGAAAAATGATGTTGCTTTGACATTTGTTTCCTATCAATTTTTTCTTGAAATTATTTGTTGCATCTGATTCACAATTAATATATTTGGATCAGGAACTGGTGGAGCTAGAATTTTTATTTAGGGCAGTAAAAATTAAGATTATAAGACAAAGTATAAAAGAATAAATAACTTAAAAATAAGAGCTTAATCTAAATATATAAAGTTTAAACATCTAATATGATTCCTTTAAAATAAATTAAGAAAATAAAACATAGTTAAAAGTATAGTATTATACCTACAAAGTTGTATACACAAAATCTCACTACCTTCGTTTCTTTTAAAAATATATTTAAAATGCAACATTCTTTCTTTATTCTTCTAAGTACTTAAATTTTGGATGTATAGTAAAAATCAAGAATTTAAAGCTATAAAATATTCAAAAAATGGGAAGAAAAAAAAAAAAAAAAAAAGGAGAAACTTTGAGGTTTTCTATCGTATAGTACTTAAGTAATTTTTTTTAAATGATTTTGTGGTAAAATATTGGTCCCATTAATTTAAGTCTTTTAAGTTTTTTTCTCCTACTCTTTAAAATTTGTTTTTCTTTTAAATAAAGGCCTTGAAGTTGAGTGCCGTGGGAAGTTAATAAAGAAAAAAAATTGATAAGCCAAACAGAAAGTGCCGTGAGTTCACAACTAATGAAAAGATTGAGATTAGGGAGAAATTATTGCATCTCACAGGTCAAGGGTATTATATAGAAAAAGTTTAGAGAAAATAATGAAAACTTCCTTGAGGATTAGTAAACTTGCACTTTGATCCTCTTATTTCTAAAATTTTTAGTAGTCTTGATCAAAATTAATTGTCACCTAAATGGTGTCAACAAAAGTAAAAAAAAAATTCAAAATATGCATTAATAAAAATGGTTCAAGTCTCTTTCAGTCTCAAGTTTATTCTCCTCTAGTTCACATTCTCCTACTGCGGTACTGCCATGTGATTGCTTGTTAGTCAGTCTCCCACTGGATCAATTTAGTGGTATTAGTATATGCGAATTTAGGATCGATCGCCCAGTGTAGTGAATAATATCATTTTCAAGACCGGCTTGCGTGACAGTTGACATGATGGCTTGTAATTGGCTTATATCTATTTCTTTCTACAAAAAGATCCAATTTTTCCAACGGGTTAGTGAAAAGAATTTATTATTAGCAGAATCATTCGTTAATGTCACGCGTCTTGCTTTAGTCTAGTTTGGAAGATTGGGTTGTAGAAGTCACAACTTACAATGTCCATCCTTTTTCCTTAAAATTGAGTTGTTTGCAGTTACTAATGAAATCCGTTATGTGTATTTGACAAATAGTACATGTGTTTCTCAAAAAAAAAAAAAAAAAAAAACAACGTAGAATATGTTATAAAAAAACAGAAAACAAAAATCGCAGCATGGTTTTAGGAAACTTTTATTTGAGATAAGTTGGAATGTTTTTTCTTTCTTTCTTTCTTTCTTTTTACGGAAACTTGTGCTAGAGAAAACAGTCTCTTATTACATGGTCTAAACCGAAGTACTGAAAAAGCATTTTTTGTTTTGTTTTGCCTTTGCGGGCAAAAATAACCAAATACTACGTTTTTACTTTTTGTTTTATAGTAGAAGAATGCTGAAATTAGGAGTGTACAGAAAATCCACCGACCCGCCAAATCCGACCCAATCCAACCCGACCTACTGGATTGAGTCGGTTTTTAGGGCTTAATGGGTTGGATTGGGTTACAAAAATTTTTTTAATAGTGGGTCGGGTTGGGTTTGGGTCATAAAATTATAAACCCGTCAAACCCAACCCGACCCACCCATATTTAATATATATTTAAAATATTTTATATATTTAATATTTTTTAAAAAAACTAGCTGTAGGGAACTTTTATATATATATATATATATATATATATTTAAATATATATTATATATATAAAATAATTTTTTTTTAAAAACTAGTTGTAGAGCGACTTCTTCTGTTCCTCCTATTAATAGTAATTATATATATATATATATATATATAATATTATATAATTAATAAAATTTTTAAAATAACCAGTTCTTCCTATCTTATATAAAAGTCAATTAATTCACACAAACTCTAGTAAATTACTATTGTTATTTAGTCACTAGTGTTGTTTGTCTTTAAAGAATTAAATCGATACTAATCTTTAGACTTTTTTAATATATTAATATTTATATTTTTTTTTACTCAATTTAATAATAATAATAAAAAGCGAAAAGTGGAAACAAAAAGTAAAACCAGCCTTTGAAAAGTCAGTTGTCCAGAGTTACACCAGTCTTTGAAAAGTCAGTTGTCCAGAGTTACACCAGTCTTTGAAAAGTCAGTTATCGAGACACTTGCTTGGAAGGTTCAGCAGTCTTCTACAACGAAACAAAAAGTAAAAAAAAAAAAAAAAGGGTACTCGAGTACTAAACAAGCCCTTAGGATAATGGGCCTGATTTTCTTTTTTAAATCAAAAGAATAATGCTAAGGATTACTTACAAAATTGAGAGGAGTTTGAATTTTGTATTTTTTGATACATGTGTGAATAAAAAAATGTATGAAAATATATATAAATTTATTTAAAAATTAAAAACATGTATTTAAGAAATTTTACCAAACGAGTCTTTAGTTTCTTTGCCAACTCAATGGAAAGTGGAAAAGAAACTCTCTCACCCTCCCTCCGTTTGTAGATATTGGGGCCAACTGATGAAAAAGCCCATAGAAAAATGATGCTACTTTGACATTTATTTTGATTAATTAAATAGTTTATAATTTTAGTATTTTTTATTATTATTAATGATGAGCAAAAGTTATTGAAAATAATTCGATAATCAGGAGAAGAGAGATTTAGAACTTAAGTATCTTCACTAGAAAGAATAAAATGTGTCAATTGAGATATAAAGGAAATTGAAAAGATAATACAACAATACATGCACACACCATAAATCATATGACAAAAAACATAAATTAATAAAACAAAAAAGTAAAGTTTGGATGGTGGGACGGAAAATATAAAGGGAGCCGTGATTGATAAGAAAGTGGAAAAGAAGTAAAAGAGGCGAAATTTCTGCGAATTCATATTATGTTTACCATCTAGAATTGTCTAAACACGTGGAAATGACCTTCACATGATAAATTAGGAAGAATATTTGAAACGTTGCAAGGGATCAATTGAAATGTTGCAAGGGACATAACCATACTAGTTTAGTGATTTATATGAAATCAGTTGACCTTATAGATCCGTATAGTACAAATCCATTAATTTTGATGATTATGACTGATGATGCCGAAAATATCAACAGTGAGTTGCACAATGCTCGTACTCTCGAAACAACACCTGCACAATGAAAAGAGAAGACCTCACAGAGTGCACCGGTGTGGTGCCGGCCAAATACCCTCCGAAGGTCAAATTAGAACTTTTTTCAACTCTAGAGTGCTAGAGAGGGTTAATCATGCGTACCTTGATTTGTGAGAGTATTGAGGCTTTTATAGTAGTTGAGGGTTGACTTTTTTCCTTGGAGTAGAAGTTTTTTCCTTATAGGAATCCTCATGAGCGCGGATCGCGGAATCCTTTCCTTATAAGACTCTAATACTAAGCATGGGATACAAGTAATTTCCTTAAATACCACGCGTGGTGGCCAGGTCAAAATTTTACTCCTAACCGTCGGCATCAGGGCCGTCGGCTTGCTTTACCCCAGTCAGCCATGTCGTCGTCAGTTCTTTGCAGCGCAGCCCAAGGGCTCCGAATCCCTATCCGTCAGCCTTGGATTCCTCTGCTTTTCCAGTTGTCCGAGGCCGTCAGCTTAGACCGTAGGGCAAAAAGCTAACGGGTTGACCATAATTTATTTATACGTATCAGTCGCCCCCTACTCCATATCTCCGTCAGTTTAAGCTGACGGGCTATGGAGTTATCTTCTATTGCTGACCTTCATTTTAGCTAGGAGAGGGAAAATAATTCGGTTGGAATTAAATGCTTTGGACACGTGGCGAGTTGTGGTTGGCTCCGCTTCTGGACGAGGGTGTCGCTTCGTCTTCCGTGCGTTTCCCTTATATATATATATATGTGGGCCACCTCTCCCCATTTCTTCCTATTTGCTTTTACTGATTCCTGGAGAGTTAATCCGTCACCATACTCTGTCAGTACTGCCATCATTTCCATCGTCACTTCCTCAACCGTCACTTTTAAAAAACTTGTAAGTTTCTTTTCCTTGCACACTTCATTTCAATTAATTTCTTTAAAGTAAGGTCGTCATCCTAGGTGCTTAGTTTACACCTGTCACTTGTAGGTAGTCAGATGTCTAGTGACGCGTCGAGTGACCAGTCGTCGGTCCGCGAAGGAGCGGGTTACGACGAGGTATTCGGTTCAGGTAGTGAGTCTGGGAGTTTTTCCTGGTTGTCAGAGAGGGAGACGTCAGCCCATACTCCTGTTGAGGAGGTAGGAGGTCAGGGAAACGGCGGCCAGGGAGAAGAAGTAGGTGAGGAGAGTGAAGTTGGAGTAGAAGAGAGAAATAGTGACGAGGATGAGGGTGACGAGGAGTCTTGTGAGGGGACTTCTGGAAGTCCCGGAGGTAGTCGTGATTGATAGTGGGACAAAAATAATATAAAAGGAGACGTGATTGATAGGGAAGAGAGAAAGAAGAAAAGAAGTACAAGAGCTGAAATTTCAAAGAATCTAAATTGTGTTTACCATCTAGAATTGTTAAACCACGTGAAAATGAACAATACAAGACAAATTAGGGCGAATATTTGAACTAGTGCAAGGAACATAATCAGACTTGTTTGGTGATTGATATGGAATCCTTTGACCTTACCAATCGATACGATACAAATCCATTAATTTTGATGACGATGGCACATTATCTTTTTGTTAAATAAATTTTTTTAATATGTGGAGAATGTATATCATGAATTGAACTGTGGTCCAATAATTGAACTATGGAGAAGACCATTTGGAATTAGAATGGATCTATTTACAAATATAATTTTATTTGTCCAGGTTGGATAATTTTCTCCTCTAGCAAGTGGTTGTGTTAATAGCAATGTGCCATGACTATCATCACTATGAAGTAAGGAAGGATTAGAAGCTATAAGGATTTAGGCCCCTAGAAAACACAATATGTTTAACCTAATTTATAGTCCAAGTAGTTACTTAGGTTAATTATTCAAATTTAGGTTAAACATTCAACACGTGTCAAACACAACGGAAAAGTAAATAACACAAGATGTGATGACCTAGGAAAACTAATGAAATAACTTGTTTCAAGGTAAAAAACCTTGGGACAACTATCCCAAGAGAACAATCCAATATATCAAATTGAGATTTACAGTCAAGAATATCAATTCATAGTAAATCTAACACAGTTACCAAACTAGACTCTAAACTCCACAAACTTCTTTGATTTGGATTTGTTCTCACATGAACCACCTATTCATGCCTTGATCTTTAGTATACTTGATAGCTGAAGGCTTGGCTACAACTTTACTAAGTTGGTACTAACAATAAGGATTTGATCTCCGGTAGGTGCTTGATAGAGTTAGAAGGTACAAAATCTCACAGATCTTACAGGAGTAACTTGATCAAGACTCGAAAAACGTGTATTAGGGTTAGGTTTTTTTTTTTTTTTTTTTTTTTTTTTTTTTTTTTTTTTTTTTTTTTTTTTTAAGAAAGTTTCAACCTATGACGTTTACTCTTGATGATAGTTTTTTATCATTAGACCAAGACACCAATCAATTTTTAGTGTAGGTAAGGATTGAACCTCAAATCTCTTATTCAACCATCAAACAATTTATCAACATTTTAAAAGAATAATGCTTGTTTCCTTAAAATAATGATAATAATAATGTTAGGAACACCTAATTATATATTTAAATTCACAACATACTTAAGTGTTATTTTGTAATTGGTGTGCTTTTTTTTTTTCAGCGGTTATGTAATCATCAGAAATTGACGTGTAAATATGTTATAAAATTGGGTGTGAGTCTGTTTCTGTGGGTGGACTGAAATCAAAAAATTCTCATGAACGAATTTTATTGATTTTTTTTTTTAATATCAATTTTTGCTAATGGACCACTTTGAAAATTAGTTTCATTGCCAATTCACTGGAAAAGAAATCAACTCTTTCTCTAATAATGGGTGCCAATAGCCAACGTATTGGAAAAGAAATTCCGATGAAAGTGATGGTGTTTTGCCATTTGTTGCCTGTCCATTTCTGTAACTATTAGTGCCATTAAAATGGCCTATTTTTATTAATGAAATGTTGCTATCTAGCTCTCTCTCTCACCTCCCTCTGTTTGTGGTATGATGGGGCCAACTGGTTGAAAAAAAAGCATGGAAAATTGATGCTTCTTTGATATTTGTTTCCTATCAATTTTTTCTTGAAATTATTCGTTGCATCTGATTCATAATTAATATGTTTGGATCAGGAGGTGGTGGAGCCAAAATTTTTATTTAGGGGAGTAAAAATTAAGATTATAAGACAAAGTATAAAAGAAAAATTAACTTAAAAATAAAAGCTTAATCTAAATGTATAACATCTAATATGATTTCTTTAAATAAATTAAGAAAATAAAACAATGTTAAAAGTATGGTAATATACCTAATCTCACTAACTTCATTTCCTCCCCGTTGTAACTATCCATTAAAAAAAAAATTATGATGACTATCATAAGTACACCACTTGACCTAAAAGTTTAAGTCAATATTTTTTGACTATTATATTATATTAACTGCTTTTATATATATATATATATATATATATATATATGTATGTATGTATGTATGTATGTATGTATATAACACACTATCAATTGTGAAACTTTACTATTTAGCTAACCAAACCATTTTTGCTATGAAAATACTCTATTTCAATTTATAAAAAGAGACGCTTGAACCAAATTTAAAACTTTACAAGTGATAGTCGCAAAGGCACTATTTATATTGAATTCTTTTTAATTTTTGAGCTAATATAGGTGTTCAAAGCTTTTTGAACACTTGATTGTTGGATATTTTTGTGTTTTTGTTTTTATTTTCTCTCGTATGATTCACTAGTGAAGAGGCTCTTGAAAACTAATAGGTGATGATGTTTGCTTCTCTTTCAATTGTTTTCTTGACTTAGTGGCCGTGTATTTGAGGGAAGGATTGACTGCATCAGGAAAAAGGACTGTTCTAGCCGTGTATTTGGGAGAATGAAACTTTGTCATGCATTAGAGAGGACTACTTGGCTGTGACCAACTTCCCCTGCATTAGGGGAAAGCATCATTTCACAAATATGAATGAAAGACTAACTTGGACGACTGAGATGGAAACTCATGAGATAGTGTCATGAGAATCCTTTCACAATACACATCTATAGTATAATACTAGAGTTTGATGTTAGAAGCCTAAATTGCCCCCCAACACATATCAGAAAGCATGTTACTTTAAGAGAAAAAAAAAAAAAAAAAAAACAATCATCATACTAGTTTTCATCTTTTCATAGCGGGCTACTTAATTAGTTAAATTCACCATTATAGAATTTCTTTGCTTCTCACAGGGTCATAGTATATATATAGTACAAACTACAAACTACAAACTCATATTTTTTAGACATAAAAAATGTCAAAGATGAAAAAATTGAAATCACCTTCTTTTTTTGTATAAAGCATTAAAAAATCTACTTTGTGTTCTGTCCATTCAGGATGTCAACCACAATATATGATTTAAGTTTTTTTAATGACCCACATGTATGAGATGATGTGCTAATTTGAGGAATGTTGTGAAATTGTTGTGAATTTTTATTGTGTCCTTGACATGACTCATATTTTCTTCTAAATTTTCACAGTTTCATACTCTTTCTATAAATCTTAATTTTAACTACTTAAACAAATAAAGAAACATATGCTTAATTCTACAAATTTTTTTAAAAGAATTCAAGGCACTGAAACATTAATACAACTTTATAGGTATATTATTATATTCCTAACAATCCTACATTAATTTATTTTCACAATTTATTTTAATTTCAACATTATGTATTTAGATTTTTTATTATTATTTACTATAATTTGATTATTTTTGTTTTCTTTATTTGAATTATATGAAATATATATATATATACACATATATATACACACATGTAGTTAATTGAGCTTATGAAGAAACATGATCATAATAATGAGTATCGAGGTGTCATTTAATCTTGCCCCTGAGTTGAAATCCTAACTCTGCCACTAATATATATATATATATATATATATATATAATAGTTATAGGTTTAAGTGTTACGTTATAAATTATAATCAAAACTTCATAGAGTTTTTGTGTTTTATGGGAAAACTATAAAGAATTATGTATTTTTGTTCCTTTATTTTATTTTGTTTTGTAAAAATAAATGTAGAGAGAAAAATATTGAAGGTATGTGTAAAGAAAGTTATTTTTCTTAACATTTTTACGAACACAACTAAATACTTGAAAATAAAATTTTTTTTTCCAAAAAATATTAATCCTGAAAACATTTTATGGTGGTTGGAAAATATTTTTTTCTGAAACAAACACAGCCTTATCCTTTTCTGTTTTAATAGGTTCAGTCAAATTCCTGTTACACCTTTTGTTTGACTAGCTATTATTGAAATTTGGAAAAGAGTGATGATGCAGGTATTATTCTTGATAATGACGAAAGTAATTTAACCAATATTGAACAGGGTGATGGCATTTCTTTTGGGTTCTGTCACGATTTGATCCATATTTTTTATTTATTGATATAAGTGATTTTTTTTTTTTGAGAGGAAGATATAAGTGATATTAATTGTTAAGTGTTAATATCATGAAAATTTACAGTGTTTTATCAGCCATATTGTGAATTCCATACCCAACCTCATTTTAATATGATTAACAGAATGAAAAATGAAATATTTCGATAACAGTCACTCTCTGTCTCTAATATATATATATATATATATATATTAAAAATTAGATCTCATCTGATGATTTATTAAGAATATAAATTCAAATCCATATCACAGCCAAATACGTTGGCCAATAATATATCGGCCAACTAATGTGGCTCTAATCAATCAATGTATCTAACACTTAAAAAGAAAATTCATGTGGACGTGAAGGGAGAGAAGGAAATTGAAAGATCATACAATGATACATTTACATACCAACCAACCATTTGACATAGATGATAGAACACAGAGGAGAAAAATGAAGATCATGTGCATGGATAGTGGGACAAATTAAGAAGAAAAAGAAAAAGAGGAAAAGAACAGAAATAGAAGACTTAGATTTTTGTCCTGCTACTCCAAACACGCGGGATTGACTGGCAGAATTAGCTGAATGGCTTGAATTTTATCTGACTTGTTGTAGAGGAATTAATCGTATCAGTCTGATGACTTATATGAAAATTATCATATCCATGAATCATGATGGTGAGAAATTAACAATTTTGATAATGATTGTATGTTTAATGTCTCAAAAAAAAAAAAAAAAGTTTCTTCATTTAGCTTAACATGTAAAGCTTTTTGTATTGAGTAAAGAGATCTAATATTTGAATCTTGGCTACTTGCCAAAAAGCAATTAAAATCTTAACCTGATGATAAAAAAGAATTATAACAGGGAGGATGCTAAAGATTCAACTTCCGATTATATTGAAAACCAATTAGTGTGGCATGATGATAAAAAACAATTATAATGGATCAAGCGCCAAAGATTAAAATCCTTTCACATCTATAAATATAAAAATATTTCCCTAAATGTTGATTTTAACTTGTGAAAAAAAAAAAAAAACTATTAGATTTTGGGCCTAATCTATCATGCAATCAAATATTTTATATAAATTTATTTTGTGTTTCTTTAAATATATATTGGAATTTTCAAGATAATGCAATCTATTTTTGTTAGCCAATCAAATTAGAATATTCTGACCAAAAAATGAAATGGAACATTCATTGGAATAATAAAAACGAAAAACCAAGATAAATTTGCAATCCCGCGTATTGACTAGTTGGTTTGATTGATACATGAGTAAATTTAGAGACATTTAAGATATATTATAAATAATATACATTAAATAAAAAATTTTGGATGTGTTTTGGATTTTACAAACGATAAAATAGAAAATTGTAAACTCAAAGAGAAATGGAAAATTATTAGTTTCTATCAATTTTATTATAAGAAGCTCGGCAAAGAAAATGTCTTAAATATAAGCTTAAATTTAATAAGAATGTGGTGTGTTTACTCCCATCAATAATGTCATGCTACATCAAATTTTTTTACCAAAAAGAAAAAAGAAAATAACTAATATTATCACATTCCTTTTTAATAAATATATTCAAATATTAAAATAAAAACAAAAAAACAAAAAGGCCAAAACAAAGTGCCAGAAGGAGAACCACCATAACTACCCGAGACGATGCTAGAGTTAAGAGCCGCCACCTTCGATGAAGTCATTTCATTGTCATTCAGCCTTGGGCTTAGGAGTTTTTCATCTCTGGCTTCCTCTTCGATGACAACATGTACATGACGACAACTGGTCTTGCTAATTTGTCTCCGACGATATATATATTAACATTAGTTGTTAATGATGACCCCCACTAATTCCTACTGATTCTTTGCTTGAATTTTTTTTTTTTTTTTTTACTTTGATATATTTATGGAAATTATGATAATGTTTAATACTCTCTATTCATTTTTGTGAAATAATTTAATTTGGCAATACATTATTTGAGGGTGTAAATGTATGTGATTACACCAGATCTTTGTTGAATTTAAATTTTAAACTCTACTGTTGGTTATTACTGTATGTTTCAATAGAAAATATATGTATTAAAAAAACCTATCTCAAAAACCAAAACAAAAAAATAAAATAAAAATAAAATAAAAATCCCTTGTTTTCTTGTGTTTGGTTGGCAAATCTTAAAATAAGCTTGAAAATATTTTTTTGTTATTTAGTTTGCACAGAAATTTTTTTCTTTCTGATCATATGTTTTACAGAATCTTGTATGATATATTTTTTTTTTGGGCCTTCACGTATTGTTTTCACTAATTGCCTGATTGGTGAGACCAAGGACTAATGGTTAGTTTTTTTTCCTTTCTTTTTTTAAGAAAGTTTCAACCTATAGCATTTGTTCTTAATGATAGCTCTTTATCATCAGACCAAGACACCAATTAATTTTTAGTGTAGACAATGATTGAACTCTAGATCTCCTATTTAACCATCAAATAAAATATCAACATTTTAAAACAATAATGCTAGTTTTCTTAAAATAATAATAATAATAATTAGGAACACCTTATTATATATTTAAATTCACAACATACTTGAGTGTTATTTTAGTGTAGGCAAGGATAAAAATGTACCGCATCTAGGATTTAATCTCCGCCTATACCAAAAACCCATCGGTGTCTTGATCCAATGATAAATAGCACAATCATTAGAAACGGTCTCCATAGGTTAAAACTCTATCAAAAAACCTAAAAATTAAAAAAATTCTAGAAAATTATAAGGAGGGATCACATATTGATGTGGGAGTCGGGGTTGTGAAACCTTGAATAAAAATTTCCCAAGGATAAACGATGCTATCTTGATTACATGACTTTTTGATTAGTTGGTATGACATCATTGATATGTCCGCCTGCTACTGCAAGCATAAACTTAATACAAACATCCTCTTCATTATAGTTTTATTCCAAGGAAAACAAATGTAACAAAAATATAAATAGATAATTGAAGTTATGCAAGTTCATGTGCTACTTGATTGTTTTCTCTTATAGTACTCTACTACTCCTTGCTCTTGGGCGAATAGAAATATATAATTTAATTTTTTTTCTCAATTGGTTTTACTATTAAGTGATAGTAGAGTTTCAAGTTAAACTCTGATATAAAATCTCATAAAGTTATTAGATATACTTGAAGATAAATATGAAAATAAAAATTTGATGATAATTTATACACGAAAAAGCAAAAGGCCAAACTGATTGCTGAATATAAAAATTGATAAGAACCTTAAATTGTTTAGTTGGTTTCTAATATATACATTAAACCAATAACTGAGCACCCTTTATGAATTTATTTGTTGGTAAAGAAACCAATAAGGACTTATTCATATAATTAACTTCACTTGAATTGCAATTTTTTATTAAATTATAAATTGTAGTAAGAACAAATAAATATTTGTTTTTATCTAAAAAATTATTGCAAAATTTGGTTTATAATCAAGATAGGATTCTTGATTGTAGTTTAGTTTTTGCTATTCAAACTAATTAGGTCTCTTAGGTACAATAGTTATATGCCACCAAATAACTAACCTTAATTTTTTTTAAACAGAAATTTAATAAATTTCCGCAATTTGGTTTATAATCAAGTTAGGATTCTTGATTGTAATTTAGTTTTCACTGTTCAAACTGATTAGGTCTCTTAGGTACAATAGTTGTATGCCACCAAATAACTAAATTTAATTTTTTAAAGTAGAAATTTAATAAAATTTTTGCAATTTGATGAAACCATTTGGCGCATCCACGGTATCTAAGCCCAACTTTTACTATATAGTATATGATATTGAACGTAAAATTGAGATCATAAACCCTTTCATTGATATATTTTACATAAGATTTAGATAGAAAATGAAGAAATAAGAGGATAAAACTAACCCTCTCTTGGAAGATGGTACAAAATAAATTCCACTCAAATTAATTTACAAAATCAAAACCCATCTCACATTTCACCAGAAATAAAAATCAAAATCAAAATCAAAGTGGGCAAGGCCAAAATAACCCACAATTAAAGTAAATAAGAAAATGCATAAAAAGAGTAATTCCTTCAAATCCAATGACCAAAACCTCCCAATGCAGTGACGGTAAGCATCAATTGGATGTAAGAAATCAAAAGCAGTGGAAGGAAATAATAATAATAATAGTAATAATACCTACAGATATGTTGTTCAAATGATTTGTAAATAAATTCTCACCGCAAAAGAATGAGTTGTGAAAGAAACTACTCTAAACCTTAAACCGAGAATGTATATTTTTAAAGGTTAGAATACTCCTGCCATCAAAAAGTTTAATTAAGGTTGCGTTTGTGTCACATGAAAACCAATTCCGGAAAGTATTTTACACCATTGTGTGTGTTTGGCACCAACTGAAAATATGGTCAAACTAAAAATGTTTTACACTTTGACTGTAAAATACCCTCTCTCACACGTAAAACCATTTCCATAGTTGTTTTACCTTCAAACAACATTTTACGGACTGAAAATCTAAAGAGAGACTGAGCGAGAGAGAGCCCAAGCCGAGCAAGGAGAGGGTACTGCCGGTGATGCCCAGAACCACCCCTCGACACACGGCCCCATCGTCGCATGCAAGCCACTCCGCCAACCCATCCCTTGTCCTAGTCCTCACTGACCCACCTCCATCAACCCATCCCTCGTTCGAACCAACCCATCACATCCATCGACCCATCCTTCGTTCGAACCAACCTATACCTTCAAATCAAGTTTCACGGATTGAAAACCAGACACGAGAGAGAGAGAGAGAGAGAGAGAGAGAGAGAGAGAGAGAGCTTGAAGGGAAAGTGAATCCAAAGAGAGAGAGAGAGAGATTGAACCTGGGAGAATCTCATCGCCGCCGCCGACTCCTAGTCGCCGCCAAACACAAATTAGAGCCTTGTCATCTCGTTCTTGTCGCTGCTGAAGCTCGTTTTCAACGCCAAACATAGATCGAAGCCTTGACTGGATTTCAATCTCTCTCGATCTACCTCTCTCTTTCCCTCAATCTCTCACTCTTTCTTCATCCTCTCACTGAGTTTGTGAATAAAAGATGTTTTTATTTTGATTTTTGATTGTGTTAAGTGTATATTTCGAATTTTTTCTGTTATAAAATTTGTTTGGGAGCTAAGAAAATGCTGAGAAAATGTGAAAAATTTATAGGAAAATAGCATTTTCAGAATGTTACCAAACATCGAAAATTGTTTTCTGGACTATTTTCCATTAGAGAACCAAACACCCGGATTTCATTTTCCTTATGGGAATTCACTTTTCCCTGCATTCATTTTACACTCGAAATTCGATTTACATTGAACCAAACATAGCCTAAGAGTTGCTTTATAATGTTTATTCACTAAATGACATTTCAAGTGATGTTAACATAATCCTAGAAAGTGTTCTTTAACTATCACTCTAAAATAAATCTAAGTATATTGTAATTAAACAATTAGAAATTGTGTGGGCAAGAATAAGCCTCCTTACATTCTCTCACTAAGCCCACGTGGCATTTAAATAACTTAATGAGTGATGGTCATTGTAATATACTTAGGATATTACTTTTATCGTCTAGTTGTGAAACTCTCCTACTCTAATAAACTATCCAATACATAAAACATAGCGGTAAAACTCTTAATTAAAATTACTATTCCATGTATTACAATGTGTGGTACTATGTGAGTACTTTATAAGCTATTAATTCTTAATAAATGGACTACCTATTAACCATTCAAGTCCCCTTTCATATATCCACCACGAATAAAACACTCATTATATTTATACTTTATGTGAGCAAAATAAATATTCTGCCTTATTCTCTACGAATAACCAAATAAGTGTCTAAATATAAACGGAGATGTTAAGTCCACAATATTTTCTTAATAAATCTTAAGTAACAGATTGTTACAGGTTATTATTGACAGGTTACAAAGAAATTTTAGTGGTATATTTAAGTAAGAACCAATAACAATTTATCACCTATGATTTGTTGTGAAATTATTGTGAAACACAACACTTCTCAAATACAAAACAAATAAAGAGAAATTAAACATCAAATAAGCTAACAAGCCCCCCGTGTTCAACGTGATTTATATTGTTTGGCCAACAAACCTTTAGTTATGGCCTTATGTGATCAATAATCAATAGCTCAATGGTAATATGCTTTTTGGACACCTTTTGTTTCTTTAACATTCTCTCTAACACTAGTGTAGTTTTTGTGAATATGCTTACTTTTGGCTTCCACTTTTATTACTCTTAGAGAAGAAAAATGCAATCAAATTGTCATATAAAAATTTGAAAGGTCTTGATATAGAATTGAAAATCTTGAGATTAGTGATAAAAAAAAAAAAAATTAAACATAAATAATGCATGTGTTGTAGCTTCATAGTATTCAATATCTAAATTTTTGAGACCTGTGATAAAATTGCTTAACTATAATGCGTGTGTAGTAGCTCCATAATAGTCAATAGCCTCCATGGTATAAGCAACAATTGTGTTTAGTAATTCTCTAAGATATATCAACTCCAAAACATAAAAAATAAATTATATGCTGTAGTAAGACTTTCTTGTGTCTACACATCCGGTAAAATCGGAATTTGGGTAACCAATCACCTCCAACTGATTAATATGTATGCAAGTCAACCTGTAATCATTGGTTCCTTGTAAGCATTTCAACCTTTTTGGCAACTTTCCAACAATCCAAACTAGGGTTGCTTTGATACCAACCTAATGAGATGCTTAGTGTTGAAGTATACTTTCTTTTGTGCATACTTCCACTACTTTAGGGCAAAGCAAAATGAAAATACAATTGTTTATCTTCTTCCTCAAAACCTTTAATGATATAAACAAATGTTTTATCTTACCTAATCCAACACTAACTACAGTTAGTCCTCTACGTAATTGAACAAATATTCAACATAAATGAAAAATGACATTTAAACTCCTATCGTCTAATCATACATGTTAAATGTTTCCCTCCAAAATACAACATGAGAACCGGTTTACCTTCGATAGTTAGTTCCATGAGCGACCACCACCATGACCCCTCCCACGATCTCGAAAACCCCCATGACCTGGTTCGTTGATATTCATTGAAACAGTCAGTTTTAGTAATCAAATTCACGCACTCATACATGTAAACACCACGACAAGCGTGCACGTGCGTATATGTGCGCGTGTCTAAGAATATTCAAGCTAGCCAACTAACCTGACGGGGGAGGAGGCGCACCACGCCCCATTGCAGCCAAATCAGGACTGACCTTCTGTCCAGCTTCCTCAAGTATGCTGATGAGTTCCTTTGCAAATCTAGCATTTGCAGCAGTGAAGAAATTGTATGCGGTTCCTTTTGCCCTGGCCCTTCCTGTTCGACCAATACGGTGAATATAGTCCTCAAGGGATCCAGGGAAGTCATAATTTATCACATATTTCAAGTCCTTCACATCTGCCACAAAACAAAAGAGCATTATAAGTTATAAGAAATGCATTAGGCCAACGATCTCTCACATCAGAAGCTTATTTAGATAAGAGAATATATGATCTCAACACATTTCTGCATGTATGCTAGTGTGTTGTTGTAGCAAATAAACACAAAATGTCAGATGAATACCCCCAGAAACGATATTCTGGCAACAATTATGCACAGAGGGGAAGTATTCAAGGGCAATATCCAATATCCATAGACATGAAAACAAGTGGCTCAAACAAACATACAAGTAGGATCCATGTGACAAATAACACCAACTTGGGTAAAAAAGGTGTTCATGAGACAATTTAGAGACCACTAATAATAGCAAAGCAATAACTAAAAAAATGAATCTTTCAAAATAACAGAGTACGAGCATCAGGATAGAAAACATAACAAACGAGTGCAGATAAAAATAAAGATAAATATCCAACATACGCAGCAAGGAGCTGAGTGAAATGGTTTGCATCTGCTTTATCAATGAAAACACGATTAATACTAAAAATGTTCCTTAAAAAAAACCACTTGAAAGATATTAACGTAAGATACAGCTCAAAAGGAAGAAATCCAATGGTGGATTATACCATAAAGCCCATCCAATAAAATTAGAAGAAGACTTAAATTAGGGACAACAAGAAGATCAGATAATAATTTCCTTCCAAAATGAGATGCTGATGATGAATGCTATTAGCAAATTGTTTACCAACACAATTTCCTGTACTAAAATAGAATTTCTATCAAGTCTTTGAACAAGCTTTAAGAGTTTTATCTCCATACCTAAACCACAAGCTGCAACATCCGTAGCAGTCATTATAGGACTCTTGCCAGCTTTAAACTCTGAAAGGACCCAATCCCTCTCTGCTTGACTTTTATCTCCATGAATTGAAAGAGCTGGCCAGCCATCCATGCGAAGCTGCCGGGTAATCTGATCACATTCTTTCTTGGTATCCATGAAGATCAATATTCGGCTGCCATCCATGATATCCTCCAGCAATTTAACCAATCTGGAAAATCAAACCTATCAGTAAAATGACCACATCAAATCTCATATGATGAGATCTTGAAGAAATTGGAATATACAAGAACAAAATAGAAATGGGGCCTACTTGTTATATTTCTGGTTTTCAGAAACAATGTCAACGTGCTGACGTATAGCATGGTTAGCTTTCAAATCTTGAGATCCTATTATCACCTATGCAAAGTCCAAGATAAGAGCCAATCACATAACATAATCGCACATTACAAACAGATACACATACCACAAAAGCAGGAAGTTTCAAAAAGGGCATATGCCCTTTTTGTGGAAAAAAAAAAGGTATATGCCCTCCAGAACTCTAGCAATTACAAACCAAGACATTAAACCTGGGAAATTACCCTCTGTTTCAAGAAAAAGGAAAGAGGGGAGAGGAGTAGGGGAAAATTCACAAAAAACAAGCTGCCTCAAAACGAGTAAAATGATATATGAGTTATGACTGGCAACTACACACATCAGAAGAATAAAATAAAAACGAAACATAGAAAGGAATATATCCTAACAGAAGAAATCCCACAATTGCGGTAGGCAGTAGCAAAATTAAGTTAGAGCACCTTACTTTGTACGGGTTGTAAAGAAACTGTCTAGCAAGTTGTTCAACCTCTTTAGGCCAGGTAGCACTCCAGTACAAAGTTTGACGATCTGGGCAAATCTGCATTGAACAAAACATTGGGAGGGAAGTAAAGGGCCCATTGCATTGCCATCAATGATACTTAACAGTGGATTAGCTGGCATCTTCAAAATACCACATTTGTACTACTTGCAACTGGGCACAAACATTACGAAGTGATAATTAAAGCAATCAGTATCCCAGGACCAGGGTCAATCCTAGAATGAAGCATTTATTAAATCTAAACAATTATAAAAAAAAAAAAAAAAAAAAAAACCCCATGGACATTATTTTATTGGCCTCAACCAAGTATCCCATAATTGTTTGTTAAAAACAAGTCCAATCACTAGTTGGACTCAAGTCAAAGCACAAATTTTAACAAAAAAACCCAATTTAAACTCAAATGTCTATAAATTGTACACAATCAATATGATTCATACAATACATATATATGTATCATCAGATTCATAAGCATGGTCGATACAAACCTATGATACCTACTATTCATATTATATGTATTGCACAATACTAACAAGTATGTGCATGTATATAATTAAATGTTGGTAACTTTATTCTTTAAAGCCAATAGTGTTTCAAGTAAACAAGAGTATGTGGCCAATATTATGAATAGGCAACAAAATTAAGCAAAATACTGGAGGGTAAGCAATGTTGTAGAGATTTCCCTTGTTAGTGAAAATTTGAAAATTCAACCAATGATTTACACTCTCTTAGGTAGGTTTCAGTAATAAAAATATTGGATTTTGAATATGTTTGATGGCTGTTAGGTGTTAAAATAGTGGGTTGAACAAGAAATAAGATAAACACTACACAACCACATAGGCAACCATACCTACGTTGTCTGAAACATTCACAAGGCAATCACACCCTCAAGACTCCTTAAATTAAGCTTCTAAAATTTTATTAAAATCAATCTCACTATGAATGTTATTGACTAAAATAAGGGAAATTGCTAAATCCAAAATCTTTTCCTAAAACACTAGGACTCCTAAAAAAACACTATGACTACTAATAACTAGAAAAGGTACTTTAGAACTTCTAAACCAAATACAAAAATGACTCAAAACACAAAATAAGACTCATGGGCCTTTGGTAGAGAAAAGAATAATCATTCCTGAAAAAATGGAATTTAATAGATTACCCTTATTCTACAATAAGCAAGCCTTAGTCCCAAATTTTTTAGGATTGGCTATGGATTCTCAACAAATTAGTCAAAGTAGGCCACATGTATTCTTTTATGAGATTTATTCCAGTAAAAATTAATTAAAACTAAACCAGTAGCTTTCAATCCTAAAGAAACTTAATACTAAAACTCAATAATAATTAAAGTAGCCTATGAAATGTTCCAAGAAGGCCCCACATCAAAACGAGACCACAAATTCTGCCAATCTCTTTATTGTCTACATCATATCTTCTCTTTGGTAGGGAAGTAAGCAAGAGTCTTCGCTAATGATATGACCTTCGAAAACTCCAGAAGAAAATACAAAAAATAATCTAATAAGTTCTTGTTACAAGCTTAAGTTCTATTGGACAAGACCTGCAATTAAGTACTAGAAGTCAAATTGGGATTCTAAACCAACAATTAGAACTTCCACACTGTTCAAGAACTCAGTTCAGCCAAGCTATTTCAGATCAGACATCTGCTAATTTGCCCTTCTTTTCTAACAGATCTAATCCATAAATGAAAGCAGGAGACAGAAACGCATAAGGAAGAGGAAATATGAGAGCTAGGGGAAACAATCATCCGTCAAAAATTATTTTTGTAACAGAGATAAAAGTACAATAATGATCATGACATAAGTTTCAAACAGCAAGGCACAATTCAAACCTGAGAATTCCAGTTAAAATCATTAGAGCCATTGGCCATCCTTGAGCTTGAATAGGGGTAGGTTCGACAAAGCCAGCTTTTGTAATCTCTTCAATAACATAATCTGTTGTCAAGTAAGTATAAACATTATCTCACCAATGTCAAAAAAAGAAAAAATAACTTGCAAGTTGAGGATAAGTTAATGACCCACAACTAGATATGCAGGATTCGCAATACAGTTTAGATATTACATTGTCAGTTAAAATCATTAGAATTCCAACCCCCAGTGGTAAAAATCTCTAAGACTATGAAAAAAGATTTCTAAAATTTATAAACCTTGAGAACTATTGCGAAATCATTTTAAAGAAATGAATTTACACATATATTCTTTACATAAATCATACGAAGCAAAAATTTTCAACATCAGATAAAGAAATAAGGCAGTGGATAGGTGTGAATCATAATTTATAACAAGAATTAACATATTACTCAGGCACAGTATGGTCCCAACACTGCTCCTTCCAGGTTGTAATGAATGTCTTTATAGAGTAATTACTAATTAGCAATTGCAAGATCAGCTTCATTAAAATTGTTAGCCTCCTCAATCTCATGTGTTTAAATTTTAAAAATATTAAAAACACGGTGCAGCCTAGATCTTTAGGTTTTCTTTTCTTTTTTGATGATCCACTATAACTCTTATTCTGCCTTTGGGCCGCCACTAGCAGTAGCAGAGTGCCTTTGGACAGCTACTGACTCGCGCGGACAGAACTTGCAACATTTCGTGATGGCAAGTTATCACCGTCAGTCCTTTCATCTTCAGAACTAGAATCATCGTCGAGCTGCTTTTTCATCGATGAATAAAGTGGACGCCTCTTGAATTTCTTCTCAGCATCATCTAGAAGTTTCTTCTTTAAAATGGCAGTCTCAGAGTTCATGGCTGCTGTTGTTGTGAAACCCAGCTGCCGCCGCCGCCGAGACCGGAAGGGCGGAAGCCAGAAAGGTACCTATACACAACAGTGGTAGAAAGAGAGTGAATTTTGTTACTGTGTTTGTAAGGCGGCAAGTCACAAGTGAAGTGACAAACAATTTACGGGGTGCAATTATATTTGTGGAGTGACCATCGCAACTATGCCTATAACTATGCAGTATGCACAGCCTAAGGAATTGATACTAACTTTATCTATCCAACATATTGCTCATCATCGACATGGATAAAGCCAAAAATTACTGGTATATGATTTTAATCATATCAAGTAGTAGAGATTTAGATGACCAGTTAAAAATTATGCAAGAATTATATTCTGTGTGTCTTTTTCTCCCACCTATTGTAATGATTATACTTAGAATGATAGACAAACAAGTCTTTTACTTGATCATTGGCTGTTTTCCATGATAAATAGCCAAAACCATTACTCTAATTAGGCAACCATAAGGTTGTACTAATAAAATGAAGAATGCCATCCATGAGCTATTACTGTTACTCCCATTTTAACAAAACAAGACGTTCCAACAACAACAAACTCCAGGATTTCCAAAATGAAGGAATATGCATCCATTTATAAGGAGCATAAGGTTGTACTAATAAAATGAAGAATGTCATGAGCTATTATGGTTACTCTTACTCCCATTTTAACAAAACAAAGAAGAAGTTCCAACCACAAACTCCAAAATTTCCAAAATGAAGGAATATGCATCCATTTATAAGGAGCGTGGATCAAAACCTGTAGTGAACTAAAAGTCTAAAAGTTTAAGTTGAGAAATAATGGTTTTTATCAATAGAAAAATGAACAACTGACACAGCTGAGACATGGGATTCAAACAGTGATTTTGCCTTTACTTCAACTAACTGGGAAGGGGAGGGTTGGTGGGGACATTGCCATTTGGTCCAAGGATATCAAAGGAGAATCATAAATCCCACACAAGACATAAAATGTCTATTTCCCCTCTAATAGGAATAGTATATTAACCTCATACTTACCACCACTCTTTACACATTTGCGTTCCGAGACTCTTTAGTGCATATTAGTAATTAGATGTCACATATGACATAACCAATTAAGATCTAAATCCACAGAGGCTAGAATTAATATCTTATCACACAATTCCTCAACTAAGGAGAATCATAAATACCACACAAGCCCAACCATGGAACACCAAATCCCATTTAATCAGAATTCCTCCATCCCCATCAAGGATTTGAAGCTGAAATCTTAAAACCCATTACACCTTTTTATAAATTTAATCACTTTGCATACGAAATAAACACCCACATATATTAATGTAGATAGGAAATTAAGATAAACAGTGAATTACAAAGCTAAAGAATAAGAAAAAGAAAGGGACCTCCAATAGCAAGATTGACAGCCACGAGCATAGGCCAGAGAAACTTGTACCACCGAGCAAATGACTCTTTTGGTGGTGGCTGAAGTGGCAGAGCTGAAGACCCATGAGTGTCCATTGCTGATGGTGAAGAAACTCGTTGGGTTTTTGGTTGGTGCTCTTGAAATTGTTTCAGTTGTGCTGTTTGTGAAAGACCACAAGCAAGCAGTCAATCAACCAAAAGTCAGATAAAACCAAAATACTGAAAGCAAAAACAACAAAAGCACTAAAGTTGCTTTTGGAATCCCTTGTTAGTATTGTTTCTCAAAAACATAAAAAAAATATTGTTGTTTTTTTTCTTTTTTTTTGGAAAGCGCAGAAATGATTTGAGCTTACATTTTTGGGTTTGTTGGTGTAGAGCTTTGGACGGTTGGACCTTCGCTCATCGTTGCAACACTCTTTTTCGATCACCTACTAAAAGGCTGGATCCGAATCTTCTCCATTTCAAAATGAAATGGAGTGTCCATATAAAGGCTGAGATTCATTTCAAAGACATCTAAGAGCATCGGCTCAAAGTCCTGCAAAATAAATAAAAAATTAAAACCCTTCATTTTACACATTTTGACCCAAAAAAATACCCATGTTAGTGGGTGTAAAATTGTGCATAAATGCAAGTGCTACAATAACCGTGCAGATGCAAAGTCTTGCAAAATACAAAAAGCCCTTCATTTTACACTTTTTGAACAAAAAAAAATCCACATTAGTGGGTGTAAAATTGTGCATAAATGCACAAGTGCTGCAATAACTGTGTATATATGCATAGTTACTGTAGCACTTACATTTAATATTTTAGTATTTTTTTTCTCTCTCCTTGTCTCTGGTTGCTCTCACTCTCACCTCACTCTCCCTTTTTCTCATTTGATCAAATCATTAGACTAGCAAAACCATTAAACCTCTTGCAACCCCTGATCTCTCGCCACCGCCGCCAATCGCCACTGCCACTGATCTCTCACCGATCGCCACAAAGCCTCTCCGATCACCTCACTCTCCCTTCGTTTCTTGTTGTTTGATCAATGGGTTTCAGGTTGGGTGGGTAATGATTTGGCTTTCCTTTGTTTCTCATTGTTTCTCATTCTTTGATCAGTGGGTATTTTGGTAAAGGAGTTAATCTCACCAGATTTAATGGGTTGGCTTTCCTTGATGATGGTGGTTGGGTGGCTGATGATGGTAGCTAGGTGTGGAGTGCTTCAAAGACATCTAAGAGCATCCACTCAAAGTCTTGCAAAATAAATAAAAAATAAAACCCCTTCATTTTACACATTTTGACCCAAAAAAATACTCACATTAGTGGGTGTAAAATTGTGCATAAATGCAAGTGCCACAATAACCGTGCAGATGCAAAGTCTTGCAAAATACAAAAAGCCCCTCATTTTACACTTTTTGACCAAAAAAATATTCACATTAGTGGGTGTAAAATTGTGCATAAATGCACAAGTGCTGCAATAACCGTGTATATATGCACAGTTACTGTAGCACTTGCATTTAATATTTTAGTATTTTTTTCTCTCTCCTTGTCTCTGGTTGCTCTCACTCTCACCTCACTCTCCTTTTTTCTCATTTGATCAAATCATTAGACTAGCAAAACCATTAAACCTCTTGCAACCCTTGATCTCTCGCCACTGCCGCCAATCACCACTGCCACTAATCTCTCGCCGATCGCCACAAAGCCTCTCCGATCACCTCACTCTTCCTTTGTTTCTTGTTGTTTGATCAGTGGGTTTCTGGTTGGGTGGGTAATGATTTGGCTTTCCTTTGTTTCTCATTGTTTCTCATTCTTTGATCAGTGGGTTTTTTGGTAAATGAGTTAATCTCGCCAGATTGAATAGGTTGGCTTTCCTTGATGATGGTGGTTGGGTGGATGATGATGGTAGCTGGGTGTGGAGTGCTTCAAAGACATCTAAGAGCATCCGCTCAAAGTCTTGCAAAATAAATAAAAAATAAAAACCCTTCATTTTACACATTTTGACTCAAAAAAATACCCACATTAGTGGGTGTAAAATTGTGCATAAATGCAAGTGCTACAATAACCGTGCAGATGTAAAGTCTTGCAAAATACAAAAAGCCCTTCATTTTATACTTTTTGACCAAAAAAATATCCACATTAGTGGGCGTAAAATTGTGCATAAATGCACAAGTGCTGCAATAACCGTGTATATATGTACAGTTACTGTAGCACTTGCATTTAATATTTTAGTATTTTTTTCTCTCTCCTTGTCTCTGGTTGCTCTCACTCTCACCTCACTCTCCCTTTTTCTCATTTGATCAAATCATTAGACTAGCAAAACCATTAAACCTCTTACAGCCCCTGATCCCTCGCCACCGCCGCCAATCGCCACTGCCACTGATCTCTCGCCGATCGCCACAAAGCCTCTCCGATCACCTCACTCTTCCTTTGTTTCTTGTTGTTTGATCAGTGGGTTTTGGGTTGGGTGGGTAATGATTTGGCTTTCCTTTGTTTCTCATTGTTTCTTATTCATTGATCAGTGGGTTTTTTGGTAAAGGAGTTAATCTCGCCAGATTGAATGGGTTGGCTTTCCTTGATGATGGTGGTTGTGTGGCTGATGATGGTAGCTGGGTGTGGAGTGATCATTGGTAGTGTTGGGTCTGTGAGAGAGAGGGGTAGTGAGTGAGGAAATAATAAAAAAATTGTAAAAGAATGAATATTTTATTGAATAAATGTGTAGAATAGATAGACTGATGTGGACATTTTGTAAAAATTGGTGTATAAAATAGAAAAAATAGTTTTTGTGTAAAATAAACGGAAAGTTTGCATCCACTAATTTGGATGCTCTAAGGGCTATAATTTCGCCACCTCTTTTAAAATTAGTGATTCAAAAGGTTAACGTTTGTTAGTTTTAAAAAATAAAAATGGCAATTACAACTTACGGACTTATGAATTGTGGGCGGCGGAAATTTAAGGGGTTGTTTGGTAGTATATTTTAAGCAATAGTTTTTAGTGTTTAAACAACATTACATGTATTTCCACACACTTTTTCACCCACATGTATTTTCAATGTTTGACCAAAATTTAAGTTTCTTACATGTGGTTTGAAATCCCATGATACAAGTGTTTTGCTAGATTTTTTATTTTTATTTTTCATCTTATTTGTTATTTTATTTTTATTTTTTTATTTTTTGAAGGAAAGATAGATAAAAGTGGAAAAAAATTACATATCTAGTCATGTTTTTAACAAAGATGGGTTACAGAGCCCAAAATAAGCTAACCTCAATTAGGTAAAATGTCAAATTTCAAACTATAGATAGACAACTTAAATTTCATCCAAACCATAAGTGGTTAAATTGTAATTTGCCAAAAAAAAAAAAATTGTGAAGTTTTCTGCCAAAGGCCCAAAGGAGAAGGAAAAGAAAGAAAAACACAAGTCCACTGTAGACAAAGGCGTCACGATCGAACGAGGTTGGGGTTGCAGTCATGGCGTTTGGCTTTTGGAGGATGAGACCACCGCTGCAAAAGTCCACCACTGCCACTACCAGTAATTCCAACAGCCACAACACCACCATACCCAATAGCTTGCAGCGAAAAAACTAGAACTTAACGATAATGCTAATGTTTCGGGTTTTTATGTAAAACAACGTTAACCTGTAATGTGTTTAACCACAGTTATTTTTATTTTTTTAAAGAAAAAACCACATTTATGTTGATGAGTTGAGTAATAAGATTTAATTAAGGTGACACCTTTTACACCTTAGATCTATTTTAAATAGATCTTGTCCATGAAATGGATACTCTCCATTTCTCTTTGAAACGGAGAGTATCCATATCCCTACAAGGCTACGCACTCTAAAATTTTGTCAAAGAATTTTTTAATTATTTTATCCCATCATCCCTTTTTACAGTACGTTTGTGTTTGTTTCCATTAAAAATATTTTTAGAAAATATTTTCACCAATTTTTGGTGTTTAGTTGCACTTAAAAAATTGGTTATTCAATTATTCAATACATGAAAAATAGTGCTATCTTTTCTAAAACTATACAAGAAAATCTAAGATACGAGTATGACATGTTAGGTCCAACGAATTAGGTGTTGGTAACCAATGACAAAAAGATTGAGTTTTGTTGAGTTCTTAATGTAAAATTATGAGTCCAAGACAAAAGTTATTTGTGGAAGAAAACTGAGTTTTTGTAAGTTTGATTGCAAGTTCAACCAATCGAGAGATGAGTTCGACCCCTGTTTGATTTGAATTTCAGCTTATCAAGAATTGTAAATTCAATTTTTTCAGGTTCGACGTGATTCATTTAGTTGACTGTACATGTGGGTTTTTCAGTTTTTGTAACCTTAATGAAGAGTCTATATAAAGGCCCATTAAGCACGACTTATAAAGAGGTTAGAGAGATAGAAACCCTAAGTTTTTCGGATAGTTGATCTGATCCTCCACTAACAATCAACACTGTTGTCATAGTGCAGATTAAAGTTGCTTGTCCAAACCTCAAAGTCACAAACGAAGAGTTTTAGGGTTAAGTTTTTTTTTAAAAGGGAAGATTTAGGATTAAGTCTAGTGTATAAGCTTCAATTCTATTCTAGTGGGTCAATTTACCTTGGAATTGATAGGTTAAATCCCTCCAAATTATTAATGTGAAATAGTATGTTTCATAGGTTTTGTTGGGTCACCCTATTGTTGTCTTATGTTATTTTTTATTGAATTTACTATTTTATTGCTTTATTGGTGACATATTTAATCTGTGGCAATTAACCTAGAAATCAATCTCTGAATCTAGCGTTTTGTTTGTTTCAATGGAAAACTTTGCGTAAAGATAATTTTTTGTGTTTTCTAGTATTTGGCAGCATCAGAAAAAATAAGTCAAAAGAAAACTATTTTTAGTCAAAAAAAAAGGGGGGGGGGCTTTTTTTAGAGATTATTTTCCACCTATTAATTCATAACGGATTAATTATTTGAAGTTGATAATTTTGCTGTAAAATCATGGGGTCTAAAAAACCTAACTTGACCCTCGGAGAAATTGTATGGAAAATTAACCTTTTTTTTAATTTCAATTTTTCCAAAAACAATAGAGTCAAACATTTATTTTTCTAAACAAGAATAATTTAAATTTGCTGGAAAATTTATGATCTGAACTTACTCCTAGTCCTATCCAATTGTGATATATTTATGCTTAAGTTAAATGATAATTAAATAATAATTATTTTTTGCTAAGGTTAAAGGTGGACGGACTCAAACCATAGAAATTTAACCAACAATGGAGGAGGCAATCCTTAGGCCATAGGCTATTGTTAATCAAATAATTATTAATTCATTGAAGTAATATTTCACATTCTTCATATATCAATGAAATAATCATATAATTCTTATCATTTTACATTCTCTGTTTTTTTTCCCCTCATGACATATAATATAATTGTAACTAATTTTTCTAATTTTTAATGATATTATATACGACAAAATAAATTTCACATGGCCCATATAAAAACTTCTCTATGAATTATTTTAAAATGAAATTATAACAGACCCGCACATGACATTGGCTAGTCACGAGAATTACAATATGAATGAAAAAGTACTGCAAATGAGCTCCTTGTTTCATAACAGAGCATGATAACAATTATTCAAAACCAAACATACCCATACACATAGGTATTTATCAATAATACCACAAAAGGTTTCTACAGAAATTGAGTACATCTAATGACACATACGGCTTGACAGCTCTTTTAGGGTATTTAAAGCAAAAAAATAGCACCAGTACATACGATCCTCAACCAAGTTGAAGCATCGTTGCCGCCAATGAGGATTAATATAAAGAACACTGACTACACCCAAAAAGAAAATAATGCAAGATACCAAAAAACTTGTAAAGAAGGCTAGAAGATCAACTTCATACCATCTGCCGTCATTTGCCTCTGAAGATTTTTGTGATGATGGAGGTGATTCATCAGTATCGGTGCAACTTTTCTTTAGTGGTGCACCGCAAAGAAATGGATTTCCTGCATAACTGCTCTCTCCAAATGTTGAAAATTGTTTTTCCATGTCTGGAACTTTACCTGATAAGTTGTTGTGATCCACAGTGAAAACTTCTAGAAATGTCAGATCAGTCAATTCTGAAGGAATTTCTCCACTCAAATTGTTGTGAGAAAGGTCTGAACTCTCCAACTGAGTCAAATTTGAGAATGTTTTTGGGATAGGACCATTTAATTGATTGTAAGACAAATTCAATGCAAAAATTGAAGATAGCTATCCTAGATCTGGTGGGATTTCACCCGTTAACTTGTTGAATGACAAATCCAATATAGACATCATATGAAGGACGAGACCATGGTACAAGTTAGACCTATATTTCGTCAAAAACTCAATCCCAACTGGTATATGGAAATCAAAATTTGTCCCTTCAATTTGACTATCCTTGTTTAGAAGAGATTTATATGGGAGGGAAAAACCAGGGACCCAACCAAAACTGTTCATTGCGTAGACTAATTCACTAGCAGCTAGCTTCCCAAAGGTTATGTTGTAAAAGCAATATGGTATTGTCCCAGAAAAAAAGTTCCTTGAAAGATCCATTATGCCTATCTTCTTTAACCAACAGAGCTGCTTTGGAATCGTACCACTAAACTGGTTGCCACTCAACAGAAGTATTCTTAATTCAGAAAGTCTGTAAATTTCTTCAGGGATATTGCCGGAAAAACTATTATCTCTAATGTCGAATGTCACAATATATGATGAAATGAGAACAGCTTTTGGTAGTGATCCCGTGAGATTGTTCCCTCGCAAAAGTTGGTGCCGCGCATTTTCTAGATTCAAGCAAGAAGGCAACAATCCCGAAAGCAAATTATAAGAAAGGTTTAATGTTGAAATTAATCCACATGGAATCTTACCCTCAAAAAAGTTGTTACTAAGGTCAACATTCCACGAGTTTATAGTATTGTTATTTACTATCCATACGGGAATTATACCTGACATGTGATTGTTGCTAATATCTAGGAACATGACTCTTAGGGGTGCCACTGGAAGAGTACCTGTGAAATAATTATTGTTTAATTCCAAAGAACTTAAGGATAGGTTGAAGTTCTTTGAAAAAATTTCACCGTGAAAGCAATTATTAGATAACCTCAAAATATCCAAGTGGGTGCAATTGGCAACCAATTCCATTGGTACCTCTCCAGAAAAATTATTGGACAAATCGAATTTCTCTAAATTACTCATGTCACCAATTGAGGATGGGAGAGCACCTTCAAAATAATTTCGGGATAGATTTAGATATTCTAATTTCGGAATAATCTTTCCAATATTTTCTTGAAGCCGCCCATCAAGGTTATTGTCAGAGACATCCAACCAACGAAGATCCATGGAGCGATATGATGGCAAATAAAACTGACCCGCAAAAGAGTTACTTCGAAGACTCAACAGTTGTAGTCTAGTATTGTTTTCAAGCAACCAAATGGGGAAGCTTCCATTCAACTTATTGTGAGATATATCAACGACTTCCAATTCATGTTGGTTGAAGAGAAACTTAGGAACGTTACCGGTAGGCTTGTTTAGACTACAGTTAGACAGTAATAGCACCTTTAATTGAAATGATGGGTCCCAACTGGGATTTTCAGTTTTGATATCAAGCTTGTTGTTGTCACTAAAAAGTTGAATCACCTTAAGTTTGGAGTAGGGGTGGCAAATGGGCAGGTTTGGGGTGGGCATAATTGGGTTGAGCATATAAAACCCATTTACTTATTTAAAACCCATTTAACTAATTATTTTTAACCCAAATCCAACCCAACCCAATTATTATGGGTAAACCCCAACCCAACCAATTACCCAATTATCAAAATTACCAAAATGCCACTAAAGTGAAAATGACCAAATTACTCTAAAATATTCAAAAATGACCCCTAAAACTTAAAAATTACCAAAATACCCCAAAAATCCAAAAAATTACCAAAATACCCCCGAACCCCAAAAAATTACCAAAATACCTCCAAAACCCAAAAAATTACCAAAATACCCCCGAACCCAAAAAAATTACCAAAATACCTCCCAAACCCAAAAAATGACCAAAATACCCCTGAACTACAGAAAATTACCAAAATACCCTCGAACCCCGTAAAATGACCAAAATACCCCCGAACCCCATAAAATGACCAAAATACCCCCGCAACCCAAAAAATTACCAAAATACCAAAAAACAAAAATATTTTCAATGCACCACAATTTTTTATTTTTCTTTTCCTTTTTTTTCTTTTAGCTGAGAGTTACTTGAACATGGTTCATGACAGCTTTGATTGTGCCACTCATGAGTGTAAGAATTTTCTAATAATGCTCCTCTCCCTTCCTTTTCTAAAATTATTAAATAAGTATTAATAAGTTTAACTGAGTTTATTCTTGATATAAGTGGTATATTCAAAGTAATGCATTTTACATCAAGTAATTTTTTGCATGATTTTCTAAATGACAAATACATGTTGTTTTCTTTATTAAAAAAAAAAAGAAAAAAATTCATGTGGAAAATACAGGTCAACCTGACTCGACCCACAACTCGATTGACCTGACCTAAACCCGAATCTGACCCGCCCGTTTTTCCATGTCTCTCTCTCTCTCTCTCTCTCTATGGTCTTCCACTGAAAATACTTTAGCCATGAGTTTCTTTTCAAGCCATCACCATCGATTGTGAAGAAAAGATTTTGGGAAGAGAGGGACCCATTCAGCTAAGCAAGGAATTTGTGGTAAAATTTCTATTTTCCTAACAAAACTAAGTAAAATCTAGCTATGAGGTTTGTTCATGTAAGAAATTCTTCTTTGGAATGAAATGTTTGGTTTGGTCTTGAGCCATTTTGATCTAGTGTTCACCCAATCACGTTTTTGTCTTTGGTAATGGGTTTTGGAGGTCTTGGAGTTGTGGAGAGGTGGGCATGTGAAACTTTGATGTTTTGGGTGCTATGAACTTGTTTTAAAACAAAGGGGTAATGAAAGTGTTAACCATGAAAGTTTAAGTGCTTTGAGGTTGTGCTTTTTGCACATCAAGTGTTTGATATTTTACCTCATTGAGTTATGAGGTTGGGTTTAGTTATTTATAGTTGTTTATTTAATTAAAAGCTGGACTTTGTGAGATATATAATGAGTTTTAGAACTTTGAAAGTGATTTGATGATGTTATAATTGATTCCTACATGATGTAATATTTATTGACATTATTAATACATGAGTTAGTGTAACACTTAAACATGGTTGTTTCGTTGTGAATGCTTGGGAATTTATAAGAATTGTTATAATGGCTTGGTTTTATTAGTTAGTACCCAAAATAAATTCTTGAGACTAGCTACCTCATTTTAAAGTGATGTGTTATGTTATCTAATAAATGCATATTGTTTGTGGTAGTGTATTAAAATGCTTTGGTTGTGTTATGGTCCTTTGGATTATTTATATGCTTGTTTGGTATCCTTTGGGAATAGGCGCCTTTGGATAGTCAAGTTAAGTTCTAGGCCCTCAATTTGATTTTAGGGGACATTTTCAATCGATGGAGAAAAGTTTGATGGTACTTTGTGATGGGCATTGTTATTGATAAGCTTGATCATTTTGTTTTTAGGTTCTGAGATTTTTGATGATGGACCTAGTGATGGGATTGGTTGATTTCATGGTGCTCGGTTGAGGTAAAATTGGTTGGCCTTCTGAGGTAAGTAGCTTTTTAATGGGATTTTTGAAAAAAAACCATATTGTATAAAACATTGTTTTTGGGTTAAACACGTTTTGGGAAACTGTTTATGGAAATTGTATTTTTCCTAAAAAGTGTCGTGTTGTAACCTTAACGTATATGATTATTTATGAAAAGTGCATCATATTTGTTATTGGATATGGGAAAATGCATGATTTGTTAGCATGGAAAGGACAAGCATCTTTGATTTAATTCTTGGTAACTGATTTTATGGATTTATTGCATTATTTGCAAAATTTAAAGATGCTTTTATCTTGACTTGTGATATTTGGGAAAATTGATACAAATTCTTCTTGACAAGAAATGAGTTGAAGGCTTTGAAAATCTTGTGAATATATTGGGTATGGTATTTCAAAGGTTTTTGTGAAATTACTTGATATTGAATTGTGTTTTGATTTCTTGTAAACTGTGAGCTCTATATGGTTTTACCCTTGGGCTGTGACATGTGATTACTTGGTGATTTCCTGGCTAGATATTATAGTCTGTGTGACATTGAGTTCCGACTTTGTGTCGGTGAATTAGTTCCCGTTTTGTGTCGGCAATGAGTTTCAGCTGCTGATTAGTTATGGCTTTGTGTTGGCAGATTAGTTTCGGCTGCTGATTAGTTATGGCTTTGTGTCGGCAGATTAGTTTCGGCTTTGTGTCGACAATGAGTTCTGTCTTTGTGTTGGCGATTAAGTTTCGACTTTGTGTCAGCGGCTGTCATGTGGCCTTGAATTGGATTTTCTGGTTTTGGAACGGTGTTATTATTGCTCACAGTATATAGTATGTAGTTTCACATTGAGATATTTTGAAAAAACTTTGTGCTATACTGTTTCAATCACTCTTGTCATTTTATCCATGAAGACTGATTTTGCAGAAATTAAGTGGAAACTCCCAAAGTGTAATGTGTTTTGTGTTTTGTAAAAATGCTAATTATCATGAGACTTGCATTTCTCCCACCCCCATTAATTATACTGCTTACTAGACTTTATCTCATTCCACTCTCCAACAGTTTTATAGATAAATTAGCTATACATTGGGCATAGAGCTTAGTTCATTGGTGATGATTGGAGTACTATGCTAAGTGGGAGATTTGTGCTATAAATTGTTAGCGACTCAACTTACTAAATAATTCGAGGCCACAGCTAATTCTACTAGAGGTTGGGCACTTGAGGTTTGTTAGCCTCAGGCGTGATAAACCTAGATTTTCTATTGAGGTTACGTATCTTAGAGAGGATCATGACTTTGTGTTTATTTATTTGGAGCTTTGGATTTTCATGTATAATTGGAAACACATGATTTGTAGTTTGTATTGTTTGTAAGTGTGTCATAGAGCTCTGACTTATATTGTGAAAAGATCAATATATTTTTTTATTTTATCAAATGGAAAGAAAAAAAAATCCCCTACAATATCTCTTGAAGGCTCGGTTTTTCATGCTTTGGACCCTTTTGGGTTTAGGGCGTGACAAGGCATGACCTTTTAATCAAACATGTTATTAAACGGGTTATTTGTATTGACGTTTACATGACTTGTTAATTAAACGGGTTAAACGTGTTGTGTCGGGTCGACTTGTTTAATAAACATGTCGTATTAGGGTTGAAGATTCTTGACACGTCCACTAAACGAGTCAGTTTCCAGTCAACTCATATAGCCGAATACTCATGACTCGACATGACCGAACACGAATTACCACCCGTAATATATATATATATATATTGATTTTCTGTTTGAATTCTGTTTTCATCCACATCCTGATTATCAGATAACTCATCATCTGTCGTTTCATGATCATCAAAAGGTTTTAGTTAGTTAACACCTTCTGTTTTTAACTTGTATCCTTGATCAGATGGGCTTGCCATAATCAACCTACCAAAAAATTAGACAAGTATACGGAATTAAGCAACATCATAGAGAAAATTCCTAAAACATATGCAACGGTGAAGCATTTGCATCAGTTAATACTTCCTTAGTTCCCACCAAAATATGGGACAAGTTAAAAAGTCAAGCAAAATAATTGATAGCTCTCAAATTTTATGAAACTGGTTGCTCATAGGAATAAATTATATGTGTAATCAAGTGCAGCGGAATAATCTTATAGATGATTTCTAGCTTGATTGAATAAAATATTGCGTGGAGGACCTTTAGTCCGCATTATAGAAGAATCGTCAGTGGATGTTATTGATTACTAAGGAAAAGACACGACAAGACATGGAAAGTTATAAAGCAACACCTAGTAGAAAAGAGAGATTGTGGTTTGTGTAATTTAAAAGATTCAATATAATACACTAGTTCTGCACAAAGTGTAAGAAAATATTTGCAAAAGAATAATGCAACTATAGGATAAAAGGAGATTTTTCACTTAGACTGCATTAATTTTATTGGAATGAGGGAAAAGTGGGAAAACAAAAGGTTGGGAGGATATATAGAATGTGTGTTTGATATAGAAAGTGGAAAATTGAAAGAATGGAAAATAAATATAAATTTATTTTGTTTGGTTGAGAAGAAAAAAGATAAGATGAAACTATTGTTTATGTTTTTTACAAATAATTTTTTGATTAACAAGAACTCATATTTTAATAGTATATATAAATAGTATTTATGTTTTTCTAATGAAAAAATTAAAAAAATATATATTTATTTTATCTGTGTGCATATTATAGATGGGTCACATTTCTTCTGTTCATTCATGCCAATTAAAATTTCTCAAAAAAAAAAAAAAAAAAAAAAAAAAAGGAAAGCAAATAACCAACTTAAAAACGAAAATGCTTTCTTTCATTTATATATATATTTTTTGATTAATTCATGCATTACGTGAGCATAGCTCTAGTAAAATAAGAATTGTTTACTTAAATTACACTAAATAATTAATAACTATGAATTCACTCAATCAATTCGTTAGGATTCAGTGTTGGCAAATTCCTTGTGACAAATTGTGTATCAAAAAGGGTTGTAACAAGTATTTTAAAGTTAGATAAAATTAGCTCATCAAAAAAAAAAGTTAGATAAAATTAAGTGAAGAGCTGCCTTAAGAATTGCAAAGCTGATAGTTTTGCTCAAGCGAAAAATTAAATCAACCAGAGTTCACTTGATTTTCGCTTGACATTCGCTCAACTATTGCACAATGTTTGCTCAAGTGAGACCCCGAGATATAGAATCTGAATCATGCTTGATGAATAACTTTTCCTGGTTTTTAATTTTACACAAATTTTAACCTAAGAAGGCCGCCGTACCAAAGGGAATGAATCTAGAAAAGCCTTCCCTTTGAGTGCAAAATCAAAGAGGACCCTTTTATACTGGATCTTATATGATGAACTTTTAATCAAGAACCTTCAAGAATGTAAATTTAGTTGAAACCGCATAGATTTTCACCCTATGTCAGTGTGTAGTGTGTACACTAACTTCCTGAAGTTTCAGTTTCATGCAGAGGTCGTGTTCGTAGGGGAAATCATATAGAAGAAGTCCAGAAAATTTGTAGCTGCGCGCGGTGATAGAAATAAACGGGTTGTTTGCTTCAGCTAGAGTCTGTTAACAACTTTTTTTTAGTGGATTTCCATATGGGGCACCTCTGGTTTTTCTTTTAAACATTTTCTATAAAAGCTTTCTACTTTGTCACTGTTGGGTCGATAGGACCAAGTTTAGAGTCTCAGTGTGTTTTGAGTATGTTTGAAGCCAAGTTAAATTACAAGACAAGCCAAGATTCAGTACCCGTTTGGATACAGCTGATAAAGGCAGAGTGTTCGTTTTGGTTTTTTTTTTTTTTTTTTTGAGAACGTGCACTGTGGATCCTTTGTATGAAGAGAAGAGATTTTTTTTGTTTTTTCAGTGGGTCCTGCGTACTATTCATAAGACTCACAAGTATTTTATTAAAAAAAAAAAATTTAAAACTGGGTCTCACAGTATTCACACATTTAAAAATTATTTTGCTATAGTGTTTTTAGTTTTCAGTAAAATAAGTGGTATCTAAATAGACCCTCAAACTATAAAAGACTTATGATTTTTGGAATCTCAATTCTAGCCCAACCTATCGAGTTCCACTTAACTCAATCAATCGAACCAAAATCTCAACCAATTGAGACATTCATGCAGATTTGGTTCTGAATTAGTTTCCAGTGGGCCATTTGATTTAGGTTTTGCAATACAAGTTTAAAAACAACCTTAGAGTACGTTTTTCAAGACTTTTGGAGAGTCTTGTTCAGAGCACAAGCATTGGAGATTTCTTAACTCTCTAGAAGTATGAACCAGAGATCCAAATAAAGTTTTGAAGATCTAGTGATGAAACTTGAAGTGAAGTTACTGCAATCCAGTTTCATCAAACTTCTTGGTGCAAACCTTCAAGTTGGTCATGAGCAGTTGGTTCATGTACAACAACGTCCAGAATAAGAGAACTTACGGATTCATAATTGCATAAGATTATATTAGTAAGTTCTACACAAGTAGCATCAGATTTAGAATTGAGTCTATTGTATAAACTTCAATTTTATTTTAATGGATTTTGTTTACTTTAAAGTAGAAAGGTTAAACCCTCTCAGTGATATCGCGGGACAAGTTGTTCTATTGGTTTTCCTTGGGTCACTGTCTTCTTGTCTTACTGTGATTTACCTTTTGTGCCCCATTTCATGACTTAACCAATTGAGTGTTGGGAATTCAACCAAAATTCCAACTTGTGAGAAACAAAAAAAATAGAGAAAACACATGTCAAAGAAAACAATCACACGCACAAGACAGGATTTACGTGGTTCGGCAATTTGCCTATGTCCATGGAGTTGCAGGGATTTCACTATTATCAAGGAAGAATACAGAGTACAATATACGGCTACAATATTTTCTCTCTATTTCAAAACACGGCAACAACACCACACTAAAAACCCTAATTACAAAAGGCGGTTCCACAATGGGCTAAACGGGCCAAATTTTTTTTCAGCCCAAGCTTCCGCTCTATGGAGTAAGCCTCAGTAGTTCTCCTATTAAAAACCACGTAACATTATTCGGATCGGATCGGGTCATCAAACCGAATTAAACAAAACTAAACTCCACAAAGCCCAACATTGAGAACCACTTTATGGATTGTTGAGATGGCTGGTTCTACATGTTAGTAACTTAGTACCCCCTATTTTTTTAGCTAAAATCTTGACTGTGAATTCTAATGCTTTTAATCCAAACTGCATATTTAACTTTAGTGAAAACCAATTGCTGGTAGAGCAAGTTACCATATAAATACAAAAACAAAAACAAAAACAAAAACAAAAACAAAAAACCAAAGAATTGAATCATCTTTGCTCTCGTGTTCTCTGAGTTCTGGGGGCGACCAAGCGCTTGAAAGACTAGTCAAAGAGGATTGTTTTGGATAGATAGCTCCTTTCGAGTATATTTTTTTCTTCTCTCTTGCGAGTGTGCTTTTTGTCCATCTATCTCCTTTCCGCATCCCAATTTACTCACCAGTGAAGGTAAGGATCAAAACAAAACCCTAATTTCCAAATGATCTATTTTCTGCGTTAATGATTTTCTTTTTTTCTTTTTTCTTTTATTTTTTTTAATAGAGAAATAGTCTTGATTGGTCCAAAATAGTTTCGTAATTTGCCCTGTGATTTATTATCGAACTATAATAACCCATTGAATTCGTTACATTTTAGATACATTCAAATATGTGGCCGATTAAGGAGCTATTTACAATTTGCTCAAGAGAGTTTTAAGATTTGCCATCATCGGGGGAATGTTTGAGTTTCATTTGCCTGTTAATTTGCATTATAGGCTTGGATAATTGTTTGACTAATGCTAGGTTCTTTGATATGTTGAAGAGTCTAGAATAACTAAAATAATTTCAACCATATGGGTTGGAGAGTTCTTATTGTGGACATTAGTTTTGGGAAGTGTCTGAAGTATTCAGATGTATCTCGCTCCTGGCTTTGATTATTTGATGTGGTTTATTAGTAATGAACTACTCTCTTTTAAGTCTTAAATTTATCTGATTTGTTGGTTGAAGAACGGGATTGGGATTTATGTAATGCAGCAGAAGTACTTTTTCCTATCCCATTTGATAAGCTTTTCATCTTTGCAATATGTTTTATTATCACTCGTTGCTAAATTAAGCTTCCCCGTATGGGTGACCCATTTGCAAGACATCCTGTAAAATGGTGAATGGCAATAGGAATATAACCATATAAGCTATTAATATATTGTCTCTTTTTTCTCTTTTTTAGGCATGTTATTAAGATGAAAATTGCAATACTGCATAAATGATCAGAATCCGAACAGAATGCCAAGAAAATGCTTGCATTTAAATATTTTATTATAAATTATAAGGATATTGATTTATTTTTAATTCTTCTATTCCTTTTGTGTTTATCACTTTAGTCATAATGTCTATATTATATGCTATATTTGATAAATTCCACTTTGACGTGCGGAAAAGTACCAGAAGTGGTCCTCATGTTCTCCTTAAAGGCATTTGCTCTTAACAGTTGTGGTTATCTTCCGCTCTGTAAGATGAAAATAAGCCATACTTTTGGACTATTATGTTAATGTTGGATTTTAGAGTAACTGACTCCAACTCAGATGAAGTAAGCTGCACAAATACTTGAAAATGATTGTATAATCTAGAGACCACAATTTATAGTAACTTACAAATGTGAAATAATATGGTGTTAAGTGTGACTAAAATTTTCATGTGCTTTGATAATATGTTTGTTGATATTTTTCTTTAGTCGGCAATTGTATATATTAATGAATCTTCTTTTTTCTAAATTTCAGAAGAAGCCCAATATCAATTACAGCAGCAGTTATTTACGTTAGGTTCTAAAGATTTAGGTTTAAATGTTTAGAATCATATTTTAATTGGGTTGGCTACCCAAAAAAATCCTATAACTTCGTTTTAAAAATGCGGCTATGGCTTCTGTAAAAGTGGCTCAATTCGACCTATAGCCGCATTTTCAACCATGGCCTAAGACCCATAATTATAAGCCTGAGGGTCTATAGCCGTGTTTTTACAAATGCAGCTATGGCCACATTTTAAAAACACGGCTATAACCTCTCTTTATTTTTTATTTTGGCTATAGCCGCGTTTTTATAATTTTTTTTCCCTTGCCCAGATAGCTTGGTCTTGCTCCTTTGTCTTTTACTTGCTAATTACTAAGTATTATAAGCTAAAAACATGATCACATAATAACATGATTCTTAGCTGCATTTAACAAAGAAAACTAATGTTAAAAATTGATGATGACAACATTTTTGTGAAGGCATGCTTTCTAAACTCATTATCCACATAAAACCAAAGTCATTTTCATTGGTTGAACAAATGTAATGCTTTAGTGGATCTAAAGGGCTAAAACCTTAGTATTGTAAGTTCTCTAGAACACTTCCTGAAAGGCAAATCAATTATGCTGCAACATATTTTAAAAGGCTACACCCATATCATAAACAAATTTCCTTCAAGTTGCTTAAAATCCTCCCTTTTCCTTTTACTCGTGTACTTTTGGAATCTGACAAGTGTAATCTGTCATTAAGAAACTACAACTCACTTGAACAGGGTCTACTTTTTGCAAATTTGTCTCTTCAGCCTTACTATCAGAGTTATGTGAATTCAGTCATTCACGAGAGCGCAGGAGAAATTGAACAGTCTTCATTAAAAAGAAAAGAAAAGAAAAGGAAAATGAGATTGTAATTGCTTGCAGATATGCTTGTCTACCGGACAAAATTGGAAAATGCCCCGTTTGAGCAAAAAAAGCAATATTATGCCCTCTTTTCCAAACTAAATAAGGAAATGCCCATCTTTTGTAATTCGATTTTCTCAAAATCGAGTTATAAAAAAAAAAAAAAAATTTCTGGAGCCCTATGGCGGCGTTTTTAAGGACCTATAGTGACATTTTCAGGACCTATAGTGACGTTTTGTAACTCGACTTCCATAAAATCGAGTTATAGGCAATTTTTTTAATTTTTTTTATCTATTAACTCGATTTTATATAAATCGAGTTAAAAAATGCCGCTATAGGTCCTAAAAACGTCACTATAGGCTCCTAAAAAATGCCTCTATAGGACCTAAATCGATTTTGAGAAACTCGATTTTCCCTATTTAGTTTGGAAAATAGGGCATAATGCTGCTTTTTTTGCTCAAACGGGGCATTTCCCAATTTTGTCCCTTGTCTACCAGGCTGTTACACATTTGTTTTCATAAAATCTGGAATTTTTTTTTTTTTTGATATGCTCATAAAATCTGGAATTTATTCACTTTCCTACCATTTTTTTTTTATTTCCAGCATTCTATTAGTTTCTCTTTTTTATTTGATTGTAATTGTTTATGACAGAGTGTGTTGACCATCATGAACATGGAGTTCTCGTTTTCTTTATCAATAAAATCTGATTAATAATATATAAATTAATTAATTAAAAATAAAAACCTCATGCATATAATGTTCTTTTGTGCTCTCCAAGTTGAAATCGTCTATTGTAAGTTCAGAAGTCCTAAACTTGTCTTTCCTCAAAACAAGTTTAGAATTTGAATTTCCTAAAAACGAGATAAAATAAAATTTAATTCACTTGAAATTTGTCTTTCCTAAAGATGAGTTCGAATGAAATAACTTGAGACAAAACCCATCTTCCCAAAAAATGAGGTTCTTTTGATATGGTGTCTACTGAAAATTTGGACAAGGAAATTTTAGCAAACATCTACTACATATTAAAGAACGTTTACCAAACAGCAAATAGATATTTAGCTGAACAGTTGCAAAGGCATTATGAGCCCTATAATTTCTGGACAAAAACATACAAAGCACCTTGAAAGGAACTGCATATATAGAAAAAGGGTAATATCAAGCAACATACTTCATAAGAAATAAATAAATAAATCTCAATAAGCAAAACCTGGAAGCACCATTTTCACAAATTTAAATTAATGAACTATCTCATCATTGAAGCTTCCAAGACTCATAAGACAGTTTTAATTGATATAAACATAAACACATATTACTGCTGGCAGTAATACTTCTGCCCTATCTTCATAAAGTTCTAAGGCATCCTAGAGAGCTACATAATAATACTCAAGAAATCACAAACACTACAAATATATGGGGGGCCCAGTTCAAGTTCCAAAGAAGTGCTACGTAACTAAGTTAGAAGCAGTTACGAAAATAAATAAATAGAGAAGCAAAGAGGAGAAGTGAAATCAATGACTTACAGTTAACAAATTGATTTCCTGGAAGAAAATGAAAACTGGTTCCAGCCAAACAATTCCAAACAGTCCAAAAAAAATCAGTTTTCGGCACCCGAATCAATACACAAACCCAGAAGACCACGGTTGAAATTCTTGAGCTTTCTCTCTCTATTTTCCTCTGATATGATATCACAATGTCAGCGTCAGATAATCATCAAGTAAGATGCCACAAAATGAGGAAAAAAGGCTGGTGCACACATTGATAATCCTAAGGCTATATAAATAAATAAAAGCTTTACTGCCTAATCCATATATTTCTCCTATGATTTTCAAGTAACAATAGTACATGTAACATAACTCTCTTGAAGGCACTATTCAGGCCTGAGAGAAACGATTTAAGAGGCAAAAGGCCAAAAAAATGTAAAATAGAATATGCTGTTTACGAAAATGGTTTTACCATACACGTGTTTTGGTTAGTGCTCAAGACCCTCAGGACTCAAGATGCTTAAATAAGTTGGGCCGAAGTTGGGTTTAAGATTTGCATCCAAAAAATAAACAAAAAACAAAAATTGAAAACAAAATGCAAAAATAAAACAGCTCTCTAGCACCGAGTTATTACTCCAAAAAAATTTTATTTAAAAATTACCGAAAGCAGAACCTCTTTTCATTTTCTCATTTTCATAAGAATAAAACTATGCCACTTTTGAATAAAGTTTATTTTTGTTCTTTTGCCTTTCCTTTAAGAACACTGAATAAAGTTGCTTGTTTGTTTGCAGGATTGTTTACAGGTTGTTTTGTGTCACTGTTTACTGTGTATGCACTCTTGGCACACTTGACGGGTGTATTCTATGGCGGAAGAAAACAAGATTATATGAACACAGCAGGAATAAAGCTTTCCAATTTCAAACTCTCTTACATAGAGTGAACTTGAAGCTTCAAGGATGGAAAGCTAAGCTCCTTACTCAAGCGAGTAGATTAACCTTAATAAAATCTGTCCTAAATTCCCTACCCCTGTACATCTTTTCATGTTTTAAGGTCCCTGAGTTTGTTTAAAGAGCTTTGGATAGAAACCTTTGTAATTTTTGGTGGGGGCACTAAAATGACAAAAGGAAACTTCACCTGCTGAGTTAGGAAGCTTTGTGTCAGCCAAAAGGGGTGGAGGACTAGGCATGAGGAAAGCATCCTTGTTGAAAAAAGTTACGTTAGCCAAACAGGTTGGAGACTATCCAGCCAACCCAATTCTGTTCTGTCTAAAACTGTGGAGGCCAAATACTTCCGTAATAGTTCCCCCTTTGATGGGAAACTAAAACCTTAGGATTTCTAGTTATGGAAAAGTCTATGCTCAACAAAATTCCCCTAAGTCTTTAATTAATATACGTATGTCAAATATAAAGTATTGAAAGCACTAAAAACATATCTTAGCCTCAAACCACAAGATCGTTTATCTATAATAATGCTTCTTAGTAAAGTATTGTCCTTAAAAAAAAATTTAATGAAATGAATGTGTGTGACCCTTGTTCTCATTTTTTACTAATGGTAAAGCCATGAAGAATGCACAACCCCAAGGGCTAGTACAACACCTCATGAAGCGGAGGTCATTAGCTCAAATCTCTTCTTCCCTCTTTTTTCCTCTTTTTTTTGGAATGTGTGTGTGTATATATTTTATAAAAATCCATGAAAAATGCCCAAGATTGATATAAAAGTTTGCTAGTAACACAACACTTTGCACGTGCAAGAGTGTGTTAAAAATAATACAATGCAACAATGTTTTATGCATTGCATGGCTTCAAAGATCACAGAATGGCCTCAAAACAGTCATATTATAAGCCGAAAGAAATTCAGTTTGAACACAAAATGAGATCACTTCATGCATGTAATTAAATTCTATACCTTCGGTTCACCCTGTGAAGCTAATATGGTTTGTAGAAGATCAAATGGATTGATCCAACAGTAGCTGCAAACCCCACCAATGCCGCACTGACATAGGACAGATACGGACTCAATTGAATGTGATCCTCTGCATGAAAGAAAGACAATCAGGCCAACACATTAGAGAATGAGAAACTGCAGAAAACTAAATATTTGAAACAATAACACAATTTCTACAGAGTAAGTAAAGCTTTTATCACATGTAAACTGGATACAGACTAGAAAGTTACATGATCAACACCATAAATAGAAACCGAGATATTTACCCAATGACATCATATTTGCAAGACAATTAAAACAAAGGGCCTAACATGAGATCAGATACAAACATTCCAAATAGAGCATGACTTTATTTTCACTTTATGGTAGGGAATAACTTGACCAATTGGCAACCATGCCCAAAAAAGTTAAGAGGGTAAGAAAAAATCAACACTACAGCCGCTAAGGATATTGGAGCTCCCATCTGATCATGAAAGAATCCAAGAAGAATTTGAAAGATCAAGCCATACTGAATTCATAAATATGAGTTAATTTAACCACATATTATAAATCGTATCTTAATAATTACAATTAGCTTCTAAGTCATACCATCTCGTAAATTTGCATGTAATGAAATATACAAACATACAAAAGCAAGCTACTTTTAGAACCACACTACCCCAGAAATCCCGGCACTACTACGTGCAGTTCAGACTTTCTCTTACAAGGTCATGTAAACATGCACCACATCAACCTAGTTGTTGGACCACACCAATACATAGTAACAAAAAGGTTGTGACAATACTAAACTAGACAAAGGCAAAGCACAATGATTTAAGGACAAACACAGATTTTCTCCAAATCAAATTGGAGTAATCTCAAGCTTATTATAGTTCTAATAATGAATAATGATCATCCACATGTACGTTTGGAAGTTTATAAAAGAATGGAAAGAAATTTAAAATATATATATATATATATATATATATATTTTATCTTTCTTTGTTTGGATATTTGAAACGAAAGGAATGGGATTTGTTTGAGTGTTATAGGGAAAGTAGAAATTGGAAATGAATGGTTTTAATTAAAGAAACTTCAATGCAAGTTTCTTTCTAGAATATATATTTATGTTTCTTTTTGCTTTAACATGATGATATGTTAAACTATAACACCAATTTGATTTTTTTCATAAGATAGATTAAATAAAATTACATGTGACTTGCAAGCACCCCACATTCCCTGAAAACTCACAATTCATGTAAAAGTACATAAGTAAGGAAAGAGTTCAACATATTTCATTGGAAAAACTAATTTCATATGGACTCAAATTCTGCATTTCTAACTGGTCAACATAAAGATTGAGATATTATTCAAACAAAAGGATCGGCCAATGTATAAAATTAAGCATGCAAACTAAACAAAATAAAATCAGACGTAGGAAAGTTATATATGAATTCATCAAGTAGCTAGTAACCAAATAGAGCAATCAAGGCATAGCCCTGAATGAAACAGAGCCAAGCAGATATACTGCTTAAGAACAGAAAACTGAATTAACTTTTTATTATTAACATCATGGAGCCAAAAAAAGGATATGAATCAATAAGAAAAAATAGTATCATATTCCCATTGGGACATGAAAAAAAAAAAAAAAAAAGTGAAATTTTTTGAAAGAAGCTCCTCTACAGAAGCTGTCTACAAAAAAAGAAGAAGAAGCACTTCCTCAAATTAGAAACCATTGCATATATTCAACACCCAGAAATTAAACTCGAGAGCAAAAAGGAAAGCAATGAAATTTATTACCCAACAAAAAGAACCCAGAAACTAATATCAGATACAAACTCTTACCCAACCCAGGAAACCCCATTATTTCAAAATTCAACCCCCAACAATACTAAAAATCCACTCCCATGTCCCACCATCTTAAGCTCCACATGCTAGCATACCAAAGATTCACAACTATAAACACGCCAACCAAATAATAAAAATAAAATAAAAACAAGAATAAAATCAGATAAAATAAATCAACCCCAGAAAAAGCTTCGCCAAGAGGTAAAGAGAGAGAGTTTGTGAAAAGGAGAGACCTTTCCTTCCTTAATTGCTAACAACAGCAGTATATGGCAGACCCCATCATGAAACCCCAACGGAAGCTTGATCATTGATGTTGTATTGTTGTGATTGTTAGTGTTAGCCATATGATGATGGACACGTGTCAATTGTGATGCAATTACTTTCCTCCATTTTTAGTGAGGAACCGCCCATTAGACATGTTGGCTAGACTATACCTAGTAGTGCCTACGTACACTACATATTTTAGGCAGTGGCTGGAGCACTCCCTAATAGATTGAGGTCACTTTAAGCCAAAGCAAAATACAACCATAGAAAGAGACAATGTTCTTTCAAGAGATTTGGACCAAAAAAAAAAAAGTAATGGAAAGTAATTAACAACAATGTTATACTTACTATTTAAGCAATTGTAAAAAAAACTTGTTTAACACTTATTTTGAGAAAAATCAGGGCACAAGCTGCTAGCTAGAGAGAAATTTCACACCCAAAAAGCATTCTTTTAATCTTACACCATAAATTTGCGTTTGTGGGGAAGAAAGCTTAAGACATGATAAGGCATAAATGAACATCCAACTATCAGAGTAGCTAGCAAGACCCAATTCGCACAAACTACTAAGAACCCAACATGAAAAGAGAATTCAACAATGAATTATGAAGAAAAAGAAAAACTTATGGATAATGTCACCAACTTCAAAGGTCTTAATAGCAGCCCACTGCTTGTAGTTTATGTTACCAATGGTGGTCCAACCTGCAGAGTCCCCAACCTTGTACACAGCTGAGGACCCTTTTTTTTTTTTAAGAAAAAAAAAAATCATTAAAGCTCATTTATTATTCGTTAAAAACTTTTCCCCAATATGAGACTAATTAAATAATAAGGCTGAAAAAAAAATTAAAAAAAAGAAAAAGAAGAAGAAGCAAAAACTCAGTTGAGAAATACCGCTAACCAGGAGAATATTGTCAACGCCCTTTGATTTTAGCTCCTCCGCTCTCTCAATGAATCCAGGTACATGCTTCAAGCTGTGCCCCACACACACACACAAAATAATCAATCAACTTAATTTCCTAACCAGAAATCTGAATGGGCCTAACATCAGGCCTCTTGACTTCCTCTTTGGGCACAAAAAATCCATAAAAAACTCGTAAAATACGCACATTCAAAACAACTCAACGAAAATTCGTACCACTTTGCGAATAAATTTCTTCACTTAACTAAAAGACAAACATAAATAAACATGATTTGACTCAAAAGTTGATGATAACTGAATAGCAAAATTGTCCCACCCACGCACCTTCATAGAAAATTTGTCCCACCCACGCACTTTCAAAGAAGAATCAGCATCCCTATAGCCTATAGGCTTTTAGATTTACAAGATTCCAGAACCAAATCACAGACATCGCTAACACTGTTTGACGCATCAGATTCAAGCATTAACTTCATTGACCACTACACCCTAATTCACTGAATTCAGTCTTTATTTATTCTATATTATAAATAAAGACTTGTTGTGAAGTTTTGCTAATAATAGAAACTTATAAACGTTACTGGTCCCCCCCTCTTTAATAGGATCACCACTCGTTTACATTCCATAGAATCCAAAATTGTCAATTAAATCTTTCTTAAATATATATAATTTAAAATTTTCTGACCATATGTTTCTCAGTCAAACCATTTTATATTATTTTATTTTTTTCTAAAAATAATTATATTTCTCCGATATTAAGTAATAGACAAAAATAAAGAAAAAAAAAAACGAAATTTAGAGAAATTCTTCAATATTTGACAGGAAATTTTCTCAAAACAAAAACTAAAACCATCAGATCCGACGAAAATCGCAACAAAAATCAACATGCAGAATTACCTTTAGATCTCAGTAATTACGAGTTCAAACTCAGATCCGGACGAGTCACGAAACCACTGAATCGACTCGGTGGGTTTGAGTTTGAGTTGGGAGACTGGCGCACTAAATTTTTTTTTTCTTCTTTCTTTTCGTTTGGGTTTGCTAAAAAACCTCGCTAGCGATAGGAAGGAGTCGATGAAAAGGAATCGAAAGCTGAAAAGGGAAGAAGATCAAACTAAGAGAGATTGAGAGTGAGAGCTTGAGATCGGAGATCTGATGGAGGGTGAGGGCTGATGTGCCGTGGGAGCTAGACTAAATTTATTGCCGCGTTCACAAAACGCGGCTATAGGCAAGCTAAAGCCGCGTTTCAAACTCACGGCCATAGTTCAGATTAATAAAATAGAACGGTCCTATGACACTGTGTTTAAAACACCGCAGCAATAGCTCCAAACCAAAAAATGCGGCTATAAACACATAAAAACACCGCTTTAGATATATTCTATAGCCGCGCTTTAAACATGTGGCTATTGACTGACACTTTAAGCTGTGTTTACTTAAAACATGGCTGTAGCCCACTTGTTGCTGCGTTTTTACAAATGCACTAAAAAAAATGTGGCTATAGCCCGTGTTTTTTGTAGTGAAAACAAGAACAAAACATGTTTAGTCTACGTATTAGGCAATGCTTAAAAGTATTGATTTCAAGTTCCAAATCCAGTTGACTGCAGAAAAAGGAAGAGAGTTTCTATTTTGCTCGACCGATCGAGCAATTAGAATCAACCGATAGAAAATCGCAGGAACAGAAATTCTGCAAAATTTTAAAACAGGCCCAAGCCAGCAAAAATATTTAGGGTTTCGTTCCAGCTTTTTCACATATAAAAGGAAAACCCTAGCCACATTTTTCAGACTTTTAGAAGACTTGTGTGTTACTCTTTATGATATTTGAGAGGTTTTGTGCCTTCTAACTACACAAGAATCTATTGGAGCAAGATCTACAATCAAATGTTGGTAGAACATAGTTGCTACATCAAGATCATTAGTGATGGTGATTTGAAACTTTTGAATGAGATCTTAAAGTCACAAGCAAAGGTGCTTGTGTTGCTATAAATCCAAGAAGTGAATGAGTCCGTGGATTCGGAGTTTACACGTGATCATGTCAGTAAGTTACTACATGAGGTAGCAATAGATTTAGGGTTAAATTTGATTGTAAAAATTTCAATTCTCTTATAGTGGATTTACTTTACCTTAAGGATAGATAGGTCAAATCCCCCTTAGGTTTTTACCTTGAAACGGTTCATTTCATCGGTTTCCCTAGATCATCATATCATGGTGTTATTTACTTTTCCGCTTGTATGCATGATATATGCTTGTTTAACCTAAATTTGAATAATAAACATAATAATTAACTTGGTTAATTAATTAGGTTAAACAATCTGGTTTAAGGGGTCTAAACGAACAAACAATTTACATTATTACTCAACTTCCAAATTATAAGAAACCTCTTAGAGGTTCATCATATCCTTATATATATATAATAATAATAATAATAATAGGTAAAACTAAGAGAAAATCTAATTAGATTTCAAATTGAAATTAAATTAGAATCTAATTTTGCACCACGTGTCCCATCTAATCAAAGTTTTTAAATTTTTGTGCCAAATGAGTTAATTCAATGTAAAAATTGGATTTCAATTAGAGTTTAATTTTGCAACATATGTCCCATCTAATCTAAGTTTTTTAATTTTTGTACCAAATGAATTAATTTAGTATAAAAAACGAGGAGTCCAAGATAAGTAAACCATAAAAAACATAATTTTTGAATGATTTTATATTTAATTATGAGCCTTTTTTCTTCTTCTTCTTCTTCTTCTTCTTTTTTTTTTTTTTTTTTTTTTTTTTTTTTTGTAGAACTAAAAACAATTTAAGTTTATAAGTCATATATATATAGTCCCATCTAATGAAAATTTTTTAAATTTTGAACCAAGTTAATTAGTTCAGTGTAAAAATTGAATTTCAATTAAAGTTTAATTTTACGGCACGTGTTCCAGTTAATCAAAAAAATTTTAATTTTTGTGCCATATAAGTTAATTTAGAATAGAAAACGAGGAGTCTAATATAAATAAATTATAAAAAAACATAATCATATATCTATCACTATATATAAAATCAGAGGAAGAGAGAGTTTGAATGATTTTATATTTATGAGCCTTTTTTTTATAACTAAAAACAAATCAAATTTATAAGTCATCTATATGTATATAAATAGGTATAGTCTAGAGAAAATCTAATTAGATTCTACAATTGAAGTTCAATTTTGCGCCATTTGTTTTGAATTATTTATTTTTTAAGAGAGTTTTATTTCTTAATTTTGAAATCAAATGTGAGACCATATCATAAATATCCATTCAAGTGAGTTATTGTGTACAAAAATCAAAGAGTCTAGAATTAATGAACATAAAAATATTTAAAAAAAATGGACAATTTACATTTTCTACCTAATAACATATTTACAAGAGACTTTTTAAAGAGTTAAAATACACACACACACACACACACACACACACACACACACACACACACATATATATAAGAATGACTATCAATAATATTTAAATTATATATGTAAGATTATTATACTATGCATTTTAATGTGTATCTTTTAAGTATATCCATGCATATGCATGAAGTTACAAACTAGTTTTTTAGAATGCCATTGTTTAAAAAAAAAAAAAAAAAAAAATTCTTTTTAACTTATTTGTATGATTTTGAACTTGCTAATATATTCAGTTTGAGCTAGATGAGTCAAAATTGTTGAATCATTTTAGTTATATAGATGAATAGTTGAGGCTCTATGTAGAGAGATGTGCTCTTATGAATATCTCATTTTTCTACATGTAGATAGCCATACCGTACAAGTGTAGATATTTCACTTACCTCTTGAGTTGCAAAAGGGACAATAAGAAATTCTTACAAGTTAAAAGTTGCCTTGTTGAGAACTTAGAAATGAATGATCCAGACATGCAGGCCCATTGCAAGATGCTTTTGATTGTCTATTTTTCAATTATTGCCATGATGGTATTCAAATATAGATGTGAAGGAAACACATTGTAGTGGATTTCTTTGTAAATTAATTTTTTCCTTCTTGCGATATGCACGTAGTAGAGTAAGTAGCAGTCAAGATACTTGTAATCGATTTCTCTATGGTAGAAATAATAAATGCTTTATTATTTCATATGTGGACTTGTGGAAAAATAGTTTCATATAGCATCCATATCAAAAGAGTTAATATAATATAGCACCCAAAATTTACCCAATTAACACAAAATGGGGGTACTGTAGAATTACCTTGTACACATGACTATTTGATTTATGAGTAATTCTTAGGTATTCCCTCCTCTCACATTCATGGTGGGGTCCACTCATTAAATTTATAGTAGGTTCCACCATGAATGTGAGAGGAGAGAGCACTATTTCACTATACTCTGGGACTACCTAAGATTTTTCCTTGATTTACTATATTGTGAATTCGCATAGGTAATAATTGATGTTGCATCTAAGTGATATTCAATTATTATAATTAGAAAAGTTATGGATCAAAACAGATTTTTCACAATTTATTATTCTTGATTTATCAATTAAATAAAAATTATATTATTTTTAACACATTACATTATCTAGCTATTTTACTTTTCCTTAATCATATATTGTACATTTTTTTTTCCTTTTCGAGAAATAAACACACACACGAAGAGGGAAATAAGTTCTAACACAAAGGAATTAAGGCATACCACAAACTCTACTTAAAAGTTATGGTAACTTTTAAGGGAGAGTGGAGTAAGTTATACTACACACAACACACTATTAAGTAATGTGGGACAATCACTCATTCCTTTTTAGAGAATATTTTGTACAATTAAAACTAGTTCCCCATACCTTAATAGTATCATACGCCGAAAAATGAGTATTACATATGGTCAATTAAAACTTCCTACTAATTTTTTCAAAGTGAAATTACGGCATACCCATGCCATCTCACATGGTATTAGCTAGTAATAAGAAATTAAGAATTACAGTACAGATTGAAAGTGTAAGTGAAAACTTTTTTTTATATGAAGGAATGATAACCTTTATTCATAACTAAATACACACTTAAGTCTTTTCTCAAAAAAAAAAAAAAAAAAAAAATACACACTTAAGTCTCCATAATTAATCCCATTGAAAAAGTCTACGGAAATCAAGTATATCTAATGACACGTATAGTTTAATTGCCTTCTCAGCATATTAAATGCAAAATAATAACACCTATACATACGACACTCAATCAGATTGAAGCACCATTGTCGCCAATAAGGATTAATATAGAGAATACAAGATACACCAATAAAAAAAATTACGTATGATACCCAAAAACTTGTGGAGAAGACTAAAGGATCTACTTCACACCATTTCCCTTTACTTGTAGTTAAAGATTTTCTTGGTAATGGCGGTGAACTATCAACCCTGGTGCAACTTTTCTCTAGTGGTGGACCGCAAAGAAATGCATTTCCTTCGTAGCTGCTATTTTGAAATGTTCCAAACTGTCCTTTCATATCTGGAACTTTTCCTGATAAGTTGTTACAAGCCACATTGAAAACTTCTAAAAAGTTTAGATCAATTAATATTGAAGGAATTTCTCCACTTAAATTATTGTGAGAAAGGTCCAAGCTCTCTAAATGGGTTAAATTTGAGAATGTTGTTGGTATGAAACCTGTCAATTGATTGTAAGACAAGTTTAGTGCAAGAATTGGAGATAGTTGTCCTAACTCTAGAGGTATTTCACCTGTTAACTTGTTGAATGACAAATCCAATCCAGACATGATATCAAGTATGCCACCCTTGTAGAAGTAAGACCTATATTTCGTCACAAACTCAATTCCAAAATCAGCAGCAGCATTTTGTTCTACCTCGTAAATTTCAAAATACTTATTTAAAATACCTTGATATGGGATAGTTATATGTTTGAACTCCAGAAAAGTGGAATTTGGTTGGGGAAGACCATCAAAAGCCTCAATTGCATTTAACTTCCCAAAGGTTATGTTGCGAAAGCAGTGCGGTATTGTTCCAGAAAGATAGTTCTTTGAAAGATCCATAATATCTAAATTCTTTAACCAGCATAGCTGCTTTGGAATCGCACCACTAAAATTGTTGCCACTCAACAACAGTATTCTCAAATTTGAAAGCTTGCCAACTTCATAAGGGATTCTCCCAGAAAATAGGTTATCTCTAATGTCCAATGTCACAAGATGAAATGAAACACTAAAAGTAACTTTTGGTATTGGTCCTGTGAGTCTGTTCCCTTGCAAAAATAGATGCTGAATGATGGATAAATCGGCACAAGATGGTGACAATCCTGAAAGCCAGTTATGAGAAAGGTCTACTAAAATATATGCATGCATTTCACATGGAATTTGACCTTCAAAAAAATTATTACTGATGTCAAGAGACCAAAGGAGCTGCATATTTCCTAGCCATTTGGGAATTAAACCTGAGAAACCATTGTTGCTAATATCAAGGATCCCTAAGTAACTACCAGCTGGTGATACTTTATCTGGAAGGGTACCTTTGAAATGATTGTTGTTCAATTCCAAAACACGTAAGCTATTGTTAAAAAACTGGAACCTCTTTGAGAAAATTTCACCATGAAATTCATTATTAGATAACTTTAAAACTACCAGGGAGGTGCAATTGGCAACCAATTTCGTTGGTACCTCTCCCGAAAAATTATTATTGGACAAATCCAATTTCTCCAAATTACTCATGTCACCAATTGAGGACGGGAGATTACCTTCAAAATGATTTTGAGATATATTTAGATATTGTAAGTTTAAAATCTTCCCAATATTTTCTTGGAGCTGCCCATCAAAATTATTGTAAGAAAAATCCAACCAAGAAAGATTCTTGTAGTGATCTGTTGGCAGACTAAATGGACCCCCAAAATAATTGTCCCGAAGATTTAGTAATTGTAGTCTAGTATTATTTTCAATCAACCAATTGGGGAAGCTTCCCTTCAACCTATTGTGAGAGATATCCACCAATTCCAATTCTCGTTGGTAAAAGAGAAATTTAGGAACATTGGAGGAGAAGTTATTCAGATTACAATTTGGCAGTAGTAGCACCTTTAACTGAAATGAAGGTTCCCAACTAGGATTTTCAGTTTCTATCACAAGTTTGTTGCTTTCACTCACCAATTTGTTATCCTCTTCGACCCTATAGTTTTCTCCTTTAAATCGAACCACCTTAAGCTTAGAGTGATTAGCAAGTGAGCTGAATGAGAATAAACCCTCAAAACGATTATAACTAAGATCAATGTACTCTAGGGATGTCAAGTTGGCTATCACAAATGAAGGAACATTTCCACTGAATTGGTTCTTAGATATATCTAAAAACCTAAGAGATGTCAATCTGCCTAGGCATGGAGGGAGGATCCCTTCAAAGTTATTATCAGAAAGATCTAACTCTTCAAGTTTCTTCAACATACCTAAATTTGTCCCCCCAAAAAAAAAAAAAAAATACCATTAATAGTGTCCATCCTAGTTATGTGCCAACGTAATAACAAGAAAATTTAATTAATTAATGGTAATAGCATCTGAAAAAGACTATATGTTTTGACCCCCTAGATTATTAAGTAGTAGATTAAACTATTAAAGCCAGTTAACCAAATTGTGTATGCAGGATTATCACATGTTAGCCACCATGAGCAAACATATTGCCAATGTAAAGCAATAAATAGTAAAGTAAAGAATAAATAAGTATAGTGACGAAGTCGAAACCAATGGAGAAGCCTAAAATGAAAAACCACTACGAGAATGGATTTATGTCTTTAGCTCTTGATCAACCCAATGGTTGCAACAACACTGTAGATGATAATGGTCTAAGCTCTCTAGACTCGTAAGTTATTAATTTTTAAATTTAGGTTCTCTCTTTTATAGCACATGGCTTTAGCTCTCTAAAACCTTTGTTGTAATTGTGCTATAAGTGCCTTATATTTTTACATGTAATTAAGGCATGAAAGACAAGGAAACACTGAGTCAAAATATTTACCACAATTCTTGATCAACGTTAATTAAACGCTATCAAGGAAATGTCGAGAATCTTCTTTCGATCAGTTGAGTTGTGATCGAAGGCTGTAAATTGTTAAAGGCAATTGTTTGATCGACTAAGCATTGATTGAAGATCTATCAAATTCTTCAATTTTTTGTTCATTGAACTGCATCTTGGACTTGTAATTTTGAACTCTTGATGACATATTACAAATTCAAAAAAGATTACATTTTTATGGATATTTTCAATCTAAAACCTAACAAAAATATTTCAATGTCTGGAAAAAGTGAATAGTCATCCATTGTGCTATAAAGTTGCAATCAATGTGAATAATTCTATATCAACCATTCTTCTTCACTTGTTTTTACGCTCCCAATCAATTTTAGATAAATATAGGAAACAACACTAACAAAGTATAAATATGCTAGATTTCATAGTAGATTCTTACCTTTAGTATGCAATTGCAAAGTCCCATTGAGTTTATTTTGAGATAATGATATAGCCTTGAGAGATGGTAGTGCCCCAATATATGAAGAAAGAATTCCAGTAAACCCATTACCACGCATATCTAAAATCTCCAAACTATTGAAATTTGTCATATCTGTCAAGAGTGAATATTTAATTAAAATGACATACTGGTTGATACTAAAAGACATTCCTTCTCACAAGAAAATTATTTTAGGCTTTTAAAGTGGATGATAGAATTTTTTACCCTTGAATGGTAGGCTTCCATTAAGTTGATTCTCTCGCACAATGAGTACCTCCAAATTATTTAGACCAATCAGCTCTACAGCAAAGGTGAAGAGAATTACAATAGTCATATTGAAGGTTGACCCTGAAAGTATAGAGGGAAAGATCTAGAACTACCAAACACATTTTATATGGAGAAAATTTTTCATTTTAAAACGCATATTGAATATTGAAGACATACTAATACTATTGGTATAATTAGCATATACCAAAAGCATTTTTGTATTGCTTTGAAGACTTGAAGTATTCACTAAAAGCATTCTTTGCCTTTTTTTTTTTAACATGAAGAAAATAAATGTTCACGAGGCAAATAAGGATGATAAGATTTTTTTTTGTAAGTTTTGTCATGGTATTTTTTGTAAAGAAAATTTTAAACTGAAAACTTTTGAGATATTTTAAAAATATATGTACGCACCTTTGCTAGAAAGAGGCCCTTGCATTTCATTGTGACTTAGGTCAACAAATTTAAGATCTGGGAGTGCACCACCCAAGAATCTTAAAATGTCCTTCTCAAAGACATTCCAACTTAAATCTATGTGCATTAGCTTGCTCAATTTAGACATATAATTCCATTCTGAAGAAAGTATACAACCAATTGTTAAATCCAAGAACACAATAGGAAAAGAGTGCCATATCATGCTATTCATCAGCACTGCAATTCTAATATGAGAAAACAGTTCTTCTAGAGACATGCGATTTTTGTTTTAAATAAATGAGAGAGACAGCGTTTAGTAGCCATGAAGCTATCATAAGTTGCAATGGTACTCTTTATTACCTTGGGTTGTTATGGAGCCATTAAGTAGGTTAGAACTTAAATCCAACTTCTCCAAGTTTTCCAAAGCTGATAATTCTGTAAAAAAGAGAATTTTAGGAAAACTAAATTGATTAGAATTTATTACAGATTCTGTAAAGTAATATGAAAAACAGACATGCCTTGGGCAGGAAAGGATCCTTCCAGTCCCTGCCAATTCCAACTAAGATTCAGATTCTTAAGGGATTTGATTGCACTCAATGATTTGATAAAGCTCTTGTTGAAGCCGTTGTCAGCAAGATTTAATGTCTCCAAGTTCCCCAATCTTGACAAGCTTTTTGAACCTGTACTAAATGTAGAGTCCATATTTTTGTAGTTGGCAACCGTAATCAAATGTAATTCATTTATAGTGTTTTTGGTGAGTCTTGAGTGTATTTTATAGTCCAAGACAAAGACACAAGTTCATATCAAGAAAGAATTAAGTTCAAAGCAAGAAAACAAGTTTTTGTCAATTTGACACCTGGCTCGACACTTGGCTCGATCGATCGAGATTTTCATTTACAACTTCGACACCTGGCTCAACTGATCGAGATTGCAATATTAACAAAAATCTAAAACGTGAAAAAGACCATAACTTGGTCGTTTCAAGCTGATTCATGATTTGTTTATTGTGCTATTTAAAGGACATCATAAGTTATCCCTAGAGAGGTTTTTCAAAGAGAGAAATCACTGTATGTGCGGCTAGGGTTTGTATAACCAATTTTCTCTCAATCTCACTATACTTGAGACTTTCAAAGTAGATCTAAGCCTCTATTTATTCAACCCGTGAGAGTTCAAGAGCACATAAAGAAACATCAACACAGTGTTGCTGCTACCATAGTGCAGATCTAAATGAAGTCATAGAGAAATCAGTTAACCATAGTTACTGATCTAAAACATTTGAGTGGAGATCTCAAAGTTACAAACAAAAGAGTTCGTGAATTCAGAGTTACGTGTGGTCATGCCAATAAGTACAACACGAGGTAGCAGTAGATTTATGGTTAAGTCTATTGTATAAACTTTGATTCTATTTAATGGATATGTCGACTTGGGGATCGATTGTTTAGGTTAAATCTTCCCTAGGTTTTTTACTTTGAAACCACAATTTCAAAGTTTTCTTGGGTCATCATTCTTGGTGTTCATGTGATTTGTACTTGTTTAATATTTAATTGATTCAAATCTAATGCATTATTAATTTAATTAACTATTTGGCTAAGATTTTGATAAAATCTGGGACGACTAGGGTCTAAAACCCTAATATTGTATATATATATATACACACACACTCACACACTTAAAATTCATAAGAAAAATATACAGACAATTCAACTTCTGGAACCACACCACTGCGTACTCTTAGTGTGATGGTCACTTTACAAGTACAAAATTTTTGTGGGATTAGGGGAGGGCAAGGATTGGGGTTTAAGTTTCCAAGACTTCACACACACATATACACTTAGATTATGCTAAAATTGAAATTCTATCTTGTATAAAAAATTAAAATTAAAAAAAAAACTTTTGAAACCACTTCATAATCGTATGTATAAAGGGGCATATTTATATACAAAATTCTTGAGGTGGGTATAAATTTTCAATTAATACTACCGCCACCAAGAAATGTTAGGAATTTAAGTTAATTCTTAGAACCTATGAAGCAATGTGTAAGGTTTAAAATATAATAAACCCTAATATGAAGGGTCAAATAAAGGATCCAAAAAATGGGTCCAAAATGGGCCTGTTGGCCCAAGCCTCTGTTCTATAGACTAAGCTTCTTAAAAAATACAATTTATAACCATAATACTTCCAAGTCGAGTCAAGTCACAAACCGAGTCAAATACAAATTATGCTCCACATGGCCAAGCAAGGCATACGGACTTAGGGTTTATAAGGCCACATAAAGAGTTTAAAGAAATGAACATAAGCAAGGACCAACTATTTGGCAAAGGGCGATGAATTGAGAGGGCACAATGCTACCTGTTGTTGTTGTTGTTGTTGTTTATTATTGTTATTTGATAGTTACAAGGAGTTCTAGGGGGATTTAAATTTTGAACCATGAGTGTTTTGAAAATGATAGTTGAGGTATAAGACACTCGACAACTTTTTTGCATTGTTTATTTCTAATAAAGCTACCTATATTAGGATAATATTACCTGATACCAAGTATAGTGCTACCTAAGTACGAATTATACAGGCGAATATGTAATTGAAAAAAAAAAGTTGCTTTTGAAATTGTATCCAGGCGAGTGTAACAAATGGTATATTCTGTCAGGTGAATATGTCACAAATGAAATTGTTTATCTGGCAACTTGACAAGTAATGACAGGGGCACCCCATGGAATTTTGGAGCTTAAGACGAGGTTTAAATTGAGGCATTTTATATATTTAAATTCTATTAATATTATTAGTTTTACTTAAAATCTATTTTTCTAATTTGTTTAGATGAAAAAAATTTTTAATTTTTTTTAATGACTTTCTTGTTCATATGTGAGTTGTTTATCTAAATTTTTAAATGATTTTTTTGGAAATTGTTTTTAGTCATTTTTTAGATTTTCACCCTTTTTTATTATTATATTGTGCTCTTTGCTAGTAACAAATTATCTAGAGAATCCTTTAGTGGACATCAATCCACCTACACTTTTCTATTCTTCCCCCCCCCCCCCCCCCCCCCCTAAAACAGTTTTTTGTCTTTGATAAACAATTAAAAATGTGCTACATTCGCAACAATTTCACAAAAAAAAAAAAAATCCTTGGTGGTAATCTGTTATTAGTTTTAATTTGGGCTCACTGTTAACATTACTTTTTTACCTATCAATAATAGACTGCCACATAAGATTTGTTGTGGAAATGTTCTTAATGTAACATTATTTTAAAAAAAATTCTTTTGGGTAATGCTATGGACACACCAACTTCACAATATTTCTAAATTAGCATAGGAAAAAAAGAGTTAATTAGAGATTATAGTGAGCCAATGTGTGAATTGGCATGCTAATTTAGAAATATTGTGAAATTATTGTAACATTTTGTTGTGTCCATTGTGTTACTATTTTATAATCTATTGGCTAATATTTGGGGCCTCATTAATACTTTTATAAGTATAAAAATATCTCTATTGGTTAAAATTTGGGAGTCTTGTTCCCCTTGGGGGCCTTAGGCGACTGCCTAATTGACCTAGCTAGTGGTAGCTAGGGATGACCTTGGTAATGCATATCAGGTCCACTCATTCATCCATGTGTTGCTTCTCAAATAATAATAATAATAATAATGTGGCACTTCTCAATGTACCTTCAAAATTAATGTGTGTGTATTTCTAATACCACCGAAGGTTGTCAGTGGGGGTGGTATGAGCTCGAGTTCCTCACCATAAGCGCTTGTGTTTGAGTTTCACACCACTTGCTGGGATGGGTAGGCCTAAGTCCGAGTTTAAAACACCCTTGTGTTTGGTACACGTGTGGAGACACTCACACGACGCTGTAGAAGATACCAACCACACCCTTTCAACATTTTTTTCCTACTAAATATATATGGGTGTTTTAAACCATCAAATACATATGTACCCTCAGTATATGTATAACAACCATGGCCATTAATGTCATGGAATATAAGAATATATTTTTTTTCATAACAGTGCTTCTATTTCTTTTCATATTCATTTGATTATTTTGTATCTCAACCAAAATAAAAATAAAGAAAGAAAGAAGAATGGTCTATTTTGGCAGGATTAAATTTGGAAAATTTATAATTTGAGTAAATTGAAATCTCGCAATCCATTCAAATTAGAGATAATCCATTTGACTCAAATCTATTATGCATTACCCTTTATCCTTAACAAGACATGAATAGCTCAAAGATTTTTTTTATTTTTATTTTTAATTCTGGATTGGAGGGAAAAGTGAAGAGATTCTATAAAGGCATCTTTTTAACATGTCATAATGATAGGGAAAAAAAAAACTTTCACACTCGTTCTAATCTACTATTCACACTCATATTCACAATTGTTATGAAAATATCCACATTCTAATACATAAAAGTTGATGAAAAAATGTGTTAGAATCAAAACACTAAAAATAATGTTTCTTCTTCTTCTAGTGTTTTTTTTTTTTTGGGGGGGGGGGGGGGGGGGTGGGGGTGGGTGGGTGTGGGTGTGGTGGGGGTCGGGAGGGGGGTTTTGAAAGTAGAAACAAATCTCACATACCTTCATTTCCTAGCCAACCACCAATCCCATTACGAGATAGATCAAGAATTCTTAGCTCCTTGAAAGTCAGCAACAGAGACCTGTTTAGGAACCAATTTTCTGGATAATAATTAGATTCATTATCAGAATAGACATGAGTTCCTTGGTTTATATTGGAGAGATAGAGCTCAATCACGTGGCCTGTGGTTGCGTTACATATGACCCGCTCCCAACCACAACACTCACTCTTCACCTCATTAACCCACGATGGAAGAAGAGGTTTGATATAATTAGTACTGAATTTCAAAAAGGCCTTCAATTCTAGCAGACTCATCCTCTCTTCCTCAATACAACCTTTGCTCTCATGAATGTGAGCAACAAGTACTAAAACCCATAGCAAAGACCTCACTAAAGGCCACTCCATTGAGAAATATTGTGAAGCACCAACTTTCGTTTCTAGCTAGATCTTCTTATATATATAGAAAAGTTTAGAGAAATTAGAAAACCCTCCTTGAGGTTTATTGAACTTATACTTTGGTCCTCTTATTTCCAAGGGTTACAGTTAGAAACAAAACAGCTAAACATCCCAAGAAAAAGAGAAGGAATCTCCCTGGTCAAGCAAGACCCAGGCAATCCTTCTGAATTGACTTTGCAAAAGTAGGGAAGCCTAAGCCCAACATCAAAAGTTCACATTGCTTTGATTCGAAATTAAATCTTGAATGTCGGCAACGAAGTTTGTCAACAGCTTCTTTATTCATGACAGCGTTCATGTAGCTCTTAGAATCACTCTCAATTTGGGTTTTTTCATTCGAACTAGATATTTGATGAAAGTTGTGAACAACGTATAGAAGGTCATTTCAGTTTGATAAGGGAACGAAATATAAAAATAACAATTAATTACCTCTAAATCAATTTGAGGGTATCTATTCTAATTTATTGTGTGACAATTTATAAAAATATTAATTTATATTATTTAAAGAAGTCAGTGAGTCACATAACTTGTTAAGAAATAAGAGGATCTCACAAAGTTTAGTTATAAACTTAAATGTAGCCAATGATTACAACTTCCACTAAAAAAAAAATAACATGATTACATATTTTAACAGTCTAATGGTTGGATTGCAATTTTTTATATTTTTAACACGCATGTTAAATTTCATGTTAATCTTATGCTATTTACTGTACGATTTATAAACTTCTTTTTTATGCATAATTTTAGAGTACAAAAACTTAAACTTTAAACATTTGATTGATAATATAACTATTGATATTTGATATTTTGGAAATTTGCAAACATGAAGGATATAAGAAAAAAAAAATGTAATCCAATGATAGATTTCTCAGAATTTATATCCAATAAAAAGATATTAAGTGTAATTATAGTCATTATCTATAACCAAGTTTGTAGTTAAACTTTGTCCTTATGAAATTCATATGACTACAAGTATATGCTAGGTAGTGGGTTAGAAGAATTTTTCTTCAAATTTGTATGGAGAAAAGCTGTATCCAACAATCAAACCAATATGTCATTTTTGGATTTCAGCTATATACATGGGAAATGCTAATACTACTAAAAATATTATTACATGAGTTCTATAAACTTTCACAACAATAAATGTGATTAGTGGATTTCATCGGCCAAAATGGGCAAATGCCCTTTTCGCGCAAACAATCCAGCATTTTGCTCTATTTTCCAAAATAATTAGAGAAATGCATCTATTTTGAAACTCAATTTTCTCAAAATCGAGTTAAGTCCTATAGTGGTCTTTTTAAAGAGCCTATAGTGACATTTTAAAGATTTATAGTGGCGTTTTGGAACTCAAGCTCCATGAACTCGAGTTATAGGTAAAAAATAAAAAAATTGCCTATAACTCGAGTTCATGGAGCTCGAGTTCCAAAATGTTACTATAAACTCCTTAAAACGCTACTATAGGGCTCCAAATTATTATTATTTTTTTAAAAACTCGATTTTTAGAAAATCGAGTTATAAAAGAGGGGTATTTCTCTAATTAGTTTGGAAAATGAGACAAAACACTACTTTTTTTGCACAAAAAAGGCATTTGCCCATTTTGGCCAGATTTCATCAACATAATAAACGGGGTGATTGTTTGATGACAGATTAGTAATTTACTAACAGACATTATGCAAACTAAGCAAACACATCCCAAACAAATATGCTGGCCAATGATATATCATATATTGGCCAATTATATATATGTGACCTAATCAATCAACGTATCTAGATAGTGTTACGCATAGACTTGATTGAAACAAGGTTGAAAAGATAGTATACATTCACACACACCAACCAACCATTTGACAAAGAACTAAATAGAAATATAAAGGAAAGTTCACGTGGTTGGAGTGGTGAGCATTGGGATGAAGAAGAAACAGAATCGGAAACGCAATTGACGGAGAAAAAAGAAAGAAGGAAAAGTGGTGAAATTTGACCGGATTTTACATACAAGCTAGAAAAGCCCAAACACGCGGACATAATTCGTACAAGTTAAAATGGCTGGTAAGTGAAAACAACTTTTGCCATAACACATGGAATTGTGAGTATTGTGAGTACTAGAAGTTACCCGGTCCATTTGAAAGTGGTGGTCCATCGATTATAGTTGTACATGTCATCTCTAGATAGGTAACAATTGTGGCAAATAGTATCTTACTACAAAAACTAAAACTAAAATGTTGTATGAAAATTATCAACTTGTATCGATCGATATGGTATGAAATTAGCAATTTCAATAATGATTGCCATATACCTAAAATGCTAAAAAAAAATAAAAAATAAAAATAAAACTTTTCAGTTGAAGTTCTATAGCACAGAGGCTCGGACAAAATTGGTCTTTGCCCCTTTCTATCAAAATATCCAGCATTTTGCCCCTCTTTTGAAACTAATTAGGGAAATACCCCTCTTTTGAAACTCGATTTTCTCAAAATCGAGTTTTAAAAAAGAAAATTCTAGAGTCCTATAGTGGCGTTTTAAGGAACCTATAATGACGTTTTAAGGACCTATAGTGGCATTTTGGAACTCGAGCTCCATGAACTCGAGTTATAGGCAATTTTATTTATTTATTTATTTATTTTTTTTGAGAAAATCAAATTTCAAAAGAGAGGCATTTCTCTAATTAGTTTCAAAAGAGAGGCAAAACGATGAATATTTTGATAGAAAGTGGCAAAGGCCAATTTTGTCTCAAAAGCTCTACTACTAACTACAAGAAAAAAGAGTGTTTACGCACTATTGGAAAAATGTTTTAAAAACCTTGAAGCTTTTTTTAATTTTTAGTACAAATTTTTGAACGTTTGATAATTTTGCTGAAGATAATTAAATGGTCCTTCAGCTTTATAGCTAGGTAAAGCTAAATTAAGAGTTTTTCAAAAAAGAAAAAACACCTTTATAATTACACTTCATATTTTATAAATACTGAGCTTTAAATTTTATTTTATTTTTTTATAATTTCTCAAACATTCTATTAAGAGTGATTTTTTTAGCATACAATTCAATAGTTAAGGAATAATAATTTAAACGTTGGATATTTCTATTGAAAATAATAAGAAGTGTCAGTTGAGTTATAAGAGCTAAAAAAAAATCATAATAACTTTTACGAGAGAGCAACCTCAACTCCACAATTAAGCTCTAGCTCATAAAAAACAAAAAATCAAAAGCATTTTGAATCTTGATTCGACTGACAATCAGTTTCGTGTGTATAAAACATAAAAGTCAGTTTAAAAATGCTGAGCATGTATAACACGTTCCATGGGTCCTGCTTCTAGGTTCCCATGACCAAGCTTTGGTTTATCAAACTCCTATGACCAAATTGGCCATTGAAACGAACGAGCACAGAGAAACATATTTCACGTGGCCTGTTTCTGGCTTCCTACATTCCCATGACCAAGACTATTTATCAATTTCTACGGCCATTGTCTTGAATTGTATTTGTGGGACCAAACAGCAATCATTAAAAAGATTATTTAAAATCTTGCATTAAATTTATTCAAGATGTTAAAAGATAATTGAGAATGTTTGGTATGTTGATTATGTTGAATTTCTATTAATTACATGCAGTTCAAATGACTCCACTTTTTCAAAGATATAGAATATGTGAGTAGGGGTAGTTTGATAACAAAATCTTAAATATTAAAACCCTAAAGTTTAAGAAAGAATATTTTTGAGTTTTAACACGTATTTGTGAAAAAAATCTATTACAACTCAAATACTATTTGCGCCATTTCTATCACATTCTCTTTATTTGTCGGTACTCAGTATTTAATATTTTCCTAAATTACAAATTGCATCATCTAATTTTAATTAAAATTCTTTTTAGTCCTCCAATTTTACTTTTGTTCAATTAATTTCTTTAACTTTCAAGTTTATTCAATTTAGAACTCCCGCTAGTCTATTAGAATTGCACCGTTTTTTTTTCCTATTTAATTCTTTAAAAAAAAAAAAAATTCAGACACAATATGCATCTCCTCCATCGCAACCACAACTGTGACTTCTTCACCAATCACATCTTAGAGTATCACTCCACCACACTATGGATGTGGTACTAGGAACTCCCCATGGATCATGTTACTATGGGTATGCTTGTTTGGAGGGATTTAAGGGAGGATGAAAATTTTAGGAGAGAAGAGTGGAGAGAAAGAAGTTTTAATGGGTGTTTGGTTGGGAAGGGAAAATGAAAAAAATGTGGTAGGACCTGAGTATTTTTTCTTTGAACCTATCAAAATGTTTTCTCCCCAAAATTGGGAGAAAACTGGGGAGAGAGTTATACTTTGTAAGGTTGCTAAATTGACTAAAATGTTAATTTAGCAACCAATACTCTCAAAATTTGTTGTACAGCAAAGGAGGTAAACTGAAAAAAATTTTAGTATTAGCTATACAATGAGCTGCTATAGATAGCAGCTCATTAATGTGTGGTGTTAAAAAAAATAGTATTTTAATGTGTTGATGGTTGTGATTGTTATTTATTGTGTTGGATATATTATTTTATTGTGTTGTTTATATTGTTTTAATGTGTTGAATGTTAAAATAAAATCTTTGATATTGGATGTATTATAAAGTGGGGTGTTAAAATAGATAAATTAGTGTTTTGAGTTACTAAAAGCTATATTTTTTAGCTTTCTTATTGTGAATGCTCCACCAAACCTATTACTCTAAGTGCTATTTCCCACATGCACTATTACTAAGTTATTTCCCCAAACCTAGTACTCCAAGTACATGGAATCCAAGGGGAATTTTTTTTCCTTATTTGTTTAAATTATAAATAAAAATATAATTCTACTTACAAATTAAATAGTTTTTAAAAAAAATTACACAAATAAATAAGTTGATAAACAAATAAAAATGTTTTTTTTTCCTCTTTGATAACAATAAAAATGTTGATCTAAAGGCACAATTATCTTCGGTTTGTTAACGCTACTTACCTTTTATAATCTTTCAAAGTCTTTGTCGACTCCACAAACACCTGTTGTGCTTCACAATTATCAGTTGCTTGATTCTTTTGTATTGATTGGCGCCGCAATAATTTTGGTCATTTCTCACATTTAAAGAATGGGTGATGGGTCTCAAAAAAAGAAAAAAGAAAAAGAAGAAGTAAGAATAATGCTTGAGATTTTTTTTTCAATGCAATAAGCAAATTCCGTAAGAGGTGGCGTTCCTTACGCCATAGGTTTCATAAATCTATTCGCATGTGTTTTTTTTTTTTTTTTTTTAAAGGAAAAATCTATTCGCATGTAACAAATATGTTATATACAACTGTTACACAATAATAAATTATTAGGACGCCTAAATTAATATTGATAAAAAAAAAAGTAATCTTTTTAGTGTTTTTGTTATGCTCTGTTAAATATATTATTAGCAATGTGATATGTTATACCATGTTGTATATGCTAGAGTGAATGCGGAAAGGGAAGCATAAAATAGGAATACCGAGAACATGAGAGTTACACGGTTCAGCCTTGTCGGCCTACATCCATGGAGGAATCCCTTAAGAGTTACATCTTTATTATATAAGAGTGTGGTACGATAACTTGTGTTACAATAAACCCTAACATGAGTTTATATAGGCGACTAAACCCTAGACTACTAGTACAAACAGGAGTGAACTTGGGCCTATTACATTGGGCTAATATGTCTAATATGTCTCTAACACCCTCCCTCAAACTCAAGGCGGAAGTTGGATGAAGGCTTAAGGTTGGATAAGTATGAGAAGATCCCTTGGAGATGTCTTTTAAGAAACCCCAATGAATAATATGCCAATCGATCAATTTCGGAGCTTCAAATGAAGAAACAGAGTCCAAAATTGGAATCTACGTAAAAAACTGAGTAAGATAGGCCTTTTTTAGGGGTGTGCAAAAAACTGACGAACCGAACAAATCGGCCGAAACCGACCGAACCATTGCCAAATTTTTGGTTTGGTTCCAGTTCGGTTCGGTTTCGGTTTTGAATTTTGAAAACTGAAAATATTCAGTTCGGTTTCGGTGTTAGATTTTTCACCCCGAAACCGAATCGAACCGCACTCATCAATGGCTTAGTGGTATGCTCCTTGTGTTTTGGATAGCAGATCCAAAGTTCGAGCCTTCGCGTGGGGCGTGTGTTTTTTGCAATTTAATTTTTTAAAACCCTAGTACTGTAGCATGATATAAATACCCCTAATCCCTAATTTCTTCTTTTCTTTTCTTCAACCGCCCCCTTCCCCAATTTTGTCTCCGTCTCTCTATTTTCTTCTCTTTTCTTTTCTTCAGCCACCCCTAATCCTCTACCCTTCTCACGTCTTTGCCGTTCTCGCTTCAGTTCAGCCGCTCCATTTTCTTCTTCTCTTTTCTTTTCTTCAGCCACCCCTAATCGTCTACCCTTCTCACATCTCTGCCGTTCTCACTTCAGTTCAGCCGCTCCTTCCCCATCTACCTCAGCCGCCTCATTCTTTTCTTTTCGTTCTCTGAGTCCATGGACCATGGCCATGCCTTTCTCTTCTCTCTGAGTCACATATCTTTGTACAGAGAACGAAAAATCACTAGTAGGCTCCTACTACAGTGCAGCAACGGTAAAATTCTGTCTTGACCCTTTTGCTAATTCAAAATATTTTCAATTTTTTGTTGGAATCCATGTACACATTGTTGAACAAATATTCTTGGAAGTTTTTCTTTTTTTGTGGTTCTGATTTGTACAACAGCTCTCTCTTTGTTGCTTTATTAAAATTAGGGTTTTGAAAATCTCAATAACCCTCTCTTTGGAAAACCAAAAACCGACCGAAACCGAAATACACCGAAACCGATTGTTTTCTAGCCATTTCGGTCGGTTTCGGTTGAGAATTTCACAAACCGAAATATTCGGTTTCGATTGGCCATACCTATAAAAACCGACCGAAACCGAACCGACACACCCCTAGCCCTTTTGGAAATTTTAACTTTTAGTCAAAGTTCAACGCAAAAGTAAAAGTCAATGAAAGTCAAATTAATGGATCTTGGTCAAAGTCAACGGCCAGTGCTCACAAGACAGATCCAGGTGGTCCGGGTCGAGTCAATCTAGGCCAACAGTTAGCAAGGTGACATGGTATTGATGAGGCGACACTACTGACGTGGTGAGTTGCGTGGCTGATGACATAGCTAGGGCTAACGTGGCATTTGTTGACGTCATTAGATGACGTCATGGATGACATCAAAAGAAGTTGATGTAGTTCTTTGGCGCGTGGATGGCGCGTGTGATTTCCACTAGCGCATGCACGAGAAGCCAAAAACCAAAGTGGCAAGTCTAGGTACGTGTTGGAGAGAACAGCCATCGGACTTCTTGGGTCTTGCAGATCGGTGGGCTGCAAGGCCGACAGAGCGGCATGTGTAAGCATAAACCTACCTAGGAGTTGAGAATTTCGGCATCGCGTGGGGAGGTTCCGGAGCCATTGACAGCACGTGCTGGTGTGTGAGGCTGCCGTTGGGGGTCGAGTTCTTGGGTTTTGGTCGCGGAAGGTCATGGAGCACGTTTGTGGTGTTGGTTTCATCAGGCAAAGCTTGGATTTGCATAGATCTAATAAGTTAAGTCACGGCTTGTTTGGTTGTTGGATTTTGACAAAACACAAAGCCATGGTGGCTGCAAGATGCCGTGGAGTCTAGATCCAGTAGGCAAGCATGTGTGACTTCAGATGGTGGTGTGTATGTGATAATCTTCTTTGCTTGCTAGAGACATTTGTTTGATGCCAAGAATGAAGTTTTGCTTTGATACCCTTTTAAATATATTATTAGCAACGCGATGTGTTATACCATGTTGTATATGCTAGAGTGGATGCGGAAGGGGAAGCATAGAATAGGAACATCGAGAACACGAGAGTTATGTGGTTCAACCTTGTCGGCCTACATTCACGGAGGAATCCCTTAAGTGTTATATCTTTATTATGTAAGAGTGTAGTATGATAACCTATGTTACAATGAATCTTAACATGAGTATATATAAGTGACTAAACAGTAAACTACTAGTACAAGCAGGAGTGGGCTTGGGCCTATTACATTGAACTAATATGTCTAATATATCTCTAACATGCTCATTGATTTTTCCCCAATTTCATCTATTCCCATAGCAAGAATTTAAAGATCAGATCATACAGAGAATAAGAAATAAGAACTTTTTTTTTTATTAGAAAATAAATAAGAACATGGTTTCTCAGTTTTTGGTCTGATTTAATAAGTGATCAAATTGGTGATTTAATGGCTTTTGAGTGGAGTTGTGGTGTGCCTTTATGTTAGAACCTATTTTTCTCTCCCTTGTGTGTGTTTTTTTGTTTCTCAAAATAAATAAATAAATAAATAATTTAATTTATACTCATTTAGTAACAAAACATAATTAGTTAATTTATAATTTCAAAATAATAAAATTTTGAATCCATAACTCTAATTACCCCAGCTCACCACCATGCCGAACACAACCATTATGATGGCGAATTCAAAAAAGCATTTCAACGACTGAGTCAAAGTATAGAATAATCAGTTGAAAAGATTGACAGTCGTTGAAAATTCTACAAATACATTTTACATAAAATTAAGATTGAAAGTGGAGAGATGAAAAGCTAAATCTAACCCTCTCTTGGAAGATGGTACAGAATTAATTCCACTCAAATTAATTTACAAAATCACACAAAATCAAAACCCATCTTGCATAATTACCCACTATTAAAGCAAATAAGAAAAAGATTAGAATGACCAACACCTCCCAACACAATGACTTTAAGTCTATTGGATGTAAGAAATCTAAAACAATCGAAGAAAAATAAAATACCTCTAGTCATGTTGTTCAAATGATTTGTACAGAAAATCACAATGCAAAAGAATGAGCTGTGAATGAATTTTTCTAGTCTATGGCCAATGCCTTAAAAGCTCTTTGATAGAAAACAGTCTTTTAAAGGCTAGACTAGGGACTCTTCCAATTTAATGTTTGTTCTCTTTAATATATATTCCTTCCATCAAAAAGTTTAATTGAGAGTTACTTTAAAGTGTTTATTTACTATATAACATCTATTCACTAAGTGACATTTTAAGTGATGTTAACAAATGCACTTTAAAAAGATGGGTCTTTATCTATCACTCTAAAATAAATAAATATATATATATATATATATATTATAATTAATGAATTAGAGTAAATTTTATGCGGACCATAAGCCTCCAAATAGAGATAATCTTACATTCTCCCATTTGGCCCACATGACATTTAAATAACTTGATGAGTCATAGTCATAGTAATATAAAGATATTACCTATGCCATCTTGCTGTGAAATGCTCTCACTCAAATAAATAATCCAATACATGAATCATGACGGTAATACTCTTAACAAGTACTTCCATGTATTACAATGTATGGTACTCCCTATGTGAGTATTTTATGAACTATTAATTCTTTATGAATAGACTATCTATTAGCCATTCAAGTACCTTTTCATATCTCGCCCACAGATAAAACTATATTTATATTTATACTTTGGGTCCATTTAGGAATAGCTTATTTAGTTGAAACTGAAATTTTTTTACTGAAAGTATTATAGATAAAGCTAAAAGTTGACTAAAATAGTATAATGAAGCTTATCCATAATACCAAAAAGTGCAATGGGAACCATAAATAGTAGCCAAAATAAGATAAATAGTAAAAAAAATGCCCAATATAAGCTTATCCCAAATGCAATCTTTATATGCAGAAAATAAATACTTTGCCTTTTTCTCTATGAATAACCAAATATATATCCTAAATACAAAACAATTAAAGAGAGATTAAACATCAAATAAGCTACCAAGTCCCACATGTTCCACGTGGTTTTTATACCAAGTCGCCTTTTATTTCTTAACATTCTCTATAACAATAGGGTGCTTTATGCCGCTATACTTTGGCTCCACTTCTACAATTCTCAAAGAAGAAAAATGATTGTCACAAAATTTTTAAAGGTCTTGATATAGAATCGAAAATCTTGAGACCTGTGACAAAATTCTTTAACCATAATGCATGTGTTGTAGCTTCATAGTATTCAATATCGAAAATCTTAAGAACTGTGATAAAATTCCTTAACCATGTTGCATGTGTTGAGCTTCATAGTATTTAATAGCCTCTATGGTAGATGAAGCAACAATTGTTTGTTTAGTACTTCTCTAAGATATATCACCTCCAATATATATATATATATATATATATATCTATCTATCTATCTTCAGGTAGACTTTCTAAGTAACCAATCACTTCCAACTGATTAATATGCATGTAAGTCAACCTGCAATCAGTGGTTCCTTGTAAGTATCTCATGACCTTTTTTGCAGCTTTCCAATGATCCAAACTAGGGTTGCTTTGATATTGACCTTCTACAAAACTGATATCAGGCCTGATGAGACTTGTGCATACAGCAAGCTACCTACTGAAAATAGATATGGTATGTTCTTCATTTTCTATTACTCTAATTGAATCTAAGGACATTGATTATAACTAAGTTTGTCTCCTTTCAAAATGGGTGCTACTGTACGAGTACAACATTTCATTCCAGATCTCTTCAAAACCCTTTCAATGTAGGCCTTTTGAGACAATCCTAACTATCTTTGTGATCTATCTCTGAAATGGCAATGCTAATGACACATAAAGGTTGTCCAAAATCCTTCATCTCAAAATATTGAGAGAGAACATTTCCTCTCATTTAGCAAACTCAAATCACTAATTGCAAGTAAAATGTCATCTGCATATAAAACTAGAAAAATGTATTTATCCCCACTAAATAAGGACAAAAGCAGCCACAACAATTTCTATTTTGGCCAAGTTAATTAAGGACAAGAACATTTTGTGCATACTTTCACTACTTTAAGGCGAAGCAAAATGAAAATACAATTGTTTATCACCTTCCACAAAACCTTTATGATATAAACAGATGTTTTATCTTACATAGTCCACCACTAACTATAGTTAGTCCTCTACGTAATTGAACAAAAAATCAACATAAATTAAAGTTGAAAGGAGACAAGACATTTTAACTCCTATTTTCTAATCATACATACTAATGTTTCCCACAAAATACAGCCTGCTACCACCACCATAACCCATCCCACAATCTTGAAAACCCCCATGATCTAATTGGTTGATATTCACTGAAACAGTTGATTTCAGTAACAAAGTACACACACTCATGCATATAAACACCACCTAAGAGTATTCAAACTAGTAAACTAATCTAAGGGGGAGGAGGTGCACCATGCCCCACTGCAGCAAATTCAGGACTGACCTTCTATCCAGCTTCTTCAAGTATGCAGATGAGTTCCTTTGCAAATATGGTGTTTCCAGCTGTGAAGAAAGTTAACGCAGTTCCTTTTGCCCAGCCCTTCCAGTTCGACCAATGCGGTGAATATACTCCTGGAAGTCATAATTGATCACATAATTCGCATCCTTCACATCTGCCCCAAAACCAAAGCACATCACAAGTCATAAGAAATGCAGTAGGATAACAACCTCTCACATCAGAATCTTATTTAGATCAGAGAACCTATGACCTTAAGTCCTTAATACATTTCTGCATGCACGAGTGTTGCTGTAGCTGAAAATAAGTGTTCAAGGGCAACATCCATAGACATGAAAACAAGTGGCTCAACAGACATACAAGCAGAATCCACGTGACAAATAACACCAACTTAGATAAAAAAAGATTGTTCATGAGACAATTAGAGACTACTAAATATAGCAAAGCAATAACTAAAAAACATGAATCTTTCAAAATGACCAAGTAGCAGCATCAGAATAGAAAATATAACAAATAAGTGCAAATAAGAAATAAAGTTGGATCTCCAACATATGCAGCAAAGAGCTAAGCGAAATGGCTCGCATCTGTTTAATCAATGAAAAGCATGATCAATACTAAAAAATGTTCTCTATAAACCTAATAAAATTAAAAGAAGACTTAAAATAGGGACAACAAGAATATCTAGATAATGATTTCTTTCCAAAATGAGTTGATAATGATGATGATGAGTGCTATTAGTTATTGTTTACCAACACAATTTCCTGTACTAAAAATGAATTTCTATCAAGTCTTTGAACAAGCATTAAAGTTTTATCTCCACTCCCAAACCACAGGCTGCAACATCTGTTGCAGTCATAATAGGACTCTTGCCAGCTCTAAACTCTGAGAGGACTCAATCCCTTTCTGCTTGACTTTTATCTCCATTAATTGAAAGAGCTTGCCAACCATCCATGCAAAGCTACTGGGTGACCTGATCACATCCTTCCTTGGTATTCATGAAGATCAGTATTAGGCTGCCATCCATGATATCCTCCAGCAATTTATCCAATCTGGAAAATCAAACCTATCAGTAAAATGTCTGCATCAAATCCCATACGTTGAGATCTTAAAGAAATTAGATTATACAAGAACAAAATAGAAATCGGGCCTACTTGTTATTAGTATTTTCAATTAAAGCCTAACAAAAAACACTATCAAATGTTTTGATTTGTTACAAACCTAATGTACAAGGTGTTGATTGTTGAAATAAAAAATTCAAAGACAAAATTAGTACTCAGGTTAAACTCCAATAGTGATATTTGTAAAAGTCTATATTTGTAGTTTCTATCGAAATAAATGAAACATATCAAAGAACTATACAATATAATTCAAAAAGCTTAAACAATCCAATAGGTAAAAGGGCCCATGTAAGAGCCTTAGCAACCTTCAGTTGAAGCTATAAAGACGAGAACCATATTATTCTGAATGTTGGAAAATGTAGAAAACGTTTTCCACCGATAAAAAAAGTACTTAATATAATGTCAGCTGTAAGATAAAATTCAGAAAAACTTAAATGATCCAGGTGGTGGGAGTTCCCATGTAAAAGACCTAGCCTTTTCCACCATACCAAACATCAAAAATTAAATAAAATTTTCTGCCAAGATAGAAGAAACATAATATTATGTTAACAAGATGTAAGATAGAATTAAAAAGGCTTAAATGATCCAATAGGTAAAAGGTTTGAGGTTTAAATGAAAATACAATTGTCTATCTTATATATATTAAAAACTATCAACTTATATAGAAAAGCTACACAGAAACAAAGAGTGGATAAAAGAGAAAGTTTGACCATAAAGCTAGTAATGAATTCCTCTCAAACTATATAAGACCATAACATGCAAATAATATATTTCCTTTATCAAACCACTCAGTCAACTTCCATGTAAATTTAACGAAACCAGATTTACTATCCCTGAAGTCATCTTGTATACTCTAGTTTTTCTTTCTTAAACCTGACTAAGACACAAACAATTAAGATATTAAAAATGATCACCAGATGTAGGTCCTATATATTAAAAAGATTGTACATAGTGCACAAAGATACCACTTTTACAGGGTCTGAGAGAGATGAGTGGTGGGCCTCCTTACACCTAATTATAAAGCCATCAATATTTGTTCAGGGATTAGTTAAGTAGGTGAGAGAGTTTGAGCAAATAGAATATGTTGCCACTCACCTATATTATTATAAGCTCCTAATGAGCCATTTGAATGACTCCAACGTACTTATTGTTACAGTATGCAAGATACTGTGTACACCCAAAGAAATTGATACTTTGTCTATTCAACATATTGCTCATTGCCTTATCATATGACTTTAATCATATCAAGTAGTAGAGCTTTAGCTGGCCAGTTAAAAATTATGCAAGAATTGCATTCTGTGTTTATCTTTTTCTCCCACCATTTGTAATGATTATCTTTATGTATTTTTGCACATCACAATAATCAGTACTGATTATGCTAGAGGGAAAAGGATTGCGATTATGGTTTGTCGCTTAGAAAGATAGACAAATAAGTTTTTTACTTGGTCATTGGCTATAAGATTAATGATAAATAGCCAAAAACATTACTCTGATTAGGCAACCATAAAGCTATACTAATACAATGAAGAATGCTTTGAGCCATTGCAGTTACTACCATTTTAACAAAACAAGAAGAGATTTCTTCGACAAAAAACTCCAGGATTTCCAAAATTAAGGAATATGCAGCCTTTTATAAACATGCATGGATCGAAACCTGTAGCAAACTAAAAGTTTAAGTAACCACATGGTATTCAAGTAGTGATCTTGCCTCTACTTCAACTAATTGGGAGGGGAGGGTTTTGGGGACCAGAAATAAGCTTTTTATAAACCCCCTTTGTGCTTGGGTAGAAGAAAAGGAGAATCATAAATCCCACACAAGACAAGACATAAAATGTTTATTTCCGAACAGTATATATAAATATATAATTTACTTATCAAAAAAATAGAACAGTATATTAACCCTATATTGCGTTTCTAGATTCTTTAGTGCACAAGAGGAGCAAAGAGCAAGAACTTTAGTAATTAGATGTCACATAACCAATTAAGATCTATAAATCCATAGAGGCTATAGTCAACATATTCTCTCACAATTTCTCAACTAAGGAGAACCATAAATCCTACACAAGCTCAACCTTGGAACACCAAATTCTATTTATCACATTCACTTCTCTCCAAAACCATTAATCAGAAACCACCCCCAATGATTGTATCAAGGAATCCTCAGAAAATGATGCTAAAACCATAACCCCTATCCTAACCACATAATACCCATCAACAAACAACATCAAGAAAAGCAATCAATAATCTTAAAAAACCATTCTTTTAAGCTGAAATCTCAAAACCTATTACTCCATTTTATAGATTTAATCACTTTGTATACTAATAAACACCCACATGCATAAATGTATAGGAAATTTAAGATAAATGGTGGATTACAAAGCTGAGGAATAAGAAAAAGAAAGGGACCTCCAACAGCAAGGTTAAGCCTCCATTGCTGATGGTGAAGAAAACTAGTTGGGTTTCTGTTGGTGCTCTTGGAAATTGTTTCAGTTGTGCTGTTTGTGAAAGAGTAAGCAGTCAATCAATCAAAAGTCAGCAACCAAACCCCGAATACAGAGAAGAAATACAAAAGCACTGAAGGTGGTTTTGGAATACCTTTGCGCTTGTTGGTTGTATTTGTTCAATTGGGTAAAAAATTATGTAAAAATACGTGAATTGTTATTTAAAAATTGAAAAATGTTACTTAAACTGTTATATTAAACTGCCCTTTGTTTTCTGTTTCCAAAAAATTGCTTGTATTGAAAGGTAGAAATTATTTGAGTTTACGCCATTGAACTTTTGTAGCTTCGCTCTCATTGTTTTCCTCTTTATTTATTTATTATTTATTATTTATTTTTTGTTTTTACTGTGTACCTAAAAAATGAGTATTTGTATTCTACTTAGAGTTCGGAAAATTGGTTTGAAACTAAAATTGACTGAAATAGCACAGCGAGATTTATAAATAGTATTAAAAGGTATAATAAGACTTATAAATAGAAGTAAAAATAAACTAAATAGTAAAAAAAAGTTAGTTTATTCAGTTAATGCCAAACGCAACCTTAGCAATAGCATTCACTTCAAAGGCCTAAAAATTTTAACTTTTAGCACTTCAAAAACCTACTTTATTTATTTTACCATCTTACTCTACAAAACACGCAACATCAATGATTTTATTTTAGCAACAACAAATTAAAATATTATAAATAATACAATAAGATAATATATCCAGCACAATAAAAATAGCTATAGCACTTATAATAAAATATGTAGAGGAAAGAGAAGATAAAAGGGTCTTTGGAATCTGCTTATTTTAATAAAATTGAAAACTTTTTACTGAAAGTACTGTAGATGAAAGTAAAAATTAGTTGAAATAGTACAATAGGACCCATGAATAGTACCAAAAAGTGCAGTAGAATTCATGAATAGTAGAAAAAATAAGTTGAATAGTAAAATAAGTTGACAAAAATAATCTTTGCCAAACGGACACAAAATATAATAAAATATTGATAAGAACAAGCTACAATAAGTTGCTACTAGTAACTAGCAGCAACTTATTATAGCATGTATGCAAAAAAATTTAGATATAACACCATTGGTGTTGGGTGGCTTTTATTGTTTGAAGGTGTAAAATAACTTTTTAGCTCTTTTACTTTCTGTAGTGTGAATGCTCTTATTTGCTAAAAAAATTATATTTTTCTAAAAGTAAATTAACTTTTAATATTTTATTACACATATAATATAAACATGATAAAATTATATCTTTTGAGAAATTTTATATAAATAAATTATCAAAAATAAGCTGTTGAACTTACACTTAGATCTGGTCTAATGGTATAACCCATTTCAATTTGGGTTTTGCCCCAAATTAAACCCAGTACTTCCAAAATTTCAAATTTTGGAGAGAGAGAGAGTTTTGTCCCATGTAATGTCATTTGACACGGTTGTCGTTAGCCCCTTTCTATTTTCCATGGACCCAACACTTTTTTTTCCCACTACTTATAGTCAACCAGATAGGGTAGTAGTGAGTAAGGGTGTGGTAAAGGTTGTGGTCCTAGAATTATTAATTTAATATACCAATGAACCATGAAAAGTTTCTCCATATTAATAGTTCTTTAAAGGATTCATATCAACTTATGCAAAAATTACTGTCTATTTTAGAATAAGAACTAACTTTGATTTTTTTTTTTTAGCTAACTGTGGGGGCTCGAGGACCAAGGAAGGGATTGGTAAACTTTATTGCTGGTGTTAGGGCACCACCTACCCAAGGAGGGAATTCATCCAAGGAGAAGAGGACAACAGACGAAATATGCTTAAGAGCTTTAGGTGCGTAGGAATGGTTAAGGAGAGAGGATCATGAAGGGTATGAGAAGTTTCCAACAAGAAGTAGCCTGTTACCTTTGCATTAAATGATGGGCAACGGCTTTATCAGTTGCATTGATGAGGAAGTGACCTGAACAGTGTAATTCACATCTAAGCAGCTCCTTCTACTACTTTTATCAGATTTTTAAAGGGCAGGTGTCACAATGAGAATCTAGTTAGGTAAAGATGGGGGGTCAAAATGTGAAGAGGGGGATAGTATACAAAGAAAGAAAGTTTCCAGAGAAAGAGAGATGGGACAGAAGTATCAGAAATAGGAGAGTGAAAACCAAAAGATTGAGAGAAGAACGTGAACAATGTATCTTTTGTGTACTATTGGCCTCCTCGGGAAAGCTTGTAACAAGCCTTTCATATACATAATCCACATTAATAAGTCTTATTTTTTCCTCATTCCTATCCTCGGGTGAAACCCTCTCTTGTTGTTCAATCCATCGTCTTACAAATATATTGCTTTGGGCCTAGTTGAACTGTACAAGCCTTGCTATTCTAAGTGGGCCTGTACCATTTCATTTTTGTGTCCCTACACTAACCATTTTTGAAAATTCTCACATCTGATTAGCTCTTATATACTCCATCTCATTAAAATATCAATTTTTTTATTTTTTATTTTTTAGTCATTTATCTTTTTCCACACATAACAACGTCGATCATCCACTCTCTTTATTTAACCTTAGCAAATGAAAAGAAATAATAAAAAATAGATTTGCATAGGTTACAATGCCTCCTAAATTTAGAGAAGCACATTAGCAAAATCCTATTTTGCATAGCCGAGTTATGGTATGATGCAAGTGATTTTTGGCTTCATTATTTAGATTTCGGAGTTTATGCTATTTTAGTATACCAATTTAAACTCCTATCGTCTAATCATACATGTTAAATGTTTCCCTCCAAAATACAACATGAGAACTGGTTTACACTTCAATAGTTAGTTCCATGAGCGACCACTACCATGACCCCTCCCACGATCTCAAAAACCCCCCATGACCTTATTGATTGATATTCATTGAAATAGTCAATTTTAGTAATCAAATTCACACACTCATACATGTAAACACCACGACGAGCGTGCATGTGTATGCACACACAAGTGTCTAAGAATATTCAAGCTAGCCAACTAACCTGATGGGGGTGGAGGCGCACCACGCCCCATTGCAGCCAAATCAGGACTAACCTTCTGTCCAGATTCCTCAAGTATGCTGATGAGTTCCTTTGCAAATCTAGCATTTGCAGCAGTGAAAAAAGTGTATGCAGTTCCTTTTGCCCCGGCCCTTCCTGTTCGACCAATACAGTGAACATAGTCCTCAAGGGATCCAGGGAAGTCATAATTTATCACATATTTCACTTCCTTCACATCTGCCACAAAACAAAAGATCATTATAGGTTATAAGAAATGCATTAGGCCAACAATCTCTCACATCAGAAGCTTATTTAGATCAGAGAATCTATGATCTCGACAAATTTCTGCATGTATGCTAGTGTGGTGTTTTGACAAATAAACACAAAATGTCAGATGAATAGCCCCAGAAACTATATTCTGGCAATAATTATGCACAGAGGGGAAGTGTTCAAGGCAATATCCAATATCCATAGACATGAAAACAAGTGGCTCAAACAAACATACAAGTAGGATCCATGTGACAAATAACACCAACTTAGGTAAAAAATGGTGTTCACGAGACAATTTAGAGACCACTAAATATAGCAAAGCAATAACTAAAAAAATGAATCTTTCAAAATAACAGAGTACAAGCATCAGGATAGAAAACATAACAAATGAGTGCAAATAAAAATAAAGGTAAATATCCAACATACGCAGCAAAGAGCCGAGTGAAATGGTTTGCATCTGTTTTATCAATGAAAACATGATTAATACTAAAAATGTTCCTTAAAAAAAACCGCTTGAAATCTACATTACTCGTAGCATCCAGATTCCTAGAAATCACATTCCTAAGAATGTAGCTGTTCCTATGTTTGGTTTATTCCCAAAAATCTTAAATGAATTATTTATTTTTCCCATTCTATCCTTAGATTTGAATGTGAACTACCAAGTCATTTAAAAAAAAGGGTTAAAATTGTCAATTTATAAAAAATACAATTTCCTTTAAGCTTGGGAATCTAGATTTCCACATGTTTTAAAGGGAATCCACATTCCTACTGAGAGGGTTTTAAGGGGGGAATCCAGATTCCCCTGACATCTGATTCCCTAGCATGATTTGCAACCAAACATGGGAATCTTTAAACATTCCTGGGAATCCTAAAACATTACCCTATACCAAACACCACAATAATGTAAGATACAGCTCGAAAGGAAGAAATCCGATGGTGGATTATTCCATAAAGCCCATCCAATAAAATTAAAAGAAGACTTAAATTAGGGACAACAAGAAGATCAGATAATAATTTCCTTCCAAAATGAGATGCTGATGATGAGTGATATTAGTAAATCGTTTACCAACACAATTTCCTGTACTAAAATAGAATTTCTATCAAGTCTTTGAACAATCTTTAAGAGTTTTATCTCCATACCTAAACCACGAGTTTTATCTCCATAAGAGTTTTAGCTTTCAAATCTTGAGATCCTATTATCGCCTATGCAAAGTCCAAGATAAGAGACAAACAGATAACATAATCGCACATTACAAACAGAAACACGTACCACAAAAGCAGGAAGTTTCAAAAAGGGCATATGCCCTTTTTTTTTGTGGGGGGGGGGGGGGGGGGGTAAGGCCATATGCCCTCCAGAACTCTAGCAATTACAAACCAAGCCATCAAACCTGGGAAATTACCCTCAGTTTCAAGAAAAAGGAAAGAGGGGGAGTAGGGGAAAATTCACAAAAAACAAGCTGCCTCAAAACGAGTAAAATGACATATGAGTTATGACTGGCAACTACACACATCAAAAGTATAAAACTAAAACGAAACACAGAAAAGAATAAATCCTAACAGAAGAAATCCCGCAACTGCAGTAGGCAGTAGCAAAATTAAGTTACAGCACCTTACTTTGTACTGGTTGTAAAGAAACTGTCTAACAAGTTATTCAACCTCTTTAGGCCAGGTAGCACTCCAGTACAAAGTTTGACGATCTGGGCGAATCTGCATTGAACAAAACATTAGGAGGGAAGTAAAGGGCCCATCGCATTGCCATCAGTGATACTTAACAGTGGATTAGCTGGCATCTTCAAAATACCACATTTGTACTACTTGCAACTGGGCATAAACATTACAAAGTGATCATTAAAGCAATCAGTATCCCAGGACCAGGGTCAATCCTAGAATGAAGCATTTATTAAATCTAAACAATTATAAAATTAAAAACAACCAAGTGTCCCATAGTTGTTTGTTAAAAACAAGTCCAATCACTAGTTGGACTCAAGTCAAAGCACAAATTTTAACAAAAAACCCAATTTAAACTCACATGTCTATAAATCGTACACAATCAATATGATTCATACAATACATATATATGTATCATCAGATTCATAAGCATGGTCGATACACACCTAACAAGTATGTGCATTTATATAATTAAATGTTGGTAACTTTAGTCTTTAAAGCCAATAGCTTTTCAAGTAAACAAGTGTATATGGCTAATATTATGAATAGGCAACAAAATTAAGCAAAATACTGGAGGGTAAGCAATGTTTAGAGATTTCCCCTTATTAGTGAAAATTTGAAAATTCAACCAATGATTTACACTCTCTTAGGTAGGTTTCAGTATTAAAAATATTGGATTTTGAATATGTTTGATGGCTGTTAGGTGTTAAAATAGTGGGTTGAACAAGAAATAAGATAAACACTACACAACCACATAGTAGGCAACCATACCTACGCTGTCCGAAACAATCACAAGGCAATCACACCCTCAACACTCCTTATACCTTAAATTAAGCTTATGGAATTTTATTAAAATCAATCTCACTATGAATGTTATTGACTAAAATAAGGGAAATTGCTAAATCCAAAATTTTTTCCTAAAACACTAGGACTCCTAAAAAAACACTTGACTACTAATAACTAGAAAAGGTACTTTAGAACTTCTAAACCAAATACAAAAATGACTCAAAACACAAAATAAGACTTACGGGCCTTTGGTAGAGACAAGAACAGTCATCCCTGAAAAAATGGAATTTAACAGATTGCCCTTATTCTACACCAACAAGCAAGCCTTAGTTTCAATTTTTTTGGGATTGGCTATGGATTCTCAACAAATTAGTCAAAGTAGGCCGCATGTATTCTTTTATGAGATTTATTCCAGTAAAAATAAATTAAAACTAGACCAGTAGCTTTCTATCCTAAAGAAACTTAATACTAAAACTCAATAATAATTAAAGTAGCCTATGAAATGTTCCAAGAAGGCCCCACATCAAAACAAGATCACAAATCTATCTTTTTTTGGTTTAATCTTGTTTTTCCTCAATCTCTTTATTGTCTACATCATATCTTCTCTTTGGTAGGGAAGTAAGTAAGAGGCTTCACTAATGATATGACCTTCAAAAACTCCAGAAGAAAATACAAAAAATAATCTTCTAATAAGTTCTTGTTACAAGCTTAAGTTCTATTGGACAAGACCTGCAATTAAGTACTAGAAGTCAAATTGGGATTCTAAACCAACAATTAGAACTTCCACACTGTTCAAGAACTCAGTTCAGCCAGGCTATTTCAGATCAGACATCTGCTAATCTGCCCTTCTTTTCTAACAGATCTAATCCATAAATGAAAGCAGGAGACAGAAAAGGAAGGCACAATTCAAACCTGAGATAAAGGTACAGAAATGATCATGACATAAGCTCCAATAGCAAGGCACAATTCAAACCTGAGAAACAAGCTTTTGAATCTGAGGCTCAAAGCCCATATCTAACATCCGATCTGCCTCATCCAACACAAGATAAGGAACCCTTCGCAAGTTCATATGATGCGAATCCAACATATCAATCAACCTCCCAGGTGTCGCAATTACAATTTCAACGCCTGGTCCACAAAAGGAATAAATTTAACATTAACAAAATCAAAAACACTAAGCAACCATATAAACCTAGACATGAAAGTAATAAAAATAGCCAAGTCATCTCACATAGTAGCTACCTATCACAGGAGAGCCAGTTCATGGAAATCAAAATACAGCAAGAAATGAAAAGTTGTCTAAAACTCAATTGACAACCTACCTTCCTGAAGATCACGAACTTGAGGTCCCTTTGGAACCCCACCATATATGCATGAATTTTTAATTTCTGATGATGCACCAAATTTAGTACTTTCATTTTGTATTTGAGCAGCAAATTCACGGGCTGGAGCTACTACCAACACAATTGGGCCATCTCCAGGGGCTGAAAAATATAATGGGCATCAACAAAACATATTTCCAGAGATTGACAAAATATAAACAGAGGCATATTAAGATCATATTAAGAATAAATCAACCCAAACATTATATTGGCAGTTAAAATCATTAGAATTCCAGCCCCCCAGTGGTAAAAATCTCATAAGACTATGAAAGAAGATTTCTAAAATTTATAAACCTTGAGAACTGTTGCAAAATCATTTTACATAAACCATACAAAGCAAAAATTTTCAACATCAGATAAAGAAATAAGGCAGTGGATAGGTGTGAATCATAATTTATAACAAGAATTAACATATTACTCAGGCACAGTATGGTCCCAGCACTGCTCCTTCCAGGTTGTAATGAATGTCTTTATAGAGTAATTACCAATTAGCAATTGCAAGATCAGCTTCGTTAAAATTGTTAGCCTCCTCAATCTCCTTGGGATTATCTACTGTATCAACATCTAGTTCTACCTCTTTAGACACAGTGCAGACTATAGATCTTCAGGTTTTCTTTTCTTTTTTGATGATCCACTATTACTCTCATTCTGCCTTTGGGCCGCCACTAGCAGTAGCAGAGTGCCTTTGGACAGCTACTGACTCGCGCGGACAGAACTTGCAACATTTTCGTGATGGCAAGTTAGCATCGTCAGTCCTTTCATCTTCAGAACTAGAATCATCGTCGAGCTGCTTTTTCATCGATGAATAAAGTGGACGCCTCTTGAATTTCTTCTCAGCATCATCTAGAGGTTTCTTCTTTAAAATGGCAGTCTCAGAGTTCATGGCTGCTGTTGTTGTGAAACCCAGCTGCCGCCGCCGCCGAGACCGGAGGGGCGGAAGCCAGAAAGGTACCTATACACAACAGTGGAAGAAAGAGAGTGAATTTTGTTACTGTGTTTGTAAGGCGGCAAAGTCACAAGTGAAGTGATTTTGACTAAAATTTTGTCATAGTTATTGTTTTTTTCTTCATTTATGTTTTTTTTTTTCAAAAATAATTTTAAACGTTTTATTTATACAATGATGCTCTCTGTTTGGTTATAAAGTGGACAGAAACCAACATGAATAAATATTGACTGCAAATTCTCTGTACTACTTAATGTTCTACCAATTACTACTTTCTATGTGAATGATCGCTTTCTATTTTAAATTTCAGTTATTTTATGTGGGTTAAAGCAATCCAATATTAAAAAAATTCTAATTAAATTAAAAATTATTTAATTTGATTTTTAATTATTAATATTCATTAATTAAATATGCATAGTCGAATTTTGGATAATGAATGGCTTTGAATCTCTTGAGCAAAAAAAAAAAAACCTCTGCTATTAATATTACATCATTTTAGTATTTTACTTAAGCTAGGATTCAAAAGGCTTTTAGATCTCATCGATGTGAGTGGTACAGTGCAAGAGCTGGTTTGAAAGAGGATAGTAAATTAATTGCAGTCCAGCCCACCAACATAAACATAATAGTAGTAACTATTGTGGGCTTGGCTGGGCCATTTGATAAAGGTAATGGTCAGCAATTGTATCCTAAGGTCATTGAGAACAATGAAGCAGAGAGCTTATTGTTATTATCATTTTCAGTTGTTATCTTTCAGTTGAGGGCCGATGGCTTAGCCATCAATCTTAGTGATTTGGGCTGAGTTATAATGACCCTACCCTCTATGAATATGATCCCCTTGAATCCTCACCTAAAACAAAATATCTTATGATGCAATATTTGTTACATGCAAAAGAGAAAGGAATCATCTGCTCTTCAATTAGCAAAGCAAATGTATCCAGTTGCCACTTGGTGCTATATTTTACTGACTATTATCAACATTATCCTTTGCATTGAACAACAATGATTTAAAGAACTTTGAAGAGATTTGACATAAGGATAAACTTAACTTCATGTAAAAAGAAAGAAAATATTCATTTATAGTAATCTCTAAATTTGAGAACAAGTGTTAAATAATTAGATACTAGGGATAGGTTTCGCTCAAATAAACTGTTTGAGAATGACTTTCTCTTCAACAATGCGCTTCTTTTCTTCAGGATCTTTTGGTTTGATCTTCCTTTTCTCTTCCAACATCCACTTGAAAAGCTCACGCTGCTGATCCTCTGGAATTGGTTCCCGCAACTTCACAGGTTTTGTGACGGATGGTGAGTGTAAGGTTTTTTCAGCAATAGGAGCAGTTTTAGCAGTGGAGATTGAAACTGGAGTTGCACCTTCTTCTTCTATGTGCTCATCTTTCTTCTTTGTCCGCACAAAGAGGTAGGCAACAAAAGTTCACAGAAACTCTTAACTTCTTAAGGAGCATATTTAGAGCCCTAGAGACAACTTGGTGATAGGCTTCAAGACAGTGTTAACAGAAGCTTAAACTAACAACTTGTCTAGATTAAAAAATAAAAGACTAACAACTTATATAGAAAAATTACACACAAACAGAGGGGGCAAAGACCAAGTTTGACCACAAACCTAGATATAAATACCTCTCAAACTATATAGGACCATAACATGTAAAGAATATATTTCCTTTATGAGACCGCTCAGTCTACTTCGATGTCAATGTGACGAAACTAGTTTTACCACCCCTGAAGTCTTCTTTTATACTCCACTTTTTCTTTCTCAAACCTGAATGAGATAAACAAGTTATTAAAAATGCTAAAATACAAAACCGGCCCTCTAACTTTCTTCAGATTTTATTTTAGTCCTCTAACTTTACTTTCATTCATTTCAGTCCTTTAAGTTTCAAATTTATTCAATTAAAGTCTTTCCCTTAACTTTTCTTAAAAATTTTTGAAAAAAAAAATCTAGAAAATATTTTTCAATCATTAATTGAAATTTTTTTATTTAAAAATTTTGAAGAAAAATTTATAAAATTGAAAAATGAACCACAACATATAATAAAAGTTGATGAAAAAGCCTTAATTGAATAAACTTGAAAGTTAAAGGACTGAAATGAAATCTGAAGAAACTTAGAAGGCCAGTTTTACATTTTACCCTATTAAAAATTATCACCAGATGTAGGACCTATATATTAAAAAGACCATACCCAGTACACAAAGATCGCACTTTTGTGGGGTTGGAGAGTGGTGATTGGTAGGCATCCTTACCCCTGCTTATAAAGTCATTAATATCTGTTCAACAATTAGTTAAGTAGGTAAGCGAGTTTGAGCAAATAGAATATGTTGCTACTCACCTATAACTATGCAGTATGCACACCCTAAGGAATTCATACTAACTTTATCTATCCAACATATTGCTCATCATCGACATGGATAAAGCCAAAAATTACTGGTATATGATTTTAATCATATCAAGTAGTAGAGATTTAGATGACCAGTTAAAAATTATGCAAGAATTGCATCCTGTGTGTCTTTTTCTCCCACCTATTGTAATGATTATACTTAGAATGATAGACAAACAAGTCTTTTACTTGATCATTGGCTGTTTTCCATGATAAATAGCCAAAACCATTACTCTAATTAGGCAACCATAAGGCTGTACTAATAAAAGAATGCCATGAGCTATTACTGTTACTCCCATTTTAACAAAACAAGACGTTCCAACAACAACAAACTCCAGGATTTCCAAAATGAAGGAATATGCATCCATTTATAAGGAGCATAAGGTTGTACTAATAAAATGAAGAATGTCATGAGCTATTATCGTTACTCTTACTCCCATTTTAACAAAACAAGAAGAAGTTCCAACAACAAACTCCAAAATTTCCAAAATGAAGGAATATGCATCCATTTATAAAGAGCGTGGATCAAAACCTGTAGTGAACTAAAAGTCTAAAAGTTTAAGTTGAGAAATAATGGTTTTTATCAATAGAAAAATGAACAACTGACATAGTTGAGACATGGGATTCAAACAGTGATTTTGCCTCTACTTCAACTAACTGGGAAGGGGAGGGTTGGTGGGGACATTGCCATTTGGTCCAAGGATATCAAAGGAGAATCATAAATCCCACACAAGACATAAAATGTCTATTTCCCCTCTAATAGGAATAGTATATTAACCCCATACTTACCACCACTCTTTACACATTTGTGTTCCGAGACTCTTTAGTGCATATTAGTAATTAGATGTCACATATGACATAACCAATTAAGATCTAAATCCACAGAGGCTAGAATTAATATCTTATCACACAATTCCTCAACTAAGGAGAATCATAAATCCCACACAAGCCCAACCATGGAACACCAAATCCCATTTGATCAGAATTCCTCCATCCCCATCAAGGATTCCTCCAAAAATGAGATATTTAAAACCATCCCCTATCCTAACAACAGAGTACCCATCAACAATAACATCATGAAAAGCACCCGATAAGCTTAAAAAACAAATCTTTGAAGTTGAAATCTTAAAACCCATTACACCTTTTTATAAATTTAATCACTTTGCATACGAAATAAACACCCACATATATTAATGTAGATAGGAAATTAAGATAAACAGTGAATTACAAAGCTGAAGAATAAGAAAAAGAAAGGGACCTCCAATAGCAAGATTGACAGCCACGAGCATAGGCCAGAGAAACTTGTAACACCGAGCAAATGACTCTTTTGGTGGTGGCTGAGGTGGCAGAGCTGAAGACCCATGAGTGTCCATTGCTGATGGTGAAGAAACTCGTTGGGTTTTTGGTTGGTGCTCTTGAAATTGTTTCAGTTGTGCTATTTGTGAAAGACCACAAGCAAGAAGTCAATCAACCAAACGTCAGATAAAACCAAAATACTGAAAGCAAAAACAACAAAAGCACTAAAGTTGCTTTTGGAATCCCTTGTTAGTACTGTTTCTCAAAAACATAAAAAAAATATTGTTGTTTTTTTTCTTTTTTTTTTGGAAAGTGCAGAAATGATTTGAGCTTACATTTTTGGGTTTGTTGGTGTAGAGCTTTGGACGGTTGGACCTTTGCTCATCGTTGCAACACTCTTTTTCGATCACCTACTAAAAGGCTAGATCCGGATCTTCTCCATTTCAAAATGAAATGGAGTGTCCATATAAAGGCTGAAATTCATTTCAAAGACAACTAAGAGCATCCGCTCAAAGTCTTGCAAAATAATAAAAAAATAAAAACCCTTCATTTTACACATTTTGACCCAAAAAAAATCCATATTAGTGGGTTTAAAATTGTGCATAAATGCAAGTGCTACAATAACCGTGCAGATGCAAAGTCTTGCAAAATACAAAAAACCCTTCATTTTACACTTTTTGACCAAAAAAAATATCCACATTAGTGGGTATAAAATTGTGCATAAATGCACAAGTGCTGCAATAACCGTGTATATATGCATAGTTACTGTAGCACTTGCATTTAATATTTTAGTTTTTTTTTCTCTCTCCTTGTCTCTGGTTGCTCTCACTCTCACCTCACTCTCCCTTTTTCTCATTTGATCAAACCATTAGACTAGCAAAACCATTAAACCTCTTGCAACCCCTGATCTCTCGCCACCGCCGCCAATCGCCATTGCCACTGATCTCTCGCCAATCGCCACAAAGCCTCTCCGATCACCTCACTCTTCCTTTGTTTCTTGTTGTTTGATCAGTGGGTTTTGGGTTGGGTGGGTAATGATTTGGCTTTCCTTTGTTTCTCATTGTTTCTCATTCTTTGATCAGTGGGTTTTTTGGTAAAGGAGTTAATCTCGCCAGATTGAATGGGTTGGCTTTCCTTGATGATGGTGGTTGGGTGGCTGATGATGGTAGCTGGGTGTGAAGTGCTTCAAAGACATCTAAGAGCATCCGTTCAAAGTCTTGCAAAATAAATAAAAAATAAAAACCCTTCATTTTACACATTTTGACCCAAAAAAATATCCACATTAGTGGGTGTAAAATTGTGCATAAATGCAAGTGCTACAATAACCGTGCAGATGCAAAGTCTTGCAAAATACAAAAAGCCCTTCATTTTACACTTTTTGACCAAAAAAATATCCACATTAGTGGGTGTAAAATTGTGTATAAATGCACAAGTGCTACAATAACCGTGTATATATGCACAGTTACTGTAGCACTTGCATTTAATATTTTAGTATTTTTTTCTCTCTCCTTGTCTCTGGTTACTCTCACTCTCACCTCACTTTCCCTTTTTCTCATTTGATCAAATCATTAGAGTAGCAAAACCATTAAACCTCTTGCAGCCCCTGATCTCTCGCCACTGCCGCCAATCGCCACTGCCACTGATCTCTCGCCGATCACCATAAAGCCTCTCCAATCACCTTACTCTTCCTTTGTTTCTTGTTGTTTGATCAGTGGGTTTTGGGTTGGGTGGGTAATGATTTGGCTGTCCTTTGTTTCTCATTGTTTCTCATTCTTTGATCAGTGGGTTTTTTGGTAAAGGAGTTAATCTCGCTAGATTGAATGGGTTAGCTTTCCTTGATGATGGTGGTTGGGTGGCTGATGATGGTAGCTGGGTGTGGAGTGATCATTGGTAGTGTTAGGTCTATGAGAGAGAGGGGTAGTGAGTGAGGAAATAATAAAAAAATTGTAAAAGAATGAATATTTTATTGAATAAATGTGTAGAATAGATAGATTGATGTGGGCATTTTGTAAAAATTGGTGTGTAAAATAGAAAAAGTAGTTTTTGTGTAAAATAAACGGAAAGTTTGCATCCACTAATGTGGATGCTCTAAGGGCTATAATTTCGCCACCTCTTTTAAAATTAGTGATTCAAAAGGTTAACGTTTGTTAGTTTTAAAAAATAAAAATGGCAATTACAACTTATGGACTTATGAATTGTGGGCGGCGGAAATTTAAGAGGTTGTTTGGTAGTATATGTTAAGTAATAGTTTTTAGTGTTTAAATAACATTACACGTATTTCTACACACTTTTTCACCCACATGTATTTTCAATGTTTGACCAAAATTTAAGTTTCTTACATGTGGTTTGAAATCCCATGATACAAGTGTTTCGCTAGATTTTTTATTTTTATTTTTTATCTTATTTGTTATTGTATTTTTATTTTTATTTTTTTTGAAGGAAAGATACATAAAAGTGGAAAAAAATTACATATCTAGTCATGTTTTTAACAAAGATGGGTTATAGAGCCCTAAATAAGCTAACCTCAATCAGGTAAAATGTCAAATTTCAAACTATAGATAGACAACTTAAATTTCATCCAAACCATAAGTGGTTAAATTGTAATTTGCCAAAAAAAAAAAAAAAAGCAAAAATTGTGAAGTTTTCTGCCAAAGGCCCAAAGGAGAAGGAAAAGAAAGAAAAACGCAAGTCCACTGTAGACAAAGGCATCACGATCGAAAGAGGTTGGGGTTGCAGTCATGGCGGTTGGCTTTTGGAGGATGAGACCATCGCTGCAAAAGTCCACCACTGCCACTACCAGTAACTCCAACGGCCACAACACCACCATACCCAATAGCTTTCAGCGAAAAAACTAGAACTTAACGATAATGCTAATGTTTCGGGTTTTTATGTAAAACAACGTTAACCTGTAATGTGTTTAACCACAGTTATTTTTATTTTTTTAAGAAAAAACCACATTTATGTTGATGAGTTGAGTAATAAGATTTAATTAAGGTGACACCTTTTACACCTTAGATCTATTTTAAATAGATCTTGTCCATGAAATGGATACTCTCCATTTCTCTTTAAAACGGAGAGTATCCATATCCCTACAAGGCTACGCACTCTAAAATTTTGTCAAAGAATTTTTTAATTATTTTATCCCATCATCCCTTTTTACAGTACGTTTGTGTTTGTTTCCATTAAAAATATTTTTAGAAAATATTTTCACCAATTTTTGGTGTTTAGTTGCACTTAAAAAAGTGGCTATTCAATTATTCAATACATGAAAAATAGTGCTATCTTTTCTAAAACTATACAAGAAAATCTAAGATACGAGTATGACATGTTAGGTCCAACGAATTAGGTGTTGGTAACCAATGACAAAAAGATTGAGTTTTGTTGAGTTCTTAATGTAAAATTATGAGTCCAAGACAAAAGTTATTTGTGGAAGAAAACTAAGTTTTTGTAAGTTTGATTGCAAGTTCAACCAATCGAGAGATGAGTTCGACCCCTGTTTGATTTGAATTTCAGCTTATCAAGAATTGTAAATTCAATTTTTTTAGGTTCGACGTGATTTATTTAGTTGACTGTACATGTGGGTTTTTCAGTTTTTGTAACCTTAATGAAGAGTCTATATAAAGGCCCATTAAGCACGACTTATAAAGAGGTTAGAGAGATAGAAACCCTAAGTTTTTCGGATAGTTGATCTGAGCCTCCACTAACAATCAACATTGTTGTCATAGTGCAGATTAAAGTTGCTTGTCCAAACCTCAAAGTCACAAACGGAGAGTTTTAGGGTTAAGTCTTTTTTTTAAAGGGAAGATTTAGGATTAAGTCTAGTGTATAAACTTCAATTCTATTCTAGTGGGTCAATTTACCTTGGAATTGATAGGTTAAATCCCTCCAAATTATTACTGTGAAACAGTATGTTTCATAGGTTTTGTTGGGTCACCCTATTGTTGTCTTATGTTATTTTTTATTGAATTTACTATTTTATTGCATTATTGGTGACATATTTAATCTGTGGCAATTAACCTAGAAATCAATCTCTGAATCTAGTGTTTTGTTTGTTTCAATGGAAAACTTTGTGTAAAGATAGTTTTCTGTGTTTTCTAATATTTGGCAGCATCAGAAAAAATAAGTCAAAAGAAAACTATCTTTAGTCAAAAAAAAAAAAAAAGGGGGGGGGGGGGCTTTTTTTAGAGATTATTTTCCACTTATTAATTCATAACGGATTAATTATTTGAAGTTGATAATTTTGCTGTAAAATCATGGGGTCTAAAAAACCTAACTTGACCCTCGGAGAAATTGTATTGAAAATTAACCTTTTTTAAATTTCAATTTTTCCAAAAACAATAGAGTCAAACATTTATTTTTCTAAACAAGAATAATTTAAATTTGCTGGAAAATTTATGATCTGAACTTACTCCTAGTCCTATCCAATTGTGATATATTTGTGCTTAAGTTAAATGATAATTAAATAATAATTATTTTTTGCTAAGGTTAAAGGTGGACGGACTCAAACCATAGAAATTTAACCAACAATGGAGGAGGCAATCCTTAGGCCACAGGCTATTGGTAATCAAATAATTATTAATTCATTGAAGTCATATTTCACATTCTTCATATATCAATGAAATAATCATATAATTCTTATCATTTTACATTGTCTGTTTTTTTTCCCCTCATGACATATAATATAATTGTAACTAATTTTTCTAATTTTTAATGATATTATATACAACAAAATAAATTTCACATGGCCCATATAAAAACTTCTCTACGAATTATTTTAAAATGAAATTATAACAGACCAGCACATGACATTGGCTAGTCACAAGAATTACAATACGAATGAAAAAGTACTGCAAGTGAGCTCCTTGTTTCATAATAGAGCATGATAACAATTATTCAAAATCAAACATACCCATACACATAGGTATTTATCAATAATACCACAAAAGGTTTCTACAGAAATTGAGTACATCTAATGACACATACGGCTTGACAGCTCTTTTAGGGTATTTAAAGCAAACAAATAGCACCAGTACATACGATCCTCAACCAAGTTGAAGCATCGTTGCCGCCAATAAGGATTAATATAAAGAACACTGACTACACCCAAAAAGAAAATAATGCAAGATACCAAAAAACTTGTAAAGAAGGCTAGAAGATCAACTTCATACCATCTGCCGTCATTTGCCTCTGAAGATTTTTGTGATGATGGAGGTGATTCATCAGTATCGGTGCAACTTTTCTTTAGTGGTGCACCGCAAAGAAATGGATTTCCTTCATAGCTGCTCTCTCCAAATGTTGAAAATTGTTTTTTCATGTCTGGAACTTTGCCTGATAAGTTGTTGTAAGCCACAGTGAAAACTGCTAGAAACGTTAGATCAGTCAATACTGAAGGAATTTCTCCACTCAAATTGTTGTGAGAAAGGTCTAAGCTTTCCAACTGAGTCAAATTTGAGAATGTTTTTGGAATAGGACCATTTAATTGATTGTGAGAGAAGTTCAATGCAAAAATTGAAGATAGCCGTCCTAGCTCTGGTGGGATTTCACCCGTTAACTTGTTGAATGACAAATCCAATGTAGACATCATATCAAGGACGAGACCATGGTACAAGTTAGACCTATATTTCGTCAAAAACTCAATCTCAACTGGTATATGGAAATCAAAATTTGTCCCTTCAATTGGACTATCCTTGTTTAGAAGAGATTTATATGGGAGGGAAAAACCAGGGACCCAACCAAAACTGTTCATTGCGTAGACTAATTCACTAGCAGCTAGCTTCCCAAAAGTTATGTTGTAAAAGCAATATGGTATTGTCCCAGAAAAAAAGTTCCTTGAAAGATCCATTATGCCTATCTTCTTTAACCAACAGAGCTGCTTTGGAATCGTACCACTAAACTGGTTGCCACTCAACAGAAGTACTCTTAATTCAGAAAGTCTGTAAATTTCTTCAGGGATATTGCCGGAAAAACTATTGTCTCTAATGTCGAATGTCACAATATATGATGAAATGAAAACAACTTTTGGTAGTGATCCCGTGAGATTGTTCCCTCGCAAAAGTAGGTGCCGCGCATTTTCTAGATTCAAGCAAGAAGGCAACAATCCCGAAAGCAAATTATAAGAAAGGTTTAATGTTGAAATTAATCCACATGGAATCTTACCCTTAAAAAAGTTGTTACTAAGGTCAACATTCCACAAGTTTATAGTATTGTTATTTACTATCCATACGGGAATTATACCTGACATGTGATTGTTGCTAATATCTAGGAACAAGACTCTTAGGGGTGCCACTGGAAGAGTACCTGTGAAATAATTATTGTTTAATTCCAAAGAACTTAAGGATAGGTTGAAGTTCTTTGAAAAAATTTCACCGTGAAAGTAATTATTAGATAACCTCAAAATATCCAAGTTGGTGCAATTGGCAACCAATTCCATTGGTACCTCTCCAGAAAAATTATTGAAGGACAAATCCAATTTCTCTAAATTACTCATGTCACCAATTGAGGATGGGAGATCACCTTCAAAATAATTTCGGGATAGATTTAGATATTCTAATTTCGGAATAATCTTTCCAATATTTTCTTGAAGCCGCCCATCAAGGTTATTGTTAGAGACATCCAACCAACGAAGATCCATGGAGCGATATGATGGCAAATAAAATTGACCCGCAAAAGAGTTACTTCGAAGACTCAACAGTTGTAGTCTAGTATTGTTTTCAAGCAACCAAATGGGGAAGCTTCCATTCAACTTATTGTGAGATATATCAACGACTTCCAATTCATGTTGGTCGAAGAGAAACTTAGGAATGTTACCGGTGGGCTTGTTTAGACTACAGTTAGACAGTAATAGCACCTTTAATTGAAATGATGGGTCCCAACTGGGATTTTCAGTTTTGATATCAAGCTTGTTGTTGTCACTAAAAAGTTGAATCACCTTAAGTTTGGAGTGATTAGCAAACAAGCTGAAGGAGAATAAACCTTCAAAAAGATTATAACTCAGATCAATGTACTCAAGGGATGTCCAGCTGGCTACAGGAGACAAAGACAAGTTTCCACTGAACCGGTTGTAAGATATATCTAACAACCTAAGAGATGTCAAATTGGTTAAGCATGGAGGAAGGATTCCTTCAAAGTTATTACCACTAAGATCTAACTCTTCAAGTTTCTTCAGTGCACACATTTCTGTCAAAAGCAATACGATTAATTAGTTCTGTCTATCCTAAAAATCTCCTAAAATAAGAATCAGTAAAACAAGTGAATTAGTGTACGCGATCAAAATAATTAATTTCGACTCCTGAAAAAGTGAATGATCAATTGTTTGTGCGTTCAAGTTGCAACCAATTAGATCTATTCTATATCAACCTTTCACTTTTCCTTGTTTTTACACTCCTATTCAATTTTAGAAGATTAACAAATTGTCAAATTCGATTTCATAGTAGATTCTTACCTCGAATGGCTAAAGTTCCATTAAGTCGATTAGAATATAATGATATAGCCTTGAGTGAAGATAGTGCTCCAATATATGGAGGGATATTTCCAGTGAAAGAATTTTCACTCAAATCTAAAATCTTCAAACTGCTGAAGTTTGTCATATCTACAAAGAGAATTGACGATAGATAGTGTCAAGAGAAAATATTTAAAATGGCTCATTGGCTTGTACTAAAAGAACTTACATATTATAAGAAAATTATTCTTGCAGTTAAAATAGATGATAAAATGTTTACCCTTGAATGGTAGGCTTCCATTAAGACCATTTCCTTGTAGGATGAGGACCTCCAACTTGTTTAGATTAACCACTTCTACGTCATCGGTAAAGAGATATGTATTTATCAAATTGAAACTAACAGTACAAATGGAAGATCTAGTAGAATAATACATTTCATATTGAAGCAACACTACCACAATCATTTACATATATAAAGCATTTTGTGATTTTTAACATGAAGAAAGTAAATCTCAATAAAGGTAAAATTGGTTATAAAATCTAAGTTTTTTTCTAGACTTTTTCATGGTATTCTTGAAAAAGAAAATTTAAATTTGCACATACCGTGGCTAGAAAGAGGCCCTTTCATGTAATTGTAACTTAGGTCAAGAGATTGAAGAACAGGGAGGTCACCTAAGGATCTCAAAATTTCCTTGTCAAAGTTATTTGAACTTAAATTTAAGCGTGTCAGCTTGCTCATTTTAGACAAACAACTGGATTCTGTAAAAAACATATTCAACCAATTGTTAAATCCATGAATACAATGGGATAGGAGTGTATTCATTATCACAATAATCACAATACGAAAATGAATAAATAAATAAATGAATGATCTATCAAGAATCGTATGTGATTTCTGGTATGATCATTACTACATCTTGCATTGTTGATATGTGAAGTTTTACTATTGGAAACCATATGTAACTTTGAAAGCAAAAGAAGGTATGTGCACTTATTATTTAAATAAAATGTGTGGGCTCTTGTTTCTGCCTTTTATATTTATGAAGTGAGGATCAAGTGTACATGACTGCATCAAAGCCCAACGATATGCATATTATCGATAGTAGCTGCTAAGAACATCTTCAGCAGCTTCTCCAAATTTTTTTATTGTGGGAGGGTGAACAGTTACAGTTACCTTTTACTTACCTATTTTTTCAAATACACTTTCCAACAGACTTACTATCATTTTTCTATTTTATTAAAATGGAAGATCTAATAGAATAACACATTTCATATTGAAGCCACACTACCATAATCATTTACATATATCATGCATTTTGTGATTTTCAACATGAAGAAAGTAAATCTCAATAAAGGTAAAATTGGTTATAAAATCTCAGTTTTTTTTTTTTTTTTTCCTAGACTTTTTCATAGTATTCTTGAAGAAGAAAATTTAAATTTGCACGTACCGTGGCTAGGAAGAAGCCCTTCCATTTGATTGTAACTTAGGTCAAGAGATTTAAGAACTGGGAAGGCACCTAAGATTCTTAAAATTTCCTTATCAAAGTTATTCCAACTTAAATTTAAGTGCGCCAGCTTGCTCATTTTAGACAAACAATTGGATTCTGTAAAAAACATATTCAACCAATTGTTAAATCCATGAATACAATGGCAAAGGAGTGTCATAACATGTTATTCATTATCACAATAATCATAATACGAAAATAAATAAATAAATAAATGATCTATCAAGAATTGTATGTGATTTCTGGTATGATCATTACTACATCCTGCATTGTTGATATGTGAAGTTTTACTATTGGAAACCATATGTAGCTTTGAAAGCAAAAGAAAGTATGTGCACTTATCATTTAAATACAATGTGTGGGCTCTTGTTTCTGCCTTTCTTATTTATGAAGTGAAGATCAAGTGTACATGACTACATCAAAACCCAATGATATACGTATTATCGATAGTAGCTACTAAGAGCATCTCTAGTAGCTTCTCCAAATTTTTATATTATTTGGAAAGTGAATAGTTATAGTTACATTACTTTTTTACTTACTTACTTTTTACACTTTCCAACAGACTTATTATCATTTTTCTATCTTATTAAAATAGCATTTCATCAGTATTTCTTTATTCTCTCCTCAATCTTTCTTTATTCTTGTTTTAATCTTTCTTTTTCTTTCCTCTATTTATTTTGAACAACTATATTTTTCAAATTTCTAACGCCTATATTTTTAAATTGCCAACAACAATATTTTAAATTTTCCAATAGTCATATTTCTCAATGGTAATATTTCTTAAAGGGATTTTTATTCTTATTATTCATTAACTTATAATTAATTTCCTTAAAACAAAACTTACAATACTTATCATTAAAAAAAGTCCACCACATGTTTAATTAGACCATTTATTTTTTTTTCTTATTATTCATTAACTTATAATTAATTACTTTTTTTTAAAAAAAAAAACTTACATACTTATCATTAAAAAGAGTCCACCACATACCACACGGTTAGACTATTCCTTTTTTTTTTTTTCCCTCTTATTATTCATTAAATTAATTAATTTCTTTTTAAAAAATTTAACATAATTATTATCATAAAAAAAAGTCCACAGGCACCCCCTTCCTTGCCACCTCTTCACCACTGCTCGTCATCCTCCCACGGTTGAGTGCATGCAACCGAGATTGAGTTAGATTAGATTCTATGTTCTTGATATGTTGTTTTTGTTTTGATCTTAGCTTTGTTGTTCTAATTAACTTTGTCTTCTTTTTTTTTTTTTTTTTTGGTTCTTGATCTGTTGTTGTTCTGATTTTAGATTTGTTATTCTAATTAAATCTATTTTTCCCTGTTTTTGATCAGTTGTTGTTGTTGTGATGGTTCTGATTTTAGATTTGCTGTTCTAATTAAATTTCTTTTGATTTTAGATTGTGTTTGTGTTTTGATTGTGTTACCATTTAGATACATTTGAGAGAGAGGAATAAGTTCGGTTGAGAAGGGAGAGAGTGAACAAAGATGAAAGGAGGAAAGAGAAAGAATATTTTTTTTATTCAACCGTGTATTTTTTTTAAAGATATTAATAATGTTTTGGAGTTGGTACAGTCCTACGATGACAACTCTAAAAAAATTTTGCTAAATTTTTAGTTTTAAAGAGGCTATTGTAGCTTTTTTTTTTTTTTTTTTTTTTGGGATTTGCTCTCCAAAAATAGGTTTAAAGAGCTTGTTGGTGATGTTCTAAAGAAGGGATAAAGTAGCAATGGTAGTGATGGTCATAATTTTAGGTTAAGTGGGACAATATTAAATTAAGTAAATATTAACCTGTAATTTTAAAAACAACTATTATTAATAATAATAAAAATGATCCTTTATAAAATACACTTAATCAAATAAAAAAAAATATTAACATTTTGTAACAATTGAGAGTTATTCAATTGTATTGTTTTCGTATTCTTGAACTAGTTGTTTGATCTTAACAAACAAGTGAGAGCAATAAAATACTGCATATATATCTAGCAACTATTCAAATAATCAACTAATGCAACCATATAAAAAAATAGGTTAAAATATAAAATTCATCATTTATGTTTTATTAAAATTAATTTCAGTCCTTTTAACTCTTTTTTTTTATATTTTTTTTTGGGTTCAATTCAGTTCTCTAAATATTAAACTTGTTCAACTTAGGATTTCTGTCTATCTCCATCCAAATCACTCCTTTAACTTCGGGTTTTTGTTTTTGTTTTTTTTTTTTTTTTTTTCATTTTCTTCAATTTAAAACTCCAAAAAAATCTAATAAAAAATATATTTTAAAAAAAACTAAAATTTTCTAAATTAACTATTTTCAAATGTGATTTTTTTTTTTCATACTAAAAAACTCATCCCAAAAAACAAAATCAATAGCAAAAAATTCAATCAATATGTTCTAATTATAGAAAAATATATAAATTCAGTTCTTTGCACTTACAAAACGCACAAACAGGACAATTCCATTTTGTAATCGTATCAACAAAAATGAACTGTAGGGAAAATAATTTATCCATAAAATCAGTCTCAGATCTGCCAAGACTAGAATCCACGTCCATACGAAAAATGGCAAATAAGAGGCCTGAGAGTTTCCTTCAACAATCATAGAGATATATATAAAAGTAAATACCACGTAAAAAACTCAAAACAAGATTCAGAAAATCAATGGCAAATCCACTCTTCTTTCTTAGTAACCTATGCTCACACAACAAGAGAGTACTGTTGCAGCGTCTCGCGCAACAAAAGACAGAGCAAAAACTAATTATACCAAAGATTAAAAAAAAAAAAAAAAATTAGAGAGAGGAAAAAGATCATCATCCAGAGAAAAGAGAGAGAGGATTGTCATTGCTCACGAATGCGAGGCTTTGATGACAGTGGTGATCTGGGCTTGTCGCTTGTTAGGTGATTGTGGATCAAGTTTGATATGGGTTTTTGGTGTGGGGCTGTGTGGAATCGGATCAATTGGGTTAGATGAGGGTGATGGTGGGTTGCGAGGATTGATGGGTGTGGTGGTTTAGGTGATTTGGGGTTGTTTGGTGATGGGTGACCTGACTTGACAAACGACGATAGCATCGTCTCCTTCGCACCACCACCATCGGGCCAACTCAGATCGTGCAACGAAGCCATGGCGCTCTCTCTCTCTCTCTCTCTGTCTCCCTCCATTTCTCTCACACAGATGACTGTTATCATCCAATTTTTTTTATATGGAAAAAAGATTTAGGATTGTTGTAGTTATTGTGTTTGTGGATGATGATTAATTGATTATAAGTTGTTTTATTTCTTTATCTGTTGTGTTTGGTTAGTGGGAAAATTCTGGAGAAAGCTTTTAATTTAAAAAAGAAAAAGAAAAAAGCAAGACCATATTAAAATTAGTAAAACATTTACACCGTAATTTTAAAAACAATTATTAAAAAAATTGAACTTATATAAATTACAGTACTTAATCAAATAATATAAAAAAATTATTAATTTTTTGTAACAATTGAGAGCTATTCAATTGTATTGTTTTGTGTTCTTGAACTAGTTATATTGTTTGATCTTAACAATCAAGTAAGAGCAATATACATCTAGCGATTATTCAAATAATCAATACTAAAATAATAAACTAATGAAATTATATAAAAAATATATCACAAAAATATCAAAAATTTCTTCTTCATTTATTTTTTTGGTAAATAATAGTATATTGTTGAATTACTTCTTCATTTTGTTTTAGAAAGGTTGCAATAGGGACACATTTAGGAGCCATTGGTCATCATAACCTGCCACTTAAGATTTGTTGTAAAAATATTGTGGACATATCATTTCTCTTAATAAATAAGGTTCAAAGTCTCTCGATCTCAAGTTTATTCTCCTCTATCTACTTCACATTCTCCAACTGGATCAATTTAGTGGTATTAGTATAAAGGAATTTAGGATTGATCGCTCAATTTAGTGAATAATATCATTTTCAAGACCGACTTGCATGTCAGTTGTCATGATGACTTATAATTGGCTTATATTTTTTTCTTTCTACAAAAAGATTCAATTTTTCGAAAGGGTTGGTGAAAAGAATTTATTATTAGTGGAATCATTCATCAATGTCACATGTCTTGCATTAGTCTAGTTTGAAAGATTGGCTTGTAGAAGTCACAACTTGCAGTGTTTATGGCGGCTTTAGAAATTTTTATTTTAGGGTGGTCAGTTAGAAATTTAAATTATACAAAATTTAATATAATGATAACTTGAAATATTTGCTACAATTACGAGTCAAGTCGCTAAAGAGAGTAAAAATGTTGCGACTGTAAAACCAAAAAGAGTATAATTGTCATCACCATAAAAAAGAACAAACAAACACAATTTTTTTCATGGTACCAATTTTTAAAGAAAAATAAAATTAAAGATTATTTTTATTGAATAGGTTGAATGAGTTACAAATTTGAATGATTAGTGATTTTTATCTTTTTTGTTTTATAATAGGGTTTTTGTTGAATAATTTGTTCACTTGTTGTTGTTTGGTTTTTTCTTGTTTTTATTTGGTTTATGTTTGTTGTTATTTGGGCTAATATTTATTATTGTTATTTAAGCTTTTTAAAAAAAAAAATTATAAAAGGGATTATGTTTGGGTGGCAGAATTAATGTTGGAGTGATGCTATGTCCACAAAATTTTTGCAATAAATTTTATGCAAAAAGTTGATATTATTGGGAAAAAATAATAATATCAGTATTAGGCCTAAATTAGTAGTAACAGCTTACCACATTAAATTTATTGTAAAATTATTGGAAAAATGTTGTGGATATAGTATTACTCTTATTTTTGTTGAACTTAAATTTTTGTAATTCTCAAGTTAGAATGTTCAATATTTTTATTAAAGTGGTCAAAATACGTTAGTTTAGTATATAATATTTTTTTGGTAAGTATATATATACATTATTTTTATAAGTTAGGGTGGTCCTATGACCATCTTGGTTTGCAGTGTGTTCATCAAATCTTTCTTCTATAAAATTGACTAGTTTTAAGTTGTGAAAGGAATCCGTTATGTGTGTTTAACAACATAGTATATGTTATAAAAACAAAAAAACAAAAATCGTTCGAATTTTTTTTCTTTTCTGATCATATGTTTTACGGAAACTTGAACTAGAGAAAACAGTCTTTTATTGCATGGGCTTTTCTGACTTACTGAAAAAGGATTTTTTTTTGTTATTGTTTTGTTTTGCCTTTACATATTTTTTGCTGATTGCCTGATTGATGAAATCAAGGACTAATGGGTCTGCCTTTGCCTTTAAATCAAAAGAATAATGCTAGTTTTCTTAAAATAATAATAATAATAATAATAACATACCCCATTATACATTCAAATTCACAACATACTTAATTTTTATTTTGTAATTGGTGCATTTTTTTTTCTTCAGTAGATGCTGTACTAATCACAAATTGACACATAAATATGTTATTTAGTTGGGTGTGGGTCTGTCTCCGTGGGCGGATTGAAATCAAAAAATTCTCATGAACGACTTTTATTGATTTTTTTTTATATCACCTTTTGCCAATGGACCACTTTAAAAATTGGTTTCATTGCCAATTCACTGGAAAAGAAACCATCTCTTTCTCTAATAATGGGTGCCAACTGTCAACATATTGGAAAAGAAATTCCGATGAAAGTAATGTAAACCTATACTGTCATATGGCAAACAACAATTTGTACATGTCATAAATATCTGACACATCATAATGAGCCTTCTAAAATACTTGTAAATTAATTACGGTTATACATATTTGACATATATAAAGTTAAGAATAGATGGATGTCCTCAAATTAATCCTCAAAAAATATAGTTTGAATCTAATTATTTCTAATCTAATTTAAATCTAATAATTAAAATGACCTTTCCTCCAAAATAAATTTAATTAATCAAATTGTGAGAAGATGAACAACTACAATATTTTTATTTTGATTTGGGATATTTGATCAAATCCAATTACCATGATCTCAAGCCTTTCCTATTAAACCTAAAACTGATAGGTAACCATTAGCCCTATTATAATCCTAAGTGAGACATAAATAGCTTGAAGTTCTTGTGTGTGTGTGTGTGTGTGTGTGTGTGTGTGATAGTAGAAGCAAAAGCTCACATACCTTCATTTCCTAACCAACCAGCAATTTTGTTGTTAGATAAGTCAAGATTTCTTAACTCCTTGAAAGGCTGAAATAGGGACACGTTTATGTACCAAGTATCTTCATAATTTTGCTCTTGGTTTATACTGGAGAGCGTGAGCTTGATCACATGACCAGTGGTGGTGTTACACCTGACTTGCTCCCAACTACAACACTCACTCTTTGTGTCATTAACCCATGTTTGAAGAAGGGGTTCGGTACGATTAGTTTTGGATTTCAGATAGGCCTTTAATTCTAGCATACCCATCCTCTCATCCTCAATACAAGCTGTGTGCTCATGAATTTGAACAAAAAGTAGTAAAGCCCACAGCAAAAACTTCACCAAAGGCCACTCCATTGACAAATATGATTGTGAAACACCTAGTTTCATTTCTAGCTAAACCAACTTCTGTGTAAGTACTCAAGACAAAAAAGTAATAAGTCTATGGCCCTTTATATAGAGAAAGTTATAAGTCTATGGGCCTTCTTTTTTTGATGAACTGTCTGTGGGCCTTCATATAGAGAAAGTTATAAGGTTTTCATATTTTAATCCAAAATTTATATAATAAACTGTTGGTTAAGTCTCTGGGTATGAGAATCTCATGACACGTAATTGTCTTATATCCTTTTTTTTCCTACAAAAATATCCAAATTTTCCAATGGGTTGGTTAAAAGAATTTATTATTAGTAGAATCCTTCATTTATGTCATACATCTTGCTTTAGTCTAGTTTGAAAGATTGGCTTGTAGAAGTCACAACACGCAGTGTTCATCTAATTGGACCTCATTTTAATTTAATTAACGGACTGAAATATTTTAATAACAGTTACTATATATATATATATATATATATATATATCGTCTGATTTATTAAGAATATAAATTCAAATCTATGTCCCAGCCAAATATGTTGGCCAATAATATATTAGCCAACTAATGTGGCCCTAATCAGTCAACACTTAAATGAAAATTGACGTGGACGAGAAAGGAGGGAGAAGGAAATTGAACACACAGGAGAAAATGTGAAGTTTTTTTTGGAGAAAATGTGAAGTTCATGTGCCCAGGACCCGGGGGAAACGTGATTGACGGAGAAAATACAAAAGATAAAATAGGTGTCTTTTTCTACGCTGGGCCCACTGACTCTCATCGATGTGAATCCTGTGATAAGTACTAACCTTTTAAGCAATTTTCATGTGTCGTGCTCCTCTACTTGCCCCCACCTTCAAGGCAACTTTTTTTTAGTTCCTTTCTCGCCTTCTTTTTGTTTTATACTCTTGACTTTTGTTTTTTGGGAGTCTTGGGAGGCGATTTCTACGAAGTATCTGGGTTTTCCTTTCAATCACTTTTTTGCTACTTACCCCTCGCTTAGTCCCTTTTCTTATGCAATATTGTGATTTAGTCCCTTCAGTTTCTTCTTGTAATTAGTTAGTACTAACTACTAAGTACCATGAATGATTACAACCGACAGAATTTAATGTTTGTTTACTACTCACCAACCAAACAAAATCCGTTTAGTTTCCGCTAGCATGGTACCACCTGCACTCACCAACCAACCGAAATAGGCGTCCATTTAGTTTTTGGTAGCTTATTTGATTTGAGGGTTTTTACACCTTAATAAATTTTTGGTTGAGGGTTTTTTACACTCAGAGAAAGTAGCTTTTTTAAAATAATATATATATATATATATATATATATATATATTTTAAAGGTATAGCTTTATTTTGGAATGGACAAAAATTTCAGTTAAAATGATCATTGAATATTGAAGGCCTACTACTACTGTCATTTGCATAAATCAAAAGCATTAGTTATTGCATTGAAGCGTTTTTTGTTTTTTAACAGGAACAGAGTAAATGTTGATAAAGGTAAATATTGGCTATAAGATTTCAGTTATATCTAAACTTTTTCATGGTATTCTTATGAAGAAAATTCAGATATGCAAGTACCTTTGTTAGAGAGAGACCACATGTTATTGACTTATTGTAACTTAGATTCAGAAATTTAAGAACTGGGAGGGCACTTAAAGATCTTAAAATTTTCTCGTCAAAGTTGTTCCCTCTTAAATTCATGCGTTAGTTTGCTCAGTTTAGACAAACAACTGGATTCTGAAAAAAAAAAAAAAAAAAAAAATCCATTGTTAAATTTATCAACAAAATGAGAAAAGAAGTCATATCATGTTATTTATTAGCACATCCGTCCTTCTTTTTTTTTTTTTTTTTTTGGATAGCTGCGAAGTTTTATGATTGTAAGCCATAGGATTGCACTCTTTTTTTTTTTTTTTTTTGATGGGCATAGGATTGCACTCTTATCATATAAATATGAATTGTTGTCAATTGTATCTGCCTTTCTTATTTATGAAGCTAGAGACCAAGTCTACGTCAAAGCCCAATCGATATAGGTGTTCGTAGCAGCTGTTTAGGAAAAGATAAAGCACCAGTAACAATAGCAATTTTCAATTAGTGAGAAAGCATGAGTAAGGGACAATATTAAAATGAGTAATTTACAATCTAATTTTATGAACATTTATTTGTAAGAAAAAACAAGAGTTAGGCCCCTTTGACTTAAAAAAGAAGAAGAAAGAGTTAGGCCCTTATGAGTTATGACTCAAAAAAGAAAAAGAAAAAAAAAAAAAAAAAGAGTTAGGCCCTTTTGAGTTTTTGAGTGTGTAATTGTGTATCATTTTGTAAGTATTTTAAAAATCTCCTTCCCTCTACCACTTTGTGCGTGTGTTTATCTAAAAAAAAAAAAAAAATGTAAGTTCCCACATTGAGAAAAAAAGAGTAATTTCTGTGAGTTTAAAGTCTTGTGCCAAATACACCTTATATATGACATTAGCATTTCCCAATGCTAATGCTCTAAGTCTTTCAAATATATAAGATTTTTTCTTTTTCTTTTTCTTTTTTCGGGATCACTTCAAAAGCTACAATTAATCTGAAATTCAAATTAGACAATCAATTTTATTTTAAAAGAAAATATGTTGACAACTAAATATTCAAATTTGCTTTTATAAATAAGCATATGAATCAACCTCTAATTTGTTCTATGGATGAATTTGGTACACTAATAGTTTTTTCACTCCCATATACAGCATGTCTAAAATGTGGATATTTTTTTTTTTTTTAAATTTTGTAAGTGGATACTAATTAATATACATATAATTAGTTTTTTGCCCGTGCTTTATACAGTTTTTTATTTGAATGAAATGCTATAAAATAACAAAGTAGTATAACAAAATATATAATTTTTTTTTTAAAATTTAGGTGTGTTGAACTATTAATTTTTAAAAAGTTCTTTTATCTTACCCTTTGAAAAACCAACCAAAGGCAAAGAGTTTTTTTTTTTTTTTTTTTTTTTAATTTATTTTTATTTTTAGACTAAAATAAAAATGTCATATTGTTTTACAAAATTTTCATTAGTTAACTAATGAAAATTTTGTGCTCTCTATGTGTAGTAATAAATAAAAAAATTCATTCCTTTTGTTCAAGATTTTGATATTATTAAAATTTTGAGTTCTCTATATATAATAACAATAACAAATAAAAAAATTAGTTCCTTTTTGTTCAAAACTTTGATCTTTTAATATTATAAACAGAAAGGCTATAGACAAAATATAATGGGATTTTTCCAACCATGATAGTTAAAAAAGGTAAATGAAAAGTAGAGTTTTGATGTTATATCTAACCCCGAAACTACTACATTATTGGAATCATTCTCACAAATTCAAATCCCCCAAATCTTCAATGAAAAGCTTTGGATCTATTTTTGAATTTGTAGGCTAATTTGTCAAAATCTTCAATTAAAATATTCAAATAAAGCAATATATATGAAAATGGTCTTAGTAGTAAGTTAATAGATTTTGTTTTGGCATTTAGTTAAAATCTTCAATTAATGGTCTTATATAGTTGATATTATTATCATGTTGTTAAGTGAAAACCACATTGATATCCTGATGAATTTGGTTCCCAATCATGGGCCATATAAATTAAACGATTATACAAAATTAACCAATCATTCAGATTTATCAGAAGATGAGAGGGGGGAGGGGAATTGAATGAAAAGAACTCACATCAAGTTTAGTAGAAATTTCATTGAACGTATATGACACCATTGGCATGCAATACTAAAAGAACAAAAATAATGCACTAAAAATTTTCAAATCGACCAAACATCTCCACACGAAGTTATGATAGTAGGTAGGATGTATATTTTCTGCTGGTTCGAATTGGGTGCAGGTTTTGATAGTCCCACATTTTTGGCACTAAAACACTGTTTATTAAGATGCTTCATTGGTAAACAATGGTTGACTCAAATTGGGTTTGATGGAGATAGAATTGGGTTGAGAGAGGAAGAGATGAAATCAGATAGGGTAATTAAGATGGTTATACGGTTTGCGAAATGATTAAGATGGCTAACAAACGTTTAAGATGGTGAAACGAAAATAAAATTTGCAAGAAATAAGAAGAAAGAAAGGAGCTACAATAATAAAAAAATTTATGGCCGAGTCCTCCTCAGTCCTCAACGTGTAACTGATTTTTATTTTTAGAAAAGTGTAACTGATTTTTATAATTTAATAATAATAAAAAATTTATTTGTATAATACACTATTAATTTGAATAATTTTTCTCAAGCTCATTCTCAATTTCAACACGTGTTGTTGTCTTATGCTTTGATGAACTATATTTTTTTTTCATTGGATGCATGTGTAGGGGTCTAACTTTACTTCTATTATAAATTATAAAGTTCCAACTTATAGTGTTTACTTATGATGATTGCACTCTGTCATTAGATTAATGCACTAATCAATTTTTGGTGTAAGTAGAGATTGAACCCTAAATCTTTTATTTAACCATTAGAGACATTACTAATTAAGCTAATTAGAAACCACAAAGTTGAATCCCAACTTGGTGGATGTACAAAATGATGATAGGTGTCCTTTACTCAATGCATATGACAATGACATGTGTTATCTTTTAGAGTAATGTAAACCTATAATGTCATATAGAAAACAATGATTTGTACAAATTATACTCCCTCCGTCCCAATTTTTTTGTCATGTTTGAAAAGTCAAACTTTTTAAGGGAACATCATTTATTGTCTTGTCTACCTTTTAAAAATGTATAAGTTTCCAAAATTACCCTTAAAAAAATTTATTAAAAAATTGAATTAGTAAATTAATAGGGGTATAATAGGAATATTAATAAATTAATAACTTTTATTTTTAGAAACAGGACAATATTTTGGGACATCTCAAAATGGAATAGAGGACAAAAAAAATGGGACGGAGGGAGTAAATATTTGACACATCATAATTAATGAGCCTCCTAAAATACTTGTAAATTAATTGTGCATATTTGACATATGTAAAGTTTAGAATGGATGGATGTCCTTAAATTACTCCTAAAAAAATATAGTTTGAATCTAATTATATCTAATCTAATTTAAATCTAATAATTAAAATGACTTTTCCTCTAAAATAAATTTAATTAATCAAATTGTGAGAAAATGAACAACTACAATACTTTTAATTTGTTTTGGGATATTTAATCGAATCCAAAAACCATGATCTCAAGCCTTTCCTATTAAATCTAAAATTAATAGGTAACCATTAGCCCTGATATAATCCTAAGCAAGACATAAATAGTTCAAAGTTCTTATGTGTGTGCGTGCATGTGCGCTCGTGCGTGTGTGTGTGAGTGATAGTAGAAGTAAAAGCTCACATACCTTCATTTCCTAACCAACCAACAATTTTGTTCTTAGATAAGTCAAGATTTCTTAGCTCCTTTAAAGGTTGAAATAGGGATATGTTTAGGAACCAAGTATCCTCATAATCTTGCTCTTGGTTTATACCAGAGAGCATAAGCTTGATCACGTGACCAGTGGTGGTGCTACACTTAACCTGCTCCCAACTGCAACACTCACTCTTTGACTGATTAACCCATGTTGGAGGAAGGAGTTTGGCATGAATAGTTTTGGATTTCAGAAAGGTCTTCAATTCTAGTAGACCCATCCTCTCGTCCTCAATACAACCTTTGTGCTCATGAATTTGAACAAAAAGTCCATAGCAAAAATTTCACCAAAGGCCACTCCATTGACAAATATGATTTTGAAAAACCTAGTTTCATTTCTAGCTAAACCAGCTTCTTTGTATGTACCCAAGACAAGAATGTTATAAGTTCAAGGGCCTCTATATAGAGAAAGTTATAAAATTTTCATATTTAAATCCATAATTTATATGATAAAATTTTGTTTAAGTCTTTAGGCATGAGAATCTCATTACATGTAATTGGCTTATATCCTTTTTTTTTTTCTACAAAAATATCCAATTTTTCCAATGGGTTGGTAAAAAAATTTATTATTAGTGGAATCCTTCGTTAATGTCACGCATCTTGCTTTAATCTAGTTTGAAAGATTGGCTTGTAGAAGTCACAACTTGCAATGTTCATCTAATCTTTCTTCCTTAAAATTGACTAGTTTTCAGTTGTTAATGGAATCCGTTATGCGAGTTTAACAACGTAGTATATGTTATTAAAAAAGAAAAAAAAAGAAAAAAAAGAAAAAAGATAATGGCATGGTTTTAGGAAACTTTTAGTAATTTGAGATAAGTTTGAAAATTTTTTTCTTTCTGATAGTATGTTTTACAGAATCTTGTAGTTGAGAATTTTCTTTTTTGGTTTTGTTTTGCCTTCATGTATTTTTTTTTGCTAATTGCCTGATTGGTGAGACCAAGGACAAATAAGTTAGTTTTTATCTTTTCTTTTAGAAAGTTTCAATCTATGGTATTAACTCTTGATGATAGTTCTTTATTATTAGATCAAGACACCAATTAATTTTTGGTGTAGACGGAAATTGAACCTCAAATCTCTTATTTAGCCATCAAATAAAATATCAACATTTTAAAAGAATAATGCTAGTTTTCTTAAAATAATGAAAATAATAATGTTAGGAACACCTAATTATATATTTAAATTCACAATATACTTAAGTGTTTTTTTGTAATTGGTGTACTTTTTTTCAACCGCTATTGTAATCATCACAAATTAACATGTAAATGTGTAATAAAATTGGGCGTGAGTCTGTCCATGTGAGCGGACTGAAATCAAAATATTCTCATGAACGACTCTTATTGATTTTTTTTTTTTTTTTAAATATCAATTTTTGCTAATGGACCACTTTGAAAATTAGTTTCATTGCCAATTCATTGGAAAAGAAACAATCTCTTTCTCTAATAATGGGTGCCATCTGCCAACGTATTGGAAAAGAAATTCCGATGAAAGTGATGGTGTTTTGCCATTTCTTGCCTGTCCATTTCCGTAACTGTTAGTGCCATTAAAATGGTCTGTTTTTATTAATGAAATGCTGCTATCTAGCTCTCCCACTCACCCTCCCTCCGTTTGTAGCATGATGCTGCTTTGACATTTGTTTCCTATCAATTTTTTCTTGAAATTATTTGTTGCATTTTATTCACAATTAATATGTTTGGATCAGGAAGTGGTGGAGCCATATATATTTTTTATTGATATAAGTGAATTTTTTTTTTTTGGAGAGGAATATATAAGTGATATTAATTGTTAAGTGTTAATATTATGAAAATTTACATGGTTTTGTCATCAATATTGTGAATTCCATATCCAACCTCATTTCAATTTGATTAACGGAATGAAAATTGAAATATTTCAATAATAGTTACTCTCTGTCCCTGATATATATATATATATATATATATATATATATATATATATATTAAGGATCTTGGCCAATAAAATATTGGCCAACTAATGTGGCCCTAATCAATCAACGTATCTAACACTTCACGTTGACGTGAAGGGAGAGTGAAGGAAATTGAAAGATCGCACAATGATACATTTACATGCCAACCAACCATTTGACATGGATGATAGATACATTTACCTACCAATCAACCATTTGACATGGATGATAGAAGGCTTAAATATCACTGTTTACCAAAATATATATTAATCTACCACTGTTTCGGAAATATTTAAGAATCTACCACTAATTACGAATTCGAGTTCCACCTAAGTTTGCCACCGTGGCGTGGCTGAGTTGGAATTTTAATAATTAAAAAATGCCACCTTGAACTCGAGGTCATGAACCTCAAGTTTGACTTGATACAGGGATAAAAAGTGAAGTTCATGTGCGTGGACAATGAGACAAAGAAGAAAAGGAAATAGAGGAAAAGAACAGGAATAGAAGAGTTAATTTTTGTCCTGCTACTCCAAACATGCGGAAATGACTGGCAAAATTAGCTGAATGGCTCAAATTTTATCAGACGTGTTATAGGGGAATTAATCGTACCAGTTTGATGACTTATATGAAAATTTGCGTATCCATGATGGTAAGAAATTAACAATTTTGATAATGATTGTATGTTTAATGTCTCAAAAAAAAAAAAAAATGTTCCTTCATTTAGCTTAACATGTAAACCTTTGTGTGTTGAATAAAGAGATCAAGGATTCGAATCTTGGCTACATGCCAAAAAGCAATTAAGATCTTAACCTGATAATAAAGAAGAATAATAATAGAGTGGATGCTAAAAGTTAAAATTTTATTGTATCTATTGTTATTTTATTTTATTTTATATTTTATTTTTAAGGTTCCTTAAATATTGACTTTAACATGGGTAAAATGTCTATTATTAATTTTTGGGACCTAATCTATCATAAAATAATATATTTTTAATTTATTCTGTGTTTCTTTACACATATTGGTAATTTCGAAACAATACCTTGAATCGAATTTTTTTAGCCAATCAAATAAAAACGTTCATCGGAATAACAAAAATGACTGGAATTTTAATTGAAATATTGTAGGGGCATTAAACATACCAATTTAATGACTTATTTATGAAAATTTGTGTATTGATTGAGGTAGGAAATTAACAATTTTGATAATGTGTATTTAATGTTTTTTAATGGGTTTCAATAATTCAACTGATAAAGTTTTTTTTTTTTTTTTTTTAAATCTTTGAATAAGGGATTTGTGATATGAATTCCGATTATATAGAATTCTACTCTAGCCTATTCTAAGTGTATATGTGTGTGAAGTTCCTTCCTGTAGACTTGAATCCTGACCCTTGCCCCTCACACCCCACAAGCACTTATACTTGTGGAGTGACCATTACATTAAGGGTGTGCGGTGAATTCCGATTATATTGAAAACCAATTAGTGTGACATGATGATAAAAACTAATCATAATAAAAGATTAAATTCCTTTCACATCTATAAATATAAAAATATTTCCCTAAATATTGATTTTAACATGTGAAAAAAAACTATTATCAGATTTTGGGACCTAATCTAGCATACTATCAAATATTATATAAATTTATTCCGTGTTTCTTTAAATATATATTGGAATTTTCAAGATAATGCAATCGATTTTTGTTATCCAATCAAATTAGAACATTCATTGCAATAATAAAAAGAAAAACCAAGATAAATTTGCAATCCCGCGTATTGACTAATTGGTTTGATTGATCCATAAGTAAATTTAGAGACATTTAATATATATTAAATAAAAAAATTTGGATGGGTCTTGGATTTTACAAATAGTATAAAATAGAAAATTGTAAACTCAAAGAGAAATGGAAATTTTTTAGTTTCTATAAATTTTATTATAAAAAGCTTGGCAATGAAAATGTCTTAAATATAAGCTTAAATTCAATAAGAATGTGGTGTGAACCTAGAAGTTTACTCACATCAATAATGTCCTGCTACATCAAATTTTTTTTACAAAAAAGAATAGAAAATAACACATATTATCACATTCCTTTTTAATAAATATATTCAACTATTAAAATAAAAACAAAAAGTCCAAAACAAAGTGTCAGAAAGAGAACCACCATAACTACCAGAGATGACACTGGAGTTAGGAGCCACCACCTTCAATGAAGTCATTTCATCGTCATTCAGCCTTGGGCTTAGGAGTTTTTCATCTCTGGCTTCCTCTTCGATGACAACATGTGAATGAGTGCATGACGACAACTGGCCTTGCTAGTTCATCTCTGATGACAAATATATCAACATAGGTTGTTAATGATGACCCCACTAATTCCTAATGATTCTTGGCTCCGATTTTTTTTTTAATACTTTGATATATTTATTGGAAATTATGATAATGTATAATACCCTATTCATTTTTGTGAAATAATTTGATTTGGCAGTACATTATTGGAGGGTGTAAATGTGTGTGATTACACTAGATCTTTATTGAATTTAAATTTTAAACTCCACTATTGGTTATTATTGTATGTTTCAATCGAAAATATATGTATTAAAAAAACCTATCTCAAAAACCAAAAAAAAAAAATCCCTTGTTTTCCAGTGTATGGTTGGCAAATCTTAAATTAAGCCAGAAAATATTTTTTTGTTATTTAGTTTGCACGGAGTTTTTTTTTTTCTTTCTGATCACATGTTTTACAGATTCTTGTACTAAAGATTTTTTTTTTTTCTGAGTACTGAAAAAAGATTTTTTTTGTTTGTTTGTTTTGTTTTGTCTTCGTGTATTTTTTTTCGCTATGTTGGGTTAAAATAAATTGACCCCTTGCAAATTAATTAATTATCCAAGTTAATTAATTAGTCAAATTATATACAATAGTGTGGTAGCACAAACAAATCACAAAATAACTAAATACAGTAGAAAATAAATTTGAAACAAGTGATTTGTTTACGGATGGGGAAAACCACCGAGGCAAAACCCTACCGGGTGAATTTAAGGTCACCACTCTCGAGAATCCACTATTATCAATCACAAGCGGTTACAAGTATAAAGAATCTTACCAAATCCTTTGGCCTATCCCGAAATACCAACCTACAGTTGAGCCCTTACCCCAATACCCAATTGGACTTGTATTATAGCGGCAATCTCTCCGTTCAATGCACGAATCCCAATACGTGACTAACCAATGATGTATGGATCTTAGTACGTGACTAACTCACCAACTTAAGGAAGATGTCGGCTGCAAAGTTTTTAACTTCGTCAATAATGAAGATCAAGAAGTTCCTTGGTTACAAAACCCTTGGTGTAAAGTCGCAGTAGCTTCTTTAGAGAGAATGATGAACTAGGGCACTTTTTGCATTCGTCACACAATGCATGCACCACGGTCTTTAAAGAAATCCTTATATATGTCTAGAGTTATGAGAAAAGAAACCCTACACAAATACATAGGAATAGGCGTGTAATCAGATCTGAAAAGTCTGATTTGGTAATTCTCGACAGATACAGCTTGTGTCGAGCTTCTATCAAGTTTCAACATTAAATCTCGATAGAAAGGATTCTGTCGAGACTTCTATCGAGATTTAATGATCAGCTCTTCTTCACTTGTTTCTTGGTCAGACTTTACGGCTTTAACACTTGGTTTGAACAACATGTTTCTTGAAGTCTTAAACCCATCATAGATCTACCCAATTACAAGTAAAGTGCTTTTTGTCAAAAGATTAGTCAATTACATAAAATATGTCCCTAACACACTAATTGCTTGATTGGTGAGACCAAGGACTAATGGTTTAGTTTTTTTTCCTCTTTTTATTTTTTTATTATTTTTTTTTATAGAAAGTTTCAACCTATGGTATTTGCTCCTGATTATACCTCTTTATCATTAAACCAATCAGTTTTTGGTATAAGCAGGAATTGAACCCTAGATCTCTTATTTAACCATCAAATAAAATATCAACATTTTAAAAGAATAATGCTAGTTTTCTTAAAATAATGATAATAATAATGTTAGGAACACCTAATTATATATTTAAATTCACAACACAATTAAGTGTTATTTTGTAATTGGTGTACTTTTTTTTTCAGCATCTACTGTAATCATCACAAATTGACATGTAAATACAGGGGTGTTCACCAAACTGCAAAAACCGCACCAGAACTACCCACAAAATAGTATAACCACACCGCACCGCAAGTAATAGTGCACCACACCGCATGATGCAATGCGGTTTGCGGTTTTATAATAAGAAAACCACACAAACTACACCGCACTGCACCCTCTCTATATATTAATATATTTATTTATTTATAATATTAAATATAATATTAATAGTTTTATAACCCTAGTTTTCAAAAAAAAAAAAAAGTTTAATAACCCTAAAAAAACCAACCCAAAATAAAGAAAAACTAGCTCAATAATTTAAAATTTAGCCCCAAAAAAAAGGAAAAATTAGTTTGGGGGTGAGTAGGGAAAGCCCAAAATTTGAAAAATTTACCAACTTTAAACCACATCTTATACATAGTATCGCACATGTGACCGCAAAAATGAGGTGCGGTGCGGTTGTGGTTTTGGCTAAACTCTAAACCGCACTACACCACACCGCATTGCACATGTGACCGCAAAAACAAGGTGTGGTGCAGTTATGGTTTTAGCTAAACTGCAACACAAAGTGCAGTGCTAAAAATGGCCCAAAACCGCACTGCACCGCACCGCGAATACCCCTACCGTAAATATGTTATAAAATTGGGTGTGAGTTTGTCTATGTGGGTGGACTAAAATAAAAAAAATTCTCATGAACAACTTTTATTAATTTTTTTTTAATATCAATTTTTGCTAATGGACCACTTTGAAAATTAGTTTCATTGCCAATTCACTGGAAAAGGAACCATCTCTTTCTCTAATTTTTGCCATTTGTTGCATGTCTATTTCCGTAACTGTTAGTGCCATTAAAATGGTCTATTTTTATTAATGAAATGCTGCTATCTAGCTCTCTCTCTCTCACCCTCCCTCCGTTCGTATATGATAGGGCCAACTGGTTGGAAAAATGGCATGGAAAAATGATGCTGCTTTGACTTTGTTTCCTATCAATTTTTTCTTGAAATTATTCGTTGCATCTGATTCACAATTAATATGTTTGGATCCCGAAGTGGTGGAGCCAGAATTTTTATTTAGGGGAGTAAAATTTAAGATTATAAGACAAAGAATAAAAGAAAAATTAACTTTAAAATAAGAGCTTAATCTAAATGTATAAAGTTTAAACATCTAATATGATTCTTTAAAATAAATTAAGAAAATAAAACAATGTTAAAAGTATAGTAATATATCTACAAAGTTGTATACACATAATCTCACTACCTTCATTTCTTTTAAAAAAATATTTAAAATGCAACATTCTTTCTTTATTCTTCTAAGTACTTAAATTTTGGATTTGTAGTAAAAATCAAGAATTTAAAGCTATAAAATATTCAAAAAATGAAAAAAAAAGAGAGAAAACTTCAAGGTTTTCTAATAATTTTTTTAAAATGATTTTGTGGTAAAAAATGGGTCCCATTAATTTAAGTCTTTCAAGTTTTTTTTTTCTCCTATTCTTTAGACCTTGATTTTCTTTTAAATAAAGGCCTTGAAGATGAGTGCCATGGGAAGTTATTAAAGAAAAAAAATTATTACATATAAGCTTAAATTCAATAAGAATGTGGTGTGAACCTAGAAGTTTACTCCCATCAATAATGTCCTGCTACATCAATTTTTTTTTTACAAAAAAGAATAGAAAATAACACATATTATCACATTCTTTTTTAATAAATATATTCAAATATTATTAAAAAAAAAAAGTCCGAAACAAAGTGCCAGAAGAAGAACCACCATAACTACCAGAGATGACGCTGGAGTTAGGAGCCACCACCTTCGATGAAGTCATTTCATCATCATTCGGCCTTGGGCTTAGGAGTTTTTCATCTCCAGCTTCCTCTTCGATGACAAAATGTGCATGACGTATGACAACTGGTCTTGCTGGTTCGTCTCCAATGACATATATATCAACATTGGTTGTTAATGATGACCCCACTAATTCTTAACGATTCTTTGCTCTGATTTTTTTTAATACTTTGATATATTTAAGGAAATTATGATAATGTATAATACTATATTCATTTTTGTGAAATAATTTGATTTGGCAGTACATTATTGGAGGGTGTAAACGTATGTGATTATACCAGATCTTTATTGAATTTAAATTTTAAACTCTACTATTGGTTATCACAGTATGTTTCAGCAGAAAATATATGTATTAAAAAAAAAAAAAAACTATCTCAAAAAATAAAAACCCTTGTTTTCGTGTGTTTGGTTGGCAAATCTTAAAATAAGTTAGAATTTTTTTTTTTTGTTATTTAGTTTGCAACAAAAATTGTTTACTTTTCTCATAATTCCAAATAATTTTATAGAAAGATCATTTATTCATGAAAACAACCCCAGTTAGGAAAACATTTTTATTGTTTCGGTCATTTGGACTCCCAATTGAAAAAATATATCCAAATTTGTAATTTACACAAAAAATTTATATAGAAAAGCAAACAAAAAAAGTCATTTGAAAAATCGTATTAATTGGTCGATCGATACCAACAAGAATCTTAAAATTTTCTCTTATATGCCTACCCACTAGAAGGACCAGACTTCCTCGAACCAAGACCAGACCACCTCTACCTTCATCACCAAAAGCAACAATACAGTTGCTTTTTTGTCTAAGTTAAATGAGAACAACAACATTGTGTGCTTAACTTCACTACTTTAGGGCAAAGCAAAACGAAAATACATTTGTTTTATCTTCTTCCTCAAAAACTTTTAATGATATATAAACAAATGTTTTATCTTACACAGTCCAGCACGCACGTGGCAGAACTACAGTTAGTATAGTCCTCTACGTAATTGAATAAAAAAATCAACATCGTTTAAGTGATGCGACGTCGTTCTACTTCAGGAGTTTAGAGCCGCGGGCAAAAACGACATCGTTTTCTCACAAACAGTTCTCAGGCAGGGTTCGAAGGTTTGTTATGGTCGTTAATGACCGCTGTAGTTTGTTCAGCTTTGTTAGGATTTAGATTCTATTACTGTAACCGCGATTAATTAATTATTTTTTTGATAACCCAAATTAATTATTTAATCTGACTACATTTTGTTTTACTTCTCCTTCTTTTTTCTCATCGTGTTCTTTTTCTTATATATCTCTCCAATCTTCAAGATTCTCTTGCTTACTTGAAGATTTCCATAATTTATTATAAAGATTTACTTTTTACAAAATCTTATATAAATGTCTTATATAGTTTCATATCGTTTAAAATTAGTTATCATAATTTACTACTTCAGCCTTTGGGATATCATTATTATCAAATATCATAACTAATATGCCATCAAATTTGGAATTTATTGCCCTGTTGATTTAATAACTATGCCATCAGTTCATTGAAATCCTTGACTTTATGGTAAATTTTCTGTATTTTAACTGTATATCCACAGCTTAGGAAGATTTATCCTTGGAAAGAAACAACCAAACATAAGAGATTTGAAAACTACAACCTCTACTCACTTGGACATTTATGCGTCTACCCAATCCCGATCCATCATCGGTAAAATCTACTTTTGTAGCTTTCCCTGCTTCGTTCCCTTTCACTATTGTAAAGTCCAACCCAAACTAGACCTGACATAATTGTGAAGTGTCTATTATTAATGTTAAGTGTATATTTGTTTGCTAAAAGTATATTAGATTTGTTAATGATCATAGTTAAAGCGTTAAATAACATATATGAACATCACATAACCTAAAAGTTTAAACTAATAATAGGTTTGAGCCCAATTATATTATATTAACAATTTATTCTCCTTTTTCTCAAAAAAAAAAAAAAAAAAAAATCCATTTACTCTTTTTTATCCAATATCAAGCTTCACTTAAGTATTTTCTACGTTATTTATTAGTATTAAATGAAATGCAAATGAAAACATTAATTAACATCTTCACTTATTCTTTTTAACATCATACTCTTTTGTATTAAAATTTTGAAGGCATACCACCACTCACGCTTGGTGCGATGGTCACTCTACAAGTATAAGTGCTTATGGGGTGTGGGGGGTAAGGACCGGGTTTTAAGTCACTAAGAGGAAGCTTCACATACATATACACTTAAATTAGGTTATAGTAGAATTTCTATCTTGTAAAAAAAAAAAAAAAAAAAATTGAATGCATTAAAAAGAGTTCATTTCTTAATTATCCAATATCAAACTTCACTTAATTAAGTATTTTCTATATTATTTATTAGTATTAAATGAAATGCAAATGAAGCAATTTATTAACATCTTCACTTACTGTTTTTAACATCATACTCTTTTGTATTAATTTTTTTTTTTTTTGAGAATACTAAATATTTTTAACACACACACACGGGGAGAGGGGAGAAAGTTTTAAAAAAATTTACAGTAGTGTATCCAATATTAGACTTCACTTAAGATTTTCTATATTATTTTATTAGTACTAAATGAAATGCAAATGAAAGCATTAATTAACATCTTCACTTACTCTTGCTAACATCATAATCAGTTTTCAAAATTTCGAAGGAATTAAAAAATAGTTTCATTTCTTATTCTAAATTATTTTATAATCTTATTATAATAATTTATTAATTTGTATATCTTCTTTATAGCTTTGACCAAACCCTAAATGCTAAATAGTTTTCAATTAAACCATGAAATTTTTATATATTTCTTTTCAATTTGCACTCTTAATTAACTAAAAGTTACAGAAATTCACACAATTTGCAACTAAAACGTATTTAAATAGAAAAATTCATTTCACATGAAACTATAAAATTACTGATTATAGAATATATATTATTTAGTAATTGTTAATAAAATAATTCTAATAATAATAAATACTATATAAGCTTATGTTCAAATCATATTTTATATTAGGCGTGAATGCACTTTTGGTCCTTATATTTTGCACTTTTTTCATTTTGGTCCCTACATTTTATTTTTACCACTTTTAGTACGTAAACCAATTAACACGTGACATTTAAGTCCTTAACGTCAACCAACTAACCGGAAAAGCTGAGGTGGCAGATGGAACACCCTGTTAGCTGACGTAGCGTTGATGTAGCGATTAAAATATTATTAAAAAAATATTATATGGCATTTTTATATGCCACGTCAGCATTTTAATTTAAAAATAAAAAAGCCACATTAGATAATTTAAACCAAAAAAGAAAATAAATTAAAAAACAAAACTTAAATTAATTTTTTTCTTTTTTTTGGAAGAACATGAAGAACTCAGAACTATGTGTTCTTCATTTTCTTTGTGTTCTTCCCCAAACTATGTGTTCTCGGAAAGTGTTCGAATCTGCTTCAACTCTTCTCTCAGAATTCCAGAGTCGGGCCACTGATCGGCCTAAACCGCAGAAGCCACCACGAACTACTTGGAAACCACCAGCTAGAGATGTTGTGAAAGTAAACTATGACAGAGCAATGGTTGAAGTGTCGCTAGAAGCTGGACTCGGTGTAGTCAATCAGAGATAGCAAGTGGGATCGCTCAAACTCAGACCCAAATGGCTCAAACTCTCTCTAACTCATAGATCTTTGTCTCTCTATCCCAAATCGGTAAGTCTCTCTCTTTTATCTCTCTATCTCTCTATCTCAGTGGTGTAGATCGTGGTTGAGATATGTATTCCGACGGTGGGTTTGTGGGTTGTGAGTTTTGTTGATCTGGGTTTGTGGGTTTGTGGTGTATGTTGTCTGAATCCAAATTGACTATTTGTGGGTTTGTTGGAATTTGTATGCTTTCTCTAAAGATCTTATTCAGGCTTCGCTACTTGTCATTACTGTAATGGATAAGGATGATGATTACATGGATTAGGTTGAGTTTGAAGTGAAAACCCAGTTCTCTATCTCTAATCCCATGGACGAAAACCCAAACTTTCTCTCTCTAAATTGATGGCCGAAACCAGCAGTGGCTTTCTCTCAAAACACATAGGCTAACTAAATCAGCGGCTTCAGATCTGGGGTTAAAGGTGTGTGGGTTGTCAAATTTAAGGTTGTGTGGTTGTTTGTGGTTTGGTTGTGCATGGAGGCCGAAAATCTGGGTTTGAGTTGTGTATTTTGTGTTTGGTTTCAAAGCATAAGAAAATCTTGTTGAATGTTTGTGTTTTGTAAATTTTTATGGGCATGTCTTTTTATTTTGTAAATTTGAGTGATTTTATCAGTTTGGTTGCTAAGAAAATGCAAGAAAAGAAAATTAAATTTTTAATTTTTAATTTTCTGGGCAAGCTTAGTTAGGGAAGAAAATGAAGAACACATAGTTCTGAGTTCTTCATGTTCTTCCAAAAAAAGAAAAAAATTAATTTAACTAATTTCTTTTCTTTTTTTAAAAAATAATTAAGTTAGAAATTTTTATATTATTTTTATCTGATGTGGCTTTTAAAAAAAAAAATTAAAATGCTGACATGGCGTATAAAAATGTCAAATAATATTTTAAGCGCCATCAGTGCCACGTCAGCTAATAGGGTGTTCCATCTGCCACGTCAGCTAATAGGGTGTTCCATCTGCCACCTCAGCTTTTCCGGTTAGTTGACTGACGGTAAGGACTTAAATGTCACACGTTAATTGGTTCAGGGACTAAAAGTGGTAAAAATAAAATGTAGGGACCAAAATGAAAAAAGTGCAAAATGTAGGGACTAAAAGTGCATTTACGCCTTTATATTATATACTATTTTGATAAAAGTTGTGTCCTACATGATAGGCCAAGAATGTATTGACCCCTTGTGATGAATTAACCAATTAATTAGTCAAGTTAATTAATTAATCCGATTAACATGCAATACGCATGGTAGCACAAACAAATCACCAACTAAGTTAATATGCAGTAGAAAATAAAGTTGACACGGTGATTTGTTTACGAATGGAGAAAACCTCTAAGGCCAAAAACCCCATCGGGTGATTTTAAGGTCACTACTCTCCAGAATCCACTATTATCACAACAAGCGATTACAAGTAAAGGAATTTCAATACCTTATACCAACTTACAGTTGAACCTTTACCCTAATACCCAATTGGACTTGTTCTATAGTGACAATCTCTCCTTTCAAAGCACGGCTCCCAGTATGTGACTAACCAATCGATGCATAGATCCAAGTACGTGACTAACCACCAACTTGAGAAGGATGTTGGCTGCAAAGTTCTTCAGTTCATCAACATGATGAAGATCACGAAACTCCTTGGTTACAAAACCATACGGCGTACAAACGCAGCAGCTTCTTGAAGAGGAAGATGAACTAGGGCATATGTTTCCAATCACAATATGCTTGTGAAATACTTTTGTATTAAGTTGCATCCGCTATGATGGCTCTTAAAATAATCCTTATATATGTTTAGAGTTGTGAGAAAAGAAAGCCTAAACAAATATACATGGATTGGAGTGAAATCAGAACTCAAAATCTGATTTTCGTAAATCTCGATAGATACTTATCAATCGAGAAGCTGTCGAGCATCGGGCTTACACAGGCTTTTAAACCTCGATAGATTCTATCTGTCAAGATTTAAAATCTAGCACTTCTTCACTTGATTCTTGGATAGATTTGCATGGCTTTAACACTTGGACTTGAAACCTTGTTTCTTGAAGTATTAAACACATCCTAGATCTACCCAATTACAAGTAAAGTGCGTTTTGTCAAAAGATTAGCCAGTTCTACATTGACATATGTTCCTAACATGATTCACATATCTCTTAAAAATCTCTCCTTTTGACAATTTGTGACAAAACCACAACAAACAAATGAACATATGAGAGAAGTTATAAATCACTCAACTCATACTCACTTGTTGAATACAATAAAATCTATCCTAACACAAACTATTGAAAAACTTTGCAAGAAGAGAGTTCATGGCAAGAAAGACTTTGACAACCTGTATTTATGAAACACGTTAAACAAAACTCATCACGGCATCTTAATGTGAAACAGAAATAAAAGATTGCATACAATATATAAGAAGCATGTGCATAAAGAGAGAAAAGAAACAAGACATGAAGAGATAGGTGAAAGAATGTAATAACAACCTTAATATATATATATATATATATATATCAACATAAGTACAAGGTTTGCTATCACAATGTAAGAACAATGTATCTGAAAAGTAAAGAAAAGAAAAGATACAATAAGTCCTTATTCCATCCCTCATAAAAAGAAAAACACTCATCTTAATAAAAATATCTCCTATACTAACTCTTTCCCTAAATACATGACTACTCTTATACCCAAAACTACTTCCCCTTTTTGTCACGAATGACAAAGGGCAAGTAATTCAAGCAGTCATCTCGTCGTCACCGGAGGAGCTAGCATCCTCATCCTCATCATCATCATCATCGTCATCGTCATCGTCATCGAATGCCTTTGGAGAAGGAGAGGGAGACTCCACGAAGCCACCAAGGCAAGCCTGTCATCGTGCAATACGACCGACACGGGTGTTTACTTGACACAACTCATCACTAAGTGTGTCAAGGCGAGCATCCATGCGCTGAAGCTGTGCCATGACTACCTCGAGGGTCACACCACCCGTAGAAGAAGAAGGAGTAGATGTGGATGGAGCGGAAGATGCCAGAGGAGTCGTCGTCTCGGTTTGTGGCCACTTTGGTTGAAGTTGGGCCTTGCTTCGTCAAACGGTCACTGCATTTATGGCACACATGATTGAGAAGTGTGTAAACTCAGGATAGGAGACAGATGCATGGCAGAGAATCCGCGTGATAGCCGAAGGAAAAATGAGCTTGTCACGAGTCGTCGAATCCATATAGACATCTATAAGGGAGAGTATGAAGTGAGAGGGAAAATCAATAGTAAGTCCCTCAAGTAGGGATAACAAAAATCGAGCACGAAGCTCAGTAATGGAGTTATGGTGAGACAAGGGATGGAGAACAAATGCCATCACCATGTTAAGGAACTTCTGACCTTTTGTAAAGCCCAAGCAAAGGGTGTTTTGATGGCCACCCCAAGATGAAGGTGTCTCACAGAAGAGAGATGAGAGTTCATCTTTAAACACAGTCCTAAGATGATCACAGCTGAGGTAGTCAGGATGCGCTACCCTCGGTATGTGTAGCACCTCGGATATAAGATCCGGAGTAACTACGATGCGCGTACATCGAACGCGAGTGATAAAATGAGGTACAAAATAGTCGAATCCATGCATATTGGAGTAAACTCCTACATGATCACGGAGGGACAAGTGATAGGGATGCCATACAGTGACTTTCAACCCCTACTATAGATGACAGTGGGAAGGTCAATATTGGAAAAATCCGATAGGACAACTTGGCGTTCCAAATGAATGCCGCGTCATGAAAAGTTCCCCGAAAAGTTCGTACAAGCCCCCTCATCACGGAACCGAACGTGAGAGGGAGTAGAATCAGTAGAGGGAGAAGAAGAAGCTACCCTAGAACGAAGAGGGTTTTGGGACGGAGTAGACTTGCAATTAGGTGCCATAGAGCAAGCTAACCGCAGAGAGAGAGAGAGAGAGAGAGAGAGAGAGAGAGAGAAACAGAAAAGTACCAACACATATCAATATCAAAATAGAGAAAATTAAAGGAACGTATACATGAACGTGTGACATGCAATAGTAAAAACATCATGGGCTCAGCACAATCCAATCCTACCAGCACACGCTTTTAACATAATAAACACACATCTATAATGCATGAAACATTGTTAAAATGCAAATGTGATGTAATGCATGAATTTTTAAGATCATTTGAACAAAACCCATCCCACAAATTTTGCAAAAACCTCATTAATTTTGAAAAATCCCAAAATCTTTCAAAAACCCCAGAAGTTAGGTCAAAAGAGTTGAAATACATGATTAAATGAGAGAAATAGAATCATACTAGAGGAAGAAAATGATCTTGAGGCTGAAGATTGAGTAGGGAAGAGGTTTAGAGTGAAAGAAGGGTGTTTAGGAAGGTGAGGAGTCAGAAAGAGTCAAGAGAGATCGAGAAAAATAAGGGAGAAATCCGCTGAAACTTTATATAGAAATCCATGATTCTCGATGGATCGAGAGGTATCGAGAGGTGTCAAGATTTAAATTTCGACAGATAGAGCTATCGAGAAGCTATCGAGAGATGTCCATAGCAAAGTGACCTTGATGGATCGAGAAGCTATTGAGAATCTATCGAGCATACAGACACTTCCTCGATGGATCGAGAAGCCGTCGAGCAGCTATCGAGACTAATTCTTAAAAACCTTGATGGATCAAAATTACGATAACAGCTATCGAGAAAGGAAGCACAAGAGGCTCGATAGATAGTCTAGCTATCGAGAGGTATCAGCTATCGAGATTGCTCAAAAACAGTTTTTCGAGAAGAGAAAACCACAGATATAAATGCAATCAAGCATGCTACTTAACCAAAGATCCAAACAACATTTTAAACTCTCAAAATCATCTTTCAACAAGAAAAATGTCAAGCATATAGATCCAAAACACACACACACACACACACACACACAAAACAAGTCTAACCAATTTTATATTTTAAAAACAAGTCAAGACAGTTTAGTGAGCATACATAAACACATGTATTCCTTGTGATAGCCAAATCACATTGTACTTGCATATATATCAAAAGTAGCAAAGAATATTATGTGTTGTGTGTGAAAAATATTGCAAGATTGCATAAGTGTCTACATGTTATGACAATTTGAGATATGAGAAAACCACTTTAACTCATACACAATCATAACTACTTGATGGGGACTATCACCATCGGTCCTATAACTCCCACATATCTTAGAAGACACGCTTGCAATCATATATAAAACATTTTGATTCTTTTTACTTTTATTTTTCTTTGCATATTTTTCTTTTAAGCAAACCATGCATAGGCATATAGGAGAGAGAAAAGAAATGCCCAATGATGTTAAGCTTTTGACATTGCACTTTTGCTATGCCAAAGCATACAGATATCATCTCATGATTGGCGGGTAACAGTGGTGAGATGATTATTTGTGCCTTTCTCTTAGGATTTTCTAGTCCTTCTGATCAAAAAGAGCGATACTAGTGTTAAGTACAAGAGATTACTTAATCTTACTCATCACAGATGATAGGTCAAAAACGTATTGACCCATTGTGATAAATTAATTGATTAATTAGCCAAGTTTATTAATGAATCAAATTAACATGCAAAGTGCGTGGTAGCACAAACAAATACCAATTATCTAAAGTATGCAGCGGAAAATAAATTGACAGGGTGATTTTTTTACGAATGGGGAAAACCTACACAGCAAAAACCCCATCGGGTGATTTTAAGCTCAAACGGTTACAAGTAAAGGAATCCCAGTACCTTATACCAGCCTACAGTTGAACTCTTACCCCAATACCTAATTGGACTTGTTTTGTAGTGAAAATATCTCATTTCAATGTACGACTCCCAGTACGTGACTAACTAATTGCGCGGATCCCAGTACACGACTTGATCACCAACTTGAGAAGGATGTTGGCTGCAAAGTTATTTATGCCTTTCTCTTAGGATTTTCTAGTCCTTCCGATCAAAAAGAGCGATACTAGTGTTAAGTACAAGAGATTACTTAATCTTACTCATCACAGATGATAGGTCAAAAACGTATTGACCCCTTGTGATAAATTAATTGATTAATTAGTCAAGTTTATTAATGAATCAAATTAACATGCAAATTGTGTGGTAGCACAAACAAATACCAATTATCTAAAGTATGCAGCGGAAAATAAATTGACAAGGTGATTTTTTTACGAATGGGGAAAACCTACACGGCAAAAACCCCATTGGGTGATTTTAAACTCACCACTCCTGAGAATCCACTATTATCAAAACAAGCGGTTACAAGTAAAGGAATCCCAGTACCTTATACCAGCCTACAGTTGAACTCTTACCCCAATACCTAATTGAACTTGTTTTGTAGTGAAAATATCTCATTTCAATGTACGACTCCTAGTACGTGACTAACAAATTGTGCGGATCCCAGTACACGACTTAATCACCAACTTGAGAAGGATGTTGGCTGCAAAGTTCTTCAGTTCATCCAAACGATGAAGATCATGAAGTTGCTTGGTCACAAAGCCCTACGCTGTACAAACACAGCAACTTCTTGAAGAACTAGGGCAAACTAGGTTTTCAGTCCCACTCTACTTCACACTTGTGGAATTTTCTCTTGTGCAACTTGTGTCACCTTTTTCGGCCCTTAAAATAATCCTTATATATGTTTAGGGTTGTGAGAAAAGAAAGTACAAACATACATTCAGGGATTGGATGAAAATTAGAATAGAAAATCTAAACTTCATAAACCTCGATAGATACCCTATTTGTCGAGCAGCTGTCAAGTCTCGGACAAAAACAGCTCTCTTTAAATCTTGATAGATGCTAGCTGTCGAGCTAGCTGTTGAGTTTTAATGAACAACACTTTTTGACTTGATTCTTGGATAGACTTGCATGACTTTAACACTTGAGCTTGAAACCTTTTTTCGTGAAGCATTAAACTCATCCTAGATCTACCTAATTACAAGTAAAGTGCGTTTTGTCAAAGGATTAGTCAATTACATAAAATGTTGACATATGTTCCTTTACATTGAATCACATATGTCTTAACAACAAACATGAGCCACAAAGCTCATTTGCTTAGTTGTGCACAAAGATGCTTATCTAAGCTACAAAAGACACAAAATTTAGAAAACTTTGTTTCAATAGCCATCCAAGGTACACAAGTACCAATGTACACAAAACACATACTGTTTTTGTATTTTTCTGATTTTTCAATTTTTATTTTTATTTTTATGAAAAACAAAATAAAGCAAAAATGAAAAAAAACAAACAAAACATGTTAAACAAAGTAAAGCATAAAACTAGATTGACTCAAAATAAGAAAGCGAAACACACAAGTAATGCATACTTAAAAACAAGAAAGGGAGAAAGAGGAAAAAAAAAAGACTAAATCACTTAGAGCCTTTTTCCTTCCACACCTTGGAAGAACCTTTCCGTTTGTCTAACCCTTGATCTAGTGGTGGGGGGGGGGGGGGGGGGGAAGAATTGAAACCGTTCAAGTTCGAAAGGAACATAAGGGCTTTGAGAAGATCTCCAAAAGGAGCAAAAGAGGATGAAAACTAATTTTGGTTTCCCGATGAGATCATACTGTTGCTCTGTTGAGTGACTAACCACTTATAGCAATTTGGTTGAGTATGTCCAATTGCTCGACAGTGATGGCAAAAATGTTTTCTTCTGTTTAGACTTATGAGTATTGCCCTTCTTAGCCCTAGGGTTTTTAGTCTCTTTCTTATCAAGCTTAGGGGGTGCTCCTAAGATAGATTTATCCTTATCTATGTTCTCATTAGCTAAAGCAATTTTGACATCATTGTTCTCAGATTTAACATTATCAACAGGTGAAACAAAAATAGTAGTACTAGTAGAAGCAATACTAGAAGAAGAAAAATCATACCCTAAACCGGTTCGATCATAAGCAGATTTCTGAAGGCTGAGCATCTTGTCAAGCTTTGCACTTGAAGTCTTTTCCAAATGAGCTCTGATTTGGAACAGCTCTGCCTCAAGCTTCTTGGTCTTCTCAGCCAAGAAATTGTTCTCAAATCTTAGTGCTCTAATGGTCTGATTAGCTTCATCAAACTTTGTGGAAAGCTCTTCTCGATCAAGTTTCACATCACTTCGCTTCTTGGTGGCTAGCCTATATAGTTTCTCATGCTTCTCAGAAACCTTATACAATTTTTCATAGGCTGTATAGATATCATCTTGATCGTCCATTTTCTCGAACTTAGAATTCACCAAGTCCTCTTCATCAACTACTGTTTCTGAACCCCCATCAGTAGGATCAACTGTAGTAGTGAAGGCATTCAAGATTCCCTCATTATCATTGTCATCTAAATCATCCTTAGGCTCGGTGTCACTTAAGGTAGCAACAATGACCTTGCTTTTCCCAATGGTCTTAAGATAAGTTGGACATTCGTGTTTCATATGTCCAAAACCTTGACATCCAAAGCACTTTGGTCTGGAGGGAATAGTGTACCTTCTTCCCTCTATCTTGGCTCTTGAACTATGAAGAACTAGATTGCTTACGGTTTTTGTCGAATCCTTTTGCATTGGCATTCTTCATGAACTTTTTGAACTGCCTTGTGATATAGGATTTTAATCTTAGAATCTTCATCATTAGAAGACTCATTGGTGTCACTGATTTTGCCCTTCAGTGCCATGCTCTTAGTCTTGCTTGATTTACCGATTTTAGTCAAACCTAATTCATAGGTCTGCATGTTTCCAACCAGCTCTGTTAAAGGAATTTGATCAATGTCCTTTAATTCTTCAATGGCGATGATCTTGGCATGGAATCTCTCAGGTAGAGATCTAAGCACCTTTCTAACAATCTTGGGTTCGAGAATGGTTTCCCCAAGATTAAAGGCAGAATTAACTATGTCCTTGAGATTGGCATAGAACTCATCGAATGACTTCTCCTCCTCCATCTTAATCTCTTCAAAGCTCGTGGTAAGCTTTTGAATTTTTGAATCCTTGACAGCCTTGGTTCTTTCATAGGTTGTCTTGAGGATGGTCTATGCTTCCTTTGCAGTTTCAGTGGAAGATATCTTCTTGAACTCCTCATTCGTGACTGCACTGAATAAGGCATTCAATGCTCTGTTATTGAAGTTCGCCGCTTTGATCTTAGCATCATCCTAATCATTCGGCGCTTCCTTTGGCTTGGTTCAGCCTATCTCCATAGCTTGCCACACTTTTTCATCTAATGACTACAAGAAAGCTTTCATGCATACTTTCCATTATGCATAGATAGTGCCATCAAATAAAGGAGGTATAATCAACGATTGTCCTCTATCCATGACAACAGGGGTCAATGGATCACACAACAAAGATTAACCCTAATAAGAGTGTGCCTACTCTGATACCACTTGATAGGCCAAGAATGTATCGACTCCTTGTGATTAATTAACCAATTGATTAGCCAAGTTAATTAATTAATCTGATTAACATGCAATATGCGTGGTAGCACAAAAAAATCACCAACTAAGTTAATATGCAGTGGAAAATAATGTTGACACGGTGATTTGTTTACGAATGGGGAAAATCTCCAAAGCCAAAAACCCCACCGAGTGATTTTAAGGTTACCACTTCTGAGAATCCACTATTATCACAACAAGTGGTTACAAGTAAAGGAATCCCGGTTACAAGTAAAGGAATCACAGTTCCTTATACCAACCTACAGTTGAACCCTTACCCCAATACTAAATTGGACTTGTTCTGTAGTGACAATCTCTCATTTCAATGCACGGCTCCCAGTACGAGACTAACTAATCGATGCACGGATCCAAGTACGTGACTAACCACCAACTTGGGAAGGACGTTGGCCGCAAAGTTCTTCAGTTCATCAATATGATGAAGATCACGAAGCTCCTTGATTACAAAACCCTACTACGTACAAATGCAACAGCTTCTTGAAGAGGAAGATAAACTAGGGCATATGTCTCCGGTTACAATATGCTTGTGAAAAACTTTTGCATTAAGTTGCATTTGCTGTGACGGCCCTTGAAATGATCATTATATATATATTTAGGGTTGTGAGAAAAGAAAACCTAAACAAATATACACGGATTGGAATGAAATTAGAACTGAAAATTTGATTTTCGTAAATCTCGATAGATAGCTTATTTATCGAGAAGCTATCGAGCATTGGGCTTACACAGCCTTTTAAACCTCGATAGATTCTATCTATCGAGTTAGCTGTCGAGCTTTAAAATCCAGCACTTCTTTATTTGATTCTTGGATAGATTTGCATGGGTTTAACACTTAGACTTGAAACCTTGTTCCTTGAAGTATTAAACACATCCTAGATCTACCTAATTACAAGTAAAGTGCATTTTGTCAAAGGATTAGCCAATTCTACATTGACATATGTCCCTAACATGATTCATATATGTCCTAACACTACATATTGTGGACGTACCAAGTGGAGGACCTCCAAGAGTTTATTACCAAGTGAACTCCTATAGTCCTATTATGATTATTGTCACTGTTTCAAAAAGTTTTAAAAACGTTATTCCAATTAAAATTTTATTGCCAAGAATTTTAAAAAATTTAGAAAAAAGTTCATTAGTTTTTAAATTTCTTTAGTAATCTTCCATAATTTTTATTTTAACAAGAAAAGCTGGTTCATATGCTTTATGTTTGCACCATATAATTCCTTGTAAGTACCCATACAAGAGTCATAATATGTTTGTATATATATTAAAATTAGGCAAATATACCTCTGTCATCAATGGTGGGTCTATGATCACATGTAGGTGGTTTGGACTCCCGTTGTTGATGCTACAAAGGCAAAAACAGTAAACTCTTTTAAGAAATTAACCTAGTTAGGTTACTCGTTGTAGTGGCAAAATTTAACACAATTTGCAAACCTGACAGGACTAATCTGTTTATAAACAGGTCATGGGTTAAGGCTAAACATGTTTGGGTCATATTCGGGTCGATACGACTGACCTTTTTGATAAACGGGCCGTGTTCGTGTTCAACATGAGAACTTGTTTAGCTTATAAATGTATTAACTTTTGTTATTATTGCTTAATCTATGTTTGTAATTATATGTATATTAGTATATTTATGATTGTAATTGTATTTTAATTTTAGATATATGAGAATTGATAATAGGTTATTTAGGTTAGGCATGTAACACCTCGGTTGTTAATTGTAATTTGGAAGAATCTTGATGGGCAGATTGGTAATTTTACATGAAAGATATTTTAGGGACAAGCTTGGAATTAGGCTTCATCCCCTTTAGTCACCCCCTACTTTCACATTCACGTCTCTCTCTCTCTCTCTCTCTCTCTCTCTTGTTGCCACCCCTCTCACTTGAATCCCTCTCTCTCTTCATGGTCTTCCACTAAAAATACTTTAGCCATGAGTTTCTTTTCAAGCCATCACCACCGGTTGTGAAGAAAAGATTTTGGGAAGAGAGGGACCCATTTGGCCAAGCAAGGAATTTGAGGTAAAACCCCTTAAGTCACCCCCTACTTTCACATTCACGTCTCTCTCTCTCTCTCTCTCTCTCTCTCGTTGCCACCCCTCTCACTTGAATCCCTCTCTCTCTCCATGGTCTTCCACTAAAAATACTTTAGCCATGAGTTTCTTTTCAAGCCATCACCACCGGTTGTAAAGAAAAGATTTTGGGAAGAGAGGGACCCATTTGGCCAAGCAAGGAATTTGAGGTAAAATTCCTATTTTCCTAACAAATCTAAGTAAAATCTATCAATGGGGTTTGTGCTAGAGCAAGCTTATTGGGTTTATGTAAGAAATTCTTATTTGGAATGAAAAGTTTAGTTTAGTCTTGAGTCATTTTGCTCTAGTGTTCATCCAATCACTTTTTTGTCTTGGGTAATGGGTTTTGGAGGTCTTGGAGTTATGGAGACGTGGGCATGTGAAACTTTGATGATTTGGGTGCTATGAACTTGTTTTAAAATAAATGGGTAATGAAAGTGTTAACCCTGAAAGTTTAAGTGCCTTGAGATTGTACTTTTTGCACATCAAGTGTTTGATATTTTACCTCATTGAGTTATGAGGTTGGGTTTAATTGTTTATAGTTGTTTATTCAATTAAAAGCTAGACTTTGTGAGATATATAATGAGTTTTAGAACTTTGAAAGTGATTTGATGATGTTGTAATTGATTCCTACATTATGTAATATGTATTGACATTATTAATACATGAGTTAGTGTAACACTTAAACATGGTTGTTTTGTTGTGAACGCTTGGGAATTTATAAGAATTGTTATAATGGCTTGGTTTTATTAGTTAGTACCCAAAAGAAATTCTTGAGACTAGCTACCTCATTTTTAAAGTGATGTCTTATGTTATCTACTAAATGCATATTGTTTGCAGTAGTGTATTAAAATGCTTTGGTTGTGTTATGGTCCTTTGGATCATTTATATGCTTGTTTTGTATCTTCTGGGAGTAGGTGCCTTTGGATAGTCAAGTTAAGTTCTAGGCCCTCAATTTGATTTTAGGGGACATTTTTGATCTATGCAGACAAGTTTGATGTTACTTTGTGATGGGCATTGTTATTGATAGGCTTGATCATTTTGTTTTTAGGTTCTAAGATTTTTTTACGGTGGACATAGTGATGGGATTGGTTGATTTCATGGTGCCCTGTTGAGGTAAAATTGGTTGGCCTTCCGAGATGAGCAGCTTTTTAATGAGATTTTTGAAAAATAACCATATTGTGTAAAATATTTTTTTTGGGTTAAACACATTTTGGGAAATTGTTTATGGAAATTGTATTTTTCCTAAAAAGTGTCGTGTTGTAACCTTAACGGATATGATTATTTATGAAAAGTGTATTCATCTGCGTTTTCCATTTACCCCATTCATCTGCGTTTTCCCTTAAAACTAATGCGAGGCATATCGATCTAATGTTTAATTATATAAGATGAAAATAAGCCATGTTTTTGGACTATTATGTTAATGTTGGATTTTAGAGTAGCTGACTCCAACTTAGATGAAGCAAGCTGCACAAATATTTGAAAATGATTGTATAATTTAGAGGCCACAATTTATAGTAACTTAAAATGTGAAATAATATGGTGTTAAGTGTGACTGAAATTTTCATGTGCTTTGATAACATGTTTGTTGATATTTTTCTTTAGTCGGCAATTGTTTATATTAATGAATCTTCTTTTTTCTAAATTCTAGAAGAAGCCCAATATCAATTACAGCAGCAATCATTTATGTTAAGTTCTAAAGATTTAGGTTTAAATGTTTAGAATCATATTTTAATTGTGTTGGCAAATTAATCAAGAACAAAACGTGTCTAGTTTAGGTGTTAGGCATTGCTTAAAAGTGTTGGTTTCAAGTTCCAAGTCCAGCTGACTGTAGAAAAAGGAAGAGAATTTCTGTCTTGCTCGACTGATCGAGAAATTGGAATCAACCAATCGAAAATTGTAGGAACAGAAATTCTGCAAAATTTTAAAATAGGCCCAAGGCCGCAAAAACGTTTAGGGTTTCATTCCAACTTCTCCACATATAAAAGGGAAACCCTAGCCACATTTTTTCAGAATTTTAGAAGACTTGTGTGTTACTCTTTGTGAGATCTGAGAGGTTTTATGCCTTTTAACTACACAAGAATCTACTCGAGCAAGATCTATAATCAAGTGTTGGTAGAACATAGTTGCTGCATCAAGATCATTACTGATGGTTATCTGAAACCTTTGAGTGAGGTCTCAAAGTCACAAGCAAGGGTGCTTGTGTTGCTATAAATCCAAGAAGAGAATGAGCCCGTGGATTCGGAGCTTGCACGTGGTCGTGTCAGTAAGTTACTACATGAGGTAGCAATAGATTTAGGGTTAAATTTGATTGTAAAAACTTCAATTCTCTTATAGTGGATTTACTTTATCTTGAGGATAGCTAAGTCAAATCCCTCCCAGGTTTTTATCTTGAAACAATTCGTTTCATCGGTTTTCTTGGATCATCATATCGTGGTGTTATTTACTTTTTTGCTTGTATACATGATATGATATATGCTTGTTTAACCTAGATCTGAATAATAAACCTAATAATTAACTTGGTTACTTAATTAGGTTAAAAAATTTGGTTTAAGGGGTCTAAACGAACAAACAATTTACATTATTACTCAACTTCCAAATTATAAGAAATCTCTTAGAGGTTCATCATATCCTTATCTATATATCTATATATCTATATATAATAATAATAATAATAATAATAATAATAATAATAATAATAGGTAAAACTGAGAGAAAATCTAATTAGATTTCAAATTGAAATTCAATTAGAATCTAATTTTGCGCCACGTGTCCCATCTAATCTAAGTTTTTAAATTTTTGTGCCAAATGAATTAATTCAATGTAAAAATTTGATTTCAATTAGAGTTTAATTTTGCAACATGTGTCCCATCTAATCTAAGTTTTTTAATTTTTGTACCAAATGAATTAATTTAGTGTAAAAAACAAGGAGTCCAATATATGTAAACCATAAAAAACATAATTTTTGAACGATTTTACATTTAATTATGAGCCTTTTTTTTTTTGTAGAACTAAAAACAATTCAAGTTTATAAGTCATATATATATAGTCCCATCTAATTAAAAATTTTAAAATTTTGAACCAAGTTAATTAGTTTAGTGTAAAAATTGGATTTCAATTAAAATTTAATTTTACGGCATGTGTTTCATCTAATTAAGTTTTTTAATTTTTGTGCCATATAAGTTAATTTAGAATAGAAAACGAGGAGTCCAATATAAATAAATCATAAAAAACATAATCATATATTTATCACTATATATAAAATTAGAGGAAGAGAGAGTTTGAATGATTTTATATTTATGAGCTTTTTTTTTTTTTTTTTTTTTTATAACTAAAAACAAATCAAATTTAGAAGTCATCTCTATATATATAAATAGGTAAATTCTAGAGAAAATCCAATTAGATTCTACAATTGAAGTTCAATTTTGCACCATGTGTCATGAATTATTTATTTTTTGAGAGAGTTTTATTTCTTAATTTTGGAATCAAATGTGGAACCATATCATAAATATCCATTTAAATGAGTTATTGTGTACAAAAATCAAAGAGTCTAGAATTAATGAACATAAAAATATTTATAAAAAAAAGGACAATTTACATTTTTTACCTAATAACATTTTTACAAGACTTTTTAAAGAGTTAATATATATATATATATATATAAGAATGACTATCAATCATATTTAAATCATATATGTAAGATTATTATACTATGCATTTTGATGTGTATCTTTTAAGTATATCTATGCATATGCATGAAGTTACAAGCTAGTTTTTTAGAATGCCCTTTTTAAATTTTTTTTTTTAAAACTTATTTATATGATTTTAAACTTGCTGATATATTCAGTTTGAGCTAGATGAGTCAAAATTGTTGAATCATTTTAGTTATATAGATGAATAGTTGAGGCTCTATGCAAAGAGATGTGCTCTTATGAATATCTCATTTTTCTACGTGTAGATAGCCATACCATATAAGTGTAGATATTTCACTTACCTCTTGAGTTGCAGAAGGGACAATAAGAAATTCCTACAAGTTAGAAGTTGCCCTGTTGAGAACTTATAAATGAATGATCCAGACATGCAGGCCCATTGCAAGATGCTTTTGATTGTCTATTTTTCAATTATTGCTATGATGGTATTCAAATATAGATGTGAAGGAAACACATTGTAGTGGATTTCTTTGTAAATTAATTTTTTCCTTCTTGTGATGAGCACGGAGTAGAGTAAGTAGCAGTCAAGATACTTGTAATGGATTTCTCTGTGGTAGAAATAATAAATTCTTTATTTTTCATATGTGGACTTGTGGAAAAATAGTTTCATATAGCATCCACATCAAAAGAGTTAATATAATATAGCACCCAAAATTTACCCAATCAACACAAAATGGGAGTACTGTAGAATTACCCTGTACACATGACTATTTGATTTACTATATTGTGAATTCGCAGTGGTAATAATTGATGTTGCATCTAAGTGATATTCAATTATTATAATTAGAACAGTTATGGCTCAAAACAGATTTTTCACAATTTATTATTCTTGATTTATCAATTAAATAATAATTATACTATTTTTAACACATTACATTATCTAGCTATTTTACTTTTCCTTAATCATATATTGTACATTTTTTTTCCCTTTTTGAGAAACAAACACACACATGGAGAGGGAAATGAGTTCTAACACAAAGGAATTAAGGCATACCACAAATTCCACTTAAAAGTTTTGGTAACTTTTAAGAGAGAATGGAGTAAGTTATACTACACACAACACACTATTAAGTAATGTGGGACAATCACCCATTCTTTTTTAGAGAATATTTTGTACAACTAAAACTAGTTCCCCATACCTTAATATTATCATACGCAGAAAAGTGATTATTACATATGATCAATTAAAACTTCCTACTAATTTTTTCATAGTGAAATTACGGCATACGCATGCCATCTCACATGGTACTAGCTAGTAATAAAAAATTAAGAATTACAATACAGATTGAAAGTGTAAGTGAAAACTTTGTTTAATATGAAAGAATGATAACCATTATTCATAACTAAATACACACCTAAGTCTTTTCTCAAAAAAAAAAAAAAAAATACACACTTAAGTCTCCATAATTAATCCCATTGAAAAAGTCTACGGAAATCAAGTATATCTAATGACACGTATAGTTTAATTTCCTTCTCAGCATATTAAATGCAAAATAATAGCACCTATACATACGATACTCAATCAGATTGAAGCACCATTGTCGCCAATAAGGATTAATATAGAGAATACAAGATACACCAATAAAAAAAATTACGTATGATACCCAAAAACTTGTGGAGAAGACTAAAGGATCTACTTCACACCATTTCCCTTTACTTGTAGTTAAAGATTTTCTTGGTAATGGCGGTGAACTATCAACCCTGGTGCAACTTTTCTCTAGTGGTGGACCGCAAAGAAATGCATTTCCTTCGTAGTTGCTATTTTGAAATGTTCCAAACTGCCCTTTCATATCTGGAACTTTTCCTGATAAGTTGTTGCAAGCCACATTGAAAACTTCTAAAAAGTGTAGATCAATCAATATTGAAGGAATTTCTCCACTTAAATTATTGTGAGAAAGGTCCAAGCTCTCTAAATGGGTTAAATTTGAGAATGTTGTTGGTATGAAACCTGTCAATTGATTGTAAGACAAGTTTAGTGCAAGAATTGGAGATAGTTGTCCTAACTCTAGAGGGATTTCACCTGTTAACTTGTTGAATGACAAATCCAATCCAGACATGATATCAAGTATGCCACCCTTGTAGAAGTAAGACCTATATTTTGTCACAAACTCAATTCCAAAATCAGCAGCAGCATTTTTTTCTACCTCGTAAATTTCAAAAAACCTATTTAAAATACCTTGATATGGGATAGTTATATGTCTGAACTCCAGGAAAGTGGAATTTGGTTGGGGAAGACCATCAAAAGCCCCAATTGCATTTAACTTCCCAAAGGTTATGTTGCGAAAGCAGTGCGGTATTGTTCCAGAAAGATAGTTCTTTGAAAGATCCATAATCTCTAAATTCTTTAACCAGCATAGCTGCTTTGGAATCGCACCACTAAAATTGTTGCCACTCAACAACAGTATTCTCAAATTTGAAAGCTTGCCAACTTCATAAGGGATTCTCCCAAAAAATAGGTTATCTCTAATGTCCAATGTCACAAGATGAAATGAAACACTAAAAGTAACTTTTGGTATTGGTCCTGTGAGTCTGTTCCCTTGCAAAAATAGATGCTGAATGATGGATAAATCAGCACAAGATGGTGACAATCCTGAAAGCCAGTTATGAGAAAGGTCTACTAAAATATATGCATGCATTCCACATGGAATTTGACCTTCAAAAAAATTATTACTCATGTCAAGAGACCAAAGGAACTGCATATTTCCTGGCCATTTGGGAATTAAACCTGAGAAGCCATTGTTGCTAATATCAAGGATCCCTAAGTAACTACCAGCTGGTGATACTTTATCTGGAAAGGTACCTTTGAAATGATTGTTGTTCAATTCCAAAACACGTAAGCTATTGTTAAAAAACTGGAATCTCTTTGAGAAAATTTCACCATGAAATTCATTATTAGATAACTTCAAAACTACCAGGGAGGTGCAATTGGCAACCAATTTCGTTGGTACCTCTCCCGAAAAATTATTATTGGACAAATCCAATTTCTCCAAATTACTCATGTCACCAATTGAGGACGGGAGATTACCTTCAAAATGATTTTGAGATATATTTAGATATTGTAAGTTTAAAATCTTCCCAATATTTTCTTGGAGCTGCCCATCAAAATTATTGTAAGAAAAATCCAACCAAGAAAGATTCTTGTAGTGATCTGTTGGCAGCTTAAATGGACCCCCAAAATAATTGTCCCGAAGATTTAGTAATTGTAGTCCAGTATTATTTTCAATCAACCAATTGGGGAAGCTTCCCTTCAACCTATTGTGAGAGATATCCACCAATTCCAATTCGCGTTGGTAAAAGAGAAATTTAGGAACATTGGAGGAGAAGTTATTCAGATTACAATTTGGCAGTAGTAGCACCTTTAACTGAAATGAAGGTTCACAGCTAGGATTTTCAGTTTCTATCACAAGTTTGTTGCTTTCACTCACAAATTTGTTATCATCTTCGACCCTATAGTTTTCACCTTTAAATCGAACCACCTTAAGTTTAGAGTGATTAGCAAGTAAGCTGAATGAGAATAAACCCTCAAAGTGATTATAACTAAGATCAATGTACTCCAGGGATGTCAAGCTGGCTATCACAAATGAAGGAATATTTCCACTGAATTGGTTCTTAGATATATCTAAAAACCTAAGAGATGTCAATCTGCCTAGGCATGGAGGGAGGATCCCTTCAAAGTTATTATCAGAAAGATCTAACTCTTCAAGTTTCTTCAACATACCTAAATCTGTCCCAAAAAAAACCATTAATAGTGTCCATCCTAATTATGTGCCAACGTAATAACAAGACAATTTAATTAATTTATGGTAATAGCACCTGAAAAAGACTATGTTTTGACCCCCTAGATTATTAAGTAGTAGATTAAACTATTTAAGCCAGTTAACCAAATTGTGTATGCAGGATTATCACATATGTTAGTCACCATGAGCAAACATATTGCCAATGTAAAGCAATAAATAGTAAAGTAAAGAATAAAGAAGTATAGCGACGAAGTGGAAACCAATGGAGAAGCTTAAAATGAAAAACCACTACGAGAATGGATTTATGTCTTTAGCTCTTGATCAACCCAATGGTTGCAACAACACTGTAGATGATAATGGTCTTAGCTCTCTAGACTCGTAAGTTATTAATTTTTAAATTTAGGTTCTCTCTTTTATAGCACATGGCTTTAGCTCTCTAAAACCTTTGTTGTAATTGTGCTATAAGTGCCTTATATTTTTACATGTAATTAAGGCATGAAAGACAAGGAAACACTGAGTCAAAATATTTACCACAATTCTTGATCAACGTTAATTAAACGCTGTCAAGGAAGTGTTGAGAATCTTCTTTCGATCAGTTGAGTTGTGATCGAAGGCTGTAAATTGTTAAAGACACTTGTTTGATCGATCAAGCATTGATCGAAGATCAATCAAATTCTTCAATTTTTTGTTCATTGAACTGCATCTTGGACTTGTAATTTTGAACTCTTGATGACATATTACAAATTCAAAAAAGATTACATTTTTATGGATATTTTAAATCTAAAACCTAACAAAAATATTTCAATGTCTGGAAAAAGTGAATAGTCATCCATTGTGCTATAAAGTTGCAATCAATGTGAATAATTCTATATCAACCATTCTTCTTCACTTGTTTTTACGCTCCTAATCAATTTTAGATAAATATAGGAAACAACACTAACAAAGTATAAATATGCTAGATTTCATAGTAGATTCTTACCTTTAGTATGCAATTGCAAAGTCCCATTGAGTTTATTTTGAGATAATGATATAGCCTTGAGAGATGGTAGTGCCCCAATATATGAAGAAAGAATTCCAGTAAACCCATTGCCACTCATATCTAAAATCTCCAAACTACTGAAATTTGTCATATCTGTCAAGAGTGAATATTTAATTAAAATGACATATTGGTTGATACTAAAAGACATTCCTTCTCACAAGCAAATTATTTTAGGCTTTTAAAATGGATGATGGGATTTTTTACCCTTGAATGGTAGGCTTCCATTAAGTTGATTCTCTCGCACAATGAGTACCTCCAAATTATTTAGACTAATCAGCTCTACAGCAAAGGTGAAGAGAATTACAATAGTCACATTGAAGGTTGACCCTGAAAGTATAGAGGGAAAGATCTAGAACTACCAAACACATTTTATATGGAGAAAATTTTTCATTTTAAAACGCATATTGAATATTGAAGACATACTAATACTATTGGTATAATTAGCATATACCAAAAGCATTTTTGTATTGCATTGAAGACTTGAAGTATTCACTAAAAGCATTCTTTGCCTTCTTTTTGTTTTTTTTTGTTTTTTTTTTTTTTTTTGTAAGTTTTGTCATGGTATTTTTTGTAAAGAAAATTTTAAACTGAAAACTTTTGAGATATTTTAAAAATATATGTACGCACCTTTGCTAGAAAGAGGCCCTCGCATTTCATTGTGACTCAGGTCAACAGATTTAAGATCTGGGAGTGCACCACCCAAGAATCTTAAAATGTCCTTCTCAAAGACATTCCAACTTAAATCTATGTGCATTAGCTTGCTCAATTTAGACATATAATTCCATTCTGAAGAAAGTATACAACCAATTGTTAAATCCAAGAACACAATAGGAAAAGAGTGCCATATCATGCTATTCATCAGCACTGCAATTCTAATACGAGAAAACAGTTCTTCTAGAGACATGCAGTTTTTGTTTTAAATAAATGAGAGAGACAGCGTTTAGTAGCCATGAAGCTATCATAAGTTGCAATGGTACTCTTTATTACCTTGGGTTGTTATGGAGCCATTAAGTAGGTTAGAACTTAAATCCAACTTCTCCAAGTTTTCCAAAGCTGATAATTCTGTAAAAAAGAGAATTTTAGGGAAACTAAATTGATTAGAATTTATTACAGATTCTGTAAAGTAATATGAAAAACAGACATGCCTTGGGCAGGAAAGGATCCTTCCAGTCCTTGCCAATTCCAACTAAGATTCAGATTCTTAAGGGATTTGATTGCACTCAATGATTTGATAAAGCTCTTGTTGAAGCCGTTGCCAGCAAGATTTAATGTCTCCAAGTTCCCCAATCTTGACAAGCTTTTTGAACCTGTACTAAATGTAGAGTCCATATTTTTGTAGTTGGCAACCGTAATCAAATGTAATTCATTTATAGTGTTTTTGGTGAGTCTTGAGTGTGTTAAAGGTGTATTTTATAGTCCAAGACAAAGACACAAGTTCATATCAAGAAAGAATTAAGTTCAAAGCAAGAAAACAAGTTTTTGTCAATTTGACACCTGGCTCGACAATTGGCTCGATTGATCGAGATTTTCGATTACAAGTTTGACACCTGGCTCAACTGATCAAGATTGCAATATTAGCAAAAATCTAAAACGTGAAAAAGACCATAACTTGGTCGTTTCAAGTTGATTCATGATTCGTTTGTGTGCTATTTAAAGTACATCATAAGCTATCCCTAAAGAGGTTTTTCAAAGAGAGAAATCACCGTATATGCGGCTAGGGTTTGTGTATCCAATTTTCTCTCAATCTCACTATACTTGAGACTTTCAAAGTAGATCTAAGCCTCTATTTATTCAACCCGTGAGAGTTCAAGAGCACATAAAGAAAGATCAACACAGTGTTACTGCTACCATAGTGCAGATCTATATGAAGCCATAGAGAAATCAGTTAACCATAGTTACTGATCTAAAACCTTTGAGTGGAGATCTCAAAGTTACAAATAGAAGAGTTCGTGAATTTGGAGTTACGTGTGGTCATGCCAATAAGTACAACATGAGGTAGCAGTAGATTTATGAATAAATCTATTGTATAAACTTCGATTCTATTTAATGGATATGTCGACTTGGGGATTGTTTAGGTTAAATCCTCCCTAGGTTTTTTACTTTGTAACCACAATTTCAAAAGTTTTCTTGGGTCATCATTCTTGGTGTTCATGTGATTTGTGCTTGTTTAATATTTAATTGATTCAAATCTAATGCATTATTAATTTAATTAACTAGTTGGCTAAGATTTTGATAAAATCTGAGATAACTAGGGTCTAAAACCCTAATATTGTATATATATATATATATATATACACTCACACACTTGAAATTCATAAGAAAAATATACAGACAATTCAACTTTTGGAACCACACCACTGCGCACTCTTAGTGTGATTGTCACTTTACAAGTACAAAATTTTTGTGGGATAAGGGGAGGGCAAGGACCGGGGTTTAAGTTTCCAAGATTTCACACACACATATACACTTAGATTAGGCTAAAATCGAATTTCTATCTTGTATAAAAAATTAAAATTAAAAAAAAAAAAAAAAAACTTTTGAAACCACTTCATAATCGTATGTATAAAAGGGCATATTTATATACAAAAATCTTGAGGTGGGTATAAATTTTCAATTAATACTATTGCCACCAAGAAATGTTAGGAATTTAAGTTAATTCTTAGAACCTATGAAGCAATGTGTAAGGTTTAAAATATAATAAACCCTAATATGAAGGGTCAAATAAGTGATCCAAAAAACGGGTCCAAAATGGGCCTGTTGGCCCAAGCCTCCGTTCTATAGACTAAGCTTCTTAAAAAATGCAATTTATAACCATAATACTTCCAAGTCGAGTCAAGTCATAAACCGGGCCAAATACAAATTACACTCCACATGGCCAAGCATGACATGCGGACTTAGGGTTTATAAGGCCACATAAAGAGTAAAGAAATGAACATAAGCAAGGACCAACTATTTGGCAAAGGGCGATGAATTGAGAGGGCACAATGCTACCTGTTGTTGTTGTTTATTATTATTGTTATTTGATAGTTACAAGGAGTTCTAGGGGGATTTAAATTTTGAACCATGAGTGTTTTGAAAATGATAGTTGAGGTATAAGGCACTTGACAACTTTTTTGCATTGTTTATTTCTAATAAAGATACCTATATTAGGATAATATTACCTGATACCAAGTATAGTGCTACCTAAGTACGAATTATACAGGCGAATATGTAATTGAAAAAAAAAAAATTGCACTTGAAATTGTATCCAGGCGAGTGTACCAAATGGTATAATCTGTCAGGTGAATATGTCACAAACGAAATTGTTTATCTTGCAACTTGGCAAGTAATGACAGGGGCACCCCATGGAATTTTGGAGCTTAAGACGAGAATTAAATTGAGGCATTTTATATATTTAAATTCGATTAATATTATTATTTTTACTTAAAATCTATTCTTCTAATTTGTTTAGATGAAATTTTTTTTAAAATTTTTTTTAATGACTTTCTTGTTCATATGTGAGTTGTTTATCTAAATTTTTAAATGATTTTTTTGGAAATTGTTTTTAGTCATTTTTTAGAATTTCACCCTTTTTTATTATTATGTTGTTCTCGTAACAAATTATCTAGAGAATACTTTAGTGGACATCAATCCACCTACACTTTTCTAACACCACCACACCCCCCCCAACCCCCCCCCCCCCCCCCCCCCCCCCCCCCAAAACAGTTTTTTGTCTTTGATAAACAATTAAAATTGTGCTACATTTGCAACAATTTCACAAAAAATCCTTGGTGGTAATCTGTTATTAGTTTTAATTTGGGCTCACCGTTGACATTACTTTTTTACCTATCAATAACAGACTGCCACATAAAATTTGTTGTGAAAATGTTTTTAATGTAATATTATTTAAAAAAAATTCTTTTGAGTAATGCTATGGACACACCAATTTCACAATATTTCTAAATTAGCATAGGAAAAAAAAAATAATTAGAGATTATAGTGAGCCAATGTGTGAATTGGCATGCTAATTTAGAAATATTGTGAAATTATTGTAACATTTTGTTGTGTCCATTGTGTTACTATTTTATAATCTATTGGCTAATATTTGGGGCGTCATTAATACTTTTATAAGTATAAAAATATCTCTATTGGTTAAAATTTGGGAGTCTTGTTCCCCTTGTGAGCCTTAGGTGACTGCCTAATTGGCCTAGCTAGTGGTAGCTAGGGCTGACCTTGGTAATGCATATCAGGTCCACTCGTTTTCATCCATGTGTTGCTTCTCAAATAATAATAATAATAATAATAATAATAATAATGTGGCACTTCTCAATGTACCTTCAAAATTAATGTGTGTGTGTATTTCTAATACCACCGAAGCTTGTCAGTGGGGGTGGTATGAGCTCGAGTTCCTCACCATAAGCGCTTGTGTTCGAGTTTCACAACACTTGCTGGGATGGGTAGGCCTAAGTCTGAGTTTAAAACACCCTTGTGTTTGGTACACGTGTGGAGACACTAGACGCTGTAGAAGATACCACCCACACTCTTTCAACATTTTTTTCCTACTAAATATATATGGGTGTTTTAAACCATCAAATACATATGTACCCTCAGTATGTGTATAACAACCATGGCCATTAATGTCATGGAATATTAGAATAATTTTTTTTCATAACAGTGCTTCTATTTCTTTTCATATTCATTTGATTATTTCGTATCTCAACCAAAATAAAAATCAAGAAAGAAAGAAGAATGGTAAAGATCAGTTTGACTTAAATAAAAATAAAAATAAATAGAAAGAAAGAAAGAAAGAAGAATGGTCTATTTTGGCAGGATTAAATTTGGAAAATTTATAATTTGAGTAAATTGAAATCTCGCAATCCATTCAAATTAGAGATAATCCATTTGACTCAAATCTATTATGCATTACCCTTTATCCTTAACAAGACATGAATAGCTCAAAGATTTTTTTATTTTTATTTTTAATTCTGGATTGGAGGGAAAAGTGAAGAGATTCTATAAAGGCATCTTTTTAACATGTCATAATGATAGGGAAAAAAAAATACTTTCACACTCGTTCTAATCTACTATTCAAACTCATATTCACAATTGTTACGAAAATATCCACATTCTAAAACATAAAAGTTGATGAAAAAATGTGTTAGAATCAAAACACTAAAAATAATGTTTCTTCTTCTAGTGTTTTTTCTTTTTTTTGGGGGGGGGGGGGGGTGGGGTGGGGGGTTTGAAAGTAGAAACAAATCTCACATACCTTCATTTCCTAGCCAACCACCAATCCCATTATGAGATAGATCAAGAATTCTTAGCTCCTTAAAAGTCAGCAACAGAGACCCGTTTAGGAACCAATTTTCTGGATAATAATTAGATTGATTATCATAATAGACATGAGTTCCTTGGTTTATATTGGAGAGGTAGAGCTCAATCACGTGGCCTGTGGTTGCGTTACATATGACCCGCTCCCAACCACAACACTCACTCTTCACCTCATTAACCCATGATGGAAGAAGAGGTTTGATGTAATCAGTACTGAATTTCAAAAAGGCCTTCAATTCTAGCAGACTCATCCTCTCTTCCTCAATACAACCTTTGCTCTCATGAATGTGAGCAACAAGTACTAAAACCCATAGCAAAGACCTCACTAAAGGCCACTCCATTGAGAAATATTGTGAAGCAACTTTCGTTTCTAGCTAGATCTTCTTATATATATAGAAAAGTTTAGAGAAATTAGAAAACCCTCCTTGAGATTTATTGAACTTATACTTTGGTCCTCTTATTTCTAAGGGTTACCGTTAGAAACAAAACAGCTAAACATCCCAAGAAAAAGAGAAGGAATCTCCCTGGTCAAGCAAGACCCAGGCAATCGTTCTGAATTGACTTTGCAAAAGTAGGGAAGCCTAAGCCCAACATCAAAAGTTCACATTGCTTTGATTCGAAATTAAATCTTGAATGTCGGCAACGAAGTTTGTCAACAGCTTCTTTATTCATGATAGCGTTCAAATGGCTCTTAGAATCACTCTCAATTTGGGCTTTTTCGTTCGAACTAGATATTTGATGAAAGTTGTGAACAACGTATAGAAGGTCATTTCAGTTTGATAAGGGAACGAAATATAAAAATAACAATTAATTACCTCTAAATCAATTTGAGGGTATCTATTCTAATTTATTGTGTGACAATTTATAAAAATATTAATTTATATTATTTAAAGAAGTCAGTTAGTCACATAACTTGTTAAAAAATGGACAAAGTCACAAAGTTTGGTTATAAACTTAAATGTAGCCAATGATTACAACTTTCACTAAAAAAAAATATAACATGATTACATATTTTAACAGTCTAATGGTTGGATTACAATTTTTTATATTTTTAACACACATGTTAATCTTATGTTATTTACTGTACGATTTATAAACTTCTTTTTTATGCATAATTTTAGAGTACAAAAACTTAAACTTTAAACATTCAATTGATAATATAACTATTGATATTTGATATTTTGGAAATTTGCAAACATGAAGGATATAAGAAAAAAAAAATGTAATCCAATGATGGATTTCTCAAAATTTATATCTAATAAAAAGATATTGAGTGTAATTATAGTCATTATCTATAACCAAGTTTGTAGTTAATTAATTTCGTCCTTATGAAATTCATATAACTACAAGTATATACTAGGTAGTGGGTTAGAAGAATTTTTCTTCAAACTTGTATGGAGAAAAACTGTATCCAACAATCAAACCAATATGTCATTTTTGGATTTCAGCTATATACATGGGAAATGCTAAAACTACTAAAAATATTATTACATGAATTCTATAAACTTTCACAACAATATATGTGATTAGTGGATTTCATCGGCTAAAATGGGCAAATGCCCTTTTCACGCAAACAATATCCAGAATTTTGCCTCATTTTCCAAACTAATTAGGGAAATGCCCCTGTTTTGAAACTAGATTTTCTCAAAATCAAGTTAAGTCCTATAGTGGCGTTTTTAAGGAGGCTATAGTGACGTTTTAAGGACCTATAGTGGCGTTTTGGAACTCGAGCTCCATGAACTTGAGTTATAGGTAAAATAAAATAAAATAAAATAAAATTGCCTATAACTCGAGTTCATGGAGCTCGAGTTCCAAAACGCCACTATAGGTCCTTAAAACGTCACTATAGACTTTTTAAAACTCCACTATAGGGCTCCATAAATTTTTTATTTTTATTTTAAAAACTCGATTTTTAGAAAATCAAGTTAAAAAAGAGGGGCATTTCCTTAATTGGTTTGTGAAAGGGGACAAAACACCACTTTTTTTACACGAAAAGGGCATTTGCCCATTTTGGCCGGATTTCATCATCATAATAAACAGGGTGATTGTTTGATGACAGATTAGTAATTTATTAACAGACTTTATGCAAACTAAGCAAACACATCCCAAATAAATATGCTGGCCAATGATATATCATATATTGGCCAATTATATATATATATATATATATGACCTAATCAATCAACGTATCTAGATAATGTTATGCATAGACCTGATTGAAACAAGGTTGAAAAGATAGTATACATTCACACACACCAACCAACCATTTGACAAAGAACTAAATAGAAAGAAAGAGGAAAGTTCACGTGGTTGGAGTGGTGAGCATTGGGATGAAGAAGAAACAGAATCGGAAACGCAATTGACGGAGAAAAAAGAAAGAAGAAAAAGTGGTGAAATTTGACCGGATTTTACTTAATTATAAGCTAGAAAAGCCCAAACACGCGGACATAATTGGTACAAGTTGAAACGGCTGGTAAGTGAAAACAACTTTTGCCATAACACATGGAATTGTGAGTATTGTGAGTACTAGAAGTTACTGGGTCCATTTGAAAATGGTAGTCCATCGATTATAGTTGTACATGTCATCTCTAGATAGGTAACAATTGTGGCAAATAGTATCTTGCTAAAAAAACTAAAACTAAAACTAAAATGTTGTATGAAAATTATCAACTTGTATTGATCGATATGGTATGAAATTAGCAATTTCAATAATGATTGTCATATGCCTAAAATGCCAAAAAAAAAAAAAAAAAAAAAAAAACTTTTCAATTGAAGTTCTATAGCACAAAGGCTCGGACAAAATTAGCCTTTGCCCATTTCTATCAAAATATCGAGCATTTTGCCCTTTTTTTAAAACAAATTAGGGAAATGTTCCTCTTTTGAAATTCGATTTTCTCAAAATCGAGTTTTAAAAAAAAAAAAAATTCTAGAGTCCTATAGTGGCATTTTAAGAAGCCTATAGTAATGTTTTAAAGACCTATAGTAGCGTTTTGGAACTCAAGCTCCATGAACTCGAATTATAGACATTTTTTTTTTTTTTTACCTATAACTCGAGTTCATGGAGCTCGAGTTCTAAAACACCACTATAGGTCCTTAAAATGTCACTATAGGCTCCTTAAAACGTCACTATAGGGCTTAACTAGATTTTGAGAAAATCGAGTTTCAAAAAAGAAGCATTTCTCTAATTAGTTTCAAAATAGGGGCAAAATGTTGGATATTTTGATAGAAATGGGCAAAGGCCAATTTTGCCCCAAAAGCTCTATTACTAACTACAAGAAAAAAGAGTGTTTACGCACTATTGGAAAAATGGTTTAAAAACCTTGAAGCTTTTTTTAGTTTTGAAAGCTCGAAAACGTGTTGAAAAACACAAGAGCTGTTTAGACCCCCGATTAAAATTACGGCTCGATAGATTTTACACAACTTTAATATAAAGTGCGGAATAGTGTAAAAGCGAGCGGATGAACAATATAGCTACTCTAATTCATTAACTAAACAACACAGCAGTATAATGGAATATAAAAGAGTAGGGAAGAGAGATGCAAACACAGAAAACACCAAGACGTGTTTTCGAAGAGGAAACCGAAGAACTCGGCGAAAAACCTCTCCGCCGCCCTCCAAGCGGAAATCGATCCACTAGACAATCAGTTGGGATACATGAGTAAGCAAGAGACCCTCCAAGCCTAATCTACCCGATGTACCTAAGCCCTCCAAGCTCCTACTCCAGCAAGGCTTCTCGGAACCGTGTCTTGTCTTAGTTATCCGGATCCCGCAACAAGCTCCATGTTGCATCTGCCATTCCAGGCTTCTTCCAATGCTTCCCAGCAGCACCAAAACGTCACACAACACTCTCAAAAGGTGTGGTAAGTGTTTGGGCTATCAACCTCTCAATGGTGTGGAAAATGGAGAGGGAAGGGTTGAGGAGATACCACAACAAGCAAGTGTATAGAGAAAGGTGGGGATGACAATCTCTAATTGCAAATGTGTTTGGCTAGGGTTTTCTCTCTGAAGCATTCCTCAACATTTGTGGGTAATGGGGGTTTATATAGGATAGGTGCAAAATGTGTGAGTCAGTCAGTACAGGCTGGCAGAACAGCATGTCTCGCGGGAAGGCCTTACCCGCGAGATACTCGCGAGAGACAGCTGTCTCCACCTGTAATGACTCTTCGCATTCCAGCATGTGCAGGGCACATGCTTCACTTCGCGGGAAGTTTAGTCGCGAGACACCCGCGAGATTCCATCAGCTTCCAAATTGCTTGAGTCTTCACACACTCTCTATCACACACCCCTTACAACAATTCCCACAACAAATACAGGGTATAAACGATTGATGGAAATTACAATCAAATTTGGCACGGAATAAAAGCCAACAAAACACATAGTTGTAAATCACAACTTTACAATCTCCCCCTTTGGCTATTCCGTGACAAAACCCTAAAACAGACTCTAGACTTAAACGTGAGTTTGGGAACACAGGCAAAACTCACTCACACCTAATTCTAGATTCTGATAAGCTCTTGGACATATGAACAAGTAACTCCTGAAACACAACAACAAAATATTATCATTGTACGCAGAAAACTTGAAAAGCATATGGAGCAATAAGCACATGATCAAGCAAAATGAAATAGAAACACTAAATCATGGCAAGATCAAACGAGTAATCACTATACACAAGCAATTACTATGCTCATTCACACAAGGAATGAACATCCGGATATGCAAGATGATACGCTCATATGAAGAGTACCATTTGCACATCCAACACTCAACCAATGCAAAATACTTGAAGAATTTGCATCTAGGAACAATCCTACTAGGGCACAAGAGTGTTCATCACTCAACCAATGCATAGAACGTATATGCATCTAGGAACAATCCTACACGGGCACAAGAGTGATGTAGTGAAGAAAAACTATGACATTTAACTTCAATAGCACAAGCATAAAGGCTGCATAAGCAAAGTATTGCAAATACATGGCACAAACCATAAAAGCCTACAAATCACAAACAATGAAACAAAACAACCCTTAAAGCTTACAAAAGCAACATGGGTACATGCAAAGTACGCTACAAAGCATAGAGAGTAACACAAAAGAAACATCTGAAATAGTACTTAAATAAAGCATAGTATCAAAGTTTTAAACACAAAAACTGTAAAAGCACATTTATAAAAAATAAAAAGTACTGAATAAAAACCGTCTGAAAACCAATAACCAATGTTACTAAGTTGCTAGACTATGCTCCCCCTAACACTGTGCAAGCTCTTCTCTAGCTCCCCCTTAGAATTTTCTCCCCCTTTTTGACCGGAATGGCCAAAGGGTCAGAACTGATCTGACTCTGAATCTGAGCCGTGCTCCATAGATAAGTCTTGTACTTGAGAGGAAAGTGCGGTGATCTGTCCTTGAAGATATGCAAACTGGTCCGCGGTGTACTGCACATGTGAGTCAAGCACTGTGGACATCTGATCCATCTTAGCAAGTAACTGATCTAGTTTGCTTAAGCCTTGTGGAGGAGCCGAAGATGATGGCTGTGTAGAAGGCTCAGGAGCCGAGGTGAACCTATCAATCTCTTCCTCTGCATCCTCGCCTTCATCCTGCTGAACTTGTCGTGGTGGTGGTATGGTATGCACACCGGTCTTCGATCCCTTGATGTGTGCAGTGCTTCTAGTCAGTGTATGACCACCAATGGGATAGTCCCTCTGAACAACCGTGAGGCCACTAGGGAGCTTGAGCTTTGCCTTGGCAATCAATCCCATAATCAAAGAGGGGAACGGCATCACAGTCCGTGAATTCTGCTTCGTGATGCTCTTCTTCAGGACATGCATGATATGGCCACAAATGTCAATCTCCTTATGTGTGAAGAGATCATACAGAAATCTGGTTCTTGGAGCAGAGAGAGTGGTGAGATTGGTGACCGGATAAAGATTGTGAATCATCACATAGCTTAGGGTCCTCATTTCTGGAGAGAACTTGATGGTGTTCATAGATGATTTCTTTGGTTCACCACCAAGGAGTTTAATCATCTCATCAGTGGAACCCATTCTGTCCTCATAAGCAACAGTGATTGGCTGAGATGGTGGCCGAGTTTCCAGAAAATCTTGAATGCTCTCTCTTGTAATCACAAACTCCTTGTGTCTTACCCAGCACTCAATACATTCTCCATTGACATTGGCATTGGAGAAGAACTCTTTGATGATCTCTGCATAGACCACTCCAGTTGGGTTCAGCAACTTGGTCCAAGTTCTATCTTTGAACACTTCAGGGATGAAAGTGTCCTCAAGAGTTTCTAACTGGACTACCCGTTCCATGATGATTGTCTTGTCCTTGTAGCAATCATTGTACTTCATATCAGCTTCTATAGACCGTAAATGATCAGAATCAGTTCGGGCTCGCTTTGAAGACGACTTCTTCTTAGCAGCATGTTTGGTGGGAGACATCTGCACATTTTATAAAGTACAGAGAAATGCACAAGCATAAACCATAAGATTAACTTCATTAGATTCAAGTTAGTTCCAAATCATACTTAAACTAACTCAAAAACAGAGCATGGTAGCCATTAAACATCATTCAAAACGACTCCAATTTATAAAGCACGACTACATTGCATCAAATTAAGACAAAAATGCAATAGAGGGTGTCTGTGTGCATGTGCTTATGAGTGTGTGCGGCATGAGATGCATGAGGGTGCCTAAGTGTGCCTATTTGTGTGCCAAGAGTGTGCAACAAGCACAAAGTGAGTGAAACACATAAACAATGACCAAACCTAAGTAAAATAAGGGCAAACAAGTGAAAAACAATTTATTGAAATCACTTGATTCCATTTTGTCACAAAAATGTCATTTGGACATTTTGACAAACACTTGGCGTGCACACAAGCAAAAATTATATGAAAAATGCATGAACATGTGAAATTCTACCCTCAATACATAATAGAATGCCACAAGGGGCCAACACAGATACAGAAACAGCAAATGGAACACCACCCAATAAAAACAATGAGAAAAACTTCACCCAATTTGAAAAACAACCCAAAGTTTCGAAAATCCCCAATTTTTGAAAAAACCTAACAAAAATTTCTGCATAATCTAAGTAAAAACTTAAAAAGAAATGGTTAACAAACATACCTTGAAGAAGAAAATGCAGAAAAACTGCTCGGATTGAAGGGAAATGAATGAAATAGTGATTTTGGGTTGAGAGAGTTTGAGAGAGGTTGAGCGAGGGAAGTTTAACATGTTTGAAAAACTGTCACATCAGCTATTTAAAAACTGAAAACACGCGTTTTTCGAGGGTTAGAGAGGGGCGAAACAGTCGCGAGACAGTCGCGAGAAGTGCCACTGAAGCACAAAATATTTCGCGAGAAGCATCAAGTCGCGACACAGTCGCGAGACAGTCGCGGTAGCTTCTGTCTGAAATTGGAAAAATCCAATTTTTAGCCAAACAGCATTTCGCGAGAAGCTGTTGGTCGCGAGACAGTCGCGAGACAGTCGCGAAAGCTTCTGTGTGACAAGATAAAATAAAAACTTTCCTCAGCTCCTTTTCGCGGGAAGCTCTAAGTCGCGAGCTTCTCGCGAAACTACCTCTGAACCAGTTTTTGAAGAAACACAAAAACATGCATTTTAGTCAAAAACAAAAAGACAAGAAAGTATAAAATCACTTTCAAAAACAAATAAAAACACTCAAAAATCTTTTTGGATTTGATCACCAATGATTGAGCATGTGAAAACACATTTAAACAAGTACAATCACACAAATGAATAAGGCATTCATTGAACATAGACTTATGTGTTGTGTGTGGATATTAAAAATGAGATAGTCCTTAGTCCAATGTGAAGCTTCAATGATCAATTCAATCAAGGCATACACAACTAGCACTAGATTATGTGACCTATCTCAATTATAGAAACATGCATATATGACCTCCCACACGTACTTGATAACAATTCATTGAAGCTTTTCATTTGGCTCCAAATTTAACATATCATTTGCAACTTTTGAGCAAAGCGAATCTCATTTAGAGAAAGATGCCTGAAATTTTTGATATTTCAATTTATTAGTTAGCCTTTGGCTTTTTGGGCATCATACTTTTTATTTTGGTCGCTTTCCCTTTTTCCTAGTCGAATACTAGTTTGTGCGACAGGCTTTTGCAGCTCTATATCTCTTTTCATTTGGAGATTTACAATTAGAGAGCTCTTTCAAAGCAGAAAATAAAAGTGGGAAGATATATAGGCATGAGTCTATGCATGTCTCAAGATCAACAAAAACATTCACTAATCATTCATGACAAGGTTGAAGATCTATTTACAACAGTCACATAGAGTTCAGAATTTCTTCCACAATGATATGAGTGCATGAGAGACAAGCTAAGCTCGTTAAATGCACAAAGCCATAAGTACAAAGGTACAAGGTAAAACGTGCTTTGAGACACAACTCAACAAAGTGATCAAATTTTTTTTTTTTTTTTTTTTGGATTTTCTAATTTTTATATGCTTTTGAAATTTTTGAACACACCCAAAAACAGAACAAGAAAAAAAATTAATAAAAACAACCGGTACAAAACACCAACAGTAAAAATAGAGCAATGCATGAAACAATGCAACAGCAAAAGACCCTGAGCATGGAAAGAATTTATGCGTGGACATGTTATAATGCTTATGCATGAGTACCCCTCTTCACCCACACGTCACGTGCGTTTGGGGTGATATCCTTAACGGATTGGGTACGAGAATTTGGACTGTCAAACCTTCTGGTGAAACTCTCCAAGCAGGTGGTGAAAGCACCAATCATTTTCATCATGTCCATCATGCCAGGATCACGATTCTGACTTCTCGGTTGTTCACCACCCCAAGACCTCATGTCATTTCTCCTTCCTCGTGACCGAGGTGCGCTTGAGTTGTTGTCTGATCTCAGCTTCTGACAGTTAGGTCTGGTATGTCCTTGCATTTCGCAGTAGTGACACACATAGTCCGTTCTGGGACCCCGTTGAAATCTTGGAAGAGATCTCCCTCTGGTCTCATGTCTACCTATGGAATGATTTCGGGGCTTATTCACCATCTGTTGCTCACTCATATTCTTCTTCTCAGCCTTGACATTCTCAAGAGTGGGCTCTTCTACACTAGGCTCTATGGCCTTTACAAATTTCACTTCTTTCGTGGCTTTGACTGATGAGCTACTTCCTCCGGTGTATCCTAACCCGGACTTGTCTGAAGAGGGTTTCTGAGATGAGATAACATCATCTAGCTTCTGGGAGGAGACTCTTTCTATCTTGGCATGAGCTTGCACTACCTCTTGCTCAAGAAACCTCACCTTCGTATAGGCTTCAGACAACTCGCCATTTAGTGTCTCAATCTCACACTTAGCCTCTTTATATCTGATCAAGAGACTTCTATAATCTTCCTCAGCTTTCTTCATTTTCCTTACAGCCGCCTTGGCTACTCTAGTATACTCTCCTGACTTCTCAAGTAATAAGGAGTAATTTTCTTTAAGATTGGCGGTATTCTCTTCTTCTTCTTCAACATCTGATTCTTCCACATTCCCAATAGACTCTGAATCAGAATGCTCACCAAGCTCCTTCACAAGTGCACCCAAATCATCCGATGACTCCACATGAGCAATGGTCATGAACGCGGAGTAGTTTCCCTCTCCGTCACAACTCTCTTCCGAGTCAGAATCAGAGGAGTCTGAATCACTGAGTGTCGTGGCATAGGCTTTGCCTTTTCCCCTCAGAAAATTTGGACACTCCTTCTTTAGATGGCCATGGCCATTGCACTCATAGCATATAATTTTTGAAGAAGGTTGAAACTCCCTCCCTTCTTTCATTGTAAACTCTTTCCTATCACCTTTTGAAGATGAAAATTTTCCTCTGTTGAATGGTTTCCCACTATTCTTCATCTTCAGAAATTTGCGGAAGTTTTTCGCAAGAAATGCTACCTCCTTTTCCACCCCATCTTCTTCGGAGGAATCACCCATCCTTTCGGTGATGGTTTTAAGAGCAAGTGATTTACTCATCTTATGGGAAGGCAGTCCCATCTGATATGTTTGGAGAGACCCAACTAATTCTTGAATCTTAATCTCATCCAAATCCTTGCTTTCCTCTATGGCTGTAACTTTTGCTCTAAAACTTTCAGGCAAGGACCTCAATACTTTTCTCACCACCTTAGCATCTTCAATCTTCTCCCCAAGATTGAGTTTAGCAATAACAATTTCATTGAGCTTCCCATAGAATGAATCAAATGGTTCATCATCACCCATCTTGAGCTCTTCAAATTTGGTGGTAAGCATCTGAAGCTTTGTGTCCTTAACTTTCTTTGTACCCTCATAAGTGGTCTCCAAAATCTCCCAAGCCTCCTTAGCAACTGTCATATGAGAGATCCTGTGGAATTCATCAGGTGAAACAGCACAAAATATAGCGTTTAAAGCTTTACTATTTGCATTGGCTGCTGCGAGAGCTGCCTTATCCCAATTTGCCTTAGGAGCTTCCGGCTTAGTCCAGCCGAGCTCTACCGCATCCCAAACGGTATCTTCTATAGAGCATAAAAATGCTCTCATTCTGACTTTCCAGAATGCGTAATTGTTCCCATCAAAAAATGGTGGAACATTGAGCGATTGAGACCGGTCCATCTCAAATAGGGTCAAGGATCACACTAAGGTATTTAAACCAAGCAAGTGTACCCGCTCTGATACCAATTGAAAGCTCGAAAACGTGTTGAAAAACACAAGAGCTGTTTAGACCCCCGATTAAAATTACGGCTCGATAGATTTTACACAACTTTAATATAAAGTGCGGAATAGTGTAAAAGCGAGCGGATGAACAATATAGCTACTCTAATCCATTAACTAAACAACACAGCAGTATAATGGAATATAAAAGAGTAGGGAAGAGAGATGCAAACACAGAAAACACCAAGACGTGTTTTCGAAGAGGAAACCGAAGAACTCGGCGAAAAACCTCTCCGCCGCCCTCCAAGCGGAAATCGATCCACTAGACAATCAGTTGGGATACATGAGTAAGCAAGAGACCCTCCAAGCCTAATCTACCCGATGTACCTAAGCCCTCCAAGCTCCTACTCCAGCAAGGCTTCTCGGAACCGTGTCTTGTCTTAGTTATCCGGATCCCGCAACAAGCTCCATGTTGCATCTGCCATTCCAGGCTTCTTCCAATGCTTCCCAGTAGCACCAAAACGTCACACAACACTCTCAAAAGGTGTGGTAAGTGTTTGGGCTATCAACCTCTCAATGGTGTGGAAAATGGAGAGGGAAGGGTTGAGGAGATACCACAAGCAAGCAAGTGTATAGAGAAAGGTGGGGATGACAATCTCTAATTGCAAATGTGTTTGGCTAGGGTTTTCTCTCTGAAGCATTCCTCAACATTTGTGGGTAATGGGGGTTTATATAGGATATGTGCAAAATGTGTGAGTCAGTCAGTACAGGCTGGCAGAACAGCATGTCTCGCGGGTGTCTCGCGGGAAGGCCTTACCCGCGAGATACTCGCGAGAAACAGCTGTCTCCACCTGTAATGACTCTTCGCATTCCAACATGTGCAGGGCACATGCTTCACTTCGCGGGAAGCTTAGTCGCGAGACACCCGCGAGATTCTATCAGCTTCCAAATTGCTTGAGTCTTCGCACACTCTCTATCACACACCCCTTACAACAATTCCCACAACAAATACAGGGTATAAACGATTGATGGAAATTACAATCAAATTTGGCACGGAATAAAAACCAACAAAACACATAGTTGTAAATCACAACTTTACAAGTTTTTAGTACAAATTTTTGAACGTTTGATAATTTTGCTGAAGATAATTAAATGGTCCTTTAGCTTTATAGCTAGGTAAAGCTAAATTAAGAGTTTTTCAAAAAAGAAAAAACACCTTTATAATTACACTTCATATTTTATAAATACTGAGCTTTAAATTTTATTTTATTTTTTTATAATTTCTCAAACGTTCTATTAAGAGTGATTTTTTTAGCATACAATTCAATAGTTAAGGAATAATAATTTAAACGTTGGACATTTCTATTGAAAATAATAGGAAGTGTCTGTTGAGTTATAAAAGCTAAAAAAAATCATAATAACTTTTACGAGAGAGCAACCTTAACTCTACAATTAAACTCTAGCTCATAAAAAACAAAAAAGCAAAAGCATTTTGAATCTTGATTCGACTGATAATCAGTTTCGTGTGTATAAAACATAAAAGTCAGTTTGAAAATGCTGAGCATGTATAACACATTCCATGGGTCCTGCTTCTAGGTTCCCATGACCAAGCTTTGGTTTATCAAACTCCTATGACCAAATTGGCTATTGAAACGAACGAGTAAAGAGAAACATATTTCACATGGCCTGTTTCTGGGTTCCTACATTCCCATGACCAAGACTATTTATCAATTTCTACGGCCATTGTCTTGAATTGTATTTGTGGGACCAAACAGCAATCATTAAAAAGATTATTTAAAATCTTGCATTAAATTTATTCAAGATGTTAAAAGATAATAGAGAATGTTTGGTATGTTGATTATGTTGAATTTCTATTAATTACATGCAGTTCAAATGACTCCACTTTTCAAAGACATAGAATATGTGAGTAGGGGTAGTTTGATAACAAAATCTTAAATATTAAAACCCTAAAGTTTAAGAAAGAATATTTTTGAGTTTTAACACGTATTTGTGAAAAAATCTATTACAACTCAAATACTATTTGCACCATTTCTATCACATTCTCTTTATTTTTCGATACTCAGTATTTAATATTTCCCTAAATTACAAATTGCATCATCTAATTTTAATTAAAATTCATTTTAGTCCTCCAATTTTACTTTCGTTCAATTAATTTCTTTAAATTTCAAGTTTATTCAATTCAGAACTCCCACTAGTCTATTAGAATTGCACCATTTGTTTTTCCTATTTAATTCTTAAAAAAAAAAAAAAAATTCAGACACAATACACGTCTCCTCCATCCACTACAACTACAACTGTGACTTCTTCACCAATCACATCTTAGAGTATAACTCCACTACACTATGGATGTGGTGCTAGTAACTCCCCATGGATCATGTTACTAAGGGTATGTTTGTTTGGAGGGATTTTAGGGAGGATGGAAATTTTAGGAGAGAAAAGTGGAGAGAAGGAAGTTTTAATGAGTGTTTGGTTAGGAAGGGAAAATGAAAAAAATGTAGTGGGACCCAGGTATTTTTTCCTCGAACCTACCAAAATGTTTTTTCCCTAAAATTGGGAGAAAACTGGGGAGAGAGTTATACTTTGTAAGGTTGCTAAATAGACTAAAATGTTAATTTAGCAACCAATACTCTCAAAATGTGTTGTACAGCAAAGGAGGCAAACTAAAAAAAAAATTTGAATATCAGCTACAGTGAGCTGCTATAGATAGCAACTCATTAATGTGTGGTGGTTAAAAAAAATAATATTTTAATGTGTTGATGGTTGTAATTGTTATTTATTGTGTTTGATATATTATTTTATTGTATTGTTTATATTATTTTAATGTGTTGAGTGTTAAAATAAAATCTTTGATGTTGAGTGTATTATAAAGTAGGGTGTTAAAATAGATAAATTAGTTTTTTGAGTTAGTAAAAGCTATATTTTTTAGCTTCCTTACTGTGAATGCTCCACCAAACCTATTACTCCAAGTGCTATTTCCCCCATGCACTATTACTAAGTTATTTCCCCAAACCTATTAGTCCAAGTACATGGAATCCAAGGGGAATATAATTTTTTACTTATTTTTTTAAATTATAAAAAATATATATAATTCTACTTACAAATTAAATAGTTTTTTTAAAAAATTACACAAATAAATAGGTTGATAAACAAATAAAAATGTTTTTTTTTTCCTCTTTAATAACAATAAAAATGTTGATCTAAAGACACAATTATCTTCGGTTTGTTAACACTACTTACCTTTTATAGTCTTTCAAAGTCTTTGTTGACTCCACAAACACCTGTTGTGCTTCACAATTATCACTTGCTTGATTCTTTTGTATTTATTGGCGTGGCAATAATTTTGGCCATTTCTCACATTTAAAGAATGGGTGATGGGTTTTTTTTTAGATAGGTTAAACGTATAGCGTCCAATTAGCTCAACTGATAAAGTCTTTGATGGTTGTATAAGAGATCTAAGGTTCAATCTCCGCCTACACCAAAAACTGATTGGTGTTTTGGTCTGATGATAAAGAGTTATCATTAGGAGCAGACGCCATAAGTTGAAACTCTCTAAAAAAAAGGGTGATGGGTCTCATTTTTTTTAAAAAAAAAGAAGTAAAAATAATGCTAGAGATGCAAACTATTTTACAAAATTTTTTACAAACTGTTGATATGGTGAGTGATTATTGGTAAATGAAAAAGTGATATTAATGGTAGGCCTAGATGAAAACCAATAAGAGGTTGGCCATGTGGGCCTAAATGAAAACCAACAAAAGGTTGAGCACGTCAATATTTTGTAAAAATATTATAAAATAGTTTGTGTTTGTAGCATTACTCAAGAATTAAAGTTTTTTTTTTTTTTTTAAATGCAATAAACAAATTCCATAAGAGGTGGCGTTTCTTACGCCATAGGTTTCATAGATCTATTTGCATGTGTTTTTTTTTTTTTAGGAAAAATCTATTCGCATGTGACAAATATGTTATATACAACTGTTACACAATAAAAAATTATTAGTACACTTAAATTAATATTGATTAAAAAAAAAAAAAAAGAGTAATCTTTTTAGTGTTTTTGTTATGCTCATTGATTTTTCCCCAATTTCATCTATTCCCATAGTGAGAATTTAAAGATCGGATCATACAGAGAATAAGAAATAAGAACATTTTTTTTTTTAGGAAAATAAATAAGAACATAGTTTCTCATTTTTTGGTCCGATTTAATAAGTGGCCAAATTGGTGATTTAATAAGCAATTTAATTTATACTTATTTAATAACTAAATTAATTAATTAAACTATAAATTAATAATATTAATTGAATTTTTTTCAAAAAAAAAAAAAATTCAAGTGAAATTTCTCCTCTTTTTACATTAAGAAAATAGAAGAACAAAACATAATTAGTTAATTTATAATTACAAAATAATAAATTTTTGAATCCATAACTCTAATTACCCCAACTCACCACTATGCCAAACACAACCATTATGATGGCGAATTCAAAAAAGCATTTCAACAACTGAGTCAAAGTATAGAATAATCAGTTTCCATGTATAAGTAATATAATTCAATCACAAATTGACAATAGAATAATCAATTGAAAAGATTGACAGTCTTTGAAAATTCTACTAATACATTTTACATAAAATTAAGGTTGAAAATGGAGAGATGAAAAGCTAAATCTAACCCTCTCTTGGAAGATGGTACAGAATTAATTCCACTCAAATTAATTTACAAAATCAAAACCCATCTTGCATAATTACCCACAATTAAAGCAAATAAGAAAAAGATTAGAATGACCAACACCTCCCAACACAATGACTTTAAGCATCAATTGGATGTAAGAAATCTAAAACAGTCGAAGAAAAATAAAATACCTCCATAGTCATGTTGTTCAAGTGATTTGTACAGAAAATCACATTGCAAAAGAATGAGTTGTGAATGAATTTTTCTAGTCTATGGCCAATGCCTTAAAAACTCTTTGATAGAAAACAGTCTTTTAAAGGCTAGACTAGGGACTTCCAATTTAATGTTTGTTCTCTTTAATATATATTCCTTCCTTCAAAAAGTTTAATTGAGAGTTACTTTAAAGTGTTTATTTACTAAATAACATCTATTCACTACGTGACATTTTAAGTGATGTTAACAAATACACTCTAAAAAGATGGGTCTTTATCTATCACTCCAAAATAAGTTTATATATATTGTAATTAATGAATTAGAGTAAATTTTATGCAGACCATAAGCCTCCTAATAGAGATCATCTTACATTCTCCCATTTGGCCCACATGACATTTAAATAACTTGATTAGTCATAGTCATAGTAATATAAAGATATTACCTATGCCGTCTTGTTGTGAAATGCTCTTACTCAAATAAATAATCCAATACATGAATCATGACGGTAATACTCTTAACAAGTACTTCCATGTATTACAATGTATAGTACTCCCTGTGTGAGTATTTTATGAAACATTAATTCATTATGAACAGACTATCTATTAGCCATTTGAGTACCCTTTCATATCTTGCCCATGGATAAAACTATATTTATATTTATACTTTGGGTCCGTTTAGGAATAGCTTATTTAGCTGAAACTGAAAACTATTTGCTAAAAGTATTATAGATAAAACTAAAAGTTGGCTAAAATAATACAATGAAGCCCATAAATAGTATTAAAAAGTGCAATGAGATCTATAAATAGTAGCCAAAATAAGCTAAATAGTAAAAATAATGCCCAATATAAGCTTATCCCAAATGCAATCTTTATATGTAGAAAATAAATACTTTGCCTTTTTCTCTATGAATAACCAAATATATATCCTAAATACAAAACATTTAAAAAGAGATTAAACATCAAATAAGCTACCAAGTCCCACATGTCCCACGTGGTTTTTATGCCAAGTCGCCTTTTATTTCTTAACATTCTCTCCAACAATAGGGTGCTTTATGCCGCTATACTTCGGCTCCACTTCTATAATTCTTAGAGAAGAAAAATGATTGTCACAAATTTTTAAAGGTCTTGATATAGACTCGAAAATCTTGAGACCTGTGACAAAATTCTTTAACCATAATGCATGTGTTGTAGCTTCATAGTATTCAACATCGAAAATCTTGATAACTGTGATAAAATTCCTTAACCATGTTGCATGTGTTGAGCTTCATAGTATTTAATAGCCTCTATGGTAGATGAAGCAACAATTGTTTGTTTAGTACTTCTGTAAGATATATCAACTCCAATATATATACACACACATATGTATATATATATATTTCAGGTAGACTTTCTAAGTAACCAATCACTTCCAACTGATTAATATGCATGTAAGTCAACCTGTAATCAGTGGTTCTTTGTAAGTATCTCATGACCTTTTATGCAGCTTTCCAATGATCCAAACTAGGGTTGCTTTGATATTGACCTTCTACAAAACTGATATCAGGCCTTGTGAGACTTGTGCATACAGCAAGCTACCCACTGAAAATACATATGGTGTGTTCTTCATTTTCTATTACTCTAATTGAATCTAAGGACATTGATTAAGTTTGTCTCCTTTCAAAATGGGTGCTACTGTACGAGTACAACATTTCATTCCAGATCTCTTCAAAACCCTTTCAATGTAGGCCTTTTGAGACAATCCTAACTTTCTTTGTGATCTATCTCTGAAATGGCAATGCTAATGACACATAAAGGCTGTCCAAAATCCTTCATCTCAAAATATTGAGAGAGACCATTTTCTCTCATTTAGCAAACTCAAATCACTAATAGCAAGGAAAATGTCATCTACATATAAAACTAGAAAAATGTATTTATCCCCACTAAATAAGGACAAAAGCAGCCACAACAATTTCTATTTTGGCCAAGTTAATTAAGGACAAAAACATTTTGTGCATATTTCACTACTTTAAGGCGAAGCAAAATGAAAATACAATTGTTTATCACCTTGCACAAAACCTTTATGATATAAACAGATTTTTATCTTACATAGTCCACCACTAACTATAGTTAGTCCTGTAATTGAACAAAAAATCAACACAAATTAAAGTTGAAAGGAGACAAGACATTTTAACTCCTATTTTCTAATCATACATGCTAATGTTTCCCACAAAATACAGCGTGCTACCACCACCATAACCCATCCCAATATCGAAAACCCCCATGATCTAATTGGTTGATATTCACTGAAACAGTTGATTTCAGTAACCAAGTACACACACTCATGCATATAAACACCACCTAAGAGTATTCAAACTAGTCAACTAATCTAAGGGGGAGGAGGTGCACCATGCCCCACTGCAGCCAATTCAGGACTGACCTTCTATCCAGCTTCTTCAAGTATGCAGATGAGTTCCTTTGCAAATATGGTGTTTCCAGCTGTGAAGAAAGTTAATGCAGTTCCTTTTGCCCCAGCCCTTCCAGTTCGACCAATGCGGTGAATATACTCCTGGAAGTCATAATTGATCACATAATTTGCATCCTTCACATCTGCCCCAAAACCAAAGCACATCACAAGTCATAAGAAATGCAGTAGGATAACAACCTCTCACATCAGAATCTTATTTAGATCAGAGAACCTATGACCTTAAGTCCTTAATACATTTCTGCATGCATGAGTGTTGTTGTAGCTGAAAATAAGTGTTCAAGGGCAATATCCATAGACATGAAAACAAGGGGCTCAACAGACATACAAGCAGAATCCACGTGACAAATAACACCAACTTAGATAAAAATGATGTTCATGAGACAATTAGAGACCACTAAATATAGCAAAGCAATAACTAAAAAACATGAATCTTTCAAAATGACCAAGTAGCAGCATCAGAATAGAAAATATAACAAATGAGTGCAAATAAGAAATAAAAGTGGATCCCAACATATGCAGCAAAGAGCTGAGTGAAATGGCTCACATTTGTTTAATCAATGAAAAGCATGATCAATACTAAAAAATGTTCTCTATAAACCTGATAAAATTAAAAGAAGACTTAAAATAGGGACAACAAGAATATCTAGAGAATGATTTCTTTCCAAAATGAGTTGATAATGATGATGATGAGTGCTATTAGTTATTGTTTACCAATAGAATTTCCTGTACTAAAAATGAATTTCTATAAAATCTTTGAACAAGCATTAAAGTTTTATCTCCATTCCCAAACTTCAAGCTGCAACATCTGTTGCAGTCATAATAGGACTCCTGCCAGCTTTCAACTCTGTGAGGACTCAATCCCTTTCTGCTTGACTTTTATCTCCATTAATTGAAAGAGCTTGCCAACCATCCATGCAAAGCTACTGGGTGACCAGATAACATCCTTCCTTGGTATTCATGAAAATCAGTATTCGGTTGCCATCCATTATATCCTCCAGCAATTTAACCAATCTGGAAAATCAAACCTATCAGTAAAATGTCTGCATCAAATCCCATATGTTGAGATCTTAAAGAAATTAGATTATACAAGAACAAAATAGAAATCGGGCCTACTTGTTATTAGTATTTTCAATTAAAGCCTAACAAAAAACACTATCAAATGTTTTGATACAAACCTAATGTACAAGGTGTTGATTGTTCAAATAAAAAATTTAAAGACAAAATTAACACTCAGGTTAAACTCCAATAGTGATATTTGTAAAAGAAATCTATGTGTAAAAGTCTATATTTGTAGTTTCTATCAAAATAAATGAAACATAATATTATGTCAAAGAACTATACAATATAATTCAAGAAACTTAAACAATCCAATAGGTAAAAGGGCCCATGTAAGAGCCTTAGCAACCTTCAGTTGAAGCTTTAAAGACGAGAACCATATTATTCCAAATGTTGGAAAATGTAGAAAACATTTTCCACCCATAAAAAAAGTACTTAATATAATGTCGGCTGTAAGATAAAATTCAGAAAAACTTAAATGATCCAGTTGGTGGGAGTTCCCATGAAAAAGACCTAGCCTTTTCCACCATACCAAACATAAAAAATTAAATAAAAATTTTCTGCCAAGATAGAAGAAACATAATATTATGTTAACAAGATGTAAGATAGAATTAAAAAGGCTTAAATGATCCAATAGGTAAAAGGTTTCATGTGAGAGTCCTAGCATCTTGCTGAAGCTTGAATGACAAGAGCTCCACATTATAGAACGCCTGCTATATCCTCAAACGAAGACCACTGCTGCCTCCATCAACAAATGCAGTAACAACAATTTCTATTTGCACTAAGTTAAATAAGAACAAGAACATTGTTTGCATTCTTTCACTACTTTAGGGCAAAGCAAAATGAAAATGCAATTGTCCATCTTATATATATCAAGAACTATCAACTTATATAGAAAAGCTACACAGAAACAGAGAGTGGATAAAAGAGAAAGTTTGACCATAAAGCTAGTAATGAATTCCTCTCAAACTATATAAGACAATAACATGCAAATAATATATTTCCTTTATCAAACCACTCAGTCAACTTCCATGTAAATTTAACGAAACCAGATTTACTACCCCTGAAGTCTTCTTGTATACTCCAGTTTTTCTTTCTCAAACCTGACTAAGACACAAACAAGATATTAAAATTGATCACCAGATATAGGTCCTATATATTAAAAAGATTGTACATAGTGCACAAAGATACCACTTTTGCAGGGTATGAGAGAGATGAGTGGTGGGCCTCCTTACACCTAATTATAAAGCCATCAATATTTGTTCAGGGATTAGTTAAGTAGGTGAGAGAGTTTGAGCAAATAGAATATGTTGCCACTCACCTATATTATTATAAGCTCCTAATGAGCCATTTGAATGACTCCAACATACTTATTGTTACAGTATGCAAGATACCATGTACACCCAAAGAAATTGATACTTTGTCTATTCAACATATTGCTCATTGCCTTATCATATGAATTTAATCATATCAAGTAGTAGAGCTTTAGCTGGCCAGTTAAAAATTATGCAAGAATTGCATTCTGTGTTTATCTTTTTCTCCCACCTTTTGTAATGATTATGTTTATGTATTTTTCCACATCACAATAATCAATACCGATTATGCTAGAGGGAAAAGGATTGAGATTATGGTTTGTCACTTAGAAAGATAGACAAATAAGTTTTTCACTTGGTCATTGGCTATAAGATTAATGATAAATAGCCAAAAACATTACTCTGATTAGGCAACCATAAAGCTGTACTAATACAATGAAGAATGCTTTGAGCTATTGCAGTTACTACCATTTTAACAAAACAAGAAGAGATTTCATCGACAAAAAACTCCAGGATTTCCAAAATTAAGGAATATGCAGCCTTTTATAAACATGCATGGATCGAAACCTGTAGCAAACTAAAAGTTTAAGTAACCACATGGTATTCAAGTAGTGATCTTGCCTCTACTTCAACTAATTGGGAGAGGAGGGTTTTGGGGACCAGAAATAAGCTTTTTATAATCCCCCTTTGTGCTTGGGTAGAAGAAAAGGAGAATCATAAATCCCACACAAGACAAGACACAAAATGTTTATTTCCGAACAGTATATATAAATATATAATTTACTTATCAAAAAAATAGAACAGTATATTAACCCTATATTGCGTTTCTAGATTCTTTAGTGCACAGGAGGAGCAAAGAGCAAGAACTTTAGTAATTAGATGTCACATAACCAATTAAGATCTATGAATCCATAGAGGCTATAGTCAACATATTCTCTCACAATTTCTCAACTAAGGAGAATCATAAATCCTACACAAGCTCAACCTTGGAACACCAAATTCTATTTATCTCATTCACTTCTCTCCAAAACCATTAATCAGAAACCACCCCCAATGATTGTATCAAGGAATCCTCAGAAAATGATGCTAAAACCATAACCCCTATCCTAACCACAGAATACCCATCAACAAACATCAAGAAAAGCAATCAATAATCTTAAAAAACCATTGTTTTAAGCTGAAATCTCAAAACCCGTTACTCCATTTTATAAATTTAATCACTTTGTATACTAATAAACACCCACATGCATAAATATATAGGAAATTTAAGATAAATGGTGGATTACAAAGCTAAGGAATAAGAAAAAGAAAGGGACCTCCAACAGCAAGGTTGACAGCCAAAAGCGTAGGCCAGAGAAACTTCGAACTTGTAACGCCGAGCAAAGGAATTTTTTAGAAAATAATTACAAAACCCAAACAATATTATTAGTTAGGCAACGTTTTAAACAAATTGGATTTCTAACAAATTGACTTTAGAGGAGACTAATAAAATTGAGAACATTGAACTCAAGTTTCCTTTTTAACCGCAAATGAGGTGGCTGAAAGTTTGTCCACGTAGACCAAAAATCGACTTCAGCGAAGTCGACTTATAAGCGCAGAAAACGACTCTAGTGGAGCCGTTTTTTTGGGCTATAAAACGACTCCAGTGGAGTCGTTTTCATAAGCCCAAAATCCTTTTTCACTTCCACGCGTCCCTCATCGCGCGCTACAAGATAAAATTGAAGTTCAAAAACAAAAAACTCAAAACACTCACTCAGTCACTCTACTCTCTCACTCTCAGTCTCTCTCACACTCTCTCACTCTCAGTCTCTCTCTCTCAGTCATCTCACTCCGTCGCCGTCGCCGTCTTTGTCACTCTCAATCCCGTTCAAAAAGAAAAAACTAAGTTCAAAACACTCTCACTCAGTCTCTGTCACTCTACTCTCAGTCTCTCTCACACTCTCACTCTCGGTCTCTCTCTCAGTCATCTCGCTCCGTCGCCGTCGCCGTCGGTGTCACTCTCAATCCCTCTCTCTCCGTCGCCGTCGCTGCCTCTCGCTCCCGTCGCTCCGTCTCCGCCTCGATCTGTCACTCCGATTACCTCACAAAAAGTAAGGACTCTCTTTTTCTGGGGTTATTGGTAATGCATGCATTGATTGTTCCTTGTAACATCCTTCAATAACACCAGACCAGTTTGTTTGTGCATTTTCTTTTCCTCTATTGTAAAACTGAGATCAGTTTTTTTTTTTTTGTTTAATAGGAACAAAGGCAAGGTGCATTTTATTTTCATGCTTATTTTTATGATTTTCCGTTTTGTTTTTCATATATTGCTGATTGATTACCTCAAGGTCGTGCTTGCTGTCAATATGCATGTATACTCAACTATGAAAAAACCAAGTTGTTTGTGTTGATTATCAACTTTTAGCACGTTTATTTATTAAGTGGTTGAAAGTAAATGGGACTGTGAATTTCATGTTTCTTTCTTGATAATGTTCTGTTTAACTTCATGTTTTCACAATTGTATTAAAAATATTCTTCATGATCTCCTTGGATTTATTAATACATTTTTCTTAATCTGTCAATTGTGATCATAGTATGCTAAAGATGTTGCTTGTACATTTTAAATCTTTAATTGCCTCATATGCCATTCTTCTTACTGAAAGGATTTCCGTAGCACCATATTCATGGGCAAAGTAGCTCATCAATAATTATTTCTTGCTTTGAGTGGTTAAGAATTGGAAATAACTTTTAATGGGTCAGTTTCTATCCTTTTTTTTTTTGTTTGATTTTCTTTAATGGGTCAGTTTCAATTTTTGTTTTAGTTTCTGTTTGGTTAGTGAGAAAGTGTGAGGAAAATGTGAAGTGTAGGAGAATTATGGGTTTCATAAGTTTTGTCATCAGGTTCAGTTGTGTGGACCATTTTAGTTGCAAAACATGTTATCAGTAAGTCATTAACTGTATGGGAGCATGGTGTTACTGCTTTGTGTTCTGTGTCTTTGGCTGAATTGGAGTTGCATTTGTTGTTTATTTTGAGTGATGGGAGTGTGTGATGTCGAAATTGAAGCTACATTGGTGGATAAGGTTGTCAATTTCATATGTTTTTCTTTTGGACTGGGTTTTTTGTATTTTGTAAGAGGACTTGATCGTTTTTTCTTTCTTAACTTTTTGCTCTAAACTGGAATTTACCACATAGAGGAGAATTCGATATCTTGAAGTATCAATTTGACACACACACACACACACACACAAACACACAAAAACAGTTAAGAGTGATGTGATATGAGTCTTGCAGTTAAAGGCTTACGGCTTATTTCACTTTACCTGCTTCTTAATCTCAAGGAGAGGTATTTTCTTATTGCTTTAAAGATTACTGTTTTGTTGCCTCTAACTTTATGTGTGAATGAAGGGAAATTGAGGGACCATTCTGTCACCATATTTTGTTGCCAATTGCTACACTAAAGATTGTGAGCGAATTCAAATCTTTTAATAAAACCTTATGTCTTGGCAAAACCTACTTTTTAAGTAGGGGGGGGGGGGGGGGGGGGGATGCGTTAGAATTGTCTTCATGATCTCCTTGGATTTATTAATACATTTTTCTTAATCTGTCAATTGTGATCATAGTATGCTAAAGATGTTGCTTGTACATTTTAAATCTTTAATTGCCTCATATGCCATTCTTCTTACTGAAAGGATTTCCGTAGCACCATATTCATGGGCAAAGTAGCTCATCAATAATTATTTCTTGCTTTGAGTGGTTAAGAATTGAAAATAACTTGTTTACAAACCTCTTTTTGAACTTATTTTTCTATCACTTTTTCCTTAGCATCGTTGGAATATTTTATCCCAATAAAGTGGTTATGCTTAGATGTATTTTTTTGTTGACTCCATTTTATTCCATTGTTCATCTTTTTTCCTCTTTGATCAATTAGACAGTAAAATGTTTGCCGGGTAGTTAAGAGTTTCGAGTAAATTGGCTTGGGCTGTAACTAAGTGCTTCCGCTGGTTATAGATAGAAATGCTCAAGTATATAAAAAAGACAATGTGAAAAGTAATGAGGCATTAGTCCAATCAATCATGGCTACTATTTTCCCTTTTTGAGAATAATCATGGCTACTTGGCTCGTGTTAGATTCGGATTAGGCAAAATGATCCCAAATATACATGAAGAGTCTGAGTCTATACTGCTAGTGTGTTTATACTGCTAAGTTGGTTGTAGTTTCTCTGTTCAATGAAATTTCGCTTAATCAGGTGTCTTCACTTGTGTGGCTCCTTACTCGTAGCAACAAATCTAAAACTTGTTCACATGCCCTTTTTTTTTCTTTTTTTTTTTTTCTTATTATTTTCAGCTAATAGAACTTTGTATTGTCCATATTATTTTCTTTAGGAATAAATCCTTTCTTCTAAATTTTTGTTGGGAAATGTTAACAGATGTCTTATGCGCATTGGTTTTAATTTTTATTTGATAAACATTTTATGGGAAAATGACAAAGCAATTAATTATTTTGACATCTTTTTATATTTCTCATGAAAGCACCTGTTAACACATAACCCATTTTTGTATTTCACTTTATGTTTCCACCAATCAAAACTTGCCATGTATTTGATTGCTGGTAATGACAAATTAGCCCATCCTATTTTTCAAATTTGTGCTAGTGAAGAGTTAAGTCTAGAGGCTCCTGACCAAATCAACAAATTACCACCCTCCTTATAAGACGAGGAGGTTTGCCAAAAGATATAAGTTAGTTAAAATTCTGATATGATTTACTTTGAAAATTTGGATGTATGTGGAATAAGTGGCAAAGTTAAAATTTCAGTTTAGGCAGGACAAGAATAAAACCAAAATTAAAAATATTAATAACATAACAAAAAACAATTGTAAACTAATGTAATTGTTGTACAAAATATAAGATGCATGTCTTAAGCTAGTTATCCAAGGCAATATGTTAAACCGCTGAAAAATCATTTGGATAAAACTACTAGGATTTAGGAGTTTTGGCTAATTTCATGACAAATTTATTTGTATTTGTTTGTTTTATAATTGTAATGTAATTTGTGAAAATAACGGTTGAAGGTTGAAGTTTTGGTTCACTATGCAAGACCGAAGACTTCGGTTGTGCGAGGGTCAAGTTTGGTTATGCGAGCTTAGATATAAACTCTTAGTATAATCTTGTTGGATACTTGGTCAACCAAGTCCTTGTTATGCAAATTCTACTGTCAGATTCAGAGCATATAACTAACAGAACAAAAATCCTAAAAATAATAGTTGGGGAACTATGAAATACAATGGTATAAACGGTGAGTATTAAATTCAAAACCTTTTCGAGTGTATACAAAAATTAAAATGAAAATGAAAATTTATAGCTTTCATCATGACAATTATTTGTTCCGTCTCACAATGTATTCCTAATCCATGGGTTTTGAAAAATTATAGATTAAGAACGCTTTCTCTATTCTTTCAGATGAATCACTATCCAATAGACAATTAGCCAATCACAATTTGTACATTGGTACAATTAGTCATTATTTTTTTTTTCCGAAGAGTATAAATGTTTGTTTATATGTTTCAGTTTATTCTATTTTTAAAGATTTTGGGATAAGCATGATCGCCCCGTACTCTTTTTTTTGGTTGAGAAAATGATAAACATGATTACCCCGTACTCTTTAGCTGGTATTGATCATGACCTAAGTCACATTTTAATTGATCATGATCCTTGCCAATTTATGTTCAACATGTGCTTATATTTACTCTTGACTCCCTAAACTCCGTGCAGTATGGCTGCTGTTCCTGCTCAGAGTCGTGATGAGTTCGAACCTAGTCCCATTGATAATTCGTTGTTAAGGTTTCGAACAACTCATCGATCGTGCGCTGTTTGGGAAGGCAAGGTAAAATTAAAACCGACCACGTGCTGAATATTCTCTTCTTATCCTTTTACATTATGTTGATATATATATATTTTTTTTCCATTTCTAATATTCTAAGTTTGTCAATGGTATTACTAGGTTTGAATGCATAGTCATGCCCATTAGTTGGGTTAAGTTAGATTGGTTTGTCAAATACCAATAAAACTTAACCCCAAAATGCATATATCTTTCTAGAACCATGAATTTATATCCAACAAAGCTAAGAAAATTTATCCAACCTACTAACATCTTAGGTTTGATTTTTGTTAGGAGACTAAAGAACTATTATCTTATACCCCACAATCAAACAACTCATTAGAGACTAGAACCCAAATTTCAACTTTGGGGGCCAACGAATGAAGTATGAACTTTTTTTTATTTTTTATTTTTTTTTATATTAAGAAAAAAAATACTAAGATTCAAGATTAAAAAAATTTATGAAAAAATGAAACTCCTATCTATTCATTGTTGAAAAAAATTTTGACAGCCTTTCAAGAATCATCTAACCACCACTTAGAAAATTGAAACAAAAGCTCTCAATCTAGCCGGCAACAATAAAACCAGCATTGAAAACCTTCAAAGTTCTAAGTTCTTACACTGACCAGTGATAATTAAGCATTCAAAACTCCATTAATGCTGGCTATATGTGGTCAATTATTTTATTTTATTTTATATTTTTTTTAGAGAGAAAAAATTATCATACAATTGTTTGTATGATATAAAATTGTCAGATCATAATTTCAAATGGGTCTTTTTATAATTAAGTATTGCATGAATAATATTTGGTTATTAATTATCAATTTAGTAAATGTTTGATAGCTCTACACTGTGCACTAGCATTCTATCAAATGTATCAAGTGCATGAGTCATCGACGCAATTCACAGACAGTCTACTTGTGGTTGACCTACTAGTGATAATGTTTCTGTTATGCTTTGCGGCATAAATTATTAATGCACGTTTCACCGCCTCTTTATTCGCAAAAATCAACCCTTTCGCAAAATTCATGTCCACATTCCAAGAAGAACCAAATGCATACTGAATAACTTCAGGATCAACCATATTTTCCCAAGTATTTTCATAAAATGATGAGGCAGGAGGTTCATAAACAGGGGTCGTATTTGTAACATGCTGAACTCTGGCATTAGCGTCCGCATCATCTTCATCACATTCAGCCATATCATCAACATCAGGAATTGGAGAAATTTCATGATCATCAACACCCCTGTCAAAGTCACCATTATCAATCCTCTCTTCGTACTCATCTCTATCGTCAGGATCTTCCCCAAAAAAGTCTTCATCTTTATCTTCAACTACTGGAACTGTAGAGGATTCACCTCGATGTGTATAAAATTGATCTTCATATCTATTTCCAAGTTCGCTCTCAATTGTTGCTGGTGTCTCTTGAAAAGGGAGTGTATAGCCTCCCAATGTGGTGCATTGATCATCTAGGACTGCAATTTGTAGAGATGTAGTTGTTTGTACAATTTCTTCCTCTACGCCGACTTCCGCACGCAGCTTCAAAGTGACGTACAACTCAAAATCTGCTGTTTGTTCCCATTTCTGCATCTTACTAAACATGAATTTCACATGTTTGTCCTCTGTTATCTCCATATATCTGTAATTAATGCATTGATTGAGGACTTCATATGGAGAACAGAAAGTAATATGTATGTCATGCAAAGCAGGGTTCACTTGCAACTCTTTCGCAAAATTCATGTCCGCATTCCAAGAAGAACCAAATGCATGCTGAACAACTTCAGGATCAACCATATTTTCCCAAGTATTTTCATAAAATGATGAGGCAGGAGGTTCATAAACAGGGGTCGTATTTGTAACATGCTGAACTCTGGCATTAGCGTCCGCATCATCTTCATCACATTCAGCCATATCATCAACATCAGGAATTGGAGAAATTTCATGATCATCAACACCCCTGTCAAAGTCACCATTATCAATCCTCTCTTCGTACTCATCTCTATCGTCAGGATCTTCCCCAAAACAGTTTTCATCTTTATCTTCAACTACTGGAACTGTAGAGGATTCACCTCGATGTGTATAAAATTGATCTTCATATCTATTTCCAAGTTCGCTCTCAATTGTTGCTGGTGTCTCTTGAAAAGGGAGTGTATAGCCTCCCAATGTGGTGCATTGATCATCTAGGACTGCAATTTGTAGAGATGTAGTTGTTTGTACAATTTCTTCCTCTACGCCGACTTCCGCACGCAGCTTCAAAGTGACGTACAACTCAAAATCTGCTGTTTGTTCCCATTTCTGCATCTTACTAAACATGAATTTCACATGTTTGTCCTCTGTTATCTCCATATATCTGTAATTAATGCATTGATTGAGGACTTCATATGGAGAACGGAAAGTAATATGTATGTCATGCAAAGCAGGGTTCACTTGCAACTCTTCCATAATTTTTACTTTCAGCTCATTCAGGGTCTTTAGCTTATGGCGTATCATCATATAGTAGCATTGCATACCCGGACCTTCAAATGAGGATCCGTCATAAGGGTTGGTATTGGTAAGGGGTCCACCGTAGTATATATTTATAAGGATCATTGTCAACCTATAGATCATCAAGTGCAATTGTGTTAATTACAAATTCATAACACTCAATCAACATTAATCACAAAACTTTGCGTATGAAATGCCAACAATACTAACCTCAACTAAATTTGCATATACTCACCTTTAGTAATCTTACAAAAATAGTCATTACCAAATTCATATTCTTTAAAAATTTCAAATCATTCTAGGGGTATGACTTTCAAAACTCATTCAAATAAGTTATGATGAACAAAAATATTATATACCAACCAGTTATCCATTGAAATCTTTGTTACAAATACTATCTTAGGTATCAACTCATAATCCATTTCATATCCATGATAAATACCTAAAAGTACTAAATATACCTAACAATTGATCACAATATTTAGTACTAAATATTCCCAATACATCACAATAGTAATTTTTAAAAAAAACTTAGCATATTATCACAATATAAAACTAACAACCAAAACAAATATTCCCATATGTTGTAATAACATAATTAATCACAATATTTTGTACTAAATATTCCCAATAATCACAATATTAATTTTTTTTTTTAAAACTTAGCAAATAATTTAATCACAATATTTACACTAACAAAAACAAATTCCCAATATGTTGTAATATCACAATATTTAGTTCTAAATATTCCCCATAATCATCATAATATAATGTATGTATATAATGTATTCATGATCTTAAAGTATATTATGTGTATATAATGTATTCATGATCTTAAAGTATATTATGTGTTTTTGTTAGTGTAAATGTGTGTATATAATGTATTCATGATCTTAAAGTATTCATGATCTGTGTATATAATGTGTCCAAAAAAAACTAGCAAATAACAAAAAAAAATTACAATATATTAACAATTTAATCACAATATTTGCACTAACAAATAAGAAAAACAAAAATTTTCCTAATATGTTTTAAAGTTTTTCTTCAAACAAAAAAAAAACTAGCATCACATTACCTGAGATGATGAGTGTTGTGTGAGTGCAAGTGAGAGGAGCTGTTGTTTGTTTTATGAAGAGGAGTTTATGAAGAGCTGATATGTTCAAAAAAGAGAAAGAGCTAAAGGTCCGGGTAAGAAGGAAAAAAGGTCACAGTTAGGACCCATGGCAACACGTGGAGGGGATGGGACCATTCTTAGAAATCGAGTCCAGAGGAGACGATTTCCAGCTATGCACGTGCCTCCTCTGCCATGGATGAGACTCGGATGAGACTGGGATGAGACATCTGAAAAGCTGAGACAGAGTATAGAAATTGACTCCAGAGGAGACGACTTCTATGTATAGAAATCGACTTCAGAGGAGACGATTTCTATACATAGAAATCGTCTCCTCTGGAGTCGATTTCTGTACATAGAAATCGACTCCAGAGAAGACGATTTCTATGTATAGAAATCGTCTTCTCTGAAGTCGATTTCTATACATAGAAGTCGTCTCCTCTGAAGTCGATTTATGGCCTACGTGTCTACTTTCTCCACCTCAGCAGCTGGCGAATCAGGGAATAAGCACAGGGAAATCGACTCTAGTTCACTCAAATTGTTATAAATGAAATTAGTTTGAAAGTTTGCCTAACTAATGGTATTGTTTGGGATTGATGGTTATTTTCTTAAAAAGCCCCCGAGCAAATGACTCTTTGGTGGTGGCTGAGGTGGCAGTGCTGAAGACTGAGTCTCCATTGCTGATGGTGAAGAAAACTAGTTGGGTTTCTGTTGGTGCTCTTGGAAATTGTTTCAGTTGTGCTGTTTGTGAAATAGCAAGCAGTCAATCAATCAAAAGTCAGCAACCAAACCCCGAATACAGAAAGGAAATACAAAAGCACTGAAGGTGGTTTTGGAATCCTTTGTGCTTAGGCAACGTGGTTCTAGAAACGTCGTTTTTATTTTTAAAAATATATGTGAATAAAAAATTATATAAAAATACATTTAATATTATTTAAAAATAAAAAAGTGTTATTTAAACTATCATTCCAATAGCCCTTTATTTTCTGTTTCTAAAAGATTGCTTGTATCAAAAGGTAGAAATTATTTGAGTTTACGCCATTGGACCTAAGATTTGCTCTCATTTTTTTTCTCTCTATTTATTTTTATTCTTTATTTATTTTTTGTTTTTACTATATACCTAAAAAATGAGTATTTGTATTCTACTTAGAGTCTGGAACATTGGTTTGAAACTAAAATTTTTTTATTGAAAATATTGTACGTAAAACTAAAAATTAATTAAAATAATACAACGAAATTTATAAATAATATTAAAAGGTACAATAAGACCTATAAATAAAAGTAAAAATAAGTTAAATAGTAAAAAAAAGTTAACTTATTCAGTCAATGCTAAACGCAACCTTAGCAATAGCATTCACTTCAAAGGCCTAAAATTTTTAACTTTTAGCACTTCAAAAACCTACTTTATTTATTTTACTATCTTACTCTACAAAACACGCAACATCAATGATTTTATTTTAGCAATAGCAAATTAAAATATTATAAATAATACAATAAGATAATATATCCAACACAATAAAAACAGCCATAGCACTTATAATAAAATATGTAGAGGAAAAAGAAGATAAAAGGTCCGTTTGGGATCCGCTTATTTTAATAAAACTGAAAACTTTTTACTGAAAGTACTGTAGATAAAAGTAAAAATTAGTTGAAATAGTACAGTAGGACCCATGAATAGTACCAAAAAGTGGAGTGAGACTCATGAATAGTAGAAAAAATAAGTCGAATAGTAAAATAAGTTGGCAAAAATAAATTTGCCAAACGGACACAAAGTATAATAAAATATTGATAAGACCAAGCTACAATAAGTTGCTACTAGTAACTAGCAGCAGCTTATTATAGCATGTATGCAAAAAATTTTAGATATAACACCATTAGTGTTGGGTGGCTTTTAGTGTTTGGAGGTATGAAATAACTTTTTAGCTCTTCTACTTTCTGCAGTGTGAATGCTCTTATTTGCTAAAAAATTATATTTTTCTTAAAAGTAAATTAACTTTTAATATTTTATTACACATATGATATAAACATTATAAAATTATATCTTTTGATAAATTTTATATAAATAAATTATTGAAAATAAGCTGTTGAACTTACACTTAGATTTGGTCTAATGGTATATGAACGGTTTTTTGGACCCCTTAAAACAACCAGATTAACCTAGTTAATTAGCCAAGTGATTAACTTAGTCAATTTATGCAATTCTAGGTTATCACAAGCATACAATCATATCAAAAATATAAAACAGCGGAAATATAAATAACACAATGATATGATCACCCAGGAAACCACACGGTAAAAACCTGGGGAGGATTTGACCCACCAATCCTCAAGGCAAACCTGAATCCACTATGAAAGAATCGAAGTTCATACAAAAGGACTTACAAGCTCCCCGCTTGACTTCCTAATGCTACCTACCAGTAGAACTTACTGACATGACCACGTGCAAGCTCCGAATCCATGAACTCCTTCTTTCTTGGATTCTCCAATCAGCTACAAGCACCCACGCTTGTTATTTTTTAAGCTCCAATGGCAGCAACCGAGTTGATCATCAAGATGTTGAAGTAATCTCTACCTTGAAAACCCTAAGCTTTGTGTAAAGGAAAGCTCCTCTAGACCTCACAAGAGATTTACACAAAATAGCAATGTATGAGCAACAATACAACAGGAGCAACACTGAAAACGTGGCTAGGGTTTTGCCTTATATACCTAGGGCAAAAACATAAAACCCTAAACGTTTAATGAGTTAGGGCTGAGTTAGAAATTCTGCAGAAAACGCATCTGACCCGAGATTCGATCGATCGAGCCTAAGCTTCGATCGATCGAGCCAGGCCGAAATGCACCAATGCATCTGCAGCCACTCGATTCCAACTTTACAATAATTAATCAACTTTGAGCAAGCCTAAACAAGACTAAACATATTGTTTTGATCATGGTTTGCCAATATTACAAATTAGAGTTCTAAATACATAAATTCCTAAACCTTTAGAACCTAACAGTATAACCCATTTCAATTTGGGTTTTGCCCCAAATTAAACCCAGTACTTCCAAAATTTTGAATTTTGAAGAGAGGGAGAGAGAGAGAGAGAGTTTTGTCCCATGTAATGCCATTTGACACAGTTGTCGTTAGCCCCTTTCTATTTTCCATGGACCCACCATTTTTTTTCCCACCACTTATAGTCAACCAGATAGGATAGTAGTAAGTAAGGGTGTGGTAAAGGTTGTGGTCCTAGAATTATTAATATAATATACCAACGAACCATGAAAAGTTTCTCCATATTAGTAGTTCTTTAAAGGATTCATATCAGCTTATGCAAAAATTATTGTCTATTTTAGAATAAGAACTAACTTTTGATTTTTTTTTTTTTTTAGCTAACTGTGGGGCCCAAGGACCGAGGAAGGGATTGGTGAACTTTATTGCTGGTGTTGGGGCACCACCTACTCGAGGAGGGAATTCATCCGAGGAGAAGAGGAAAACAGACGAAAGATGCTTAAGAGCTTCAGGTGGGTAGGACTGGTTGAGGAGAGAGGATCATGAAGGGTAGGGGAAGTTTCCAACAAGAAATAGCCTGTTACCTCTGTATTAAATGATGGACAACAACTTTATCAGCTGCATTAATGAAGAAGTGATTTGAACAGTGTAATTCACAGCTAAGTAGCTCTTTCTACTACTTTCATTAGATGTTTAGAGGGCAAGTGCCACAATGAGAATCTAGTTAGGTAAAGATGGGGGGGTCAAGATGTGAAGAGGGGGATAGTATACAAAGAAAGAAAGTTTCCAGAGAAAGAGAGATGGGACAAAAGTATCAGAAATAGGAGAGTGAAAACCAAAAGATTGAGAGAAGAACGTGAATAATGTATCTTTTTGTGTACTATTGGCCTCCTCGGGAAAGCTTGTAACAAGCCTTTCACATACATAATCCACATTAATAAGTCTTTTTTTTTCCTCATTCCTGTCCTCGAGCGAAATCCTCTCTTGTTGTTCAATCCATTCTCTTACAAATATATTGATTTGGGCTTGGTTGAACTATACAAGCCTTGCTATTCTAAGTGGGCCTGTACCATTTGATATTTGTGTCCCTACACTAACCATTTTTGAAAATACTCACATCTGATTAGCTCTTATATACTCTATCTCATTAAAATATCAAATTTTCTTCATTTTTTAGTCATTTATCTTTTTCCACACATAACAACGACGATCATCCACTCTCTTTATTTAACCTTAGAAAATGAAAAGAAATAATAAAAAATAGATTTGCATAGGTTACAGTGCCTCCCAAATTTGGAGAAGCACATTAGCAAAATCCTATTTTGCATAGCTGAGTTATGATCTGATGCAAGTAATTTTTGGCTTCATTAGTTAGATTTTAGAGTTTATGCTATTTTAGCATACCAAATACAAATGCTCTTATAGGTTGGAACTGATTAGGCTTTTTTTATTTTTGGGTATCATGTCTTTGCTCTTGGAAAGCAAACTATGTTATGTTCTCTCATTCAAAACAAAGATTTTGGAAGATTTGGGATTAATTCGGGGCAAAATCCAATAGAAATAGGTTGCCCTGTTAGATTTGGTCTACGTGAAAAATTTTAGTTAAAAAATATGCCATATCATTTAAAAAGAGTTGTGTCATTATTTTTTTAGACTTGTAAGCAAAAAAAAAAAAAAAAAAACTAACAGAAGTTAATGGAATGAATAATGATGCTTATTTATGAAACTTTGGAGGGACGAATAATGCTCATTTGAAACTTTAAGAACGAAAAGCACTCCGTAGGAAAACTTTTGAAACCAACAACATATTTTGGCCATTTTATTTTGTCAACACTCTTTTTACCATGCGTTTGTGTTTGTGATAGGCCACAATCTGAATGACCCATTGTGATTAAACCAATTAATTAATTAGCCAAGTTATTAATTAATCAATTTAACATGCAAATACGTGGAAGCACAAACAAATCACCAATAAACTAATTAAGCAGTGGAAAATAAATAACACGGTGATTTGTTTACGAATGGGGAAAACCCTTGCGGCAAAAACCCCACCGAGTGATTTTCAGGTCACCACTCCCGAAACTCCACTATTATCAAATCAAGCGGTTACAAGTAAAAGAATCTCAAGTACCTTACCAACCTACAGTTAAACCCTTACCCCAATACCCAATTGGACTTGATCTGTAGTGAAAGTTTCCCTTTTGATGCACGGGCTCCCAAGTACGTGACTAACCAATGCGCGGATCCCAGTACGTGACTTCAAACACCAACTAAGAAGGAGAGGTTGGCTGCAAAGTTCTTCAGTTCATCCTACACGATGAAGATCAGGAAGATGCTTGGTTACAAAAACCTTTTGGTGCAAATACATAGCAACTTCTTCAGAGAAGATGAACTAGGTCAAGAACTTCGTTTTTGATCACAAATTGCTTGAACAAAGATTGCTCAATGCTTTTGCAACTTGTGTCTAATATGACGGCTCTTAAAACAATCTTTTTATATGTTTAGGGTTAGAAGAAAAGAAGGCCCAAAAGCATATTCACGGATCCCAAGGAAATCAGATCAGAAAATCTAAAATTATAACTCTCAACAGATAGCAGGTGTCGAGATAGCTATTGAGCAGGTGTCGAGCTTTAATGAATTTGCACTTTAGCTTGTTTTTTCTTGGACAGGCTTGATGACTTTGATCTTGAAACCTTATTTCTTGAAGTATTAAAAACACCTAGAATTACCTAATTACAAGTAGAGTGCATTTTGTCAAAGGATTAGCCAATTTACATAAATAAGTGACATATGTTCTTAATAAGTGAAAACACATATGTCCTAACAGTTTGTTTAGGCCAAAAATACTTATCGAAAATTATTTTCTTTCATTTTTTAGCCTTTGTTTTTTAATACATCAATAATGCTGGGATGGAGGATTTTAATTCTGGATGTCTCCATTAGAAACACTAAGAGGTGTGAACCAGTTGAGTTACAAGACTCTTGATACATTTTTTAGTGTATATAAACTGCAGTAGTCTCAATTTATGCTATGTAATTACAAAGATTACAAATAGGGTAAATGCATTTATTTTTGTGTATTAATTATCTATATATTATCTATACATGGTGCGCTAATTGTTTATATAAAATAAATTACTATTTTTATTTTTACTTTTTAAATTTATATAAGAAACACAACATATTGGAATATGTTATTTTTACTCAAATTTTTTGTATTGGAAATAATAAAAACAAATTCCAACAAAAGATAAAGTATTTTTTTTTATTTTTTTTATTTTTATGAAAAAGAGAGAAGAAAATTTAATAACTTGCAAACAAAGAATAAAATATAAAAGTAAATCTATGCTTAAGTTAGAGGAAAATAAGTATTTAGTTTAATTATCACTCAAAGCTGTTAGGTTTTTAGACCCCTTAAAACACAACAATTGGATTATCCTAGTTTATGAGTCAAGTGATTAACTTAGTCAAATTATGCAAATCTAGGTTAACATAATCAAATAATCATATCAAGATATAAAGTAGCAGAAATATAAAGAACACAAAGATATGATCACCCAGGAAAACCAAACCAGTAAAAAACCTAGGGAGGATTTAATCTAGCTATCCTCAAGGTAAACTTGAATCCACTATGTGAAAGAATCGAAGTTCATAAAAAGGGACTTACAAGCACCCCCGCTCGACTTTCTAATGCTACCCACCAGTAGAACTTACTGACACGACCACATGTAAGCTCCGAATCCACAGACTCCTTCTTTCTTGGATTTTCCAACAACACAAGCTCACCTGCTTGTGACTTTGAGACTCCACTCAAAGGTTTTGGATCTCCTTAAATGTTGATCTTGTATGCAACAACTTCACAATACCGAATCTTGAGATTCTTCAAGGAATAACACCGGTAGAAGACATGAGAGAGCTTTTGGATACAAAACCCTAGATCTACAAAAGAGGCACAAGATGCACTCTAATCTCTCTAAAAAACTCTCAAAACCCCATCTAGGGTTAGCTTATAATGTCCTTTAAATACTGGAAAAAACGGCTCGCGATTTGGGCTTCAAACGGATAAGTTATGGTCTTTTTAGTTTTGCTGATTTTGCTGATATGCGATTTTCGATCAATCGAAAATCTCTAGCATCAATCGAGTATCAATCGAACCAACCAGCTTGTAACTCATTTGTTTTTATCCTGAACTTGAGTTTTTTGTCTTGGGCTTCAATGTAGACCATTCTAAACTAATGAGACTTAGTTTTTGTCATGTTTTGTCATGGTTTGCCAACATTACAAACTCAAAACCTAACAAAAGCAACAGGTTCAAATTTTTAACTATTTTAATATTAACAATTTGTATTTCCTCTTTTTAATGACATGTATTATAATTAAAGTCATCCAAAATGTAGATGAAACATAAGATATTTTCTTAAAAAATATTTTAAAATGTATTGCGCGTCGCATGTGATCAACTAGTTACAATGCAAGTGAACTCCTTGTTTCATAATAGAGAATTATAACAATAATTCATAACCAAACATATACATACACATAGGTATTTATCAATACTAAGACCAAAGATTTCAATAGAACTTGAGTACATCTAATGACACATACAGTTTTGTAGCCCTTTTAGGGCATTTAAAGCAAAATAATAACAACAATACATGCGATCCTCAACCAAGTTGAAGCATTGTTGCCGCCAATGAAGATTAATATAAAGAACACTAGCTATACCTAAAAAGAAAATAGTGTAAGATACCCAAAAACTTATAGAGAAGACTAGAAGATCAACTGCATACCATTTTCCGTCACTTGCCTTTGAAGAGTTTTGTGGTGATGGAGTTGATTCAACTATCTCAATGCAGCTTTTTTCCAATGGTGGACCGCAGAGAAAAGGATTTCCTTCATAGCAACTCGTTCCAAATGTTGCAAATTGTGCTTTAAAGTCTGGAAGTTTCCCTGATAAGTTGTTGTGAGCCACATTGAAAGTTGAGAGAGAATTCAAATCAATTAATTCTGAAGGAATTTCCCCACTCAAACTGTTGTGAAAAAGGTCTAAGCTCTCCAATTAAGTCAATTTTGAGAATGTTTTTGGAATAGAACCTGTCAATTGATTGTAGGACAAATTCAATGCATGAATTGAAGATAACTGTCCTAGCTCTACTGGGATTTCACCTATTAGCTTGTTTAATGACAAATCCAAAGCAGACATCAAATCAAGGATGAGACCCTTGTACAAGTCAAACCTATATTTCGTCACAATTTGAATCCCGACTTGTTCATGGATGTCCAAATATGTCCCTTTAATGTCAATATCCCTACTTAGAAGAGACTTATATGGGAGGGAAAAACTCAAGCCCTCTATAAAAGAGTCATTTGTATAGACAAAATCAATATCATTTAACTTCCCAAAGGTTATCTTGTGAAAGCAATATGGTATTGTCCCAGTAAGAAAGTTCTTGGAAAGATCCATTATGCCTAGCTTCTTTAACTGACACATTTGCTTGTGAATCATACCACTAAAATGGTTTCCACTCAACAAAAGTACTCTTTAAGTTTGAAAGTTCACTGATTCCTTCAGGGATGCTACCTGAAAAGCTATTGTCTCTAATGTCCAGTGTCAAAAAGAGATGAGGAATTGAAAACTACTTTCGGTAATGATCTTGTGAGTTTATTCCCTCGCAAAAGTATGTGCCTCACATCTCGTAGATTCAAACAAGAAGGTAAAAATCCCGAAAGCAAGTTATGAGAAAGGTTAATTACATCAAATGAACCTAGTCCACATGGAATTTGACCTTCGAAAAAGTTGTTACTTAGGTCAACAATCTTGGATGAATTATCGTTTACCATCCATACGGGAATTCTACCAAACATGTAATTGTTTCTAATATTTAGGACCATCCCGACATGCAGGGGTACCACTGGAAGAGTCCATGTGAAATTATTATTATTCAATTCTAATAAAAACAAGGATTGATTGAAGTTCTTTGAAAAAATTTCACCATGAAAGTTATTACTAGATAACCTCAAAAATTTCAAGTAGGTGCAATTAGCTATCAATTCCACTGGTATCTCTCCTGAAAAATCATTAAAGGACAAATCCAATCTATACAAATTACTCATGTCACCAATTGAGGATGGGAGATTACCTTCAAAATGATTTTGAGATAAATTTAGATATTCTAATTTTGGAATCATCTTTCCGATATTTTCTTGAAGCTCCCCATGTAAGTGATTGTCTGAGACATCCAACCAACGAAGATCAATGTATTGATATGCTGGCAACTGAAATTGACCAGTGAAAGAGTTACTTCGAAGATTTAACACTTGCAATCTAGTATTGTTTTCAAGCAACCAAATGGCTCCATTCAACCTACTGTGAGTGATAGCAACCACTTCTAATTCATGCTGGTCATAGAGAAACTTAGGAATGTTGCCTATGGGCTTGTTTATATTACAACGAGACATTACTAGGACCTTTAACTGAAACAAAGGGTGCCAACTGAGATTTTCAGTTTCTATGTCAAGTTTGTTGTTGTCACTCAAAAACTGAATCACCTTAAGCTTTGAGGGATCAGCAAATAAGTTGAAAGAGAATAAACCATCAAAAAGATCATAACTCGGATCAATGTACTCAAGAGATGTCAAGTTGGCTACTGGAGAGAAAGACATGTTTCCACTGAACCGGTTGTTAGATATATCTAACAGCCGAAGAGATGTTAAATTGGTTAAGCATGGAGGAAGGCTTCCTTCAAAATTATTACCACCAAGATCTAACTCTTCAAGTTTTGTCAGTGCACACAAATCTGTCAGAAGAAATAAGATTATCATTGTTTGAGTCTCTTCAATTTTTAGCTAAACATTTTCACTTTCCAAAAAGAAAAATTAAATAAGTATATGACATATTTTATTTAAAATCATTACATAAAATAATATTGTAATATAAGCCCAAAATTGTGAGACCTTATTTTCTATAGCTGCCTTTGGCAAATTGCCTCAATTGGCAAAGGGTAGAGTCGGTTGTGCGGGATTTTTTTTTTTTTTTTTTTGGTTTTTAGAGATATAACGTCCGTTCCTAATAATTGTTTTTTATTATCAAACCAAGATACCAGCTAGTTTTTTAGTGTAGAAGGGGATCGAACCCCAAATTATCATCAAACCAAAATATCGATTGATTTTTTAGTATAAGCGGGGGTCAAACCCCAGATCTCTTATTTAAAAACAAGAGACTTTATCAGTTGAGTTAACTAGAACCCACATCGTATGAAATTCAAATAATTTCTCTGTTTTTTTTTTTTTTTTTTTTTTTTGTTGCTAAGTGGGATTAAAATAATTTCTAAGTTTATGCAAAAAAAAAAAAAAAAAAAAAAAAATCTAAGAAAAAAAGTGGGTGGTCGAATGTTATGCTCTCAAGTTGCAGCTAACGAGAATTGATCTATATCAACGATTCTCAATCACTTGTTCTCACTCATACGCCTAATGAGCTATAGATGATTAACGCAAACAAATTGTAGAAGTTCGATTTCGTACTTCATAATAGTTTCTTACCTTGAGTGGCTAAAGTTCCTCTAAGATTTGCAAAAGATAATGATAAAGCCTTGAGAGATGATAACGCTCCAATATATGGAGGAATACTTCTAGTGAAATGATTTTTACTCAAATCTAAAATCTTCAAACTGCTGAAATTTGCCATATCTACCAAGATAATTAAAAAGAGATAGTGTTAAAATAAAATCTTTAAAATGGCTCGTTGGCAAATAGGGGATAGTAGGCTTCCATCGAGACTATTGATTGATCTATAAAGGGAAAATCATTGAAAAATAGATGGAATATTTACCCTTGAATGGTAGGCTTCTATTAAGGCAACTCTATTGCAAGATGAGGACCTCCAATTTGATTAGATAAACCAGTTCTACATCATCAGTGAAGAGATATTCATAATTCCATATATCAACTTGAAACCATTAGTACAAAAGAAAGATCTAGTAGTACTAAACACATTTTTATATTGGAATGGACAAAAATTTTGGTTAAAATGCTCATTGAATATTGAAGGCATGCTACTACGATCATTTGCATTGAAGCATTTTATGCTTTTTAACGCAAAGAGTGTAAATGTTGATAAATGTAAATATTGGTTATAAGCTTTCAATTGTCTAAACTTTTTCATGGCATTCTTGAGGAAGAAAATTCAGATATGTACGTACCTTGGCTAGAAAGATGCCACATGTTATTGTAACTTTAGATCCAAAGATTTAAGAACAGGGAGGGCACCTAAGGATCTTAAAATTCCTTTGTCAAATTTGTTCTCTCTTAAATTTAAATGTGTTAGCTTGCTCAGTTTTGACAAACAATTGGGTTCTGAAAAAAACGAAAAGAAAAATCCATTGTTATATTTATCAACAAAATGCTAAAAGAGTGTCATATCATGTTAGTCATTAGGACAAGAATAGTAATATAAGAAAAATGCATTAATTAATTGAGGTATAAAGAATCAAATATGTTTTCTAGAAACCATCCTCATATACGGGATAGGTATCAAGTTTTATAATTGCAAGTCATAGGTATGCTCTCTTATCATATAAATATGAATTGTTGGCAATTGTATCTGCCTTTCTTATTTTTGAAGCCAGAGACCAAGTTTAAGTCAAGGCCCAAATGTTATAGGTGTTAGAAACTTAGAAGTAGTTGTTTAAGAAAAGACAAAGCACCGATAACAATAGCAACTATCAATTAGTGAGAAAGGATGAATAAGGGATAAAATTAAAATAAGTAACAATTTACAATCTAATTCAATGAACATTTATTTATAAGAAAAAACAAGTAATGAACTATATAAAATACAATTTATTCATTAACTTTTTGTAATGATTGGTTGTTTTTGTCATCATTTCGTGTTCTTGAACTGGTTTATTGATCAACACACAAGTAAAAGCAATAAAATACTACATGTGTAAAGTAATAATTCAATAACCAAAGGAAACCCAAAATAATTACTTGCGTTACACGTTCAAGAGTTGGACCCTTTTGACATTAAAAAAAAAAAAAAAAAAAAAGATTTAGGCCATTTTAGATGTGTACCGTATTGTAAGTTTTTCAAAAATCCTTTTCCCTCTACCCCTATATTATAAGTTTTTTCAAAAATCTCATTCCCCTCTATCTCTTTATAAGATTCTCAATATCACTTCCTTTTTTTTTTTTTTTTTTTGGGATCACTTCAAAAGCTACAATGTGAAATTCAAATTAGGTTATCAATTGTATCCTAAAAGAATATATGTTGACAACTTAATATTCAAAATTACTTTTACATATAAGAATATGAATCAAACTCTAAGCTGTCCATTCAAATGCACAGTAAATATTGAAGGCACACACATTTCATATTTTACTGTGCATTTTAGCCCAAATCATTTGCATGTATTAAGCATTTTGTTTTGCACTGAAGCATTCTGTTCTTTTTAACATGAAGAAAGGAAACGTCAATAAAGGTAAAATTGGTTAGTAAATTTCTTTTTTGTCTAAAATTCTTCATGGTATTTTTGAGGAACAAAATTTAAATATGGATGTACCGTTATTAGAAAGAGGCCCTTAAATTTTCTCACCCAAGAATCATAAAATTTCATTGCCAAAGTGATTTGAACTTAAATTTAAGTGCATCAGCTTGCTCAATTTAGATAAACTTCAAGATGTAAAATCTAAAATATCTCCAAATTTTAGGAAGTAAAATCCAAACACCCCTAAAAGTTAGGGGGTAAAATTCAAATTCTAAACGACTGAGTGTAAAATCCAATCACCCCAAAACTTCAAAGGTGAAATTCAAATTCTGAATATTTACGCTCTTTCTTTTTTCATATGTCATGTGGCATGTTTTTATTAGATAGTACATGCACGTAGGCCCAAGCAAAAAAACAAGAAAAAGATATATATATATATATATATATAATGGGCCAAATTTGTTTAAGGCCCATAAAGCCCAGAATTTCCTAAGGCTACACGTTTTCAACCTTGGTCCAAAGGTTTTCATATTTGTTGAGGAAATGGGCCCAAAGCTCATTACTAATATAGAACGTGTTCAAAAGCCCAAGTTGTATCACTGCATGACTTGATGGACTCGATAGCCCATAATCGATCACAACACAAGTAGGCATAGGAGTCCAAATCTCCCACGTGAATTGGGCTTAAAGGGCCAAACACCAACTGCTTCACATATTGGGCTTTAGGGACCACAGGCCGAGTCCTCATCTACAAATAAATTAGTAAAAAATATGTTGTGGAAGGCAAAATCCTACTCAAGAGACTAAATAGGCCATTTGGGCCATTGAAATGTTTGAAAATAAAAGCATGAACTCACATACCTTCATTTTCTAGCCACCCAAGAATTCCATTGGCAGATAAATCAAGATTTCTTAGCTCCTTGAAAGGCTACAACAAAGACACGTTTAGAAGCCAACGATTATAATAACTCCAATTTATTATACTGGAAAGCGAGAGCTCGATCACATGACCAGTGATGTTGTTGCATGTGATCCGCTCCCACCCACAACACTCACTCCTTACATCGTTAACCCATGACAGAAAGAGGTGGTTGGTATGATTAACATTGGATTTTAAAAAGGCTTTCAATTCTAGTAGACCCATCCTCTCTTCCTCAAGACATGCCCTGTGCTCATGAATTTGAACAATAAGAAGTAAAGCCCACAGTAAATACTTCACTAAAGTCCACCCCATTGAGAAAAATGATTGAGAAACACCTATTTTCGTTTCTAGCAAAATCTTCTCTCGTGTGGGAACCCAAGACGGAGAAATTGATCACTAGTCTAGGGTCTTATATAGAAAAGTTTAGAAAAAAATGACAAAAACTTGCATGAGGTTTAGTGAACTTACACTTTGATCCTCTTATTTCTAAAATTATTATTATTATTATTATTATTATTGGCTTATTATCATTTTCAAACTAGATGTACGTCTAGTTTGAAAGATTGGCTAGGCGAAGTCACAACTCGCAATGTTCATCTAATCTTTCTTTCTTAAAATTGACTAGTTTTCATTTGCTAATGGAATCCATTATGTGCATTTAACAACATAGTATATTGTATATACTATACTATATATTATACAAATAATATAAAAAAACAAAAATCCTCGCATGGTTTTAAGAAACTTTTATTTAAGACAAGTACGAAATTTTAGGACTCGTTTGATAAAAGATTTCTAATAACGTTGTTTAAGTGTTATGAAAATATATATGAATTTTAGGACTCGCTGGTACTTCTAACTATCTATACTATATATAAGAAGATTTCCCTCATATGGGAATGCCTTCAACATGAATTCTGCCTTCAACAAACTGAGACTGTGCACCATATCATATGGGAATGCCCTTTTGCTCAAAATGTGTGGGCTCTGTTCAGTGGCCGAACTCAAAAGTGCAGCAATGTGGCCAGCGACTTCTTCCTCTTATTTCGGCAAATGCAGAGGAAGCTTAGTCAACAGGAGTTGGAGAAATGGGTAGTCATAGCATGGGCGATTTGGACTGCGAGGAACAAATTTTACTTTCAACACTATCAAACTCACCCAAAGGTGATTGCAGACATGGCGTGTGGATTGCTTGAAGAGTACCAGCGGCTCATGGACACACAGGGACAAAACTAGTCTTCTACGTTGTTTTCACTGTGCTTGCATGTGTATGTTCCTGTTAATGTATATTATGTTATGGGCTTTAGGCCCAGCTAGTTTACTTGTATAGTACACTTGTACTTGTACTACACTTTACTTGTACCGCACACATATGCCTCCTATATAAAGGCATCGCATGTATATTCCTTTATTATGAAATACAATATAATCATTGAGTATTTCTAACATGGTATCAGAGCCACTGCTCTGACATTTTTTTAGCAGTCTTATCTTTATTGGTGTTACTCCGCTCTCAACATTGCTTCCGCTATCACAACAGTCGCCGCAGCCTCTCACCGTTGAACCCCCGACGTCTTCCAGGCGTTGTCTTTGGGTTCCGGACCTGCAGCCGCTGTCGTTGAGGAGTCCAACACCGCACAAGATCACTGCACGTGTCATCTTGCCGCGAATACTGCTCTGATCATATTTCTGGAGGTATCACTGAGATCGTCTTGGAACGATCTACCTGTCGGTGAAAGCCTCGCAGTCATTGGAGATCTCACGCGCCGCCTGAAGCTTCTGCGTCTGAGCCCCACGCGCCACACGCGCCGTCCTCAGTTCAAGCTAACGTCACCCATGACGTCATCAATACCACGTCAGCCCTAGCTTACGTCAGCATCCAGTCACCTGCTGACGTCAGCGCCACATCATCTATGCTGACCGTTGACTTTTACCGTTGACTTTTCAGGGTTGACTTTTTTCAGTCCAGGTTCTTCTTACCCAGTTTTTCGCGTAGATTTCATTTTTGCAGTTTGTTTTTGCCTATTTTGCTTCTAAATGAAGAATAAGGACAGGTCTTCTTCTTATTGCAATAATTGTCGTGGCCAATCCATCAAACGTTTTTGCAAATTTTGCAAACGTTTTGGCCACAATATTGAGACTTGCTACCGTCGCAACAAATCAGCTGTTTCAATTGTTGATGCTACTGTTGCTAGTGCTGAGAGTGACCAGCCAATGGCTCCCGTCTCTACACAGTCTAAGTCTTCGGGATCCACTTTCTCCATTTCCAGAGATGGCCTTATAAATATCATCGTCAATGTCATTTGTATGGTTGGTAATGCATCTTATTCCTCTTCTCTCTCAGCTTTATCTGGTATGTTTCCTACCTCTTGGCTTATGGATTCTGCTTGTTGCAATCACATGACACCTTACTCATCCTTATTTTCTGACCTTAAACCTGCACCGCACCCTCTTAAAATTCGCACAGCAAATGGTTCCACAATGTCTGGTCATAATATAGGTTCAGTTTCAACCTCCAACCTCTCGGTTCCTGGAGTCTTTAATGTTCCTAACCTTTCTTATAATTTATTTTCTGTGGGACAATTAGCTGAGTTGGGTTATCGCATTACCTTTGATTATTCTGGGTGCATTGTGCAGGATCCTAGGACGGGACAGGAGCTTGGGACCGGTCCCAGAGTTGGGCGTATGTTTCCCGTGGACAACCTTCGTCTTCCACTTGTTGCTCCTATTTCTGTTGTTGCAGCTACTACAGTTTCTTCCACTCCTTCCCTTGCACTTTGGCATGCTCGACTTGGTCATGCATTTTCTTCTCGGGTACAACAATTGGCTTCTAGAGGTTTGTTAGGTTCAATGTCTACAGAAAACTTTGATTGTGTTTCATGTCAATTAGGAAAACAACCAGCTTTGCCTTTCAATACTAGTGAATCAATATCCACAGATATCTTTGACCTTATTCATTCTAATGTTTGGGGGCCGTCCTCTGTCTCTAGTATTGGTGGGTCTAGATATTTTGTTGTCTTTGTTGATGATTACTCTCGCTATAGCAGGATTTTTAATATGAAACATCGTTCTAAATTATTGGAAGTATATTCTAATTTTGCAAAAATGGTTGAAACTCAGTTTTCCAGACGCATCAAAATTTTTCGATCTGATAATGCTCTTGAATATACTCAATATGCTTTCCAAGCTATTTTGCATTCCTATGGCACTGTTCATCAACTAACTTATCCAGGTACCTCTCAGCAAAATGGTAGAGCCGAACAAAAACTTCGTCATATTCTTGACACTGTTCGTGCTCTCCTTCTCTCTGCCAAAGTTCCTGCTCCTTTTTGGGGTGAAACTGCTTTTCATACTGTTCATACTATTAATCGCATTCCGAGTCCTGTTATCCAAAATCAAACTCCATATGAGCGCCTTTTTGGGTCACTTCCAGACTATCACCACCTTCGCTCCTTCAGTTCTGCTTGTTTCGTTCTTCTTCAGCCACATGAACATAACAAACTTGAGCATCGGTCCAGGCTTTGTTGTTTTCTTGGCTATGGCGAAACTCAAAAGGGGTATAGGTGTTATGATCCTGTCTCTCATCGTCTTCGTATCTCCCGCAATGTTGTCTTTTGGGAACATCGCCTTTTTGTCGAGCTCTCTCGTTTCAGTGCTTCCCTGTCTTCCTCCTCTGTCTTAGATCTTTTTCCAGATGAGGCACATATTCCTTCTGTAGCTGCTCCTAATCCTCCTGTAGTTGCTCCTGATTCTGTTGCTGTAGACTTCTCTGTCCAACCACCAGATATCACTAATCCCTTTCCTAGTTCACCCTTTAATGAACAAGTGGAAGATGAACAGGTTGAAGACGAGCTACCCAACCCCAATTCTGAGCTTGGGTCTCCTACTCCTGTTCCGCCTGAAGATCTTGCACAAGACATTCCACCTCGTCACTCAATTCGGGTAAGATCTATTCCTACACATTTACTTGACTATCATTGTTACACTGCCCTTGCTACACGACACGAGCCTAACACCTATCGTGAGGCTTCCACTGACCCTTTATGGTAAATTGCAATGAAAGAGGAACTTGTTGCATTATCTAAAAATCATACTTGGGATTTGGTGACACTTCCTCCTGGGAAATCTGTGGTTGGTTGTAATTGGATCTACAAGATTAAGACTCGCTCTGATGGGTCCATTGAGCGCTATAAAACTCGTCTTGTTGCAAAAGTTTTTACACAAGAGTATGAGATTAATTATGAAGAGACCTTTGCTCTGGTTGCTCGTATCTCATCTGTTCGTGCCCTCTTAGCTGTTGCTGCTGCCAGTAAATGGGACCTTTTTCAGATGGATGTAAAAAATGCATTCCTAAATGGGGATTTAAGTGAAGAAGTGTATATGCAACCTCCTCCTCGTCTCTCTGTTGATTCAAACAAGGTTTGTCACCTTCGACGCGCACTTTATGGCCTTAAACAAGCTCCACGAGCTTGGTTTGCCAAATTCAGCTCTACCATCTCTCACTTGGGTTACATGGCCAGTCATTATGATTCTGCCTTATTTCTTCGTCGCACTGACAAAGGCACTATATTACTTCTTTTATATGTGGATGATATGATCATAACTGGTGATGACCTTAGTGGCATTCAAGAACTCAAGGCTTTTCTCAGTCAGCAGTTTGAGATGAAAGATCTTGGACATCTCAGCTACTTCTTGGGTCTTGAAATCACTCATTCTACAGATGGACTTTATATTACTCAAGCCAAGTATGCCTCTGAACTCTTGTCTCGAGCTGGACTCACTGATAGTAAGACTGTTGACACTCCAGTTGAGCTTAATGTGCATTTCACTCCCTCAGGAGGGAAACCATTGTCTAATCCCTTTCTTTACAGACGCTTGGTTGGCAGCTTAGTTTATCTCACTGTCATTCGTCTAGACATTTCCTATGTTGTTCACCAGGTGAGTCAGTATCTGTCTGCACCACGATCGACTCACTATGCTGTAGTTCTGCGCATTCTTCGATACCTAAAGGGCACTCTCTTCCATGGTCTTTTCTACTCTGCTCAGTCTCCTCTTATTCTACGTGCATTTTTTGATGCTGATTGGGCAGGAGATCCCACTGATCGCAAGTCCACCACTGGTTATTGCTTTCTTCTTGGTTCTTCTCTGATTTCTTGGTGAAGTAAGAAACAAACTCATGTGGCCCGCTCCAGTACTGAAGCAGAATATCGTGCCCTTGCTGATACCACATCTGAGCTCCTTTGGCTATGATGGCTTCTCAAAGACTTAGGTGTGTCTACATCCTCTGCTACTCCTCTTTATTGTGACAACCAGAGTGCTATTCATATTGCTCACAATGATGTCTTCCATGAACGGACTAAACACATCGAGATTGATTGTCATTTTATCCGTTTTCATCTTGTCCATGGTGCTCTCAAGCTGATCTCAGTTTCCTCTAAAGATCAACTTGCAGATATCTTCACCAAGTCTCATCCTAAGGGACGCCTTCGTACTTTGGTTGACAACCTCAAGCTGGTCTCACATCCACCTTGAGTTTGAGGGGGGCTGTTAATGTATATTATGTTATAGGCTTTAGGCCCAGCTAGTTTGCTTGTATAGTACACTTGTACTTATACTACACTTTACTTGTACTGCATACATATGCTTACTTGTACCACACACATATGCCTCCTATATAAAAGTAACGCATGTATATTCCTTTATTATGAAATACAATACAATCATTGAATATTTCTAACAGTTCCTATAATATATTGTAGCCAACTCATATTTGGGCACACCCTGGGCCCACTTTTTGTACGTATTTGTTTTGTCATATTAATGAAATATTTTATCGTTTGGATCAAAAAAAAAAAAAAAAAAAAAAAAAGATTTCCCTCATTTAATTGAACTTTTTGTGGTTCAAAAACACTCTCATTAATGAAGGGTAACTTTATTTAGAAATAAGGTCATAAATGTCAAATAACAAATTTCATTTTGAATTCAAAAGAAGAATTCCTAAAATTTATGATTTTTTTTCCTTTCACGTTCAAAAAAAAAAAAATTTACAGTTATTGTTTATCTCTAAAGTTTATCATTTTTATTTATTTGAAAAAAAAAAATTTTCTACATTATAATAGATGCAAATTATTAACCTTTATCCAAAAAAATAGAAAAGCCTTTAAGCTCATGCATGAGTGCGTGCTCAGAGACTAGTATGTATATATATATAATCTTGGCAAACTAATGTGGCCCTAATAAATCAGCGTATCTAACACTAAAAAGAAAAATTAACGTGAACGTGAAGGGAGGGAGAAGGAAATTGAAAGATCTTACAATGTTAGACTTACATATATATTATGTACCAACCAATTTATTTGACTAAGATGATAGAACACAGAGGTGAAAAAGTGAAGTTCATGTCCGTGGACAGTGGGACAAAGAAGAAAAAGAAGGGGAAACGTGATTGACGGAGAAAAGAAAAAGGAAAAAAAAAAGAGAGGAAAAGAACATAAATAAAAGAGTTGATTTTTGTCCTGCCACTCCAAACTCGCGGAAATGACTGGTACAATTAATTGAATGGCTCTAATTTTATCTGACATGTTGAAGGGGCATTAATAGTACTAGTATGATGACTTAATGGTTTGTTAATTTGGATGGCATAAATTTGGATTTGGATTTGGATTTGGGCTCCATTTGGATTTGAAGGGGCCCAAATCCAAATCCTTTGTTTGGGTAAGTTAAAAAAAATCGATTTGGATTTGGCCCAAATCCATCTTGGATTTCAGGGGTCCAAATCCAAGAATTTAGAAATCTTTCATTCTCACGCTAGCTAGGACTGTCCAGAAGACCCGGAGACCCGCTCAACCTGGCCAACCCGCTCACGTCCGACCCGCCACCACTCGATCCGACGACTTCGGCGGTCGGACGCGGGTTTCGGCGAAGCTAACCCGACCCCTCACGGGTCTGTTGTCGGTTTTTGGTTTCCAAATCCGTGACACCCGACCCGAACCGATCCTTTATTCTTACCGGCGAAGTATCATGATTTTCCGACCACATTCGGCGAGATCTCGCCGTTATCCGACAAAATCTAGGCCAAATCTCGACGGATCCGGCCAGATTTTTGTCCGATCTCGACGAATCCGACCATATTTCGGCCAGATCTCGACAGATACAGCCAGATTTCTGTCCGATCTCAATGGATCTAGCTAGATTTCGGCCATCTCGCCGGATCCAGCCAGATTTCGGCCAAATCTCGCCAGATCTGGCCAGATTTTGTCCCCGGCAATAAACCCGAAACCGACCCGAATCAACCCGAAACTGATGAGACTCGAACCGAAAAATTCGACCAGATGTCCGGGTCGGTTTCGGGTCAATTTTTTATTCACCCGACCCATTCGGGTTGAGTCCGGGTTGGGCATCAACCCGACCCAGCCCGACCCGTGGACACCCCTGATGCTAGCTCTCTCTTCTCAATTCTTCATCAGCTCTAGAAACTCAATCACACTCAATCTTCCTTGCCCAAGCTTTTCTTCTTTCTCTCTTTCTCGCAGCAAGGTTTGTGTCACAACCCAAATCCATGGAACATGAATTTAGATGCATGACTAACTTACTGATCTTATATAACTCAATAAACATAATTTAAACATAATTCAGTAAACTCCAAATAAACAATGCTCTTAATAAATCTCTTACAATACTAAAATCCACAATTTAGAAATAATCTCCAAACTGTAAAATCTTAAGCGAAATAAAAATAACTAAAAATCCTTAATAACTTCAAGCGTTATTAACATCGCCTAAAAACTCCCACACTCTACCTTGCACCTTATGAAGAGATCCAAAGTTTTTGTTTCCCAACTAAACTTTAATCTAAAAATTGTAATTAATGGGGGTCAGCCACACATCTAGTAAGCACTTACACGCAATACACAACGGAATAGAGTCAAGCAGAACACAAGTATTTTAATTTCACAAACTCATTCAATAATATCAAATATAGTTTTTTCAAAGCATATAATGAACCACTTAATACATATGTAATCAAATCTTAAAATCATTTGAAAACACATACAAATAATTGATCAGAGCACAGTGTCACATATACACATATTACATATTCTCATATACAATCATGTGAGCGGATACCAACATCTAACCCCTGATAGTAAGGGATCAACACTTATTCTCACATACAACCTTGTAAGCGGGCTTACACATATATCTGATCAATTCTAAAAACACTTATTTTGAGTCACATATCACAAAAGCAAAGTTTATACAAAATAAAATAATTTTCTTAATATTAACATTTATTCCAAATATAAACGCATATCGAATATCACAATATCGAATTGAATATAAATCAAAAGATGCTTGACTCTCTTAAGGAACGAATAGGAATTGAGGATTTTATATAAATATTTTTACAATTCTTGAGTAAATTTGAAAAATCAATTTGCCAAAAGAAACGTTTTAAATACCATTTGGAAAAAAGTAGGAATACGACTTTGAAATAACTTGGTTTTAAACAACTTAAAGAACAAGAATCTTTTTAGACAACTTACATTGAAACTCAATTATTTTTTGAAAATATTTTAGTTTAGAAATAATCTTTTAAATAAGATTCAGACATTTAAAACGTTATTTAAAATTCGAAGTTTCTCTTTAAAAAATTATTTAAAAGTCGAAGTTTCTCTTTCAATGATGAAAAATGCTTTCGATAAATTTTAGAAAACGTAAGCTTATAAACATAACTTTTGAAAACCTTTAACTTCTAAGAACGTAAAGAACAAAATTTGTGCATATTATGCATAATTACTTACAATAGTTGAATTTCTTTGAAAACCCATCTGAAACACCCTCCAAATAGTCTTAAAACACTCTTAAATATGATCTATAATCAACTATGGAAATTACTTAATATCCTCCACAAAATATAAAGCTTATTGAATTATACAAATTGACTCACTAGGATTATAATTGGCTAAACTAAATAATAACACTAATGTAAGGCATCTCTACCCAAAAATATGTTTCATTAAACTTATCAAAACTCATAGGCAGTATCCAAAACTTTAGGATTTAATATATGTCCTAAACGAAAAGTAAAACCTCAACATGAATTTGGCTCTATAACTGTGACTTTGTTCTAGAATATACACACAGTGGGCAACTAGAATCTAATATATATAACCCCAAAGAAAAACATCAAAGCCATCCTAATATATATAACCAATGAAAAACATTAAAGCCATCCTAATATATATAACCCAAAACGTTAAAGCCATATTCATGATTAAGATTTGAAATTCCATGATTTTGTTCTAAAATACTAATCGTAGGCAACCTAGTGAAATTGTGCATTGACTACTAGCAATAAAATCTAATATATATCATCTCTTGCTAGACCCAAAGTCCTCAAATTCAACGGGTAACCAATATAAATTACAACACTACCATAAACTTAAGAGTATTACCATCAGATCTTTATTTGAATAACGCTAATATATAAACATCTTTCCACTATAATCGAATTGACATTGTTAGGTTCTAAGGTCTTAGGATTTTATGTATTTAGAACTCTAATTTGTAATGTTGGCAAACCATGATCAAAACATTGTATTGAGTCTTATTTAGACTTGCTCAAAGTTGGTTTATTCTTGTAAAGTTGGAATCGAGTGGCTGCAGAAGTACTTGGGACTTTCGGCCTGGCTCGATCGATCGAAGAATAGACTCGATCGATCGAAAATCGCACAGGTTGAATTTTCTGCAGAATTTCCAACTCAGCCCTACTTCATTAAACGTTTAGGGTTTTATGTTTTTACCCTAGGTATATAAATAAAACCCTAGTCACGTTTTTGGAGGTTGTCCATATTGTATTGTTGCTCATACATTGCAGTTTTGTGTGAATCTCGTGTGAGATCTTTGAGGAGCTTTCCTTTACACAAAACTTAGGGTTTTCATGGTAGAGATGATTTCAACATCTTGAAGATCATTACTGTTGCAACCATTGGAACTTAAAAGAAAAGCAAGCGGGGAGCTTGTAGCTGATTGAGGAATTCAAGAAAGAAGTAGTCCGTGGACTCGGAGCCTGCGCGTGGTCGTGTCAGGAAGTTCTACTGGTGGGTAGCATTAGGAAGTCGAGCGGGAAGCTTGTAGTCCTTTTGTATGAACTTCAATTCTTTCATAGTGAATTCAGGTTAGCCTTGAGGATCGGTGGGTCAAATCCTCCCCAGGTTTTTACCGTGTGGTTTCCTGGGTGATCATATCTTGTGTTATTTATTTTCCGCTGCATTATTATTCTTGATATGATTGTTTGATTGTTTTAACCTAGAATTGCTTAATTTGACTAAGTAACAACTTGGCTAATTAATCTAGACTACGCAATCTGGTTGTTTTAGGGGTCTAAATAACCTGTCAAGTGGTATCAGAGCGGGTTGCTCTTTCTGTTTGAGATTTTTAATCTCTGAGCTGATCCTTGACCCCTGTTGTCATGGAGCATGGACACTCTCTGTTTGTTCCTCCTCATTTTGATGGGAACAATTATGCCTATTGGAAAGTAAGGATGAAAGCATTCCTGAAATCCATTGATGAAAGGGTTTGGAATTCCGTTGAATACGGATGGGTGAAGCCCGCTACTCCTGTGAGTGAGTGGCAAACTTCTGAAAAAGAAGCAGCAAGCTTCAATAGCAAAGCTATGAATGCTATCTTTAATGCTGTTTCTATGGAGGAGTTTAAGAGGATCTCTAATGTTGAGGTTGCTCATACTGCTTGGAAAATCCTCCAAACTGTGCATGAAGGCACAAAGGCAGTTAAGATAAACAAACTGCAGCAATTAACTTCTAGGTTTGAAAGCATTAGGATGTCTGATGATGAATCCTTTGATGAATTTTATGCCAAACTGAATGATATTGTTAATTCTGCCTTTAATTTGGGTGAAATCTATGATCAACCTAAGATTGTTAGGAAGATACTTAGATCTTTAACTGAAGATTTTAGACCCAAAGTGACTGCCATAACTGAAAGCAAGGATGTGGACTCCATCCCTGTTGATGAGCTTGTAGGATCTCTTCAATCCTATGAGTCTGACCTACCTAAAGTAAACAAATCCAAATCAATGGCTCTTAAGTCAGTTGATGATGTTGATGGTGGTGGATTTGATGATGAGCTCTCTGCTACTGAGATTGCCTATCTTGCCAAAAACTTTAAGAACTTTCTTAGAAATACAAATAGAAAGGCAAGAGGTACTTACACTGCTAAACCTAGAAATTTTAGGAAGAATGATCCCACTAAGGTTAACAATTTTGAAAAACCTAGAGAAAATTTTGGTCAATCTTCTAATAACTCTTTGGGTCCTCAGTGTTTTGGCTGTCAAGGGTATGGTCATATGAAATCTGAATGTCCTACATTCTTGAAGACTAAGGGTAAAGCTATGGCTGTAACCCTTAGTGATAATGAGGTTTCTGATGATGAGTCTGGTGGTGACGAGGATGGAAACTTCATTGCTTTCACGGCTACTGCTATAGTCAATGAAAGCATATCTGCTGAAGAGAACCCTTCTGATGGGGAACTCTCTGAAGATGCAGATCTCCAAGAGGCCTATAACAAACTTTGCAAAATTGCTGCAAAGGATGCTATGAAAGTTGAACTTGGCCTAAAGAAAATTGATTCTCTTGAGCTTGAAAAGAAAATTTTGCTTGTTAAACTGTTTGATGCTAATGAGCTTTTGAATAATGTTAAATCTGAGAACATGCTTTTGCTTGATAAAGTTAGAACTTTGGAACTTGATTTATCTGTTGCTAGGTCTGCTAGTTCTAAACTTGATCACATGCTGAATGTTCAAAAGTATCCTTCTGATAAAACTGGGTTAGGATATGTTGAAAGCATCTTTGAGTCTGGACCTCATTCCACTACTTTTGTTCCTTCTTCTTCTACTGAGCCTTATGTGAGTGAGGTTGTGAGTGAAACTGTCAAACCACCTGTGAGTGAGGTAGCTAAACCTGTAGAAGTTTCACCACCTAAGAAGATTAGGGTAGACCTAAGAGAATCTAAACCTAAGGAGCCTACCAAATCTAAGGACAAGATGCATGGTAAACCTGTTTGGGTTTGTCATTATTGTGGTAAGTCTGGACATATTCGTCCTAACTGTTACAAGCTTCAAGCTGATAAGAGAGCAAATAAACCAAAAGTGCCTGTGCCTCAAGCACAAGATCCTATGGCATTAATTGGTGAATTGGTAAAGGTGTTAAACCTTTATTCCAATCATGGAGTTGGGAATCACTCAAATGTGAATAAGAACTCCAATGCTCGTGGTGCATCTAAAAAGTTTTGGATGCAAAAGACTCGAACTAATTGAGTCTTTCTGACATGGTCCTTGTGCTTCATTGCTCTATTCTTTTGTGACCATTGTTCTTTGTTTTTTTTGTTTTTGTTCTAGGACTTGCATTGCATTACATTCATGCATTTCATTCTAGGATTTATTTGTTTTCTCTTTTAATATAAAAAAAAAAAAAAAAAAAAAAAAAAAAAAAAAGAGGAAGCAAAATTTATGTTGAACATGATGTTTCTTGATTATTGAAAACAAGGTTGGTCAATTTATTTACACATAACATGTCTTATGTACCTTGTTTAGCTTTGATGAGCTTATTTATTGCACTTGACTAGCTGAAACTTTGTAGTGCATGTTGTGTGGGAAAGATGTTTGTGGTTATTAATCACTTTGTCTTGATCTTGAAGTCACATGTTTTTGACTGTCGGACTTGATTCTTTTGAGAAAGGCATAAATAACCATCTCACCACTGCTCACTAGCCAATCATGAACACCTTAGTGCATATCATAAGATTTTGTGCTTGAGAAAGTGTAGCACATGCACAAAAAGAACATAAGGTGTTGCCTCTGCTAAATGATTAATAATTAAAACTGGTGTGTACTATTAGGCTTGATGCCAATTCACTTAATTCAAACCGGTGTGTACTATTAGGCTTGATGCCAAAATTCACTTAATTAATGGGGCAAAAATACAAGAAACTTACATGATTGCAAGCTTTTGTTTTAGGAGATGTGAGAGTTATAGGATGTAACTCTTTAGGTGATAGTCTCTTTTGAATTCTATGTGATGAATTTTGTAGACTTTGTGATTAAATGCTATTCACATATCACCTCACATGTATCTTAAGTTTTTACTAGTATCACACACTACACAAGTTACTCTTTGTTAAACACTGTACATGCTAGTGTGTGTTTCTGGTCTGACCAACCAAGTTTGAAAATATCTTGAGATTTATGCACAACATATTTGTTGCTTAAGAAAATTCAATGAGAGAATGATTGAAATTTGTTTTGAGAAAATTGGGTTTAAATTTTGGGTTTTTGAAAAAGCATTCCATCTCATACTCATGCATTTTGTTTTTCAATTTAATGCTTTGAGGAGTTATTTCAAAATTAGGCTTGTATTTTCAAAAATTGTGATTTTCGATCGATCCAGCCTGTTTTTCGATCAATCGAAAAAGTGCTCTCATTTGTCTTAAAATGACTGTGCTTTTCGATCGATCGAATGTAATTTTCGATCGATCAAATATCGGGGAAAAGCTTTTTTAAAAGATCAGATCTGACTTTTTCAAACATATTTCAAAGCTTTTTCAAACTTTTTCTCTCTCTCCGCGTTGGCAAGGCTCCACCTTAGAGAATTTTTGTCGTTTTTCTCCGAAATTTTTGCACAATCTCTCTCTCCCCAAGCCGGTAAGACCCTTTTACCCTTCCTTTTGATTATATTTTCATGATTTCATGCATAAATCCATGCTTTTAAGGGTAATTTTCGGACTTTGCTACTTTGGGATTTTCTGTTGATTCAAGCCTTCTTTTATGCAATTGATCATTGGGTTTTTGTGGGGACACTACATAAACATGATTCTTACCTGTTAATTTGATAAATTTTGAGTTTGATGAAAAATTGAAAATTCTAGGGCTTGTTCTTGATCCGAATTGGGGATTTTGTTAATTTGAGTAGAATTTGCTGAAATTGGTTTGTTGCATTGATGAAATTGGTTATTCTAATATGTTTTCAAACTTGTGTACTGATCAATTCATCAATTTGTTACAAAATTTGTCAAGTGGTTTTCAAATTTTTGGGATTTTTGATAAAACATTTTTTTTGCTCAAGCCAATTTTGTCAATTCAATCTCAATTAAACTTAATTGTTTACTGCATTAGATCATGCATCACAACATTATAAATGTTCATGCATCATATAGATTTTTGGTCTATATTTTTTATTATACTAATTTGCAGTCTGCCTTTGGTTTTGATTTCTCTTGTTCTGTTTGGTTTTCACTCTGTGTCTCTGTCCTTTCCTTAGCACTATGCCTAGGAAAACTAGAGCCCGTAGGAATGTTCCCTCACCTTCTCCTTCACCCCCTCCATCCTTTGATAGTGAGAAGTTTTCGAGTGAGAAAAATCAAGAGATTTTTGAGACGCTAAACCTTAAGAGAAAGATTTGGGCTGAGCGTTCTGTGCGGTTAGATGAGCTTGATCCTGCCATTAGGGCAAATTTTGAGCGTCGGGGTTGGTTACCCTTGGTGGATGTTTCTGATCCTCCTCCACCTTCTGCCTTGATTAGAGAGTTCTATTCGAACATCTCTATCCGCATCTATGATTCCAACACTCTAGTTAAGAGTTGGATACGAGGCGTAGAGTACACCATTACTCCTCGGGTAGTGGCTGATGCTCTAGGGGTACCATTGGTCCAGCATCCTGTCTACCCATATGCTGAGTCTCCCGAGATTAGCGATGTTTTGTCTTACATCACTGGTACTGCTGTCCAGTGGGGTTCTGATCCTCGGATCACTTCTGCTGAGCTCTCCGGGTTACACTATCTATTCTTTAGGATAGCTTGTCATTCGATCTGGCCCATTTCCCATGTTCACACCATTCCTCTTGAGAGGTGTGTATTTTTGTACGCTCTTGTTACTGATGCTCCTATCAGTTTTCCCCATCTTTTTCTTCGTTCTTTGAACGAAGTTTATAGGAGTTCATCTACTGCTCATGCTCTTGTTCATCCTATTTTCATTCATAGGATTCTTCTCTATCTTGATCTTAGTGGCTTTCCTTCCTCTGAGCCCGTTCATGTGATAGCTCCTATAGGTGCGTCTTTTCTTAGACAAAGGGCCGCTCATCTTCGAGCTGGTTCTAAACACCCTAGGTCTGAGCCCTCTAGTAGCACACCTCCTCCTTCTTCTTCTGCAGGTCTTGCTGGTGAGGATATTCCTGTTCCAGTTGGTGATGATGATGCTGCTGCTGATGTTCCTCCACCTCCTTCGGCCAACTTCGATGTTCGTCGTACTTTGGAGACTGTCATGACCGTTCAGGCGGCTCATGGTCAGATTTTGGTGGACTTGATGGACGAGATACGTGCTCTCCGTGCTGATTTTGCGCGTCTTCATTCACCCTCACCACCTCCTTTTGATGGCGACTAGTGATTGCCCTTTGGCATTCCGTCACAAAAAGGGGGAGTGGAGTTAGTTTTGTCTTGTAGAGGAGTTTTTGTTGTTAGGGGGAGATTTTTTGTTTTAGAGGAGCTTGTGGAGTTTTTAGATTGTATCTAGGTGCTTCACTTTGTATATCATTTTTGGGGATATTCATGTTAGGGGGAGTAACATTGATTGATATACATGATATTTTTGTTGATTCTTGTTGTGTTGAGATTCACTGCTTATTGATTTATATTTATGAGTTGTTCATTCATATATGTCTTTATTTTGTGTTGTGTGAATCTTACAAGAATGTTATACCTGTTGTTTTACTCTTTACTGTCACACATGCGTTTATGTGTTTGTTGAGTATTTCAGGATTATACAGGTTGATTCAACTAAGCTGCTGTCTACACTTGCAACTATGGATAGTAGTTAGGCTGAATTGAATTTTATGAGCATTATCTTTGTAAAGGGCTTTTCATTTGTAAAACTTTGAGCTGTTAATTAGGGTTTTGTCACGGATTGCCAAAGGGGGAGTTTGTTAGGTTCTAAGGTCTTAGGATTTTATGTATTTAGAACTCTAATTTGTAATGTTGACAAACCATGATCAAAACATTGTATTGAGTCTTATTTAGACTTGCTCAAAGTTGGTTTATTCTTGTAAAGTTGGAATCGAGTGGCTGCAGAAGTACTTGGGACTTTCGGCCTGGCTCGATCGATCGAAGAATAGACTCGATCGATCGAAAATCGCACAGGTTGAATTTTCTGCAGAATTTCCAACTCAGCCCTACTTCATTAAACGTTTAGGGTTTTATGTTTTTACCCTAGGTATATAAATAAAACCCTAGTCACGTTTTTGGAGGTTGTCCATATTGTATTGTTGCTCATACATTGCAGTTTTGTGTGAATCTCGTGTGAGATCTTTGAGGAGCTTTCCTTTACACAAAACTTAGGGTTTTCATGGTAGAGATGATTTCAACATCTTGAAGATCATTACTGTTGCAACCATTGGAACTTAAAAGAAAAGCAAGCGGGGAGCTTGTAGCTGATTGAGGAATTCAAGAAAGAAGTAGTCCGTGGACTCGGAGCCTGCGCGTGGTCGTGTCAGGAAGTTCTACTGGTGGGTAGCATTAGGAAGTCGAGCGGGGAGCTTGTAGTCCTTTTGTATGAACTTCAATTCTTTCATAGTGAATTCAGGTTAGCCTTGAGGATCGATGGGTCAAATCCTCCCCAGGTTTTTACCGTGTGGTTTCCTGGGTGATCATATCTTGTGTTATTTATTTTCCGCTGCATTATTATTCTTGATATGATTGTTTGATTGTTTTAACCTAGAATTGCTTAATTTGACTAAGTAACAACTTGGCTAATTAATCTAGGCTACGCAATCTGGTTGTTTTAGGGGTCTAAATAACCTGTCAAACATGACTTAATCTTACCACGAGTAATAAATGTAAAGTTTAAAGAGTAGGGAAGAGAGATACAAATACAAGATAAAACTGAGACGTATTATCGAAGAGGAAACTGAAGTATTCGGTAAAAAACCTCTCCGTGACCCTCCAAGTTGAAATCGATCCACTAGTGAATAAGTTGGAGTACACAAATATCAAAAAAAACCCTCTAAGCCTAATCTACTCAATGTACTTGAGCCCTCCAAGCTCCCGCTACCAACGGACTTCTCAAAGTCTTGTCTTCACTAGCTTTCTGGATCTTGCAATTATGCATGATTGCATCCGCCACTCAATGGCTTCTTCCAATGCTTCCCAAAGTCACCAAAACTTCTCTCAACACTCAGGATATGTGAGGTAAGTGTTTGGGCTAAGAACCTCTCAAGGATGTATAGATGGAGAGGTAGGAGTAGAGGAAAACCAAGAGAATTTGTGTAGATGATTGTGAGTATGACAATCTCTAACTCTCAAGTGTTTTGATAGGGTTTTCTCTTTGAAAATGACTTCTTACAATTTCGTGGGTAATGAGGGAACATATGGTGTGTATAAAGAATTTAGGAAAGCACTTTTCATTTTTACCAAACAGAGAGTTTTATGAGTACCTCGCGAAATGGCCTTTCTCTCGAAGTACTCGCGAAATGACAGGCTGGCTTGATACTTCATCTTCTAGTCATGTGCTTCATACATGGCCTTTTCGCAGGTTCCTTTACTCGTGAGCTTCTCACAAACTAGTCGTGAAATTGCACTGATCTTTATTGCATGCTTGATTCTTTACTAATCTCTCGCACTCATCCCTTACAATTGAACCCACATAAATATAGGGAAATGATTGACTGAATTACAATCAAATTTGGCACGAAATTAAAGCCAACAAAGGCTAATTGGAAATCACAAATTTACAAATCACAATACTACCATAAACTTAAGAGTATTACCGTTAGATCTTTATTTGAATAACGCTGATATATAAACATCTTTTCACTGTAATCGAATTGACATGACTTAATCTTACCACGTTGCCAAAACCATAAATATATCTCAAGATTTATAAACAGTATAGTAATATTGAGATGGGGTTCTCACCTTGATTTCATAGCCAAACCTTATGCCTCTAAACAATTTTTCCTCCTTCTTCTATCATGCCACCTCTCTCTCTCCCTCTCAAATTTTCTTTGGCATCCATGTTTACTAAGAAATTCTTCAAATGAAAACCCTAATTTATCTTTTCCTCTACCCTATATTTAATGTATCAGAGATGTGGGTTTGGTGGAGTAGTGGTTGGAGTTTAAAACCCACTAGAACTTATCTCTTTAATCTCCAAAAAGTCCATAAAACATCTTCCTCTTTTATTTATTTATTTACCATTTTAATTGCCGCCCTAAATTGTATGCACTAAAACTTTAATTTTGTCACATATTTTGTAGCATCACAAAATTATCTACTCCTATCTTATTGTGCACACACATATAGTACCTCAACTCTATATTAATAATGACAATGACAGTGATGATCATAAAATCAAATTGGGGTATTACAATTTGTCTCTCTCAACTCTATCACGCTCTCTCTTCCTCGCCCAATCTTATAATAAACCAGAAGCTATTTTGACCTACTTGCATGCTTAGCAACAATTGACGGAACGGGAAGATATAAGGCTGAAGACTACATATATTTCATAGTATTTTCAATGATTTATTTTGGGTTTATTTTCTTTAGGCATGCATATATCATTGGATGTGTATTCCATCGACTTCTAGAGTGATAATATATTTGCTATTGCACCTTCATCACCTATTCGGCAATTAACAATATTAAATGATAGCTAACTTCAAAAGTAAGAGCAACTTTCTTTTTTAATTTTTGTGTGGGTTTTGTTTGATTTGTTTTTGCATTTTATTTCATAGTATTTTCAATGATTTATTTTGGGTTTATATTTATTTTCTATTTCTATTTTCGTTTAAGGCTTTCTAATGCAAATTATGTGTTTGATTAAATGTTTCTATGAACTGTAGATATACATAAATAGAGCATGTGCATTGTTAAATAGATGCCAGCCTTGCATGTATTTTTTTTTTTTTTTTGATGGGTCTGGTTAAAGAGATTTATAAATAGATTATTTTAGAAAAAAATTGATGCTACTTTTAGAATAAATATGAAAAACGTTCACAATACTTTCACAACAAATTATAGGTAGTAATTAGTTGTTATTAGTTTTAATTTAAATCTACTATTAATTTTTCACCTACTAATGACAATTAATAATAATTTGTCACTTAAAATTTGTGTAAAAATATTATGAAAATATTACCAACATAACATTTCTCTCTTCTAAACCAATTCTTTTAAGTCATTCTTGAGCTTTTCCCTACCTTTGTTTTTGTTGCTTTAGTATGGACACTAAACAGCCCATACACGCTAAGACATAACTCCAACCTAGACATGATCCATTTTCCTTCTCCAAAATCCATAAGGCCATAACCCTCTAAGACTTCACTGACTTGATAATTTTTCCGCTCTCAATTTCAGACCAAAGGCCATACCCTTGTTTCATTGTCAAGAACTAGCAAAATCTAGAATATATGGGTTTGTCTTAATGTCCACTGAAAAAGAATTTATTCTAGAACCATAGGCAATACAATAATAATTCATAGTGATGAGGTCACGGGTACTACGATTCATCACAAACTTGGTCAAAATTCAAAAACTAACAAATTAAAAATTAGAACCACAATAAGCATGAAACTCAGCTAAAGAACTTACAAAGCAATTGTAATTTGAACTCATAGATGTTCTAGCTTTCAATCAATCTTACAAATAGTGAAATTTGAACTCTCCCTAACCATTTGTTGAGCTGAACTCCCAAAACCCCTGCAATCACATTGAAAGCACGCAATACACAAAACCACAAATTCAAGAACGAAAACCACAAAAGTTCAAAATCTTCCAAGCGAATAACGGAGTATGGACAAAATTCAAGTCCAAATAATAAAAAAAAACTGATCAAAAATAAGTTTTCAAAACAATGAAATCGAGAGAAATAGAAAAAATACCTAATCGGAGGGAGAATAATAGAAAATTTGAGTCAAGAATTCTGTTTGGTTGTCTAGAAAATAATAGGAAAATTGATAGCCAAGACCTATGAAAAGCTTGCAGAGAGAGAGAGAGAGAGAGATATGGAGCAATACCTATATAAGTTCCTTGTTTTTATTTTTGACATTTTTCAACCCGTTGATAAAAAATATTTAATTTCTTTTTTTCAACATCTAACATTGTTGATAAATTACCCCTATTTAATCTTCTTTTACCACTTATTTCTGAATTTCTCACCAATTATTTCAACTGTTATGCCAATTGTAGAAACAAATATGCAAATTTTTCAACATTTGAGTGCAAATGTAGAAACTAAAGACTTTTATCAACATTTTTAAATGATTGTGGATAAAATTATGTTGAAAAAACTCAAGTTTGTTGTAGTGAGTATTTGTTACACACCAAATTTTTTTTTTAATTGAAGTTGAAAACACGATTTCAAAACTGAAATCTTGTTTTCATTTGATGGCTTTAGCTCTGTTAGGACATATGTGTTTCACATACTAAGAACATATGTCTTACTTATTTATGTAAATTGGCTAATCCTTTGACAAAACGCACTCTACTTGTAATTGGGTAGATCTAGGTGTTTTTAATACTTTAAGAAACAATGTTTCAAGGTCAAGTATTGAAGTCATCAAGTCTGTCCAAGAGAAAGCAAGCTGAAGTGCAAAGTTTTTAAAGCTCGACACCTTCTCGATAGCTACCTCGACACCTGGCTATCTGTCGAGCTCTTCAGCTGATTCTTATCGCAATCTCGATAGCTTCTCGATAGCTTGTCGATCGATCGAGAAAGTTTCTGTCCCCTCGACACCTTCTCGATACCTCCTCGATAGCTGCTATCTGTTGAGATTCATTAAACCTCGACACCTCCTCGACACCTCTCGATCGATCGAGGTTACGGGAAATCAGAATTTTCAGCTTTTTGATTTTTGGGCCAGGCTTTTGTATTTGTGTAGGGTTTCTTTTCTCACAACCCTAGACCTATATAAGGCTTATTTTAAAGGCCATCACATAAGAGAATACAAGGAGAACATATGAAAAAGGTGACCGATGCCTTATTCTCTCTGAAAGAAGCTACTGCGTCTTTGCGCCTTAGGGTTTTGTAACCAAGTGCTTCTTGATCTTCATTGTTGATGAAGTGAAGAACTTTGCAGCCAACATTCTTCTTCCTTAAGTTGGTGAGTGAGTCACGTACTAGGATTCGTGCAAAGGAGTTAGTCACGTACTGGGATTCGTGCAACAACAAAAAGGGTGGCGTTCATATATTGAAGAGTTCAGAGGTTCTGAAGCGGTAGAAGGTTTCTGCTGTGAGTTCATCTACGGGGATTGTAGAGTCTAGGGACAAAGGTTTTGTACTAGATCTGAAACTTCTCTTTTCTATAGTGGATTGCTTTTCGGGAAGGTTTCCCCCCAGGTTTTTTACTGTGAAACTGGTTGGTTTCATTGGTTTTCCTGGGTCATCATATCTTGTCTTATTTACTTTTTCGCTGCATTCATTATTGACATGATATTGATGTTTGTTTGTTTTAACAAGGTTTGTTCATAATAAATCTAATTAACAACTTGGGTTTAAAACTTGTTAATTCTATCAACCGGGGTCTATATTTCCCAACAAGTGGTATCAGAGCAGGCATACTCTGATTAGGTTTTAATCTTTGCTGTGTTGATCCATTGACCCCTGTTGTCATGGAAACTCTTGATTGTTTTGATTTGCATGATACAATGTTGAATGATGATGATGATATTCAAGTTGCCTATTGCAAGCTTTATAATTTTTGTATGAAATCTCTTGAATATTCTACAAAATTAAAAGCTAAATTTAAAAAGGTCAAGCTTGAAAAAGATGATTTGATTGCAAAATTGGATGAAGCCAATAATTTGAATGAGAATTTTAAAAATCAAATTTCATCTCAGGTGGACAAAATTAAGAGTTTGGAAGAGCAACTAGTTGAATTTAAAACTGAACTTGAAAAATTAACTAGTGCCAAACTTGTTATTGAGCCTAACTCAAAAGAAAAAGATTTTTATGTTCCCCCATTTAAAAAGAATAATGAAGAGTTGAAGGCTAATATTGCTAGGATAGACAATGGTAAAAATTCTGATGTTAACGGTGAAGTTTCTAAACCTATGTCTAAAACTCATCCTAGGTTGAATAAAAATTCTGAATTTGTCCCCACTTGTCATCATTGTCATATTGTTGGTCATATTAGGCCAAATTGTCCTAAGTTGTCAACCTCTAAGGTTAGACCTCCTTCTAGGAAGCCGAGTAGCTCTAAAATTACTCATGTTTGTCACCATTGTGGTGATTCTGGTCACACTCGCCCTAATTGTTTCAAGTTGTTTCCTCATAAGCGAGTGTCCAATAGGTCTCACCCTTTGTCTAAAGGCTCTGTACCTATTCTTGGTGAGTTATTAAAAGCTTTGAGCTTTTTGACTCAATTTCAGGGGAATTCTTATTCCTCTATGTCCTTTAGTAATCATACTAGGACACGTGCTTTTTCATCTTCACGGCCAAAGACTCGTGCTATGTGGGTGATAAAGGATCCTAAGACTTAATTGTCTTTTCTGTTTGTCCTCTGCTTTAATTCTTTCTATCTAAAGTAGGACTTTCTTTGCTTGATTTCTTATCTGTTTTTGAAATCATGTTTTCATGCATCTGCATCTCTCTATCATGCCTTCATGCATTTGCATCTAGTTTTTGCTTTGCTTTGTTTAACATGTTTTTGTTTGTTTATTTTTCAGTTTTGTTCATTTTGTTTTTAATATAAAAATTAAAAAAAAAAATTGAAAAATCAGAAAAATACAAAAACAGTGTGTGTTATGTGTACTTTGGTATTTGTGTACTTTGGATGGCCAATGAAACAAAGTTTCTCTAAACTTTGTATCTCTTGTAGCTTAGATGAGCATCTCTATGCACAACTAAGCAAGTGAGCTTTGTGGCTCTTGTTTGTGATGAGTAAGATTAGGTTATCTCTTAAAACTTAACACTCATATCACTCTTTTTGACGGGTAGGACTAGAAAATCCTAAGAGAAAGGCATTAATGACCATCTCACCACTGTTGCCCGTCAATCATAGTATGACACCTGTATGCTTCGGCATAGCAAAAGTGCAGTGTCATAGACACCTGTATGCTTCGGCATAGCAAAAGTGCAGTGTCAAAGACATTCGTATGCTTCGGCATAGCAAAAATGCGATGTCAAATGCTTAACATCTTGGGTATTTCTTTTCTCTCTTTTTATGCCCATGCATGATATGCTTAAAAGAAAAAATATGCAAAGAAAATATAAAGCAAAAAGATTAAAGATGCTTTAAATATGATTGCAAGCGTGTTTTCAAGGAGATGTGGGAGTTATAGGATGTACCTCGAAGGTGATAGTCCCCATCAAACAGTTATGATTGTATGTGAGTTAAAGTTATTTTCTCATATCTCAGATCGTCATAACATGTATACACATATGCGATCTTGCGATGTTTTTCACACACAACACGCAATATTCTTTGCTACTCTTGATACATGTGCAGGTACAATGTGATTTGGCCATCACAAGTGTTTTACATGTGCTAATGTATGCTCACTAAACTGTCATAACTTGTTTTTTTTTAAATATAAAATTGGTTAGACTTGTTTAGTAGGTGTGTGTGTTTTTGGGATTTTTGTGCTTAACATTTTTCTTGTTGAGAGATGTGTTTTTCACATGTTTTGTATCCTTCTATTATCTTGTCATCCATAGCATCTTGTTTCATTACATTCATGCATTTATATGGATTTCTTTGTACCCCTTGATCATCCTTGATCATCTTTATGTTTCTCGGGTGAAGCTTTCTAGCTTCTTGTACCCTTTGTCAATCATGACAAAAAGGGGGAGAAATTGTGGAAACTTTTGTAGTTTCTGTTTAAGATTCTACAAGTTAGGGGGAGAAATACATTCCTTTGTAAGGGGGAGATGTGTTTCATCTTGTTAGGGGGAGTGTTTACTTCCTTCTTCTTGTACCTTGGGTCTTGTGATCATGTTTACATACATTGTGCTTATCTTCTTTATATGCTGATGTATGTTTCTTTCACCTATCTCTACATGTGTTGTTTCTTTTCTTTCTTTATACACATGTTTCTTTACTTGTATGCAATCTATTATTTCTGTTTCACACTAAGATGCCTTGATGAGTTTTGTTTAAAGTGTTTCAGAAATACAGGTTGTCAAAGTCTACTTGCCATAAACTCTCTTCTTGCAAAGTTTTTCAAGAGTTTGTGTTAGGATAGATTTTATTGTATTCAACAAGTGAATATGAGTTGAGTGATTTATGACTTCTCTCATATGCTCATTTGTTTGTTGTGGTTTTGTCACGGATTGCCAAAGGGGGAGATTGTTAGGACATATGTGTTTCACATACTAAGAACATATGTCTTACTTATTTATGTAAATTGGCTAATCCTTTGACAAAACGCACTCTACTTGTAATTGGGTAGATCTAGGTGTTTTTAATACTTTAAGAAACAATGTTTCAAGGTCAAGTATTGAAGTCATCAAGTCTGTCCAAGAGAAAGCAAGCTGAAGTGCAAAGTTTTTAAAGCTCGACACCTTCTCGATAGCTACCTCGACACCTGGCTATCTGTCGAGCTCTTCAGCTGATTCTTATCGCAATTTCGATAGCTTCTCGATAGCTTGTCGATCGATCGAGAAAGTTTCTGTCCCCTCGACACCTTCTCGATACCTCCTCGATAGCTGCTATCTGTTGAGATTCATTAAACCTCGACACCTCCTCGACACCTCTCGATCGATCGAGGTTACGGGAAATCAGAATTTTCAGCTTTTTGATTTTTGGGCCAGGCTTTTGTATTTGTGTAGGGTTTCTTTTCTCACAACCCTAGACCTATATAAGGCTTATTTTAAAGGCCATCACATAAGAGAATACAAGGAGAACATATGAAAAAGGTGACCGATGCCTTATTCTCTCTGAAAGAAGCTACTGCGTCTTTGCGCCTTAGGGTTTTGTAACCAAGTGCTTCTTGATCTTCATTGTTGATGAAGTGAAGAACTTTGCAGCCAACATTCTTCTTCCTTAAGTTGGTGAGTGAGTCACGTACTAGGATTCGTGCAAAGGAGTTAGTCACGTACTGGGATTCGTGCAACAACAAAAAGGGTGGCGTTCATATATTGAAGAGTTCAGAGGTTCTGAAGCGGTAGAAGGTTTCTGCTGTGAGTTCATCTACGGGGATTGTAGAGTCTAGGGACAAAGGTTTTGTACTAGATCTGAAACTTCTCTTTTCTATAGTGGATTGCTTTTCGGGAAGGTTTCCCCCCAGGTCTTTTACTGTGAAACTGGTTGGTTTCATTGGTTTTCCTGGGTCATCATATCTTGTCTTATTTACTTTTCCGCTGCATTCATTATTGACATGATATTGATGTTTGTTTGTTTTAACAAGGTTTGTTCATAATAAATCTAATTAACAACTTGGGTTTAAAACTTGTTAATTCTATCAACCGGGGTCTATATTTCCCAACAAGCTCAAAAAATGTGTGTAGCAATTTTTTTTCATAATATTATATCAATAAGATGTAAGATAGAATTCAAAAGGCTTAAACAAGCCAATGGGTAAAAAGTTCCATGAAAGAGGCAACAATTTCTTTTTTGGACAAGTTAAATAATTAAGAAAAGAACACTGTCTGCATATTTTAACTACATAAGGGCAAAGCAAAATGACAATACAATTGTTTATGTTCTTCCACAAAACCTTTAATAATATAAACATATGTTTTCTCTTACACAGTACACTAATTAACTACAGTTAGTCCTCTACGTAAATGAACAAAAAATCAACATAAATTAAAGTTTAATGGACAAGACATCTAAACTCCTATCTCCTATGCTCTAATCATACATATTAACCTTAATTTTGACCACTAAAATACAACGTGTGAGCCAATTTTACCTTCATTAATTAGTTCCATGAGTGACCACCCCTCCCACGATCTCGAAAACCCCCATGACTTGATTGATTAATATTCATCGAAACAGTCAATTTCTGTAATCAAGTGCACACGCTGCATGCATGAAAACACCACAACCTTTCCTGTTCGGCCAATGCGGTGAACATACCTTAGGGGATCCTGGGAATTCATAATTTATCACATACTAGTCACAGAATTGTGTGATGCATGGGAAGAATTGACAATTTATTTTTTTGTTAAGTGAAAAATGAAAATAGTAGGTAAGACTTATAAGTGTTAGTCTCAAACCATTTTTAAAATGATGTGATTATTTTCTAACAATGTATAGTTGATACAATATATTAGATTTTATAAATAAACTATCTATATTTGATATTTGAAAGTTTTTTTTTTTTTTTCCAAAATTAACATAATGCATTTTATATTCAATTATTATATAAGAGTAGATATTTTGTAAATAATGTAATGCATGGTTGGAATTTGTTCTAGTACTATTTACAAATGATTCATCATCTATACATTTTGAATGACGTAAAGATGATGCATATATAAGTAAATTCATTACTTATATTATAAAAAAATAAAATAAAACTTAAAAAACATAAGAAAAATGTAATTAATTTTATCGAGAACATTCTTGATAAAATTAATTACATTTTATTTAGTTTACATATATCTTCGAATTAAGTCATGCATCGCACAATCATATTAATAATAAAAAGATAATTATACACTTAAATTAGTGGGAATAATTAAAATAATTATGAATTCAATCAAACAATTCGTTAGGGTTTAGTTTTGGTGAATTCCTTGTGACGAATTCTGTATTAAAAAGGTTTGTAACAAGCATGCATGTTTAACAGTTTAAGTTAAATGATATTCACTGTGAAGAGTTGCCTGAAGAATTGCACAGCTGCAAGTTTTGCGTAATCAGAATAACTTGGATACACTTGAGTAAGGAATTAAGCCAAGTAGAGAGTTCTCCTGACTCTCATTAGATGTTTGCTTTTCGAGATCTCAAGATACTTGATAAATGACTTTTGCTGGTTTTTAATTTGCATACACCATGTAGCATAACTTTTAACCTAAGAAGGCCATACCATACCATAGAAAATCTAGAAAAGCCTTCCTTTCAGTGCAAAATCAAGGAGCTGAGGTTCCTTTTATTCTTGATCCCATATTGATGAACCATTGTGCAAGAACCTTCAAGAGCGTAAGCTTAGTTGAAACCACAACTTCCCGGAGTTTTGATTTCATGCAGACAACATTCGTGGTGGAAATCATATTATTTAATTTTCCTTTTTTTCTTAATGATATGTTGCACAATTGAAACTCGGACAAAATTCCAGGCCATTCCGGTGTTATGAATTCCGTTCCGTTCCGTTTCGCCCTTGTTCCACCTCGGACAAGGGCGTAAGCAATGTTATGAATTCCGTTCCATTCCGCCCTTGTTCCACCTCGGACAAAATTCCAGGCCATTCCGGTGTGTTTCGGGCATTCTGAGGCATTTCAGTAAATTCCAGCCGAAACTCAAAATTCGGCCGGTATGGATTTTTGGGATTTTTTTTTCTTTACCTTCAACTTCATATCTGACATTCTGACCATCTGGGTTGCTGCCCATCACTACCGTCTACCATTCCTTCTTAATCTCCATTTGGACCATAATTCTCTGTTTCTTCTTGACCACCTTTCACAACTTTTTGCCGGCACAAAATCCACATCAAAAGAAAACTGAGGTGTTGATGGAAGGGCGTGCAGCTGAATTAACCGAGTGAAGAGAAAGACCGAGAATGTGGATAATGGACGGTCATGATTTTAAATGGTGGAGGGCATATTCTCTGAAATCTTTTAAGGAAGAGTCTAGAATGTCTTTGCGTGGAACGTGAACCCAGCTGGTTATTATTTTTTATTTTGGAGTTATCATCTGGGTTGCTCATTTTACAACGTTTGGGCTGAACAAAAAAAAAAAATGGTTTGGGCTGCAGCACAGTCAGTCCAACTCAAAGATGTGCTATAGTTTTTTTTTTTTTTTAATATATGCTTTCAATTTTTTTTTTAAGAGTCCAAATGCAGTATTTGTACTATTTTGACAAATTTTCTAATGGGTCCTTGTAGTACTTGTGGGAGTTCTTTGATGATGAATTTGATCCTTTTTTCGCACATGACGATGAGGAGTAATATCATGTTATAAACTTTGTTGGCTTATTATGGGCTTATGTAATAAGTAGTGACTTGTTATATAGGAGTAAATCTTCTCATTGTGTGACGTTATTATATTGATGTTTAAGACTTACGACTAGATGATTTGTATTATTTGATATTTACTTTTTTTTTTTTTTAGAATCGATATTTACTTCTTTGAATTAATAATTTTATGTTGTATAACAATATATATAGATTTATTTATTTATTTATTTGGGAACCCCGAAACACCCTAAAACTATTCGCCAAAATAAGTTGATACCGAAATATATTTCTTTCTACTGGACAAACCGAAATAGAGTCCGAAATGGAATTAATAACATTGGTCTAAAGATTTTGCAGCCAGAGGGTCATTTGCTTGATTAATAAAGTCTAGCTAAAAGGTTTGCAAGTCGGTCTCATAACAATTTCTTTTATAGAGGATTCCTTATGGGATAGGTTTACCCTCAGAGAGGTTTTTATTTTTATTTTTTGAAGAAGTCCTTCAGAAGCTTTCCACAACGTCACCAAATCCTTGTGTTCTTTATGATTTATTTTTACTTCTTTATTGATTGTGGTGATGCATGAGTATTTAATTTACCAATGTCAATTTTTTACAACTATTTGAATTGATGTTGCGTCTAAGTGAAATTCAAGTATGTTAATTAGAACAGTTAGGGGTCAAAACAGAATTTTCACAATTCACTCACATTATCTATGTTATTCTTAATAAATCATATTATTTAATTTTCCTTTTTTCTTAATTAAGGGTCATCAAATAGCCCATGGCTCACGGCCCGACCCAAAAACCCGGCAGCCCATTGGGCTAATGGGCAGCCCGGCCCGTTGTTATTGAGGCCCATGGGTAGCCCACTAGCCCAGTGGGTTAGGCCGTGGGTTAGTTTTTATGCCCATGGGCACCCGGTGGGCTAGCCCAGTAGCCCAGCCCGTTGGCCCAACCCGTTGCCCAGTCTAATAACTTAGAATTTTTAACAAAAATATATAGGAAGTGTATGAAGGATTGATCTTGAGATATTGTAATAGAATTTCTTAAGAGAACTCTCCCAACCACTAAGATACTTGAAGTAATTGTGCTAAACTTAGTTTACTAAATATATATTTTTCTAGTAGTCTAGCAAATTTGAATTAACCATTTGATTTTTTTTTTTATTAAAGATAAAAATAAAAAACAATTTGAAGCTTTATTTAAAAAAAAAAAAAATAAGTTTCCATCAACAAAAAAAAAATAATTAAATAAATTTGACTATAAAAAAAATTGTAATTAAGTATTAAATTCTTTGATTCTTTCCTTTAAAAAAAACTAGATTGATTATTCCCTTATTAAAAATTGATTATTTATTTCTAAAAATAATATGCTAACGCAATCTCATGGGTAGCCCATTAGGCCCAACCTAGTAGCCTAGCCCGTTAAAGACAAAATAGGCATTGCCCATGGGCAGGGTCGTAGGCTGGGGTTTTCTCTTTCGGCCCAGCCCGACCCGGCCCGTTAACTAGTTAATAGCCCATTATGCCCAGCCCATTGTGCCCTTGGGCCAAGTAAAAATGGGCCGGGCCAGCCCGACCCGGCCCATTGACGACCCTTATTCTTAATGATATGTTGCACAATTGAAACTAGTTTCCCATTTAAAGATATCATATGCCACAAAATGACTTACATGTTTTTTATAAGTAGATGAGCATTACATATGGCTATTAAAAACTTCCTTCTAATTGTTTCAAAACAAAACTACAATAGAGATTGGAAAATTGTAAACAGAACACTTTGTTTCATATTCATAATAAAACCATTATTCATAACCAAATAGACACATAAGTGTCCATCATCACCTATTAAGTAAAACTAATGACAAATACAGTTTGACAACCTTTCTAGCTTATAAAATGCAAAATTATAGCACCAGTACATACGATTCTCAATCAAATTGAAGCATCGTTGTTGCCAATAAGGATTAATATAAAGAATACAAGCTACACCAATAAAGAAAATTACATATGATACGATAAAAGTTGTGGAGAAGACTAAAGGATCCACATCATACCATTTTCGGTGACTTGCATTTGAAGATTTTATTGGTGATGGAGGTGATTTATCAACCCTGGTGCAACTTTTCTCTAGTGGTGGTCCACAAAGAAATGGATTTCCTTCATAACTGCTATTTTGAAATGTTCCAAATTGTCCTTTCATGTCTGGAACTTTACTTGATAAGTTGTTGTAAACCACATTGAAAACTGCTAGAAAGTGCAAATCAATCAATGTTGAAGGAATTTCTCCACTCAAATTGTTGTGAGAAATGTCCAAACTCTCCAACTGAGTCAATTTAGAGAATGTATTTGGTATGGAACCTGTCAACTGATTGTAAGACAAGTTTAGTGCACGAATTGGAGATAGTTGTCCTAACTCTGGAGGGATGCCACCTGTTAGTTTGTTGACTGACAAATCCAATCCAGACATGAGATCAAGAACGCCACCCTTGTAGAAGTAAGATCTATATTTCGTTACAAACTCAATCCCAATTTCTGCAGCAACCTCTCGTTCTACCTCAAAATTTTCAAAATTCCTTTTGAGGATACTTTGATATGGGACAATTGTATCTCTGAACTCCAAAAAAGTGGAATTTGGTTCAGTAAGGCCGTCAAAAGCATCTATCTTCTCAAATTTTAGGTCGTGAAAGCAATGCGGTATTGTTCCAGAAAAATTGTTCCTGGAAAGATCCATTATCGCAATATTCTTTAACCAACACAGCTTGTCCAGAATCACACCACTAAAATTGTTGCCACTCAACAACAATATTCTTAAATTTGGAAGCACGCCCACTCCAATAGGGATTCTACCATAAAATTTATTATCTCTAATGTCCAATGTCACCAGATGAAGTGAAAAATTGAAAGAAAGTTTCGGTAATGATCCAGTGAGTTTGTTGCCTTGTAAAAATAGATGTTGAATAGTATATAAATCAACACAAGAAGGTGACCATTCAGAAAGCAAGTTATGAGAAAGGTCTATTAAAATAAATGCATGCATTTCACATGGAATTGGACCTTCGAAAAAATTATTACTCATGTCTGCAGACCATCCGTACCGCAGATTTCCTGCCATCCATCTGGGAATTAAACCTGAGAAGCCATTGTGGTTAATATCTAGGAGCCCCAGCCGACCACCAGCTGCTGGTACCATAGTTGGCAAAGTACCTGTTAACTGATTATTTTTTAATTCCAAAATACGTAAGCTACTGTTAAAATATCGGAATCCCTCTAGGAAAATTTCACCATGAAATTTATTATAAGATAACTTCAAAACTACCAAGGAGGTGCAATTGGCAACCAATTTCATTGGCACCTCTCCTGAAAAATTATTATTGGACAAGTCCAATTTCTCCAAATTACTCATGTCTCCAATTGAGGATGGGAGAAAACCTTCAAAATGATTTTGAGATATATTTAGATATTGTAAGCTTGGAATCATCTTTCCAATATTTTCCTGTAGCTGCCCATTAAAGTTATTGTAAGAGAAATCCAACCAAGAAAGATTATTGCAGTGAGCTATTGGCAAGTGAAATTGACCCCCAAAATAATTATCCCGAAGATTTAGCAATTGCAATCTGGTATTATTTTCAATCAACCAAACGGGGAAGCTTCCCTTCAACCTATTGTGAGAGATATCAACCAATTCCAATTCTTGCTGGTAAAAGAGAAACTTTGGAATGTTGGAGGATAACTTATTCATATCACAGTTAGGCAGCACTAGCACCTTTAATTGAAACGAAGTTTCCCAATTGGGATTTTCAGTTTCGATCTCAAATGTGTTGCTTTCACTCACAATTTTTTTACCTTCTTCAATCCGGTAGTTTTGACCTTTAAATCGAATCACTTTGAGCTTAGAGTGATTGGCAAATGAGCTGAATGAGAATAAACCCCCAAAACGATTATAACTAAGATCAATGTACTCAAGGGATGTCAAGTTGGCTATCACAGATGAAGACAAATTTCCACTGAATTGGTTCTTAGATAGATCTAATAACCTAAGAGATGTCAAACGACTTAGGCATGGAGGGAGGATCCATTCAAAGTGATTGTCAGAAAGATCTAACTCTTCAAGTTTCTTCAGCATACCCAAATCTGTCAAAAGCAATAACATTAATAGTGTCCATCCTAATTATGTGCCAATGTAAAAATCAACAAGACAATCAATTAGTTTACTGGCCCGAACAGTAATTGGAAAGAATATGTTTTAACCCCTTGGATTATCAACCAGTAGATTAAACCATTTAAGCCAATTAACAAAATTATGTAAACAAGATTATCATAGGTTAATCACCCCAAGCAAGCATGTCACCATATGTAAAAAGTAATTCATGATAAATTCAGCAATATGGTGACAAAGTGAAAAAACGATGGAGAAGCTTGCAAGATAAAAACGCTACAGGGGTTGCGTAAAACCTTGAAGATTTTAGATTTGTAACAACACATTGAGATGGCTCTGTGGCTTCAACTCTTGATCCGCACCATGTTAGTAGCCACACAGCAGATGGTAATTATCTTAGGTCTTTTGACTCACGGGTTGATGATTTCTTGGTTTAGGTTTTCTCTTTTGTAGCACGTCACTAAGTATCTTATATATTTTTGTGTGTAAGGCATGAAAAACAAGGTAGCACTAACTCAACTAAAACATGTCAAAATCCATGTTTCAAGATTTTCAATCAGTCGAGTTGCTATCAAGGAAGTTTTGAGAATCTTCTTTTGATCGGTCAAGCTACGATCAAATGGCTATCAAAGACACTTGTTTGATTGATCAATCATCAATCAAACAGGTGTCTTTTTTGAACTACATTTTGGACTTGTAATTTTGAACTCTTGGCGACACTTTACATATTCAAACAAGATTACATTGTCATGGAATGTGCCAATAAAACCTAACATGAATAATTATATTTCAGTCATTAATCTTCTTCAATTGTTTTTAGTTTTTACACTCCTAATCTATGTCAGATAAGTACAGGTAACATTAACAAAGTATAAATGCCAGATTTCATGGTAGATTCTTACCTTTAGCATGTAAATTCCCACGGAGTTTATTTTGAGATAATGATATAGCCTTGAGAGAAGGTAGTGTCCCAATATATGAAGAAAGATTTCCGGTGAACATATTACCACTCATATCTAAAATCTCCAAACTTCTGAAATTTGTCATATCTGCCAAGAGAATTAAAAAGAGATAGTGTAAAGAGTAAATCTTAAAAATGGCATACTTGTGGATACTAAAAGACATTCCTTCTCACGGGTAAATTATTTTAGCCGTTAAAAAATGTATGATGGAATTTTACCCTTGAATGGTAGGCTTCCATTGAGTCGATTCTCTCGCACGATGAGTACCTCCAAATTTCTTAGATTACTCAGTTCTAAATCATAAGTGAAGAGAATTACATTAGTCATATTGAAGGAAAAATTAGGATTTAAAGAATTCTTTGTAGTAAAGTACTCTAAAAACTCTAGAGGATCTTAATCTTATTAAATGCGTTAAAGCATTCACTAGAAAGCATGTACAATTAGCGTAAATGTAGATGAGGTCAATAAGGCATATAAGAATTCAATTTTGTTTGAGTTTTTTCATGGTATTTTTTATAAAGAAAATTTAGGGGGAAATTTTGAGAAAAATTCAAATTTACATGTACATACCTTTGCTAGAAAGAGCCCCTTGCATTTCATTGTAACTTAGGTCCAGATATTTAAGATTTGGGAGTGCACCCAAAAATCTTAAAATGTCCTTTTGCAAGAGATTCCAACTTAAATCTATGTGCATTAGCTTGTTCAATTTAGGCCAAGAATTCCATTCTGAAGAAGGTATACAACCAATTGTTAAATCCTAGAATGCAATAGAAAATGGGTGCTCTTTAATATTTTTTAAAGGGAAAAACAAAATAAACAAATAACATTTTATTTTGAAATAATTTCATAGATAAAAATAGTCTACACTCCTCCGAGGACAAGTTCAATGATCAAATTATCCCATGGGAAAGTGGAAGAAATCCACACGCATTAAGTACATTTAGTGTCCGTTTGGGAACAATTTATTTAACTGAAACTGGAAATTTTTTACTGAAAGTGTAAAAAAAAAAATTAAAAGTTAGCTGAATAGTACAATGTAATTCATGAATAGTACCAAAAATGCAATGAAACCCATGAATAGTACTAAAAAGAAGCTAAAAACTCATATAAGCTTAAACAAATAAGCACATTCTAAACAGACTCTTAGACATTACTAGGTGAATAACCGTTATTATTTGTTTAATCAATTATTTAATGAACAAGGTACTGTTATTCAAATTTATTATGATGACTCAAACAAGTAGTGATTTTTATGGTATCGTGGCCTAAAATTGAATCATGTGACAAGGCAAGTAATGATAAAGATATATAACATGATGATGGCAATAATGACTTTGAAAAAAATTTCAAATAATTAAATAATAAGTCAAAATGTAAAATTCACATTCTAAGTTTTACTATTTTTTATTTCTATCATATAAGTTTAGGTTTTGTTATTTCATTCATCTAATTAGTTTCATTCATTTTCAATTGAGTCTTTCATTATCGTGCTAGTTTCTACTGTTAACTCTTATTTTTTTTTTAATTTTTTTTAATTTCTTAATTTTAGAAAAAGACATTAATTTAAATTAAAAAAAAAAAAAAAAACCTAGAAAGCCAGAGGAACGACGTCTCAAAAACAGTGCCACCTTTATTATGCCAGCTATGTACCAGCTTAGGATTGAGCTTTACAGGTTCAGAGGAGTAGAACCCTCTATAACCGGCTTGAACACCAAATGTCTGACGCACACCATCCAGCTACCTAGTGACAGTGGTGGAGAACGACATCGGAGTAGGAGATGTAGAAACCATGAGAAGGGTGGTACAATGCGTTTTGGTCTAATTGGTTGGGTTGGGTTTTGAGGGCTTGTTGTGGAATGTAGCCTTTGAGGTGTGGTATTTTTTGTAAGGTTGCTGGTGATTTGTGAATCGGTGATAATGAAAAGGTAGTGGTGAATCTGGTGATGTTGGTTTCATTTTTGTTATTCAGGCGTGGGAGGGATTGGAACGACTTCGTTCGTCTAATTGGCTTTTTGTTTACATTTTTCTGCCCTTCATTTTATACTTTATTCCCTGAAATATTAAAATGCACAATTAACCCTCTAAAGTTATAACTCTATTTCAATTTTTCCCTGCCACCTGTTTTGGTGCAAACTTTAACAAAATTCAGCATTGAAAGACTAATATACCTCTCTCTCCAAAATAGATAGTAGAGGAGCAAAATGGATTTTTAAAACTAAATTTCATTATATATATATATATATATATATTTTTTTTTTTTTTAGAATCTATTCCATTATATATTAAATAGCAAACCAGACAGTAGAAGGTTAAGTGTTACAAAGTATTTTATTTGGGGGTCGATCATGCATTTTGATAGTACATGAAAAAAAAACTGTAAATTGAGGTAAATTTTAGGGTGGAAAAGTGTAATGATGACGCTTATAAAGAAAATGAGTTGTTGGCTTTGAGCTTTTGATGTTTGTGAGTAAATAGGTTTGATTGAAATGATAGAGTTGGTACCAAGGGAGTCAATTTCGTACTGGAGACTGTTTGGGTTTGATCAAGGGAACAAAATATTTCAGTACCAGTTGATACCAGTGTACCGTTTCGGGTTTACTACTATTTATATATTTCTATACATAAATAAATAAATAAATAAATATATATATATATATATATATACATATTTGTATTATTTAAGTATAAATTTATTAATTTTTATGTTTGTCAACAAAAAATTTTAAATCCACATATTTTATAAGCCTACATATTAGTTTAAATATATTAACAAATATATTAGATTAAGTAAAATATTTTTTTAATTATTTTTTTATTGTACTGGCTAAAACACCGATACAGGCTGGTACATCCGAAATGAGCCGGTACAACCTAGTATTTTTTCAATACATTTTGGAGGAGTATCAGTACTAGTTTAATGGCCAATAGAGTATATTTCCCTAGTATGGCCAGTACCAGTATAGTATTGACTTCCTTAATTGGTACATACTATAAGTTCTCCCCCCTCAAGATTGAGTTTCCTTTCAATTGTTTCTCAATCTCTCTCAAAATAGTTTTCAAGTTTAGAGAAAGGTAAATAAGAATAAAGAATAATAAAATAACTCAAAAAACATTGAAATTTTTTTAAGAAAAGTTCTGATACTCCTCCAAAAAGTTCTGATACAACATTTTTATAATAATTTTTTAAAAAATTATTATAAAAATGTTGTAGACGTAGTATTACTCTAAAACCAAGGACATTTGATGTTTGTTGACCTTATATATTTTGTCATATAAGATTTTGAGACCTAACAATTTTACATGTCATTATTCTAATGTATATATATTGCTTAAGTTTAAATCATATTCTATATTTAAATCTGCAATAAATTGTTGCCATAACTAAAATAAAAGTCTATTACTAACTATAACAATTATTTTTTAATAACTACCATATTAAATTTCTTGACAAAAATAAAAGACTGTTAATAACTAACATAATTATCAAATTTCATATTTAGACAAAGAATAAAATTTCTTGTGCATTGTATATGTTACCAACTAGAGTTATAATGATTGTGTTTCTTCTTCCTTTAACTTTTTTTTTTTTGGTGTTTGAAATTAGAAACAGAGCTCACATACCTTTATTTCCTTGCCAACCACGAATTCCATTGCGAGAGAAATCAAGAATTCTTAACTCCTTGAAAGGCTGCAACAAGGACTCGTTAAAGAACCGATTTTCATTATCAGCATAGACGTGAGTTTCATGGTTTATATTGGAGAGCCAAAGCTTGATCACGTGGCCAGTGGTGTCATTACATTTGACCCGCTCCCAATTACAACACTCACTCTTTAGGTCGTGAACCCATGATGGAAGAAGGGGTTTTGTATAATTAGAATTGGATTTCAAATATGCCTTCAATTCTAGCAGACCCATCCTCTCTTCCTCAATGCAAGCTCTTAGCTCATGAATGTGAGCAACAAGTACTAAAACCCACAATAAAGACCTCACTAAAGGCCACTCCATTGTGAAATATTGTGAAGCACCAACTTATAAGTCTTCTTATATAGAAAAGTTTAGAGAAAATTATATAACGCTCCTTGAGGTTTATTGAACTTATTACATTTTGATCCTTTTATTTCTAATAGTTAAAGTCAAATTTGTCACCTAAACGGTGTCAACTAAAATCATAGAAACACAATCTCATGTTTACTCTCCTCTACGTCAAATGAAGACAAAAACTGAAAAAATAAAATAATGAGTTTCACAAAACAAAAAAAACAAATAATAATAATAATTCTTGAATCTAATAAATAAAGCATTTATTAAAGCATAGTGTTTATTTTACTTACATTCTTACCGGAATGAGTAATGCTAAAGACACAAACTTTTTTACAAAATTTTACAAACCATTAATATGGTGAGTGGTTATTGGCAAATAAAAAAATAATGTTTATGGTAGGCTTAGATGAAAGCCAATAAGAAATTAGCCACAACAACAGTTTGTAAAAATGTTGTAAAATAATTTGTAGTTGTAGTATTACTCTACTAGTATTTCTCATTTATTAAATGCATAAAGCTTTTCGGGTTTGGGTTTTTTCCATTTTTTTTTAATTGAAACAAAAACTTTTATCGCTGGAAAAGAGAGAAACAAAACAGCAAAACATCCCATGCAATAGAGAAGGAATCTTTCTTGTCAAGCAAGACCTAGGCAATCCTTCTTAATTGACTTTACAAAAATTAGGGGCGGCCGGCCAAGCCCAATAAAACATTTCTTAAGCTCACATTGCTTTGATTCTAAATTAAATCATGAATGTCGGAAACAAAGTTAATTTGTCAACCTCCACTAAACACCAGCTTCTTTATTGATGACAGCATTCACACCGATCAAGTTAAGGGGTTTAATTTGGTGACTTTTGAAATCCTTCCACATGGGGAGAAGACTCTTAGAAGAACATAAAGTGGGTTTCTTAGAGCAGTTTGGTAAATTTTTTTGAGTTGAAAGATACATGCGGTATCTGCAGTTACGAGTTTGTTTTGTGAACATGTGAGTTTTTTTTAGTGTATTGAGGTTTTTGGATTGTGAGTATATGTGTGTGAGGTTTGTAAGTGAGTTTGTGTTTGTGAGAATAAGGTTTGTGACTTGTGAGAGGTTTTGTTTATATTTGCAAGGTGTGTGAGTCAATTTGATTAAGTGTTGTTGTAATCCATATCATTAATAGTGAATTTAGCTGGTGTTGCATTGCATGTGGATGTAGGTGTGGAGTTTATCAAACCACGTTAAATATTGTTGTTTCATTTAATAGTTTATCTTTCTGTCCATGTGAATGCGCTTCTACTAGTCTCAAAACACAACATTGTATATTAGAATTTTTGCTATTTCACAATATATATATATATATATATATCGTGCTAGACAAGTAGTTATTTATATTTTTTTATAAGGATAAAAATGGTTAATGATTTTTTTTTAAAGCTCAATTGTGACGACTAATTGAAGCGATTACTATTTGCTTTATGATCAAATTTATGTCTATCTTTATATATATATATATATATATATATAATTTGATGGCAAGGAAGGGAGAATTTGAACCTTGAATGTCTTAAAAACACTAAAAAATGTCAACCAGTTAAACTAAAAGGCTCTCAACAATTTTTTTTTCTTTATGTTTTCTTTATATCAAGCAAAAACTATTATTTCATTCTATCGAAGCTAAATCGTAGATGCTAATAGTTACCTTTTAAAGAAGTTTTACGTTAATAATATTTTTACAATACTTTCACAACAAATCATATGTGGTAAGTTGCTATTGATTATAATTTAAACTTACCATTAAATTTACTTTTCTGCCTACCAATTAATAACAACCAATAATAACTTGCCACTTAAGATTTATCATGAAAGTATTGTGAAAATGTTGTGGACAAACATTTCTCTATCTTTTATAACTTTTATGCATTATCTAAAGCTCTATTTAGTACTTTTTGGCCCTAACGATACTAACTCATAAGTAGGTGCTAAGGGTAATGGAACAAATAGTTAACACTTTTTTAGCAACAAATAGTTAAGACTTTTTTTTTTTTTTTTTTTTTTTTATATAATAATAGTTAAGATTTTTTTTATTTTTATTTTTTTATTTTAGTAATAGTTAAGACTTAGGAGAAGGAACTATGTGTATAGATATGTGTCTCTCATGGGTTATGTGTAATTGGGTTCCGCCGGAAGTCATTTGCATTTTCATTTAGGTTCTCTGCAATTTTACATTTTTGTTTCTTACGAAAAAAAAAAAAAGTTCTCTTCATTTTTTTTTTCTTTTTTTTTTTTTTCTTTGGTCTAGTAAGTTTCAAGTAAAGCACTCATCGAATTTTCTATTTAATTATTTCTGTTTTAACGCGTTCAGAAAAATCCCTGTTACGCTTTTTTTTTTTTCTTTTTTTTTTGTTTTCATTAGCCTTATTGTTTTTTTTTTTTTTTTTTTTTGACAAAAATGATAAAAGTATATTAATAAAGAAGAAAAGTACTCGTCCCATTACCTGGAAGTTGTACATAAAAGCCAGCACAATGGCATGCAACCCCAAGAAACAAAACTAAAAGAAAGTATTTCCTGAGACAGGCTCACGAGACCCATATCTCACTGACATGTAGATTTCACACAAGAAATTGAAAAAATTGTCAAAATATTGATTGCTTTTTCTCTTTTTCCATAAAATTTTGTTAAAATAGTTTACTAACAAATGTCCTTATGGCATTTGTTAACATTTCCCTTTCTATGAAATATAAATTTCTATCATAATGAATGAAATTAGCAGATTACACAAATGTAATAAATGATTTTTTGAATGATTGATTGATGACACATCACTAATTTATTAAAAAACTTTGTAAATGCAAACACATGTCCCAAACGACCACACAAAGGAGAGGCTTGATAGTAGAAGTCCTTGTCCCAACTAGGGCCAGCCCTTTCATTGGGCCAATTAGGTCATTGCCTAAGGGCCCCATGTGGAAAGGGGCTTCAAAGTTTTGGTAAAGAAGGGTAGTAGAAAAAAAAAATAGTTTCAAATGAAACTCCAAAAAATCTGGATAAATTTGTTGTTAGTAATAAACAAAATACAACACAAAATTTAGATGAAAATATCACAAATGAGCAAGAAATCCACCAAAAAGAGTTAGAAGATGATGAAATGATACAATTGCAAGATAACAATGATGTTCAATTTTGCAATACAACAAATCTTGATAATGAACTTCAAAAGAATTTAGAATAAAATGAAAATAATGATGAAATGTCACAAATTAACAAGTTTACCATAATGATGTTCAACTAGAAGAAAATGAAAATAATAATGACATGTCGAATAACATTCCTACAAACATTTATGATCTAGGTAATTGGAAAAATATTGACATAAAATTAAGAGATTTATTAGTAGAAAGAGGTTCATTTAGAGTGGATTAGCCGATTAGTTATATTATCAATTGAAAATGAGATGTTAGAAGAACTTGAATACAAAATTTTAATTAGTCAATTTGCATTTCAAAAGGCAAGAAAAATAGATTTTAAATGAAATATATTATAATATAAAAATATTAAATTAATTAATACATAAATATATAATAAAAAAATGCCTTATTTTAGTTCTCGCTTTAGGCCCCAAAATGTCTTGGGCCAGAACGGTCCCAACTCCCAGAGATGAGCGGTTCGAGTGATAGTCCCAGTAAGGTCCATGTGGTACATGTGTTATTACCCATTACCGTCACGTGACGTGAGGTCGATGAGCCCACATCGGAAACCCTCCTTTCTACATTCAACAAATAAATAAATAACACACACATGTCCCAAACTAATATGCCAGCCAATTACATGTGGCCTGATCCATCAACGTATATGTGTAATAAATAAATAAATATTACACATAAACGTGATGGAAACAAGAATGAAAAGATCATATACATTCACACACACCAACCAACCATTAATTTGACAAAGAACTAAATAGAAAGAACAAGGAAAGTTCATATGTGTGGAGTCCGGAAACGCAATTGACGGAGAAAAGAGAGAGAAGAAGAAAAAGAGGTGAAACTTTGCTAGAATGATTATAGTTGAAATGGCTGGTATTTAAATTGAAAGAGAAAGTACGTGGAAACACGTTTTGTACCATAATTTCTGCCACAATATATGGGCAATTGTGAGTTGTAGAAAAAATGTATTGAGCCCATTTGAAAGTGACAGTTCACCGATTAAAATTGCATATATCATTATCATCCAGATGCGGTAACAATTGCGGCAAATGATGTCATCCTAGAAGAACTGAATCTAAAATGTAGTAGGGGCATAATCGTTCCCAGCTTAGTGACCAATATGAAAATTGCCAACCTGTATTGATCAATATGATATAAAACTTCCAATTTCAATGGTGATTGCCATGCATATACTTAAAATGCTAAAAAATAAAGTGTAAATTATAAATTACAACCCTAAAGTTTGGGGGTGTTTAAATTTTATACCCAAATATTTCAAAATTTGGAATTTACTCCCTGAAGTTTGGAGTGTTTGGATTTTACACCCCCAAACTTTAAGGAGTAATATCCAAACACCTTTAAAATTTAGGAGGTAAAATCCAAATTCTGAAACATTAGAGTGTAAAATCTAAACACTCCCAAACTTCAAGAGATAAAATCTAAATTCTAAAACTTCAGGGTGTAAAATCCAAACACCCACAAATTTTAGGGTTATAATTTGCAATTTACCCAAAAATAAATTAGTTAAAGTCTTAAAGTTCTATTGCACAAAAGCTTTGTTACTAACTCTGTGTGTGTGTGTGTGTGTGATGTTAAGGCACTATTATAAAAATGCTTTGAAAACCTTGAAGCCTTTTTAGTACAAATTGCTGAACGTTTGATAATTTTGCTAAAAAAATTTAAAGGATCATTTAGCTTTATAGGTAAGGTTGAAATTAAGAGTTTTTCCCACCCAAAAAAAAAAAAAAAAAAAACCCTTATAATTTACACTTCATATTTTGTAAATCTTGAGATTTAAAATCTTGTTTTTATAATTGGACAAATTTTAACTACAAAATTGGTTGTAGCCTAAGGCTACAATCTAACCGCTAGATTGCTTTTTTTTTTTTTTTTTTTTATATATACTTTTAATACACATGTCAAATTTTGTGCCAATCAGAAATTATTTACTATATAATTATTTTTTATGCATAATTTTAAACTACAAACTTGCAATTTAAATAATTTATTGATAACATAGCTATTATTCTTTAATTTTCTAGAAAATTTACAAGTATGGAGGATATAAGAAGAAAATGTAATCCAGTAGTAGATTTGTTAAAATCCACCTCCAATAAAAGAATATTGAGGTTGACATCAACTTTTAACTTTTATGTACAATTTTTTAAAATCTAATTTTTTTTCCTCATTTTTTCTCATTTTTTCAAATTTTTACAAGGTGCAAGTATATTGTAGTACACTTTTATCAAAAAAAATTCAGCAAAAAGCTAGATAAGCTATTTCCAAACGGAATTGAACTAAAGTTGTAGTCTTAAATTACAATCAATTTTGTAGCTAAACTTTATTCTTTATAATTTATCAAACATTCTATTAAGAGTGTTTTTTTTTTTTTTTTTTTTTTTTTTTTTTTTTTTTTTTTTAATTCGATAGTTGAAAAAGAAAATTTTGAATTTGGACATGTCTATTGAAAATTTTAGGAGGTGTCAGTTGAGGTACAAATCTCTTAGCTTGTTAAGAGTTTCTTAGTTGAAAGACTATCTTACAAAAATTCTATTACTATAGCTCTAACATTAAAGTTCTAAACTTCTAACTCTTTTAAAATACCATAGGAGCATTTATATATATATATATATATATATAGACACACGCCAAAGGAGCAATCTGTTTTTTTTTCCCCCCTTCAAGAAACAAACAGGTTGGGGAGATGACAAATGAGATGATATGAGATTCTAACACCACAAATTTCATTCAAAAGCTATAGTAACTCTAAAAGTAGGATGTACTGCATACTGTTGGGTTAAGATAGCTTGACCCCAGTTAATTAATTTTATTACCCAAGTTGATTAATTAGGTTCAATTGCATGCAAATCATGAAGGCACCAACAAATCACCAAATAAACTAAATGAAGCAGAAAATAAATTCACACGATGATTTGTTGACAAATGGGGAAAACTTCTTGCAAGGCAAAAACCCCACCAGGTGATTATAAAGTCATTACTCCCAAGAATCCACTAATCAACAATCAAGCTGTTACAAGTATAAGGAATCTTACCACTGCCCTGGCCTATCCTAAAATACCAATCTACAGTTGAGCCTTCGCTTCAAAACTCAATTGAACTTAGTCTTGTAGTAGCATTTTTTCCTTTGATGCACAAATCTCCAATCTGTGACTAACCCTTTGCACGGATCCCAGTACGTGACTAACTCCAGCAACTTGAATGATGTTGTTGGCTAAAAAGTTCTTCACTTCATCAATAATGAAGATCAAAAAGCATTTGGTTACAAAACCTTATGGCGTACAAACGCAATAGCTTCTCACAAAGAAAATAAATCTATAGGTCTTTGTATCCGTATGTAACGGCTCTTAAAATAAGTCTTATATATGTCTAGGGTTATGAGAAAAGAAACCCTAAACAAGTACATAAGCCTAGGCCGATTTCAGATCTGGAAAACTAAAAATCATAATTCTCAATAAATCGAGCTACTGTCGAGCTATCTATCGAGCTTCACATTAAATCTCGATAGCTGGCATCTGTGGAGCTATCTATCGAGACTTAATGAATAGATTTTCCTCGCATATTTCTTGGACTAATTTTCAAGTATTTTAATAGGAACACTTGATATGCTTGAACAACATATTTCTTGATGTATTAAACCCATTTTAGATGTACCCAAATACAAGTAAAGTGCATTTTATTAAAGGATTAGCCAATTTACAAAAAGTATGACCTTAACAAACTCCTCCTTTGAAAATCCGTGACAAAACCACAAGCATAATTATGAGAAAAAGCATAAAGCAACAACTCCATAGCTATTACAAAAAGCCAAAAGTACATAAGCCTAACAACTACAATGAGCTCTTGAAAATCTTTGCAAGAAAAGAGATCATGTCATGATAGACTTGCAACATGTCTTATCTGAAACACTTAAACAAGATTCATCAAGGCATCAAGTTTGAAACATAGACAAGTTGTATAAAAGAAAAAAACATGTGTATAAAGAGAGAAAAGAAACAACACATGTGAGATAAGGTGAAGAAACATACATCATATATATAGAAAGTAGCAATACAATGTATGTAAAAGTGATCACAAGACCATGGTACATGTAATGAGAAAGATATAACAAAACCTCACTACATCTCTCAAAACACTCTCCCCCTAACTAATCTATCTCTATGCTAACTCTCCCTCTAACAATAAGACTACTCTCATATGCAAAACTATTACCCCTTTTTGTCACGCGTGACAAAGGATGAATCACTAAGAGGCAGTCATCTCATCATCATCAGTCTCAGAGTTAGAAGCATCATCATCATAATCATATCTAACATCCGAAGAAGACTCCTCAACAGGCTTGGGAGAGGGAGAAGGAGCAAAACCACCAAGGCGAGACTGGCAGCGAGCGATGCAACCAATCCTGGTGTTTATCTAACACATCTCATCAGAAAGATGGTCAAGACGACTACCAAAATCAACACGCATGAGTTGAAACTGATCCATGATAGCGGCGAGAGAGACCTCAGCTCCAAAAGAAAAGGAGGGAGTAGTAGATGAGGAAAATGGTCTAAAGGTAGAAGCATCATCCATTGAAGTAGACGCCACACAAGGCTACTTTGCAGCTAGCTGTGCATCACTCCTCCGAATAGATTCCTTGCTAATGGCTCCTATGGTATAGAAAGGAGAAGAGAGAGGAATAGTGGTATGCACGCATGTGATAGGATGCATGTGATAGCTAAAGGAAAGATTAGTTTATCACGTGCAGTAGTGTCTCGATAAATATCTATCATAGATTCTATTATGTGTGAAGGAAAATTTATAGAGAGATCTTCCAAGAGAGAGAGAAGGAAATGAGCACGAGACTCAGTGATAGTGTTATAATGAGACCGTGGGTTTGAGAACAAAGGTCATCACCATATTAAGGATTCTTGGACCCTTAGCAAACTCAGTGGTGGAGAAATTTAGAGTTTCTCCCCACACCATGGCTTTCTCACAAAAGAGAGAGGCCAACTCATCTCGAGAGACAGAACTGAGTCGACAGTGACTAAGGTAATTAGGACGATCAACCCTAGGAACTTATAGTACCTCAAAAATCAACTTTGGGGTGACGACGATACGTGTACCTCGGAATACCGTAGTAAACTTAGGTACATAGGTATCGATGGCATGCATGTTGGAGTAGAACTCGTGAATGAACACACCAGGACACCTCTTAGGTTTCTCACAGAAAGATATCCAACCTCAAAAGCTAAACACACTGGGTAGAGGAGTGTCTGAAAAATCAAACAGACTAACCTAGCATTCCGAATGAATCACTCGATTAAAGAAGTTCTCATAGAAGTCATCTCTAGCCTTTTCATCAAAGAACCTCACAAAATTAGGAATATAAAGAGAAGAAGAAGAACCACGACATCTAATCGGGTTCTTGGAGGGAACAAACTTCTTAGGTGCCATAAGACCAAAACTAAACCAAGAGAGAAGAAAGAAACAAAGAAACACAACAAAAGATAAGGCACAGGAAAGAAGAAAAGAACGAAGTGCAATGCATGATAATCAAGCACACAACCTAGAATGCATGAAAACATGATTATAATGCTAGAGAATGTAATGCATGAGCATGTGAGAACAAATTAACAACACCCAACCCAAAAATTTCACAAATAATTCAAATACCCAAAAATTTTCCCAAAGAAAGAAAACCTAGGTCTAAAATGCATGAAATGCATGAAGAATGAGAAAAGGAAGAGATTTAGAACACTTACCAAGGGATTAAGACTTGGATTAGGCCGAAATTTTGAGTGGGAGAAGGGTTTTGGTGAAAAGAAAGTGTTTGGATCGAGAGAAGAGAAAGAGAGGTCGAAATATTTGAGTTTGAGCAAAACCGGGTCAAACCTGAGATATATATATATATATATATATAACGCAGCTCAATAGATCGAGAAAGTATCGAGTAGGTATCAAGAACAAAATCTCAATAAATCAAGAGGTATTGAGGAGTTATCGACGGCAAAAAGATCTCGATAGATCGAGGAGGTATCGAGCATCTATCGAGCAGACAGAAACTCCAAAGAATTGGCTCAATGGATCGAGCTATCTATCGAGAGGTATCGAGAACAAACCTAGAAATGTCGATAAAAAAGGCATGTATCAAGGTGATATCGAGCTTCTATCAAGGAGGTATTGAGCATCTATTGAGAAGCCTGAAACAAGGTTTTTCAAGGAGGAGAACAAACACAAGATGAGTGCAATCAAGATAAACACCAAAATAAGCAACCAAGAAGCATGTTAAGCACTCAAACACATCACCAATTCTAGATGCAAAGCATTCCTAGATCAAAAACACACTAAACACGTCTAACCAATTTTATTTCAAAAACAAGTTTAGATAGTTTAGAAAGCATATACTACCACACGTATTTCTTATGATGGCCAAATCACATTGTATCTGACCAATAGTATCAAGAATAGCAAAGAATACACGTGTTGTGTGTGAAACTTTTGGAAGAAAGCATGAGTAAATCATCATATGAAGAGTAATGATACAAGAAGATCAATTACATCCACACACAATCATAACTGTTTAATGGGGACCATCACCTTCGAGGTACATCATATAACTCCCACATCTCCTAGAAACATGCTTGCAACCATATTTGAAAGCATTTTGATTCTTTTGCTTTTTAGTTCTTTGCATTTTTTTTTTCCTTTTAAGCATATCATGCATGGGCATATAAGAGAGAAAAGAATTACCCAATAATGAAAGCTAAACATCTTGCTTTTGCTATGCAAGTGCTACACCTTACCAATCACGTTTTTTTATGAATTGCACACAAATGTTGTATGATTGACGAGTTTTAGTGGTGAGATGACTATTTATGTCTTTTTCTTACGATTTTTTAGTCCTTCCCGTCAAAAAGAGGGATTTAAGATATGAAAGATAAAAGATCAACCAAATCATTCAAATCACATAAACGTGCCACAAAGCTCACATTGTTTAATTGTGCATGAAGATGCTCATCTAAACTACAAGTGATACAAAGTTAACAAACTTTGTTTCAAAGGTCATCCAAGGTACACAAGTACCAGTATACACAAACACCTTGTGTTTGTATTTTTCAAATTTTCCCCCTTTTTTATTTAAAAAACTTAAAAACAAGCAAACAAACAAAGCATAAAAAACTAAACTGACTCATACCACAACACCAGCCATGGATGAGATCAGGAAAATAAAGAATCACTTGGAATCTTTTTCCTTCCAAATGGGAGATTTGGATGGAGAACCTTTCTTTTGCATGAACCTTTGATCAGATGGATAAGAATGAGAGTTGAATCCATTGAAATTAGAGAGTAACATGACAACCTTAAGAAGTTCTCCAAGAGGAGCTAAAGAAAGTTGGAGTTGATTTTGGCTCCCAAAAGATGACACATTATTGCTTTGTTGAGTGGCTAACCACTTATAACAATTTGGATGAGTGTGCCCAAAGCTCCACAGTAATGGCAAAAGTGAGGCTTCTTTGGTTGAGACTTCTTGTTGGTGGAGCAATGAGTATTCAGCTTAGTCTCTTTCTTACCAAACATAGGGGGTGCTCCTAAAATGGATTTTCCCTTATCATTTTTATCATCACTTACATTTTCAGTCTTAGGTTCAATTACCTCACTATTATCATTATTAGCAGGGGGAACAAAGATGACTCTATTTAAAGCATTAGAAAAGGTGCTACACGAAGAGAGAGAATGATCATACTCGAGACCTGTTTTGTCAAACGCAGACTTCTGGAGGTTGAGCATTTCATCCAGCTTGGCACTTGAAGTCCTTTCCAATTGTGTTCTTACCTAAAATAGTTTAGCATCCAGTTTCTTGGTCTTTTCAGCAAGAAAGTTTTTTTCAAACCTCAGTGCTCCGATAATCTGATTAGCCTCATCAACCTTGGAGGAGAGTTCCTCTCGTTCCAACTTTACTTCACTAAGCTTTCTTGTAACTAACTTGTAAAGCTTCTCATGCTTCTCAGAGACCATGTACAACTTAGAATAGGCAGTGTGGATGTCATCTTGCTCGTCCATCTTCTCAAACTTAGATTCCATCAGCTCTTCTTCCTTATCAATTAGTTCTACTGCTGCCTTAGGGGACTCAATCGTGGCTGTGAAAGCACTCACTATCCCATCTTGATCACTATCATTAAAATCTACTTTGGGTTCTATATCACTCAAAGTAGCAGCTAGGGCTTTACTCTTGCCAATGGATTTGAGGTATGTGGGACATTCTTGCTTCATGTGTCCAAATCCTTGACATCGGTAGCACTTTGGCCTAGCAGGAACATTGTTGCTTTGGCCAGCATCCTTGAATTCTCTTTTGCCTTTGTCTTGGGACTTGAATTGAAAGAATCCAAATTGTTTGCGATCCTTGTCACTTGCTTTGACATTCACATTCTTGATGAACTTCTTGAATTGTCCGGTGATATATGATTTGAACTTAGTATCCTCATCTTCAAACAATTCATCATTCTTAACCTTCAAAGCCATGTTCTTGCTTTTGCTGCCCTTGCCAACCCTTGCTAAACCTAGTTCATAGTTTTACAAATTTCCAATTAGTTCTGTCAAACGAATAGAGTCAAGATCCTTTGATTCTTCTATGGCAGTGATCTTGGCATGAAATCTCTCTAGAAGAGATCTAAAAATCTTCCTTACAATCTTGGGCTCTAGAATCTGTTCTCCAAGATTAAAGTTGAATTTACTATGTCCTTGAGCTTGGCATAGAATTCATCGAATGACTCATCATCATCCATCCTTATTTCCTCAAAGCTTGTAGTGAGCCTTTGGAGTTTGTAGTTTTTAACAACTTTTGTGCACTTATAGGTATTCTTCTGAAGATTAGTCCAAGCTTCCTTAATGATAGGGCAAAAATGAATTGACCCATTGCAAGTTAATTAATTACCCAAGTTAATTAAATTAGATCAAATTTTATGCAATAACATAGCAGCACAAACAAATCACCAAATTATCTAAATGCAACAGAAAATAAATTTGACACGGGTGATTTGTTTACGAATGGTGAAAACCACCGAGGCAAAACCCCACCGGGTGATTTTAAGGTCATCACTCCTAAGAATCCACTATTAACAATCACAAGCAGTTACAAGTATAAGGAATTTTACCAAACCCTTTGGCCTATCCCGAAATACCAACCTACAGTTGAACCCTTAACCCAATACCCAATTGGACTTGTATTGTAGTAGCAATTTTTCCGTTTAATGCATTAATCTCAGTACATGACTAACCAATGATGCACGGATCCCAGTACGTGACTAACTCACCAACTTGAGGAAGATGTTGGCTACAAAGTTCTTCAATTCATCAACAAAGAAGATCAGGAAGCTCTTTGGTCACAAAATCCTTGGTGTAAAGATGCAATAGCTTCTTCAGAGACAATAATGAACTAAGGCACTGTCTGAATGAATTATCTTTGCATCATCTCATGACGGCCTTTAAAATAATCCTTATATATGTCTAGGATTGAGTGAAAAGAAACCCTACATAAATACATAGGAATATGCGTGTAATCAGGTCTGAAAAATCTGATTTTGTAATTCTCAATAAATACAGCTTGTGTTGAGCTTCAACATTAAATCTCAATAGAAAGGATTCTGTCGAGACTTTTGTCGAACTTTAATGAATAGCTCTTCTTCACTTATTTCTTGGTCGGATCTTCATGGCTTTAACACTTGACTTGAACAACATGTTTCTTGAAGTACTAAACCTATCCTAGATCTACCCAATTACATGTAAAATGCATTTTGTCAAAAGATTAGCCAATTACATCAAATATGTCCCTAACACTTGGCATTGTCCATGGAGGAGATTTTGAATCCCTCGTTGGTCACAGTGCTAAATAGGACATTTAGTGCTCTGCTGTTTAAATTTGCAGCTTTGATCTTAGTATAATCCCCCGATGCTAGTGGATCTTCAAGCTTAGTCCAACCTACTTCAACTACAAGCTAGACTTTTTCATCTAAAGACTGCAAAAAAGCTCTTATGTGTACTTTCCAGTACGCATAATTAGTACCATCAAATAGAAAAAGAATAATCAGGGATTGCCCATGATCCATAACAATAAGGGTCAATGGATCACATAGTAAAGATTAAAACCTAATCAAAGTGTAGCCTCTCTAATACCACTTGTTGGGTTAAGATAGCTTGACCACGATTGATTAATTCAATTACCCAAGTTGATTAATTAGGTTCAATTGCATGCAGATCGTGAAGACACCAACAAATCACCAAATAAACTAAATGCAGCAGAAAATAAATTGACACGGTGATTTGTTGACAAATGGCAAAAACCTCTCGTAAAGCAAAAACCCCACTAGGTGATTTTAAGGTCAGCACTCTTAAGAATCTACTAATCAACAATCAAGTGATTACAAGTATAAGAAATCTTACCACTACCCTGGCCTATACCAAAATACTAGCCTATAGTTGAACCTTCGCTTCAATACCCAATTCAACTCAATCTTGTGGAAGTCTTCTTTCCTTTAATGCACAAATCTCCAATTTGTGACTAACCATTTGCATGGATTCTAGTACGTGACTAACTCCAACAACTTGAACGATGTCATTGGCTGCAAAATTCTTCACTTCATCAACAATGAAGATCAGGAAGCACTTGGTTACAAAACCCTATGGCGTACAAATGCAATAGCTTCTCACCAAAAAAAAAAAAAGTCTCTAGGTCTCTATATCTGTATGTGACAGCTCTTAATATAAGCCTTATATATGTCTAAGGCTGTGAGAAAAGAAAGCTTAAACAAATACATAAATCTGGGCCAAATTTCAGATCTGGAAAACTGAAAATCGTAATTCTCGATAGATCGAGCTGCTATCGAGCTATCTATCGAGCTTCACATTAACTCTTGATAGTAGGCATTTGTCGAGCTATCTGTCGAGACTTAATGAACAACTTTTCTTCACTTGTTTCTTGGACCAATCTTCATGTCTTTTAATATGAACACATGATATGCTTGAACAACATATTTCTTGAGGCATTAAAGTCATCTTAGATCTACCCAAATACAAGTAAAGTGTATTTTGTCAAAGGATTAGCCAATTTACAAAAAGTATGACCCTAACATGGGGTCTGCTTCTATGACCAATTGGCCGTTGCAATGATTATAGAGAAACAGATTCCAAGTGGCCTGTTTCTGGGTGCCAACATTCTCATGACCACGCCTCGATTTGTCAAATTTCTACGACCATTGTCTTTTATTGTAGGACCAAAGAGCAATGGTTAAAAAGACTATTTAAAACATTGCCTTATATTTAGTCAACTTGTTAAAAGATAATATGTTTGGTATGTTGATTTTGTAGTATTATTTTGATGTGGTAAACATGCTATTCAAGTGACTCCACTTTTTCAAAAATATAGAATATGTGACTTTGAGTAGGGGCAATTTTATAGCGAAGTCTTAAGATTAAAATCCTAAAGTTTAGGAATTTGAAATGAACAATGAAAAGTTTTGAGCTATCTCTACAGATTCTGTGAAAAAAATCTATTACAATTTAGGGTCTGTTTGGATACCGCTTATTTTGTTGAAAACTAAAAACTAAAAACTGAAAATACTATAGCAAAATAATTTTTAAATGTGTGGATAGTGCCGTGGAACGTATTTTTAATGAAAGTTTTGCTAAAAAAAAGAGGTTTGTAGGTCCCGTGAACAATACATGGGACCCACTAAAAAAATATGAAACGCTCTTCTAAAAAAAAAAAAAAAAAGTGAAACGCAAATGCTAGACGTGGCTATTGTATCCAAATGGATACTTTAGTGTTTACAACTCAAATTCCAATTTCCCCATTTCTCTCCCATTCTTTTTACTTGTCAATATTTAATATTTTACTAAATTACATATTGACTCTCTAACTTTGATTAAAGTTCATTTCCTCTAACTTTATTTTTATTTAATAAATTTTGTTAACTTTCAAGTTTATTCAATTCATGCCTCCTGTTAGTCTCCATTAGAATTGTGCCGTTAGTAACCTCTAAAATAACATAGTTTGCATTTTTTTTTTAAATGAAAATTAATAATAAAAAATATTTTTTGAAAAAAATAAAAAAATAAAATTTTAATTTAAATATCTTTCATTTGAAAAATACACGAAAATAAAAATCAAAGATATTCTGCTCCTGTTACACGAAAAAAAATTTAAATGCTTGTATTTGATCTTTACCTTTTAGTTGAACCAATTTTTTGGATGCATGGTAACAAGCCAAAAACCATGATCAGCTTGCGTCCTTCCAAACAATTTACTTCTTTGTTTTGTTCGGCACTTGGGCTACACAATATTCTTGAATTCAAGCAATCAGTTGCTTGGTTTCTTTTGTATGGATTGGCGCCGCAATAATTTTGGCTATCTCTCACATATAAAGCATGTGCGTCACTTTTAAGAAGAATTAAAGCTACTTTTTTTTTTTCTCATTGCAAGAAACAAATTCCTTATTCCTTTGACCTTGATGAGAGGTGGTGTTACGTCAAACATTTCATATTTTTTTTTTTTTTTGGTAGAATATCAACTTATGACGTCTATTTTTGATAATTGCATTCTTTATAATCAGACCAAAACAGCAATTGGTTTTTATTGTAGGCGTGAATTGAACCCCTGGTATTTTATTCAATCATAAAAAACTTTACCAGTTGAGCTAACTGAAACCTACAACATTTCGTAAATCTATTGGCATGTAAGAAGTATATTTGCAAGCAGGCGTTACACAAATAATAAATTTTAAAATAGTGTGCCTTCCTTGTAGGTTGTGTTGTGTACTAAAGTAGACCATTAAAAGTGGCATCTTTGTTAACACATCAATATATTTTTAATACACCTAAAAATTAATATTGATAAAAAAATTTCATCTTCATAATGTTTTTATTATGCTCATTGATTTTTTTCCTCAAAAAAAAAAAAAAAAAAAATGCTCATTGATTTTACTCCAATTTCGTTTATTCCCTTAGAAAGGTTTTAAAAATCATATCAAACAAAGAATATAAGAAACAAGAAGGGCAAATTACAACTTACCCACCTATGGTTTGACCGAAATTTAAGTTGTTTACCTATGATTTACAAGTTGGCCCTTTGCCCACTTGAAGTTCACTCCATTAGGCTTTCATTATTCACCTTTGTACTTTCAGTGTAAAAAAAAAAAAAAAAAAAAAAAAAAAAAAAAAAAAAAAAAAAAAAAAAAAAACATAAAAATCAAGATTTAGAAATATATTTCTTAAAATGGTGAAGTTTTACCTTAAGAATATTTTTCATCTTCATAAGAACATTCTCAAACCTATCAATCCAAACAAAACTCTCAAGGGATATTCATCAATGAATGTTTGAATTTCGCATGTCTTGACTTATGGATGTTGTGCAAATCACTGATTCGTAATTCACAACAAGATAAATATAGAAATCCTCTTGAAAGTACGGAAAATGCTAAAGGATTACAATATTCAAAGTGGAGCCTTACATGGAGTATATCACACCAGCAACTCAAAAAATAAGTACATTTCTGACTTCTACATCCAAAATTTAAAAATTCATTATTTCATAAAAATGAACTCCATTCAAGCACAATAGTAGAGTTGGAGATGAACCAGTTGGATTAGATGGCCCAAAGCCTTAATCTCTCCATGGCCTCTCTCCCAGAATAAAATAATTTGGTTTTGTGTAGTCCAGAATAAGTTTATCATATCAAAATATGCCTAAAAATTAGTTTGTAAGAGGCTAACATTTGTGATTTGCACAACATCCATAAGTCAAGACATGCAAAATTCAAACATTCATTGATGAATCTCCCCTTGAGAGTTTTATTCGGATTGATAGGCTTAAGAATGTTCTTATGAAGAGGAAAAATGTTCTTAAGCCAAAGTTTCACCATTTTAAGAAATATACTTTTAGATCTTGATTTTTATGTTTTTGTTATGTTTTTTGTGTTTTTAACTATAAAAGTACAGAAGTGGGTAATGGAAGTCTAATGAAGTGAACTTCAAGTGGGCAAAATGCCAACTTTTAAACTACAGATTGGTAACTTAAATTTCGAGCAAACTACAGGTAGGTAAGTTGTAATTTGCCCAAACAAGAAAATGGTTTCTCATTTTTTTTTTTTTGGTTGATCGGATTTAATCAATGGTCAAATTTGTGACGTAATAAGCAATTAAATTTTTACTTATTTAATAACATAAATAAATTATTTATATTTTAAATTAATAATAATTAACAATATCAATTGAAATTTTTCAAAAAATAAAGTAATTTTCTAGTGAATCATCTCCCCTTTTTACATTAAGAAAATAGAAGTAACAAAACATAATTAGTCATTCTATTAATAAATTTTTGAATCCATAATTCTAATAACTTCAACCCACCACTATGCCGATCGACTACAACCATTATGATGGCAAGTTCAAAAAAAATCTCAAAAACTGAGTCAAGGTACGAAATTTTCACTTGAAAAGATTGACAAATCAATATAAGAAAGGCAAGTTATAGAACGTCCCACCGATACATTTTACATAAGATTAAGATAATGAAGAGATAAGAAGCTAAAACAAACCCTCTCTTGGAAGATGGTACGAAATTAATTCCACTCAAATTAATTTACAAAAATGAAACAAAATTAAAACCAATCTCACATTTCACAGGAAATAAAAAAGAAATAAAAATCAAAGTGGACAAGGCCAAAATAACCCAAAATTAAAGTAAATAAGAAAAAAAAAAGCATAAAACAAGTAATTCGGTAATTCCTTCAAATCCAATGACCAACAGCTCCCAATGCAGTGACTGTAAGCATGAATTGGATTGGATGTAAGAAATCTAAAACAGTGGAAGGAAAAAAAAATAATAATAATACCTACAGCCATGTTGTTCAGATGATTTGTAGAGAAAATCCCACTGCAAAAGAATGAGTTGTGAAGGAAACTTTTCTAGCTTACGGCCTATATCTTAAAAACTCTTTGATTGAGAACACAAATTTTTAAAAATTAGACTAGGGTCCCTTTCAATTTAATGTAAATTGTGTTTTCTCTTTAATACTCCTGTCATTAAAAAATTTAATTAAGAGTTACTTATCCTGCCTGAGAAGGTACCTACAAATGTACGCCCAGATTCTATAAAATGGAACACCCAGCGTGCGTCCTTTCCATTCATCGAAGACCTACCTTATTTTATTTGTTGCTGTATTTTTTGAGGCATCTTGGTTAAGGATGCCAGCTGGAAGATTGTAGCCGCTTTCGGAATGGCTTTCCTTTGCAATAAGAATGGCACGGCAATCAAGCAGTTCCTTAAGCCGGTCTCTCACCCAGACACCCACTCAGGATTTTAAAGTGTTTATTCACTAATGACATTTGAAGTGATGTTAACAAATATACTCCTAAAAGAAGTTCTTTATCTATCACTCTAAAATAAAATCTAAGCATATTGTAATTAATCAATTAGAGTAAATTGTACGAGGGCCACAATAAGTCTACTAACATTCTCTCACTTGGCCCACATGGCATTTAAATAACTTGATGAGTGATGATCATTGTAACATACTTAGGATATTACCTATATCATCTAGTTGTGAAATTCTCTCACTTTAATAAACAATCCAATACATAAAGCATAGCAGTAAAACTCTTAATTATAACCAGTATTGTCTTCCATGTATTACAATGTATGGTACTATGCGAGTACTTTATAAGCCATCAATTCTTTATTAATAGACTACCTATTAGCCATTCAAGTCCCCCTTCAAATATCCACCACGAAGAAAACTCTATCTATATTTTATACTTTATGTGCACAAAAAAACATTTTGCCTTATTCTCTATAAATAACCAAATAAAGGCCTAAATGTAAAGAGAAATATTATGTTTACAACATTTTCAGAATAAATCTCAAGTGACAAGTAGTTATTAGTGAACAATAAAATAATTTCAGTAGTATGTTCAAGTTAGAACTAATAATAAGTTAATAATTTACCACCTATGATTTGTTGTGAAAGTGTTATGAAACCAAACAAATAAAGAGAGATTAAACATCAAATAAGCCAACAAGTCCCACATGTTCCGCGTGATCTTTATATAGTTCAGCCAACAAACCATTAGTTATGACCTTTTGGGATCAATAATCAATAGCTTATGGACACCTTTTGTTTCTTAACATTCTCTCTAACACTAATGTACTTCATGTCAATATGCTTACTTTGGCTTCCACTTTTGTTATTCTTAGAGAAGTAAAATGCAATCAAATAAAGTGTGACAGAATTTTTAAATGTTTTGATATAGGATTGAAAATCTTGAGATTTGTTATAAAAAGATTTTAACCATAAATAATGTATATGTTGTAGCTTAGCATTCAATAGCCTCCACGGTAGATGAAGCAACAATTGTATACAGTAATTCTCTAAGATATATCACCTCTAAAAAATAAAAAGGAAATTATATGTTGTAGTAGACTTTCTTGTCTACACATCCGGTAAAATTGAAATTTGGGTAACCAATCACCTCCAACTGATTAATATGCATGTAAGTCAACCTGTAATCATTGGTTCCTTGTAAGTATCTCAACCATTTTCGCAACCTTCCAATGATCCAAACTAGGGTCGCTTTGATATCAACCTAATGAAATACTGAATGTTGAACTAGACTTTCTTGTGTGCACACTTTCACTACTTTTTGTTGGGAATTCAACCAAAATTCCAACCTGTGAGAAACAAAAAAAATAGAGAAAACACACGTCAAAGAAAAAACAATCACACGCACAAGACAGTATTTACGTGGTTCGGCAATTTGCCTACGTCCACGGAGTTGCAGGGATATCACTATTATCAGGGAAAAATACAAAGTGTGGCTACAGTGTTTTTTTTTCTCTCTCTCTAAAAACACAACAACAGTTGTAGTCACAAACCCTAATTATAAAAGTGGCTTTTATATCCTACTTATAGGGTTACAATGGGCTAGGCCAAAAATAAACTAGGCTCCACAAAGCCCAACAAATCTCCCACTTGGAGACTAGTTCAATCATCAACATTAGCCGCTATCCTCCAAAAAGCAATCCTTCATCCCTGCAACTCATCCTCCTGTCCTCAAGCTAGAAGACCAATTGAAGCTGCACACAGCTTCAACTTCTCAATAGTAACACCCTTAGTCAACATATCTGCTGGGTTCTTAGATCCACATATCTTCTCAAGTGTTACCAACTTATCTTCAACAAGGTAACGGATAAAGTGGTATTTTGTTTGTATATGTTTCGACTTTGAATGAAAAGCCGAATTTTTGGCAAGAAAGATTGCACTCTGACTGTCACTGTGTAGAATGCCCATCTCCTGCTTCTTACCAAATTCATCTAAGAAAACATGTAGCCAAATCATCTCCTTTCCAGCTTCAGTTGCTGCAACATACTCAGCTTCTGTAGTAGACAAAGTAACAATCTTTTGTAGATTTGAAGCCCATGATATAGCTGTACCACCCAGAGTAAATACAAACCCAGTAGTACTCTTTCTACTATCAATATCGTCAGCAAAATCAGCATCTACATAACCTTGCAACTTCAAACTTGCACCTGTGAAGCAAAGACATGTATCTGATGAACCCTTCAGATATCTCAGAATCCACTTGACTGCCTCCCAATGCTGCTTTCCAGGCCTACTCATGAATCTGCTTACAACTCCCACTGCATGTGCAATGTCTGGCCTTGTACACACCATAGCATACATCAAGCTGCCAATAGCTGAGGCATAAGGCACCTTGCTCATACGGTCCCTTTCTTCTTCTGTCTTCGGTGACTGTTCTTTGCTCAGTTTGAAATGACTACCCAAGGGTGTGCTCACTGGTTTATATTCATTCATGTTGAACCTGCTAAGAACTTTCTTCACATACTCTGACTGTGAAAGCTTCAATGTACCATTAGCCTTGTCTCTAATGATTCTCATACCAAGGATTTGCTTTGCAGCTCCCAAATCCTTCATTGCAAACTGTTTTGACAATTGCTTCTTCAGATTATTAATCTCCTCAATGCTAGACCCTGCAATGAGCATATCATCCACATACAACAGTAAAATGATATAAGAATTGTCAAAAAATTTAACATAGCAACAATGATCAGCTTCACATCTCTTGAACCCAATTTTATGCATAAAATTGTCAAATTTCTTGTACCACTGTCTAGGAGCTTGTTTTAGGCCATACAAGCTCTTTCTCAGTTTGCAGACTAGATTCTCTTGTCCTTGAACAATAAACCCTTCTGGCTGAATCATGTAAAGGTCTTCCTCCAAATCACCATGAAAGAATGCTGTCTTCACATCTAACTGCTCAAGATGTAAGTTTTCTGTAGCCACCATTCCCAGCACTAGTCTAATTGTTGACATCTTCACAACTGGAGAAAATATCTCTGTGTAATCAATGCCTTCCTTCTGCTGGAACCCTTTAACAATTAATCTGGCCTTGTAACGTTTGCTACCATCATGTTCATTCTTTATTCTTTATACCCACTTGTTGTGCAAAGCCTTTTTTCCTACTGGCAATATAGTCAGTTCCCATGTCTGATTCCCCAACAAGGAATCCATCTCATCCTTCATGGCTAACTCCCACTTGCTTGAATTTTCATCTTGCAAAGCTTTATCATAACACTCTGGCTCGCCACCATCAGTCAATAGTAGATAATTTAAAGCGGGTGAATAACGCTGTGGAGGTCTAATGTTCCTGGAAGATCTGCAGACTTCAGCTACAGGTGTACTCTGATCTACCTGTGAATCTACATTCTCCTTATTTTCTTCACCCCTTTTCTGGACAGTACTTTCAGTCAATCCATCTAAGTTGACAAACTCAAATTTCTTTTGATCTATTTCTGCAATATCTGAGACTACAGTTGACCTGTCCTTGTATATAACCTGTTCATTAAATATCACATTTCTACTTCTGATGATTTTCCTGTTTTGTTCATCCCAAAACCTATAGCCAAATTTCTCATCACCATAGCCAATGAAAAAACATATTTTAGACTTAGCATCAAGTTTACTACGAGCATCAAAATCAATATGAACATAAGAGACACAACCAAAAACTTTTAAATGGGAAAACTTTACCTTTTTACCGCTCCAAACCTCCTCAGGAAGTTTGAACTCCATGGGAACTAATGGCCCTCGGTTTATCAGGTAAGCTGCAGTGCTAACAGCATCAGCTCAGAAAGTTTTTGGTAGTCCAGCATGCAACCTCATACTCTTAGCACGCTCATTAAGAGTTCTGTTCATGCGCTCAGCCACACCATTCTGTTGTGGTGTCCCAGGAATGGTCTTTTCCATCCTAATTGCCTGTGTAGCACAATACTCACTGAACCCTCCATCTATGTACTCTCCTCCATTATCAGACCTCAAATATTTTAGTTTTAAACCTGTTTCTATCTCAACCATGGCCTTCCACTTCTTAAAAGTTTCAAATACATCAGATTTATTTTTCAGAAAATAAACCCATACCTTTCTGCTTGAGTCATCAATGAAAGTGATGTAGTACCTTGAACCTCCAAGGGATGCAACTGGAGAAGGCCCCCACAAATCAGTGTGTACTAACTCCAATTTTTTTGCCTTCGGTGTCCTGCCGGTTTTCAAGAAGCTCACCTTTTTCTGCTTTCCTAAGATGCAACTTTCACACATGTCAAAATCAATTGACTTCAATTCTGGTAGTTTTCCTTTTGACAGCAGCATCTTCATCCCTTTCTCACTCATGTGACCAAGCCTGCGGTGCCATAGGCTTGTATCAGTACTTGCATCAGCAACTACAATTGTGTCTCTTAGACTTGAGGTCATATAGAGAGTGCCAGTCTTCTTTCCACGAGCCAATACTCTAGCTCCCTTTGTAACCTTCCAAGTACCACCAATAAATAGTATTGCATGCCCTTCATCATCAAGTTGTCCAACAGAAATCAAATTCCTCCTTAGGTCAGGAATATGTCAAACCTTCTCCAGTAACCAAATGGACCCATTGGGTAACAATATCCGGACATCTCCCATACCCACAACATCCAGGGCTGAACCATCAGCCAAATACACCTTACCAAAATCACCTGCAACATAGTTCTGTATGATTTCTCGGTGTGGAGTGGTATGAAACGAGGCTCCTGAATCCAAAACCCAATCATCAAGTGGACTGTCTACTGCAAGAAGTAATGCATCCTATACCTCTTCTGTTACAGCATTAGCAGAATCATCTTCATTCTTCTTCTTAGGACTTTTGCATTGGTTCCTAAAGTGACCTGTTTTCCCACAATTCCAGCATTGTACTTGTTAGCTTGATCTAGATTTACTTCTGTTCTGATTAGTATTTCTGGATTTTGATCTGCCTCGATTTGAATTTCTGTTATTACCTCTACCTCTTGTCTCAAGGTTTAGGGCAGAACCAGATCCTGAGGTTTCACCTGCATCTCTTCTGCGAATCTCCTCAGCCAGAATTAAATCTCGAATATCATTGTACTTGAGTTTTTCCTTTCTTGTAGAATTACTTACTGTCATCCTCATTGCCTCCCAACTGTTTGGCAAAGAAGCCAAGATGATCAGAGCACGAATCTCATCATCAAAATCAATTTCTACAGACGACAATTGATTTGTGATAGTACTAAATTCGTTCAGATGTTGTGCTACTAATGCATTCTCTGCCATCTTCAAATTGAACAGTTTCTTCATCAGATGCACCTTGTTGTTTGCTGACGGCTTTTCATACATACCAGACAAAGCCTTCATCAGATCTGCTGTGGTCTTCTCCTTTACAACATTATGTGCAACAGACCTAGACAGAGTTAACCTGATAACTCCAGTACCTGTCTATCAAGAAAAGCCCATTCATCAGCCTTCATCGCCTCAGGTTTTGTCCCCAAAAGAGGCAGATGCAATTTCCTCCCATAGAGATAATCTTCAATCTGCATCCTCCAATACGCGAAGTCTGTGCCATCAAACTTTTCTATTCCAGACGCCTTTCCTGCTTCCTCTGCCATTGCTCCCACTCAAACCTAACCCTAGGCTCTGATACCAGTTGTTGGGAATTCAACCAAAATTCCAACCTGTGAGAAACAAAAAAAATAGAGAAAACACACGTCAAAGAAAAAACAATCACACGCACAAGACAGTATTTACGTGGTTCGGCAATTTGCCTACGTCCACGGAGTTGCAGGGATATCACTATTATCAGGGAAAAATACAAAGTGCGGCTACAGTGTTTTTTTTTCTCTCTCTCTAAAACATAACAACAGTTGTAGTCACAAACCCTAATTATAAAAGTGGCTTTTATATCCTACTTATAGGGTTACAATGGGCTAGGCGAAAAATAAACTAGGCTCCACAAAGCCCAACACTTTTCGGCAAAGCAAAATGAAAATACAATTGTTTATCTTCTTCCTCAAAACCTTTAATGATATAAACAAATGTTTTATCTTACATAGTCCAACACTAACTACAGTTAGTCCTCTACGTAATTGAACAAAAATTCAACATAAATGAAAAAAAGACATTTAAACTATTATCATCTAATCATACATGTTAAATGTTTCCCTCCAAAATACAATGTAAGAGCCAGTTTACCTTCAATAGTTAGTTCCATGAACAACAACTACCATGACCCCTCCCACGAACTCGAAAACCCCCATGACCTGATTAATTGATATTCATTGAAACAGTCAATTTTAGTAATCAAATTCACGCACTCATACATGTAAACACCACGATGAGCATGCATGTTTATGTGCGCACATGTCTAAGAATATTCAAGCTAGCCAACTATCCTGACGGGGGAGGAGGCGCACCACGCCCCATTGCAGCCAAATCAGGACTGACCTTCTATCCAGCTTCCTCAAGTATGCTGATGAGTTCCTTTGCAAATCTAGCATTTGCATCAGTGAAGAAAGTGTATGCAGTTCCTTTTGCCCCGACCCTTCCTGTTTGACCAATACGGTGAACATAGTCCTCAAGGGATCCAGGAAGTCATAATTTATCACATATTTCACATCCTTCACATCTGCCACAAAACAAAAGAGCATTATAAGCTATAAGAAATGCGTTAGGCCAACGATCTCTCACATCAGAAGCTTATTTAGATCAGAGAATCTATGATCTCAACACATTTCTACATGTATGCTAGTGTGTTGTTGTGGCAAATAAACACAAAATGTCAGATGAATACCCCGAGAAACCATATTCTGGCAACAATTATGCACAGAGGGGAAGTGTTCAAGGGCAATATCCAATATCCATAGACATTAAAACAAGTGGCTCAAACAAACATACAAGTAGGATCCACGTGACAAATAACACCAACTTAGGGAAAAAAAGGTGTTCTTGAGACAATTTAGAGACTACTAAATATAGCAAAGCAATAAGTAAAAAAATGAATCTTTCAAAATAACAGAGTACGAGCATCAGGATAGAAAACATAACAAATGAGTGCAAATAAAAATAAAGGTAAATATCCAACATACGCAGCAAAGGCCAAAGAGCTGAGTGAAATGGTTTGCATCTGTTTAATCAATGAAAACAAGATTAATACTAAAAATGTTCCTTAAAAAAAACAGCTTGAAAGATAATAACGTAAGATACAGCTCAAAAGGAAGAAATCCAATGGTGGATTATACCATAAAGCCCATCCAATAAAATTAAAAGAAGACTTAAATTAGAGACAACAAGAAGATCAAATAATAATTTCCTTCCAAAATGAGATGCTGATGATGAGTGCTATTAATAAATCATTTACTAACACAATTTCCTGTACTAAAATAGAATTTCTATCAAGTCTTTGAACAAGCTTTAAGAGTTTTATCTCCATACCTAAACCACAAGCTGCAGCATCTGTAGCAGTCATTACAGGACTCTTGCCAGCTTTAAACTCTGAGAGGACTGAGGACCCAGTCCCTCTCTGCTTGACTTTTATATCCATGAATTGAAAGAGCTGGCCAGCCATCCATGCGAAGCTGCCGGGTAATCTGATCACATCCTTTCTTGGTATCCATGAAGATCAATATTCGGCTGCCATCCATGATATCCTCCAGCAAATTAACCAATCTGGAAAATCAAACCTATCAGTAAAATGACCACATCAAATCTCATATGATGAGATCTTGAAGAAATTAGAAGATACAAGAACAAAATAGAAATGGGGCCTTACTTGTTATATTTCTGGTTTTCAGAAACAATGTCAATGTGCTGGCGTATAGCATGGTTAGCTTTCAAATCTTGAGATCCTATAATCACCTATGCAAAGTCCAAGATAAGAGCCAATCGCATAACATAATCGCACATTACAAACAGATACACATACCACAAAAGCAGGAACTTTCAAAAAAGGCATATGCCCTTTTTGGAAAAAACATAAAGGGGGGCATATGCCCTTTTTGAAAAAAGAGGTCATATGCCCTCCAGAACTCTAGCAATTACAAACCAAGCCATTAAACCTGGGAAATTACCCCCAGTTTCAAGAAAAAGGAAAGTGGAGGGAGGAGTAGGGGAAAATTCCCAAAAAAACAAGCTGCCTCAAAACGAGTAAAATGACATATGAGTTATGACTGGCAACTACACACATCAAAAGTATAAAACTAAAACGAAACACAGAAAAGAATATATCCTAACAGAAGAAATCCCGCAACTGTAGTAGGCAGTAGCAAAATTAAGTTACAGCACCTTACTTTGTACGGGTTGTAAAGAAACTGTCTAGCAAGTTGTTCAACCTCTTTAGGCCAGGTAGCACTCCAGTACAAAGTTTGACGATCTGGGCGAATCTGCATTGAACAAAACATTAGGAGGGAAGTAAAGGGCCCATCGCATTGCCATCAGTGATACTTAACAGTGGATTAGCTGGCATCTTCAAAATACCACATTTGTACTACTTGCAACTGGGCATAAACATTACAAAGTGATCATTAAACCAATCAGTATCCCAGGACTAGGGTCAATCCTAGAATGAAGCATTTATTAAATCTAAACAATTATAAAATTCAAAACAACCAAGTGTCCCATAGTTGTTTGTTAAAAACAAGTCCAACTACTAGTTGGACTCAAGTCAAAGCACAAATTTTAACAAAAAACCCAATTTAAACTCACATGTCTATAAATCGTACACAATCAATATGATTCATACAATACATATATATGTATCATCAGATTCATAAGCATGGTCGATACACACCTAACAAGTATGTGCATTTATATAATTAAATGTTGGTAACTTTAGTCTTTAAAGCCAATAGCTTTTCAAGTAAACAAGAGTATATGGCTAATATTATTAATAGGCAACAAAATTAAGCAAAATACTGGAGGGTAAGCAATGTTTAGAGATTTCCCCTTATTAGTGAAAATTTGAAAATTCAACCAATGATTTACACTCTCTTAGGTAGGTTTCAGTATTAAAAATATTGGATTTTGAATATGTTTGATGGCTGTTAGGTGTTAAAATAGTGGGTTGAACAAGAAATAAGATAAACACTACACAACCACATAGTAGGCAACCATACCTACGCTGTCCAAAACAATCACAAGGCAATCACACCCTCAACACTCCTTAAACCTTAAATTAAGCTTATGGAATTTTATTAAAATCAATCTCACTATGAATGTTATTGACTAAAATAAGGGAAATTGCTAAATCCAAAATTTTTTCCTAAAACACTAGGACTCCTAAAAAAACAATTGACTACTAATAACTAGAAAAGGTACTTTAGAACTTCTAAACCAAATACAAAAATGACTCAAAACACAAAATAAGACTTACGGGCCTTTGGTAGAGACAAGAACAACCATCCCTAAAAAAATGGAATTTAACAGATTGCCCTTATTCTACACCAACAAGAAAGCCTTAGTTCCAATTTTTTTGGGATTGGCTATGGATTCTCAACAAATTAGTCAAAGTAGGCCACATGTATTCTTTTATGAGATTTATTCCAGTAAAAATAAATTAAAACTAGACCAGTAGCTTTCTATCCTAAAGAAACTTAATACTAAAACTCAATAATAATTAAGTAGCCTATGAAATGTTCCAAGAAGGCCCCACGTCAAAACAAGATCACAAATCTATCTTTTTTTGGTTTAATCTTGTTTTTCCTCAATCTCTTTATTGTCTACATCATATCTTCTCTTTGGTAGGGAAGTAAGTAAGAGGCTTCACTAATGATATGACCTTCAAAAACTCCAGAAGAAAATACAAAAAATAATCTAATAAGTTCTTGTTACAAGCTTAAGTTCTATTGGACAAGACCTGCAATTAAGTACTAGAAGTCAAATTGGGATTCCAAACCAACAATTAGAACTTCCACACTGTTCAAGAACTCAGTTCAGCCAGGCTATTTCAGATCAGACATCTGCTAATCTGTCCTTCTTTTCTAACAGATCTAATCCATAAATGAAAGCAGGAGACAGAAAAGGAAGGCACAATTCAAACCTGAGATAAAGGTACAGAAATGATCATGACATAAGCTCCAATAGCAAGGCACAATTCAAACCTGAGAAACAAGCTTTTGAATCTGAGGCTCAAAGCCCATATCTAACATCCGATCTGCCTCATCCAACACAAGATAAGGAACCCTTCGCAAGTTCATATGATGCGAATCCAACATATCAATCAACCTCCCAGGTGTCGCAATTACAATTTCAACGCCTGGTCCATAAAAGGAATAAATTTAACATTAACAAAATCAAAAACACTAAGAAACCATATAAACCTAGACATGAAAGTAATAAAAATAGCCAAGTCATCTCACATAGTAGCTACCTATCACAGGAGAGCCAGTTCATGGAAATCAAAATACAGCAAGAAATGAAAAGTTGTCTAAAACTCAATTGACAACCTACCTTCCTGAAGATCACGAACTTGAGGTCCCTTTGGAACCCCACCATATATGCACGAATTTTTAATTTCTGATGATGCACCAAATTTAGTACTTTCATTTTGTATTTGAGCAGCAAATTCACTGGTTGGAGCTACTACCAACACAATTGGGCCATCTCCAGGAGCTGAAAAATATAATGGGGATCAACTAAACATATTTCCAGAGATGGACAAAATATAAACAGAGGCATATTAAGATCATATTAAGAATAAATCAACCCAAACATTATAGTGTCAGTTAAAATCATTAGAATTCCAGCCCCCCAGTGGTAAAAATCTCTTAAGACTATGAAAGAAGATTTCTAAAATTTATAAACCTTGAGAACTGTTGCAAAATCATTTTAAAGAAATGAATTTACATATATGCAAAAATGCAAAAATTTTGTTACTGTGTTTGTAAGGCGGCAAAGTCACAAGTGAAGTGATTTTGACTAAAATTTTGTCATAGTTATTGTTTTTTTCTTCATTTATGTTTTTTTTTTTTCAAAAATAATTTTAAACGTTTTATTTATATAATGATGCTCTCTGTTTGGTTATAAAGTGGACAGAAACCAACATGAATAAATATTGAATGCAAATTCTCTGTACTACTTTATGTTCTACTAATTACTACTTTCTATGTGAATGATCGCTTTCTATTTTAAATTTCAGTTATTTTATGTGGGTTAAAGCAACCCAATATTAAAAAAATTCTAATTAAATTAAAAATGATTTAATTTGATTTTTAATTATTAATATTCATTAATTAAATATGCATAGTCGAATTTTGGATAATGAATGGCTTTGAATCTCTTGAGCAAAAAAAAAAAACCTCTGCTATTAATATTACATCATTTTAGTATTTTACTTAAGCTAGGATTCAAAAGGCTTTTAGATCTCATCGATGTGAGTGGTACAGTGCAAGAGCTGGTTTGAAAGAGGATAGTAAATTAATTGCAGTCCAGCCTACCAACATAAACATAATAGTAGTAACTATTGTGGGCTTGGCTGGGCCATTTGATAAAGGTAATGGTCAGCAATTGTATCCTAAGGTCATTGAGAACAATGAAGCAGAGAGCTTATTGTTATTATCATTTTCAGTTGTTATCTTTTAGTTGAGGGCCGATGGCTTAGCCATCAATCTTAATGATTTGGGCTGAGTTATAATGACCCTACCCTCTATGAATATGATCCCCTTGAATCCTCACCAAGTTGCCACTTGGTGCTATATTTTACTGACTATTATCAACATTATCCTTTGCATTGAACAACAATGATTTAAAGAACTTTGAAGAGATTTGACATCAGGATAAACTTAACTTCATGTAAAAAGAAAGAAAATATTCATTTATAGTAATCTCTAAATTTGAGAACAAGTGTTAAATAATTAGATACTAGGGATAGGTTTCGCTCAAATAAACTGTTTGAGAATGACTTTCTCTTCAACAATGCGCTTCTTTTCTTCAGGATCTTTTGGTTTGATCTTCCTTTTCTCTTCCAACATCCACTTGAAAAGCTCATGCTGCTGATCCTCTGGAATTGGTTCCCGCAACTTCACAGGTTTTGTGACGAATGGTGAGTGTAAGGTTTTTTCAGCAATAGGAGCAGTTTTAGCAGCGGAGATTGAAACTGGAGTTGCACCTTCTTCTTCTATGTGCTCATCTTTCTTCTTTGTCCGCACAAAGAGGTAGGCAACAAAAGTTCACAGAAACTCTTAACTTCTTAAGGAGCATATTTAGAGCCCTAGAGACAACTTGGTGATAGGCTTCAAGACAGTGTTAACAAAAGCTTAAACTAACAACTTGTCTAGATTAAAAAATAAAAGACTAACAACTTATATAGAAAAATTACACACAAACAGAGGGGAAAAAGACCAAGTTTGACCACAAACCTAGATATAAACACCTCTCAAACTATATAGGACTATAACATGTAAAGAATATATTTCCTTTATGAGACCGCTCAGTCTACTTCGATTTCAATGTGACGAAACTAGTTTTACCACCCCTGAAGTCTTCTTTTATACTCCACTTTTTCTTTCTCAAACCTGAATGAGACAAACAAGTTATTAAAAATGCTAAAATGCAAAACTGGCCCTCTAACTTTCTTCAGATTTTATTTTAGTCCTCTAACTTTACTTTCATTCATTTCAGTCCTTTAAGTTTCAAATTTATTCAATTAAAGTCTTTCCCTTAACTTTTCTTTAAAATTTTTGAAAAAAAAAATCTAGAAAATATTTTTCAATCATTAATTGAAATTTTTTTATTTAAAAATTTTGAAGAAAAATTTATAAAATTGAAAAATGAACTACAACATATAATAAAAGTTGATGAAAAAGCCTTAATTGAATAAACTTGAAAGTTAAAGGACTGAAATGAAATCTGAAGAAACTTAGAAGGTCAGTTTTACATTTTACTCTATTAAAAATTATCACCAGATGTAGGACCTATATATTAAAAAGACCATACCCAGTACACAAAGACCACACTTTTGTGGGGTTGGAGAGTGGTGATTGGTAGGCATCCTTACCCCTGCTTATAAAGTCATTAATATCTGTTCAACAATTAGTTAAGTAGGTAAGCGAGTTTGAGCAAATAGAATATGTTGCTACTCACCTATAACTATGCAGTATGCACACCCTAAGGAATTGATACTAACTTTATCTATCCAACATATTGCTCATCATCGACATGGATAAAGCCAAAAATTACTAGTATATGATTTTAATCATATCAAGTACTAGATATTTAGATGACCAGTTAAAAATTATGCAAGAATTGCATCCTGTGTGTCTTTTTCTCCCACCTATTGTAATGATTATACTTAGAATGATAGACAAACAAGTCTTTTACTTGATCATTGGCTGTTTTCCACGATAAATAGCCAAAACCATTACTCTAATTAGGCAACCATAAGGCTGTACTAATAAAATGAAGAATGCCATGAGCTATTACTGTTACTCCCATTTTAACAAAACAAGACGTTCCAACAACAACAACAAACACCAGGATTTCCAAAATGAAGGAATATGCATCCATTTATAAGGAGCATAAGGTTGTACTAATAAAATGAAGAATGTCATGAGCTATTATCGTTACTTTTACTCCCATTTTAACAAAACAAGAAGAAGTTCCAACAACAAACTCCAAAATTTCCAAAATGAAGGAATATGCATCCATTTATAAGGAGCGTGGATCAAAACCTGTAGTGAACTAAAAGTCTAAAAGTTTAAGTTGAGAAATAATGGTTTTTATCAATAGAAAAATGAACAACTGACACAACTGAGACATGGGATTCAAACAGTGATTTTGCCTCTACTTCAACTAACTGGGAAGGGGAGGGTTGGTGGGGACATTGCCATTTGGTCCAAGGATATCAAAGGAGAATCATAAATCCCACACAAGACATAAAATGTCTATTTCCCCTCTAATAGGAATAGTATATTAACCCCATACTTACCACTACTCTTTACACATTTGCGTTCCGAGACTCTTTAGTGCATATTAGTAATTAGATGTCACATATGACATAACCAATTAAGATCTAAATCCACAGAGGCTAGAATTAATATCTTATCACACAATTCCTCAACTAAGGAGAATCATAAATCCCACACAAGCCCAACCATGGAACACCAAATCCCATTTAATCAGAATTCCTCCATCCCCATCAAGGATTCCTCCAAAAATGAGATATTTAAAACCATCCCCTATCCTAACAACAGAGTACCCATCAACAATAACATCATGAAAAGCACCCGATAAGCTTAAAAAACAAATCTTTGAAGCTGAAATCTTAAAACCCATTACACATTTTTATAAATTTAATCACTTTGCATACGAAATAAACACCCACATATATTAATGTAGATAGGAAATTAAGATAAACAGTGAATTACAAAGCTGAAGAATAAGAAAAAGAAAGGGACCTCCAATAGCAAGATTGACAGCCACAAGCATAGGCCAGAGAAACTTGTAACATCGAGCAAATGACTCTTTTGGTGGTGGCTGAGGTGGCAGAGCTGAAGACCCATGAGTGTCCATTGCTGATGGTGAAGAAACTCGTTGGGTTTTTGGTTGGTGCTCTTGAAATTGTTTCAGTTGTGCTGTTTGTGAAAGACCACAAGCAAGCAGTCAATCAACCAAAAGTCAGATAAAACCAAAATACTGAAAGCAAAAACAACAAAAGCACTAAAGTTGCTTTTGGAATCCCTTGTTAGTACTGTTTCTCAAAAACATAAAAAAAATATTGTTGTTTTTTTTCTTTTTCTTTTTTGGAAAGCGCAGAAATGATTTGAGCTTACATTTTTGGGTTTGTTGGTGTAGAGCTTTGGACAGTTGGACCTTCGCTCATCGTTGCAACACTCTTTTTCGATCACCTACTAAAAGGCTGGATCCGGATCTTCTCCATTTCAAAATGAAATGGAGTGTCCATATAAAGGCTGAGATTCATTTCAAAGACAACTAAGAGCATCTGCTCAAAGTCTTGCAAAATAAATAAAAAATAAAAACCCTTCATTTTACACATTTTGACCTAAAAAAATACCCATATTAGTGGGTGTAAAATTGTGCATAAATGCAAGTGCTACAATAACCGTGCAGATGCAAAGTCTTGCAAAATACAAAAAAACCCATCATTTTACACTTTTTGACCAAAAAAATATCTACATTAGTGGGTATAAAATTGAGCATAAATGCACAAGTGCTGCAATAACCGTGTATATATGCACAGTTACTGTAGCACTTGCATTTAATATTTTAGTTTTTTTTTTTCTCTCTCCTTGTCTCTGGTTGCTCTCACTCTCACCTCACTCTCCCTTTTTCTCATTTGATCAAATCATTAGACTAGCAAAACCATTAAACCTCTTGCAACCCCAAATCTCTCGCCACCGCCGCCAATCGCCACTGCCATTGATCTCTCGCCAATCGCCACAAAGCCTCTCCGATCACCTCACTCTTCCTTTGTTTCTTGTTGTTTGATCAGTGGGTTTTGGGTTGGGTGGGTAATGATTTGGCTTTCCTTTGTTTCTCATTGTTTCTCATTCTTTGATCAGTGGGTTTTTTGGTAAAGGAGTTAATCTCACCAGATTGAATGGGTTGGCTTTCCTTGATGATGGTGGTTGGGTGGCTGATGATGGTAGCTGGGTGTGAAGTACTTCAAAGACATCTAAGAGCATCCGCTCAAAGTCTTGCAAAATAAATAAAAAATAAAAACCCTTCATTTTACACATTTTGACCCAAAAAAATACCCACATTAGTGGGTGTAAAATTGTGCATAAATGCAAGTGCTACAATAACCGTGCAGATGCAAAGTCTTGCAAAATACAAAAAGCTCTTCATTTTACACTTTTTGACCAAAAAAATATCCACATTAGTGGGTGTAAAATTGTGCATAAATGCACAAGTGCTGCAATAATCGTGTATATATGTACAGTTACTGTAGCACTTGCATTTAATATTTTAGTATTTTTTTTCTCTCTCCTTGTCTCTGGTTGCTCTCACTCTCACCTCACTTTCCCTTTTTCTCATTTGATCAAATCATTAGAGTAGCAAAACCATTAAACCTCTTGCAGCCTCTGATCTCTCGCCACCGCCGCCAATCGCCACTGCCACTGATCTCTCGCCGATCGCCACAAAGCCTCTCCAATCACCTTACTCTTCCTTTGTTTCTTATTGTTTGATCAGTGGGTTTTGGGTTGGGTGGGTAATGACTTGGCTGTCCTTTGTTTCTCATTGTTTCTCATTCTTTGATCCGTGGGTTTTTTGGTAAAGGAGTTAATCTCGCCAGATTGAATGGGTTGGCTTTCCTTGATGATGGTGGTTGGGTGGCTGATGATGGTAGCTGGGTGTGGAGTGATCATTGGTAGTGTTAGGTCTATGAGAGAGAGGGGTAGTGAGTGAGGAAATAATAAAAAAATTGTAAAAGAATGAATATTTTATTGAATAAATGTGTAGAATAGATAGACTGATGTGGGCATTTTGTAAAAATTGGTGTGTAAAATAGAAAAAGTAGTTTTTGTGTAAAATAAATGGAAAGTTTGCATCCACTAATGTGGATGCTCTAAGGGCTATAATTTCGCCACCTCTTTTAAAATTAGTGATTCAAAAGGCTAATGTTTGTTAGTTTTAAAAAATAAAAATGGCAATTACAACTTATGGACTTATGAATTGTGGGCGGCGGAAATTTAAGGGGTTGTTTGGTAGTATATTTTAAGTAATAGTTTTTAGTGTTTAAATAACATTACACGTATTTCCACACACTTTTTCATCCACATGTATTTTCAATGTTTGATCAAAATTTAAGTTTCTTACATGTGGTTTGAAATCCCATGATACAAGTGTTTCGCTAGATTTTTTATTTTTATTTTTTATCTTATTTGTTATTGTATTTTTATTTTTATTTTTTTTGAAGGAAAGATACATAAAAGTGGAAAAAAATTACATATCTAGTCATGTTTTTAACAAAGATGGGTTACAGAGCCCTAAATAAGCTAACCTCAATCAGGTAAAATGTCAAATTTCAAACTATAGATAGACAACTTAAATTTCATCCAAACCATAAGTGGTTAAATTGTAATTTTCCAAAAAAAAAAAAAACAAAAAAAAAAGCAAAAATTGTGAAGTTTTCTGCCAAAGGCCCAAAGGAGAAGGAAAAGAAAGAAAAATGCAAGTCCACTGTAGACAAAGGCGTCACGATCGAAAGAGGTTGGGGTTGCAGTCATGGCGGTTGGCTTTTGGAGGATGAGACCATCGCTGCAAAAGTCCACCACTGCCACTACCAGTAACTCCAACGGCCACAACACCACCATACCCAATAGCTTTCAGCGAAAAAACTAGAACTTAACGATAATGCTAATGTTTCGGGTTTTTATGTAAAACAACGTTAACCTGTAATGTGTTTAACCACAGTTATTTTTATTTTTTTAAAGAAAAAACCACATTTATGTTGATAAGTTGAGTAATAAGATTTAATTAAGGTGACACCTTTTACACCTTAGATCTATTTTAAATAGATCTTGTCCATGAAATGGATACTCTCCATTTCTCTTTGAAACGGAGAGTATCCATATCCCTACAAGGCTACACACTCTAAAATTTTGTCAAAGAATTTTTTAATTATTTTATCCCATCATCCCTTTTTACAGTACGTTTGTGTTTGTTTCCATTAAAAATATTTTTAGAAAATATTTTCACCAATTTTTGGTGTTTAGTTGCACTTAAAAAAGTGGCTATTCAATTATTCAATACATGTGCTATCTTTTCTAAAACTGTACAAGAAAATCTAAGATACGAGTATGACATGTTAGGTCCAATGAATTAGGTGTTGGTAACCAATGACAAAAAGATTGAGTTTTGTTGAGTTCTTAATGTAAAATTATGAGTCCAAGACAAAAGTTATTTGTGCAAAAAAACTAAGTTTTTGTAAGTTTGATTGCAAGTTCAACCAATCGAGAGATGAGTTCGACCCCTGTTTGATTTGAATTTCAGCTTATCAAGAATTGTAAATTCAATTTTTTTAGGTTCGACGTGATTTATTTAGTTGACTATACATGTGGGTTTTTCAGTTTTTGTAACCTTAATGAAGAGTCTATATAAAGGCCCATTAAGCACGACTTATAAAGAGGTTAGAGAGATAGAAACCCTAAGTTTTTTGGATAGTTGATCTGAGCCTCCACTAATAATCAACACTGTTGTCATAGTGCAGATTAAAGTTGCTTGTCCAAACCTCAAAGTCACAAACGGAGAGTTTTAGGGTTACGTCTTTTTTTAAAAGGGAAGATTTAGGATTAAGTCTAGTGTATAAACTTCAATTCTATTCTAGTGGGTCAATTTACCTTGGAATTGATAGGTTAAATCCCTCCAAATTATTACTGTGAAACAGTATGTTTCATAGGTTTTGTTGGGTCACCCTATTGTTGTCTTATGTTATTTTTTATTGAATTTACTATTTTATTGCTTTATTGGTGACATATTTAATCTGTGGCAATTAACCTAGAAATCAATCTCTGAATCTAGCGTTTTGTTTGTTTCAATGGAAAACTTTGTGTAAAGATAGTTTTATGTGTTTTCTAATATTTGGCAGCATCAGAAAAAATAAGTCAAAAGAAAACTATCTTTAGTAAAAAAAAAAAAGGGGGGGGGGGGGGAGGGGGCTTTTTTTAGAGATTATTTTCCACTTATTAATTCATAACTGATTAATTATTTGAAGTTGATAATTTTGCTGTAAAATCATGGGGTCTAAAAAACCTAACTTGACCCTCGGAGAAATTGTATGGAAAATTAACCTTTTTTAAATTTCAATTTTTCCAAAAACAATAGAGTCAAACATTTATTTTTCTAAACAAGAATAATTTAAATTTGCTGGAAAATTTATGATCTGAACTTACTCCTAGTCCTATCCAATTGTGATATATTTGTGCTTAAGTTAAATGATAATTAAATAATAATTACTTTTTGCTAAGGTTAAAGGTGGACGGACTCAAACCATAGAAATTTAACCAACAATGGAGGAGGCAATCCTTAGGCCACAGGCTATTGGTAATCAAATAATTATTAATTCATTGAAGTCATATTTCACATTCTTCATATATCAATGAAATAATCATATAATTCTTATCATTTTACATTGTCTGTTTTTTTTCCCCTCATGACATATAATATAATTGTAACTAATTTTTCTAATTTTTAATGATATTATATACGACAAAATAAATTTCACATGGCCCATATAAAAACTTCTCTACGAATTATTTTTAAATGAAATTATAACACACCAGCACATGACATTGGCTAGTCACAAGAATTACAATACGAATGAAAAAGTACTGCAAGTGAGCTCCTTGTTTCATAATAGAGCATGATAACAATTATTCAAAACCAAACATACCCATACACATAGGTATTTATCAATAATACCACAAAAGGTTTCTACAGAAATTGAGTACATCTAATGACACATACGGCTTGACAGCTCTTTTAGGGTATTTAAAGCAAAAAAATAGCACCAGTACATACGATCCTCAACCAAGTTGAAGCATCGTTGCCGCCAATGAGGATTAATATAAAGAACACTGACTACACCCAAAAAGAAAATAATGCAAGATACCAAAAAACTTGTAAAGAAGGCTAGAAGATCAACTTCATACCATCTGCCGTCATTTGCCTCTGAAGATTTTTGTGATGATGGAGGTGATTCATCAGTATCGGTGCAACTTTTCTTTAGTGGTGCACCGCAAAGAAATGGATTTCCTTCATAGCTGCTCTCTCCAAATGTTGAAAATTGTTTTTTCATGTCTGGAACTTTGCCTGATAAGTTGTTGTAAGCCACAGTGAAAACTGCTAGAAACGTTAGATCAGTCAATACTGAAGGAATTTGTCCACTCAAATTGTTGTGAGAAAGGTCTAAGCTTTCCAACTGAGTCAAATTTGAGAATGTTTTTGGAATAGGACCATTTAATTGATTGTGAGAGAAGTTCAATGCAAAAATTGAAGATAGCCGTCCTAGCTCTGGTGGGATTTCACCCGTTAACTTGTTGAATGACAAATCCAATGTAGACATCATATCAAGGACGAGACCATGGTACAAGTTAGACCTATATTTCGTCAAAAACTCAATCTCAACTGGTATATGGAAATCAAAATTTGTCCCTTCAATTTGACTATCCTTGTTTAGAAGAGATTTATATGGGAGGGAAAAACCAGGGACCCAACCAAAACTGTTCATTGCGTAGACTAATTCACTAGCAGCTAGCTTCCCAAAAGTTATGTTGTAAAAGCAATACGGTATTGTCCCAGAAAAAAAGTTCCTTGAAAGATCCATTATGCCTATCTTCTTTAACCAACAGAGCTGCTTTGGAATCGTACCACTAAACTGGTTGCCACTCAACAGAAGTACTCTTAATTCAGAAAGTCTGTAAATTTCTTCAGGGATATTGCCGGAAAAACTATTATCTCTAATGTCGAATGTCACAATATATGATGAAATGAGAACAGCTTTTGGTAGTGATCCCGTGAGATTGTTCCCTCGCAAAAGTAGGTGCCACGCATTTTCTAGATTCAAGCAAGAAGGCAACAATCCCGAAAGCAAATTATAAGAAAGGTTTAATGTTGAAATTAATCCACATGGAATCTTACCCTTAAAAAAGTTGTTACTAAGGTCAACATTCCACAAGTTTATAGTATTGTTATTTACTATCCATACGGGTATTATACCTGACATGTGATTGTTGCTAATATCTAGGAACAAGACTCTTAGGGGTGCCACTGGAAGAGTACCTGTGAAATAATTATTGTTTAATTCCAAAGAACTTAAGGATAGGTTGAAGTTCTTTGAAAAAATTTCACCGTGAAAGTAATTATTAGATAAACTCAAAATATCCAAGTGGGTGCAATTGGCAACCAATTCCATTGGTACCTCTCCAGAAAAATTATTGAAGGACAAATCCAATTTCTCTAAATTACTCATGTCACCAATTGAGGATGGGAGATCACCTTCAAAATAATTTCGGGATAGATTTAGATATTCTAATTTCGGAATAATCTTTCCAATATTTTTCCTGAAGCCGCCCATCAAGGTTATTGTTAGAGACATCCAACCAACGAAGATCCATGGGGCGATATGATGGCAAATAAAATTGACACGCAAAAGAGTTACTTCGAAGACTCAACAGTTGTAGTCTAGTATTGTTTTCAAGCAACCAAATGGGGAAGCTTCCATTCAACTTATTGTGAGATATATCAACGACTTCCAATTCATGTTGGTCGAAGAGAAACTTAGGAATGTTACCGGTGGGCTTGTTTAGACTACAGTTAGACAGTAATATCACCTTTAATTGAAATGATGGGTCCCAACTGGGATTTTCAGTTTTGATATCAAGCTTGTTGTTGTCACTAAAAAGTTGAATCACCTTAAGTTTGGAGTGATTAGCAAACAAGCTGAAGGAGAATAAACCTTCAAAAAGATTATAACTCAGATCAATGTACTCAAGGGATGTCCAGCTGGCTATAGGAGACAAAGACAAGTTTCCACTGAACCGGTTGTAAGATATATCTAACAACCTAAGAGATGTCAAATTGGTTAAACATGGAGGAAGGATTCCTTCAAAGTTATTACGACTAAGATCTAACTCTTCAAGTTTCTTCAGTGCACACATTTCTGTCAAAAGCAATACGATTAATTAGTTCTGTCTATCCTAAAAATCTCCTAAAATAAGAATCAGTAAAACAAGTGAATTAGTATACGCGATCAAAATAATTAATTTCGACTCCTGAAAAAGTGAATGATCAATTGTTTGTGCGTTCAAGTTGCAACCAATTAGATCTATTCTATATCAACCTTTCACTTTTCCTTGTTTTTACACTCCTATTCAATTTTAGAAGATTAACAAATTGTCAAATTCGATTTCATAGTAGATTCTTACCTCGAATGGCTAGAGTTCCATTAAGTCGATTACAATATAATGATATAGACTTGAGTGAAGATAGTGCTCCAATATATGGAGGGATACTTCCAGTGAAAGAATTTTCACTCAAATCTAAAATCTTCAAACTGCTGAAGTTTGCCATATCTATAAAGAGAATTGACAATAGATAGTGTCAAGAGAAAATATTTAAAATGGCTCATTGGCTTGTACCAAAAGAACTTACATATTATAAGAAAATTATTCTTGCAGTTAAAATAGATGATGAAATGTTTACCCTTGAATGGTAGGCTTCCATTAAGACCATTTCCTTGCAGGATGAGCACCTCCAAGTTGTTTAGATTAACCACTTCTACGTCATCAGTAAAGAGATATGTATTTATCAAATTGAAACTAACATTACAAATGGAAGATCTAGTAGAATAATACATTTCATATTGAAGCAACACTACCACAATCATTTACATATATCAAGCATTTTGTGATTTTTAACATGAAGAAAGTAAATCTCAATAAAGGTAAAATTGGTTATAAAATCTCAGTTTTTTTCTAGACTTTTTCATGGTATTCTTGAAGAAGAAAATTTAAATTTGCACATACCGTGGCTAGAAAGAGGCCCTTTCATGTAATTGTAACTTAGGTCAAGAGATTGAAGAACTGGGAGGTCACCTAAGGATCTTAAAATTTCCTTGTCAAAGTGATTTGAACTTAAATTTAAGCGTGTCAGCTTGCTCATTTTAGACAAACAACTGGATTCTGTAAAAAGCATATTCAACCAATTGTTAAATCGATGAATACAATGGGATAGGAGTGTATTCATTATCACAATAATCACAATACGAAAATGAATAAATAAATACATGAATGATCTATCAAGAATCGTATGTGATTTCTGGTACGATCATGACTACATCTTGCATTGTTGATATGTGAAGTTTTACTATTGGAAACCATATGTAACTTTGAAAGCAAAAGAAGGTATGTGCACTTATTGTTTAAATACAATGTGTGGGCTCTTGTTTCTACCTTTTATATTTATGAAGTGAAGATCAAGTGTACATGACTGCATCAAAGCCCAACGATATGCATATTATCGATAGTAGCTGCTAAGAGCATCTCCAGTAGCTTCTCCAAATTTTTTTATTGTGGGAGGGTGAACAGTTACAATTACCTTTTACTTACCTACTTTTTCAAATACACTTTCCAATAGACTTACTATCATTTTTCTATCTTATTAAAATGGAAGATCTAGTAGAATAACACATTTCATATTGAAGCCATACTACCATAATCATTTACATATATCATGCATTTTGTGATTTTTAACATGAAGAAAGTAAATCTCAATAAAGGTAAAATTAGTTATAAAATCTCAGTTTATTTTTTTTTTCCCTAGATGTTAGGACATATATGTTTTAACTTGTTTAAGAACATATGTCATTAGTTATGTAAATTGGCTAATCCTTTGACAAAACGCACTCTGCTTGTATTTGGGTAGTTCTAGGTGTTTTTAATACTTCAAGAAACAATGTTTCAAGGTCAAGTGTTGAAGTCATCAAGTCTGTCCAAGAGAAAGCAAGCTGAAGTGCAAAGTTTTTAAAGCTCGACACCTCTCGACAGCTATCTCGACACCTACTATCTGTCGAGATTTAAAAAGTCAGATTTCCGATCTGATTTTCTTGGGATCCGTGAATATGTTTTTGGGCCTTCTTTTCTTCTAACCCTAAACATATAAAAGGGTTATTTTAAGAGCCGTTTTGGGTGACACAAGTTGCATTATCATTGAGCAATCTTTGTTTGAGCAAATTGTGATCAACAGACGAAGTTCTTGACCTAGTTCATCTTCCATCAAGAAGTTGCTGTGTATTTGCACCATAGGGTTTTGTAACCAAGCATCTTCCTGCTATTCATCAAGTGGATGAACTGAAGAACTTTGCAGCCAACCATTCTTCCTCAGTTGGTGTTCTGAAGTCGCGTACTTGGATCTGCGCATTGGTTAGTCACGTACTTGGGAGCCGTGCATCAAAGGTGGAGACTGTCACTACAGATCAAGTCCAATTGGGTATTGGGGTAAGGGTTCAACTGTAGGTTGGTAAGGTACTTGGGATTCCTTTACTTGTAACCGCTTGATTTGATAATAGTGGAGTTTCGGGAGTGGTGACCTGAAAATCACCCGGTGGGGGTTTTGCCATTAGGGTTTTCCCCATTCGTAAACAAATCACCGTGTTATTTATTTTCCGCTGCATATTTAGTTGATTGGTGATTTGTTTGTGCTTCCATAAAATTGCATGATTAATTGATTAATTAATTACTTGGCTAAATTAATTAATTAGGGTTAATCACAAGGGGTCATTCAGATTGTGACCTAACAAGTGATATCAGAGCAGGCACACTCTGATTAGGATTTAATCTTTGCTGTGTTGATCCATTGACCCCTGTTTGTCATGGATAGAGGACAATCTTTAATTATACCTCCTTTATTTGATGGCACTAACTATGCATACTGGAAAGTACGCATGAGAGCTTTCTTATAGTCTTTAGATGAAAAAGTGTGGCAAGCTGTAGAGATTGGCTAGACTAAGCCAACAGAAGATCCGGCCGATTGGGATGATGCTAAGATCAAGGCGGCTAACTTCAACAGCAGAGCGTTAAATGCCCTATTTAGCGCAGTCACAAATGAGGAGTTCAAAAAGATATCCTCAACTGAAACTGCTAAGGAGGCCTGGACCATCCTCCAGACTACTTATAAAGGCACAAAGGCTGTCAAAGACTCAAAACTTCAGAGGCTCACTACAAGCTTTGAAGAAATTAAGATGGAGGAGGATGGGTCATTTGATGAGTTCTATGCCAAGCTCAAGGACATAGTGAACTCAGCCTTCAATCTTGGGGAAACCATCCCTGAACCCAAGATTGTAAGGAAGGTGCTCAGATCTCTACTTGAGAGATTTCATGCCAAGATTACGGCAATTGAGGAATCAAAGGATATAGACAAGATTCCTTTGACTAAGCTGGTTGGAAACTTGCAGACCTATGAAATAAGGTTATCTAAGATTGGCAAGTCCAATAAAGGCAAAAGCATGGCCTTGAAGGCGAAGAGCAGTGATACAGATGAGTCTTCAGATGATGAAGATTCCAAGATGAAGTCCTACATCACTCGGCAGTTCAAAAAGTTTATGAAGAATGCCAATGGAAGGAACTTCGACAAGGACCGCAGGCAGTTCAGTTCTTCTCAGTTTAAAAGCCAAGACAAAGGGAAGAAGGATGCTAAGGAGGGCGGTCAGTATACTGTTCCCACAGGACCAAAGTGCTTTGGGTGTCATGGGTTCGGACACATGAAACATGAGTGTCCTACATATCTGAAGAGCATTGGGAAAAGCAAGGCCCTTGCTGTAACCCTAAGTGACACCGAGCCTGAAGATGATTCCGACAATGAGGATAACGGAATCCTAAATGCCTTCACTGCCACAGTCAATCCTACTGAAGGGATTGTTGAAGAAGTGGATGAAGAAGAAGAATTGGTGGAGTCCAAATTTGAGAAGATGGATGATCAAGATGATATCCATTCAGCCTATGAGAAGCTTTACAAGCTCTCTGAAAAGCATGAGAAATTATATAGGCTGGCCACCAAGAAGCTCAGTGATGTGGAACTCGATCGTGAAGAGTTGTCCACAAAGTTTAATGAGGTGAATCAAACTATTGGAGCACTAAGATTTGAGAACAACTTTTTGGCTGAGAAGACCAAGAAGCTTGAAGCGGAGCTGTTTCAAGTCAGAGCTCAATTGGAGAGGACCTCAAGTGCAAAGCTTGATGAGATGCTTAGCAATCAAAAACCTGCTTCAGATCGAACTGGTTTGGGGGATGGTATTTCTCTCTCTAATACTGCTTCTACTAGCAATACTGTTTTTGTTCCTCCTGCTAATAACATTGAAATTGAGAACATTGATGTTAAAACTAAATTAGCTAGTGAGAACTTAGACAAGGAAAAATCTATCTTAGGAGCACCCCCTAAGCTAGACAAGAAAGATGCTAAAAACCCTAGGGCTAAGAAGGCTAACTCTCAAAAGCCTAAACAAAAGAAGCAGCATCTCTGTCATTATTGTGGAGCTGCCAGTCACACTCGACCAAATTGCTATAAGTGGTTAGCCACTCAACAGAGCAATGGCATGATAGCTTTTGGAAGCCAAAATCAACTTCAATCCTCTCTTGCTCCTCTTAGAGATCTTCTGAAAGCCCTCATGTTCCTTTCGAATTTGAACGGTTTAAATTCTTCCCCCTCACCACCTATTCAAGGATTCAATCAAAGGAAAGGTTCTTCCAAGGCGTGGAAGAAAAAGGACTCTAAGTGATTTCATCACTTTCTTCTCCCTTCTTGTTTTTCTTGTTTGTTGCATTGCTTGTGTGTTTTTCTTTTCTGCTGAGTCAGTCTAGTTTTTGCTTTGCTTTGATAACATGTTTTTGTTTGTTTATTTTCAGTTTTGCTTATTTTGTTTTTGATATAAAAATAAAAATAAAAATTGAAAAATACAAAAACAGTGTGTGTTATGTGTACTTTGGTATTTGTGTATCTTGGATGGCCAATGAAATAAAGTTTTCTAAACTTTGTATCTCTTGTAATTTAGATGAGCATCTCTATGCACAACTAAGCAAGTGAGTTTTGTGGCTCTTGTTTGTGATGAGTAAGATTAAGTTATCTCTTAAACTTAACACTCATATAACTCTTTTTGACGGGTAGGACTAGAAAATCCTAAGAGAAAGGCATAAATGACCATCTCACCACTGTTGCCCGCCAATCATAGTATGACACATGTATGCTTCGGCATAGCAAAAGTGCAGTGTCATAGACACCTGTATGCTTCGGCATAGCAAAAGTGCAGTGTCAAAGACATCCGTATGCTTCGGCATAGCAAAAGTGCAATGTCTATGCTTAACATGTTGGGTATTTCTTTTCTCTCTTTTTATGCCCATGCATGATATGCTTAAAAGAAAATATGCAAAGAAAATAAAAAGCAAAAAGATTAAAAATGCTTTAAACATGATTGCAAGCGTGTTTTCTAGGAGATGTGGGAGTCATAGGATGTACCTCGAAGGTGATAGTCCCCATCAAACAGTTATGATTGTGTGTGAGTTAAAAGTTATTTTCTCATATCTCAGATCATCATAACATCTATACACATATGCAATCTTGCGATGTTTTTCACACACAACACGCAATATTCTTTGCTACTTTTGATACATGTGCAGGTACAATGTGATTTGGCCATCACAAAGGTTTTACATATGCTAATGTATGCTCACTAAACTGTCATAACTTTTTTTTGAAATATAAAATTGGTTAGACTTGTTTAGTGTGTGTGTGTGTTTTGCATGATCCTTGTGCTTATTTTCTTGTTGAGAGATATTTTTGAGAGGTTTAAATGTTGAGTGGATCTTTGGTAGAGATGTGTGTTGGATTGCATTCATGTCTGTGTTTTTCCCTTCTCGAAAAACTACCTTTTTCTGCGGCTCGACACCTTCCTCGACACCTCCTCGATACCTGGACATCTGTCGAGCTTCTCAAGTTGTTTCTTATCGCAATCTCGACACCTCCTCGACACCTAATGGATCGATCAAGAAAGTCTCTGTCCTCTCGATAGATTCTCGACACCTGTTGGATCGATCGAGATTCACTTATGCTGTTTGGGTCTTCTTTCTCGACACCTGTCTCGATACCTTGTGGATCGATCGATATTTCTTCTGTCTCCTCGATACCTTCTGGACACCTTCGCGATCGATCAAGCTTCTCGTATCTGAATCTCTCCTTGCATCTCGATACCTCTCGATACCTTCATCTGTCGAAGGCATTTTCCTCGATACCTTCCTCGACAGATTCCTCGATACCTCTCGACACCTCAGCTGTCGAGATTTACTGAGGTGCCTATTTAAGGATCTGTCGCGATGTTCTTCATTTCTCACTCGATCTCTCTCGATCTCTCTGTGTCTGTTCATCTCCCTTTCACTCAAATCCTCCAACCCTCTTGGATCTTGCTCATTCCTTGCTTCAATGACTTGGTAAGATCTCTTGTCTCTTCCTTTTTCATGCATTTCATGTTTTTGAAAACCTAGTTTTTGGGATTTTTCATAAAAATTTGGGGTTTTTCAAAATTGTTGAGTTTTTATTGAAATTTTGGGTTGGGTATGTACTTAGATGTTTTCAAAATGTCATACATTGCATTTCATGTGCATTATAATGATATTTACATGCATTTAGATGTGTGCTTTATGTTTGTGTGCTGCTAGGATTGGATTGGGCTGAGCCCATGAAGTTTTTTTTCCTTTGCATGTCACATGCTCATGCATTCCCATGCATACGTACTTGTTGTTCAACATATTTGATATATTTGAACTGTGTTGGGACTTTTCTGAGTGTCTCTCTCTCTCTTTCTCTCATTCTTTTACGTTAGTAGTGTCTATGGCACCCAAACGTAAATCCACTCCTGCTCGGAACCCTCTGCGTTCTGGAGCTTCTACTTCTTCAGATACTACTCCCTTTAATATTCGGTTCCGTGATGGAGATGCCCATAAGGCATTTTCGGAGAACTTTTCTAAACGAGGTGTTCATTCGGAATGCCAAGTTATTCTGGCGGACTTCGCCGATACTGACCTTCCCTCTGTCATTAACAGTAGGGGATGGGGGTCACTGTGTGACATCCCGGTCACTTACCCTCTCGTGCTGATACAGGAGTTCTACTCCAACATGCACGGGATTGATCTTTCAGTACCTCATTTTGTCACTCGCGTTCGAGGTATGCGCATTCCTGTCACATCGCAACTTGTTGCGGATGTGCTTAGGGTACCTAGGATAGAGTTTCCAGATTACCCCTCTTATGAGTGTCTGAGGACTGTGTCCAAAGATGAGCTCATTTCTGCTTTTTGTGAGTGCCCTGCTGATTGGGGTGAGCATCAGTTCACATCATGTAGGCCTTTTGCTAAAGGTCCTAGATTCATTAACATGATGATGACTTTTGTTCTCCATCCTCTTTCTCACTATAACTCTATCACAGAGCCTCGTGCTCGATTTTTGCTTTCTCTACTTGAGCATCTTACCATAGACTTCCCTTCTCACTTTATCCAGTCTATCATAGAGGTTTATCTTGATTCGGCATCCCGTGATAAGCTCATCTTTCCTTCTGCTATCACGCGGATTCTACGCCATTTTTCCGTTCCCTTTCCTGTGTCCGACCACTTCACACACATATCTGCCATAGATGCCGCTACCGTAAAACGTAGTGAGGCGCAGTTCAGGTCGAGACAGCCAGGTGCCACTCCTCCCTCCCATTCAGCGCCATCCAGATCAGCTCCATCTACATCTGCTCCTTCTTCCTCTTCGAGCGATGTATCCCTTGGTGATATCATGGCGCAGCTGCAGCGCATGGACACTCGTCTTGATACACTCTCTGCTGAGTTGTATCAGGTGAATGTTCGTGTGGGTCGTATTGCACGACGGCAGGCGATCATGGGTGGATTTGCTCCAGAGGCTACTCCTTCACCATCTACTCCAGCAGCGTCAGATTCTGAGGATGATGAGGATGATGATGATGATGATGATGAGGATGCTAGCTCTGCCGATGAGATGTCTACATGACACTCTACCCTTTGTCACTCGTGACAAAAATGGGGAGTAGTTTTGGGCTATGAGAGTAGTCATCTTAGGGGGAGAGTTAGTATAGGACATTTTTTATAGGGGGAGTGTTGTCATTTTTTTTTAGGGATGTAGTGAGGCTATATGTATTTTTTTTCTTATCTCTTAGATACATTGGTCTTGTATATGAGGTCCTTTGACCATTTTTACATACATTGTGCTTATCTTATCTCTTATATATGTTGATGTATGTTTCTCTCTATTTCTGTTTCACACAAGATGCCTTGATGAGTTTTGTTTAAAGTGTTTCAGAAATACAGGTTGTCAAAGTCTACTTATCATAAGCTCTCTTCTTGCAAAGTTTTTCAAGAGTTTGTGTTAGGATAGATTTTATTGTATTCAACAAATGAATATGAGTTGAGTGATTTATGACTTCTCTCATATGCTCATTTGTTTGTTGTGGTTTTGTCACGGATTGCCAAAGGGGGAGATTGTTAGGACATATATGTTTTAACTTGTTTAAGAACATATGTCACTTAGTTATGTAAATTGGCTAATCCTTTGACAAAACGCACTCTGCTTGTAATTGGGTAGTTCTAGGTGTTTTTAATACTTCAAGAAACAATGTTTCAAGGTCAAGTGTTGAAGTTATCAAGTCTGTCCAAGAGAAAGCAAGCTGAAGTGCAAAGTTTTTAAATCTCGACACCTCTCAACAGCTACCTCGACACCTGCTATCTGTCGAGATTTAAAAAGTCAGATTTTCAATCTGATTTTCTTGGGATCCGTGAATATGTTTTTGGGCCTTCTTTTCTTCTAACCCTAAACATATAAAATGATTATTTTAAGAGCCGTTTTGGGTGACACAAGTTGCATTATCATTGAGCAATCTCTGTTTAAGCAAATTGTGATCAACAGACGAAGTTCTTGACCTAGTTCATCTTCCATCAAGAAGTTGCTGTGTATTTGCACCATAGGGTTTTGTAACCAAGCATCTTCCTGCTATTCATCAAGTGGATGAACTGAAGAACTTTACAGCCAACCATTCTTCCTCAGTTGGTGTTCTGAAGTCGCATACTTAAATCCGCGCATTGGTTAGTCACGTACTTAGGAGCCATGCATCAAAGGTGGAGACTGTCACTACAGATCAAGTCCAATTGGGTATTGGGGTAAGGGTTCAACTGTAGGTTGGTAAGGTACTTGGGATTCCTTTACTTGTAACCGCTTGATTTGATAATAGTGGAGTTTCGGGAGTGGTGACCTGAAAATCACCCGGTGGGGTTTTTGCCGTTAGGGTTTTCCCCATTCGTAAACAAATCACCGTGTTATTTATTTTCCGCTGCATATTTAGTTGATTGGTGATTTGTTTGTGCTTCCATAAAATTGCATGATTAATTGATTAATTAATTACTTGGCTAAATTAATTAATTAGGGTTAATCACAAGGGGTCATTCAGATTATGACCTAACACTAGACTTTTTCATAGTATTCTTGAAGAAGAAAATTTAAATTTGCACGTACCGTGGCTAGGAAGAGGCCCTTCCATTTGATTGTAACTTAGGTCAAGAGATTTAAGAACTGGGAGGGCACCTAAGATTCTTAAAATTTCCTTATCAAAGTTATTCCAACTTAAATTTAAGTGCGCCAGCTTGCTCATTTTAGACAAACAATTGGATTCTGTAAAAAACATATTCAACCAATTGTTAAATCCATGAATACAATGGCAAAGGAGTGTCATAACATGTTATTCATTATCACAATAATCACAATATAAAAATAAATAAATAAATAAATGATCTATCAAGAATTGTATGTGATTTCTAGTACGACCATTACTACATCCTGCATTGTTGATATGTGAAGTTTTACTATTGAAAACCATATGTAGCTTTGAAAGCAAAAGAAAGTATGTGCACTTATCATTTAAATACAATGTGTGTGTGGGCTCATGTTTCTGCCTTTCTTATATATGAAGTGAATATCAAGTGTACATGACTACATCAAAACCCAATGATATAAGTATTATCGATAGTAGCTACTAAGAGCATCTCCTGCAGCTTCTCCAAATTTTTATATTATTTGGAGAGTGAACAGTTATAGTTACATTACTTTTTTACTTACCAACTTTTTCAAATACACTTTCCAACAAACTTATTATCATTTTTCTATCTTATTAAAATAGTATTTCATCATTATTTCTTTATTCTTTCCTCAAGCTTTCTTTATTCTTGTTTTAATCTTTCTTTTTCTTTCCTCTATTTATTTTGAACAACTATATTTTTCAAATTCTAGCGGCTATATTTTTAAATTGCCAACGACAATATTTTAAACTTTCCAATAGTCATATTTCTCAATGGTAATATTTCTTAAAGGGATTTTTATTCTTATTATTCATTAACTTATAATTAATTTCCTTAAAACAAAACTTACAATACTTATCATTAAAAAAAGTCCACCACATGTTTAATTAGACCATTTTTTTTTTCTTATTATTCATTAACTTATAATTAATTACTTTAAAAAAAAAAAACTTACATACTTATCATTAAAAAGAGTCCACTACATACCACACAGTTAGACTATTCTTTTTTTTCCCCCCCTCTTATTATTCATTAAATTAATTAATTTCTTTTTAAAAAATTTAACATAATTATTATCATAAAAAAAAAGTCCACAGGCACCCCCTTCCTTGCTGCCTCTTCACTGCCGCTTGTCTTCCTCCCACTACTAAGTGCATGCAACCGAGATTGAGTTAGATCAGCTTCTATGTTCTTGATCTGTTGTTTTTGTTTTGGTCTTAGCTTTGTTGTTCTAATTAACTTTGTCTTTGTTTTTTCTTTTTTCTTGGGTTCTTAATCTGTTGTTGTTCTGATTTTAGATTTATTATTCTAATTAAATCTATTTTTCCTTGTTTTTGATCTGTTGTTGTTGTTGTGATGGTTGTGATTTTAGATTTGTTGTTCTAATTAAATTTCTTCTGATTTTAGATTGTGTTTTTGTTTTGATTATGTTACCGTTTAGATACATTTGAGAGAGAGGAATAAGTTCGGTTGAGAAGGGAGAGAGGGAACAAAGATGAAAGGAGGAAAGAGAAAGAATATTTATTTTTATTCAATCGTGTATTTTTTTTTTAAGATATTAATAATGTTTTGGAGTTGGTACAGTGCTACTGTGACAACTCTAAAATAAATTTGCTAAATTTTTAGTTTTAAAGAGGCTATTGTAGCTTTTCCTTTTGTTTTTTTGTTTTTTTTTTTTTTTTTGTTTTTGTTTTTTTTTGAATTTGCTCTCAAAAAATAGGTTTAAAGAGCATGTTGGTGATGTTCTAAAGAAGGGATAAAGTAGCAATGGTAGTGATGGTCATAATTTTAGGTTAAGTGGGACAATATTAAATTAAATAAATATTAACCTGTAATTTTAAAAACAACTATTAATAATAATAAAAATGATCCTTTATAAAATACACTTAATCAAATAAAAAATATAGGGACTGGGTTTGAACACTTCTTTTGTTAGATGAGTGGACTCAGACCCAACTAACCCAATACAATGAATTTGTAAAGAGCGGGTCAAAGAGCTAGGTTTTAGCACGTGGACAACAATTAATATGACGTTCATGACAATCAAACAGAGATGAATTGAGTTTAACAAAGAAAGTTTATTCTCGGCACAATCCGAAGAGTTTCGTTCTAGTAAATATTGAATGGGAATGGTTACAGGAGTTCTGGAGATTGTTATAGTGCTATCTCCCTCCTCTCTATGGTGGGTTTCTCCTATTATATAGTCCTCTTTAAACGATCTTGGCCTTCCACTTGTTGATCATCCGAGCCTATACTTGAGTGCCTGTCCCATCAGACATCCTCTTTGGCGTTATGTGAGTTGCAGTAACCGAGGTAGCATTGTTCAGGGGTCATTCTCTCATAAATGCTGCTAGGACGTTAGTTGTGGGCATTTAATGCAGAGGTGACAGTTTCTCCTTGAATTGCTCCTCCACCGTGCTCCTATGGCTGACCCATTATACCTGTCCTTTTCCTTAGAATGCTCTGGAAGGCTGCCTTTGATGGCATGCCACTCTTCCTTTCTGCGATCTTGGTTGGCCGAGGACAAGATCATCCTCGGCAACGTTTCATGGCACTTTGGACCTGCTTCTTTCGTCCTCGGCCACTTCTTCCTCCTCGGCGTGGGCCTTAGGCTTAGTATAAAGTGGGTCGCGGTTGCCAAATTCTTCAACCCTACAATAGCCCCTCAAAATCCTACTGTTCGGCTCCTCGGACGGAGAGAAGGATTTTGATGTCCTCGGGCCTTTGTCATGGCTTGTCAAGTCTTGTCCTCTGTCAGTGCCGTTTCTTCACTTGTCCAAGGCACGTTCCTGGCGCTTCGGTATACGAGGCGCGCCCTCATTAATATCTTTATGAAGTGACACAGATCCAACGGTTGAGGATTTCTTCGGAAATTGGGCGGGATTTATTTCGCTCGTAACTCTTTCTTAAAATCTCATGCGAATTAATTTCCACTAAGTTTCGCCTTCTATATAAGGCACCCTGGGGAAATCGTTCTTTCTCATTTACAGATCTTTAAGTTCTGCAGGAATCTCAAGTTCTCAACCCTTCAGGAATTCCCAAGGACCTTGCCAAGATTGTGATCAATGCCTAGGGAATGAGGTGGCCGAGGATAAAAGCAAGGGCAAGGAAACTAAGCCCCTCTCAGAAATCAAGGATGCCGCCCAGATCCTGGATGACGTAGTTGAGGCAAAGAAAGTAGAGGCCAAAGATATTCCTACCTTTCAACTGAGCAAGAAAGAAGACCCTTCTCCTTCAGCCAAGAACCAAAGCAAGTGTATATCACATCAGACTTTTGGTGCGACAAAGTTCGGGTCTTACCTGGCGACATATATCATGTGTGCATAGATGTGAAAGCGACCCAGGGCTGATCAAGCAAATCAACAAGGACAAGGATAAGCGGGTTTCCTGTTTCTCAGCCTTGATAGCAAAACATCTTGCAGTTAGGAGAAAAGGGGTCCATCAAGCGTTTCCACCTCTTCTTCTTTCTCATCGCCGATACCACCCATACTGGCTCGATTGCTGCTAGAACAAGATTGTGAATCTACCATTCCTATGGGTTTTATCTTTTTATAGTTAGCTTTAAAACAAGCCTGCTTAAGCCGCTTTATATATGATGTACATTTCCTTTATTTAATAAAAAGGGCTGCACTTTTTACTTTATGAATCTTTTCTTTCTCTGCAGTAACTATTTCATTAATGGGTGTGTTGTTATTTTTCCCTCCAATGGGACTTAGAATTGATGCTGTCGGTAGTAACGAAAAGTTGTCACCCTGACTTTAACAAAACTGACGATAGCACCCGGCTGCTAACTTTAAATAAGTTAACTATATAGCAATAATCAGGAAAATAACCGTGTGCTCTATACCGCAAACTGTGCAACCATCAAAGAATGTTGAATTTAAAGTAAGTGATTCGAGGGGACCATCGTGTATCAAGGCTCTGTTCGACATTTATAATGATGTCATAGCATTGGTTTCCCCTAAGCGTCTGGTCCGAGGACCCAAGCCTGCCTTAGGCTCTGTTTAAGCACTTAGTAGGAGGTCTGAGGAGCCCAACATACCCAAGGTGCTTCTTAGCAGGAGGTCTGAGGGATCTGACATAGCTAAGGTTCTTCTTAGCAGGAGATCTAAGGGACCCAACATAACTAAGGTTCTTTTATTAAGTGGGTAACAAAAAAGGTTAAGCCCACAATGCAAACTTCAACTCATGCTTTATTTGATAATGAAGTAATCTCATTTTTGTAGTTTGCCCCTCCTTTTTTTTTTTTTTTTTTTTTTTGTTGAACGTACTTGGAACACCTTAAGTGATGCTTATGGACTTGCATTTGTTTACATCTTTGTTGAGTGGGGAAAGGGTAGGCGATCCAAGGCGCCGGTCTCCTTTTAGATTTTGCTCATCACTCAGATAGATGCTTGAAGTAGTTAATCCCCTCATGGGTTGGTCCAAGGATCCGTACAACACCCTGATTCTGTTCAACCCTTAGGTAATTGCCGAAAGTCATTAGTTTCCCCATAAGTTTGTGGTTCGAAGAGCCATGCGAAACCTCGGTTCGGTCTAACACTTAGATAATTGTCAAAAGTTATTAGTTTCCCCATAGGTTTGTGGTCCGAAGAGCCATGCCAGACCTTGGTTCTGTCTAATATTTTAGATAATTGTCAAAAGTTATTAGTTTCCCCATAGGTTTGTGGTTCGAGGAGCCATGCAAGACCTTGGTTCTGTCTAACACTTAGATAATTGTCAAAAGTTATTAGTTTCCCTATAGATTTATGGTCCGAGGAGCCACGTAAGACCTTGGTTCTGTCTAACACTTAGATAATTGTCAGTGTGTGTTAATTCCCCAAAAGCAGGAGGTTTGAGGACCCGTCATAGCTAAGGTTTCGTTTAACCACTTCAATAGATTAGAAGGTATCAATATGTACCTTCCAGAACTAGCCCCGCCGTGGAGCCCCCTTGAATCGCTCTGTGTTGCTGTCATTTCCTCCAACGGAGGTCCAGCAAACTCAGCCACCAGATTCACGAGGACCTGACTCTTGACAGAGGTACGAGGCATGTACTTGATGTTAGAAGCCCCTAGAACTGTGCCCCATTTAGCAATCATCCCTGTATAATCTGCACTTCGAAGTATAGAACTGAGCAGAAGCTGAGTTAAGACAACAACTATGTGTGCCTCATGTAATGTCTTACTCACATAGTAAACTGGCCACCATAATAGTTTTCCCCAAGGACTCTTGCTGATGGGGCCCTGATCCCACCTTAACTAACTGTTGCACTCATTATCACATAAGCCCTTCCCACAGACGGCGCTAATTGTAGGGACTGGGTTTGAGCACTTCTTCTGTTGAATGAGTGGACTCAGACCCAACTAGCCTAATACAATGAATTTGTAGAGAGCGGGTCAAAGAGCTAGGTTTTAGTGTGTGGACAACAGTTAATATGACATTCATGACAATCAGACAGAGATGAACTGAGTTTAACAAAGAAAGTTTTTTCTCAGCACAATTCGAGGAGCTTCATTCTAGTAAATATTGAATAAAAATGGTTACAGGAGTTCTGGAGATTGTTATAGTGCTATCTCCCTCCTCTCTATGGTGGGTTTCTCCTATTATATAGTCTTCTTTAAACGATCTTGGTCTTCCACTTGTTGATCATCCAAGCCTATACTTGAGTGACTGTCCCATCAAACACCCTCTCTGACATCCTGTGAGTTGCGGTAACCTAGGTAGCATTGTTCAGGGGTCATTCCCTCATCAATGCGGCCAGGACGTTAGTTGTGGGCATTTAATGCGGAGGTGACAGTTTCTCCTTAAATTGCTCCTCCACCGTGCTTCCATGGCTGACCCATTGTACCTGTCCTTTTCCTTGGGATGCTTTGGGAGGTTGCCTTTGATGGCATGCCACTCTTCCCTTCTGTGATCTCGGTTGGCCGAGGACAAGATCGTCCTTGGTGACATTTCAGAGCACTTTGGACTTGCTTCTTTCATCCTCGGCCACTTCTTCCTCCTCGGCGTGAGCCTTGGGCTTAGTATAAAGTGGGCCGCGGTTGCCAAATTCTTCGGCCCCACAAAAAAAATATTAACATTTTGTAACAATTGAGAGTTATTCAATTGTATTGTTTTATTCAATTGTATTGTTTTCGTATTCTTGAACTAGTTGTTTGATCTTAACAAACAAGTGAGAGCAATAAAATACTGCATATATATATCTAGCAACTATTCAAATAATCAACTAATGCAACCATATAAAAAAATAGGATAAAAAGTAAAATTCATCATTTATGTTTACTAAAAGGACAAAGTTTAACTACAAAATTGGTTGTAGCCTTAATCTACAAACTCACTTAATAAAATAAATATTATTGCATATTTTGAAAATCTAACCATTGAATTACATTTTCTTTACGCTCTTAATGCACATGTCAATTTTTATATCAATCGGATATCATTTACTATATAATCTATAATCTTATATTTTATGCATAATTTTAAATTACAAAAACTTGCAATTTAAAATTTATTGATGACATAGCTAATGATCTTTAATTTTCTTGAAATTTTGCGAACATGGAGGATATAAGAAGAAGATGCAATCCAATGGTGGATTTGTCAAAATTCACCTCCAATAAAAAGATATTGAGTGAGTTTGTAGCATAAGGCTACAATCGATTTTGTAGCTAAACTTTGTCCTTACTAAAATTAATTTTAGTCCTTTAACTCTTTTTTTTTTTTTCAATTCAGTTCTCTAAATATTAAACTTGTTCAACTTAGGATTTCTTTCTATCTCCATCCAAATCACTCCTTTAACTTTGGTTTTTCTTTTTTCTTTTTTTTTTCTTTTTTTTTTTCATTTTCTTTAATTTAAAACTCCAAAAACTCTAATAAAAAATATATTTAAAAAAAACTAAAATTTTCTAAATTAACTATTTTCAAATGTGAATTTTTGATAAATGATGAATTCAAACAAGTGAGAGCAATAAAATACTGCATATATATCTAGCAACTATTCAAATAATCAACTAATGCAACCATAAATAGGATAAAAAGTAAAATTCATCATTTATGTTTTACTAAAATTAATTTTAGTCCTTTAACTCTTTTTTTTTTTTTTTCAATTCAGTTCTCAAAATATTAAATTTGTTCAACTTAGGATTGCTTTCTATCTTCATCCAAATCACTCCTTTAACTTTGGTTTTTTTTTTTTTTTTTTTTTTTTTTTTTTTTTTCATTTTCTTTAATTTAAAACTCCAAAAAATCTAATAAAAAATATATTTAAAAAAAACTAAAATTTTCTAAATTAACTATTTTCAAATGTGAATTTTTTTTTTCATACTAAAAAACTCATCCCAAAAAACAAAATCAATAGCAAAAAATTCAATCAAAATGTTCTAATTATAGAAAAATATATAAATTCAGTTCTTTGCACTTACAAAACGCACAAACAGAACAATTCCATTTTGTAATCGTATCAACAAAAATGAACTATAGGGAAAATAATTTATCCACAAAATCAGTCTCAGATCTGCCAAAACTAGAATCCACTTCCATACCAAAAATGGCAAATAAGATGCCTGAGAGTTTCCTTCAACAATCACAGAGATATATATAAAAGTAAATACCGCGTAAGAAACTCAAAATAAGATTCAGAAAATCAATGGCAAATCCACTCTTCTTTCTTTGGTAAGCTACGTTCACACAACAAGAGAGTACTGTTGCATGCGTCTCACGCAACAAAAGAGAGACGACAGTAAAAACTAATTAAACCAAAGAATTAAAAAAAAAAATTAGAGAGAGGAAAAAAAATCGTCATCCAGAGAAGAGAGAGAGCATTGTCATTGCTCACGAATGCGAGGCTTTGATGACAGTGGCGATCTGGGCTTGTTGCTTGTTAGGTGATTGCGGATCAGGTTTGATATCGGTTTTTGGTATAGGGCTGTGTGGAATTGGATCAATAGGCACTACAACAAAATGTATTTTTAGTGACGAAAAGTAGTGAAGAAATATTTTTCCTCACTAAAAATATAGCTTTAGTGACGAAATATGAATTTCGTCACTAATAATGAAAAAAATTATAACATTTAGTGACAAAAAAAAAAATTTCGTCACTATTGTGGTCTGAAAAATGGGCGCCAATGGAAGGAAACTTTGGCGCCAGTTTAATTAATCTATAGTGACGAAATATTTCGTCACTAAAAGTTGAGATTTTTAGTGACGAAATATTTCGTCACTATAGGTATTACTATGCTTAGTATTAGTGACGAAAGATTTTTGTCATTATAAGGAAGAATTAGTGACGAAAAATATTCGTCACTAAAAATAATAATAGTGTTGCACTTATATGTTTTTAGTGACGAAATCATAATTCGTCACTAAAAGTATGATTTAGTGACGAAATATAAATTTCGTCTCTAAAATTCTTAACAAAGCCCGGTCTTTAGTGACGAAACTGGAATTCGTCACTAAAGACTTAAAAAGCCTAATTATAATGTCCAGAGAGCCATTTCAATACCCAAAGCTCAAAGAGCCATTTCAATACCCAAAGCTCATTGTGGAGCCAAATTGGTCAAAGGTAAGTATTTTGTACAAGCTTCCATATTGGAAGAATAAAAAGCTTAAGCACAACATTGATGTCATGCATGTAGAGAAGAACATTAGTGAGAGTACTTACGGTACTTTGTTGGGCATTGAGGGGAGAAATAAGGATACTGACAAGGCACGGATAGACTTGCAAAATATGAACTTTAGGCATACGTTACATTTGAAACAACGTCCTGATGCATCATATGAGAAACCTCGAGCTTTCTTTTCATTAAGCCCAAATGAAAGGGATGGTTTCTATGAGTTTTTGAAATCAGTCAAGTACCCGGATGGCTATGCAGCCAACATATCAAGGTCAGTGAATGCAAAAAATGGTAGATTATCTGGTTTGAAAAGCCACGACTGTCATGTGCTACTACAACGAATTCTTCCAATTGGGTTACGAGGGTTTGCACATAAAGACATTAGTATTGTATTGTTTGAGTTAGGCAGCTTCTTCCAAGACTTATGCTCAAGGACTCTAAAGCGGAGTGAATTGGAGAAGCTAGAAGAACGTATAGTTCTTATACTATGCAAGCTTGAGAGGTTCTTTCCTCCAGCATTCTTTGATGTTATGGTCCACCTTGCTGTTCACTTGCCTCGAGAAGCAATTCTAGGAGGCCCGGTACAATATTGGTGGATGTACCCTATTGAAAGGTAATTAGATCCTTTGATGCATCCATCAATTGTATTTTTTCCATGTGGTATAAAATCACATAATGTGCGTATTTTTTCCTCGTAGGTATCTTGGAAAATTGAAAAGATACGTTTCAAACTGAGCTCGACCAGAAGGTTCGATTGCAGAGGCTTACATTCTCAAAGAATGTATCAACAACTGGTCTTTGTATATTGATGGGATTGAAACTGTGCATAATCGAAGAGAAATAAATGAAGATTTAGGTGAATCTAGCGAAGGATTGATAATTTTTTCACAAACTGCCCGACCTACAGGTGGTAAGCAGAATGATGGCAACTTGTCTCGTGCATTGCTTGATACTGCTCATTGGTACTTGTTGTACAATAGTCCTGAGCTAGAGTTTTATTTAAAGTATGTGATTTCGTTTGCATGTATTGTTTGATCAATTTTTGAATATTATCTACAATGCTTAGCTAAAAATAAATCACCTTATTTTTAATAGTGAACACAAAAGTACATTGCATAATCTTACTGGAGAAGCCATAACTCAAATCCAACGACAAGAGTTTCCTAACTGGTTTAGAGAACGTGTAAGACATTTGAAATTTAATCACACACTAATAAAAATTAAACATTTAAAAGTTTCTTCATTGCTTATTACTAATTAATATCACTTGTTGTATGTCATTATAGATGAATAGATTGAAAGTTAACGAGTCACCAGAAGCTACTAAACAGTTATGGTCATTAGCAAATGGTCCTAAGCCGCATGTGAAGGAGTACACAGTTTGTATGGTCAATGGTGTAAAGTTCCATACAAGGGACCTAGACAATCGTCGTGTAACCCAAAACAGTGGTGTATGTACTGAAGGGGATCATGGGGGAGAAATGCATGACTTCTATGGTTATGTGTGCAAAATTTGGGAATTGGAATATATGTTTCGCCATAAAGTTGTTTTGTTCCAGTGTGATTGGTATAATATTGGTACCAATGGTCGAAGAAGAACGATAAGAACCGATGCACACTGCACAAGCATTGATGTTACAAGTCGGTGGTATGAAAATGACTCTTTTATACTTCCAAGTCAAGCGAGACAAGTTTTTTACCTTCAAGATACCAAATTGGGTGAACCTTGGAAAATTGTGCAATCCGTCCAACATAGGGGAGTGTTTGATGTCCCGGAAGTCGGGGGTGGAGAATCCAATGATAATACAGAAGATAGTGACGCATTCCAACAAGAAGCGATTGTTGATGTTGTCTCTATCAATGTTGAGGACAATATTATTGACTATTGTATGGGTGATGTTGAAACTGAGGTTGTTCTTGGAGGTGGAACTTCAAGAGATGCTAATGAAAATAAAGAGCATGACATACCTGATGTTGATCTTGATATGGATTATGATATGTAGAGTTCATAACAATTGTCTTAAATGTTGTGTGCTTGTCTTAAATTTTTATACTTGTCTAAGTAGCAATTGTTTTGTACTTATCTTGAACTTGATATGGATATTGATGCGGTCATTTGTTGTGTTGAGTTAGTAGTAATTGTGTTCAAATTTAGCACTTGTGAATTGCTTGATATGGATAATGGTGTAGACTATAATTGTTATTGAGATGTTTTATACTTATCTTGAACTTGATATGGATATTGATGTGGTCATCTGTTGTGTTTAGTTAGTAGCAATTGTGTTCAAATTTTGCACTTGTGAATTGCTTGATATTAAGTTAGTAGCAATTGTACTTATCTTTCATGTCAATACATAGTTTCAAAAAATGCCCAAAAAGGCCAAATACACTCGTAATATACCGAGGTATGAGATGGCAAGATTGGATAGAATGAGGCAAAACCAAGAGATAATTGATGCTTTGGGATTGAAGCACATCTCAACTTCTCTAAAGAATTCTGCTCAGTCCAATTGTGCAAAAGGGAAAAGAAGTAGAGCTAATGTTGTGGTAGATGATGATTATGTACCACCTATTGGTGACGATAACAATGATGATGACTCATCTAATTCTGTAATCCATAAGGTATAATAGATGTTCCATAGGGTACAATAGATGATAATAACTTTATTGTTCCATTACTTGTAATGACTTTATTGTTCTATTATATGTATGTTACTTACAGATGGCACCAGGACGACTTACACGCTCGCGAGGTGAGGCATCTATTCCGGTGGTCCGATCTACGGTCCAATCTACGGAAACACCTACTGAGGCAAATCCTCCCGCCCAAAGTTCTTCTAGTGCAGAGGCGCAGACTACCGGCACATTAACTAGCACGACTGGTAATTACATAGAACATACTAATTACAACTGCACCTTTTTACTATTGAGATTATACTTCACTTAATTTAGCTATAATGTACATGGAATGTATAATTTTTTAACATTAATAATGTTTATATAGGATCTGCTAGCAGAACTACCCGTGGAGCAACACGTGGTATAGCAGTACGGGCACTTGTTGAAAAAAGTGGTAAGTTGCCAGTACGTATAGCTGCAGAGTATGACGCTCCTGTTGGGAAGAATGCATGCAAGCTTGTCAATCACGTTGGCGTACGAGTGCGAAGTAATTTGTCCAGTTACAATGTGAAAAATTGGAAAAATGTTGACGCTGCTACTAGAGATGTGGTGTTTCAAAATATCGCGGTAAATTTACATTGATAATGTCTAACTCGTCTAATTCATATAATAATATTTTTATAATACATATACACTTCATTTTACAGGATCAGTTTGAGTTAGAAGGAGATTCCAACTTGGTAATGAAAACATTAAATACAAAATGTGGAAGATTATTGAGTTCCAACTCTCACAAGTTGCATCAGGCTTATAAAAAGCTCAAACAATCTCATGGTGCTGACTATGCAAGAAGCCACCCGCAAATGAATGCCACACTTAAGCAGTGGACTGAACTCATTGATGGAAGATGGACCAATGAGGATTGGCTGGTAAATTATTTATGCGTATATTATTATTATCCAATGTTTACTATATTATGTTGTCAACTGATTAAATTAATATTTAGATGAAGTAAATGTATATTGTTTTATTCATAATCTAATAAATATCTTGAATGTTGTTTGTTAGAAAAAATCAAGAAAGAACTCTGAAAATAGGAATAAAACTAAAGGCAAACATAGATGCGGGACAAAAGCACTTGCTGTTAGGGTTGATGAGGAGATGCGTATTTTTTCATTTTCTTAAACCTTAGTTTATTGCATGTTGTGATTAATTAAGTATATCTATCTAACACTTGAATGTTAATTAATTAGACAAATAATAATGATGGTCAAGTTCCTGAATTGGCAAAAGTCTTCAAAGATGTTCATTTCAATCCAAATACAAATATGTGGATACACCCTGAGGATGAAGCGACATATGTATGTATATCATTACATCCCTATTATGTTTGTAAAACTATAACATATGTAGTATTAACGTTATGATTGTTTGTTTGTTTCTCTCTTTTAAATGATAGGAAAATATTCTCAAAGTGCAAGCGGATCATTGTCAAGATCCTAATGCAATTCCCCTTACACAAGAGGAGATCTCAAACTTGGTGTTTAAGAAGAAGTCCGGTATTGTAAAAGGACTTGGCATGAGACCTTCTTCTTCTCTAGTAACCACCGCCTCCTCTAATTCATCGGTGGAGTATATCCAACGGTTAGAAAATGAGATAATTGAGCTCAAAGAGGCAAGAGCTAGAGATCAAGAGGAGCGAGCTAAGGACCAAGATGCACGAACTAAGCAAGATGAGGTCCAAAAGAATATTATTAACTTTTTGAGGAGCAAAGGTTATGATGATGCTCTTACTTATGGGGGTGATTCAATTTCAAGTTAAAATACTTTTTGGTTAGTACTTTATTTGTTTTCTACAACTTATATATTAGTTACTCTTTGGTTATAACATAGTTAATGTTTTTACTTTACGATTTTAACGAAGCATTGTTTTTATATTTGTGCAGATTTCTTATTGGTGGCTTTTAGGAGATTTACTTTTGGCATTACTTGAAGACATATGAGGACATCTTCCATTAGTTCTAAAATAAGGTTTAGGTAGAGTTATCATGTATTGCAAACAATTATTGTATGGAAGGAGTTTGAATTAGATACTTGTTTTATTTTTTACTTGTGGAATGTATGGATCTTTTTTTATAAATATGTTGTTGAAATAAATGTGTTATTCAAATGTGAGGTTTTAATAATGTAATGACAGGTTACAGGTTAATATCAAAGCCATGAAAAAAAATAAAAACAGAAAATAAGTTTTAGTGACGAATTTTTTCGTCACAAATATAGCAACAAAAAATTGTTTTAGTGACGAAAATTTCGTCACTAAATATAGCAAAATTTTGTAAGAAATGGTTTTAGTGACGAAAATTTTCGTCACTATATATGCCTGAATTTTCTTAAAAATAGTTTTAGTGACGAATTTTTTCGTCACTATATGTACCTGAATATAGTTTTAGTGACGAAATTATTCGTCACTAAATACGATTTAGTAAACTAAAGTGTTTTTAGTGACGAAATATTTTCGTCACTGAATAGTGTTTTTAGTGAGGAAAACATTTAGTGAATAAACGTTTTCGTCACTAAAAGTTAAAAAAAAAAAAATCAAATCGGACTTTTAGTGACGAAATTTTTCGTCACCAAGACTTTTAGTGACGGGGCTACAGTGACGAAATGAGTTTCGTCACTAAAAGTCCAATTTCGTCACTAAAGGTCCTTAGTGACGAAAAGCTGGACTTTTAGTGAGGAATTTTTTCGTCACTGAAAATACATTTTGTTGTAGTGAGGGTTAGATGAGGGTGATGGTGGGTTGCGAGGATTGATGGGGGTGGTGGTTTAGGTGATTTGGGGTTGTTTGGGTGATGGCTGACTTGATAAACAACGATGGCACTGGCTCCTTCGCACCAACACCATTGGGCCGACTCAGATCGTGCAACGAAACCATGGAGCTCTCTCTCTCTCTGTGTCTCCCTCCGTTTCTCTCTCACAGATGACTGTTATCATCCAAATTTTTTTTGTATGGAAAAAAGATGGGTTTAGATTTAGGATTGTTGTAGTTATTGTGTTTGTGGATGATGATTAATTGATTATAAGTTGTTTTATTTCTTTATTTGTTGTGTTTGGTTAGTGGGAAAATTCTGGGGAAAGCTTTCAATTTTTATTTTTTATTTTTAAATAAGCGAGACCATATTAAATTAAGTAAAAAATTTACAACGTAAATTGAACTTATATAAATTACAGTACTTAGCTTAATCAAATAATATAAAAAAATTATTAATTTTTTGTAACAATTGAGAGTTATTCAATTGTATTGTTTTGTGTTCTTGAACTAGTTATATTGTTTGATCTTAACAATCAAGTAAGAGCAATATACATCTAGCGATTATTCAAACAATCAATACTAAAATAATAAACTAATGAAATTATATAAAAAATATATCACAAAAATATCAAAATTTTCTTCTTCATTTATTTTTTTTGGTAAATAATATATTGTTGAATTACTTCTTCATTCTGTTTTAGAAAGGTTGCAACAGGGACACATTTAGGAGCCATTGGTCATCATAATAACTCCAATCTATTAAATTGGAGAGCGAGAGCTCGATAACGAGTAGTGGTGGCATTACATGTGACCCACTTCCTCCCACAACACTCACTTCTTGTCTTGTTAACTCACGATAAGAAAAGGTGGTTGGTAGGATTAACATTGGATTTCAAAAAGACTTTCAATTCTAGCAAACCCATCTTCTCTTCCTCAACACAAGCCATGTGCTCATGAATTTGAACAATAAGTAGTAAAGCACACAGTAATGACTTCAATAAAGACCACTCCATTGAGAAATATGATTGTGAAACACCTATTTTCGTTTCTAGCAAAATCTTCTCTCGTGTGGGAACCCAAGACGGGAAAACTGATCACTAGTCAAGGGTCTTATATAGAAAAGTTTAGAAAAAATTACAAAAACTTCCTTGAGGTTTACTAAACTTACACTTTGATCCTATAATTATTAAAATTTATATTAATCTTTATCAAAATTTCAAAATTGTCCCCGGCCCAAATGATGCCGACAAAAATAAAAAAATTCAAAAGAAAAAAAAAACATAAACATCATTATGCATTAATAAATGAGAAGTCCTACGTCCACAACATTTTTGTAACAAATCATAGGTGGTTAGCTGTTGTTAGTTCAAATTTGAACTTAATACTAAGATTACTTTTTTGCCCCAACAATAACAACCAATCACAATCTGCCACTTAAGATTTGTAGTAAAAATGTTGTGGACATATCATTTCTCTTAATAAATAAGGTTTAAAGTCTCTCGATCTCAAGTTTATTCTCCTCTATCTACTTCACATTCTCCAACTGGATCAATTTAGTGGTATTAGTATAAGGGAATTTAGGATTGATTGCTCAATTTAGTAAATAATATCATTCTCAAGACCGACTTGCATGTCAGTTGTCATGATGACTTATAATTGGCTTACATTTTTTTCTTTCTACAAAAAGATTCAATTTTTCGAAAGGGTTGGTGAAAAGAATTTATTATTAGTGGAATCATTCATCAATGTCACATGTCTTGCATTAGTCTAGTTTGAAAGATTGGCTTGTAGAAGTCACAACTTGCAGTGTTTATGGCGGCTTTAGAAATTTTTATTTTAGGGTGGTCACTTAGAAATTTAAATTATACAAAATTTAATATAATGATAACTTGAATATTTGCTACAATTACGAGTCAAGTCGCTAAAGAGAGTAAAATGTTGCGACTGTAAAACCAAAAAGAGTATAATTGTCGTCACCATAAAAAAGAACAAACAAACACAATTTTTTTCATGGTACCAATTTTTAAAGAAAAATAAAATTAAAGATTATTTTTATTGAATAGGTTGAATGAGTTACAAATTTGAATGATTAGTGATTTTTATCTTTTTTGTTTTATAATAGGGTTTTTGTTGAATAATTTGTTCACTTGTTGTTGTTTGGTTTTTTCTTGTTTTTATTTGGTTTATGTTTGTTGTTATTTGGGCTAATATTTATTATTGTTATTTAAGCTTTTTTTAAAAAAATTATAAAAGGGATTATGTTTGGGTGGCAGAATTAATGTTGGAGTGATGCTACGTCCACAAAATTTTTACAATAAATTTTATGCAAAAAGTTGATATTATTGGGAAAAAAAATAATATCAGTATTAGGCCTAAATTAGTAGTAACAGCTTACCACATTAAATTTAAATCAAGGACTAATGGGTCTGCCTTTGCCTTTAAATCAAAAGAATAATGCTGGTTTTCTTAAAATAATAATAATAACAATAACATACCCCATTATACATTCAAATTCACAACATACTTAATTTTTATTTTGTAATTGGTGCATTTTTTTCTCTTCAGTAGATGCTGTACTAATCACAAATTGACACATAAATATGTTATTTAGTTGGGTGTGGGTCTGTCTCCGTGAGCAGATTGAAATCAAAAAATTCTCATGAACGACTTTTATTGATTTTTTTTTATATCACCTTTTGCCGATGGACCACTTTAAAAATTGGTTTCATTGCCAATTCACTGGAAAAGAAACCATCTCTTTCTCTAATAATGGGTGCCAACTGCCAACATATTGGAAAAGAAATTCCGATGAAAGTAATGTAAACCTATGCTGTCATATGGCAAACAACAATTTGTACATGTCATAAATATCTGACACATCATAATGAGCCTTCTAAAATACTTGTAAATTAATTACGGTTATACATATTTGACATATATAAAGTTAAGAATAGATGGATGTCCTCAAATTAATCCTAAAAAAATATAGTTTGAATCTAATTATTTCTAATCTAATTTAAATCTAATAATTAAATGACCTTTCCTCCAAAATAAATTTAATTAATCAAATTGTGAGAAGATGAACAACTACAATATTTTTATTTTATTTGGGATATTTGATCAAATCCAATTACCATGATCTCAAGCCTTTCCTATTAAACCTAAAACTGATAGGTAACCATTAGCCCTATTATAATCCTAAGCGAGACATAAATAGCTCGAAGTTCTTGTGTGTGTGTGTGTGATAGTAGAAGCAAAAGCTCACATACCTTCATTTCCTAACCAACCAGCAATTCTGTTGTTAGATAAGTCAAGATTTCTTAGCTCCTTGAAAGGCCGAAATAGGGACACGTTTATATACCAAGTATCCTCATAATTTTGCTCTTGGTTTATACCGGAGAGTGTGAGCTTGATCACATGACCAGTGGTGGTGTTACACCTGACCTGCTCCCAACTACAACACTCACTCTTTGTGTCATTAACCCATGTTGGAAGAAGGGGTTCAGTACGATTAGTTTTGAATTTCAGAAAGGCTTTTAATTCTAGCAGACCCATCCTCTCATCCTCAATACAAGCTATGTGCTCATGAATTTGAACAAAAAATAGTAAAGCCCACAGCAAAAACTTCACCAAAGGCCACTCCATTGACAAATATGATTGTGAAACACCTAGTTTCATTTCTAGCTAAACCAACTTCTGAGTAAGTACTCAAGACAAAAAAGTAATAAGTCTATGGGCCTTTATATAGAGAAAGTTATAAGTCTATGGGTCTTCTTTTTTTGATGAACTGTCGATGGGCCTTCATACAGAGAAAGTTATAAGGTTTTCATATTTTAATCCATAATTTATATAATAAACTGTTGGTTAAGTGACTAAAGTCTCTGGGTATGAGAATCTCATGACACGTAATTGTCTTATATCCTTTTTTTTCTACAAAAATATCCAATTTTTTCAATGGGTTGGTTAAAAGGATTTATTATTAGTAGAATCCTTCGTTAATGTCATACATCTTGCTTTAGTCTAGTTTGAAAGATTGGCTCGTAGAAGTCACAACACGCAATGTTCATCTAATTGGACCTCATTTCAATTCAATTAACAGAATGAAATATTTTAAGAACAGTTACTATATATATATCGTCTGATTTATTTAGAATATAAGTTCAAATCTATGTCCCAGCCAAATATGTTGGCCAATAAGATATTAGCCACCCTCAAAAAAAAATAAAAAGGATATTAGCCAACTAATGTGGCCCTAATCAATTAACACTTAAAAGAAAATTGACGTGGACGTGAAAGGAGGGAGAAAGAAATTGAACACAGAGGAGAAAAAGTGAAGTTAAATATTATTGTGACACGTGTACTGTCACTCTATGTGATAAGTACTAATCTTTTAAACAATTTTCATGTGTCGTGTTCCTCTACTTGCCCCTACCTTCAAGGCAACTTTTTTTTAATTCCTTTCTCGCCTTCTTTTTGTTTTATTCTCGACTTTTGTTTTTTGGGAGTCTTGGGAGGCGATTTCTACGAAGTTTCTGGCTTTTCCTTTCAATCACTCTTTTGCTATTTACGCGTCCCTTAGTCCCCTTTCTTATGCAATATTGTGATTTAGTCCCTTCAGTTTCTTGTAATTAGTTTGTACTGAGTACCATGAATGATTACATTCGACAAAATTTAATGTTTGTTCACTACTCACCAACCAAACAAAATCCGTTTTCCCATTAAAAAAAAAAAAAAAAAAAAAATCTGTTTAGTTTCCGCTAGCATGGTACCACTGCACTCGCCAACCAACCAAAATAGGCGTTCATTTAGTTTTTGGTAGCTTATTTGATTTGAGTCTTTTTACACCTTAATAAATTTTTGATTGAGGGTTTTCACACTCAGAGAAAGTGGCTTTTCTAAAATAATATATATATATATATATATATTTTTTAAAGGTGTAGCTCTATTTTGGAATGGACAAAAATTTCAGTTAAAATGATCATTGAATATTGAAGGCACACTACTACTGTCATTTGCATATATCAAAAGTATTAGTTATTGCATTGAAGCGTTTTGTGTTTTTTAACACGAACAGAGTAAATGTTGATAAAGGTAAATATTGGTTATAAGATTTCAGTTATATCTAAACTTTTTCTTGGTATTCTTGATGAAGAAAATTCAGATATGCAAGTATCTTTGCTAGAAAAAGGCCACATGTTATTGGCTTATTGTAACTTAGATTCAGAGATTTAAGAACTGAGAGGGCACTTAAGGATCTTAAAATTTTCTCGTCAAAGTTGTTCCCTCTTGAATTCCTGTGTTAGTTTGCTCAGTTTAGACAAACAACTGGATTCTGAAAAAAAAAAAAAAAAAATCCATTATTAAATTTATCAACAAAATGAGAAAAGAATATCATATCATGTTATTCATTAGCACAGTGCGTAATTGTAATATAGGAAAAATTCTTTGATTAATTGAACTATCAAGAATCAAATATGTTTTCTGGAACAATCATTAACACACACCCCTATCCATCCTTTTTTTTTTTTTTGGGATAGGTGCGAAGTTTTGGGTTTTTTTAAAAAATAACTATAAATTTCAAATTATATTATTAGTTAGGCAAGATTTGAAATATATTTGGTTTATAGCAATTTGACTTTTCTGGAGTCGATTTTGCCCTTTGAAAATTTACTGGGAAATCGAGTGTTAGTCTGTTAGAAACTCGATTTTGGAAATCGATTTTCTAACACTCGACTTCCCAGTGAATTTTCAAAGGGCGAAATTGACTCCAGAAAAGTCGAATTGCTATAAACCAAATATGTTTTAAACCTTACCTAACTAATAATATAGTTTGAGGGATTTGATTATTTTTTAATAAAATCCCGAAGTTTTATGATTGTAAGCCATAGGATTGCACTCTTATCATATAAATATGAATTGTTGTCAATTGTATGTGGCTTTCTTATTTATGAAGCTAGAGACCAAGTCTACGTCAAAGCCCAATCGATATAGGTGTTCGTAGCAGCTGTTTAGGAAAAGACAAAGCACCAGTAGCAGTAGCAATTTTCAATTAGTGAGAAAGCATGAGTAAGTGACAATATTAAAATGAGTAACAATTTACAATCTAATTTTATGAACATTTATTTGTAAGAAAAAACAAGAGTTAGGCCCTTTTGACTTAAAAAAAGAAGAAAGAGTTAGGCCCTTATGACTCAAAAAAGAAAAATAAAGAAAAAGAAAAAAGAGTTAGGCCCTTTTGAGTTTTTGAGTGTGTTATTGTGTATCATTTTTTAAGTATTTTAAAAATCTCCTTCCCTCTACCACTTTGTGCGTGTGTTTATCTAAAAAAAGAAAGAAAAGAAAGTAAGTTCCCACATTGAGAAAAAAAGAGTAATTTCTGTGAGTTTAAGGTCTTGTGCTACATATTTAAGAATAAGGTCTTTTTGAGTGTGTACTGCATTGTAAGTCTTTCAAATATATAAGATTTTTTTGTTTTTTTTTTTTTTGTTTTTCTTTTGTCAGGATCACTTCAAAAGCTACAATTAATCTGAAATTAAAATTAGATCATCAATTTTATTTTAAAAGAAAATATGTTGACAACTAAATATTCAAATTTGCTTTTATATATAAGCATATGAATCAACCTCTAATTTGTTCTATGGATGAATTTGGTACACTAATAGTTTTTTCACTCCCATATACAGATGTCTAAAATGTGGATTTTTTTTATTTTAATTTTGTAAGTGGATACTAATTAATATACATATAATTAGTTTTTTTCCCGTGCTTTACACAGTTTTTTATTTGAATGAAATGCTATAAAATAACAAAGTAGTATAACAAAATATATAATTTTTAAAATTTTTTTATTTTAGGTGTGTTGAACTATTAATTTTTAAAAAGTTCTTTTATCTTACCCTTTGAAAAACCAACCAAAGGCAAAGAGTTTTTTTTTTTTTTTTTTTTTAAATTTATTTTAATTTTAAGACTAAAATAAAAATGTCATATTGTTTTACAAAATTTTCATTAGTTAACTAATGAAAATTTTGTGCTCTCTATGTGTAGTAATAAATAAAAAAATTCATTCCTTTTGTTCAAGATTTTGATATTATTAAAATTTTGAGTTCTCTATATAAAATAACAATAACAAATAAAAAAAAATTAGTTCCTTTTTGTTCAAAACTTTGATCTTTTACTATTATAAACAGAAAGGCTATAGACAAAATATAATGGGATTTTTCCAACCATGATAGTTAAAAAAGGTAAATGAAAAGTAGAGTTTTGATGTTATATCTAACCCCGAAACTACTACATTATTGGAATCATTCTCACAAATTCAAATCCGCCAAATCTTCAATGAAAAGCTTTGGATCTATTTTTGAATATGTAGGCTAATTTGTCAAAATCTTCAATTAAAATATTCAAAAAAAGCAATATATATGAAAATGGTCTTAGTAGTAAGTTAATAGATTTTGTTTTGGCATTTAGTTAAAATCTTCAATTAATGGTCTTATATAGTTGATATTTTTATCATGTTGTTAAGTGAAAGCCACATTGATATCCTGATGAATTTGGTTCCCAATCATGGGCCATATAAATTAAACGACTATACAAAATTAACCAATCATTCAGATTTATCAGAAGATGAGAGGGGGGAGGGGAATTGAATGAAAAGAACTCACATCAAGTTTAGTAGAAATGTCATTGAACGTATATGACACCATTGACATGCAATACTAAAAGAACAAAAATAATGCACTAAAAATTTTCAAATCGACCAAACATCTCCACACGAAGTTATGATAGTAGGTAGGATGTATATTTTCTGCTGGTTCGAATTGGGTGCAGGTTTTGATAGTCCCACATTTTTGGCACTAAAACACTGTTTATTAAGATGCTTCATTGGTAAACAATGCTTGACTCAAATTGGGTTTGATGGAGATAGAATTGGGTCGAGAGAGGAAGAGATGAAATCAGATAGGGTAATTAAGATGGTTATACGGTTTGCGAAATGATTAAGATGGCTAACAAACGTTTAAGATGGAGAAACGAAAATAAAATTTGCAAGAAATAAGAAGAAAGAAAGGAGTTACAATAATAAAAAAATTCATGGCCGAGTCCTCCTCAGTCCTCACCGTGTAACTGATTTTTATTTTTAGAAAAGTGTAACTGATTTTTATAATTTAATAATAATAAAAAATTTATTTGTATAATACACTATTAATTTGAGTAATTTTTCTCAAGCTCATTCTCAATTTCAACACGTGTTGTTGTCTTATGCTTTGATGAACTATATTTTTTTTCATTGGATGCATGTGTAGGGGTCTAACTTGACTTCTATTATAAAGTTTCAACTTATAATGTTTACTTATGATGATTGCACTCTTTGTCATTAGATCAATGCACCAATCAATTTTTTGTGTAAGCAGATACTGAACCTTAAGTTTTTATTTAACTATTAGAGACATTACCAATTAAGTTAATTAGAATCCACAAAGTTGAATCCTAACTTGGTGGATGTACAAAATGATGATACGTGTCCTTTACTCAATGCATATGACAATGACATGTGTTATCTTTTAGAGTAATATAAGCCTATAATGTCATATAGAAAACAATGATTTGTACAAATTATAAATATTTGACACATCATAATTAATGAGCCTCCTAAAATACTTGTAAAATAATTATGCATATTTGACATATTTAAAGTTTAGAATGGATGGATGTCCTTAAATTACTCCTAAAAAAATATAGTTTGAATCTAATTATATCTAATCTAATTTAAATCTAATAATTAAAATGACTTTTCCTCTAAAATAAATTTAATTAATCAAATTGTGAGAAAATGAACAACTACAATACTTTTAATTTGATTTGGGATATTTAATCGAATCCAAAAACCATGATCTCAAGCCTTTCCTATTAAACCTAAAATTAATAGGTAACCATTAGCCCTGATATAATCCTAAGCGAGACATAAATAGTTCGAAGTTCTTATGTGTGTGCGTGCATGCGCGCTCGTGTGTGTGTGTGTGAGTGATAGTAGAAGTAAAAGCTCACATACCTTAATTTCCTAACCAACTAGCAATTTTGTTCTCAGATAAGTCAAGATTTCTTATCTCCTTGAAAGGTTGAAATAGGGATATGTTTAGGAACCAAGTATTCTCACAATCTTGCTCTTGGTTTATACCAGAGAGCATAAGCTTGATCACGTGACCAGTGGTGGTGCTACACTTAACCTGCTCCCAACTGCAACACTCACTCTTTGACTGATTAACCCATGTTGGAGGAAGGAGTTTGGCATGAATAGTTTTGGATTTCAGAAAGGTCTTCAATTCTAGTAGACCCATCCTCTCGTCCTCAATACAACCTTTGTGCTCATGAATTTGAACAAAAAGTCCATAGCAAAAATTTCACTAAAGGCCACTCCATTGACAAATATGATTTTGAAGAACCTAGTTTCATTTCTAGCTAAACCAGCTTCTTTGTATGTACACAAGACAAGAATGTTACAAGTCCATGGGCCTCTATATAGAGAAAGTTATAAATTTTTCATATTTTAATCCATAATTTATATGATAAAATTTTGTTTAAGTCTTCGGGCATGAGAATCTCATTACATGTAATTGGCTTATATCCCTTTTTTTTCTACAAACATATCCAATTTTTCCAATGGGTTGGTAAAAAGAATTTATTATTAGTGGAATCCTTCGTTAATTTCACGCATCTTGCTTTAGTCTAGTTTGAAAGATTGGCTTGTAGAAGTCACAACTTGCAATGTTCATCTAATCTTTCTTCCTTAAAATTGACTAGTTTTCAGTTGTTAATGGAATCCCTTATGTGAGTTTAACAACGTAGTATATGTTTTAATAAAAAAAAAATAGTGGCATGGTTTTAGGAAACTTTTAGTAATTTGAGATAAATTTGAAAATTTTTTTCGTATGTTTTACAGAATCTTGTAGTTGAGATTTTTTTTTTTTTTTTTTTTTGGCCTTCATGTATTTTTTTGGCTAATTGCCTGATTGGTGAGACTAAGGAATAATAGGTTAGTTTTTATCTTCTTTTTTTTTTAGAAAGTTTCAACCTATAGCGTTTAATCCTGATAATAGCTCTTTATTATTAGACCAAGACAACAATCAATTTTTGATGTAGACGGAGATTGAATCTCAGATCTTTTATTTAGCTATCAAATAAAATATCAACATTTTAAAAGAATAATGTTAGTTTTCTTAAAATAATGAAAATAATAATGTTAGGAACACCTAATTTTATATTTAAATTCACAATATACTTTTAAGTGTTTTTTTGTAATTGGTGTACTTTTTTCCAGCAGCTATTGTAATCATCACAAATTAACATGTAAATATGTTATAAAATTGGGTGTGAGTCTGTCTATGTGGGCGGACTGAAATAAAAAAATTCTCATGAACGACTTTTATTGATTTTTTTTTTTAAATATCAATTTTTGCTAATGGACCACTTTGAAAATTAGTTTCATTGCCAATTCACTGGAAAAGAAACAATCTCTTTCTCTAATAATGGGTGCCATCTGCCAACATATTGGAAAAGAAATTCCGATGAAAGTGATGGTGCTTTGCCATTTCTTGCTTGTCCATTTCCGTAACTGTTAGTGCCATTAAAATGGTCAGTTTTTATTAATGAAATGCTGCTATCTAGCTCTCTCCCTCACCCTCCCTTTGTTTGCAGTATGATGCTGCTTTGACATTTGTTTCCTATCAATTTTTTCTTGAAATTATTTGTTGCATTTTATTCACAATTAATATGTTTGGATCAGGAAGTGGTGGAGCCATATATTTTTTTTATTGATATATGTGATTTTTTTTTTTTTTTGGGAGAGGAAGATGTAGGTGATATTAATTGTTAAGTGTTAATATTATGAAAATTTACATGGTTTTATCATCAATATTGTGAATTCCATATCCAATTAACCTCATTTCAATTTGATTAATGGAATGAAAAATGAAATATTTCAATAATAGTTACTATCTATCTCTGATATATATATATATATATATATATTAAAAATTAGAACTCATCTGATTTATTAAGAATATAAATTCAAATCCATGTCACAGCCAAATATGTTGGCCAATAATATATATATTGAGGATCTTGGCCAATAAAATATTGGCCAACTAATGTGATCCTAATCAATCAACGTATCTAACACTTCATGTTGACGTGAAGGGAGAGAGAAGGAAATTGAAAGATCATATAATGATACATTTACATACCAACTAACCATTTGACATGGATGATAGATACATTTTCCTACCAATCAACCATTTGACATGGATGATAGAAGGATAAATACTACTGTTTATCGAAATATATATCAATTTACCACTGTTTCAGAAATATTTAAGAATCTACCACTAATTACGAATTCGAGTTCCCCCTGAGTTTGCCACCGTGGCGTGGCTGAGCTAGAATTTTAATAATTAAAAAATGCCACCTTGAACTCGAGGTCATGAACCTCGAGTTTGACTTGATAGAGGGATAAAAAGTGAAGTTCATATGCGTGGACAATGAGACGAAGAAGAAAAGGAAATAGAGGAAAAGAACAGAAATAGAAGAGTTGATTTTTGTCCTGCTACTCCAAACATGTGGAAATGACTGGCAAAATTAGCTGAATGGTTCGAATTTTATCAGACGTGTTATAAGGGAATTAATCGTACCAGTCTGATGACTTATATGAAAATTTGCGTATCCATGATGGTAAGAAATTAACAATTTTGATAATGGTTGTATGTTTAATGTCTCAAAAAAAAAAAAAATGTTCCTTCATTTAGCTTAACATGTAAAGCTTTGTGTGTTGAAAAAAGAGATCTAGGATTCGAATCTTGGCTACATGCCAAAATGGAATTAAGATCTTAACCTGATAATAAAGAAGAATAATAACAAAGTAGATGCTAAAAGTTAAAATTTTATTGTATCTATAGTTTTTATTTTTTATTTTAAGGTTCCTTAAATATTGACTTTAACATGGGTAAAATGTCTATTACTTTTGGGACCTAATCTATCATATAATTATATATTTTTAATTTATTCTGTGTTTCTTTACACATATTGGTAATTTCGAAACTATACCTTGAATCGAATTTTGTTAGCCAATCAAATAAAAATGTTCATTGGAATAACAAAAATGACTGGAATTTTAATTGAAATATTGTAGGGGCATTAAACATACCAATTTAATGACTTATTTATGAAAATTTGTGTATTGATTGAGGTAGGAAATTAAGAATTTTGATAATGTGTATTTAATGTTTTTTAATGGGTTTCAATAATTCAATTGATAAAGTTTTTTTTTTTTTAATCTTTGAATAAGGGATTTGTGATATGAATTCCAATTATATTGAAAACCAATTAGTGTGACATGATGATAAAAACTAATCATAATGGATCTGGCGCAAAAGATTAAAATCCTTTCACATCTATAAATATAAAAATATTTCCCTAAATATTAATTTTAACATGTGAAAAAAAATTATTATCAGATTTTGGGACCTAATCTATCATACAATCAAATATTATATAAATTTATTCCGTGTTTCTTTAAATATATATTCGAATTTTCAAGATAATGCAATCGATTTTTGTTATCCAATCAAATTAGAGCATTCATTGCAATAATAAAAAGAAAAACCAAGATAAATTTGCAATCCCGCGTATTGACTAATTGGTTTGATTGATACATGAGTAAATTTAGAGACATTTAAGATATATTATAAGTAATATATATTAAATAAAAAATTTTGGATGGGTCTTGAATTTTACAAATAGTATAAAATAGAAAATTGTAAACTCAAAGAGAAATGGAAATTTTTTAGTTTCTATCAATTTTATTATAAAAAGCTTGGCAATGAAAATGTCTTAAATATAAGCTTAAATTCAATAAAAATGTGGTGTGAACCTAGAAGTTTACTCCCATCAATAATGTCCTGCTACATCAAATTTTTTTACAAAAAAGAATAGAAAATAACACATATTATCACATTCCTTTTTAATAAATATATTCAACTATTAAAATAAAAACAAAAAGTCCAAAACAAAGTGTCAGAAGGAGAACCACCGTAACTACCAGAGATGACACTGGAGTTAGGAGCAACCACCTTCAATGAAGCCATTTCACCTCTTCATCTCTGATGACAAATATATCAACATTGGTTGTTAATGATGACCCCACTAATTCCTAATGATTCTTTGCTCCGATCGATTTTTTTTTAATACTTTGATATATTTATTGGAAATTATGATAATGTATAATACTCTATTCATTTTTGTGAAATAATTTGATTTGGCAGTACATTATTGGAGGGTGTAAATGTGTGTGATTACACTAGATCTTTATTGAATTTAAATTTTAAACTCCACTATTGGTTATTATTGTATGTTTCAATAGAAAATGTATGTATTAAAAAAACCTAACTCAAAAAAAAAAAAAAAAAAAAAATCCCTTGTTTTCCTGTGTTTGGTTGGCAAATCTTAAATTAAGCTAGAAATTTTTTTTTTTTTTTGTTATTTAGTTTGCACGGAAATTTTTTTTCTTTCTGATCACATGTTTTACAGATTCTTGTACTAAAGTTTTTTTTTTTTTTTTTTTTTTTTTTTTTTTTTTTTTGTCTTTGTGTATTTTTTCGCTATGTTGGGTTAAACTAAATTGACTTCTTGCAAATTAATTAATTACCCAAGTTAATTAATTAGTCCAATTAATTACTCAAGTTAATTAATTAGTCCAATTACATGCAATAACGTGGTAGCACAAACAATTTACCAAATAACTAAATGCAGTAAAAAATAACTTTGACATAAGTAATTTATTTACGAATGGGGAAAACTATTGAGGCAAAACCCCACCGGGTGAATTTAAGGTCATCACTCCCGAGAATCCAGTATTATCAATCACAAGCGGTTATAAGTATAAAGAATCTTACCAAATCCTTTAGCCTATCTTGAAATACCAACCTACAGTTGAACCCTTACCCCAATACCTAATTGACTTATATTGTAGCGACAATCTCTCCGTTCAATGCACAAATCCCAATAAGTGACTAACCAATGATGCATGGATCTTAGTACGTGACTAACTCACCAATTTAAGAAAGATGTTGGCTGCAAAGTTCTTCACTTCATCAACAATGAAGATCCTTGGCGTAAAGTCGCAGTAGCTTCTTTAGAGAGAATGATGAACTAGAGCACTTTTTGCATTCGATCACACAATGCATGCACAACAGTCTTTAAAGAAATCCTTATATATGTCTAGGGTGTGAGAAAAGAAACACTACACAAATACATAGGAATAGGCGTGTAATCAGATCCGAAAAGTTTGATTTCGTAATTCTCGATAGATACAGCTTGTGTTGAGCTTCTATCGAGTTTCAACATTAAATCTCGATAGAAAGGATTCTGTCGAGACTTCTGTCGAGATTTAATGAACAACTCTTCTTCACTTGTTTCTTGGTCAGATCTTCATGACTTTAACACTTAGCTTGAACAACATGTTTCTTGAAGTCTTAAACCAATCATAGATCTACCCAATTACAAGTAAAATGTTTTTTGTCAAAGGATTAGCCAATTACATAAAATATGTCCATAACACGCTAATTGCTTGATTGGTGAGACCAAGGACTAATGGTTTAGTTTTTTTTTTTTTTTCCTCTTTTTATTTTATTTTATTTTTTCTTTAGAAAGTTTCAACATATGGTGTATGTTCCTGATTATACATCTTTATCATTAGATCAATCAGTTTTTGATATAGGTGGGAATTGAACCTCAGATCTCTTATTCAACCATAAAATAAAATATCAACATTTTAAAAGAATAATGCTAGTTTTCTTAAAATAATGATAATAATAATGTTAGGAACACCTAATTATATATTTAAATTTACAACATACTTAAGTGTTATTTTGTAATTGGTGTACTTTTTTTTTCAGCATCTACTGTAATCATCACAAATTGAAATGCAAATATGTTATAAAATTGGGTGTGAGTTTGTCTATGTGGGCGGACTGAAATCAAAAAATTCTCATGAACAACTTTTATTAATTTTTTTTAATATCAATTTTTGCTAATGGACCACTTTGAAAATTAGTTTCATTGCCAATTCACTGGAAAAGGAACCATCTCTTTCTCTAATTTTTGCCATTTGTTGCATGTCTATTTCCGTAATTGTTAGTGCCATTAAAATGGGCTGTTTTTATTAATGAAATGCTGCTATCTAGCTCTCTCTCTCTCACCCAGCCCTCCCTTCGTTTGTAGTATGATAGGTCTAACTGGTTGGAAAAAAAAGCATGGAAAAATGATGCTGCTTTGACATTTGTTTCCTATCAATTTTCTCTTAAAATTATTCGTTGCATCTAATTCACAATTAATATTTTTGGATCAGGAAGTGGTGGAGCTAGAATTTTTATTTAGGGGAGTAAAATTTAAGATTATAAGACAAAGAATAAAAGAAAAAATAACTTAAAAATAAGAGCTTAATCTAAATGTATAAAGTTTAAACATCTAATATGATTCTTTAAAATAAATTAAGAAAATAAAACAATGTTAAAAGTATAGTAATATACCTACAAAGTTGTATACACATAATCTCACTACCTTCATTTCTTTTAAAAAAAATATTTAAAATGCAACATTCTATCTTTATTCTTCTAAGTACTTAAATTTTGGATTTGTAGTAAAAACCAAGAATTTAAAGCTATAAAATATTCAAAATATTCAAGGTTTTCTATCGTATAGTACTTAAATAATTTTTAAAAAATGATTTTGTGGTAAAAAATGGGTCCCATTAATTTAAGTCTTTTAAGTTTTTTTTCTCGTATTCTTTAAACCTTGATTTTCTTTAAATAAAGGCCTTGAAGATGAGTGCCATGGGAAGTTATTAAAGAAAAAAAATTATTACATTGAATCTTAAATTCAATAAGAATGTGGTGTGAACCTAGAAGTTTACTCCCATCAATAATGTACTGCTACATCAATTTTCTTTTTTACAAAAAAGAATAGAAAATAACACATATTATCACATTCTTTTTTAATAAATATATTCAAATATTATAAAAAAAAAGTCCAAAACAAAGTGCCAGAAGGAGAATCACCATAACTACCAGAGATGACGCTGGAGTTAGGAGCTGCCACCTTCGATGAAGTCATTTCATCGTCATTCGGCCTAGAGACGGACCTAGCCTTGGCTGCCACCCCCCCCCCCCCCCCCCCCCAAAAATTGGGAAAAAAATTCTTAGTATGTGTGTACACAAAGAAAAATTTCAATTTGCCCCAAAATATGCAATCTTGGCCCCTTCCCTCCAAAATAATTATAAATTGGCCCATGAAATCAATAAGTATATGTTCTATGCTATCCCTTTTGCCCAGTTGCCTGAAAAATAATTACAATAACCTTTGGATAATAACCAAAAAAAAAAAAAAAGCACAAATTTGGTCCAAAGAAACCCAATTGCCCAAAAACTAATATGAATTACATGTAGACAAAGAAACCCAATTGCCCCAAAAATAACATGAATTACCAGTAAACAAACTAATATTGACAACAAAAGTAAAGTACAAATTTGGCATTATCAAATGTATGATTTTTAGTTCACATGGTGTGAACTGTGAAGTGCTTATTGTTATATTTTTTAAATTACTTTTTAAAAAGTTTTTAGTTGTGTTTGTTGTAATAATAATGTTTGTTTTTTTATTTAAAAAATTATATAATGAGTTTGCTATAATAAATTGTTTGGTAATGTTACTTTTTAAGAAATGAGAGAAATTTGTCAATCTTATGTCAAAATATTATTTAAATAGTTAGGTAGATGTAGGATAAATTCCTTATAATTAATTATTGTCGCCTTTTTTTAAAGATCATGGAAAAATAATGTTCAATTTTGATTTTTTTTTATTAAGAAATATTCAAAATAATTTAGAAGCTCATATTGAAAATGCAATATTGTCAACATCTAGTTTGACGTCCCAATTTCTAAAATCCATCAAATAAAATTTTGAAAAATCATCATATATAAAATTGGTAATAGTTCATTATAGAATAATCTAGAATTACCATGAATATATTATGATGTTAATTAACACAATGCAATTAAACAAGCTTATGTCAAGTTTGGTCTATACCAATTTTTTTTTTTAATACTTTGGCCCCCCTCATTTCCGAATCTTGGTTCCGTCCTTGATTTGGAGTTGGGCTTAGGAGTTTTTCATCTCCAACTTCCTCTTCGATGACAACATGTGCATGACGTACGACTACTGGTCTTGCTGGTTCGTCTCCAGTGACATATATATCAACATTGGTTGTTAATGATGACCCCACTAATTCTTAACGATTCTTTGCTCTGATTTTTTTTTAATACTTTGATATATTTAAGGAAATTATGATAATGTATAATACTATATTCATTTTTGTGAAATAATTTGATTTGGCAGTACATTATTGGAGGGTGTAAATGTTTGTGATTATACCAGATCTTTATTGAATTTAAATTTTAAACTCTACTATTGGTTATCACAGTATGTTTCAGCAGAAAATATATGTATTAAAAAAAAAAAACCTATCTCAAAAAATAAAAACCTTGGTTTTCCTGTGTTTGGTTAGCAAATCTTAAAATAAGTTAGAAAATATTTTTTTTTGTTATTTAGTTTGCAACAAAAATTATTTACTTTTCTAATAATTCATAATAATTTTAAAAAAAGATCATTTATTCATGAAAACAACCCCAGTTAGGAAAACATTTTTATTGTTTCGGTCATTTGGACTCCCAATTGAAAAAATATATCCAAATTTGTAATTTACACAAAAAAATTATATAGAAAAGCAAACAAAAAAAGTCATTTGAAAAATCGTATTAATTGGTCGATCGATATCAACAAGAATTTTAAAATTTTCTCTTATATGCCTACCCACTAGAAGGACCCGACTTCCTTGAACCAAGACCACCTCTACCTTCATCACCAAAAGCAGCAATACAGTTGCTTTTTTGTCTAAGTTAAATGAGAACAACAACATTGTGTGCTTACCTTCACTACTTTAGGGCAAAGCAAAACGAAAATACATTTTTTTTTATCTTCTTCCTCAAAAACTTTTAATGATATATAAACAAATGTTTTATCTTACACAGTTCAGCATGTACGTGACATAACTACAGTTAGTATAGTCCTCTACGTAATTGAATAAAAAAATCAACATCGTTTAAGTGATGCGACGTCGTTCTACTTCAGGAGTTTAGAGCCACTCGCAAAAACGACATCGTTTTCTCACAAACAGCTCTCAGGCAGGGTTCGAAGGTTTACTATGGTCGTTAATGACCGTTGTAGTTTGTTCAGCTTTGTTAGGATTTAGATTCTATTACTGTAACCGCGATTAATTAATTATTTTTTTGATAACCGCAATTAATTATTTAATCTGACTACATTTTGTTTTACTTCTCCTTCTTTTTTCTCATCCTAGGCAAAAAAATAATTTTAGTGTTAGTTTTAAATTTGAACGAATAACAATTAATTCCCCGTGATTTGTTATAAAAATGTTGTAAAATTGTTGTAGACGTAGCATCTCTCAAAAAGAGAGATGCTACGTCTACAATATTTTTACAACAAATCATAGGTGGTTAGTTGTTATTGTTAAGGCAAAAAAATAATTTTAGTATTAGTTTCAAATTTGAATCAATAACAACTAACCACCTATGATTTGTTGTAAAAATATTGTAGACGTAGCATCTCTCTTTTCTTGTATATCTCTCCAATCTTCAAGATTCTCTTGCTTACTTGAAGATTTCCATAATTTATTATAAAGATTTACTTTTTACAAAATCTTATATAAATGTCTTATATAGTTTCATATTGTTTAAAATTAGTTATCGTAATTTCCTACTTCAGCCTTTGGGATATCATTATTATCAAATATCATAACTAACATGCCATCAAATTTGGAATATATTGCCCTGTTGATTTAATAACTATGCCATCAGTTCATTGAAATCCTTGAATTCATGGTAAATTTCCTGTATTTTAACGGTATATCCACAGCTTAGGAAGATTTATCCTTGGAAAGAAAAAACCAAACATAAGAGATTTGAAAACTACAACCTCTACTCACTTGGACATTTATGCGTCTACCCAATCCCGATCCATCATCGGTAAAATCTACTTTTGTAGCTTCCCTGCTTCGTTCCCTTTCACTATTGTAAGGTCCAACCCAAACTAGACCTGACATAATTGTGAAGTGTCTATTATTAATGTTAAGTGTATATTTGTTTGCTAAAAGTATATTAGATTTGTTAATAATCATAGTTAAAGCGTTAAATAACATATATGAACATCACATAACCTAAAAGTTTAAACTAATAATAGGTTTGAGCCTAATTATATTATATTAACAGTTTACTCTCTTTTTTCTCAAAAAAAAAACCATTTACTCTTTTTTATCCAAAATCAAGCTTCACTTAAGTATTTTCTATATTATTTATTAGTATTAAATGAAATGCAAATGAAAACATTAATTAACATTGATGGCGCTGGAGAAAGAAGCCAACTCCCAGCTTGTCCACATACCTCGTCCAAGAAAAAGAAAGGGACCAGTGTAAAATTAAATCAACACTCATTCAAATCAGTTCTCTTCGTCCTGAAAGACAAAGACGAGGCATTGAAATAATGTCTCGTCCGTCCCTGAGGACGGACGGACCAGGCATTATAACAGCGTCTCGTCCTTTTTAAAGATAAGGCGGACGAGATGAAACATTGCATTTGTTCCCGACAGATGCAATGTTTCATCATTACCAACCGTTCTATAGTAAATGATTAAGGATGAAATCCCAAGTGTTGTAACTTCCATGACAGTTATGGAGGTTATTCCAAAGATCCGCGATGACAGGAGAAGTTACAAGGTAACTGCCTTAGGCGAACACTATATAAAAGACTCATTAGTAGAAGAGTGAGGTATGAAAACATTCTCTACAATTTTCGATAACATTTTCTTTCTTTCATTGATTTACAGAAAGACTAACTTTGTCATTGGAGGACCCTTGGCCGGCCTTCACCGGTCTCCTCTAATTCTGTTTTATTTTCCAGGACACACCCTTCAAGATCGAGGCCCGGAGATCTTCAGCTCACTGATTTCCTTGGAACTATCAGTTGGCGCCGTCTATGGGAAATCGAAATTAGGTTGTATTCGTTGCATTTGAATTTCATTTGCCGAGTCCTACAATTTCTTTCTCTGAAAAAGGGCTAAGATGGTCCGAACAAGATCAAGGGCTACTAGTCCAGGCCCCTAAGAGAGTAGAGACGCTTCCAGTAATCCCAATCGTGGTCAACAATCGGCGCCTGCCGTGCGGCCATCTTCTGCCCAACACATGCAATCTATGGCCGTTGCCATGGCAGAATTAACTCGCCAAAATCAAGACTTGCGGAAGGAGATTAATCTTAGGAGGCAACGGCATGAGGCCCATGGAGAGGAGCGTAAACAAAGTCAGGAAGATGAAAGAAATGTTGAACCTGAAAGCCAGTCAAGGGGCACCATTTCATGGAGGGTACCTCATCTGGAAAGGGAAATGGACCAAATGAGAAGAGTAATGGAGGAGATGAGGGAGAATATGAGGAAAACGAACCCTGTGGAAGATTTGGTTCACAGGACTGATTCCCCCTTCGTGGCATCAATGCTCACCCTTTGCCACCCAAGTTCAAGATGCCTTCATTGGATTCGTATGATGGGACGCGGGATCCTTTTGATCATATTGCCACTTTCAAAACTGCCATGCACTTTCAAGGGGTTCCAGATGAAATAATGTGCAGAGCTTTTCCTACTACCCTCAAAGGACCTGCACAAGTGTGGTTTAGCAAAATACCTCCTAACACAGTGACATCCTTCGAAGAGTTAAGCAAGTTGTTTGTTAATAATTTTATCGGAGGGCAGAGGCACAAACGTTCTTCGTCTAGTTTGCTAACCATAGAGCAAGGAGAGAATGAAAGTTTGCGGACCTTCATCACGCGGTTCAACAGGGATGCCTTGGCAGTGGACGAAGTGGATGACAAGCTTCTTTTGGCGGCATTCCATAATGGGGTTCATTCTGACTTGTTTATCCACAAGTTATATGAACAAGCGCTTCAGACCATGGCTAAACTAGTCCATTCAGCCCAAAACTTTATGAATGCGGAGGATGCTATCATAGCCAAGAAGAGGAAGAGAGTTGAGAAAGTGGAAGCTAACCCAATGCGTCATTCGGAACAAGGTCCTCGTCCTAAGAAGGGACGAATAGAAGATAGAAAAGACTGAGACAAGAAGGCAGGTCCTTCAGCGTGAAATCAACAGTACACGCCGTTAAACATGCCGCTTGAACAAGTCCTCATGCAAATCAAGGACGACCCTACTTTGAATTGGTCAGAGAAACTGAAGGGAGATCCCAACAAGCGCAACAGGAACAAGTACAGTCGCTTCCATAGAGACCATGGGCACAATACAGATGAGTGCTTTGATTTTAAGCAGCAAATTGAGAATCTCATAAGGCAAGGAAAGCTGAGAAATTTTCTTGGACGAGATCGCAAGGATGAGAAATTGAAAGGGAAGGAAAAGGAATCATCGCGACCGCCTTTAGGCGAGATAAGAGTTATCATAAGGGGAAGTTCGACGGGACAGTCATCCAAGTCCAAGAAGGCGTACTTGAAAGTAGTGCAGAGCGTCTAACTTTCTGGACAATCACCAAAAGCAAGGACCACAGACGAGCAAGCAATCACTTTCACGGACGAAGATGCCAAAGGAATTCACGACCCTCACGATGATGCTATTGTCATCACCTTAGTTATTGCTGACTACACAACTAGAAAAGTATTGATAGACAATGGGAGCTCCGCGGACATCCTGTATTATCCAGCTTTTCAACAAATGAGGGTTGGACGAGACTAGCTCCGTCCAGTACACTGGCCTCTAGTGGGCTTCGGAGGAATGAAGGTACAGCCTGTAGGCACTGTTACATTGCCAGTGGTAGTGAGGGCATATCCGCGGCAGGTAACTAAAGATGTAAATTTCCTTGAGGTAGATTGTTCATCCTTCTACAGTGCCATAATTAGAAGGCCGACTCTAAACAGTTGGAAGGCTGTCACATCTACCTACCACCTGTCAGTCAAATTCCAAACAGAACATGGAGTAGGGCAAGTACAAGGAGACCAATTAGCAGCAAGAGAGTGTTATTTGGCCATGCTGGCCATGGACGAGCAAATTCAGGCAATGAATATTGAAGAAAAGAGAGTTGTGGCAGAACCCATTGAAGCGTTGGAAGATGTTTTCGTAGATGAGTATAACCTTGAAAGGTGTACCAGGGTTGGAGCAGACCTGAAAGATGAGGTTAAGAGGGACCTCTTCTATTTTTTGAAGAAAAATATTGATGTGTTTGCTTGGAGTAATGAAGACATGCCGAGTATAGATCCCAATGTTATTACCCACTGTTTGAATGTAGGTCCTTCCTCTAAGCCATTGCGACAAAAGAAAAGGGTGTTCGCCCCTGAGAGAGAGAATGCTATTAAAGATGAAGTTTAGAAGTTGATGGCCACGAAATTTATACGAGAAGTATACTACCCAGAATAGTTGGCCAATGTAGTGATGATGAAAAAGGCGAACGGCAAGTGGAGGATGTGTGTGGATTTTACTGATTTAAACAAAGCTTGCCCCAAAGACAGCTATCCACTGCCACGCATTGACCAACTGGTGGATTCTACTGCAGGCCACAAATTACTTAGTTTTATGGATGCTTTCTCAGGATATAACCAAATAAGGATGGACGAAGCAGACCAAGAGAAGACATCCTTTGTTACTAGTCAGGGATTATTCTGTTATGAAGTAATGCCCTTTGGTTTGAAAAATGCTGGAGCAACATACCAACGACTAGTTAACCACATGTTTCATCCATAGATCGGGCGGAATGTGGAAGTCTATGTTGATGACATGCTGGTGAAAAGTCAGGACGAGGGAGGACATCCGGACGACCTGAAGGAGACGTTTGACACATTGAGGCAGTACCACATGAAGTTGAACCCTAGCAAATGTGCTTTTGGAGTATCATCAGGAAAATTCCTTAGATTTATGGTCTCCCATAGAGGGATCGAGGCGAACCTTGATAAAATTCAAGCAATATTGGACATGAAGCCTCCGTGCAATGTTAAAGAAGTCCAGTCCCTCACCGGGCGAGTTGCTGCCCTTAATAGGTTTGTTTCTAAAGCTACTGACAAGTGTTTACCATTTTTCATGGTTCTAAAGAAAGCATTTGAGTGGACGGACGAGTGTCAAAGAGCTTTTCAAGACTTGAAAACGTACCTCGTTACGGCTCTGTTGCTGAGTCCGTTCGTGACAGGAGAAGAGCTGTTTTTATACTTGGCAGTAACCCTACATGCCGTGAGCTCAGCATTGATAAGAAAGGAAGAAAAAGTACAAAAGCCAGTGTACTATACAAGTAAAGCACTGAGGGGAGCAGAAGGACGATATCCACTAATGGAAAAATTGGCTTTTGCATTTATAACAGCTTTCAGGAAACTAAGGCATTACTTCCAGGCTCATGTCATCAACGTTATGACAGATCACCCACTTAAGAAGGCAATGAACAAATTGGAGGCTGCAGGACGATTGATTCAATAGGCTATCGAGCTTAGTGAGTTTGACATAAAGTACCAACCAAGGCATGCCATAAAAGCTCAAGCTCTGGTAGACTTCATCGCAGAGTTTACCCCAAGTTATGACGATGTAATGAGAAGGAAGACAACCAGAAGTGGATCGTCCATGTGGATGGATCGTCTACACAGCACGCAGGAGGAATAGGTGTGGTTTTACAATCTCCAAAAAGGGATAAACTGAAACACAAAGTTCGCTTGCAGTACCAAGCAACTAATAATGAGGTTGAGTATGAAGCTCTTCTCAAAGGGCTGGAATTGGCCAAGTCTATGAAAGCGAAGTCAATACTTGTCTTGGGATATTCTCAGTTAATCATGGGCCAAGTGAATGGGATGTATGAGGCTAAGGAGGAACGAATGAGGAAGTATCTTAACAGGGTGATGCGACTTATGAAAAAATTTGAGGAAGCTAACTTCGTTCAAATCCCAAAGGAGGAGAATGTGGAAGTCGATACCTTAGTGAAAGAAGTCTCAGCGAATGAAGCCGTGGACAAGTTTGATGAGATTTAGTATATGCCGAGAATAGACATCCCAGAAGTACAACAGGTGGAGAGCAGAGGAAATTGGATGGCTCCAATTGTATCATACTCAAAAGACAGACGACTTCTAGAAGAGAAAGACGAAGCTAGAAAGCTGAGAGTAAGGTCAGCCAGGTACGTTCTTATAGACGGGGTTCTGTACAAAAGAGGCTTTTCCCAGCCTTATCTCCGGTGTTTGGCTCCAGACGAAACGAACTATATACTAAGAAAAATTCATGAGGGAGAGTGTGGCAATCATTCGGGAGCCAGATCACTCGTCCATAAAGTCGTCCGTGCAGGATATTACTGGCTAAATATGCAAGCTGATGCTAAGGCCTATGTCAAGGTTTGCGATCAATGCCAACGGTTTAGTAACGTCCCCAGGCAACCATCAGAGTACCTAACCCCAATGACGGCCCCATGGCCCTTTGCATAATGGGGACTAGACATCCTAGGTCCTTTTCCACTAGGTGTAAGGCAAATGAAATTTCTCGTCGTTGGTATTGATTATTTTACCAAGTGGGTAGAAGCAGAACTCTTAACTAATATCACACAACAAAATGTAAAGAATTTCGTGTGGAAGAAAATTATGTGCAGATTTGGAGTGCCCAGGGTGTTGGTATCCGACAACGGACGACAATTTGACAATGCACTCTTCAAAAATTTTTGCATATACTTCGGAATTCAAAATCACTACTCCTCGCTAGTCCACCCACAAGCAAATGGCCAGGCTGAAGTTACAAACCGATCCTTGCTAAAAATAATCAAGACTCAGCTTAAGGGGCCAAAGGGAGTATGGCCAAATGAGCTACCAGGTGTTCTGTGGGCGTATAGGACAATAGTGAGAACTCCTACAGGAGAAACTCCTTTCAAACTAGCCTATGAAACTGAAGCGGTCATACCAGAAGAAGTGCACATGGCTAATCATAGGGTGGCAGCCTACCAGGATGAAGATAACAAGGAGCAGCTCCATTTAAACCTCGATCTAATAGACGAGGTAAGGACGGACGCTGAACAAAGGGGGGCAAGGTACAAAAACCTTATGGCTAGGCAATATGATGCGATGGTGAAGCCAAAGCGGTTCAACATAGGAGACCTCGTCCTGAAAAGGGTATCTTTGGCAACAAAGAACCCAGCTCTTGGGAAGTTGGGACCTAATTGGGAAGGCCCTTACAGGGTTATCAACTGTAAAAGACAAGGATCCTGTTACTTGGAGGCCCTGGACGGGAGGAAGTTGGAGCATCCTTGGAATGTTGAGCACTCAAGGAGGTACTATTAATAAAAAGCCAGCCTAGATGAGCATAACTCTGGACGAACCTGGAAGCTACATAAGACTTGTTTATCTATATGTCTAATATTGTCTATATTTCTGATATTGCTCTGTTATTATGTTAAAACTTATGGACGAAGTTATAATTTGGATTGTATTTGTTTTCATAATAAGCACTAGCTCATAAGCGTGTGCCTCGTCTATGAACAATATTTATGCTATGTACATAATGTTGTGTGAATTATTGATTTCTATACTATTTTTATCAACTCACTGAAACGCTGAAAAGCCCACGACGAAAAAAATTCTCTAGACGTAGAGATGTATCGTCAAATTTTCCTAAAGAAAAAACAAGGTAATCTCGTCCAAAGAAAAGGACGAGATAAAGCTTATGCCACGACAAATCAGTAAGACCAAGGCTTGTTCATCCATATAATGGACAGTAAAACAAGGTGCGCATCTCAATTATGGACGAGGGAATATATGGACGAGTTTTTTCAAGAGGTACATACAGAAACATTCCAGTCCATGGACGAGCAAAATGCGGAATCTTGTCATCATTGATCATGAAAATCAGCCAAGTCTAAGGACGAGTAATGCTGATACCATTTCACATGGACAAATTACACTTAGTAAAATTCCAATAAAATGGTAAAAGTATATGAAATGTAGACGAGATAAGCATAAAGTTGCATATGAAAATAAAAACTCTTGCCCATGCATATATAAAAGAAAAATAACACCATTCATTCAATTGTTTCAAGGGCAGACAACTAATGTCCAAACACCCTTGTAAAATAAAAACTAGTTTTACAAAAGCTCGTCCTTAAACTATGGACAAGCCTAATGTACTTGCATTATATAAAAAGGTCCTAAATAGTGGACCAAATAAAAAGAAGGGAAAGCACAAGACATTGAAATATTTTCTAGGTCTGTGGAGCATTCTCACTGGAGCCGTCCTGAGGAGGAAGGGTTGTGGCATCATCCTCAATGTTGACATCCTCAGAACCGGTTTGAAGAAGAGAGCTGGTAGCAGCATTCAGGTTAAGTTTGATGGAGCTAAAGTCCACTTCAGGGAAGTTTTCCATAGCCTCCATCCTAAAGTCCTCGAAACCTGCTGCGTAATTGGCGTCTAGAAGATCAGTATATTGCTTGGACGCCTTGAACTCAACCACTACATCTTCTTTCGCCTTGGAGAGAAGAGCACTCAACTCGTTGGTCTTTTTCTGCATATGGTCAAGACGAGTATCTTTCTCAATTGCATCAGCTCTCAACTCTTCAACCAGGTTCTGTGCCTCCCTCGTCTTTTCCTTAGCTTTGGCAGCTGCTTCATCCCATTTTTTAGATTCTTCCTTTACTTCTTGGATCCTCGTCTCCAGCATGACTCTCGTCTTGTCCAACCCAGTAGCCTGTCTGGATGCTGCTATGAACTTTGACATGCCCTATATATAATAATAATAATAATAATAATAATAATAATAAATAATGGTGAACAAATAAAAAGAGGGACATTCATCTTGGAATAACAAAGATGAGGTAAAAATAAGGTTGCATACCTTAAATTGATCATGAACACCAGAATGTTCAAAATTCTTTAAGGACATGTCATAACAAGCGTTTATATCCTTGTCAAGAATGGCATTTTGGAAACACTCCCATGCCAGATCTTCATTCTCAATTATGTTTGAAAGATCCTTTTGGGAGCGTTGAGATGAGGTGTATATAGTCATCTTAGGCGGAGGAGTCCTGGACGGAGTCATGTCAACTGGAATGGGCAAGTCTACATCAAAAACTTGAGCAGGCTACTGAGACGGAGGGAGGTTAGGCTTAACAATCTGGGAGTCATGTTTTCTCTTTTTGCCTCGTCGGCTAGGGAGATTGCCCAAGTCCAAATTCTTGGACACAGTTTTTCTCTTCTCTCCTGCTGACGGACGAGGATGAGCCTGAGTCTCAGGATGACTCCCTTCAACCAGAGTATCTTTCCCCTTATTCTCTTTCAATGTTGACATTCCTAAAGCAAATAAAGACAATAGTAAATGATGAGTTGTATTGAATTGTATATAAGTTGGAAAAGTGTGATGTAAAATACTTACTTTTTCGCACTGTAATCTCGTGAGCAATGGCCTTGTCTGATGGATCAGGACCGAGTCCCCACTTGAAAAGATTACGAAGAGTGACTAAGGAATGAAAATTCCTCTCAGAGTGAAGACAGGCCCTATGGACGCGGTCACGATGGAATTTGCTCAAGGATGGACGTTTGACACCTGTGAAGCAGATAATGAGTTAGAAACATTGAGATACCTGTATTTAAAAAGAGGGAAAGAAAAATAAGAGTGGAAGGACGTACTCTCAGGACGCAAGTTCCCTAAATCTCTAGAGTAAGGAGCAAAGGGGTCCCATCCAACATCTACTGGATTTCCGGACCAAAAACCAGAGACGAAAATAAATTCTGTCTTCCAATTCCTGTCAGACGAGGCTAGGGACTTAATCAATCTACAATCCCTACCCCTTGCTGTAAACTGGTGAAAGCCAAGTGATTGGCTTATCTCAGAGGGTTTGTAACAGAAAAAAAACTCGTCCACAGTAAGAGCACGGTCTTTTCCAAATACTTTTTTCCACAAAATTTGCATTGAGATAACTAATCTCCACGCATTTGGATTGAATTGACACACACCCAAACCTAACCTAACAAACAATTCTCTAGCAAATGAATTTAAGGGGAACCTAAGACCCCCCAAGAAGTAAGCCTCATGGACGCCTATTCCAAAATGGGGATTGCAACACCATTCTCCACGGACGGGTAACCTTGGGTTAAACTCGTCCAGAATCTGATACCACGTCCTAAGGTTGGCAAGCCTTTGCTCAGACGTTTTGGAATGCACACCTACTGCACAACTATAGACAACCTCCTCTTCATCCGTAGGGTTGGATGAGGGAACATTGGACGACGTTCTAGCTTGGGAACCGGAAGCTTTCCTAAGTTGCTCCTGAAGAGCTTCTATAGGGAAACCAGGGACACCAGAGGTATATTCCTCGTCTGTGGAATCCCTTCTACTGCTATGACTACTACTACTGGAGCCACTATAGCTAGTGGAATCCTGATACTCGTCTATGGCTTTTTCGGTACTATTGCTAGACGAAGAAATAACGATTGTTGACATTTTGAAGAAAACTTAAAAGCCAAAAGACGAGGAAAAAAGAGAGTACCTGGCTCTAGACGAAAGTAGACTATAGGCGCGAAGAGACTTCTAGACGAGGCTCTAGACGAGGGATTTCAGGAAGAAAATCTCAGAAAATGTAAAGGGCACAGGAGGGATTCCACTATTTATAGGATGTTGACTTGGGCATTTAAAACGACACTGCCAATACAAGAGTGACACGTGGCACCTACCGTGAAAAACTAAATCGACGAGACTAATCGCCAATAAAATATCAACACGTGGCATATTGATTCATTTGACATCAGTTATGAACGTCTAAGGACGATTATTTGAACAACCCATGTGGACAGGGGGCAACTGATGGTGCTAGAGAAAGAAGCTAACTCCTAGCTCGTCCACATACCTCGTCCAAGAAAAAGAAAGGGACCAGTGTAAAATTAAATCAACACTCATTCAAATCAGTTTTCTTCATCCTGAAAGACAAAGACGAGGCATTGTAATAATGTCTCGTCCGTCCCTGAGGACGGACGGACTAGGCATTATAATAGCGTCTCGTCCTTTTTAAAGATAAGGCGGACGAGATGAAACATTGCATTTGTTCCCAACAAATGCAATGTTTCATCATTAAGTAAATGATTAAGGATGAAATCCCAAGTATTGTAACTTCCATGACAGTTATGGAGGTTATTCCAAAGATTCGCGATGACAGGAGAAGTTACAAGGTAAACTGCCTTTGGCGAACACTATATAAAGGACTCATTGGCAGAAGAGTGAGGTGTGAAAACATTCTCTACAATTTTCGATAACATTTTCTTTCTTTCATTGATTTACAGAAAGACTAACTTTGTCATCGGAGGACCCTTGGCCGGCCTCCACCGGTCTCCTCTAATTCTGTTTTATTTTCCAGGACACACCCTTCAAGATCGAGGCCCGGAGATCTTCAGCCCACTGATTTCCTTGGAACTATCAAACATCTTCACTTATTCTTTTTAACATCATACTCTTTTGTATTAAAATTTTGAAGGCATACCACCACTCACGCTTAGCGTGATGGTCACTCTACAAGTATAAGTGCTTATGGCGTATGGGGGATAAGGACCGGGTTTCGAGTCTTTAAGAGGAAACTTCACATTCATATACACTTAGATTATGTTAGAATAGAATTTCTATCTTGTAAATAAAAAATAAAAAATTGAATGCATTAAAAGGAGTTCATTTCTTAATTATCCAATATCAAACTTCACTTAATTAAGTATTTTCTATATTATTTATTAGTATTAAATGAAATGCAAATGAAGCAATTTATTAACATCTTCACTTATTCTTTTTAACATTATACTCTTTTGTATTTTTTTTTTTTTAGAATACTAAATATTTTTAACACACACACACATGGAGAGGAGAGAAAGTTTTAAAGAAACTTATAGTGGTGTATCCAATATTAGACTTCACTTAAGATTTTCTATATTATTTTATTAGTACTAAATGAAATGCAAATGAAAGCATTAATTAACATTTTCACTTACTCTTGCTAACATCATAATCAGTTTTCAAAATTTCAAAGGAATTAAAAAATAGTTTCATTTCTTATTCTAAATTATTTTATAATCTTATTATAATAAGTTATTAATTTGTATATCTTCTTTATAGCTTTGACCAAACCCTAAATGCTAAATAGTTTTCAATTAAACCATGAAATTTTTATATATTTCTTTTCAATTTTCACTCTTAATTAACTAAAAGTAACATAAATTCACACAATTTGCAACTAAAACGTAATTAAATAGAAAAATTCATTTCACATGAAACTATAAAATTACTGATTATAGAATATATATTATTTAGTAATTGTTAATAAAATAATTCTAATAATAATAAATACTATATGAGCTTATGTTCAAATCATATATTTTATATTATATACTATTTTGATAAAAGTTGTGTCCTACATGATAAGTCAAGAATGTATTGACCCCTTGTGATGAATTAACTAATTAATTAGCCAAGTTAATTAATCTGATTAACATGCAATACGCATGGTAGCACAAACAAATTACCAACTAAATTAATGTGCAGCGAAAAATAAAGTTGACGTGGTGATTTGTTTAAGAATGGAGAAAACCTTTAAGGCCAAAAACTCCATTGGGTGATTTTAAGGTCACCACTCCCGAGAATCCACTATTATCACAACAAGTGGTTACAAGTAAAGAAATTTCAGTACCTTATACCAACCTACAGTTGAACATTTACCCCAATACTCAATTGGACTTGTTCTATAGTAATAATCTCTCATTTCAATGCACAACTCCCAGTACGTGACTAACCAATCGATGCACGGATCCAAATACGTGACTAACCACTAACTTGAGAAGGATGTCGGTTGCAAAGTTCTTTAATTTATCAACACGATGAAGATCACGAAACTCCTTGGTTATAAAACCCTATGGCGTACAAATTCAGCAACTTCTTGAAGGGTAAGATGAACTAGAGCATATGTCTCCGGTCACAATATGCTTGTAAAAAACTTTTGCATTAAGTTGCATATGATATGATGACCCCTAAAATAATCTTTATATATGTTTAGGGTTGTGAGAAAAGAAAACCTAAACAAATATACACAGATTGGAGTGAAATAAGAACTGAAAATTTGATTTTCGTAAATCCCGATAGATAGCTTATCTATTGAGAAGCTATTGAGCATCGGGCTTACATAGCCTTTTACATCTCGATAGATTCTATCTGTTGAGCTAGCTATCGAGTTTTAAAATCCAGCAGTTCTTCACTTGATTCTTGGACAGATTTGCATGGTTTTAACACTTGGACTTGAAACTTTGTTCCTTGAAGTATTAAACTCATCCTAGATCTACCCAATTACAAGTAAAGTGTGTTTTGTCAAATGATTAGCCAATTCCACATTGACATATGTTCCTAATATGATTCACATATGTACTAATAATCTCCCCTTTTGGCAATCCGTGATAAAACCACAACAAACAAATGAACACTTATACTTCAAGGAACACTTATACTCCAGCAACTTCAAGAACTTCAACTTTCAAATACGAAGAACATTCGAAGTAGAATCATTCAAACTACTTGCCTAGATCTCAAAGTTCACTAGAATCAAGCTCGAAAGCCTCCAAAAACCTCAATAAACCACAAATCAGCAAAGTTCTACTGATTCAAGCCTCAAAAGCACGGAAGAACTTCCACCACAAACCTTCAAATACGAAGAACATTCGAAGAGGAATCATCCAAATCATATTCCTAGATCTCAAAGTTCACTAGAATCAAGCTCAAAAGCCTCTAGAAACCTCAACAAACTACAAATCAGTAAAGCTCTACAGATTTAAGCCTCTAAAGCCCCGAAGAACTTCCATCACAAACCCTCAAAATGGAAGAACACACGAAGAACACAAAGAACATGAAGAACACACAAAGAACGTGAAGAACAAAGAATTTCTAACAAGCTTATAGCCAAAGATTCATTGTAATTCCGTTTTGAAGATCTTTGATCCATTCCTTAGCCAAATTGAAGTATATTTGGTGTTCAAATCAAAATCACATTACCATAACTCCAATCAACAAATCTTTCAAGGAGATTGAATTAGAGGATCACTCTTTTGTAATCACTGAGAAATGTACCACACATTCATCAATACAAATTCACATTTGTGAAACTATTTTACTTGTTTGACTCATTTCGAACCGAGAAATTTAGTTGTCCACAAGTTCATGACAAGAAAGACTTTGACAACCTGTATTTCTGAAATACTTTAAACAAAACTCATCACGACATCTTAGTGTGAAACAGAAATAAAAAATTGCATACAATATATAAGAAGCATGTGCATAAAGAGAGAAAAGAAACAACACATGAAGAGATAGGTGAAAGAATGTAATAACAACCTCAATATATATATATATATCAACATAAGTACAAGGTTTGCTATCACAATGTAAGAACAATGTATCTGAAAAGTAAAGAAAAGAAAAGATACAATAAGTCCTCACTACATCCCTCATAAAAAGAAAAACACTCCCCCTAATAAAAATATCTCCTATACTAACTCTCCTCCTAAATACATGACTACTCTTGTACCCAAAACTACTCTTCCTTTTTGTCACGAATGACAAAGGGCAAGTAACTCAAGCAGTCATCCCATCGTCACCAGAAGAGCTAGCATCCTGATCCTCATCCTCATCAGATGCCTCTGGAGAAGGAAAGGGAGACTCCATGAAGCCACCAAGGCAAGCCTGTCATTGTGCAATACGACCGACATAGGTGTTCACCTAACACAACTTATCACTGAGTATGTCAAGGCGAGCATCCATGTGCTGAAGCTATGCCATGACCACCTTGAGGGTCACACCACCTGCAGAAGAAGAAGGAGCAGATGTGGATGGAGTGGAAGATGCCAAAGGAATCGCTATCTCAGTCTATGGCCGCTTCGGTCGAAGTTGGGCCTTGCTCCGTCAAACGGTCACTGCGTCTATGACATACATGACTGAGAAGTGTGTAGACTCAGGATAGGAGATAGACGCATAGCAGAGAATTCGCGTGATAGTCGAAGGAAAAATGAGCTTATCACAGGTCGCCGAATCCTTATAGACATTTATAAGGGAGAGTATGAAGTGAGAAGAAAAATCAATAGTAAGTTCCTCAAGTAGGGATAACAAAATCGAGCATGAGGCTCACTAATGGAGTTATAGTGAGACAAGGGATGGAGAACAAATGCCATCACCATGTTAAGGAACCTCAGACCTTTTGCAAAGCCTGAGCAAGGGGTGTTTTGACAATCACCCCAAGATGAAGGTGTCTCACAGAAGAGAGACGAGAGTACGTTTTTGGACACAGTCCTAAGACGATCACAGTCGGGGTAGTCAGGATGCACTACCTTCAGTACGTGTACGTGTAGCACCTTGGATATAAGATTCGGAGTGACTACGATGCTCATACCTCGAACGCGAGTGATAAAATGAGATACAGAATAGTCGAATCCGTGCATATTGGAGTAAACTCTTGTATGATCACGAAGGGACAAGTGACCAGGATGCCACACAGTGACTTCCAACCCCTACTATAGATGACAATGGGGAGGTCAATATTGGAAAAATCCAATAGGACGACTTGGTGTTCCAAATGAATGCCGCGTCGTGAAAAGTTCACCGAAAAGTCCGTACGAGCCTTTTTATCACGGAACTGAATGTGAGAGGGAGTAGAATCAATAGAGAGAGAAGAAGAAGTTGCCCTAGAACGAAGAGGGTTTTGGACAGAGTAGACTTGCACTTAGGTGCCATAGAGCAAGCTAACCGCAGAGAGAGAGAGAGAGAGAGAGAGAGAGAGAAGTACCAACACAGATCAATATCAAAAAATAGAGAAAATTGAAAGTTCATATGCATGAACATGTGACATGCAATAGTAAAACATCATGGGCTCAGCCCAATCCAGTCTTACCAGCACACATGATTTCAATATAATAAACACACATCTATAATGCATGAAACATTGTTAAAATGCAAATGTGATGCAATGTATGAACTTTTAAGATCATTTGAACAAGACCCATCCCAAAAATTTTGCAAAAACCTCATTAATTTTGAAAAATCCCAAAATCTTTCAAAAACCCCAAAAAGTTAGGTCAAAAGAGATGAAATGCATAATTAAATGAGAGAAATAGAATCATACTAGAGGAAGAAAATGATGAAGATTGAGTGGGGAAGAGGTTTAGAGTGAGAGAAGGGTGTTTGGGAAGGTGAGGAGTCAGAAAGAGTCAAGAGAGATCGAGAAAAATGAGGGAGAAATAACGTTGAAGCTTTATATAGAAATTCATGATTCTTGATGGATCGAGAGGTATCGAAAGGTGTCGAGATTTAAATTTCAACAAATAAAGCTATCGAGAAGCTATGGAGAGGTGTCCACAGCAAAGTGACCTCGATGGATCGAGAAGCTATCGAGAATCTATCGAGCATACAGAAACTTCCTCGATGGATAGAGAAGTTGTTGAGCAGCTATCGAGACTAATTCTTAAAAACCTCGATGGATCGAAATTGTGATAACAGCTATCGAGAAAGGAAGCTCAAAAGGCTCGATAGATAGCCTAGCTGTCGAGAGGTGTCCAGTAGCTGTCGAGATTGATCAAAAATAGTTTTTGAAGAGGAGAAAACCACAGATATGAATGCAATTAAGCATGCTACTTAACCAAAGATCCAAACAACATTTTAAACTCTTAAAATCATCTCTCAACAAGAAAAATGTCAAGCATGTAGATCCAAAACACACACACACACACTAAACAAGTCTAACCAATATTATATTTCAAAAACAAGTCAAAACAGTTTAGTGAGCATACTTAAACACATGTATTCCTTGTGATGGCCAAATCATATTGTACCTGTACATATATCAAAAGTAGCAAAGAATATTGCATGTTATATGTGAAAAACATCGCAAGATTGCATAAGTGTCTACATGTTATGACGATTTGAGATATAAGAAAATCACTTTAACTCACACACAATCATAACTACTTGATGGGGACTATCACCTTCAAGGTACATCCTATAACTCCCACATCTCCTAGAAGACAGGCTTGCAATCATATATAAAGCATTTTGATTCTTTTTGCTTTCATTTTTCTTTGTATATTTTTCTTTTAAGCAAACCATGCATGGGAATATAGGAGAGAGAAAAGAAATATCTAATGATGTTAAGTTTTTGACATTGTACTTTTGCTATGCCAAAGCATATAGATATCATTTCATGATTGGTGAGCAATAGTGGTGAGATGGTTATTTATGCCTTTCTCTTAGGATTTTTTAGTCTTTCCCATCAAAAAGAGCTATACGAGTGTTAAGTACAAGAGATTACTTAATCTTACTCATCACAAACACGAGCCACAAATCTCACTTGCTTAGTTGTGCATAGAGATACTCATCTAAGTTACAAAAGACACAAAGTTTAGAAAACTTCGTTTCAATGGCCATCCAAGGTACACAAGTACCAATGTACACAAAATACACACTGTTTTTGTATTTTTTTTTCAATTTTTTTTTTATTTTTATGAAAAACAAAATAAAGCAAAATTGAAAATAAACAAACAAAACATGTTAAACAAAGCAAAACATAAAACTAGACTGACTCAAAACAAGAAAGTGAAACACACAAGTAATGCATACTCAAAAACAAGAAAGGGAGAGAAAGAAAAAAAAAAGACTAAATCACTTAGAGCCTTTTTCCTTCCACGCTTTGGAAGAACCTTTCCGTTTGATGAACCCTTGATCTAGCGGTTGGGGGAGGGGGGGGGGAGGGGAAATTGAAACCGTTCAAGTTCGAAAGGAACATGACGGCTTTGAGAAGATCTCCAAGAGGAGCAAAAGAGGATGGAAAATAATTCTGGTTTCTCGATAAGATCACACCGTTGCTCTATTGAGTGGCTAACCACTTATAGCAATTTGGTCGAGTATGTCTAGTTGCTCGACAGGGATGGTAGAGATGCTGCTTCTTCTATTTAGACTTTTGAGTATTGCCCTTCTTAGCCCTAAGGTTTTTAGTCTCTTTCTTATAAAGTTTAGGGGGTGCTCCTAAGATAGATTTACCCTTATCTATAGTCTCACTAGCTAAAGCAGTTTTGACATCATTGTTCTCAGATTCAACATTATGAGTAGGTGAAACAAAAATAGTAGTACTAGTAAAAGTAATACTAGGAGAAGAGAAATCATACCCTAAACCGGTTTGATCAAAAGCAGATTTCTGAAGGCTGAGCATCTCATCAAGCTTTGCATTTGAATTCCTTTCCAATTGAGCTCTGACTTGAAATAGCTCTGCCTCAAGCTTCTTGGTCTTCTCAGCCAAGAAATTATTCTCAAATCTTAGTACTCCAATGGTCTGATTAGCTTCTATTAGGACATATGTGGTTCACTTGTTAAGAACATATGTCATTCTGTTAGGTAATTGGCTAATCCTTTAACAAAATGCACTCAACTTGTAATTTGGTAGTTTTAGGTGTTTTTAATATTTCAAGAAACAAGGTTTCAAGATCAAGTGTTGAAGTCATCAAGTTTGTCAAAGAAACAAGCTGCAGAAGTGCAAAATCATTAAATCTCGGCACCTGCTTGATACCTTTTATCTGTCGAGGTTTATAAAATCAGAATTTCTGATATGATTTCTTGGGATCCGTGGATGTGTCTTTGGGTCTTCTTTTTTTTCTAACCTTAGGCATATAAAAGGATTGTTTTAAGGGCCGTCAAAGTGTTCACAAGTTGCACAAGCATTGAGCAAACTCTGATCAAGCAAATTGTGACCGGAGACAAAGTTTTGCCCTAGTTCATCTCTTTTAAAGAAGTTGCTATGTATGTGCACTTTTGGGTTTTGTGATTAAGCATCTTCTTGATCTTCATCGTGGATGAACTGAAAAACTTTGCAGCCAACAACTCTTTCTAGTTGGTGATTGAAGTCGCGTACTGGGATCTGCGCATTGATTAGTCACGTACTTGGGAGCCATGCATAAAAAGGGGAATTGTCACTACAGAACAAGTCCAATTGGGTATTGGGGTAAGGGTTCACCTGTAGGTTGGTAAGGTACTTGAGATTCCTTTACTTGTAACCGCTTGTTGTGATAATAATGAAGTTTCAGGAGTGGTGACCTGAAAATCACCCGGTGGGGTTTTTGCTGTTAGATTTTCCCCATTCGTAAACAAATCACTATGTTATTTATTTTTCACTGCATAATTAGTTTATTGGTGATTTGTTTGTGCTATCACGTGTTTGCATGTTAAATTGATTAATTAATAACTTGGCTAATTAATTAATTAATTTAATCACAAGGGGTCAATACATTTTTGGCCTATCAGCTTCATCAAACTTTGTGGAAAGCTCTTCTCGATCAAGTTTCACATCACTCAGCTTCTTGGTGGCCAGCCTATATAGTTTCTCGTGCTTCTCAGAAACCTTATACGATTTTTCATAGGCTGTATAGATATCATCTTGATTGTCTATTTTCTCGAACTTAAAATCTACCAAGTCCTCTTCATCATCTACTGTTTCTGAACCCCCATCATAGGGATCAGCTGTAGCAGTGAAGGCATTCAAGATTCCCTCATCCTCATTGTCATTTGAATTATCCCCAGGCTTGGTGTCACTCAAGGTAGTAGAAAGGGCCTTGCTTTTCTCAATGGTCTTGAGATAAGTTGGACACTCTTGTTTCATATGTCCAAAACTTTGACATCCGAAGCACTTTGGTTCGAAGGAAACAGTGTACTGATCGCCATCCTTAGCATCCTTCTTCCTTTTATCTTGGCTCTTGAATTATGAAGAACTGGATTGCTTATGATCTTTGTAAAATCCTTTCACATTGGCATTCTTGATGAACTTTTTGAATTACCTTGTGATATAGGATTTCGTCTTAGAATCTTCATCATCAGAAGACTCATCGGTGTCACTACTTTTAGCCTTCAGTGCCATGCTCTTGGTCTTGCTTGATTTACCGATTCTAGTTAAATCCAATTCATAGGTTTGCAAGTTTCCAACCAGCTTTGTCAAAGGAATTTGATCAATGTCCTTTAATTCCTCAATGGCGATGATCTTGGCATGGAATCTCTCAGGTAGAGATCTGAGCACTTTTCTAACAATCTTGGGTTCAGGAATGGTTTCCTCAAGATTAAAGGCAGAGTTAACTATGTCCTTGAGCTTGGCATAGAACTCATCGAATGACTCCTCCTTCTCCATCTTAATCTCTTCAAAGCTCATGGTAAGCCTCTGAAGTTTTGAATCCTTGACAGCCTTGGTTCCTTCATAGGTTGTTTGGAGGATAGTCCATGATTCCTTTGCAATTTCAATGGAAGATATCTTTTTGAACTCCTCATTTGTGACTACACTAAATAAGGCATTCAATGTTTTGCTATTAAAGTTAGCCGCTTTGATCTTAGCATCATCCCAATCATCCGCCGCTTCCTTTGGCTTAGTCTAGTCTATCTCCATAGCTTGCCTCACTTTTTTATCTAGTAACTACAAGAAAACTCTCATGCGTACTTTCCAGTATGCATAGATGGTACCATCAAATAAAGGAGGTATAATCAAAGATTGTCCGATATCCATCACAACAGAGGTCAATGGATCACACAACAAAGATTAACCCTAATCAGAGTGTGTGTGCTCTGATACCACTTGATAGGCCAAGAATGTATTGACCCCTTGTGATGAATTAACCAATTAATTAGCCAAGTTAATTAATTAATCCGATTAACATGCAAAATGCGTGGTAGCAAAAAACTTCTAAAGCCAAAAACCCCACCGGGTGATTTTAAGGTCACCACTCCTGAGAATCTACTACTATCACAACAAGTGGTTACAAGTAAATAAATCCTAGTACCTTATACCAACCTATAGTTGAACCCTTACCCTAATACTCAATTGGACTTGTTCTGTAGTGACAATCTCTCATTTCAATGCACGGCTCCCAATACGTGACTAACCAATTGATGCACGGATCCAAGTACGTGACTAACCACCAACTTGAGAAGGATGTTAGCTACAAAGTTCTTCAGTTTATCAACACGATGAAGATCACGAAGCTCCTTGGTTACAAAACCCTACGACGTACAAACACAACAGCTTCTTGAAGAGGAAGATGAACTAGGGTATATGTCTCCGGTCATAATATGCTTGTGAAATTTTTTTGTATTAAGTTGTATCTACTGTGACGACCCCTAAAATGATCCTTATATATGTTTAGGGTTGTGAGAAAAGAAAACCTAAACAAATATATACGGATTGGAGTGAAATCAGAACTAAAAATTTGATTTTCATAAATCTTGATAGATAACTTATCTATTGAGAAGCCGTCGAGAATTGGGCTTACATAGCCTTTTAAATCTCGATAGATTCTATTTGTCAAGTTAGCTGTTGAATTTTAAAATCCAGCACTTCTTCACTTGATTCTTGGACAGATTTGCATGGCTTTAACAGTTGGACTTGAAACCTTGTTCCTTGAAGAATTAAACACATCCTAGATCTACTTAATTACAAGTAAAATGCATTTTGTCAAAGGATTAGCCAATTCTACATTGACATATATTCCTAACATGATTCATATATGTCCTAACACTACATATTATGGATGTACCAAGTGGAGGACCTCCAAGAATTTATTACCAAGTGAACTCCTATAGTCCTGTTATGATTATTGTCACTATTTCAAAAAGTTTTAAAAATGTTATTCCAATTAAAATTTTATTGCCAAGAATTTTAAAAAATTTAGAAAAAATTTCATTAGTTTTTAAATTTCTTTAGTAATCTTCCATAATTTTTATTTTAACAAGAAAAGCCGGTTCATATACTTTGTGTTTGCACCATATAATTCCATGTAAGTACCCATACAAGAGTCATTATATGTTTGTATATATATTATAATTAGGCAAATATACCTCTGGCATCAATGGTGGGTCTATGATCACATGTAGGTGGTCTAGACTCCCGTTGTTGATGCTACAAAGGCAAAAACAGTAAACTCTTTTAAGAAATTAACCTAGTCAGGTTATTCGTTGTAGTGGCAAAATTTAACACAATTTGCAAACCCGACAAGACTAATCTGTTTATAAACAAGTCATAGGTTAAGGCTAAACAGGTTTGGGTCATATTCGAGTCGATATGACTGACTTGTTTGATAAATGGGTCGTGTTCATGTTCGTGTTCAACATGCGAACCCGTTTAGCTTATAAATGTATTAACTTTTGTTATTATTGCTTAATCTATGTTTGTAATTATATGTATATTAGTATATTTATGGTTGTAATTGTATTTTAATTTTAGATATATGAGAATTGATAATAGGTTATTTAGGTTAGGCATGTATCACCTCGGTTGTTAATTGTAATTTGGAAAAATCTTGATGGGTAGATTGGTAATTTTACTTGGAAGATATTTTAGGGACAAACTTGAAATTAGGCTTCATACCCTTAAGTCACCCCCCCCCCCCACACTTTCACATTCACGTCTCTCTCTCTCTCGAGCTGCCACCCCTCTCACTTGAATCCCTCTCTCTCTGCATGGTCTTCCACTAAAAATACTTCAGCCATTAGTTTCTTTTCAAGCCATCACCACTGGTTGTGAAGAAAAGATTTTGGGAAGAGAGGGACCCATTTGGCCAAGCAAGGAATTTGAGGTAAAATTCCTATTTTCCTAACAAAACTAAGTAAAATCTATCAATGGGGTTTGTGCTAGAGCAAGCTTATTGGGTTTATGTAAGAAATGCTTATTTGGAATGAAAAGTTTGGTTTAGTCTTGAGTCATTTTGCTCTAGTGTTCACCCAATCACATTTTTGTCTTGGGTAATGGGTTTTGGGGGTCTTGGAGTTATGGAGAGGTGGGCATGTGAAACTTTGATGATTTGGGTGCTATGAACTTGTTTTAAAACAAATGGGTAATGAAAGTGTTAACCATGAAAGTTTAAGTGCTTTGAGGTTGTGCTTTTTGCACATCAAGTGTTTGATAGTTTACCTCATTGAGTTATGAGGTTAGGTTTAATTGTTTATAGTTGTTTATTCAATTAAAAGCTGGACTTTGTGAGATATATAATGAGTTTTAGAACTTGGAAAGTGATTTGATGATGTTGTAATTGAGTCCTACATGATGCAATATGTATTGACATTATTAATACATGAGTTAGTGTAACACCAAACATGGTTGTTTTGTTGTGAATGCTTGGGAATTTATAAGAATTGTTATAATGGCTTGGTTTTATTAGTTTGTACCCAAAAGAAATTCTTGAGACTAGCTACCTCATTCTTAAAGTGATGTGTTATGTTATCTAATAAACGCATATTGTTTGCAGTAGTGTATTAAAATACTTTGGTTGTGTTATGGTCCTTTGGATCGTTTATATGCTTGTTTTGTATCCTCTGCGAATAGGTGCCTTTGGATAGTCAAGTTAAGTTCTAGGCCCTCAATTTGATTTTAGGGGACATTTTGATCTATGGAGACAAGTTTGATGTTACTTTGTGATGGGCATTGTTATTGATAGGCTTGATCATTTTGTTTTTAGGTTCTAATTTTTTTGGAACAATTGATAGTTATTCAATTATATTGTTTTCGTGTTCTTGAACTGGTTGTTTGATCATAACAAACAAGTAAAAGAAATAAAATACTACATATACATCTAGCAACTATTCAAATAATCAATACTAAAATAATAAACTAATGCAATCATATACAAAATATATCACAAAATATCAAAAATTTCTTCTTCTTCTTCTTTTAAAAAAAATAATATATTGTTGAATTACTTTTTCATTTTGTTTAGAATATTGCACCTAAAAAATTATAAGGTTAAACAATTCAATTTTTTAATTAAAGTTATTCAATGAATTTTTTTAAAGAAGTTATGTTGAAAAGTAAATATTCAGAATTATTTCTATATTTAAACATACGAATTAAACTTTAAGTTGATTCTGAATTAAAAAAAACAAAATAAAATAAAATAAACTTTAAGTGGATGCTTTGTTAAGTGAATAAGTACACACTTTAACAATACAACTAAAGATAGTTTAAAAAAAAGATTTTGACGCGTATGATTTGAATTTTTTGAAAAATTGAATTTGGTACGCAGTAGTCTAATTTAGTGATTAAAACTACACTATTTTTTACACTTTTAAAGATAGGATGACTAGGTAATTTGCTTTAGGGTAAAATGCAGTCAACATTTTTGAGGTTTGGGTTAATGCCGACTAGTCCAAAACATTTCACATGTGACCAACTTGATCTTTAAACCTAACTTGATCTCTAAACTGTTACTCATTTTTCTACTCTCTTTTATATTGATTAGGGACCAAATTCATCAGTTTTAAAATGTTTTAAATTTGGTTGGTAGTAGCTCAAATTTCAGGGTGTTACCTGTATTTTATTCTTTGTTTGATTAGGTTGCTTGGCTTATAAAGGGGTGTTCAGGCTGTTTTCATTTTTCCTTTTTACATATGTCGTGCCAAGTTTTTATTGGATAGTCCATGCATGTAGGCCCAATCACAACAAAAATAATAATAAAATAAGAAATGATTGGCCAAATCTGTTTAAAGCCCATAATTTCCTAAGGCTACACGTTTTCGGCATTTGGTCCAAAGGTCTTCAAATTTTTTGAAAAATAAAAATGGGGCCCAAGCTCATTAGTTCATGGATGATAGAACGGGTTCAAAAGCCCTAGGTTTATCACTGCATGACCAGATGGACTTGATAGCCCAAAATCCATCACAACACAAGTAGGCATAGGAGCCCAATTCTCCGTATCACTCGAATTGGACTTAAAGGTCCAAATATCTACTGCTTCCCACAGACTGGGCATGAAGCCCATTGCACCTTACATTAAAGGTCAAGGTTCTCATCTACAAAAAAAGGTTGTGGAAGGCAAAATCTTATGGGACCATTCGGGCTATTGAAATGTTTGGAAGTAAAAGCATGAGCTCACGTACCTTTATTTTTTAATCATAAAAAACTAATTATATATATCTATTCAATAAAAATTACCACACTTTTTATTTTATTAAAAATTAGAATAAAAATGATTATATCTAGTAAACTTAGGAAAGAATGTTAATATACATCTAATTATGTCTATTTTTTCTAATAAATCAATCAATTATGTGTACTTTTATGATTAAAAAATGTGTTTATTTTTAAATGCATTTATGTGTATACATGAGTTACATGCTAGTTATTCATAACTAAATACACACATAAATCTCCTTAATTACATCCCAATGAAATTGTGTACCGAAATCAAGTATATCTAATGACACGTATAGTTTAATTGCCTTCTCAGCATATTAAATGAAAAATAATAACACCTATACATCTGATACTCAATCAGATTGAAGCACCATTGTCGCCAATTAGGATTAATATAGAGAATACAAGATACACCAATAAAAAAAATTACGTATGATACCCAAAAACTTGTGGAGAAGACTAAAGGATCTACTTGATACCATTTCCCTTTACTTGTAGTTAAAGATTTTATTGGTAATGGCGGTGAATTATCAACCCTGGTGCAGATTTTCTCTAGTGGTGGACCGCAAAGAAATGCATTTCCTTCGCAGCTGTTATTTTGAAATGTTCCAAATTGTCCTTTCATATCTGGAACTTTTCCTGATAAGTTGTTATAAGTCACATTGAAAACTTCCAAAAAGTGTAGATCAATCAATATTGAAGGAATTTCTCCACTTAAATTATTGTAAGAAAGGTCCAAGCTCTCCAATTGGGTCAAATTTAAGAATGTTGTTGGTATGAAACCCATCAACTGATTGTAAGACAAGTTTAGTGCAAGAATTGGAGATAGTTGTCCTAACTCTAGAGGGATTTCACCTGTTAACTTGTTGAATGACAAATCCAATCCAGACATGATATCAAGTATGCCACCCTTGTAGAAGTAAGACCTATATTTCATCACAAACTCAATTCCAAAATCAGCAGCAGCATTTTGTTCTACCTCGTAAATTTCAAAATACCAATTTAAGATACCTTGATATGGGATAGTTATATGTCTGAACTCCAAAAAAGTGGAATTTGGTTGGGGAAGACCATCAGAAGCATCAATTGCATTTAACTTCGCAAAGGTTATGTTGCGAAAGCATTGCGGTATTGTTCCAGAAAGATAGTTCTTTGAAAGATCCATAATCTCTAAATTCTTTAACCAGCACAGCTGCTTTGGAATCGCACCACTAAAATTGTTGCCACTCAACAACAGTATTCTCAAATTTGAAAGCTCGCCAACTTCATAAGGGATTCTCCCAGAAAATAGGTTATCTCTAATGTCCAATGTCACAAGATGAAATGAAACACTGAAAGTAACTTTTGGTACTGGTCCTGTGAGTTTGTTCCCTTGCAAAAATAGGTGCTGAATGATGGATAAATCGGCACAAGATGGTGACAATCCTGAAAGCCGGTTATGAGAAAGGTCTATTAAAATATATGCATGCATTTCGCATGGAATTTCACCTTCAAAAAAATTATTACTTATGTCAAGAGACCAAAGGAATTGCATATTTCCTAGCCATTTGGGAATTAGACCAGAGAAGTCATTGTTGCTAATATCAAGGATCCCCAAGTAACTACCAGTTGGTGATACCATATCTGGAAGGATACCTCTGAAAAGATTGTTGTTCAATTCCAAAACACGTAAGCTATTGTTAAAAAACTGGAACCTCTTTGAGAAAATTTCACCATGAAATTCATTATTAGATAACTTCAAAACAACCAAGGAGGTGCAATTGGCAACCAATTTCGTTGGTAACTCTCCCGAAAAATAACTATTGGACACATCCAATTTCTCCAAATTACTCATGTCACCAATTGAGGAGGGGAGATTACCTTCAAAATGATTTTGAGATATATTTAGATATTGTAAGTTTAAAATCTTTCCAATATTTTCTTGGAGCTGCCCATCAAAATTATTGTAAGAAAAATCCAACCAAGAAAGTATCTTGTAGTGATCTGTTGGCAGATTAAATGGACCCCCAAAATAATTGTTCCGAAGATTTAGTAATTGTAGTCTAGTATTATTTTCAATCAACCAATTGGGGAAGCTTCCCTTCAACCTATTGTGAGAGATATCCACCAATTCCAATTCTCGTTGGTAAAAGAGAAATTTAGGAACATTGGAGGAGAAGTTATTCAGATTACAATTTGGCAGTAGTAGCACCTTTAACTGAAATGAAGGTTCCCAACTAGGATTTTCAGTTTCTATCACAAGTTTGTTGCTTTCACTCACAAATTTGTTATCCTCTTCGACCCTATAGTTTTCACCTTTAAATCGAACCACCTTAAGCTTAGAGTGATTAGCAAGTGAGCTGAATGAGAATAAACCCTCAAAACGATTATAACTAAGATCAATGTACTCTGGGGATGTCAAGTTGGCTATCACAAATGAAGGAACATTTCCACTGAATTGGTTCATAGATATATCTAAAAACCTAAGAGATGTCAATCGGCCTAGGCATGGAGGGAGGATCCCTTCAAAGTTATTATCAGAAAGATCTAACTCTTCAAGTTTCTTCAACATACCTAAATCTGTCCCCCAAAAAAAAAAAAAAAATACCATTAATAGTGTCCATCCTAGTTATGTGCCAACGTAATAACAAGACAATTTAATTAATTAATGGTAATAGCATCTGAAAAAGACTATATGTTTTGACCCCCTAGATTATTAAGTAGTAGATTAAACTATTAAAGCCAGTTAACCAAATTGTGTATGCAGGATTATCACATGTTAGCCACCATGAGCAAACATATTGCCAATGTAAAGCAATAAATAGTAAAGTAAAGAATAAATAAGTATAGTGACGAAGTGGAAACCAATGGAGAAGCCTAAAATGAAAAACCACTACGAGAATGGATTTATGTCATTAGCTCTTGATCAACCCAATGGTTGCAACAACACTGTAGATGATAATGGTCTAAGCTCTCTATACTCGTAAGTTATTAATTTTTAAGTTTAGGTTCTCTCTTTTATAGCACATGGCTTTAGCTCTCTAAAACCTTTGTTGTAATTGTGCTATAAGTGCCTTATATTTTTACATGTAATTAAGGCATGAAGGACAAGGAAACACTGAGTCAAAATATTTACCACAATTCTTGATCAACGTTAATTAAACGCTGTCAAGGAAATGTCGAGAATCTTCTTTCGATCAGTTGAGTTGTGATCGAAGGCTGTAAATTGTTAAAGACAATTGTTTGATCGATCAAGCATTGATCGAAGATCTATCAAATTCTTCAATTTTTTGTTCATTGAACTGCATCTTGGACTCGTAATTTTGAACTCTTGATGACATATTACAAATTCAAAAAAGATTACATTTTTATGGATATTTTCAATCTAAAACCTAACAAAAATATTTCAATGTCTGGAAAAAGTGAATAGTCATCCATTGTGCTATAAAGTTGCAATCAATGTGAATAATTCTATATCAACCATTCTTCTTCACTTGTTTTTACGCTCCTAATCAATTTTAGATAAATATAGGAAACAACACTAACAAAGTATAAATATGCTAGATTTCATAGTAGATTCTTACCTTTAGTATGCAATTGCAAAGTCCCATTGAGTTTATTTTGAGATAATGATATAGCCTTGAGAGATGGTAGTGCCCCAATATATGAAGAAACAATTCCAATAAACCCATTACCACTCATATCTAAAATCTCCAAACTACTGAAATTTGTCATATCTGTCAAGAGTGAATATTTAATTAAAATGACATATTGGTTGATACTAAAAGACATTCCTTATCACAAGCAAATTATTTTAGGCTTTTAAAATGGATGATAGAATTTTTTACCCTTGAATGGTAGGCTTCCATTACGTTGATTCTCTCGCACAATGAGTACCTCCAAATTATTTAGACTAATCAGCTCTACAGCAAAGGTGAAGAGAATTACAATAGTCATATTGAAGGTTGACCCTGAAAGTATAGAGGGAAAGATCTAGAACTACCAAACACATTTTATATGGAGAAAATTTTTCATTTTAAAACGCATATTGAATATTGAAGACATACTAATACTATTGGTATAATTAGCATATACCAAAAGCATTTTTGTATTGCATTGAAGACTTGAAGTATTCACTAAAAGCATTCTTTGCCTTTTTTTTTTTTTTTTTTTTTTAACATGAAGAAAATAAATGTTCATGAGGCAAATAAGGATGATAAGATTTTTTTTTTTTTGTAAGTTTTGTCATGGTATTTTTTATAAAGAAAATTTTAAACTGAAAACTTTTGAGATATTTGAAAAATATATGTACGCACCTTTGCTAGAAAGAGGCCCTTGCATTTCATTGTGACTCAGGTCAACAGATTTAAGATCTGGGAGTGCACCACCCAAGAATCTTAAAATGTCCTTCTCAAAGACATTCCAACTTAAATCTATGTGCATTAGCTTGCTCAATTTAGACATATAATTCCATTCTGAAGAAAGTATACAACCAATTGTTAAATCCAAGAACACAATAGGAAAAGAGTGCCATATCATGCTATTCATCAGCACTGCAATTCTAATATGAGAAAATAGTTCTTCTAGAGACATGCAATTTTTGTTTTAAATAAATGAGAGAGACAGCGTTTAGTAGCCATGAAGCTATCATAAGTTGCAATGGTACTCTTTATTACCTTGGGTTGTTATGGAGCCATTAAGTAGGTTAGAACTTAAATCCAACTTCTCCAAGTTTTCCAAAGCTGATAATTCTGTAAAAAAGAGAATTTTAGGAAAACTAAATTGATTAGAATTTATTACAGATTCTGTAAAGTAATATGAAAAACAGACATGCCTTGGGCAGGAAAGGATCCTTCCAGTCCCTGCCAATTCCAACTAAGATTCAGATTCTTAAGGGATTTGATTGCACTCAATGATTTGATAAAGCTCTTGTTGAAGCCGTTGTCAGCAAGATTTAATGTCTCCAAGTTCCCCAATCTTGACAAGCTTTTTGAACCTGTACTAAATGTAGAGTCCATATTTTTGTAGTTGGCAACCGTAATCAAATGTAATTCATTTATAGTGTTTTTGGTGAGTCTTGAGTGGGTTAAAGGTGTATTTTATAGTCCAAGACAAAGACACAAGTTCATATCAAGAAAGAATTAAGTTCAAAGCAAGAAAACAAGTTTTTGTCAATTTGACACCTGGCTCGACACTTGGCTTGATCGATTGAGATTTTCAATTACAAGTTCGACACCTGGCTTGACTGATCGAGATTGCAATATTAACAAAAATCTAAAACGTGAAAAAGACCATAACTTGGTCGTTTCAAGCCGAATCATGATTCGTTTATTGTGTTATTTAAAGGCCATCATAAGTTATCCCTAGAGAGGTTTTTCAAAGAGAGAAATCACCGTATGTGCGGCTAGGGTTTGTATAACCAATTTTCTCTCAATCTCACTATACTTGAGACTTTCAAAGTAGATCTAAGCCTCTATTTATTCAACCCGTGAGAGTTCAAGAGCACATAAAGAAACATCAACACAGTGTTGCTGCTGCCACAGTGCAGATCTATATGAAGTCATAGAGAAATCAGTTAACCACAGTTACTGATCTAAAACCTTTGAGTGGAGATCTCAAAGTTACAAACAAAAGAGTTTGTGAATTCGGAGTTACGTGTGGTCATGCCAATAAGTACAACATGAGGTAGCAGTAGATTTATGGTTAAGTCTATTGTATAAACTTCGATTTTATTTAATGGATATGTCGACTTGGGGATTGTTTAGGTTAAATCTTCCCTAGGTTTTTTACTTTGAAACCACAATTTCAAAAGTTTTCTTGGGTCATCATTCTTGGTGTTCATGTGATTTGTACTTGTTTAATATTTAATTGATTCAAATCTAATGCATTATTAATTTAATTAACTATTTGGCTAAGATTTTGATAAAATCTAGGACAACTAGGGTCTAAAACCCTAATACTATATATATATATATATATACACTCACACACTTGAAATTCATAAGAAAAATATACAGACAATTCCACTTCTGGAACCACACCACTGTGTACTCTTAGTGTGATGGTCACTTTACAAGTACAAAATTTTTGTGGGATTAGGGGAGGGCAAGGACCGGGGTTTAAGTTTCCAAGACTTCACACACACGTATACACTTAGATTATGCTAAAATTGAAATTCTATCTTGTACAAAAAATTAAAATTTAAAAAAAAAAACTTTTGAAACCACTTCATAATCGTATGTATAAAGGGGCATATTTATATACAAAATTCTTGAGGTGGGTATAAATTTTCAATTAATACTATCGCCACCAAGAAATGTTAGGAATTTAAGTTAATTCTTAGAACCTATGAAGCAATGTGTAAGGTTTAAAATATAATAAACCCTAATATGAAGGGTCAAATAAATGATCCAAAAAATGGGTCCAAAATGGGCCTGTTGGCCCAAGCCTCTATTCTATAGACTAAGCTTCTTAAAAAATACAATTTATATAATTATAACCATAATACTTCCAAGTTGAGTCAAGTCACAAACCGGGTCAAATACAAATTATGCTCCACATGGCCAAGCAAGACAGACAGACTTAGGGTTTATAAGGCCACATAAAGAGTGTAAAGAAATGAACATAAGCAAGGACCAACTATTTGGCAAAGGGCGATGAATTGAGAGGGCACAATGCTACCTGTTGTTGTTGTTGTTGTTGTTTATTATTGTTATTTGATAGTTACAAGGAGTTCTAGGGGGATTTAAATTTTGAACCATGAGTGTTTTGAAAATGATAGTTGAGGTATAAGACACTTGACAACTTTTTTGCATTGTTTATTTCTAATAAAGCTACCTATATTAGGATAATATTACCTGATACCAAGTATAGTGCTACCTAAGTACGAATTATACAGGCGAATATGTAATTGAAAAAAAAAAAAAAGTTGCTCTTGAAATTGTATCCAGGCGAGTGTAACAAATGGTATAATCTGTCAGGTGAATATGTCACAAATGAAATTGTTTATCTGGCAACTTGACAAGTAATGACAGGGGCACCCCATGGAATTTTGGAGCTTAAGACAAGGTTTAAATTGACGCATTTTATATATTTAAATTCGATTAATATTATTATTTTTTACTTAAAATCTATTCTTCTAATTTGTTTAGATGAAAATTTTTTTAAATTTTTTTAATGACTTTCTTGTTCATATGTGAGTTGTTTATCTAAATTTTTAAATGATTTTTTTGGAAATTGTTTTTAGTCATTTTTGAGATTTTCACCCTTTTTTATTATTATATTGTGCTCATTGCTAGTAACAAATTATCTAGAGAATCCTTTAGTGGACATCAATCCACCTACACTTTTCTAATCCCCCCCCACCCAACCCCCACCCCCCCCCCCCCCCCCCTAAAAAAAAAAACAGTTTTTTGTCTTTGATAAATAATTAAAATTGTGCTACATTCGCAACAATTTCAACAAAAATCCTTGGTGGTAATCTGTTATTAGTTTTAATTTGGGCTCACTGTTGACATTACTTTTTTACCTATCAATAACAGACTGCCATATAAGATTTGTTGTAAAAATGTTCTTAATGTAACATTATTTTTTTTTAAAATCTTTTAAATAATGCTATGGACACACCAACTTCACAATATTTCTAAATTAGCATAGGAAAAAAAAATTAATTAGAGATTATAGTGAGCCAATGTGTGAATTGGCATGCTAATTTAGACATTGTGAAATTATTGTAATATTTTGTTGTGTCCATTGTGTTACTATTTTATAATCTATTGGCTAATATTTGGGGCCCCATTAATACTTTTATAAGTATAAAAATATCTCTATTGGTTAAAATTTGGGAGTCTTGTTCCCCTTGGGGGCCTTAGGCGACTGCCTAATTGGCCTAGCTAGTGGTAGCTAGGGATGACCTTGGTAATGCATATCGGGTCCGCTCATTCATCCATGTGTTGCTTCTCAAATAATAATAATAATAATGTGGCACTTCTCAATGTACCTTCAAAATTAATGTGTGTGTATTTCTAATACCACCGAAGGTTGTCAGTGGGGGTGGTATGAGCTCGAGTTCCTCACCATAAGCGCTTGTGTTTGAGTTTCACACCACTTGCTGGGATGGGTAGGCCTAAGTCCGAGTTTAAAACACCCTTGTGTTTGGTACACGTGTGGAGACACTCACACGACGCTGTAGAAGATACCACCCACACTCTTTCAACATTTTTTTCCTACTAAATATATATGGGTGTTTTAAACCATCAAATACATATGTACCCTCAGTATATGTATAACAACCATGGCCATTAATGTCATCATTGTCATGGAATATAAGAATAATTTTTTTTTTCATAACAGTGCTTCTATTTCTTTTCATATTCATTTGATTATTTCGTATCTCAACCAAAATAAAAAGAAAGAAAGAAAGAAGAATGGTCTATTTTGGCAGGATTAAATTTGGAAAATTTATAATTTGAGTAAATGGAAATCTCGCAATCCATTCAAATTAGAGATAATCCATTTGACTCAAATCTATTATGCATTTCCCTTTATCCTTAACAAGACATGAATAGCTCAAAGATTTTTTTTTTTTTTTTTTTTAATTCTGGATTGGAGGGAAAAGTGAAGAGATTCTATAAAGGCATCTTTTTAACATGTCATAATGATAGGGAAAAAAAATACTTTCACACTCGTTCTAATCTACTATTCACACTCATATTCACAATTGTTACGAAAATATCCACATTCTAATACATAAAAGTTGATGAAAAAATGTGTTAGAATCAAAACACTAAAAATAATGTTTCTTCTTCTTCTAGTGTTTTTTTTTGGGGGGGGGGGGGGGGTGGTGGTGGTTTGAAAGTAAAAACAAATCTCACATACCTTCATTTCCTAGCCAACCACCAATCCCATTATGAGATAGATCAAGAATTCTTAGCTCCTTGAAAGTCAGCAACAGAGACCCGTTTAGGAACCAATTTTCTGGATAATAATTAGATTCATTATCAGAATAGACATGAGTTCCTTGGTTTATATTGGAGAGATAGAGCTCAATCACGTGGCCTGTGGTTGCGTTACATATGACCCGCTCCCAACCACAACACTCACTCTTCACCTCATTAACCCACGATGGAAGAAGAGGTTTGATATAATTAGTACTGAATTTCAAAAAGGCCTTCAATACTAGCAGACTCAGCCTCTCTTCCTCAATACAACCTTTGCTCTCATGAATGTGAGCAACAAGTACTAAAACCCATAGCAAAGACCTCACTAAAGGCCACTCCATTGAGAAATATTGTGAAGCACCAACTTTCGTTTCTAGCTAGATCTTCTTATATATATAGAGAAAAGTTTAGAGAAATTAGAAAACCCTCCTTGAGGTTTATTGAATTTATACTTTGGTCCTCTTATTTCTAAGGGTTACAGTTAGAAACAAAACAGCTAAACATCCCAAGAAAAAGAGAAGGAATCTCCCTGGTCAAGCAAGACCCAGGCAATCCTCCTGAATTGACTTTGCAAAAGTAGGGAAGCCTAAGCCCAACATCAAAAGTTCACATTGCTTTGATTCGAAATTAAATCTTGAATGTCGGCAACGAAGTTTGTCAACAGCTTCTTTATTCATGACAGCGTTCATGTAGCTCTTAGAATCACTCTCAATTTGGGTTTTTTCATTCGAACTAGATATTTGATGAAAGTTGTGAACAACGTATAGAAGGTCATTTCAGTTTGATAAGGGAACGAAATATAAAAATAACAATTAATTACCTCTAAATCAATTTGAGGGTATCTATTCTAATTTATTGTGTGACAATTTATAAAAATATTAATTTATATTATTTAAAGAAGTCAGCGAGTCACATAACTTGTTAAGAAATAAGAGGATCTCACAAAGTTTAGTTATAAACTTAAATGTAGCCAATGATTACAACTTCCACTAAAAAAAAAAAAAAAAAAATAACATGATTACATATTTTAACAGTCTAATGGTTGGATTACAATTTTTTATATTTTTAACACGCATGTTAAATTTCATGTTAATCTTATATTATTTACTATACGATTCATAAAATTCTTTTTTATGCATAATTTTAGAGTACAAAAACTTAAACTTTAAATATTTGATTGATAATATAACTATTGATATTTGATATTTTGGAAATTTGCAAACATGAAGGATATAAGATAAAAAAAAAATGTAATCCAATGATTGATTTCTCAGAATTTATATCCAATAAAAAGATATTGAGTGTAATTATAGCCGTTATCTATAACCAAGTTTGTAGTCAAACTTCGTCCTTATGAAATTCATATGACTACAAGTATATGCTAGGTAGTGGGTTAGAAGAATTTTTCTTCAAATTTGCATGGAGAAAAACTGTATCCAACAATCAAACCAATATGTCATTTTTGGATTTCAGCTATATACATGGGAAATGCTAATACTACTAAAAATATTATTACATGAGTTCTATAAACTTTCACAACAATAAATGTGATTAGTGGATTTCATCGGCCAAAATGGGCAAATGCCCTTTTCGCGTAAACAATCTAGCATTTTGCTCTATTTCCCAAAATAATTAGGAAAATGCCTTTGTTTTGAAACTCGATTTTCTCAAAATCGAGTTAAGTCCTATAGTGGCGTTTTTAAAGAGCCTATAATGACGTTTTGAGGACCTATAGTGGCGTTTTGGAACTCGAACTCCATGAACTCGAGTTATAGGTAAAAAATAAATAAATAAATTGCCTATAACTCGAGTTCATGGAGCTCGAGTTCCAAAACGTCACTATAGGCTCCTTAAAACGCCACTATAGGGTTCCAAATTATTATTATTTTTTTTAAAACTCGATTTTTAGAAAATCGAGTTACAAAAGAGGAGTGTTTCTCTAATTAGTTTGGAAAATGAAACAAAACACTACTTTTTTTGCACAAAAAGGACATTTGCCCATTTTGGCCGGATTTCATCAACATAATAAACGGGGTGATTGTTTGATGACAGATTAGTAATTTACTAACAGACATTATGCCAACTAAGCAAACACATCCCAAACAAATATGCTGGCCAATGATATATCATATATTGGCCAATTATATATATGTGACCTAATCAATCAACGTATCTAGATAATGTTACGCATAGACTTTTGAAACAAGGTTGAAAAGATAGTATACATTCACACACACCAACCAACCATTTGACAAAGAACTAAATAGAAATATAAAGGAAAGTTCACGTGGTTGGAGTGGTGAGCATTGGGATGAAGAAGAAACAGAATCGGAAACGCAATTGACGGAGAAAAAAGAAAGAAGGAAAAGTGGTGAAATTTGACCGGATTTTACTTACAAGCTAGAAAAGCCCAAACACGCGGACATAATTCGTACAAGTTGAAATGGCTGGTAAGTGAAAACAACTTTTGCCATAACACATGGAATTGTGAGTATTGTGAGTACTAGAAGTTGCCCGGTCCATTTGAAAGTGGTGGTCCATCGATTATAGTTGTACATGTCATCTCTAGATAGGTAACAATTGTGGCAAATAGTATCTTACTACAAAAACTAAAACTAAAACTAAAACTAAAATGTTGTATGAAAATTATCAACTTGTATCGATCGATATGGTATGAAATTAGCAATTTCAATAATGATTGCCATATACCTAAAATGCTAAAAAAAAATAAAAAATAAAAATAAAACTTTTCAATTGAAGTTCTATAGCACAGAGGCTCGGACAAAATTGGTCTTTGCCCCTTTCTATCAAAATATCCAGCATTTTGCCCCTCTTTTGAAACTAATTAGGGAAATACCCCTATTTTGAAACTCGATTTTCTCAAAATCGAGTTTAAAAAAAAGAAAATTCTGGAGTCCTATAGTGGCGTTTTAAGGAACCTATAATGACGTTTTAAGGACCTATAGTGGCATTTTGGAACTCGAGCTCCATGAACTCGAGTTATAGGCAATTTTATTTATTTTTTTATTTTTTTATTTTTTTGAGAAAATCAAGTTTCAAAAGAGAGACATTTCTCTAATTAGTTTCAAAAGAGAGGCAAAATGATGAATATTTTGATAGAAAGTGGCAAAGGCGAATTTTGTCTCAAAAGCTCTATTACTAACTACAAGAAAAAAGAGTGTTTACGCACTATTGGAAAAATGTTTTAAAAACCTTGAAGCTTTTTTTAATTTTTAGTACAAAATTTTGAACGTTTGATAATTTTGCTGAAGATAATTAAATGGCCCTTCAGCTTTATAGCTAGGTAAAGCTAAATTAAGAGTTTTTCAAAAAAGAAAAAACACCTTTATAATTACACTTCATATTTTATAAATACTGAGCTTTAAATTTTATTTTATTTTTTTATAATTTCTCAAACGTTCTATTAAGAGTGATTTTTTTAGCATACAATTCAATAGTTAAGGAATAATAATTTAAACGTTGAATATTTTTATTGAAAATAATAGGAAGTGTCAGTTGAGTTATAAGAACTAAAAAAATTCATAATAACTTTTACGAGAGAGCAACCTCAACTCTACAATTAAGCTTTAGCTCATAAAAAACAAAAAAATCAAAAGCATTTTGAATCTTGATTCGACTGACAATCAGTTTCGTGTGTATAAAACATAAAAGTCAGTTTGAAAATGCTGAGCATGTATAACACATTCCATGGGTCCTGCTTCTAGGTTCCCATGACCAAGCTTTGGTTTATCAAACTCCTATGACCAAATTGGCCATTGAAATGAACGAGTACAGAGAAACATATTTCACGTGGCCTGTTTCTGGGTTCCTACGTTCCCATGACCAAGACAGAAGACTATTTATCAATTTCTACGGCCATTGTCTTGAATTGTATTTGTGGGACCAAACAGCAATCATTAAAAAGATTATTTAAAATCTTGCATTAAATTTATTCAAGATGTTAAAAGATAATTGAGAATGTTTGGTATGTTGATTGTGTTGAATTTCTATTAATTACATGCGGTTCAAATGACTCCACTTTTTCAAAGATATAGAATATGTGAGTAGGGGTAGTTTGATAACAAAATCTTAAATATTAAAACCCTAAAGTTTAAGAAAGAATATTTTTGAGTTTTAACACGTATTTGTGAAAAAATCTATTACAACTCAAATACTATTTGCACCATTTCTATTACATTCTCTTTATTTTTCGGTACTCAGTATTTAATATTTCCCTAAATTACAAATTGCATCATCTAATTTTAATTAAAATTCATTTCAGTCCTCAAATTTTACTTTCGTTCAATTAATTTCTTTAAATTTCAAGTTTATTCAATTCAGAACTCCCGCTAGTCTATTAGAATTGCACCATTTGTTTTTCCTATTTAATTCTTTAAAAAAAAAAATTTCAGACACAATATGCGTCTCCTCCATCCACTGCAACCACAACTGTGACTTCTTCACCAATCACATCTTAGAGTATAACTCCACTACACTATGGATATGGTGCTAGTAACTCTCCATGGATCATGTTACTAAGGGTATGTTTGTATGTAGGGATTTTAGGGAGGATGGAAATTTTAGGAGAGAAAAGTGGAGAGAAAGAAGTTTTAATGAGTGTTTGGTTAGGAAGGGAAAATGAAAAAAATGTAGTGAGACAGAGGTATTTTTTCCTCGAACGTACCAAAATATTTTCTCCCCAAAATTGGGAGAAAATTGGGGAGAGAGTTATACTTTGTAAGGTTGCTAAATAGACTAAAATGTTAATTTAGCAACCAATACTCTCAAAATGTGTAGTACAGCAAAGGAGGTAAACTCAAAAAAAAAATTGAATATCAGCTACAGTGAGATGCTATAGATAGCAACTCATTAATGTGTGGTGGTTAAAAAAAAATTGTATTTTAATGTGTTGATGGTTATAATTGTTATTTATTGTGTTGGATATATTATTTTATTGTGTTGTTTATATTATTTTAATGTGTTGAGTGTTAAAATAAAATCTTTGATATTGGGTGTATTATAAAGTAGGGTGTTAAAATAGATAAATTAGTGTTTTGAGTTACTAAAAGCTATATTTTTTAGCTTCCTTACTGTGAATGCTCCACCAAACCTATTACTCCAAGTGCTATTTCCCCCATGCACTATTACTAAGTTATTTCCCCAAACCTATTAGTCCAAGTACATGGAATCCAAGGGGAATATATTTTTTTACTTATTTGTTTAAATTATAAAAAATATATATAATTCTACTTACAAATTAAATAGTTTTTTTAAAAAAATTACACAAATAAATAAGTTGATAAACAAATAAAAATGTTTTTCTTTTCCTCTTTGATAACAATAAAAATGTTGATCTAAAGGCACAATTATCTTCGGTTTGTTAACACTACTTACCTTTTATAGTCTTTCAAAGTCTTTGTCGACTCCACAAACACCTGATGTGCTTCACAATTATCACTTGCTTGATTCTTTTGTATTGATTGGCGTGGCAATAATTTTGGCCATTTCTCACATTTAAAGAATGGATGATGAGTTTTTTTTTAAATAGGTTCCACCTATAGCGTCTAGTTAGCTCAACTGATAAAGTTTTTTATGGTTGTATAAGAGATTTGAAGTTCAATCCCCGCCTACACTAAAAACTGATTGGTGTCTTTGTCTGATGATAAAGAGTTATCATTAGGAGCGGACGTCATAGGTTGGAACTCTCTAAAAAAAAAGGTGATGGGTCTCATTTAAAAAAAATAAATAAATAAGTAAGAACAATGCTAGAGATACAAACTATTTTACAAAAATTTTTACAAACTGTTGATATGGTGAGCGATTATTGGTAAATGAAAAAGTGATATTAATGGTAGGCCTAGATGAAAACCAATAAGAGGTTGGCCATGTGGGCCTAAATGAAAACCAACAAAAGGTTGAGCACGTCAATATTTTGTAAAAATATTATAAAATAGTTTGTGTTTGTAGCATTACTCAAGAATTAAAGCTTTTTTTTTTTTTAATGCAATAAACAAATTCCATAAGAGGTGGCGTTCCTTACACCAAAGGTTTCATAGATCTATTCGCATGTGACAAATATGTTATATACAACTGTTACACAATAAAAAGTTATTAGTACACCTAAATTAATATTGATTAAAAAAAAAAAAAAGAGTAATCTTTTTAGTGTTTTTGTAATGCTCATTGATTTTTCCCCAATTTCATCTATTCCCATAGTGAGAATTTAAAGATCGGATCATACAGAGAATAAGAAATAAGAACATTTTTTTTTTTTAGGAAATAAATAAGAACATAGTTTCTCATTTTTTGGTCCGATTTAATAAGTGGTCAAATTGGTGATTTAATAAGAAATTTCATTTATACCTATTTAATAACTAAATTAATTAATTAAACTATAAATTAATAATATTAATTGAATTTTTTCAAAAAAAAAAAAATTCAAGTGAAATTTCTCCTCTTTTTAAATTAAGAAAATAGAAGTAACAAAACATAATTAGTTAATTTATAATTACAAAATAATAAATTTTTGAATCCATAACTCTAATTACCCCAGCTCACCACTATGCCGAACACAACCATTATGATGAACACAACCATTATGATGGCGAATTCAAAAAAGCATTTCAATGACTGAGTCAAAGTATAGAATAATCAGTTCCCATGTATAAGTAATATAATCCAATCACAAATTGACAATAGAATAGTCAATTGAAAAGATTGATAGTCTTTGAAAATTCTACTAATAAATTTTACATAAAATTAAGGTTGAAAATGGAGAGATGAAAAGCTAAATCTAACCCTCTCTTGGAAGATGGTACAGAATTAATTCCACTCAAATTAATTTACAAAATCAAAACCCATCTTGCATAATTACCCACAATTAAAGCAAATAAGAAAAAGATTAGAATGACCAACACCTCCCAACACAATGACTTTAAGCATCAATTGGATGTAAGAAATCTAAAACAGTCGAATAAAAATAAAATACCTCTATAGTCATGTTGTTCAAATGATTTGTACAGAAAATCACATTGCAAAAGAATGAGTTGTGAATGAATTTTTCTAGTCTATGGCCAATGCCTTAAAAACTCTTTGATAGAAAACAGTCTTTTAAAGGCTAGACTAGGGACTTCCAATTTAATGTTTGTTCTCTTTAATATATATTCCTTCCTTCAAAAAGTTTAATTGAGAGTTACTTTAAAGTGTTTATTTACTAAATAACATCTATTCACTAAGTGACATTTTAAGTGATGTTAACAAATACACCCTAAAAAGATCGGTCTTTATCTATCACTCCAAAATAAATTTATATATATTGTAATTAATGAATTAGAGTAAATTTTATGCGGACCATAAGCCTCCTATAGAGATCATCCTACATTCTCCCATTTGGCCCACATGACATTTAAATAACTTGATTAGTCATAGTCATAGTAATATAAAGATATTTCCTATGCCATCTTGTTGTGAAATGCTCTCACTCAAATAAATAATCCAATACATGAATCATGACGGTAATACTCTTAACAAGTACTTCCATGTATTACAATGTATAGTACTCCTTGTGTGAGTATTTTATGAACCATTAATTCTTTATGAATAGACTATCTATTAGCCATTTGAGTACCCCTTCATATCTCGCCCATGGATAAAACTATATTTATATTTATACTTTGTGTCCGTTTAAGAATAGCTTATTTAGCTGAAACTAAAAACTATTTGCTAAAAGTATTATAAATAAAACTAAAAGTTGGCTAAAATAGTACAATGAAGCCCATAAATAGTACCAAAAAGTGCAATGAGATATATAAATAGTAGCCAAAATAAGCTAAATAGTAAAAATAATGCCCAATATAAACTTATCCCAAATGCAATATTTATATGTAGAAAATAAATGCTTTGCCTTTTGCTCTATGAATAACCAAATATATATCCTAAATACAAAACATTTAAAAAGAAATTAAACATCAAATAAGCTACCAAGTCCCACATGTCCCACGTGGTTTTTATGCCAAGTCGCCTTTTATTTCTTAACATTCTCTCCAACAATAGGGTGCTTTATGCCGCTATACTTCGGCTCCACTTCTATAATTCTTAAGAGAAGAAAAATGATTGTCACAAAATTTTTAAAGGTCTTGATATAGAATCGAAAATCTTGAGACCTGTGACAAAATTCTTTAACCATAATGCATGTGTTGTAGTCAATATCGAAAATCTTGATAACTGTGATAAAATTCCTTAACCATGTTGCATGTGTTGAGCTTCATAGTATTTAATAGCCTCTATGGTAGATGAAGCAACAATTGTTTGTTTAGTACTTCTGTAAGATATATCAACTCCAATATATATATATATATATATATATATATATATTTCAGGTAGACTTTCTAAGTAACCAATCACTTCCAACTGATTAATATGCATGTAAGTCAACCTGTAATCAGTGGTTCTTTGTAAGTATCTCATGACCTTTTATGCAGCTTTCCAATGATCCAAACTAGGGTTGCTTTGATATTGACCTTCTACAAAACCGATATCAGGCCTTGTGAGACTTGTGCATACAGCAAGCTACCCACTGAAAATACATATGGTATGTTCTTCATTTTCTATTACTCTAATTGAATCTAAGGACATTGATTAAGTTTGTCTCCTTTCAAAGTGGGTGCTACTGTACGAGTACAACATTTCATTCCAGATCTCTTCAAAACCCTTTCAATGTAGGCCTTTTGAGACAATCCTAACTTTCTTTGTGATCTATCTCTGAAATGGCAATGCTAATGACACATAAAGGCTGTCCAAAATCCTTCATCTCAAAATATTGAGAGAGACCATTTTCTCTCATTTAGCAAACTCAAATCACTAATAGCAAGTAAAATGTCATCTACATATAAAACTAGAAAAATGTATTTATCCCCACTAAATAAGGACAAAAGCAGCCACAACAATTTCTATTTTGGCCAAGTTAATTAAGGACAAATACATTTTGTGCATATTTCACTACTTTAAGGCGAAGCAAAATGAAAATACAATTGTTTATCACCTTCCACAAAACCTTTATGATATAAACAAATTTTTATCTTACATAGTCCACCACTAACTATAGTTAGTCCTCTATGTAATTGAACAAAAAACTCAACATAAATTAAAGTTGAAAGGAGACAAGACATTTTAACTCCTATTTTCTAATCATACATGCTAATGTTTCCCACAAAATACAGAGTGCTACCACCACCATAACCCATCCCAATCTCGAAAACCCCCATGATCTAATTGGTTGATATTCACTGAAACAGTTGATTTCAGTAACCAAGTACACACACTCATGCATATAAACACCACCTAAGAGTATTCAAACTAGTCAACTAATCTAAGGGGGAGGAGGTGCATCATGCCCCACTGCAGCCAATTCAGGACTGACCTTTCTTGAAAAATACTTGTGCTCTTTGCAACTAGTCAAACAAGTCATCAATGCAAATCAAGGAATACTTACTCTTATTGGTAACTCAATTTAAATCATGGTAGTTGGTACATAACCTCATAGACCCATTCTTCTCCCTAAATAGGCATACAAGCATGACAAGAAGCCAGTCAATCGATGCTTGGGATAACATAAAAATCATGTTTATCTAGCAACATCATTTTAACCAATAACTCTCTACCCCCAAGGAGATGCAAGACTTAAGCACGAAATTATTCCATATAATATCACCAATTGGGGTAGAAGCTAGTTACTTAAAATCAAGTAGTTCCAAGCTCTTATCAAAACTTTTAGTAATGCACTAGAAACAAAATAATGCATTGGACCAAGATTAAAAGAACTCTAGCACATGTGGAGGACAAAGGGAGTATACCTGTCACCACGGTGTCCGTGGCCTGAGCATCCTAAGCATTCAAGGCATACACTACCCTGCACCATTTTCCCATCATTATTGCCCTTAGCAATCTGAGGTGAGGAAGAGGAACCCAAACCTTTAGCACTTGGGCACTCCCTAGCAAAGTGACCAGGTTGCTTACAAGTGTAGCAAATCTTAACTCCATCACAAGTTTGACCCTCATGATACTTACTACAATTAGGGCAAGGCTTCTTATCACTTGATTGAAGAGGAGTACCCTTGCCTTGCCCATTAGAATGATTCCCATTACCAAACTTCTTAAAGGACCTCCTCTTGAAATTTTGCCCCCGACCCTCTCCATGATGAGAACTAGGTGAACCTTGCTTTATTCCATTCTCATTGAAACCAGGTCTGTATTTAGAGTCTTCTTCAAGACTCATTGCCCGTTTCACAGCCTCAGTAAAAGTATCCACTCCAGAGGCTATAATGAAAGGGCGAATCGTACCATTAAGACCTTCCCGAAACTTTTTCACTTTCTTGGACTCATCCGGAATCAAGTAAGGAGCAAAGCGAGAGAGCTCAACAAACTTAGCAACATACTCCTCCACTGTCATAGCCCCCTGAACCAAATCAGAAAATTCCCTTGCCTTACGGTCCCTCATTACATCGGGGAAGTATGTCCTATTGAAAACTTCCTTAAACTTCTCCCAAGTAATGGGAGTGTCCCTTCCCAACTCCGTCTCCAATAATTTCTCAGTGCTTGACCACCATCTATCAGCAGAACCCTGAAGAGCATAAGTGGCATACAACACCTTCTGAGCATCCGTACATTCAAGGGCTCTTAGTAATTTTTCCATCTTTAGCAGCCAATTTTCTGCTGCCATAGGATCAGGTCCCCCATCAAAAGTTGGAGGATTTTGCTTACGGAACTCCCCAAAAAGGAAATCCTCCCTCCTACGTTCACCACCCTGGACTGCCCTAGCAATCCTAGCATAAATCCTGTCTGCCACTGCCACCTCATCAATCTCACCACCATCAGGAGTAACAGGTCTCTCACGCTCTTGGCGTTGCCTATGGCTATGCTCTGGAGCTGTAACCTCATCCACATGCCTTACTTTACGTGCTTTCTTTTTAGGAGGCATAGTGTACCAAAGTATTTATACCTATACCCAAGAAACAAGCAAGTAAATCACAAGGCAACATAGAAGGTTAACATAGAAAAGATAGACAAGGAAGAAGGAATAGCAGGTGGAAGCTGAAACAAAGGAACAAAATAAAGAATTCATCAAACCCCTAATGCTCTGACTTAAATCAAAATCAAAATCAATTCCTATTTTCAAAGTCTACAGAATCATAACCTAAGCTCTGATACCATAACTGTCACACCCCAAACCCCAAAGGGTCCAAAGTATGAAAAAGACATCTCAAAGAACCTGTAGATTTTCCTTTTTTGACAATCCAATCCACATAAATCTTATACAATACCAACACCAAGAATTATCATAATAATTTCATTGAATATACTCTCAAAGTAAGTCAGAGCTCTAAGCAGTAATTACAAGGACCATTGGCCACAAAAGAATAGAGGTCAGAATATTAGCTACATAACATCAGCTTGTCCCATCAGTGGAAATAATGTCACAACCACTTTAAAATACAAAAGAATGAGTCAAGCCTATTCTAAGATGTACACCATCTAATATACCCATTACAAAAGTTTCAGCCTCTATCAGTAGTTAGTCTAACTACTATTAGCCACCAAAAAGCTGTCTCAAAAGACTGTTGCCTACTCTGAAAAGGTTAGAAAAAAATAATGGGATGAGACAGAGCCCAGTAAGTAGCATAATTAATGGGGGTGGGGAAAATGCAAGTTTCATGATAATTAACATTTTACAGACATGCTAAAATTTGTGAATTTTCATTTAAATTCTGCAAAATAATTTCATTAACATCATGACAAGAATGATAGGAATAGTTTAGTACCAAGCTTCCAAAAATAACTATGAACTACATTTCATTTACTGTGAGCTATATCAACATCCAATACCATTTCAAAATATTAGAAAACCTCACCCAAGATGCAACAAGGACCAACAAGGACAGAGATATCACCCAGACATCATACCGCCACAAACAAGTTAGAGTCCAAACACACTAGCATGATATGTACCTCTTTTGGCATGTGGTCTATTGGCCCTGCCAAGCCTCACCCACACCCTCAAGGATTTACCTATCCCCTCCATGGGCAGCAGGGGATGACACGTCATATAGTACCTCTTTTGCATGTGGTCTCTTGGCCCTACCTAGCCTCACCCACACACTCAAGGATTTACCTCTTCCCCCCATGGACAGCAAGGAATGACGTGTCGCACAGTACTCCTTTTGCATGTGGTCTTTTGGCCCTATAGGCAGCGGCCTCACCCACACACTCAAGGATTTACCCGTGTCATGCAAAGTGTGAGTCAACAACTTGGCTTGTTGTCACCAAGAAGGGTAATCACCAACATCATAGCACAAGGGCAAAGCCACATCAAAAGCTCACAAGCTAATGTATTTGAAATACACAGTTCACTTCCAAGTAGTTTCATAAAATATTTCAATAACCAAATAGCCACAATATTCTCAAAGTCCTCTAAACTATTTCTTGTCATAAATATTTTGTGTACATTTACCAAATAATACAAACTAAGATAAAGCATCTTTAGAACTTGCAAATTATGAAATAAATTCATAAAATCCATTCCCAAGAATTTTATAAAAGATGATTATCTTTTCCATGCTAACAAATCATGCAATTCCCCATATGCAATAAGAATATACACTTTCATATATAATCATAAGTAGTAGGGTCACAACACAATATGTTTTTAGAAAAACATAGTTCTACCATTAATTTTTCAAAATGTGTTTGACCCAAACAAAGTTTATACAACATGATTATTTTCCAAAAAATCCCATTAAAAGCTACTTACCTTGCAACCCGTAAAAAGGCCTAATTTTCCAAGCTCCAAATAAGATTGGGTAAAACCTAAACAATACCAAGCAAACCTCTCACAATAAGCATAAAACTTGAAATTGTATCTAGTTACACATTAGGAATTGCCAAATAAGCACTAAATTAGGCAAGCCTAAATTTAGCCTCACAAATAATATTTTCCACTTCCAAAGTTTCTCAACCAATTACTTTACAAGGCATAGACTCTCTCATTATACTTATGAATCATTCAAGGCATTATCTCTAACATCAAAACCTCAATAATTTATGAGTAGTTTCCACAAGATTTTCACAACATCATCAAGGGACCCATGACACCAAAATCACAATATCCTTCAAAACAAACAATTTAAATCTTTACTAGCTCCAAATGAACCATAAAAACCATATTCACCATTTATTTCACATGACATACCTCAAAACCCCTAAATTTTCACCATTCATAAACCTTAGTTAGCCACCACTAGTGAAACCATAAACCCACTCACTCAAATTCGTCCAACAAATCAGAAATCCATATACAAAATTACAAGAATATCACCCAAGAAGCTCATAAATCTCAAGAACATCATTATTAAAGCTTGGGTAAAATAACCTCAAACAAAAACATAATACCCATCAAAAGAGATTAGAACATTTACCTCAAATAACTTATGTGAAGGTGTGATGTTCTTGAGGCTTTTCCGGTGATCTTGCCGGAAAAACGGTGGAGATGATGATAAGGAGTGTACCGGTGGGAGAGGAGTGTGTGTATGTGTGTTGTGTTGAGTGAAAGTGAAAAAGAAAAGAAGAACAAGAATGAGTGCCGGCCAAAGAAGAGATAAGAGGGAGTGGGTAGTGGGGTTAGGTGGGGCACGTGTGGGGCTAAAAATCTGACTTTCTTTCATTTTTTTTTTTTTTTTTTTTTCCTCCATTGGGCTGGGCTGTTACAGACCTTCTATCCAGCTTCTTCAAGTATGCAGATGAGTTCCTTTGCAAATATGGTGTTTCCATCTGGAAGAAAGTTAATGCAGTTCCTTTTGCCCCAGCCCTTCCAGTTCGACCAATGCGGTGAATATACTCCTGGAAGTCATAATTGATCACATAATTTGCATCCTTCACATCTGCCCCAAAACCAAAGCACATCACAAGTCATAAGAAATGCAGTAGGATAATGACCTCTCACATCAGAATCTTATTTAGATCAGAGAACCTATGACCTTAAGTCCTTAATACATTTCTGCATGCATGAGTGTTGCTGTAGCTGAAAATAAGCGTTCAAGGGCAATATCCATAGACATGAAAACAAGTGGCTCAACAGACATACAAGCAGAATCCACGTGACAAATAACACCAACTTAGATAAAAAAGATGTTCATGAGACAATTAGAGACCACTAAATATGGCAAAGCAATAACTAAAAAACATGAATCTTTCAAAATGACCAAGTAGCAGCATTAGAATAGAAAATATAACAAATGAGTGCAAATCTATATATTATTAAAAGCTGAAGCGTAGCGTTTAATGCTGCTGCTCTCACGTTGCGCCACATCAGCTGACACGTCATTCTTTTTTTTCTTTTCTTTTTTAAAATATAATTTTCCTACAATTTTAAAATGATTTTTACAATTTTCAGCCCTATAAATGCAGCTCACTACTTATTTATTTACTTCCACTACTTATTTATACTTCTCTAACCTTTCTCTCTCCCTTACCATTTCATCTCCTTACTACTTCTTCAATCTTTCTCCATCCTTTACCTTTTCATCTCCCCACTACCCTCTACATTAATATCATTCTTCCTCTTTTCCTTCACCTTCCTTTATTTTTGTCTCTTCTTATTCACACATTCTTACTATAAATTTGTCACTATCTCTTCTATTCTAAGCATAGTTTTCTCTCACAAAAAAAAAGGTTCCCTCTCTCTCCCTCTCTCTCTCTCTCCCTCAATTTTTTGGTGGATTTTTTTTATTTTTCTTGCATCCCTACTTTAGGTTGATAATTTTTTATATTCTTTAAAACTCTATTTTGGGTTAATGCAATTTAGTTTAGTTTTTTAAATTGTGATTTAGTTTAGTTTTTTAAATTGTTGTTTTTTATTTATTTATTTTTTATTCTTTTTGAATGTTAAATGTTATCCTATTGTGTTCTAAAGAATTAAATATAGCATATAAAAATATAATATTATTCTATTACATAGCATGATTTGGATAATTTGGTATTTATTATGTTACATAGCATGATTTTTTATAGTGCTCAATTTAGATGTTAAACTATGAGACTTTACTAATTTTTGTTTATTTTTTAATCCTTTGTGGTGGACAAAGTACTCTTAATAGTTGTACTAGAAGTACTTTATAATGTCATTTATTTAAAGAAAAGCAAAGGTTAGCCAAACGAAAGAAAAGCAAAGGTTAGCCAAACAAAAATAATAGGATAGGTGACAAATTTTAACTTTTGCAATTTTATTTTAATTATTATTATTTTATAACAATGCATGTATAGAAATTTAATACTTAGATTTTACTAATAATTGTTTATTTGATAATATGTTTTCAGCGGCCGAAATTATAATTTCTACAAAGAAAATAACCTTAATAGATTATCAAAAAAAAAAAAATTTATCCTAATATTGGTTCAATTAATCATTGTTAAGTTTTATTAATTTTTTTTAGTTTATGTTTTTTTGGTGTTTTGGATTGATCCTATATTACATTTATGATTGTTCTTATAATAAATAAAAATATAATTACGAAATACATTACTCATTATTAGATTAGTTTAAATTGTAAAATTTTTTTTTAATAAAACCACTATAAAAATAATTATCACGCGCAACGCGCGGGTTCGCGGCTAGTAAGAAATAAAAGTGGATCCCAACATATGCAGCAAAAAGCTGAGTGAAATGGCTTGCATTTGTTTAATCAATGAAAAGCATGATCAATACTAAAAAATGCTCTCTATAAACCTGATAAAATTAAAAGAAGACTTAAAATAGGGACAACAAGAATATCTAGATAATGATTTCTTTCCAAAATGAGTTGATAATGATGATGATGAGTGCTATTAGTTATTGTTTATTAACACAATTTCCTGTACTAAAAATGAATTTCTATAAAGTCTTTGAACAAGCATTAAAGTTTTATCTCCATTCCCAAACCACACGCTGCAACATCTGTTGCAGTCATAATAGGACTCCTGCCAGCTTTAAACTCTGAGAGGACTCAATCCCTTTCTGCTTGACTTTTATCTCCATTAATTGAAAGAGCTTGCCAACCATCCATGCAAAGCTACTGGGTGACCGGATCACATCCTTCCTTGGTATTCATGAAGATCAGTATTCGGCTGCCATCCATGATATCCTCCAGCAATTTAACCAATCTGGAAAATCAAACCTATCAGTAAAATGTCTGCATCAAATCCCATATGTTGAGATCTTAAAGAAATTAGATTGTACAAGAACGAAATAGAAATCGGGCCTACTTGTTATTCGTATTTTCAATTAAAGCCTAACAAAAAACACTATCAAATGTTTTGATTTATTACAAAACTAATGTACAAGGTGTTGATTGTTCAAATTGTTAAATTAAAAATTTTAAGACAAAATTAATACTCAGGTTAAACTCCAATAGTGATATTTGTAAAAGAAATCTATGTGTAAAAGTCTATATTTGTAGTTTCTATCAAAATAAATGAAACAGAATATTATGTCAAAGAACTATACAATATAATTCAAGAAGCTTAAACAATCCAATAGGTAAAAGGGCCCATGTAAGAGCCTTAGCAACCTTCAGTTGAAGCTCTAAAGACGAGAACCATATTATTCCAAATGTTGGAAAATGTAGAAAACGTTTTCCACCCATAAAAAAAGTACTTAATATAATGTCGGCTGTAAGATAAAATTCAGAAAAACTTAAATGATCCAGTTGGTGGGAGTTCCCATGAAAAAGACCTAGCCTTTTCCACCATACCAAACATAAAAAATTAAATAAAAATTTTCTGCCAAGATAGAAGAAACATAATATTATGTTAACAAAATGTAAGATAGAATTAAAAATGCTTAAATGATCCAATAGGTAAAAGGTTTCATGTGAGAGTCCTAGCATCTTGCTGAAGCTTGAATGACGAGCTCCACATTATAGTACGCCTGCTATATCCTCAAACGAAGACCACTGCTGCCTCCATCAACAAACGCAGTAACAACAATTTCTATTTGGACTAAGTTAAATAAGAACAAGAACATTGTTTGCATTCTTTCACTACTTTAGGGCCAAGCAAATTGAAAATGCAATTGTCTATCTTATATATATTAAAAACTATCAACTTATATAGAAAAGCTACACAGAAACAGAGAGTGGATAAAAGAGAAAGTTTGACCATAAAGCTAGTAATGAATTCCTCTCAAACTATATAAGACTATAACATGCAAATAATATATTTCCTTCATCAGACCACTCAGTCAACTTCCATGTAAATTTAACGAAACCAGATTTACTACCCCTGAAGTCTTCTTGTATACTCCAGTTTTTCTTTCTCAAACCTGACTAAGACACAAACAAGATATTAAAAATGATCACCAGATGTAGGTCCTATAGATTAAAAAGATTGTACATAGTGCACAAAGATACCACTTTTGCAAGGTCTGAGAGAGATGAGTAGTGGGCCTCCTTACGCCTAATTATAAAGCCATCAATATTTGTTCAGGGATTAGTTAAGTAGGTGAGAGAGTTTGAGCAAATCGAGTATGTTGCCACTCACCTATATTATTATAAGCTCCTAATGAGTCATTTGAATGACTCCAACGTACTTATTGTTACAGTATGCAAGATACCATGTACACCCAAAGAAATTGATACTTTGTCTATTCAACATATTGCTCATTGCCTTATCATATGACTTTAATCATATCAAGTAGTAGAGTTTTAGCTGGCCAGTTAAAAATTATGCAAGAATTGCATTCTGTGTTTATCTTTTTCTCCCACCTTTTGTAATGATTATGTTTATGTATTTTTCCAAATCACAATAATCAATACCGATTATGCTAGAGGGAAAAGGATTGCGATTATGGTTTGTCACTTAGAAAGATAGACAAATAAGTTGTTTACTTGGTCATTGGCTATAAGATTAATGATAAATAGCCAAAAACATTACTCTGATGAGGCAAGCATAAGGCTGTACTAATACAATGAAGAATGCCTTAAGTTATTGCTGTTACTACCATTTTAACAAAACAAGAAGAAATTTCATCGACAAAAAACTCCAGGATTTCCAAAATGAAGGAATATGCATCCTTTTATAAACATGCATGGATCGAAACCTGTAGCAAACTAAAAGTTTAAGTAACCACATGGTATTCAAGTAGTGATCTTGCATCTACTTCAACTAACTGGGAGGGGAGGGTTTTGGGGACCAGAGATAAGCTTTTTATAAACCCCCTTTGTGCTTGGGTAGAAGAAAAGGAGAATCATAAATCCCACACAAGACAAGACATAAAATGTTTATTTCCGAACAGTATATATAAATATATAATTTACTTATCAAAAAAATAGAACAGTATGTTAACCCTATATTGTGTTTCTAGATTCTTTAGTGCACAGGAGGAGCAAAGAGCAAGAACTTTAGTAATTAGATGTCACATAACCAATTAAGATCTATAAATCCATAGAGGCTATAGTCAACGTATTCTCACACAATTTCTCAACTAAGGAGAATCATAAATCCTACACAAGCTCAACCTTGGAACACCAAATTCTATTTATCACATTCACTTCTCTCCAAAACCATTAATCAGAAACCACCCCCAATGATTGTATCAAGGAATCCTTAGAAAATGATGCTAAAACCATAACCCCTATCCTAACCACATAATACCCATCAACAAACAACATCAAGAAAAGCAATCAATAATCTTAAAAAACCATTCTTTTAAGCTGAAATCTCAAAACCTATTACTCCATTTTATAAATTTAATCACTTTGTATACTAATAAACACCCACATGCATAAATGTGTAGGAAATTTAAGACAAATGGTGGATTACAAAGCTGAGGAATAAGAAAGAGAAAGGGAACTCCAACAGCAAGGTTGACAGCCAAAAGCGTAGGCCAGAGAAACTTCAAACTTGTAACGCCAAGCAAATGACTCTTTTGTTGGTGGCTGAGGTGGCAGTGCTGAAGACTGAGTCTCCATTGCTGATGGTGAAGAAAACTAGTTGGGTTTCTGTTGGTGCTCTTGGAAATTGTTTCAATTGTGCTGTTTGTAAAAGAGCAAGCAGTCAATCAATCAAAAGTCAGCAACCAAACCCCGAATACAGAAAGGAAATACAAAAGCACTGAAGGTGGTGTTGGAATCCCTCTGCGCTTTATGGTTTGTATTTTTTAAAAATACGTGTAAAAAAATATGTAAAAATATATATAATGTTATTTAAAAATTAAAAAAAAAAATGTTATTTAAACTATTGTACCAAACAGCCCTTTGTTTTCTGTTTCTAAAAAATTGCTCGTATTGAAAGGTAGAAATTATTTGAGTTTACGCCATTGGACCTTCGGAGCTTCGCTCTCATTGTTTTTTTCTTTATTTATTTATCTTTATTATTTATTTTTTGTTTTTACTGTGTACCCAAAAAATGAGTATTTGTATTCTACTTAGAGATTGGAACATTGATTTGAAATTAAAAATTAACTAAAATAGTATAGCGAGATTTATAAATAGTATTAAAAGGTACAATGAAACTTATAAATAGAAGTAGAAATAAGCTATATAGTAAAAAAAATTTAGCTTATTCAGTCAATGCCAAACGCAATCTTAACAATAGCATTCACTTCAAAGGCCTAAAAATTTTAACTTTTAGCATTGCAAAAACCTACTTTATTTATTTTACCATCTTATTCTACAAAACACGCAACATCAATGATTTTATTTTAGCAACAACAAATTAAAATATTATAAATAATACAATAAGATAATATATCCAACACAATAAAAATAGCTATAGCACTTATAATAAAATATGTAGAGGAAATAGAAGATAAAGGGTCCGTTTGGAATCCACTTGTCTATATCTATATATTACTAAAAGCTGAAGCGTAGCATTTAATACTGCTACGCTCACATTGAGCCATGTCAGCAGTCATGCCATTTTCATCCTCTTTTCTGAATTTTTAATTAAATTTGAAAATAATTTTTGCCAATTTTTAATTCAATTTCCAGCTCTCTCTCTCTCTTTCTCTCTATTTTAAAGTCCACTTCTTATACATTTAAATTCACTATAAAGACCAAGCCCACTCCCAAAGCCTTTTTAGCTAATTCTCTTTGTCAAACCTGAATACTATTCCCTTTCCTTCTGTTACATGGAGCCCTATCTCTACTTTAAATTCCAGCCCACACCCAAAGCCTTTTCAGCTAACTCTTTTTGTCAAACCTAAATGCTTTTCACAGTTACAACTTATGCCTTTCCTTTTCAAGTTTAGTTTCTTCCCCTTCCCCACCTGTTTCAGCTTCTATCCTTTTGTTTCACGTTTTGTTTCATCCACGCTATATATCACGGTTTCAGCTTCTGTTCTACTGTTTCACTCATGATTTCATCTTCCTGTTCTACGGTTTCAGCTTCTATTTTCGCTTCTAACAGCAGCCTCTTTGTCTTCCTTCCTCTCCTCACATCCATATAAATATTGACATAAGCCGGGTGATTCAGTTGAGGTATCCCTACATCCCAATTTCTTTTGTGCTGTATTCTTTTGCTTGATGGTTTTTTTTTTTTCCTTTCTACGTTTGTTTCTGCCTTTTTTGTGCTGTGGTGTGGATGGTTGTTACGTTACATTTACTTTCTAAATCATTTTTGTTGGGTTGTTAAATTTGTTACTGCTGGGTTATTTAATTGGAGCACTGCTTCTTTTGGGTATGTCCATTCTGAGTTCTTTTGGGGATTTTCTAGGTTGGGAAAACCCAAAAATTGGGTATGTTCATTAAGCATGCAGTGATTTAGTTTGGCTGTCTATTTTGTTGCAACACCGGTGTGTTCTATGATATCAGTTTTTGATGTCTTTGTTTTGGACTAGGTTGAGAAGTCTACAAACAAAGACTTTCTGTTCTGTAATTTTTTCTACTTTAATAGATATGTTTTTTTAATGGTGGAATTCTTGAAATAAATAATGGAAACCAATAGGCTATGATAGTTCTTTATGCATGAGAGGCCAACCCTTCACCCTCAAAATGTTCGACAAAATGCCTGAGCTAAACTGAAAAAAATGGGGCTTGGGCTTCGAGGCATGGCTTATAAAGATAGTGTTGACATTAAGCATCCTCCAAGTTTTATTGTATATTTGTGGTCAAATGTTTCAAAGGAACAACCTAAAGACTGCATTAGGATTATCAAAGACAAATGAAAACTATTAACACCAAGCTATTATTCTTACTGTGAGAAATGCTACAAACACATTAAAGTTCAATTGGTTTAATCACAGTTAACCTAATTATTCTTTAAATGAACACTCTTTATGATCCAGATCCACACACGAATCCAAGGCTTTTTTCTATTTTTCTATTTTTTTTGAAATGCCAGGCAAGGTTCAATAGATAAATACAAATTGATCAGGGTGAAGACTATTCATTCAAAGTATCCTTCTTGATCACATTCACAAACTGATTAGGGTAAGGACTATTCATTAACAAACCCCTGCCACCTATTATTGAGAACCCATTTGGCTAAGTAATGAGCTGCTAGATTAGCTTCACAATTTATCCAAGAGACTGCCATTGGATTCAACATTTTAGCCATATCACAATTGTCTTCTACAATGCATATAGCTTGCCAAGTTATAGAGATAGGCCTTTCCCTTTCAAAGTTTTGTTAATAGCATTGATACAAATCTTTTGAGTCTCCTTCAGTTACTACTTTCCTCAAATTTAGTTCTTGGCTCAATAAAACTACCCATCCAATTCCTTTTACCTCAGCTGCACACACTGTAGTGTTACATACCATCCTTTTGCCCCCAGCAATCACCTTGCCCTTCCAAATCCTTTCCAAGGCACTTTGTAGGCTGTTTGCAACCTTAGTCATTGAGGGGCGAAGTACACTTTCACTTACATAATCCAATGTCAAGGACGCAACAAATGCCAGTGCCTCCATTTCCAATGGGGTAGGTGGTGGTACTTTTGGGTCCAAAAACCTGTGAATTTCCTTTTGGTTAGTGTATGGGACTACGAAATCAACTATAAGCCTTTGCTCACCACTAATAGTTTTCATAGATTTGGGTCAAATGTTTGATAGTCTGATTTAATAGAAGCAATCAAATCTTTTGTTTAGCAACCAGAATTAGGTCACCTTGATTTGACCTTCTAATTCAGTGTTTGACTATTTTGTTTCTCTGAAGCTTTGATTTGTTTGTCTCTCTCTGCCAATCACCCTTCTAAAAAATATTGCTTTATTATTTTGGCGTGAAGTTGAGGACTTAATTAACTAGATTCTCTGTTACATGCACAAAAATTGTTTGATAAAATACCTGATTGTTTTGTTCCTTCTCTAGAATTAAGTCCAAAAATTGTAAATGGAGATGTTCTTCTTACACAGTATATACATGGTCTTGGTAGTATATAATGTCCATTTAGCACATGGTTTATTTTAGATTTTGTTTTTTTTTAATGTGTGATGTACTTCTTTTTGTAGAATTTCTTTCTTGGTTTTAATCCTTATTTGAAAGTAGGAACATAGACGAGAAAAACTAAGATTCACTTAATTTTCTATCATTTTGTCTTGGTAAGAATTTTCTTTTCTCCATTTTGTTTAGTATATATATACTCATTGGCTTGAATTCAAGCTTGACTCACATTACTAATCAATTATAGAATACATGACGGAGTATGCTCAATTTCTAACAAGTATACATGACATGACAGCACATGCTCCATGTCTTTCAAACAATCAATATGTAAAATCCATTTACAATCTATGAACCCAACTATGTTACCTATCATATTAGGTGAAAGCTATGTTATTCTATTCAAATTAAGTTCTTGGTCTTAGGTTCTTAAAAGCTTTCTTTGCATTGTCTATGCTAGCAATTATTTGTATGCTTCATTAATGGTATGTACTTAAATGACTCTAAGCAGTTTTACCATATATTTTTTAACAAATTTGCATTTAAATGTATATTTTTGTTTTTTTTTTTAGGGCCTAGTTTTAGTTTTGGTTTGGTATAAACTTGAAACAAATGCCACAAATATTTGGATTTGTGACTTTTGTATTCTTATTGTTTGAATAAAACTGTATGGTACCATTTAAACATGTTTCATATAAGCTTTTGAGGTCTCAGGTCATGTTGTATTTAAATATGACAAAAGATAGTACCATTTTCCACCTTAGTACAGTTAGTACTGGTGTTTTATATATAACTTGGGTAGATTGAATTTGTTTTGTGTGTATGCTCACTTTTGTTATTTATTTCTGAATTTCATGATGAAGACTAATAGAATACTTATTTTTCATTAAGATTTTTAATATATTGGATTTTTAAAAATAAATCAATAGTTGGGGTCAAGTTATTTGAACCATACATGTCTCCGTTTAATTTTCTTTCTTGGTTGCTTTGTACTTCCTACCATTTAATAGATTAAATATTTTTTCCTTGCTTTGTCTAATTTTACTTATTGTTGACTTCTTCAAAGAGTAGTATTACAAAAAATAAAAAATAAAATGAGAAAGGGAGAATTAGAGGTTGTGGGTCATAAGTCGTAGCCATATCCATTAGAATTTGAAGTTGGGTTATGCTTAAATAAGTTAGGCTCAAATTATTTGCAAGGACTTCCACAATTTTGGGCATGTTTGGGGTGGACATATTTGATGCTATTCTCTTTCTAGGCTAGATTTGTGATCAATAATAATGGTTAGGTGCTTTTTTTTTTTTTTTTTTTAATGTACTGTTGTGTATTGATGAGATTGTCCTCATTCAAGTAGTTAGCCATTTGCTCTAACATCTAAATTTAGAATGATGTCTAGGGGCTATCATGGTTGTTAAAGCATCAAAGCCAATTGCAGTGGTTGATGCGTATGGGTTTTTTAAGTACAAAAAGTAAAATGTTTGTGAGTTTCATTTAGTTTCCAACTTATAATATATAAATTTTGTGTTTCACATTCATGAGGTGAAGTGTTGTTTGACTGGCCCGACCTTATAAAACATGCATGAAACTGTGATTTGAATAGGAAAATATGACAAAATCCTATTTGTTATTGGTGCAATTTTTGTGAGAAGTCCAAATTATCTAGATAGGTAATTTGCAGTGATGATTGTATGGTCTAAAAGTTCTATTATCTTTGTGATGATTGGGTTTTGATGCATTGCTAATTTGATTTTCCACTAAAGAATAGTAAAATGTTTTGGATTCTTCCCTTTGTCAAGAGATCACATTAATAGGCTTGTCACACTCTCTCTCCCCTTAGCTCTCAATTTGTGACATTCATTTTCTCTAATTATTTTCTTTTTCCGTCTTTTCTATTTGTTTACATAGCCAAATATATCATAGGATTTATCTTAATAAAATATTTTTATGGGAATAGATTTTTTATGTTTATTTTTTTAATGCAACTTCAATTTGTTTGATAGTTGGAGATTATTGGATTTGAATCTTGAATGTCTCCATTGGAAATGCTAAGAGGTGCCAATTAGTTGAATTACAAAGTTTGTGGCGGATTTTGCCTATTTGAGTTTGACTCAATCTTAATATCTTTAATTGTAAATTTATTGATATTAAGATGTAAGCACAATTGTATATTTATTTGATTTATTGATTCTTTTGTAATATTTATTAAACCAAATTGACTCTCAAAAAAAAAAAAAAAAAACTTATTAAACCAAATGTAAGAGCACATTATGATTATTATAATATATTACTTCATAATATTTGTATGTATCTCATTTTTAATGATATTGTGTGTAAAATTTTGACTGTTTCATCGCAAGAAATGTTCAAATTACAATTTTCATCTTATATTGGAGATGATAGCTTTCAATAGTTGAAATTAGAGAGATGTTTAAACCTGAACATGTTAACATTTGATCTAAAACAATCCCGTGCAACGCACGGGATAGCGACTAGTTTTAATAAAATTGAAAACTTTTTACTGAAAGTACTATAGATGAAAGTAAAAATTAGTTGAAATAGTACAGTAGGATCCATGAATAGTACCAAAAAGTGCAGTGAGACTCATGAATAGTAAAAAAAATAAGTTGACAAAAATAATCTTTTCCAAACAGACACAAAATATAATAAAATATTGATAAGAACAAGCTACAATAAGTTGCTACGAGTAACTAGCAGCAACTTATTATAGCATGTATGCAAAAATTTTTAGATATAACACCATTGGTGTTGGGTGGCTTTCATTGTTGAAGGTGTAAAATAACTTTTTAGCTCTTTTACTTTCTGCAGTGTGAATGCTCTTATTTGCTAAAAAGTTATATTTTTCTTAAAAATAAATTAACTTTTAATATTTTATTACACATATAATATAAACATTATAAAATTATATCTTTTGATAAATTTTATATAAATAAATTATCGAAAATAAGCTATTGAACTTACACTTAGATCTGGTCTAATGGTATAACCCATTTTAATTTGGGTTTTGCCCTAAATTAAACCCAGTACTTCCAATATTTCGAATTTTGGAGAGAGAGAGAGTTTTGTCCCATGTAATGTCGTTTGACACGGTTGTCGTTAGCCCCTTTCTATTTTCCATGGACCCACTATTTTTTTTCCCACCACTTATAGTCAACCAAATAGGATAGTAGTGAGTAAGGGTGTAGTAAAGGTTGTGGTCCTAGAATTATTAATTTAATATACCAATGAACCATGAAAAGTTTCTCCATATTAGTAGTTCTTTAAAGGATTCATATTAGCTTATGCAAAAATTACTATCTATTTTAGAATAAAAACTAACTTTTGATTTTTTTTTTTTTTTTAGCTAACTGTGGAGGCTCGAGGACCAAGGAAGGGATTGGTAAACTTTATTGTTGGTGTTAGGGCACCACCTATCCAAGGAGGGAATTCATCCGAGGAGAAGAGGAAAATAGACGAAAGATGCTTAAGAGCTTTAGGTGGGTAGGAATGGTTGATGGGCAATAGCTTTATCAGCTGCATTGATGAGGAAGTGACCTGAACAGTATAATTCACAGCTAAGCAACTTCTTCTATTACTTTCATCAGATGTTTAAAGGGCATGTGTCACAATGAGAATCTAGTTACTTAAAGATGGGAGGTCAAGATGTGAAGAGGGGGATAGTATACAAAGAAAGAAAGTTTCCAGAGAAAGAGAGATGGGATAGAAGTATTGGAAATAGGAGAGTGAAAACCAGAAGATTGAGAGAAGAACGTGAACAATGTATCTTTACTATTGGCCTCCTCGGGAAAGCTTGTAACAAGCCTTTCACATACATAATCCACATTAATAAGTCTTTTTTTTTTCCTCATTCCTGTCCTCAGGTGAAACCCTCTCTTGTTGTTCAATTCATTCTCTTACAAATATATTGATTTGGGCCTAGTTGAACTGTACAAGCCTTGCTATTCTAAGTGGGCCTGTACCATTTGATTTTTTTGTCCCTACACTAACCATTTTTGAAAATACTCACATCTGATTAGCTCTTATATACTCTATCTCATTAAAATAGGACAAAAGTGGCTTCTGCCATTTTCAGGAAAATTAAATAGGAAAATGCCCCGCTTCTCAAACTAATTAGGGAAATGCCCCTCTTTTGAAAATTGAGTTTCTAAAAATCGATTTAGGCCCTATAGCGGTGTTTTTAGGGAGCTTATAGTGACGTTTTAAAGACCTACAGTGACATTTTTTAACTCGACTTCAATAAAATCGAGTTATAGAAAATGAAATCAACCTATAGTGGCATTGTTTTACCTATAACTCGATTTCTTTAAAGTCGAGTTAAAAAATGTCAATATAGGTCCTTAAAACGTCACTATAGGCTCCCTAAAAACGCCGCTATAGAGCTTTAGAAATTTTTTTTTTTCTAACTCTATTTTTAGAAACTCAATTTTCAAAAGAGGTGCATTTCCCTATTTAGTTTGGGAAGGGGGGCATTTTCCTATTTAATTTGCCCAAAAAGGGCAGAAGCCCCTTTTGTCCCATTAAAATATCAAATTTTCTTGATTTTTTAGTTATTTATCTTTTTCCACACATAACAACGTCGATCATCCACTCTCTTTATTTAACCTTAGCAAATGAAAAGAAATAATAAAAAATAGATTTGCATAGGTTACAGTGCCTCCTAAATTTAGAGAAGCACATTAGCAAAATCCTATTTTGCATAGCCGAGTTATGATATGATGCAAGTGATTTTTGGCTTCATTAGTTAGATTTCGGAGTTTATGCTATTTTAGCATACCAAATGCAAATGTTCTTATAAGTTGGAACTGATTAGGCTTTCTTTTTTTTTTTCTTTTTTTTTGGGTATCATGTCTTTGCTCTTGGAAAGCAAACTATGTTATGTTCTCTCATTTAAAACAGAGATTTTGGAAGATTTGCAAAATCCAAACTGAAATAGGTCGCCCTGTTAGATTTGGTCTAAGTGAAAAAAATTTGTTAAAAAATATGCCATATCATTTAAAAAGAGTCATGTCATTATTCTTTTAGGCTTGTAAGCAATAATAATAATAATAATAATTTAATAGAAGTTAATGGAATGAATAATGATGCCTATTTATGAAACTTTGGGGGAAAAATAATGCTCATTTGAAACTTTAAGAACTAAAAGCACTCTGTAGAAAAACTTTTGGAACCAACAACATATTTTGGCCATTTTATTTTGTCAACACTCTTTTTACCATGTGTTTGTGTTTGTTTAGGCCAAAGATACTCATCGAAAAATATTTTCTTTCATTTTTTAGCATTTGTTTTTTAATACATCAATAATGCTGGGATGAAGGATTTTAACTCTGGATGTCTCCATTAGAAACACTAAGAGGTGTCAATCAGTTGAGTTACAAGACTCTTGACACATTTTTTTAGTGTATATAAAACTATAGTAGTCTCAATTTATGCTACGTAATTACAAAGATTACAAATAGGGTAAATGCATTTATTTTTGTGTATTAATTATCTATACATGGTGCGCTAATTGTTTATATAAAATGAATTACTATTTTTATTTTTACTTTTTAAATTTATATAAGAAACACAACATATTGGAATATGTTATTTTTACTCAAATTTTTTGTATTGGAAATAATAATAAAAAATTCCAACAAAAGATAAAGTAAATTTTTTTTTTTGATGAAAAAGAGAGAAGAAAATTTAATAACTTGCAATCAAAGAATAAAATATAAAAGTAAATCTATGCTTAAGTTAGAGGAAAATAAGTATTTAGTTTAATTAATCACTCAAAGCAACAGGTTCAAAATTTTAATTATTTTAATATTAACAATTTGTATTTCCTCTTTTTAATGACATGTATTATAATTAAAGTCATCCAAAATGTACATGAAACATAAGATATTTTCTTAAAAAATATTTTAAAATGTCTTGCGCGTCGCATGAGATCAACTAGTTACAATGCAAGCGAACTCCTTGTTTCATAATAGAGAATTATAACAATAATTCATAACCAAACATATACATACACATAGGTATTTATCAATACTAAGACCAAAGATTTCTATAGAATTTGAGTACATCTAATGACACATACAGTTTTGTAGCCCTTTTAGGGCATTTAAAGCAAAATAATAACAACAATACATGCGATCCTCAACCAAGTTGAAGCATCGTTGCCGCCAATGAAGATTAATATAAAGAACATTAGCTATACCTAAAAAGAAAATAGTTAAGATACCCAAAAACTTATAGAGAAGACTAGAAGATCAACTGCATACCATTTTCCATCACTTGCCTTTGAAGAGTTTTGTGGTGATGGAGTTGATTCAACTATCTCGGTGCAGCTTTTTTCCAATGGTGGACCGCAGAGAAAAGGATTTCCTTCATAGCAACTCGTTCCAAATGTTGCAAATTGTGCTTTAAAGTCTGGAAGTTTACCTGATAAGTTGTTGTGAGCCACATTGAAAGTTGAGAGAGAATTCAAATCAATTAATTCTGAAGGAATTTCCCCGCTCAAACTGTTGTGAGAAAGGTCTAAACTCCAATTAAGTCAATTTTGAGAATGTTTTTGGAATAGAACCTGTCAATTGATTGTAGGACAAATTCAATGCATGAATTGAATATAACTGTCCTAGCTCTGCTGGGATTTCACCTATTAGCTTGTTTAATGACAAATCCAAAGCAGACATCAAATCAAGGATGAGACCCTTGTACAAGTCAGACCTATATTTCGTCACAATTTGAATCCCAACTTGTTCATGGATGTCCAAATATGTCCCTTTAATGTCAATATCCCTACTTAGAAGAGACTTATATGGGAGGGAAAAACCGAAGCCCTCTATAAAAGAGTCATTTGTATAGACAAAATCAATATCATTTAACTTCCCAAAGGTTATGTTGTGAAAGCAATATGGTATTGTCCCAGTAAGAAAGTTCTTGGAAAGATCCATTATGCCTAGCTTCTTTAATTGACACATCTGCTTGTGAATCATACCACTAAAATGGTTTCCACTCAACAAAAGTACTCTTGAGTTAGAAAGTTCACTGATTCCTTCAGGGATGCTGCCTGAAAAGCTATTATCTCTAATGTCCACTGTCAAAAGAGATGATGAATTGAAAACTACTTTCGGTAATGATCCTGTGAGTTTATTCCCTCGCAAAAGTATGTGCCTCACATCTCGTAGATTCAAACAAGAAGGTAAAAATCCCGAAAGCAAGTTATGAGAAAGGTTAATTGCATCAAATGAACCTAGTCCACATGGAATTTGACCTTCGAAAAAGTTGTTACTTAGGTCAACAATCTTGGATGAATTATCGTTTACCATCCATACGGGAATTCTACCAAACATGTAATTGTTTCTAATATTTAGGACCATCCCGACATGCAGGGGTACCACTGGAAGAGTCCCTGTGAAATTATTATTATTCAATTCTAATAAAAACAAGGATTGATTGAAGTTCTTTGAAAAAATTTCACCATGAAAGTTAATATTAGATAACCTCAGAAATTTCAAGTAGGTGCAATTAGCTATCAATTCCACTGGTATCTCTCCTGAAAAATCATTAAAGGACAAATCCAATCTATACAAATTACTCATGTCACCAATTGAGGATGGGAGATCACCTTCAAAATGATTTTGAGATAAATTTAGATATTCTAATTTTGGAATCATCTTTCTGATATTTTCTTGAAGCTCCCCATGTAAGTGATTGTCTGACACATCCAACCAATGAAGATCAATGTATTGATATGCTGGCGGCTGAAATTGACCATTGAACGAGTTACTTCGAAGATTTAACACTTGCAATCTAGTATTGTTTTCAAGCAACCAAATGGGGAAGCTTCCATTCAACCTACTGTGAGTGATAGCAACCACTTCTAATTCATGCTGGTCATAGAGAAACTTAGGAATGTTGCCTATGGGCTTGTTTATATTACAATGAGACATTACTAGGACCTTTAATTGAAACAAAGGGTGCCAACTGAGATTTTCAGTTTCTATGTCAAGTTTGTTGTTGTCACTCAAAAACTGAATCACCTTAAGCTTTGAGTGATTAGCAAATAAGATGAAAGAGAATAAACCATCAAAAAGATTATAACTCAGATCAATGTACTCAAGAGATGTCAAGTTGGCTACCGGAGAGAGAGACATGTTTCCACTGAACCGGTTGTTAGATATATCTAACAGCCGAAGAGATGTTAAATTGGTTAAGCATGGAGGAAGGCTTCCTTCGAAGTTATTACCACCAAGATCTAACTCTTCAAGTTTTGTCAGTGCACACAAATCTGTCAGAAGAAATAAGATTATCATTGTTTGAGTCTCTTCAATTTTTAGCTAAACATTTTCACTTTCCAAAAAGAAAAATTAAATAAGTATATGACATATTTTATTTAAGATCATTACATAAAATAATATTGTAATATAAGCCCAAAATTATGGGACCTTATTTTTTACGGCTGCCTTTCGCAAATTGCCTTAATTGGCAAAGGGTAGAGTCGGTTGTGTGGGATTTGTTATTTTTGTTTTTAGAGATAGTTTCAACTTATAACGTTTGTTCCTAATAATTGTCTTTTATTATCAAACCAAGATACTAACTGGTTTTTTAGTATAGGAGGGGATCGAACCCTAAATTATCATCAAACCAAAATACCAATTGATTTTTTAGTGTAGACGGGAGTCAAACCCCAGATCTCTTATTTAAAGACAAGGGACTTTATCAGTTGAGTTAACTAGAACCCATATCGTGTGGAATTCAAATAATTTCTCCCCTTTTTTTGTTGCTAAGTGGGATTAAAATAATTTCTAAGTTTATGCAAAAAAAAAAAAATCTAATTAAAGCAAAAAAGTGGGTGGTCGAATGTTATGCTCTCAAGTTGCAGCTAACGAGAATTGATCTATATCAACCATTCTCTATCACTTGTTCTCACTCATACTCCTAATGAGCTATAGATGATTACAGGTAACGCAAACAAATTGTAGAAGTTTGATTTCATACTTCATAATAGATTCTTACCTTGAGTGGCTAAAGCTCCTCCAAGATTTGCAAAAGATAATGATAAAGCCTTGAGAGATGATAACGCTCCAATATATGGAGGAATACTTCTGTAAGGTTGAGTTTTATTAACCATCTTGTTGGCTTTATTCCGTGCCAATTTGCTTGTAATTTAAGTACTTAGTAACCCTGTATTTAGGTGGCATTCATGTAAGGGTAGTGTGTGAAAAGAGTGTGAAGAAAAGCTCATCTTTGTGCAAAGAAGCAGAGACTCGCGGCTAGGACTCGTGACTGACTCGCGGCTTGCAAGCCACCAAATGTTGTGCACGTGAGAAGCATGCTGGAAGCTGAAGAGTCACGCCAGCTGTCGCACTACAGGACAAAAGTCCCAGGCTAGCCAGGCTGTTACGTCGCGACTTGAATTCGCGACTTGGACAAGCCGCGAGTTCAAGCCGCCAACCAGCCCTGTTTGGTAAAAACTGTCTCTTCGTATTCCAGACACACACCACTATATATAGACCCCTATACCCACTAAATTGAGAGAACTTCCGGAGAGAATTTTGTGAGAAAAACCCTAGAGAAAAACAAGATTGCCTCATCTCCAATCTTTACCTTAGAGACTCTACAAATTCCTCTACTCTCTTCCTCTCCATTGTTATACCCTTGAGAGGTTATTGACCAAATCATTTTCTCACCACACCTACGTTTGTGAGAAGGCTCATTTGGTGCTAAGGGAAGCAGTTTGGAAGGAACCAATATACATTGGTTGATGCTATGGTCTAGTAGCGGAATCCGGGAAGCTAAAGAAGAAATAGGTTTTGCGTAACCTCATTGGAGCAAAAAGATTAGAGGGTTTAGGTACTTGGGTAGATTAGGTTTGGAGGGTCTTCTGCTGTTCATTTATCCCAACTACATTCTTTAATGGATTATTTGGCCGCTTGGAGGGCGGCGGAGAGGTTTTACGTCGAGGACTTCAGTTTCCTCTTCGATAACACATCGTGTGTTGTCCGTGTGTTTGCATCTTCCTTCCCTTTATCTTTACCTTATATTTACTACTGTGGATGTGTTTATATTTGGCTTAGATTGTTTATCAATTCTGTTATAAGCTTGTTATCTTGTTCCGCACATTAATTGTTTGATATAAAGTTTGAATTGGTAATTTTGTAATTTGGGGTCTAAACGTTCAAGGGTGTTTTAGACACATATTGAACTTTCAATTGGTATCAGAGCGAGTACACTTGTTGTGATTTTAATACCTGAGTGTGATCCTTGACCCCTTGTTGAGATGGATAGGTCTCAATCCTTAAATGTTCCACCATTTTTTTTATGGTAACAATTATGCCTTCTGGAAAGTTAGAATGAGGGCATTTCTATGCTCTATTGATGACACCGTGTGGGATGCGGTTGAAACAGCTTGGACCAGGCCGAAAGCTGAAAAATCCATAAGGCAGCTCTTGCGGCAGCTAATGCTAACAGTAAAGCCTTAAATGCTATATTCTGTGGTGTGTCTCCAGATGAATTCCACAGAATATCTCACATGATAGTGGCCAAGGAAGCTTGGGAGATATTGGAGACAACTTATGAGGGGACTAAGAAGGTGAAGGACACAAAACTCCAAATGCTTACCACCAAATTCGAAGAGTTTAAGATGGGAGATGATGAGTCATTTGATTCGTTTTATGGGAAGCTCAATGAAATTGTGATTGCGAAGCTCAATCTTGGTGAGAAGATTAAAGATACTAAAGGGGTGAGAAAAATTTTGAGGTCCTTACCGGAGAGCTTTCGAGCAAAAGTCACAGCCATAGAGGAAAGTAAGGATTTGGATGAAATTAAGATCCAAGAGCTCATTGGTTCACTTCAAACGTATGAGCTTGGACTGCCTTCCCACAGGACGAGTAAATCGCTTGCTCTTAAAACCATCACCGAAAGAATGGATGATCCTTCCAAAGAAGATAGAGTGGAGAAGGAAATAGCATATCTTGCGAAAAACTTCCGCAAGTTTCTGAAGATGAAGAACAGTGGGAAACCATTCAACAGAGGGAAATTTTCATCTTCAAGAGGTGATAGGAAAGAGTTTACAAGGAAAGAAGGAAAGGATTTTTAATCTCCTTCAGACATTGTGTGTTTTGAATGCAATGGCCATGGACATCTCAAGAAGGAGTGTCCCAATTTCTTGAAAGGGAAAGGCAAGGCTTATGCCACAACGCTCAGTGATTCAAACTCTTCTGACTCTGACTCGGAAGAGAGCTGTGACGGAGAGGGAAACTACTTCGCATTCATGACCATTGCTCAGGTGGATTCCTCTGATGACTTGGGTACACTTGTGAAGGAGCTTGGTGAGCATTCTAATTCAGAGTCTATTGGGATTGAAGAAGAATCAGATGCTAAAGAGGAAAAGAATACAGCTAATCTTCAAGAAAATTACTCTTTACTACTTGAGAAGTCGGGAGAGTATGCAAGGGTAGCCAAGGCGGTTGTGAGGAAGATGAAAAGAGCTGAGGAGGACCACAGAAGTCTCTTGGTCAAATATAAAGAGGCTAAGTGTGAGATTGAGACACTAAATAGCGAGCTATCTGAAGCCTATACGAAGGTGAGGTTTCTTGAGCAAGAGGTAGTGCAAGCTTATGCCAAGATAGAGAGAGTCTCCTCCCAGAAGTTAGAAGATGTTATATCATCTCAAAAACCTTCCTCAAACAAGTTCGGGTTGGGATACACCGGAGGAAGTTGCTCATCAGTCAAACTCACCAAAGAAGTAAAGTTTGTGAAGGCAAACGAGATGGTTATAGAATAGCCCATTCTTGAGAAAGTTAAGGATGTAAAGAAGAAGAATGTGGCTGAGCAACGAATGGTGAATAAGCCCCGAAATCAATCTGTGGTAAAACATAAAACTAGAGGAAGATCAGTTCCAAGATCACAACAGGGTCCTAAAAGGGATTATGTTTGTCACTACTACGGATTGCAAGGACATACCAAACCCAACTGTCAAAAGCTGAGAGCAGACAACAATGCAAGTGCATCTCGAGCACGAGGAAGAAGAAATGATATGAAGTCTTGGGGTGGTGAGCAACCAAGAAGTCAAAACCGTGATCTAGGAATGATGGACGTGATGAAGATGATCGGTGCGTTCACCAATTGCTTGGAAAGCTTCACACGAAGGTTTGACAGTCCTAACTCTCGTACCCGATTCGTCAAGGATATAACCCCAAACGTACGTGACGTATGGGTGACAAAGGGTACTCATGCATAAGCATTATAACATGTCCATGCATCAATACTTCCCATATTTGTAAATATGCTTGGTTGTGTGCTTCTTGATAGTATTTAGGTTGTTATTGTCTGTGTGTGTTTGTCTTTGGTTCAAATGTTTTTACATTGTTCTTTATGTTATGTTTTTTATCATTCTTTTACTGCTTTTGTGTCAAAAATCCAAAAACACATAAAAAGTAGAAAATCCAAAAAAAAAAAAAAAAAAAAAGGGTTTGATCACTTTGTTGAGTTTTGTCTCAAAGCATGTTTTGCCTTGTACCTTTGTACTAATGGTTTTGTGCATTTAACGAGCGTAGCTTGTCTCTCATGCACTCATATAATTGTGAAAGAAATTCTGAAATCTATGGGACTGTTGTAAATATATCTTTAACCTTGTCATGAATGATTAGTGAATGGTTTTGTTACTCTTGAGACATGCATAGACTCATGCCTATATATCTTCCCACTTTTTATTATTATGCTTAAAAGAGCTCTCTAAATGTAAATCTCCAAATGAAAAGAGATATAGAGCTGCAAAAGCCTGTCGCACATACTAGTATTTGAAAGTTCAATATGGGTATGAAACACCCTTGAACGTTTAGACCCCAAATTACAAAATTATCAATTCAAGCTTAATATCAAACGATTAACGTGCGGAACATGAATATAAGCTAAACACAGAATTGATAAAAAATCTAAGCCAAATATAAACACATCCACAACAGTAAATATAAGGCAAAGATAAAGGGAAGGAAGATGCAAACACACGGACAACACACGATGTGTTATCGAAGAGGAAACCGAAGTCCTCGGCGAAAAACCTCTCCGCCGCCCTCCAAGCGGTCAAATAATCCACTAAAGAATGTAGTTGGGATACATGAACAGCAGAAGACCCTCCAAGCCTAATCTACCCAAGTACCTAAGCCCTCCAAACTTCTTGCTCCAACGAGGTTACGCCGAACCTATTTCTTCTTTAGCTTCCCGGATTCCGCTACTTGACCATAGCATCAACCAATGTATATTGGTTCCTTCCCAAACTGCTTCCCTAAGCACCAAATGAACCTTCTCACAGACGTGGGTGTGGTGAGATAAGGATTTGGTAAAAGACCTCTCAAGGGTATGACTATGGAGAGGAAAAGAGTAGAGGAATTTGAAGAGTCTCTAAGGTAAAGATTGGGGATGAGACAATCTTGTTTTTCTCTAGGGTTTCTCTCACAAAATTCTCTCTGGAAGCTCTCTCAATTTAGTGGGTACAAGGGTGTATATATAGTAAGGTGAGAAGGGAATGCAAAACATCAGTTTTTGCCAAACAGGGTTTACTCGCGGCTTGACCTCGCGGCTTGTCCAAGTCGCGAGTTCCAGTCGCGACGTAACGGCCTGGACAGCCTGGAACTTTTGTCCTGTAGCGTGACAGCTGGCGCGACCCTTTAGCTTCCCAGTGTGCCTCTCACGTGCCTGCCTTTCATGGCTTGCCAGTCGCGATCCACCCGCGAGCCCTAGCCGTGAGACTCTGTTTTTCTTGCACACTTTTAAGCTTTTCTTCACATCTTCTCACACACTACCCTTACAATTTTCCCACCTAAATACAGGGTTACTAAGTGCTAAATTACAAGCAAATTGGTCATAGAATAAAGCCAATTAGATGGTTGATTAAATTCAACCTTACAATCTCCCCCTTTGGCTATTCCGTGACAAAACCCTACAACAGACTCTAGACTTAAACGTGAGTTGGGAACAGTTGGAAAACTCACTCACACCTAACTCTAGATTCTGAAAAGCTCTTGAACATATGAATAAGTAACTCCTAAAACACAATAACATAACAATATCATTGTGTGCAGAAAACTTAATAAGCATATGGAGAAAAATAGGCATGATCAAGCAAAAATGAACATAAGCACAAAAGCAATAATTCATGGCAAGATCAGCAACAGTAGTCACTTAAGCAAAAGTGATTACTATGTTTATTCACACAGGAAATGAACATCCGGACATGCAAAAACTGATAAACTCAATTGAAGAGAATCATTTGCAAGTGCAACACTCAACCAATGCATACAAACATATATGTATCTATGAACAATCTTACAAGGGCACAAGAGTGTTGTACTTAAGATAATGCAAGGCATTAACAAGTACCAAGACACAAAGCATAAAGGCTGCATAAGCAAAGTTTTGCAAATACATGGCACAAACCATAAAAGCCTACAAGTATGCAAAAGTGCCAGAAACAACCCTCAAAGCTTACAAAATCAACAATGGGTACAGATCATAAACATAAACCTTAAAAACCTACAAAGGTACTAAGTACAAACAGATGATAAAAAATACTTCCCTTATCATATCACTCCCCCTATCATGAATCATAGGAGCTGTGATGAACTTGAAACATAAATACCTGTAACCTGAAACACTTGCACAAAACACATTAGACCCTCAAGGTAAAGCAAGTAATAAACAGACAAGTATAATGTAACAATTAAAAAAGCGATCAAGAACATGATGTGAAACATGTAAGTAACATGATCAAACACCAAACACCAAGACAAGGTTTACTTATTAACACAATGTCTTCTTCCCCTTGGTATATGCGTCTCCCCTATGGAATATCTCTCCCCCTACGAATGTGTACAAGAAATGGAATTACTCCCCCTAAGAATGTGCACAAGAGTCATATAGGAATGACAAAACTTTCCGGTATACTACTCTAGAGTATACTCTCCCCCTTTTTGACACGAATAGACAAAGGGGTCAAGGAGAAAAGAGGGCAAGAGATGAAGGTATGAAGAATGGTAGTTATGCATGAGGGGTGCAAAGATGCATGAGGGGTGCGAGATGAATGAGAAAATGAAACTCAATCATAAGACATGACATGCTAGGATGAAGAAATAATGTATGAACCAATGCATGACAAGGGTAGCAAAGGTGTGTGCAAGAGGTGGCAAAGTGCAATGCATGATCAATGCATGGAAAATGCACATGTGGGCCAAGGTGTGTTAAATACACAACCAATGAACCAAACATGTTCCTAATGAGGAAATATGAGAAACCCCAAAGTTTGAAACTCATCGGAGTCCAAACAAGCGAGAAAATGCCTAAGAGGCATTTCATCAAACACCTAGCATGCACACTATGAACAACAATGTGAAACAATGCATGAACACCATGAAAACCACCCTAAATACATGCTCTTTTTGCCACAAGGGACCAACAACCAAAGCAAATCATCAAAAGAAACCAATCCCATACAAAAATCTTGACAAAAATTAAGTTTTCCCAACCCCTATGATGAAAATCCCAACCAAGAGAACCAAACTCTCCAAAACATAATCTAAAGATCCAAGAAATTAAAAGGGTTTAAAATTACCTTAGAGATGTTAATGGAATGAAAAACCATTCAAATTGATTGGGTTTTGATGTAAAAATAGTGAAAAAGGGGTTTAAAAGAGGATGGGAGAGGTTTAAAACAAGTTTCCCACAAAAAAGCTCTTTAAAAAGCTGATTCTGGGAATTTCGCGACTAGGCGAGTCGCGAGAATTTTAGCGAGTCGCTAGTGAGTTGCAAGTGAGTCGCGAAAGTCTTCTGGATGAACTCGCGACTAGAGTTGGCGACTGGCGAGTTGCGAGGCGAGTCGCGAGAATTTTCGCGAGTCGCGAGTAAGTCGCGAGCAAGTCGCGAGTGAGTCGCGAGGTGAGTCTCGAGAAACTCTGACACTAGTTTTTCAACACAAAACATGTTTAAACACTGAAAAACAATGTAAGCACTAAACAAGAGCACAAAGAGTGATAAAAATCACTTCCAAAAACATATAAAATGATCAAAAATCTTTTTGGATTGATCCATATATAGTTGAGCACACACACATCACATTTAAACAAGTACAATCGAACAAATGAATAAGGCATTCATTTAACATTAGGCATGTGTGTTGTGTGTGTGTATCAAATGTGGAATAGTCCTTAGTCTAGAATGAAGCTTCAATGATCAATTCAATCAAGTCATACACAACTAGTACTAAGACAAGTGATCTATCTCACTTATAGAAATATGCATATATGACCTCCCACAAGAAAATGATTACACAACTTTGAAGCTTTTCATTTGGCTTCTTTACAATTCATAACATTTGATCATTTTGAATCAATATATCTCATTTTGAGATCGATGCCTGAAATTTTTGATATTTCAATTTTGATGAACAAGTTTTTGGCTTTTGGGCACCATACATTTTCATAAAAGTCGTTTTCCCTTTTTCCTAGTCAAATACTAGTATGTGCGACGGTTTTTGCAGCTCAATATCTCTTTTCATTTGGAGATTTACATTTGATGAGCTCTTTAAGCAAAAACAACAAAATAAAGAGTAGGAAGATATATAGGAACAAGTCTATGCATGTCTAAAAACCAACAAGACTATTGACTAATCATTCATGACAAGTTTAAAGATCGATTTACAACAATCACACAAAGATGTCAAGATTTTTCCCACAAAGATATAAGTGCATAAAGAACAAGCTAAGCTCATAAATGCACAAAGCCATAAGTACAAAGGTACAAGGCAAAACTCACATGTGATATGTGCTCAAACATATACGTTCAAACTTTTTGAATTTTTCATTTTTTATGTGGTTTTGGATTTTTACTCACACAAAACAAAGACATAAAAGTAAGATCAAAACAAAAACAATGCATATGAATAAATGCAAGATGCACAAAATGCATGAAAATATAACATGCAATGCATGAAGGGTCCCACAAAGATCGAAAGAATTAGATCAAGGACCAAAAGAGTAAAAGCTCAACCATAGGAACCCTTCCTCATCCAAACAGAACGATTGTTTGGAATGAGTGTCTCAAGAGAAGTGAGACGAGGGTTGGAAGAATGAGAACCGGAGATGCACATAGTCAAGGAGTTAAGAGCATTAAACATTTTCTTAATCAACATGCTATTTTCAGTCAAGACCGGTTTACCCTTTTTAGCATAACTTCTAAGAAGTTCAAGTTTCTCTTTTCTTTTGAGAGCATGAAACTTAGAGCAATGAGGTCTTAGATGACCAAAAGCACCGCAATGGTGACACACAATGTGTTTAGGTCCACTAGGCTTTTTAGGAAGGGATCTAGCAACAAGGTTTTGTTCACTCTTCAACTTATAACATTGAGGTCTTATGTGACCGATCACACTGCAATGGTGGCAAGTTGGAACAAACTTAGATCCCTTCAAAACTTTAGGTTGAGACCTAAACGGAGGCTTTGACTTAACAGCCTTTCTCTCCACCTTTTGGTTTCTTTTATGTGGAGGAATGTACACCGATTTGTCCTTTGAGGTAGAACACAAAATAGGCACAAAATCGGGTACCACAACATGATTGCAACAAATATTTTCACCATTTTTAATAGTAGGTTCAGCAATCAAACACTTGGCATGCATCTTAAGAGAATTATTTTCAGATTTAAGATCATCAACAAGTTTGTTAAACAAAACAAGTTTAGCATCCAAGTCCATATTTAAACATTCAAACTCTTTCATCTTTTCAAGAGAAATTTCAGCAAGTTTTTTATATTTCTCAACCAATTTGTTGGATTCATTGAGCTTAGCAATCAAATCATCTTTTTCACAAAATAACTTGCTCAAATTCTTTTGAAATTTCTTAGCCTTTTTCTTGAAGAGTTTGTCATTTGGAATATCAATAACATCCAAAGATTCATGTAACATAGCATCACAATCATGAGGATTATCACTCATAGAGGCATTTTCACAAACACGTGGCGTGTTACATTCATCACCAACCAAATCATATAAAGAGGCATACAAAGCACAATCCATGGCAAATAACACAAGGGGTCAAGGATCACATTTAGGTATTTAAACCACAACAAGTGTACCCGCTCTGATACCAATTGAAAGTTCAATATGGGTATGAAACACCCTTGAACGTTTGACTCCAAATTACAAAATTACCAATTCAAGCTTAATATCAAACGATTAACGTGCGGAACATGAATATAAGCTAAACACAGAATTAATAAACAATCTAAGCCAAATATAAACACATCCACAACAGTAAATATAAGGCAAAGATAAAGGGAAGGAAGATGCAAACACACGAACAACACACGATGTGTTATCGAAGAGGAAACTAAAGTTCTCGGCGAAAAACCTCTCTGCCGCCCTCTAAGCGGTCAAATAATCCACTAAAGAATGTAGTTGGAATAAATAAACAGCAGAAGACCCTCCAAGCCTAATCTACCCAAGTACCTAAGCCCTCCAAGCTTCTTGCTCCAACGAGGTTACGCCGAACCTATTTCTTCTTTAGCTTCCCGGATTCTGCTACTTGACCATAGCATCAACCAATGTATATTGGTTCCTTCCCAAACTGCTTCCCTAAGAACCAAATGAACCTTCTCACAGACGTGGGTGTGGTGAGATAAGGATTTGGTAAAAGACCTCTCAAGGGTATGACTATGGAGAGGAAAAGAGTAGAGGAATTTGAAGAGTCTCTAAGGTAAAGATTAGGGATGAGGCAATCTTGTTTTTCTCTAGGGTTTCTCTCACAAAATTCTCTCTGGAAGCTCTCTCAATTTAGTGGGTATAAGGGTGTATATATAGTAGGGTGAGAAGGGAATGCAAAACGTCAGTTTTTGCCAAACAGGGTTTACTCGCGGCTTGACCTCACGGCTTGTCCAAGTCGCGAGTTCCAGTCACGACGTAACGGCCTGGACAGGCTGGAACTTTTGTCCTGTAGCGTGACAGCTAGCGCGACCCTTCAGCTTCCCAGTGTGCCTCTCACGTGCCTGCCTTTCGCGGCTTGCCAGTCGCGATCCACCCGTGAGCCCTAGCCACGAGACTCTGTTTTTCTTGCACACTCTTGAGCTTTTTTTCATATCTTCTCACACACTACCCTTACAATTTTTCCACCTAAATAGAGGGTTACTAAGTGCTAAATTACAAGCAAATTGGTCACGGAATAAAGCCAATTAGATGGTTGATTAAATTCAACCTTACAGTATTCGACTAGGAAAAAGGGAAAGCGACCAAAATAAAATGTATGATGCTTAAAAAGCCAAAGGCTAACTCATCAATTGAAATGTCAAAAATTTCAGGCATCTATCTCTCAATGAGATTTTCTTTGTCCAAAAAGTGCAAATGATATGTTGAATATGGAGCCAAATGAAAAGTTTCAAAGAATTGTTATCAAGTGCTTGTGGGAGGTCATATATGCATGTTTTTATAATTGAGATAGGTCACATTATCTAGTGCTAGTTGTGTATGCCTTTATTGAATTGATCATTGAAGCTTCACATTGGACTAAGGACTATCTTATTTTTGATATCCACACACAACACACAAGTCTATGTTCAATGAATGTCATATTCATTTGTGTGATTGTACTTGATTAAATGTGTTTTCACAAGCTCAATTTTTGTTGATCAAACACAAAAAGATTTTTGAGTGTTTTAGTTTGTTTTTGGAAAGTGTTTTGTTTTTACAAAAATGTCAAAAATAGTGTTGCCCTGTCTTGGCGACTAAGTCACGGGTAGGTCCAATCATGAAGCTCTCTTCGAGATTTTCACGGGTCACTAGCGGGTCAACATCCCAGTCGCGAAAAAGACTTAGAAATTTTTCCAAAATTTGTGTTTCTGCATATTTCGCGACTCAGTGTGGTGACTTGTTCGCGAGTGGAAGGTCTAATCGCGAAGGGTACACAGAGATTTTCGCGGCTCAGATCGCGACTCCGTCGCGGGTAGATCTTCCAGTCGCGGAAAGCACTTAGAGAAATTTTTCAAGTTTCTTATCTTCACAGTGTTTCGCGGCTTACCCTGGCTACTTACTGGCGACTTAACCCAGCCGCGAAAAATGCGTGTTTTGTGTTTTGAAGATAGTTTTTAAAATGGTTTTTCAGTTTTTCCCTCGAACTTCAGTGACTGTTCATTGTCTTCTTCATTTCTATCTCTCACACACTCCGAGTCTCACTGAAAAAGATTCCATTTTTACATCATGTCTTCATCAAACAACAAGAAAAAGGTATGGGTTATTTCTATCTTACTTCATTGTACTTAGTTCAAGTATTTTTTTGTGAGAAGTGTTCCTGTTTTTGTTGAGATTTAATGGGTTCGAACTTTGTTTAAGGGTTTATGTGTTTTGAGTTTTTGTTGTTCTTGTCTTGCCTGTGCTTTGTCTCTCTTTCTTCATGTATGTTTTCATGTGATTTTTTTTTAGAGACTATGCTATATGATGTGGTTCATGACTGTGTTTCATCATTCATATCATGTTCTTCATTTTTTCATTTGTGAATTTGTGATTCACTTTGCTCATTTGTCTCTGAGTTGTTACTGTTATTTATCTTATCTGTGTGCCTATGTCTTTTGTCTGTGTTGCTTATGTCCTCTTGGTGTTTGTTTAGTCAATGTTTTGTTGTGATTTTGTGAAATCTTCTGTCACACTATTTAACTGAAACTAATCAATCTGATTTTTGCTTCTTGTGGTATTGTATTTTGGTTCTTTTCTGTGTGTCGACTTTGTTGCAGATAACTCGGTGTTCATCCAGAGGCAAAGGCATTGTAACTGATGATCCGCCAACCCCGGTTGCTAAACAGACATGGTTATCGTCTAAGTCATCCAAGGACTCTACCATTGAGAGATTCAGGACTCCTACTGACTCAAAGACCTACACAGACATCTTCAAAGAGTCTACTCCCATTGTGGAAAGAGTTGTCAAGTTTGATACTCTAGGGACAACATTTATCCCTAAGATCTTTGAAGAAAGAGATTGGGCTGACTTATTTGGAAACTTTGAGGATACACAGGAGTCGAGTTGAAATGCTAGGTACGTGGAACAGAATTTTCGATAAATGCCGACTCCATTGCTAAGGTTCTTCGCATCACCAGACCAAAAGATGTGGATCGAACTCTATACGGTGACCGGGAACTTCAGGGACAAGACATCGTTCATGTTCTTGGGAATGTACATGAAGTGGGAAGCACAAGATCATCTATAAGCACTGCATTGTTTTCACCTAAACTGACAACCTTGAAGCTGATCATGTTCTCCAATCTCTACCCACTATCAAATACTGCCTTCATCAATCTTGGAAGGGCTAAATTTTTGTGTGACCTCATTTCTAGTGTCCTGATTGACATCTGTGCTCATATATTCCAAATCATTGGGAAAACATCGGCTCATTCAGCAACACGAACAATTCTTCCATTCTGCAGTCTAGTCATGAAGATTGTTCTTAGTAAAGGTGTTAGTCCTTCATCAGATGAGAGATTATTGCCTCGTTCTCGACCAATATCCCAGTACTCTTTCTAAGCAAGCAAGAGTCACTCCTCCAAGAAACCTAAGACTAAGCCATCCAAACAGGCATCCCCATCTGCTCCTACTATAGTTACTCCTGCACAATCAGCTGGCACCTCGTCTGTTCCTCCTGGTTTCCAAATGCCAAAGCAAAGTTACTTCATTGAAAATGTGTTTCATCGGATTTCTGATTTGGAACGGCTTCTGAACTCCTTTCACAGTCAAATTCAAATACGTCTCGAAACAATTGAGTTGCAACTAGATAACATTCAGCAGAAGCTAGAAGATAGTCTTTAGCTATTCGTGCCAAAAAGGGGGAGAGCAGCACACAGTAAGGGGGAGAGAAGCACAAGAATGAAAAAGAGTGTGCATATTGAAAGGGGGAGTTGTGTCCTCAAAAAGGGAGGAAACTGATATAGTTGACATACACTCACACACTTACTTGTTAATCTGTTCACTAGTTATTATGAACTCATGTGTAGATATGGTTCTAACACTTGGAAATTGTGTGGTTAACTGGTACTTCTTTAAGTTATTTAGTTTATATAATATGATGTTTTTCAGCATATATTTCTTTTTGTTTGTGATTTGTACCCATGTCGCTTTTGTAAGCTTTAAGGGTTTGTTCTTATGCACTCTTGTAGGCATTTGTGGTTTGTGCCATGGTTTATGCAGCCTTTGTGCGTTGTTTAATCAGTACTTCTAACCTAATGCTATGCATTTCTTTTTAAGTACTGTCACTCTTGTGCCCGTGTAGGATTTTTCCTAGATGCACATACTTCATGTATTGTGCATTGGTTGAGTGTTGGTCATTCAAGTGATTTGCCCTGTGTTTGTCAACTTGAATGTCCGGATGTTCATTCCAAGTGCGAATGAGCATTGTGATCACTTGGTTATAGTGATTACCTATTTTGGTCTCGCCATGGTCTATCGCTTTATTCCATTGTGCTTGATCGCATTGTGTTTGCTCCATTTGCTTTACAAGTTTCTGTATACAATGAACTTATTGTGTTGTTGTGTTTCAAGGGATACTTGTTCTTATGGTTCTAAAGCTTCACAGATTCTAGAGTTAGGTGTGAGTGAGTTTTCCAACTGTTCCCAACTTACGCATTAAGTCTAGAGTTTGTTTTAGGGTTTTGTCAAGGAATAGCCAAAGGGGGAGATTGTAAAGTTGAGTTTTATCAACCATCTTATTGGCTTTATTTTGTGCCAATTTGCTTGTAATTTAAGCACTTAGTGACCCTGTATTTAGGTGGGATTCATGTAAGGGTAGTGTGTGAAGAGAGTGTGAAGAAAAGCTCATCTTTATGCAAAGAAGTAGAGACTCACGGCTAGGACTCGCGGCTTGCAAACTGCCAAATGCTGTGCACGTGAGAAGCATGCGGGAAGCTAAAGGGTCGCACCAGCTGTCGCACTACATAACAAAAGTCCCAAGCTGGCCAGGCTGTTACTTCGCGACTTGAATTCGCAACTTGGACAAGCCGCGAGTTCAAGCCGCCAACTAGCCCTGTTTGGCAAAAACTGTCTCTTCGTATTCCAAACACATACACCACTATATATAGACCCTTATACCCACTAAATTGAGAGAGCTTCCAGAGAGAATTTTGTGAGAGAAACCCTAGAGAAAAATAAGATGGCCTCATCCCCAATCTTTACCTTAGAGACTCTACAAATTCCTCTACTCTCTTCTTCTCCATTGTTATACCCTTGAGAGATTATTGACCAAATCCTTTTCTCACCACACCTACGTTTGTGAGAAGGCTTATTTGGTGCTAAGGGAAGCAGTTTGGAAGGAACCAATATACATTGGTTGATGCTATGGTCTAGTAGCAGAATCCAAGAAGCTAAAGAAGAAATAGGTTCGGCGTAACCTCGTTGGAGCAAGAAGCTTGGAGGGCTTAGGTACTTTGGTAGATTAGGCTTGGAGGGTCTTCTGCTGTTCATGTATCCCAACTACATTCTTTAGTGGATTATTTGACCGCTTGGAGGGCGGCAGAGAGGTTTTACGCCGAGGACTTCGGTTTCCTCTTCGATAACACATCGTGTGTTATCCGTGTGTTTGCATCTTCCTTTCCTTTATCTTTATCTTATATTTACTGCTATGGATGTGTTTATATTTGGCTTAGATTGTTTATCAATTCTATTATAAGCTTGTTATCTTGTTCCGCACATTAATTGTTTGATATGAAGCTTGAATTGGTAATTTTGTAATTTGGGGTCTAAACGTTCAAGGGTGTTTTAGACACATATTGAACTTTCAACTTCCAGTGAAATGATTTTTACTCAAATCTAAAACTTTCAAACTGTTGAAATTTGCCATATCTACCAAGAGAATTAAAAAGAGATAGTGTGAAAAGAAAATCTTTAAAATGGCTCGTTGGCATATAGGGGATAGTAGGCTTCCATCGAGGCTATTGATTAATCTATAAAGGGAAAATCATTGAAAAATAGATGGAATATTTACCCTTGAATGGTAGGCTTCCATTAAGGCAACTCTTTTGCAAGATAAGGACCTCCAAGTTGGTTAGATAAACCAGTTCTACATCATCGGTGAAGAGATATTCAAATTCCATATATCAACTTGAAACCATTAGTACAAAAGAAAGATCTAGTAATACTAAACACATTTTGATATTGGAATGGACAAAAATTTTGGTTAAAATGCTCATTGAACATTGAAGGCATACTACTACGATCATTTGCACTAAAGCATTTTATGCTTTTTAACACGAAGAGTGTAAATGTTGATAAATGTAAATATTGGTTATAAGCTTTCAGTTGTCTAAACTTTTTCATGGTATTCTTGACGAAGAAAATTCAGATATGCACGTACCTTGGCTAGAAAGAGGCCACATGACACATGTTATTGTAACTTAGATCCAAAGATTTAAGAATAGAGAGGGCACCTAAGGATCTTAATATTTCTTTGTCAAATTTGTTCTCTCTTAAATTTAAATGTATTAGCTTGCTCAGTTTTGACAAACAATTGGGTTCTGAAAAAAAGAAAAGAAAAATTCATTGTTAAATTTATCAACAAAATGCGAAAAGAGTGGCATATCATGTTAGTCACTAGGACAGGAATTGTAATATAAGAAAAATGCATTAATTAATGAGCTATAAAGAATCAAATATGTTTTCTAGAAAAATCATTACCACACACCCCTATTACTATCCTCATATATGATATATGGGATAGGTATCAAGTTTTATAATTGTAAGTCATAGGTATGCACTCTTATCATATAAATATGAATTGTTGTCAATTGTATCTGCCTTTCTTATTTTTGAAGCCAGAGACCAAGTTTAAGTCAAGGCCCAAACGTTACAGGTGTTAGAAGTAGCTGTTTAAGAAAAGACAAAGCACCGGTAATTGTAGCAATTATCAATCAGTGAGAAAGGATGAGTAAGGGATAAAATTAAAATAAGTAACAATTTACAATCTAATTTTACGAACATTTCTTTATAAGAAAAAACAAGTAATGAACTATATAAATTACAATTTATTCATTAACTTTTTGTAATGATTGGTAGCTATTGTCATCATTTCGTGTTCTTGAACTGGTTTATTGATCAACACACAAGTAAAAGCAATAAAATACTATATGTGTAAAGCAATTATTCAATAACCAAAGGAAACTTAAAATAATTAATTGCGTTACATGTTCAAGAGTTAGGCCCTTTTGACATTAAAAAAAGATTTACGCCATTTTAGGTGTGTACCGTATTGTAGGTTTTTCAAAAATCATTTTCCCTCTATCCATATATTATAAGTTTTTTAAAAAATCTCATTCCCCTCTATCTCTTTATAAGATTCTCAACATCACTTCCCTTTTTTCTTTTTTCTTTTTTGGATCACTTCAAAAGCTACAATGTGAAATTCAAATTAGATTATCAATTGTATCCTAAAAGAATATATGTTGACAACTTAATATTCAAAATTACTTTTACATATAAGCATATGAATCAAACTCTAAGCTGTCTTCTTATCAAAAAAGAAATAAAAAACCTCTAAGCTGTCCATTCAAATGCACAGTAAATATTGAAGGCACACACATTTCATATTTTACTGTGCATTTTAGCCCAAATCATTTGCATGTATCAAGCATTCTGTTTTGCACTGAAGCATTCTGTTCTTTTTAACATGAAGAAAATAAACATCAATAAAGGTATGAAAGTTCAAATAACGTATAAAACACTATGAACATTTAGACCCCCAATTACAAAATTATCAATTCAACCTTAATGTCAAACAATATATGTACGGAAAATGAACATAAGCTAATAACATAATTGATAAACAATTTAAACCAATTAAAATCACATCCACAGCAGAAATTAAATGGCAAAGATTAAGGAAAGAGAGATGCAAACACAATAACAACACAACAATGTGTTATTGAAGAGGAAACCAAAGCCCTCGGTGTAAAACCTCTCCGCCGCCCTCCAAGCGATCAATAATCCACTAGGAAATGTAGTTGGAATACATGAACAGCAATAGACCTTCTAAGCCTAATCTACCCAGTGTACCTAAGTCCATCAAGCTTCTTGCTCCAACGAAATTACGCTGAACCTTTGTCTTTTCTAACTTACCGGATTCTACTATAGCCCATAGCATCAACCAATAATCATTAGTCCCTTCCTAACTGCTTCCTAAAACACCAAAAAGCCTTCTCACAGATGTGGGTATGGTGAGAAAAGGATTTGGGTAATGAACCTCTCAAGGATAATGGAGAGGGTAAGAGTAGAGGAATTTGAAGAGTCTCTATGTAAAAATTGTGGATGAGTCAATCTTGTTTTTCTCTAGGATTTCTCTCTCAAAATTCTCTTTGGAAGCTCTCTACATTTCGTGGGTATAAGGGGTATTTATATTGGGGTGAGAAAGGAATGCAAAGAGTTAGTTTTTCCAAAACAGAGCTGGCTGGCGACTTGGCCTCACGACTTGACTGAGTCGCGAGTTCAAGCTGCGAGCTAACTGAATGGCCAATCTAGACTTTTTGTCCTGTAGTGCTATAGCTAGCATGATAGTTTAGCTTCTCTGTATGCTTCACTCTTATGCTTCTTCTGGCGGCTTGCCAGTCGCGAGCCACCCGCGAGATCTAGTCACGAGTCCCTGCTTCACTACACAGTTCTTGAGCATTTCTTCACACTCTCTCACACACTACTCTTACATGATTCCCACCAAAATACAGGGTTTCTATATGCTGAATTACAAGCAAATTTGGCAAGGAATACAGCCAACAAGATGGTTGATTAAATTCAACCTTACAAGGTAAAATTGGTTAGTAAATTTCATTTTTCTCTAAAATTCTTCATGGTATTCTTGAGGAAGAAAATTTAAATATGCACCGTTATTAGAAAGAGGCCCTTAAATTTTCTCACCCAAGAATCATTATTTTTAACTTTCATTACAAAGGATTCCATTCTCTATACAGATATATGGTAAATCACTTTATTGCTGGTACTTGATTAAATTGCTTAAATTGTTAGCAGTGCATTATTGTTATTTGTTATTAAGGATACAGTGGCAACTATTCAAGGTTGTTTGTAGTAATAAGGTTCAAAGCACATAAAGTAAAAGTGCTGGGCATTTCCATTAAATGAAATAAAATATACATTATATACAATGACCAATTATCTTTACAGAAACAAAAACAACAAACAAAATAACTAAAGAAATTGCAAAAACTACATAGCGAATCCTTAGAGCTACTTTTTTACCTTGGGAGGGTCTTCCTTTTGGCTCAGCTTGGGGGGAGGGGCGTCCTTGGCTTGGGAATCAACCTCTTTATTCCTGGCATTGGTCTCTAGTGCTTTAGTCTGGGCAGCGTCCTTAGCTTCAGCAGGGGGCTTAGTCTCCTTACCCTTTCCTTTGTCTTTTGATCCCTCAACCCCCTAACTTTGATCATCAGCTTGGCTGGATCCTTTCGCAGCCTCAGGGAAGGTAAGAGCAGCTTGAGTAGTTGAGGGCTGCTCTGAAGACTCAGGACCTTCGGTAGAAGGAGAAGGGAAGGCATCCAGGACAACGCAGATATGAGGATGGTAGAACGTCCTTCTTGGTTGCCTCCATTCCGAGTCCACAGGTACTCCTGCGATGTTAAGGGCTTCTGCCCATGTCACGTCGCAGTACTCCCTGCATACCTCGGATAGCTCCTCGGCTAGCCTGATATTTGTTTGTTCTATGCCAAAAAGGTAAGCCGCCTTCTTCTCAACCTCTGCTGCCTCCTTAGCTGATTAGGCTGCCTCCTTGGTCTTCTAGAGTTCTGCCTTCAGTTCCAGCGCAAGCTGCCTTGAAGTAGCCAACTCTAGCTCAGTTTGATAAAGCAGCTTGCGCTGGTCCTCAACTTGAGTCTCGGCATTCTTCAGCCCTGCCTGAGCATTTTTTCTCTCCCTCTCCTCGGCAACTAGCTTGGAGAGGAGCTCATTGTTCTCATCCTTTGCGGCCTCAAAGGCCTTCTCAGTCTCGAGGCAAAGGTGAACCTCGTTCTTCACCTCATTACAGGCATCCTTGACCCATTCCTCTGCCACATAGATCTTCTGGGTAATCTGCACAAAAACAATATATCAACTCCATATGAACAGAAGAGAGAGAAAAAGCTTATTAGTACTAAAACAAGGGAAGTGTAGGGCTGAGAGCTTACCAGGGCAAGGTCCCTTTTTAGTGAAATTAATAAGTCTTGTTGCTTCAACTTCCTGATAGCGTCCATGTCCTTAGGTAAAAGGAGTGGTTGCTCTAGGGCCTCAGCTACATATTGAGAGTGACCCCATTGGAAATCCTGGACAGAAGCATTCCAAGGGATAGGGGCACCCTCCACCTCCAACCAAGGTGACCAGGTACGTTGTTGAAGGCACACCTCAGCCAGGGTCTGATCATCCCAACTGTCCACGAATGTGGACCTCTTGTTCTTGGGGTCTTTGGTCGTTTCTTGTTGTTTGGTGCTTTTCTAAGGGGGCACCTCCCCTTTTTCAAGCTCCTGTACTGGTCTTTTCTTCTTTAGATTTGGATTGGCACGCAGGTCGAGATCAATAGGAGGTGAAGGGGAAGGAAGGGGAAGAGCAGAAAAAACCTGGGACTTGGGGACATCATGTGAAGCTGACCTCTTGTTCCTTGCAGCCATAAGGTCCCTTAAGCTTCTGTTTCTTCGGTTTAACGCCATCTCATCTTCCTCATCTTCCTCTTCTTCGGAGGTACTGTCTGGATGAGTAATAACCAGAATCGGGGTGCAAGCACTAGAATGCCTGTCAGGCTCGTCCTCGACGCCTGAAATTTGAACTACTATAGCCCCCAAAGCCTCCTCTTCTTCGAAATGAAAGTTATCTATCTCCTTCTCAAGAGATGAGCGTGAAAAGTCGATCTCCTCCCTTGGTGTTGCTACCTCAGGTGGAACCTGTTGGAGTGGCAGTACAACCGGTCGAAGATCTTCTTAAGCCAAGAAATTGGGGCGTGACACGTTGATCCGGGCCAACCTAGGGTCATCTGCTCTTATGGCATGGCCTACTTCTTGATATATCTTCGAGATAGGCTCAAAATCCAAAATCAGGTGGACAGCTCGCAGTTGTCTGTCCTCACTTACAAAGATTTCAAATCTCAGCAAGTAGTTAAGGGCTAGAACGTTGGTCAGACTGAGCTTGGGTGCTAAGTACCTCTTATCTGCAAAAGTGGCCGAGAAGCAAAACATGGTTAGAAAGTTAAAATTCCATCATCAAAAGAAAGCAGTATAAAAGGGAAATAATGACATGGTCAAGGTTAAAGAATCTAAATTTCTTACTAAGGAATGTAACTCTAAAGTATCTCACCTAACTCTCCCTCTCAGACAGGGCAGGGAAGGCTATCATGCCACGCTCTCGAAGCTATTAGGTAGTCATCTTTCATACCCTTGTTAGATTTAGGTAAACATGATACTAGTTTGACAATGTCCGAGCGGTACTTGAGGTAATATCCCGCGTTTTTGAGGGAGTGGCACTCATACATGTGGACCACATCGTGCCAGGTGAGCCCCAAGCGCAGATGCTCGTTGAGAGCATCAACACTACCCAAAACCCTAAATAGGTTGGGTGCACATTGGTGGGGGCATATCCTATGGTTGAGGAGGTAGTCCTGTGTTATCCTACCCATGGGGAGAGTCATTCCCCCTTCTATGAAGGCTATCATAGGGATGATAACTTCCCTCTCTTCTTGGTGTGTCACTATTTGTTCTAAGGAGCAGTATCGCAAGGTCACTTCCTGTGGTATATGGTATTTTTCCTTAAAGGCCTCTATTTTGGTAGGGGAGTCTACTAGGTGTTTAAATCTACCCATCTAGACAAGCCAAATGGAAACAACTGAAATTGGTAAATGAAGAAATAAGAACTAGAAGGCCGAGGAGAGTGGCCGAGGAGAAAAAAGAAAAGTTTAAAGAGATAGAAACTTACAAGAACTAATATGTGTATTAGTCCCTGAAACCTTTAGAAAGATTTTCAAGGATCTCTTAAAGAAAAGGGGGTGGTGAAGTTTGGAAACTTAGATAGCGTTGTGAGTTTAAGTGCTTGGAATCTCTAAAAGCTTAAAGACTTGTAAAATGAGGGGAAAATGATTTCCCTCAAGGCTTTATATAGAAGGTGAAAATGAGTGGGAGTTATCTCGCTCAAAATTCCCAGAGAAAGATCAACTGTTGGATCTGCGCCTCGCCGTTAGATCTGGGGAACAAAGCGCCGCCTAGAGCAATTAATGACACCTCGCGGACTCTGAAGCGTCAGAAACAATTATGGGGCACGCAAAACGATACTCCCATGTGTGTAAATCGAAGAGAAAGATAAGTTTAACTCTTGAAAAATCAAAACCCCACTTTTTTCCTCGAATGAGAAGGAAAAAACCAGAGTTTTGAGGGGCTATTGTAGGGTTAAAGGCCCAAATCATATATTGGGCCTTGGGCCTTGGGCCTTGGCCGAGAGCATAGTAGTTCGAGGATGAACGAACGTTGATGAATGGTTCAAACCCAAGACATAATGAGCAAGATACAAATGGAAAGGTGGTCTGAGGAGGAATATCTCCTCGGATAGGCTAAGCATGGCTCAAACATGTATCCAAGTAATCAAGGTAACCTTCTAGGAAGTTCTAGCGATAGAGACGTGCCCCATGAACCTACGGGAAGGACAAGAATCCAAGAATATCTAAGATAAAGCTGCTACCACCACATTGAATACACTGCAGCTACTTTCCTGCCCGTATTTATGTGGAGAAGACTCCTGAACAGTGTTGCCTTGGCTACTACAACTTATAGAAAGCCAAAAATGATGTCTGATGGGATAAGCACTCAAGTAAGGGCCCAAATGATCGACAGGTATAGGATCAAGATAGTCTAGAAGGGACTATATAATAGAATGGATACTCTATGGAAAAGGGATCGGAAAAATAGGGAAAGAACATTGTAGCAATCAAAATTGCACTTGTAACCTATTTAATTGATTTATATGAACACTCACCTCCTCAAACAATGAACGCATTCAGATCATTGCTTCTTATTTCTGTTTGATCATCCTTTAAAGCCATACTAGCCGTTGTCCAATTTATTAGGGCCTAGTTCTTTAATCCATTCTCTACAAATTTATTGTACTGGGCTCATGGGCCAATATCCCACATACTTTGGGCTTGGGCTGAAAAACCTGTCCCTATAGTAGTTCTTAGAGCATTCATATCAGCGTATACAAAAGTTACCTTTTATTTCAAAATAAAAACCTACTTTTTTATTTAGCCAACCATTTTTTAAAATACTCACATTTGACTTTTTTAATTTTTTGCTGAAACATTTGACTGTTTATTATATACTTTATTTCATTAAAATATCAAATTTTCTTAATTTTTTTTATTCATTTCTCTTTTTCCACACATAACAACAACGATCATCTACTCTTTCTATTCACCCTCAACATATGCAAAGAAATAATAAAATTAAAATAGATTTCATATGTTACAGTGCCTCCTAAATTTGGACAAGCACAATAAGAAAATCCTATCTTGCATAACTAGTTCATGATTTGATGCGAGTGATTTTGGACTTTATTAGTTATATTTTGAGTTTTATGCTATTTTAGCATACTTATGCAAATGCTATTATAAGTTGGAATTGAGTACGCTTGTTTTTGGGTATCAAATCTTTGCTATTGGAAAATAGAGAATTTTATGTTCTCTCCTTAATACAGAAATTTTGGAAGGACTAGGATTAATTTGAGGCAAAATCCAAATAGGAATGGGTTGCCCCCTTAGACTCGGTCTAACTGAAATGTTTTGGTTAAAAAATGTGTCATATCATTTACAAAGAGTTTTGTCATTATTTTGTTAAAGTACTTGTAGGCAAAAAAATTAATAGAAGTTAATAGTGTCGATTTATGAAACTACGGGAAATGAATAATGCTCATTTAAAACTTTAGGGGCTAAAAGTGTTCAGTAGATAAACTTTAGGGATCAAAATGTATTTTATTTCATTTTTTAGCACACATACACTAATATATATGATATGAGGAGAGAGAATTTGAACCATGGATGTCTCCATTAGAAACACCAAGAGGTGGCAATCAGTTGAGTTACAAGACTCTTAGCTCTCTTTTTAGTGTTTAGTTTAACTGAAAAAGTTGGTTAATCACTCCATGAAAAAATTGTATAATCTTTTTCAAAGAACCATGCCTCAGCCATTAGGCCATAGGGCTAGTACTTAAATAATTGTTAATTCATTGAAGTGATATGTCATATCTTAATATATCAACAAAATAATCATATAATAATTCTTCCAATTTATATTGTATGCTCTTTTTTTTTTTTTCTTTCCTTATGAAATATAATATAATTTTAACTATTTTTCAAAATGTAAATGATATTGTATACAACAAAATAAATACATGTAAAAACATTCCACAAGTTATTTTAAAATGAAAATATAACATTGGCTAGTGACAAGAATTTCAATACAAATGAAAAAGTGCAAGTGAACTCCTCCATAATAGAGCATGATAACCATTATTCATAACCAAACATACACATACACATAGGTATTATTATCAATACTATCACCAACGATTTCTATGTAAATAGAGTACATCTAATACACGTACGGTTTAGCAGCTTTTGAGAATTTAGAGCAAAATGGTAACACCAGTACATTTGATCCTCAACCAAGTTAAAGCATCGTTGCCGCCAATGAGGATTAATATAAAGAATACTGATCACACCGAAAAAGAAAATAATATATGATACCCAAAAACTTGCATAGAAGAATAGAAGATCAGCCTCATAATGTTTTCCCCCACTTGCCTTTGCAGATTTTTGCGGTGACTAAGGTGACTCATCTTTCGCAGTGCAACTTTTCTCTAGTGGTGGACCGCAAAGAAATGGATTTCCTCCGTAGCTACTCTTTTCAAATGTTCCAAATTGTGCTTTAAAGTCTGGAAGTTTACCTGATAAGTTGTTGTGAGACACATTGAAAACCGCGAGAGAGTTCATATCAATCAATGTCGAAGGAATTTTCCCACTCAAATTGTTGTAAGAGAGGTCTAAACTCTCTAATTGAGTCAAATTTGAGAACGATTTTGGAATAGGACCTATCAACTGATTGTGAGACAAGTTTAGTCCATGAAGTGAAAATAATTGTCCTAGCTTTGGTGGGATTTCTCCTATTAGCTTGTTTAATGACAAATCCAATGCAGACATCAAATCAAGGTTGAGACCCTTGTACAAGTCAGCCCTATATTTCGTCACAATCTCAATCTCAACTTGTTCATAGAAGTACGAAGATGACCCTTCAATTCGAAAATACCTATTTAGAAGAGATTTATATGGGAAGGAAAAACCAACTATCCCAAAAGAAACACTAGATGTATAGACAAAATCACTAGCAACCAGTTTTCCAAAGGATATGTTGTTAAAGCAATACGGTATTGTCCCAGAAAAAAAGTTATTGGAAAGATCCATTATGCCTATCCTCTTTAACCGACACAACTGCTTTGAAATCACACCACTAAAATGATTTCCACTTAACGAAAGCACTTTTAAGTTGGAAAGTCCATCAATTTCATGAGGGATGCTGCCGATAAAGCGATTATCTCTAATGTCCAATGTCATAAGAGATGATGAATTGAGAATAGCTTTTGGTAATGACCCTGTGAGTTTGTTCCCTTGCAAAAGTAAGTGCCCAACATCCCGTAGATTCAAGCAAGAAGGTAACAATCTTGAAAGCAAGTTATGAGAAAGGTTTATTATTTCAGATGCAGGTAGTCCACACGGAATCTGACCTTCGAAAAAGTTGTTACTCAGATCAACGACCCTACTTGGTGACGTACTATGATTTACTATCCATAGAGGAATTGTACCTGTCATGTGGTTGTTGCTAATATTTAGGAGCCATCCTACCTTTAGGGGTACAACTGGAAGAGTGCCTGTGAAATTATTATTTTGCAATTTTAAAGAAAACAAGGATAGGTTGAAGTGATTAGAGAAAATTTCACCGCAAAAATTATTAAAGGACAAGTCCAAAACTCTCAAAATTCTACAGGAGGTGCAATTAGCAACCAATTCCATTGGTACCTCTCCATAAAAATTATTAAAGGACAAGTCCAAAGCCCACAAATTACTCATGTCACCTATTAAGGATGGAAGATTACCTTCAAAATGATTATGAGATAAATTTAGATATTCTAATTTTGGAATAATCTTTTCGATATTGTCTTGAAGTTTCCCGTCAAAGTGATTGTCTGAGACATCCAACCAAAGAAGATTCATGTAGTGATCTGATGGCAAATGAAACTCGCCCGTGAAAGAGTTACTTCGAAGATTTAACCGTTGTAGTCCAGTATTGTTTTCAAGCAACCATGTGGGGAAGCTTCCATTTATTTTACTGTGAGAGATATCAATGACTTCCAATTCATGTTGTTCCATGAGAAACTTAGGAAAGTTGCCAGTAAGCATGTTGAGATTACAATTAGACAGTACTAGGACCTTTAATTGAAACAAAGGGTCCCAACTGTGATTCTCAATCTCTATATCAAGTTTGTTGTTATCACTCAAAAATTGAATCACCTTAAGCTTGGAGTGATTAGCAAATAAACTGAATGAGAATAAACCTTCAAAAAGATTATTGCTCAAATCAATGTACTCAAGGGATGTTAGACTAGCCATTGGAGATGAAGACAAGTTTCCATTGAACCGGTTGCTAGATATATCTAAGTACGAAAGAGATGTCAAATTGTTTAGGCATGGAGGAAGCATCCCTTCAAAGTCATTACCAGCAAGCTCTATCTCTTCAAGTTTCTTCAGCGCACAAAACTCTATAAAAAGCAATAAAAGATTAGTGGTGTCTATCCTAAACTTGTGCCACCGAAAGAATCAACAACACAACCTAATTAATATATGAAATCACGCTCAATAAGATTTGACGCTTTTTTTCTTTTTTTGAGAAAAAAGATTTGAGGCTTAAGAAGACAATTTCAAGTCAAATATTCTCTTATATTTCGATATCAATTTAATATTATTTATATAAATTTATATATTATAAGTTTTTCCTTCAAATTCGTTAATATTGTTTTTTAGATGTAAAATTACTAATTAAATTTTTGTATTCAAATTTTTTCTTTTGAGAAGAATTGTATTCAAGTTTTGTTAAAAACTTATTTATTATTGATATTATGTCTAATGCTCCTAATTTTTTTGTTATAATTGATTTTAGGTAGGAGATAAGTTTAGATGTGAAATAGAAAAAGAGTGGCTAAGCTTTGTCATATTTCAAAAAAAAAAAAATTATTATTATTATGCAACATAATTTATTTAAATTTGTTACAAAATATAATATTGTACTACTATAGGGCCAAAATTATGGGACCTTATTCTATACGGCTGCCTTAGGCAAATTGGCTCAATTATGAATTAACAAAGCGTAGAGTCGGTCCTGTGGGATTAAAATGATTTTTTTTTTTGGGGGGGGGGGGGGGGGGGGGGGAGAGGAGGAAGAGGGGAGTCTAATAATTTCTACATTCAGAAAAAGTGGATGATCAAATGTTATGCTTCCAAGTTGCAGCAAATAAGGATTGATCTATATCAAATTACTAACCATTCTCTTTCAATTGTTCTCACACTCCTAAACAAAATTGTAAATGACTGATTTCATAGTAGATTCTCACCTGGAGTGTTTCCATTGAGTGTATTATAAGATAATGATATAGCCTTGAGAGAAGAAAACGCTCCAATATATGGAGTAATGCTTCCAGTGAAATCATTTCTACTCAAATCTAAAATTTTCAAACTGCTGAAATTTGCCATATCTACCAGGAAAATTGATGACATTATGTTAGGGGAAAGTATTTAAAATGGCTTTCATTAAGGAGATTAATTGAGGGAAAATCAATAAAAATAGATGTTGGAATGTTTACCCTTGAATGGTAGGCTTCCATTAAGGCTACAATTCTGCAAGATAAGGACCTCCAAGTTACTTAGATAAACCAGTTCTACATCACCGGTGAAGAGATATTCAAAATTTCATATATAAGCTTGAAACCAATAGTACAGAAGAAAGATCTAGTAGAACTAAACACTTTTATATTGGAATGGACAAAAATTTCGGTTAAAATGCTCTTTGAATATTGAAGGCATACTACTACTATCATTTGTATATATCAAAAGGATTAGTTATTGCACTGAAGCATTTTGTGCCTTTTAACACGAAGAGAGTAAATTTTGATAAAGGTAAATATTGGTTATTAGATTTCAGTTTTGTGTAAACTTTTCATAGGATTCTTGCGAAAATTCAAATATACACGTACCTTTGCTAGAAAGAGGCCAGATATTATTCCAACTTAAATCCAAAGATTTAAGAACTGGGAGGGCACCTAAGGATCTTAAAATTTTGTTGTCAAAGTTGTTGCACGCTAAATTTAAGTGTGTTAGCTTTCTCAGTTGAGACAAGCAATCAGATTCTGAAGGGGAAAAAAAAAATCCATTGTTAAAATTTATCAACAAAATGCGGAAAGTCATTCTCAAAAGAAAAAAAAAAAAAGTGTCAAGAATCAAATATGTTTCTAAAAAAGATATCTATGTTTTTGGATAGGTGTGAAGTTTTATGATTGTATGCCATAGGTATGCACTTTTATCATATAAATATGAATTGTTGGCAATTGTATCTGCCTTTCTTATTTATGAAGCCAAGAGACTGATTAAATCTACGTCGAAGCCCAGCGTTATTATAGGTGTTCGGTAGTAGTTTTTAAAGAAAAGATAAAGTACCAGTAAAAATATTTACATCAGCTCGTATAAACAATTTCGTCTATTTTAGTATAAGAACCTAATTTTTCTATTTTACATACTTTAAAAAAAAAATCACATCACATTATCTATTTTACACTTCATTACATTAAAATATCAAATTTTCTTGATTTTTAATTTTTTTTCTTCACACACTATAGAGTTAGTGTATGTTAGGTTCTAAAAGTTTAGAACAGTTGGCAAACCGTGAGCACAAACTTGTCTAGATATAGCTTATATAGTCTATAAGGTATATTAGACAATACTCAAGGTATTGCAAGTCAAAATACAAGAAAAAGGAAGTTGCAGGTTTAGAAAATTCGAAACATGCCAGATTGGACCAATCAAGAGAACATGTTCGATCGATCGAAAGACTGGTTCAACAGAATTGAATTAAAGCTCATCAGCTTGTAAAGCTCATCAAGTGATTAGGGTTTCAGATCTATTTCACATAATATTTAAAGGAAATCGTAAGACACGTTTTCAGAAAACTTTGGAGGTGCTCTTGTGAGATCTAAAAGGTACTATGTCTTCTCTTTTCAAAATCACTATGTTGCAAGGTTAGGATGTCTAAGTTGCTTAGATAAACCAGTTCTACATCACCGGAGAAGAGATATTCATATATCAGATTAAAACCAAAAGTATAGAAGAAATATATAGTAGAACTAAACATATTTTTATATTGGAATGGACAAAAATTTCGGTTAAAATACTCATTGAATATAAATATATATATATATATATATATTTTTTTTTTTTTTGAGAAGGGATACTCATTGAATATTGAAGGCATACTACTACTATCATTTGCATATATCCAAAGCATTAGTTAATGCACTGAAGCTTTTTTTTATGTTTTTTAACACGAAATGAGTAAATCTTGATAAAGGTAAATATTTGTTACAAGATTTCAGTTAAATCTAAACTTTTTATTGGTATTCTTAATGAAGAAAATTCAGATATGCTAATACCTTTTTTAGAAAGAAGCATCATGTTATTGTCACTTAGATCTAGATATTTAAGAACTGGCAGGGCACCTAAGGATCTTAAAATTTTCTCATCAAATTTGTTCTCCCTTAAATTTAAGTGCGTTAGCTTGCTCAGTTTAGACAAACAATTATATTTTGAAAAAAAAAAAAAAACCATTGTTAAATTTATCAACAAAATGGTTTTTTTTGATAAAAACCATTGTTAAAAACCATTGTCATTCTCAAAAAAAAAAAAAACAAAAAACAAAAAACAAAAAGGAAAAAGTGTCATATCATGTTATGCATTAGCACAATAATTGTAAAATATGCACGTACCTTTGCTTGAAAGAAGCCACATCTCATTGAAACTTAAATCCAGAGATTTAAGAACTGGGAGGGCACCTAAAGATCATAAAATTTTATTGTCAAAGTTGTTCCCCCTTAAATCTAAGCGTGTTAGCTTTCTCAGTTTAGACAAACAATCAGATTCTTAAAAAAAAAAAAAAAAAAAAAAAAACAAAACAAAAAGTAAAAAGTGTCACATCATGTTATGCATTAGCACAATAATTGTAAAACAAGAAAAAAAATGCATTGATTAATTGAGCTATAAAGAATCAAATATGTTTTATGGAACAATTAATCATTACCACACACCCCTATCTATCCTTTTTGTTTTTTGGATTGGTGCGAAGTTTTATGATTGTGCTCTTATCATATAAATATAGATGTTGGCAATTGTATCTGCCTTTCTTATTTATGAAGCCAGAGACAAAGTCTATGTCAAAAGCCCAAACGTTATAGGTGTTGCCATGTTGGTAGTAGCTGTTAAAGAAAAGATAAAGCACCGGTAATAGTAGCAATTATCAATTCGTGAGAAAGCATGAGCAAGGGAAAATATTGAAATAAGTAACAATTTACAATATAATTTTACAAACATTTTTTTGTAAGAAAATACAAGTAATGAACGATATAAAATACAATTTATTTATTAACTTTTTGTAACGATTGGAAGTCATTGTCTTCATTTCGTGTTCTTGAGAACTGGTTTGCTGATCATAACACACAAGTAAAAGCAATAAATTAAATACTATGTGTAAAGCAATTATTCAATAACCAAAGGAGAACTAAAATAATTATTTGCCTTACACGTTCAAAGGGTTAGGCCCTTTTGACTTATAAAAAACAAAAAAAAGAGTTAAGTCATTTTGTGGTGTGTATCATATTGTAAGTTTTTCAAAAAAAAATTTCCCTCTACCCTTGTGTGTTTATCTATCAAAAGAATATTAACTAGGTAAGTTCCCACATTGAAAGCCTTGTACTACCCTTTTAAGAGTTGAGGCTTTTTGAGTGTGTGTTGTATTATAAGTTTTTCAAAAATCTCATTCCCCCACCGCGCACTCTTGGTGCGGTAGTCACTCTATAATTAAGTATAAATACTTGTGGGGTGTGGGGGGTAAGGGCTAGAATTTAAGTCTCCAGGAGGAAATTTCATACACATATATACTTAAATTAGGCTAGAATAGAAATTCTATCTTGTAAAAAAAAAAAAAAAAAAAAAAAAAAAAAAAAATCTCATCCCCCTCTTCCCCTTTATAAGATTCTCAATATCACTTCCTTTTTTTTTTTTTTTTTTTTTTTCCGGGCACGGGGGGTGGGGGGCGATCACTTCAAAAGCTACAATGTGAAATTCAAATTAGATAATCAATTGTATTTTAAAAGAATATATGTTGACAACTTACTGTTCAAAATTACTTTTATATATAAGCATATGAATCAAACTCTAAGGGCTTGTTTGGTACACTATAATAGACCATGTAATGTAATAGCTAATACATAAGAATAACTATTTTGTTGTTTGGTTGAGTTTCTATTACAATGAATATATATTCCTTATAAATAACTATTCTTTAAAATGAAGAATAACTATTCTTATCTTTGACTGTAATGACTATTCCTTAACCTCTTTAATAGCTAAAAATATTAAAATTCCAAAATACCCAAAAATATTAATGCTTTATTATTCCTTGTTACTAGGTACACTCTCTCTCTCTCTCATGAATATTTATTTTTTCCTTAGCTTCATGATAAAATTTATGTTTGTTTTTTGTAGTTCTGCTGACAAAAGCTAATGGATGAGTTTGAATTTCTTTCAATTCACCTTTTAAAACCAAATAATAATAATAATAATAATAATAATAATAATAATAATAATAATAATAATTGCAATGAACAATTCCTAGCAACACACTCTCTAACATGGTTTTCAGACCCGAATCGTTTAAAGAACTGGTAAAGGGAAAGATTCAAGGTTTTTAAGGTTGTACCGAGATTCAACCGATGTCAAACTATGATGATGTCATAATTAATTTAGTAATTAATTTAAATAAAATAAAGGTATTAAATTTGTAAATATTAGCAAAATCAACTAAAATATGTAAAAAAATGAACCAAACTTTCAATTAAATTTTCATGATATTATAAGGTTAACATAAAATAGTACATTATAAGGTTAATAGAATATAATCTAACATAAATAAGCTTGAATAAATATTGTATAATAATCCTTCAAGTATAAATTATTTATTAAATATAAATCACTTTTAAAATAAATTCATATATAGTAAATTCCTATGCAAAGGTATTATTCTTAAATCACGAGTTAATTTAGTAGTGAAAACAAATTTAGTAATATTTAATACATTGAGATAGAGGTGATATGGAAGAATGGAAATTATAAATCATATCAATTTAATATAAATTTAATAATACTTTCTTACTGGTTTGGAAGAAGTTTGCCTGGTCTGTTGGTCAAGGTGTCAGCCATAGTGTTTGAAAGTGGGGGAGGTCCCAGGTTCAACTCCTAGCCAATTACCTTTATCAAATTTTTTTTCAAATTAAATGCAATCAATGCCCTATCCATCTTTTTCTTTTTTCTTTTTTCTTTTTTTTTTTTTTTTTTTTTTTTTTTTTGGGATAGGTTTGAAGTTTTATGATTGTAAGCCATAGGAATGCACACTTATCATATAAATATGAATTGTTGGCAATTGTATTTGCCTTTCTTGTTTATGGAGCCAGAGACCAAGTCTAAGTCAAAGCCCAAATGTTATAGGTGTTGGTAGTAGCTGTTAAAGAAAAGATAAAGCACCGTAATAGTAGCAATTAGTGATAAAGCACGAGAGTATTAGCATCAGGAAATGATATTCTACTCTATTTTACTATTTTAAAAAGTTACTTTATCAATTATATCATCCCATTATACAATACTTTCAACATCCCAATATATTTTTTTTTTATTCTACTTATTAAAATAATATATCTACACTATAAAATAATATTTCCCCTAATCACCATCATTTATTCTTTCTTTCTCCCAATCACCATCACAATAAAATATTATTTTTTTGTTAGAATTGTGCTACAGTGCAATTCTAAAGATAGAATTGCACCGTAACACTATTGCAAAAAATTTTGCAATACTTAGCAATAGCATTTTCTGATGCAATATATTTTGGGGCTTAAAATGCCAAATATTCCTTACATTTGGCATTAGCATTTCCCAATGCTAATGTTCTGAGTAAGGGACAATATTAAAACAAGTAACATTTTATAATCTAATTTTACGAACAATTATTTGTAAGAAAAAACAAGTAATGAACTATATAAAATACAATTTATTTATTAACTTTTTGTAACGATTGGCAATTATTCCCATCATTTCGTGTTCTTGAGAACTGGTTTGGTGATCATAACACACAAGTAAAAAGCAATAAAATACTATGTGTAAAGAAATTATTCAATAACCAAAAGAAAACTAAAATAATTATTTGTATTATTACACGTTCAAAGAGTTGGGCCCTTTGACTTTAAAAAGAAAAACACAAAAAAAGAGTTAGGCCATTTTGACTTAAAAGAAGAAGAAGAAGAAGAGTTAGGTCATTTTGCGGTGTGTACTATCATGTAAGTTTTTCAAAAATTCTTTTTGCTCTACCCTTATGTGTTTATATTAAGTGTGCGTTTGGGAAGCGCGTTTTGCGCTTCCCAAACGCATGTTTGCATTTCTTTTTTTTCTTTTTTCTAGCCGAAAAGTTTGAGTTTTCTCACAAATTTATTTTTTAACAACTTTATTATTAAAAATGGGTCTCACGGTACTATTTACACATTTAAAAATTATTTTGCTATAGTGTTATTCAGTTTTCAATTTTCAACTGTATCCCAACAGACCCTAACTAGGTAAGTTCCCACGTTGAAAGTTTTGTGTTACATGTTTATATTAACTTTTTGTAACGATTGGCAATTATTCCCATCATTTCGTGTTCTTGAGAATTGGTTTGTTGATCATAACACACAAGTAAAAAGCAATAAAATACTATGTGTAAAGAAATTATTCAATAACCAAAGGAAAACTAAAATAATTATTTGTATTATTACACGTTCAAAGAGTTGGGCCCTTTGACTTTAAAAAGAAAAACAAAAAAAGAGTTAGGCCATTTTGACTTAAAAGAAGAAGAAGAAGAAGAGTTAGGCCATTTTGCAGTGTGTACTGTAATGTAAGTTTTTCAAAAATTCTTTTTGCTCTACCCTTATGTGTTTATATAAGTTTTTCAAAAATTCTTTTTGCTCTACCCTTATGTGTTTATATTAACTGTGCATTTGGGAAGCGTGTTTTGCGCTTCCCAGATGCATGTTTGCGTTTCTTTTTTTTTTTTTTTTTTTCCAGCCGAAAAGTTTGACTTTTCCCATGAACAATGCACATTACGGACCCACAAATTCACTTTTTAGCAACTTTTTTCATTAAAAATTGGTCTCACGGTAATATTCACACATTTAAAAATTATTTTGCTACAGTGTTTTTCAATTTTTAATTTTCAGCTGTATCCAAATGAACCCTAACTAGGTAAGTTCCCACGTTGAAAGTTTTGTGTTACATGTTTATATTAACTTTTTGTAACGATTGGCAATTATTCCCATCATTTCGTGTTCTTGAGAACTGGTTTGGTGATCATAACACACAAGTAAAAAGCAATAAAATACTATGTGTAAAAAAATTATTCAATAACCAAAGGAAAACTAAAATAATTATTTTTATTATTACACGTTCAAAGAGTTGGGCCCTTTGACTTTAAAAAGAAAAACAAAAAAAGAGTTAGGCCATTTTGACTTAAAAGAAGAAGAAGAAGAGTTAGGTCATTTTGCGGTGTGTACTGTAATGAAAGTTTTTCAAAAATTCTTTTTGCTCTACCCTTATGTGTTTATATTAACTAGGTAAGTTCCCACGTTGAAAGTTTTGTGTTACATGTTTAAGAGTTGAGACTTTTTGAGTGTGCATTGTATTATAAGTTTTTCAAAAATCTCATTCCCCTCTACCTCTCTACAATATTCTCAAATTCACTTTTTCTTCTTTTTTTTCTTTTTTTTTCGGGGGGTGGGGGGGGTGGGGGAGGTAATTTCAAAAGCTACAACGTGAAATTCAAACTAGATTATCGATTTTATATTAAAAGAATATATTTTGACAACTTAATATTCAAAACTACTTTTATATATAAGCATATGAATCAAACTCTAAGCTGTTCTCTGTTATTACAACGTAGGTACTTCAAAAATATAACTAAAAGATTTGAATTTGAGAATGGACAAGTTTGGTACACCAGTAGTTTCTCCACCCTATATACACTAGGTCTAAAATATTGATATTCTTTTTCTTTTTCTCTTTTTTAAATGTGGAAAGTAGATACTAATATTCACATGTTACATATAACTAGCTTTTGAGATCTATTCTATATCAGCATTCACTTTCTCTTGTTTTTACACTCTTATTCAATTTTAGAAGATTAACAAGTAAAACTAATAAATTGTCAAAGTTCGATTTCATGGTAGATTCTTTACCTTGAATGGGTAAAGTTCCATCAAGTCCAATAAAATATAATGATATAGCCTTGAGAAAAGATAATACTCCGATATATGGAGAAATACTTCCAGAGAAATAATTTAAACTCAAATCTAAAATCTCTAAATTGCTGAAGTTGGCCATATCCACAAGAAGAATTGATGATAGATAGTGTCAAGAGAAAATATTTAAAATATTGGCTTATACTAAAAGAACTTCTTGTCACAAGAAAATTATTCTTGTAGTTAAAATAGATGATAGGAATGTTTACCCTTAAATAGCAAGCTTCCATTAAGACAATTTCTACTCAAGTTGAGGACCTCCAAGTTGCTTAGATTAACTGGTTCTACATCATCGGTGAAGAGATATCCATTTGTCAGATTGAAACTAACAGAATAGAGGGAAGATGTAGTAGAATAACACATTTCATATTTTAATGGACAAAAAAATTGGGCTAAAAAGCACAGTAAATATTGAAGGCATACTGCCGCAATCATTTGCATGTATCAAGCATTTTGTTTTGCACAGAAGCTATTTTGTGCTTTTTAAATGAAGAAAGTAAATGTCAATAAAGGTAAAGTTGGTTAGTAAAGTTCTGTTTTGTCTAAACTTCTTCATGGTATTCTTGAGGAAGAAAATTTAAATATGCACTTACCGTTGCTAAAAAGAGGCCCTTCCATGATATTGAAACTTAGGTTCAAATATTTAAGAACTGGGAGCGCCCCTAAGAATCTTAAATTTTCCTTGCCAAATTCATTCCAACTTAAATTTAAGAATATATGTTGATAACTTAATATTCAAAATTACTTTTATATATAAGCATATAAATCAAACTTTAACCTGTTTTCTGTTATTACAACAATATAACTAAAGAATTTGAGTTTGAGAAGGGATAAATTTGGTACACCAATAGTTTCTCCACCTTATACACCATGTCTAAAATGTGGGTATTTTTTTTTAAATGTGGAAAGTAGATACTAATATTCACATGTTACACACACACACACATATATATATATAACTAGCTTTTGAACAGTGCTTGGCATGGTTTTTTTTATTTATTTATTTATTTAAATGAAATGCTATAATATAACAAAGTAGTATAATAGGGTAATTTTTTCATAAGAATATTTCATTTTAGATGTATTGAACTATTAATTTTTAAAATAATTCATTTATCGTATCCTTTTGCAAAACCAACCAAAAGAAAAGTGTTTTTATTTTTATCTTTATTTTTTTAAACTAAAATAAAAGATTTCATGTTGTTTTCTTTTTGTAACTAACAAAAACGTTGTGTTTTCTACATATAGTAACGAATAAAAAAATTCATTCCTTTTTGTTCAAGATTTTGATATTATGAAAAAAATTTATGCTCTATATATTATAACAAATAAAAAAGAAATTAATTTCCTTTTTATTCAAAAATTTATGATCTTTTAGAATTATAAACAAATATGCTATAGATAAAATATAGTGAGATTTTTCCAACCATGATAGTTAAAGAAGGTAAAAGAAAAGTAGATTTTTGATGTTATATTTACCCCCAAACCACTGCATTTGGAATCATTCTCACTAATTCATATCCCCCAAATCTTCAATTAAAAGCTTTGGATCTATTTTTGAATTTCAAGGCTAATTTGTCAAAATCTTTAATTAAATATTTAAGCAAAGCAATGCATATGAAATACATATGATTTTGATAATTGATTTTGTTTTGGCATTTAGTTAAAATCTTCAATCAAAGAATTTTGATTTGGTATCTAGTTGATTATTAAATTGTTGACGAAATGGTCTTGGCAAATTCTCTTGTGCACCCCCAGTATCGAAACAAAGCAATACAAATGGAAGAAAGCAATTACGATAAATATTAAATATTAAATCTAGATTTTGGTGCAAGTACGATCTCTTGGACTGCAAAAAAACACCTCTTATGAATGTTACATACAATCATGATCTAAATTATCTATAAAAAAAAGATGACAAATGTACTCAATTTACATGATCAAAAACAAAAAGGAATGCAATAGGTTGAGGACAAAAAGCGTCCTGCTTAACCATCATTGCTCAATTTAGTACTAATGAAGGCACATAACATTTTGTGCACAAATGAAGATTTAGCATTAACATCAGAAACATGGTATAACAACCTGGAAAACAATATTAAGCAAATAGGATAGAGCCAAAAATAGCTGACACAATGATGATTCACTAATTACGGTCCAACAAAAATGATATCCAGCTCTAATGTTTAAATTTTTTTTTTTTTTAGAAAATTTTATTTCATCAATATTAAATATAACGTGCAACTGCTCTGTTATGTCCTTAGTAACAGAGCCAACTGCCATCAATTTTTTTTTCTTTACTTCGTAGTTGTAAGAACTACGTGTATTTTTTTGATGAATGTAAGAACTACGTGTATTATTATTATTATTATTATTATTATTATTATCATTATTATTATTATTTCTAAACAATGCTTGGCGCAAACTGGGTTTGATGAAATCAGATATAAATAATAAGATAATTTGCAAGGACTGTTGCACCATTTTATTTGGTTTTAACAAACGTTGAGAGAGGGTAATTAAGAAGCAAGATGGAACCATTTTATGTGTCCCTTAATCAATGCATACGGCAAATCGGAAATGACGTGTTATATTTTAGAGTGATGTAAACATATGATGTTATATGGAAAACAAGGATTTGTTCATAAATATTTGACACATCATAATGAGGCTCCTTAAATACTTCTAAATAAATTACCGTTATATATATATTTGACACATGTAAAGTTTATTGTCTAAATATTTGTATTTAAAGTTTAGAGTAAATGAGATTCCAAAAAAAAAAAAAGTTTAGAATAGAGAGAAATTATACCTAATCTAATGATTAAAATGACTCGTCCTCTAAAATAAATTTAATTAATCAAATTGAGAGCAAATGACCAACTAGAATATTTTAAATTTGATTTGGGATATTTAATCGAATTGAATTACCTTGATCCCAAGCCTTTCCTATTAAGCATAAAGTTCTTTTGTGTTCGTGTGTGTGTGATTTGGGAGTGGGGTATATGATAGTAGAAGCAAAAGCTCACATACCTTCATTTCCTAACCAACCAGAAATTTCCTTGTCAGATAAATCAAGAATTCTTAGCTCCTTGAAAGGTTGCAACAAGGACACGTTTAGGAACCAAGTCTCCCTCACATAAGTCATATAAGTCGGATATTGAAATTCATTTATATTAGAGAGCATGAGATTGATCACATGACCAGTGGTGGTGCTACAGTTGATTCGCTCCCAACTACAACACTCACCCTTTGTCTCATAAACCCAAGTTGGAAGGAGGGGCTTGGTATAATTAGTGTGGGATTTTAGAAAGGCTTTCAATTCTAGGAGACCTGTCCTCTCTTCCTCAATACAAGCTCTGTGCTCATGAATTTGAACAAAGAGCAATAAAGCCCACAGGAAAGACTTCACTAAAGGCCACCCCATTGAGAAATTTTGTGAAACACCTTCTTTCATTTCTAGCTAAACTAGCTTGTGTGTAAGTACCCAAGACAAGAAAGTTATAAGTCCATGGGCCTTTATATAGAGAAAGTTAGAAGGTTTTCATATTTAAATCCATAATTTATAAGATAAACTTTTGGTTAAGTCTTTGGGCATGAGAATCTCATGACATGTAATTGGCTTATATCCTTTTTATTCTACAAAAATATCCAATTTTTCCAATGGGTTGGTTAAAAAAAAATATTATTAGTGGAATACTTCGTTAATGTCACACATCTTGATTTAGTCTAGTTTGAAAGATGGGCTTGTAGATCAATCACAACTCGCAATGTCTATCTAATCTCTCTTCCTTAAAATTGACTAGTTTTGAGTTGCTAATGGAATCCGTTATGAGTGTTTAACAACGTAGTATACGTTATAAAAATAATAATAATAATAATAAAAACAAATATAGTGGCATGGTTTTAGGAAACTTTTATTAATTTGAGATAAGTAGGAAATTTTTTTCTTTCTGATCACATGTTTTATAGAATCTTGTACTAGGGATTTTTTTTTTTTTTTTTTTGCCTGCACATATTTTTTTGCTAATTTCCTGATTAGTGAGACCAAGGATTAATGGGTTAGTTTTTTTTTTTTTTTTTTTAAAGTTTCAACCTCTAATGTTTACGCTTAATGATAACTTTTTATCATCAAACCATGACCCCAATCACAAATAAAATAAAATATCACCATTTTGAAAGAATAATGCTAGTTTTCTTAAAATAATGATAATAATAATGTTAGGAACACCTAATTATATATTTAAATTCACAATATACTTAAGTGTTATTTTTTAATTGGTGTACTTTTTTTTTCTAGCAGCTACTGTAATCATCACAAGTTGACATGGAAATATGTTATAAAATTGGGCGTGAGTCTGTCTATGTGGGCGGACTGAAATCAAAAATTTCTCATGAACGACTTTTATTGATTTTTTTTAATATCAACTTTTGCTAATGAACCACTTTGAAAATTAGTTTCATTGCCAATTCACTGGAAAAGAAACCATCTCTGTAACTTTTAGTGCCATTAAAATGGTCTGTTTTTTATTAATGAAATGCTGCTATCAAGCCCTCTCTCTCACCCTCCTTCCGTTTGTAGTATGATGGGGCCAACTGGTTGGAAAAAAACAGTAGAAAAATGATGCTGCTTTGGCATTTGTTTCCTATCAATTTTTTCTTGAAATGATTTGTTGCATCTGATTCACAATTAATATGTTTGGATCAGGAACTGGTGGAGCCAGAATGTTTGTTTAGGGCAGTAAAAATTGAGATTATAAGACAAAGTATAAAAGAATAAATAACTTAAAAATAAAAGCTTAATCTAAAAATATAAAGTTTAAACATCTAATATGATTCCTTTAAAATAAATTAAGAAAATAAAACATAGTTAAAAGTATGGTATTATACTTAATCTCACTACCTTCATTTCTTTTAAAAAAAATATTTGAAATGCAACATTCTTTCTTTATTCTTCTAAGTACTTAAATTTTGGATTTATAGTAAAAATCAAGAATTTAAAGCTATAAAATATTCAAAAAATGGAAAAAATAGAGAAAACTTCAAGGTTTTCTATCGTATTGTACTTAACTAAATTTTAAAAAATTATTTCGTGGTAAAATATGGGCCCCATTAATTTAAGACTTTTAAGTTTTTTTCTATTATTCTTTAAACCTTGATTTTATTTTAAATAAAGGCCTTGAAGTTGAGTGCTGTGGGAAGTTATTAAAGAAAAAAAGTGATAAGCCAAACAGAAAGTACCGTGAGTTTACAACTTATGAAATAATTGAGATTAGGGAGAAATTATTACATCTCACAGGTCAAGTGTATTATATAGAAAAAGTTTAGAGAAAATAACGAAAACTTCCTTGAGGATTGGTAAAATTACACTTTGATCCTCTTATTTCTAAAATTTATAGTAGTCTTGATCAAAATTATTTGTCACCTAAATGGTGTCAACAAAAATTAAAAAAAAAAATTCAAAATATGCATTAATAAAAATGGTTTAAGTCTCTTTCAATCTCAACTTTATTCTCCTCTGCTTCACATTCTCCTACTTCCATATGATTGCTTATTAGTCAGTCTCCCACTAGATCAATTTTGTGGTATTAGTATATGCGAATTTAGGATTGATCGCTCAATTTAGTGAATAATATCATTTTCAAGACCGAATTGCATGATAGTTGACATAATGACTTGTAATTGGCTTATGTCTATTTCTTCTTACAAAAAGATCCAATTTTCCAAAGGCTTGGTGAAAAGATTGGGTTGTAGGAGCGTTATGTGTGTTTTAAAAAGTAGTATATGTGCTTCTCAAAAAAAAAAAAAAAAAAATCAAAAATCAAAAATCGTAGCATGGTTTTAGGAAACTTTTATTTGAGATAAGTTGGAATGTTTTTTTCATTTTACGGAAACTTGTACTAAAGATAACAGTCTTTTATTATATGGGCTAAACCGAAGTACAGAAAAAGCTTTTTTGTTTTGTTCTGCCTTTGCGTATGTATTACGCTGATTTGTGGGAGACCAAGGACTAATGGGTCTGCTTCTCTTTTTTTCTTTTTCTTTTTTGATAGGTCTGCTGCTCTTTTTTAAATCAAAAGAATAATGCTAATGACGGCTTTGAAAGCGAAAAATGATGCTACTTTGACATTTGTTTCCTATCAATTTTTGAAAATTCGTTGCATCTGATAAATTAGTGATTTGACATTTTTTTTCCTATCAATTTTTGAAAAACCATTAGTTCGAGTGAAAAAATAGCTCTCACCCTTCCTCCTTTTGAAAATTCGCAGCTTCTAGTAAACTAATGGTGTGTTTAGTTTGGGTGAAAAATGAGCTATGATTGTAAAAATTCTCCTTTATGCTTGAGCCACCTTGCCGTGTGAATGTTTCTCATCCCAAATATAAGTTTTGTCCAATGTACCCCATCTCACTCTTTATATATATATCAAAGTCGAAGTCAAGGAGAGGGGGTGGCTGCCTCCCTGGCCTACCCAGAATCTATATATATAATAATAGGTAAAATTGAGAGAATATCTAATTAGATTTTAAATTGAAATTAAATTAAAGTCTAATTTTACATCATGTGTCCAATCTAATCTAAGTTTATAAATTTTTGTGCCAAGTGAGTTATTTCAATGTAAAAATTTGATTTCAATTAGAGTTTAATTTTGTACCATATGTCCCATTTAATCTAAGTTTTTTAATTTTTGTGTCAAATTGGTTAATTTAGTGAAAAAAAAAACAAGGAGTCCAATATAAGTAAACCTAAAAAAAATATATAATTTTTGAATTATTTTATATTTATGAGTCTTTTTTTTTTTGTATAACTAAAAATAATTCAAGTTTATAAATCATATATATATATATATATATATTAATAGCTAAAGCTAAGAGAAAATCCAATCAAATTCTAAATTGAAGTCTAATTTTGTGCCACGTGTCTCATCTAATTTTTAAATTTGTGTTTCAAGTGAATTATTAGATGCAAAAATTAAAATTAAAGAGTCTAAATTCAATTAGATTCTAAATTGAATTTTAATTAGAGTTCAATTTTGCGCATGTGTTCCATCTAATTTATTAATTTTTGTGACAAGTAAATTATTGAATGCAAAATCAGAAAAGTCTAGATCTAATTAGATTCTAAATTATATAATATGTAATTGTAATTATTTTTAAATATATCCGTGCATATGCACGGGATTACACACTAGTCTATATATCTATATATCTATATATAATAATAATAATAATAATAATAATAATAATAATAATAATAATAGGTAAAGCTGAGAAAAACTTAAATTAGAATTTTAAATTAGAGTTCCAATTTTACGCCATGTGTCCTAAATTATTTATTCTTAAAGAGTTTTATCTCTTAATTTTAGAATCAAATATGAGACCATATCATAAATATTCATCTAAGTGATTTATTAAGTATAAAAATCAAAGAGTCTAAAATAAATGAATTCTAAAAAAAAAAAAAAAAAAAAGTGCTTCACAATTATTTAAAAAATATATATATATGGACAATTCACATTTTATACCTAATAATATCCTTACAAATTTTTTTAAAGAGTTAATAAAATATAAAAATGACTATCAATATTATTTAAATTATATATATATGAATTATATTATGCATCTTATTATATATTTTTAAGTGTATCCATGCATATATATGGGGTTACAACTTAGTTTAAACTCTAATTAAGGTTGCCGTTTGAATCATAAAGAGGCACCAATTTTATTACAAGATTCTTGACAACAATTAAGTTAATTTATTATTATTTAAAAAAAAAAATTCTACTTCTATAACAATTTTACAATATTTTTACAACAAATCACAGGTGGTTAGTTGTTATTGGTTCAAATTTGAAACTAACACTAAGATTACTTTTTTGCCCCAACAATAACAACCAATAACAATCTACCACTTAGAATTTGTTGTAAAAATATTGTAGACATATCATTTCTCTTAAAAAATTCCTGTAATTAAAAGCATATCCACGAATATAGCTGCGGCCACAAACGTGATTTACCTGATAAAGCTGGCCCAATTGGATTTGTCGCTTAAATAATGTGATAAAATATCAGCCCGAATAAACCAATCCGACTAAATGAATGGACAAAGAGATACAACCCTTCTCTTTTCTTTTTGCTGCTGCTTCCAACTTTGAACTACTTAGCTGTTACAATCTTGGTGAGCCTCTCTTGATGAATACTCGATTGGCATTTTGAAGACCAATTCAAACTGTGACCATGAACATGAAGTGACAAGGAAATGGATGGCAAAGGCAACGATGATCATATTGACAACGCAGCAGCGCTAAATCTTGAACATGCAATTACCTTTCATTCTTTCATAGCTCTGTCTTTTTGTGGTGATAGATTAATGCTTATTTCATTTGGCAGATAGTTGGATGTGGGATGAACTTTGCTTATCAAATGGGTTGGAGGAAGTATTTGATCGGTCCTTATAAATTAGTCATTACTTGACACTCCAATACATATCATCATTTTTCTGACTGGCCATGCATTAGACGGAAGAATCATTTCACTTTCGACGAAACTAAAGTGAGTAGAAACAGGATTTGACTTAACTGTCCCTACTATTGCTTACTTTTCCATGTTTAACGTGGAAAGAAATTGAAAGCAAAATTTGTGGAATATGTTAAGAAGAATGGGGTGGTCATTTTCACGAGTCTCTCTCTTTTATTAGCTACATTTTGGAAACATTTTCATTCAAACACCTCAGGAATTATGGGCTTACTAAAGTTAAGGAGCCAATAAAAAACTACTACAGTTTCACAACATTTCAAATTAGCTTACCCCTGTTCACCACAATCTACAATTAAATTTTTTTTAAAGACCCATATGTGAGATGGTAGACTAATTTAAAATGGTTGTAAAAAATTTTTGCTTCCTAAAAAGAACTCCTATAAACTACATCAGCATATTTATTATTATTATTATTATTATTATTATTATTTGTATATGTGTGTAAAACTTCATCCTAGAAACTTAAATCCCGACCCTTGCCCCTCTACACCCAACAAGCATTCCACAAGCACTTATACTTATAAAGTGACCATTACATCAAAAATGTGCAGTGTTGGCATATTCTTATATATATATATATATATATACACACGAACAAGCTTGATATTTTATTGACATATATAGTAGCTCAATTATTACTAGCACCAGTATTTTCAGTATTGATAAATACTAATTAGTTCAAATAAGATGGGTTAGAACTTTTTGGTGTTTTCAAGACATCTATGGTTGAAATCTCCTCCCTGTTGTAACTATCCATTAAAAAAAAAATTATGATGACTATCATAAGTACATCACTTGACCTAAAAGTTTAAGTCAATATTTTTTTACTATTATGTTATATTAACTGCTTATATATATATATATATATATATATATATATATATATATAACTATCAATTGTGAAACTTTACTACTTAGCTAACCAAACCATTTTTGGTATGAAAATACTCTATTTCAATTTATAAAAGGAGACACTTGAACCAAATTTAAAACTTTACAAGTGATAGTCACAAAGGCACTATTTCTACTGAATACTTTTTTATTTTTGAGCTAATATAGGTGTTCAAAGCTTTTCGAACACTTGATTGTTGGATATTTTTGTGTTTTTGTTTTTATTTTCTCTCGTATGATTCACTAGTGAAGAGGTTCTTGAAAACTAATAGGTGATGATGTTTGCTTCTCTTTCAATTGTTTTCTTGACTTACTGGCCGTGTATTTGAGGGAAGGATTGACTGCATCAGGAAAAAGGACTGTTCTAGCCGTGTATTTGGGAGAAGGAGACTTGGTCATGCATTAGAGAGGACTACTTGGCTGTGACCAACTTCCCCTGCATTAGGGGAAAGCATCATTTCACAAATATGAATGAAAGAATGACTTGGACGACTGAGATGGAAACTCATGAGATAGTGTCATGAGAATCCTTTCACACATTTATAGTGTAATACTAGAGTTTGATGTTAGAAGCCTAAATTGCCCCCCTACACATATCAGAAAGCATGTTACTTTAAGAGAATAAAAAAAAACAATCATCATACTAGTTTTCATCTTTTCGTAGCGGGCTACTTAAATAGTTAAATTCACTATTATAGAATTTCTTTGCTTCTCACAGGGTCATAGTATATATATAGTACAAACTACAAACTACAGACTCGTAGTTTTTATACATAAAAAATGTCAATGATGAAAAAATTGAAATCACCTTCTTTTTGTGTATAGAGCATTAAAAAATCTACTTTGTGTTCTTTCCATTCAGGATGTCAACCACAATATATGATTTAAATTTTTTTAATGACCCACATGTATGAGATGATGTGCTAATTTGAAGAATGTTGTGAAATTCTTGTGAATTTTTATTGTGTCCTTGACATGACTCATATTTTCTTCTAATTTTTCACAGTTTCATACTCTTTCTATAAATCTTAATTTTAACTACTTAAACAAATAAAGAAACGTATGCTTGATTCTACAAATTTTTTAAAAAAGAATTCAAGGCACTGAAACATTAATACAACTTTATAGGTATCTTATTATATTCCTAACACTCCTACATTAATTTATTTTCTCAATTTATTTTAATTTCAACATTATGTATTTAGATTAATTTTTTATTATTATTTACTATAATTTGATTATTTTTGTTTTCTTTATTTGAATTATATGATATATATATATATATATATACACACACACACACACATACATGTAGTTAATTGAGCTTATGAAGAAACATGATCATAATAATAAGTATCAAGGTGTCATTTAATCATGCTCCCTGAGTTGAAATCCTAACACTACCACTATAATATATATATATATATATATATATATATATAATAGTTATAGGTTTAAGTGTTACATTATAAATTATAATCAAAACTTCATAGAGTTTTTGTCTTTTATGGGAAAACTATAAAGAATTATGTATATTTGTTCCTTTATTTTATTTCGTTTTGTAAAAATAAATGTAGAGAGAAAAATATTGAAGGTATGTGTAAAGAAAGTTATTTTTCCTAACATTTTCACGAATACAACTAAATACTTGAAAATAAATTTTTTTTTCCGAAAAATTTTATCACCTGAAAACATTTTATGGTGGTTGGAAAATATTTTTTTCCGAAACAAACACAGCCTTATCCTTTTCTGTTTTAATAGGTTCAGTCAAATTCCTGTTACACCTTTTGTTTAACTAGCTATTATTGAAATTTGGAAAATAGTGATGATGCAGGTATTATTCTTGATAATGACGAAAGTAATTTGACCAATATTGAACAGGGTGATGGCATTTCTTTTGGGTTCTGTCACGACTTGATCCATATATATATATATATATATTATTGATATAAGTGATTTTTTTTTTTTTTTTTGAGAGGTAGATATAAGTGATATTAATTGTTAAGCGTTAATATTATGAAAATTTACAGTGTTTTATTAACCATATTGTGAATTCCATACACAACCTCATTTTAATATGATTAACCGAATGAAAAATGAAATATTTCGATAACAGTTACTCTCTGTCTCTAATATATATATATATATATATATTTGGTAAACCAAGGAAAATGCATTAAACTTAGGAATTCACAAGTTTGTTACTCTATATATATATATATATATATTGAGAATCTTGGCCAATAATATATTGGCCAACTAATGTGGCCCTAATCAATCAACGTATCTAACACCTAAAAGAAAATTCATGTCGACGTGAAGGAGAGAAGGAAATTGAAAGATCATACAATGATACATTTACATACCAACCAACCATTTGACGGAGGAGAAAAATGAAGATCGTGTGCGTGGATAGTGGGACAGATTAAGAAGAAAAAGAAAAAGAGGAAAAGAACAGAAATAGAAGACTTAGATTTTTGTCCTGCTACTTCAAACACACGGAATTGACTGGCAGAATTAGCTGAATGGCTCGAATTTTATCTGACGTGTTGTAGGGGAATTAATTGTATCAGTCTGATGACATATATGAAAATTATCGTATCCATGAATCATGATGGTAAGAAATTAACAATTTTGATAATGATTGTATGTTTAATGTCTCAAAAAAAAAAGTTTCTTCATTTAGCTTAACATGTAATGCTTTTTGTATTGAATAAAGAGATCTAAAATTCAAATCTTGACTACTTGCCAAAAAGCTATTAAGATCTTAACCTGATAATAAAAAAGAATTATAACAGAGAGGATGCTAAAGATTCGATCATAATGGATCAAGTGCCAAAGATTAAAATCCTTTCACATCTATAAATATAAAAATATTTCCCTAAATATTGATTTTAACATGTGAAAAAAAAAAAAAAAACTATTAGATTTTGGGGCCTAATCTATCATGGAATCAAATATTATATAATTTTATTCCGTGTTTCTTTAAATATATATTGGAATTTTCAGGACAAAATGGGCTTCTGCCATTTTCGAGCAAATTATATAGGGAAATGCCTCCATTCCCAAACTAAATAAGAAAATGTCCCTATTTTAAAACTCGATTTTTGATCAATCAAGTTAGGCCATATAGTAGCTTTTTTAAGAAGCCTATAATGACGTTTTTTAACTTGACTTCATTGAAATCAAGTTATAGGCAATGAAATCAACCTATAGTGGCCTTTTTTTTACTTATAACTCGATTTCTTTAAAGTCGAGTTAAAAAACGTCACTATAGGCTCCTTAAAACGCCACTATAGGGCTTCAAAATTTTTTTTTTCCCTAACTCGATTTATCAAAAATCGAGTTTTAAAAGAAAGACATTTCCTTATTTAGTTTGGGAATGGAGGAATTTTCCTATATAATTTGCCCGAAAAGGGCAGAAGCCCATTTTGTCCGGAATTTTCAAGATAATGCAATCAATTTTTGTTAGCCAATCAAATTAGAATATTGTGACCAAAAAAAGAAATGGAACATTCATTGGAATAATAAAAAGAAAAACCAAGATAAATTTGCAATCCCGCGTATTGACTAATTGGTTTGATTGATACATGAGTAAATTTAGAGACATTTAAGATATATTATAAGTAATATATATATTAAATAAAAATTTTTGGATGTGTTTTGGATTTTACAAACAGTATAAAATAGAAAATTGTAAACTCAAAGAGAAATGGAAAATTATTAGTTTCTATCAATTTTATTATAAGAAGCTCGACAAAGAAAATGTCTTAAATATAAGCTTAAATTTAATAAGAATGTGGTGTGAACCTAGAAGTTTACTCCCATCAATAATGTCATGCTACATCAAATTTTTTTACCAAAAAAAAGAAAATAACAAATATTATCACATTCCTTTTTAATAAATATATTCAAATATTAAAATAAAAATTAAAAAAAAAAAAAAAAAGCCAAAACAAAGTGCTAGAAGGAGAACCACCATAACTACCCGAGATGATGCTAGAGTTAGGAGCCGCCACCTTCGATGAAGTCATTTCATCGTCATTCAGCCTTGGGCTTAGGAGTTTTTCATCTCTGGCTTCGTCTTCGATGACAACTGGTCTTGCTAATTCGTCTCTAATGACATATATATTAACATTGGTCCACTAATTCCTAACGATTCTTTGCTCTGATTTTTTTTTTTTTACTTTTATATATTTAAGGAAATTATGATAATGTTTAATACTCTCTATTCATTTTTGTGAAATAATTTAATTTGGCAATACATTATTTGAGGGTGTAAATGTATGTGATTACACCAGATCTTTATTGAATTTAAATTTTAAACTCTACTGTTGATTATTACTGTATGTTTCAATAGAAAATATATGTATTAAAAAAACCTATCTCAAAAACCAAAACAAAAAAAAAAACAAAACAAAACAAAAAAAAAAAACAAACAAACAAACAAAAAAATCCCTTGTTTTCTTGTGTTTGGTTGGCAAATCTTAAAATAAGCTTGAAAATATTTTTTTGTTATTTAGTTTGCACAGAAATTTTTTTCTTTCTGATCATATGTTTTACAAAATCTTGTATGAGAGATTTTTTTTATACCTATCTCAAAAACCAAAACAAAAATAAATAAATAAATAAATAAAATCCCTTGTTTGCTTGTGTTTGGTTGGCAAATCTTAAAATAAGCTTGAAAATATTTTTTTGTTATTTAGTTTGCATAGAAAATTTTTTTTTTCTTTCTGATCATATGTTTTACAGAATCTTGTACGAGAGATTTTTTTTTTTTTTTTTCCAAGTACTGAAAAAGATTTTTTTTTTTTTTTTTGGTTTTGTTTTGCCTTCACGTATTGTTTTCGCTAATTGCCTGATTGGTGAGACCAAGGACTAATGGGTTAGTTTTTTTCCTTTTTTTTTTTTAAAGAGAGTTTCAACCTATGGCGTCTATTTCAAATGATAGCTCTTTATCATCAGAAAAAGACACCAATCAATTTTTAGTGTAGGCAATGATTGAATCCCAGATCTCCTATTCAACTATCAAATAAAATATCAACATTTTAAAACAATAATGCTAGTTTTCTTAAAATAATGATAATAATAATTAGGAACACCTTATTATATATTTAAATTCACAACATACTTAAGTGTTATTTTGTAATTGGTGTACTTTTTTTTTTCAACAACTATTGTAATCATCACAAATTGACATGTAAATATGTTATAAAATTGGGCATGAGTCTGTCTACGAAGTTGTATACACATAATCTCACTACCTTCATTTCTTTTAAAAAAAAATATTTAAAATGCAACATTCTTTCTTTATTCTTCTAAGTACTTAAATTTTGGATTTATAGTAAAAATCACGAATTTAAAGCAAAAAAATATTCAAAGAATGGAAAACAATAGAGAAAACTTCAAGGTTTTCTATGAATATATACATAAAAATTATATATTCAAAACAATAGCGAGAAACCTATCAAAGTTTGATAGAATTATTTTAATGAAATAAATAACATATTTCTATCATTCTTATCACTTCTTCCATTTTGGAAAGTTGCATAGCAAGTACTTTTCTCTCTCTGTCTCCCTCTGTTTTTATGCCTTGCATTTCATTCTTTGGCATATTTGTATGCTTATTTAGACTTGCATATTTGCAAGTTCTGTTGTGTCTCCAACTTGCATGTCCAACATGTATCTGAAATATTAATTTTTCCATTTATATCAATTAGTATTTATATACATTCAAAGTTAACCAGTAGTAAATATATATTCAAAGTTAACCAATGGTAAATGTTATCATTCTAACATAAATCTTAATATTAACAAAAAATAAAATTTTTTTTTCTAAACTATTCTTTTTCAATCTTTATAAATGTCAAAATTAACAAAATGCAATGACTCAATCTTTTTCTCTTTCTCATCAAGGTTGAATTCGGATTCTTCAAAACTATATTGAAATACAACATATTAAAATAGTACAAAAAGAGAACTTGTAGCATTCATTGCAAGCATTCTTAAAGTATTGTTTAGCTACAAAAAGTACAGTCTCCTTATCATATTTGAGAATTAATAATAATAGGGAAAAATAAAAACAAAGCTGCAAACAGTGTATTTTTTTAGTAAGAAATTTATTCTAGGAAAAAAAAAACACACAAAATATATATATATATATATATATATATAAAAGCTAAGAGAAAGGGTATTACTGGAAGGATATTTTAGTTGAGAGCCTAAGACTGATATTGATAAAGACTGCACTAACAATAGAGAAAAGCATAACACATCCATAATCCATTATCACAAAAAATTAACATAACAATAAAAACGTACCACATCTAACATTCAATCTCTGCCTACACCAAAAACTCATTGGTGTCATGATCTAATGATAAAGAGCATAATTATCAGAAACGGTCTTCATAAGTTAAAACTCTATCAAAAAACCTAAAAATGAAAAAAAAAAATTCTAGAAAATTATAAGGAGGGATCACATATTGATGTGGGAGTCGGAGTTGTGAAACCTCGAATAAAAATTTCCCAATGATAAACGATGCTATCTTGAATACATGACTTTTTGATTAGTTGGTATGATATCATTGATATGTCCACCTGCTACTGCAAGCATAAACTTAATACAAACATCCTCTTCATTATAGTTTTATGCTAAGGAAAACAAATGTAACAAAAATATAAATAGATAATTGAAGTTATGCAAGTTCATGTGCTACTTGATTGTTTTCTCTTATCGTACTCTACTACTCCTTGCTCTTGGGCGAATAGAAATATATAATTTAATTTTTTTTCTCAATTGGTTTTACCATTAAGTGATAGTAGAGTTTTAAGTTAAACTCTGATATAAAATCTCATAAAGTTATTAGATATACTTGAAGATAAATATGAAAATAAAAATTTGATGATAATTTATACACGAAAAAGCAAAAGGCCAAACTGATTGCTGAATATAAAAATTGATAAGAACCTTAAATTGTTTAGTTGGTTTCTAATATATACATTAAACCAATAACTGAGCACCCTTTATGAATTTATTTGTTGGTAAAGAAACCAATAAGGACTTACTCATATAATTAACTTCACTTCAATTGCAACTTTTTATTAAATTAGAAATTGTAGTAAGAACAAATAAATATTTGTTTTTATCTAAAAAATTATTGCAAAATTTGGTTTATAATCAAGATAGGATTCTTGATTGTAGTTTAGTTTTTGCTGTTCAAACTGATTAGGTCTCTTAGGTACAATAGTTATATGCCACCAAATAACTAAACTTAATTTTTTTTTAAAAAGAAATTTAATAAATTTCCGCAATTTAGTTTATAATCAAGTTAGGATTCTTGATTGTAATTTAGTTTTTTCTATTCAAATTGATTAGGTCTCTTAGGTACAATAGTTGTATGCCACCAAATAACTAAATTTAATTTTTTAAAGCAGAAATTTAATAAAATTTCTGTAATTTGATTAAACCACTTGGCACAACCACGGCGTCTAAGCCCAACTTTTATTATATAGTATATTATATAGTATATAGTATAGTATATTTTATTTGATATTTTTTAAATGTCATGTCAGCATTTTCTGAATTAAAAAAAGCCATGTCAGTTTAATTAAAAAATAAAAATCATTTATATTTTTCAATTTCAATTTAATTCAAACTAAATTTAAAAAAAAAACTTTTAAATCTAATTTTATTATTATTGCTTTCATTATTTTTTAGGTAAGAACACAAAGAACTTGTTTTTCATGTTCTTCCCATATCCAAGAACAATCAAACCCAGAACAATGCAAAATTTCATACGAAATCCTTATCCTCCACCGAAACCTCCAGAACATGAAAAAATCATCAAACCCAAACCCACATGAGAAAACCAACCCAAAAAAATGTCAAACCCAGAAACCTCCAACCGAGAACTTCATTCTTCATGTTCTTTTCCAAATCAAGACAAACTCAATTGACAAACCCACGCAAAATCAATCTCAGCACAAAAAATTCCAACACAATCAACATGGAAACCTCTAAGAAATCAAACCCATAAATCCAGAAAAACATACAAATCCGCATAAATATAAATATATATATATATATATATATATATATTCTAAGGTTTACTACTTCCCTCAAGGCCACGTGGAGCAATCCTCTCCTCCTCCGACTTTTCTCTCCCCTAACGTTCTCTCCGGGCCTGGCCCCTCATTCTTTGTTGAATCTCCACCGTTAATTTCCTCGCCGATCCGATTACCAAGGAGGTTTTTGCCAGGCTCCTCCTCCATCCTATTCAAGCTCAACAGAACTTCGTCGACTATCCATCGGAGCCTTCTAGGAGCCAAAATGACGTTGCCGCTATGGGTGGGGATAAAATCTTGTCCTTTGCGAAGATTCTCACGCCGTCTAATGCCAACAACGGCGGCGGACTCTCCGTCCCGACGTTCACGGCGTGATCTGCTTGTGAGTTTGTGAGCTCCGACGCCTGGTGGAGAAGAAGGTTGAGCTTGTGAGCTTAGTGGTAGAGAGTGTAGGGTAAAGACAAAGAGAGAGAGGGAGTTTAAGATTAGTGGTAAAGAGTGTAGAAGATTTTTTTAACCAAAAAAAAAAAGTAGAAGATTTTTTTTTTAAGCTAATAAGGTTAACCAAAAACAAAAACAAAAAGAATTAAAACGATTATGAATTTTTATTTTTTTAAGAAATGATTTTAGTTTAAATTAGATTTAAGGTTTTTTTTAATTTAATTTATTTTAAAAATATATATATATATATATATATATATTCTTAGCTGGCTTTTTTTATTAATTTAAATGCTAACATTTCATTTTAAAAATGTTAAATATATTTTTTTACTATTATTTTATTAGTCACGTCAGTAAATAGTGCATTCTGTTTGCCACTTCAGCATTTTCTGTAACTAGGTTGACGGTAGAGACCATTTTAAAAACGACTATGAAAAAGAAGGGACTCACCTAGAAGCAAAATAACATTTTTTTTTTTAAATTATCCAAAATAAGCTGCTGAGAGAGCTTTGCCCCAAGCAATGCCATCTGACCCATTACCTTCGTCCCTGCCCCGATTTCAATTGCATAGTCGATATCAGAAAATTGGCTATAACAAGTGCTTTCAATTTTAGCTTGATGGGTTTTAATGGACTGGATCAAATATCGTAACACAAAATCACCTAAAAAAAATGTAATACTTGTCATTAATCACCTAAAAATCCTGAACCCTCTTGCCTAATCAAAGTACCAATTAAGGTGGAATAGAATCTTTTCCAGATGCCAATCCCCCCTCCCCCCACCCCAATGAAGAAAATAAAACCGGGTGTTCTAATGGCAAAAGGCTATTCTAACAGGCATTCTATGAGTTTATTTGGAATTCGCTTATTTTATTAAAACTGAAAACACTTTTCTAAAAGTATTATAGATAAAGGTAAAATTAAGCTCAAATAAAACAGTGGGATTCATGAATAATACCAAAAAGTGCAATAGAACTCATGAATAGTAGCAAAAATAAGCTGAATAATAAAATAAATTGGTAAAAATAATCTTTGCCAAACGGTCACTATGTTTACCGTTAATAATTAATTACATTTATTTTAGGACCACAATCTTTCTCACAATTATTCTATGTGATAGACTATAATTAGCTGTTTGTCACTTTCATATATACCAACAATATTTTCTCTACTGCTCACAATCAATCATATAAAATAGTTGTAAGTAAAGGTATGGTAAAAATTGTGATCCTAGAATTATTGATTTACTACACCAACAAACTGTGAGAAAATTCTCCATATTAGTAGTTCTTAGAGCATTCATACCAGCATATACAAAAGTTAGCTTTTATTTTAAAATAAAAACCTACTTTTTTTTAGCCAACCATTTTTTAAAACACTCACATTTGAGTATTTATTATATACTTTATTTCATTAAAATATCAAACTTTCTTAATTTTTTTTATTCGTTTTTCTTTTTCCACACACAACAACAATGAGCATCCACTATTTTTATTCCCCTCAAGATATGCAAAAAAATAATAAAAAAAATAGATTTGCAAAATCCTATTTTGCAAAACTAGTTCATGATCTGATGCGAGTGATTTTGGGCTTCATTAGTTATATTTTGAGTTTTATGTTCTTTTAGCATACCTCATGCAAATGTTATTATAAGTTGGAATTAAGTACGCTTGTTTTCGAGTATCACAAGTTGAAATTAAGTACGCTTGTTTAGGGGTATCTGATGTCGCGGAAGCCTGAAGAGAAGCACACACGATACTCTCTTTGATGAAACAGAAACTAAACTGTTAGTTTCTGGTAGTAAACCTCGAATCCACGAGGGGTTTCCCTGAATCCACAAGGAGATAAAACTGGAATCCACCAGAAGAAAATTTGACAAAAGTCTGTGTTTATTGATAATAGTCTCTGGAAAAAAACGTTTACAGACTTAAGGGCCTATTTAAGGGCTCCTTAAAACTTGATTGACAAGAAAATATAATCTAAATTAACTCCTAATTGATACCTAACCATAACAGGAATCAAATTTGACCTAAAAAGCATTAAATGCACCTAAAAATAAGGAAATAAATGCCCTAAACCTAAAATAACGAAAATTACATAAAAATACCAAATATAAAAGATTACAAAATTTAATTAGAATATTTTGTCCTACATCAGACACCTCCACTTGAAACAAACTCGTCCTCGAGTTCATCTTTAAAATCTGAAATCTCCCATGCCAAGAGAACAAATACTTTGAATACTTCATCTTCTTTGTCTTCTTGCCAAACTTGAAAGTCATTAATTGGGCAACTTGAACTTGTTCTCTCTTGATCTTCATGTAATTGACAATATTCACCAAATAGGAGTCAATGATCAAATCAAATCTTTCCACCCCAATAAAATCAATAAATTTTGTTTCATTGTCTCCCAATAAAATAATAGGAGTTTGAATGTTGCAATCATCTAGCTTGATTTCATTGAGATTGTTGACACCTTCCTCTATAATTTCTTCTTTAATGGTCTGTACTATCTCAACCTCAAGATCTTTCTCTATAATGGGGTCTTCATTAATCTCCTCCACAATCTTGATTTCAAGTTCTTCTTCTATAACAAGGCCTTCATTAATTTCCTCAGAAATCTCTATATTTTCTTCTTTGACTTCTCCATATTCTTCAAGAATGATATTTTCCTTAACATGTAATTCTTCCTTTAACAGTGGAATATTTGGCCCTTCAAAATAATTCAAGTATGAACTTCTTGGCCAATAATAATCTTGTATTGTATACGACAAGATTTCTTCACAATCCAAAGGATAAAATTTGATAGCAAGCATCTTTTTCATCCTTGGCCATGAACGAATTTTGTCTTTACCTTGTCGAATTCTATCCGATTGTACTCGTTCCCACCAACATAAGGCATACTTACTAAGTTTATACAAAGCAAGTCCAAATTTTCTCTTATAGCAAATATTCTCATAGTCAAATAAATCCTCTAGATCAAGTAACCAATCAAGAAAATCTTCTTTTAAAAAATAACCATTAAAACTTGCAATTCTCTTATAAGGTCTATATGAAATTTGCTTACCAAGAGGTTGCCCGTGAGTTATGTCTCCATTGCAGTTATCCCTATTGTTTCCATTCTTCAACGGCGCCATCCTAGCATAGATATTTGTGAGTGCTTGTTGTACGTCACGTAATACTTGCTAAGTTATTCGTCGTTGTTGTGGTGGTGGTTACCGTCTCGCCGGTTAGTAATCAAACCAGGGTAAGTCAAGGCTCTGATACCAACTAATGTCGCGGAAGCCTGAAGAGAAGCACACACGATGCTCTCTTTGATGAAACAGAAACTAAACTGTTAGTTTCTGGTAGTAAACCTCGAATCCACGAGGGGTTTCCCTGAATCCACAAGGAGATAAAACTGGAATCCACCAGAAGAAAATTTGACAAAAGTCTGTGTTTATTGATAATAGTCTCTGAAAAAAAACGTTTACAGATTTAAGGGCCTATTTAAGGGCTCCTTAAAACTTGATTGACAAGAAAATATAATCTAAATTAACTCCTAATTGATACCTAACCATAACAGGAATCAAATTTGACCTAAAAAGCATTAAATGCACCTAAAAATAAGGAAATAAATGCCCTAAACCTAAAATAACGAAAATTACATAAAAATACCAAATATAAAAGATTACAAAATTTAATTAGAATATTTTGTCCTACATCAGTATCACAAGTTGGAATTAAGTACGCTTGTTTTCGGGTATCACGTCTTTGCTTTTGGAAAACAGAGATTTATTTTATGTTTTCTCCTTCAAAACAAAGATCTTGGAAGGACTAGGATTAATTTGAGGCAAAATCCAAATAAAAATGGGTTTCCCTCTTAGACTCGGTCTAAGTGAAATGTTTTGGTTAAAAATGTTAATAGTGCTGATTTATGAAAATTTAGGGAATGAATAATAATCATTTGAAACTTTAGGGATTAAAAGTGCTCAGTAGATAAACTTTAAGGATCAAAATGTATTTTATATCATTTTTGGGCATGTATATATAGATATAGATATATATATATATAACGTGAACAAGTGGGATTTGAATTATAGATGTATCCATTAGAAACACCAAAATGTGGCAACCAATTGAGTTACAAAACTCTTGACCCTCTTCTCAGTGTTTAGTTTAACTGAAAATGTTGGTTAATCACTCCATGAAAAATTGTATAATCATTTTCAAAGAACCATGCCGCAATCATTAGGCCATAGGGCTAGTACTTAAATAATTGTTAATTCATTGAAGTGATATGTCATATCTTAATGTATCAACAAAATAATCATATAATAATTCTTCCAATTTATATTGTATGCTTTTTTTTTTTCTTTCCTCAAGAAATATAATATAATTGTAACTATTTTTCAAAATGTAAATGATATTGTATACAACAAAATAAATTCCATACATGTGCCATATAAAAAACATTCCACAAGTTATTTTAAAATGAAATTATAATATTGGCTAGTGACAAGAATTTCAAGACAGTGCAAGTGAACTCCTCCATAATAGAGCATGATAACCATTATTCATAACCAAACATACACATACACATAGGTATTTATCAATACTATCACCAACGATTCCTATGTAAATAGAGTACATCTAATGACACGTACGGTTTAGCAGCTTTAGAGAATTTAGAGCAAAATGGTAACACCAGTACATTCGATCCTCAACCAAGTTAAAGCATCGTTTCCGCCAATGAGGATTAATATAAAGAATACTGATCACACCGAAAAAGAAAATAATGTATGATACCGAAAAACTTGCATAGAAGAATAGAAGATCAGCTTCATAACGTTTTCTCCCACTTTCCTTTGAAGATTTTTGTGGTGATTGAGGTGACTCATCTTTCTCAGTGCAACTTTTCTCTAGTGGTGGACCGCAAAGAAATGGATTTCCTTCATAGCTACTCTTTTCAAATGTTCCAAATTGTGCTTTAAAGTCTGGAAGTTTACCTGATAGGTTATTGTGAGCCACATTGAAAATTTCAAGGGAGTTCAAATCAATCAATGCTGAAGGAATTTCCCCACTCAAATTGTTGTGAGAAAGGTCCAAGCTCTCTAACACAGTCAAATTTGAGAAAGTTTTTGGAATAGGACCTGTCAAGTGATTGTGAGACAAGTTTAGTCCACGAATGGAAGATAACTGTCCTAGTTTTGACAGGATTTCACCTATTAGCTTGTTTAATGACAAATCCAATACAGACACCATATCAAGGATGCGACCCCTGTACAAATCAAGCCTATATTTTGTCACAATCCCAATCTCAACTTGTACATAGAATTCCCAAGATGACCCTTCAATTGGAAGATCCCTATTTAGAACAGATTTATATGGGAGGATAGAAAGCCCAATCCTAAGAGAATAGTCATCTGTGACAAAATCACTAGCAGCTAGCTTCCCGAAGGATATGTTGTTAAAGCAGTATGGTATTGTCCCAGAAAAAGAGTTATTAGAAAGATTCATTATGCCTATCCTTTTTAACCGACACAACTGCTTTGAAATCACACCACTAAAATGATTGCCACTCAACAAAAGCACTTTTAAGTTAGAAAGTCCATCAATTTCATCAGGGATGCTGCCGATAAAGCGATTATCTCTAATATCCAATGTCACAAGAGATGATGAATTGAGAATAGCTTTTGGTAATGACCCTGTGAGTTTGTTCCCTTGCAAAAGTAAGTGACTTAACATTCCGTAGATTCAAGCAAGAAGGTAACAATCCTGAAAGCAAGTTATGAGAAAGGTTTATTATTTCAAATGAAGGTAGTCCACATGGAATCTGACCTTCGAAAAAGTTGTTACTCAAATCAACAACCGCTGATGACGTACTATGGCTTACTATCCATATTGGAATTGGACCTGTCATGTGGTTGTTGCTAATATTTAGGAACGACCAGATCTTTAGGGGTACCACTAGAAGAGTGCCTGTGAAATTATTATTTTGCAATTCTAAAGAATACAAGGATAGGTTGAAGTGCTTCAAGAAAATTTCACCCTGAAAGTTATTATTAGATAACCTCAAAACTAAACAGGAGGTGCAATTAGCCACCAGTTCCATTGGTACCTCTCCATTAAAGTAATTAAAAGACAAGTCCAAAATCCGCAAATTACTCATGTCACCTATTGAGGATGGAAAATTACCTTCAAATCAATTTCGAGATAAATTTAGATATTCTAATTTTGGAATCCACTTTCCGATATTTTCTTGAAGTTTCCCATCAAAGTGATTGTTTGAGAGATCCAACCAACGAAGATTCATGTAGTGATCTGATGGCAAATGAAACTCGCCCGTGAAAGAGTTACCTTGAAGAGTTAACCGTTGTAGTCCAGTATTGTTTTCAAGCAACCATATGGGGAAGCTTCCATTCAGTTTACTGTAAGAGATATCAACGACTTCCAATTCATGTTGGTACAAGAGAAACTTAGGAAAGTTGCCAGTAAGCCTGTTGAGATTACAATTAGACAGTACTAGGCCCTTTAATTGAAACAGAGGGTCCCAACTGTGATTCTCAGTCTCTATGTCGAGTTTGTTTTTATCACTCAAAAATTGAATCACCTTAAGCTTGGAGTGATTAGCAAACAAGCTGAACGAGAATGATCCTTCAAAATGATTATAACTCAGATCAATGTGCTCAAGGGATGTCAGGCTGGCTATTGGAGATGAAGACAATTTTCCACTAAACCGGTTGTTAGATATATCTAAGTACCGAAGAGATGTCAAATTGTTTAGGCATGGAGGAAGCATCCCTTCGAAGCCATTACTAGCAAGCTCTATCTCTTCAAGTTTCTTCAGCGCACAAAACTCTATCAAAAGCAATAATAAGATTAGCGGTGTCTATCCTAAACTTGTGCCACCGAATGAATCAACAACACAATCTAATTAATATATGAAATCACGTTATTGCCTCAATAAGATTTGAGTGAGGCTTAAGAAGACAATTTTAAGTCAAATATTCTCTTATATTTCGATATCAATTTAATATTATTTATATAAATTTCTATATTATAAGTTTTTACATCAAATTCGTTACTATTGTTTTTTAGATGTAAAATTACTAATTCAATTTTTGTATTCAATTTTTTTCTTTTGAGAAGAATTGTATTCAAGTTTTGTTAAAAACTTATTTATTATTGATATTATGTCTAATGCTCCTAAATTTTTTTTTTTTTTTTGGTTATAATTGATTTTAGGTAGGAGCTAAGTTTAGATGTGAAATAGAAAAAGAGTAGCTAAGCTTTGTCACTTTTCCCAAAAAAAAAAAATTTATGTAACATGATTTATTTAAAATTTGATAGGTCACAATCTGAATGACCCCTTGTGATTAACCCGAATTAATTAATTTAGCCAAGTAATTAATTAATCAATTAATCATGCAATTTTATGGAAGCACAAACAAATCACCAATCAACTAAATATGCAGCGGAAAATAAATAACACGGTGATTTGTTTACGAATGGGGAAAACCCTAATGGCAAAAACCCCACCGGGTGATTTTCAGGTCACCACTCCCAAAACTCCACTATTATCAAATCAAGCGGTTACAAGTAAAGGAATCCCAAGTACCTTACCAACCTACAGTTGAACCCTTACCCCAATACCCAATTGGACTTGATCTGTAGTGACAGTCTCCACCTTTGATGCATGGCTCCTAAGTACGTGACTAACCAATGCGCGGATCCAAGTACGCGACTTCAGAACACCAACTGAGGAAGAATGGTTGGCTGCAAAGTTCTTCAGTTCATCCACTTGATGAATAGCAGGAAGATGCTTGGTTACAAAACTCTATGGTGCAAATACACAGCAACTTCTTGATGGAAGATGAACTAGGTCAAGAACTTCGTCTGTTGATCACAATTTGCTTAAACAGAGATTGCTCAATGATAATGCAACTTGTGTCACCCAAAACGGCTCTTAAAATAATCCTTTTATATGTTTAGGGTTAGAAGAAAAGAAGGCCCAAAAACATATTCACGGATCCCAAGAAAATCAGATTGGAAATCTGACTTTTTAAATCTCGACAGATAGCAGGTGTCGAGGTAGCTGTCGAGAGGTGTCGAGCTTTAAAAACTTTGCACTTCAGCTTGCTTTCTCTTGGACAGACTTGATGACTTCAACACTTGACCTTGAAACATTGTTTCTTGAAGTATTAAAAACACCTAGAACTACCCAATTACAAGCAGAGTGCATTTTGTCAAAGGATTAGCCAATTTACATAACTAAGTGACATATGTTCTTAATCAAGTTAAAACATATATGTCCTAACAAAATTGTTACAAAATATAAATATTGTACTACTATAGGGCCAAAATTATGGGACCTTATTCTATACGGCTGCCTTAGGAAAATTGGCTCAATTATGAATTAACAAATGGTGGAGTAGGTCCTGTGGGATTAAAATTTTTTTTTTTTTTTTTTTTTTGGGGGGGGTTGGGGGGGTTGTAAGATTGATCTATGTCAAATGTTATGCTTCTAAGTTGCAGCAAATAAAGATTGATCTATATCAAATTACTAACCATTCTCTTTCAATTGTTCTCACACTCCTAATCAAAATTGTAAATGACTGATTTCATTGTAGATTCTCACCTGGGGTGTTTAAAGTTCCATTGAGTCTAGTATAAGATAATGATATAGCCTTGAGAGGAGATAACACTCCGATATATGGAGTAATGCTTCCAGTGAAATCATTTCTACTCAAATCTAAAATTTCCAAACTGCTGAAATTTGCCATATCTACCAGGAAAATTGATGATAGTATGTTAGGAGAAAGTATTTAAAATGGCTTCCATTAAGGAGATTAATTGAGGGAAAATCAATAAAAATAGATGTTGGAATGTTTACCCTTGAATGGTAGGCTTCCATTAAGGCCACAAGACTGCAAGATAAGGACCTCCAAGTTGCTTAGATAAACCAGTTCTACATCACCGGTGAAGAGATATTCAAAATTTCATATATAAGCTTGAAACCAATAGTACAGAAGAAAGATCAAGTAGAACTAAACATATTGGAATGGACAAAAATTTCGGTTAAAATGCTCATTGAATATTGAAGGCATACTGCTACTATCATTTGTATATATCAAAAGGATTAGTTATTGCACTGAAGCATTTTGTGCCTTTTAACACAAAGAGAGTAAATTTTGATAAAGGTAAATATTGGTTATAAGATTTCAGTTTTGTGTAAACTTTTTCATGGTATTCTTGCGAAGAAAATTCATATATACATGTAACTTTGCTAGAAAGAGGCCACATATTATTGGAACTTAAATCCAGAGATTTAAGAACTGGGATGGCACCTAAGGATCTAAAAATTTCTTTGTCAAAGTTGTTTTCTCTTAAATTTAATTGTGTTAGCTTGCTCATATTTGATAAACAATTGGATTCTGAAAAAAAAAAAAAAATCCATTGTTAAAATTTATCAACAAAATTAAATGTGGAAAGTCATTCTCAAGAAAAAAATATATATATCAAGAATCAAATATGTTTCTAAAAGAGATATATATGTTTTTGGATAGGTGTGAAGTTTTATGATTGTAAGCCAAAGGTATGCACTTTTATCATATAAATATGAATTGTTGGCAATTGTATCTGCCTTTCTTGTTTATGAAGCCGAGAGAAAGACCGATTAAATCTACGTCAAAGCCCAACGTTATTATAGGTGTTCGGTAGTAGTTGTTAAAGAAAAGATAAAGTACCAGTAAAAATATTCACATCGTACAAACAATTTCGTCTATTTTAGTACAAGAACTTAATTTTTTTATTTTACATACTCACTTTAAAAAAAATTTCACATCACATTATCTATTTTACAATTCATTACATTAAAGTATCAATTTTTCTTGATTTTTAATTTTTTTTTCTTCACACACTATAACTACCACTTATTCTCTTCTTTCAGTCTCAAGATAAATAAAGAAAGAATAAAAAAGTAAATGTAAAGTGAATAGAGTTAATGTATGTTAGGTTTTGAAATTTTAGAACAATTGGCAAATCGTAAGCACAAATTTGTCTAGGTATAGCTTAGATAGTCTATAAGGTATATTAAACAATGCTCAAGGTGCTGCAAGTCTTAATACAAGAAAAAGGAAGCTGCAGGTTCAGAAAATTTGAAACATGCCAAGTTCGACCGATCGAGAGAAAATGTTCGACCGATCGAAAGATGGGTTCTACAGAATTTAATTAAAGCTCATTAGCCTGTTAAGCCCATTAAGTGATTATAGTTTCAGATCTATTTCACATAGTATTTAAAGGAAATCCTAAGACACGTTTTCAAAAAACTTTGGAGGTGCTATTGTGAGATCTAAAAGGTACTGTGTCTTCTTCTTTCAGAGTAACTATGTTGCAAGATTAGGACGTCCAAGTTGCATAGATAAACCAATTCTACATCACCGGTGAAGAGATATTCATATATCAGATTAAAACCAAAAGTATAGAAGAAATGTATAGTAGAACTAAATATATTTATATTGGAATGGACAAAAATTTCGGTTAAAATACTCATTGAATATTGAAGGCATACTACTACTATCATTAATTGCATATATCAAAAGCATTAGTTATTGCACTGAAGCTTTTTGTGTTTTTTAACATGAAATGAGTAAATGTTGATAAAGGTAAATATTTGTTACAAGATTTCAGTTAGATCTAAACTTTTTATTGGTATTCTTGATGAAGAAAATTCAGATATGGTAATACCTTTTCTAGAAAGAGGCATCATGTTATTGTCACTTAGATCTAGATATTTAAGGATTGGGAGGGCACCTAAGAATTTTAAAATTTTCTAATCAAAGTTGTTCTCCCTTAAATTTAGGTGCGTTAGCTTGCTCGGTTTAGACAAACAAATAGATTTTGAAAAAAAAAAATCCATTGTTAAATTTATCAACAAAATGCGGAAAGTCATTCTCAAGAAAAAACAAAAAAAAGAGAGAGGAGAAAGTGTCATATTATGTTATGCATTAGCACAATAATTGTAAAATATGCACATACCTTTGCTCGAAAGAAGCCACATATTATTGATACTTAAATCCAGAGATTTAAGAACTGGAAGGGCACCTAAGGATCTTAAATAATAATAATAATGCAAGAAGAATTGCAATGAACAATTCCCAGCAACGCACTCTCTATTATGGTTTTCAAACCCGGACCATTCAAAGAACTGGTAAAGGGAAAGGTTCAAGGTTTTTAAGGTTGGACCGAGGTTCAACCGAGGTCAAACTATAATGATGTCATAATTAATTTAGTAATTAATTTAAATAAAATAAAGGTATTAAATTTGTAAATATTAGCAAAATTGACTAAAATATCTAAAAAAATGAACCAAACTTTCAATTAAATTTTCATGATATTATAAGGTTAACATAAAATAGTACATTATAAGGTTAATAGAATATAATATAACATAAATAAGCATGAATAAATATTGTATAATAATCCTTCAAATAGAAGATTAACAAGTAAAACTAATAAATTGTCGAAGTTCGATTTCATAGTAGATTCTTACCTTGAATGGGTAAAGTTCCATTAAATCCAACAAAATATAATGATATAGCGTTGAGAAAAGATAATGCTCCGATATATGGAGAAATACTTCCAGAGAAATAATTTAAACTCAAATCTAAAATCTCTAAACTGTTGAAGTTAGCCATATCCACAAGAAGAATTGATGATATATAGTGTCAAGAGAAAATATTTAAAATATTGGCTTATACTAAAAGAACTTCTTGTCACAAGAAAATTATTCTCGTAGTTAAAATAGATGATAGGAATGTTTACCCTTAATTAGCAAGCTTCCATTAAGATGATTTCTACTCAAGTTGAGGACCTCCAAGTTGCTTAGATTAACTAGTTCGACATCACTGATGAAGAGATATCCATTTGTCAGATTGAAACTGTAAGGTTGAATTTAATCAACCATTGTGTTAGCTTTATTCCGTGCCAAATTTGCTTGTAATTTAGCAATTAGTAACCCTGTATATATTTAGATGGGAATCATGTAAGGGTAGTGAGTGAGAGAGTGTGAAGAAATGCTCAAGATTGTGCAAGGATGCAGAGACTCGCGGCTGGGACTCTCAACTGGCAAGCCGCTAACTACAGCACACGAGTGAAGCGTGCGAGAAGATGAACAATCACGCCAGCTAGAGCACTACAGGACAAAAAGTCCAGCCTGGCCGTTTTGTTATCTCGCGGCTTGAATTCGCGACTCTGCCAAGTCGTGAGGCCAAGCCGCCAGCCAGCCCTGTTTTGAAAAACCTAACTCTTCGCATTCCATTCTCACCCTAGTATAAATACCCCTTACACCCACGAAATGTAGAGAGCTTTCAGAAAGAATTTTGAGAGAAAAACCCTAGAGAAAAACAAGATTGATTCATGCACAATCTTTACATAGAGCCTCTTCAAATTCCTCTACTCTCATTCTCTCCATTGTTACATCCTTGAGAGGTTCTTACCCAAATCCTTTTCTCACCATACCCACATCTGTGAGAAGGCTATTTGGTGCTTTGGGAAGCAGTTAGGAATGGACCAATGGTTATTGGTTAATGCTATGGGCTATAGCGAAATTCAGTAAGCTAAAGAAGACAAAGGTTCGGCGTAATCTCGTTGGAGTAAGAAACTTTGAGGGCTTAGGTACACTGAGTAGATTAGGCTTGGAGGGTCTTCTGCTGTTCATGTATCCCAACGTTATTCTTTCGTGGATTATTGACCGTGTGGAAGGCGGCGGAGAGATTTTACGCCGAGGGCTTCAGTTTTCTCTTTAATAACACATCATTATGTTGTCTTTGTGTTTGTATCTCTCTTCCCTTAATCTTTGCCATTTAATTTCTGCTGTGGATGTAATTTTATTTAGTTTAGATTGTCTATCAATTCTGGTATAAGCTTATAATCATTTTTCACACATACATTATTTGATATAAAGCTTGAATTGGTAATTTGTAATTTGGGGGTCTAAACGTTCATAGTGGTTTATACACTATTTGAACATTCAATTGATATTAGAGAGTGCACTCTTTGTGGTTTAAATACCTTAGTGCGATCCCTAATCCCTTATTGATATAGACCGGTCTCGATCTTTAAATGTTCTACCATATTTTGATAGTAGCAATTATGCCTTTTGGAAAGTAAGGATGAGGGCATTTTTGTGTTCAATGGATGAAACCGTTTGGGATGCGGTGGATATTGGATGGACTAGGCCAGAGGCTGCCAAATCCACGTGGGATAAGGCAGCCCTCGCGGCCTCTAATGCAAATAGCAAAGTACTTAACGCTATTTTTTTGTGGTGTGTCTCTAGAAAAGTTCCACAGGATATCTCACATTTCTATTCCTAAGGAGGCATGACAGATATTGGAGATCATGTATGAAGGAACAAAGAAAGTAAAGGATACCAAGCTGTAGATGCTGACCACTCGTTTCAAGGAGTTGAAACTGAGTGAGGATGAGTCATTTGACTCTTTCTATAGCAAGCTGAATGAAGTAGTCATCGGCAAGTTCAACTTGGGGGAGAAAACGGAAGACTCTAAAGTTGTGAGGAAAATCCTTCGTTCGTTGCCGAAGAGCTTCCGTGCCAAGGTGGCAGCAATTGAAGAGAGCAAGGACCTTGACGATATCAAAGTCCAAGAACTGATTGGCTCACTTCAGACCTATAAATTGTCATTGCCCACACAAAGAAAGAGCAAATCTCTTGCTTTTAAGACGGTTGAGGAAAGGGTCGAAGCTCACGACTCATCAGATGAAGATATTGTTGATAAAGATGTTGCATACCTTGTGAAAAATTTCTGGAAATTCTTAAAATTCAAGAACAAAGGAAAATTTGGTGATAAAGGGAAATTCCAAAATTCAGGAAGGGAGAAAAAGGAATTCAAAAAGAAAGATGTAAAGGAGTCCCAATCTACACTAGGAATCACTTGTTTCGAGTGCAACGGGCATAGACACTTCAAGAAAGAATGTCCCAATTAATTGAAATCAAAGGGCAAGGCATATGCCACATCTCTTAGTGACTCGGATTCATCCAATTCTAATTTTGAGGAAAGCTGTGATGGAGAAGGGAATTACTCCGCTTTTATGACCATTGCTCATGTTGAGTCTTCGAAGGACTTGAATTTGCTTGTTCAAGAGCTTAGGGAACATAGTGATGAGGAATCAATAGGAATTGTCGAAGAATCAGATGGTGAAGAAGATGAGAGCACAGGGGGTCTTCAAGAAAACTTCAATTCACTCCTTGAGAAATTAGGAGAATATGCACGTGTGGCCAAGGCAGCTGTGAAAAAGATGAAGAAGGCAGAGGAGGACTATAGAAGTCTCCTGGTGCGACATAAGGAGGCAAAGTGTGAGATAGAGACACTGAATGGAGAGCTGACTGAAGCCTATTCAAAGATAAAGTTTCTTGAGCTTGAGGTAGTTCAAGCAAATGCCAAGGTAGAGAGGGTCTCTACCAAGAAGCTAGATGATGTCATTTCCTCTCAGAAGCATTCTTCAGACAAATCCGGGTTGGGATATACAGAAGAAAGTAGTTTAGTTGTCAAAACTTCCAAGGAAGTGAAGTTTGTGCAAGTCAAAGAACCTGTAGTGGTTGCCTCTACACCTAAGATAGTAGGGGATGAAAAGAGGAAGAACGTGGCTGATCAAAGGGTGTTGAACAAGCCCTGTAATCAATCAGTGATCAAACTTGAAGTTAGAGGGAAACCTCTTCCAAGATCACAAAGAGGTCCGAGAACGAACCACTTTTGCCATCATTGTGGACTTCAAGGACACACCAAACCGAATTGTCATATGCTTAGAGCATTGAAGAATGCAAATGATCAAAGGTCAAGAGGACCAAGAAATGACAAGAGTACTTAGGCTGTTAAGTCATCAAGAGGTCGAAATGGTGATCCCAGTGTGATGGACATGATGAAGATGATCGGAGCATTCACCACCTGCTTGGAAAGCTTCACTAGAAGATTTGAAAGTCCTAACTCTCGTACCCAATCCTATAGGGATATCACCCCAAACGCACGTGACGTGTGGGTGAAGAGGAGTACTCATGCATAAGCACTATAACATGTCCATGCATTAGCACTATAACATGTCCATGCATTAATTCTTCCTATGCTTTGTGAATATGCTTGGTTGTGTGCTTTTTGCTTGTTTGTGTTGAAAAGTGTTTGGTTGTTTCCTTGTTCCTTTTAAATGTTTTTACATTGTTGTTTTTTTTATCAATCTTTTCTTGCTTTTATGTCAAAAATCCAAAAACACAAAAAGTAGAAAATCCAAAAAATTTGATCGACATTGTTGAGTTTTGTCTCAAAACATGTTTTGCCTTGTACCTTTATACTAATGGCTTTGTGCATCTACGGTCTTAGCTTGTTCCCTATGCACTCATATCATTATGGAAGAAATCCTGAAATCTATGTGACTGTTGTAAATAGATCTTCAACCTTGTCATGAATGATTAGTGTATGGTTTTGTTGATCTTGAGACATGCATAGACTTATGTATATATATCTTCCCACTATTTATTTTATTGTTTTGCTTAAAAAGCTCGCCATGTAAATCTCCAAATGAAAAGAGATATTGAGCTACAAAAACCTGTCGCACATACTAGTATTTGACTAGGAAAAAGGGAAAGCAACTAAAAATAAAATTGTATGATGCCCAAAAAGCCAAAGGCTAACTCATCAAAGTGAAATATCAAAAATTTCAGGCATCAATCTCACAATGAGATGTGTTGATTCAAAAAGATCAAATGATATGTTGAACATGGAGCCAAATGAAAAGTTTCAAAGATATTGTACTCAAGTTCATGTGGGAGATCATATATGCATATTTCTATTATTCAGATGGGTCACATTATCTAGTGCTAGTTGTGTATGCCTTGATTGAATTGATCATTGACGTTTCACATTAGACTAAGGACTATCTCATTTCTGATATCTACACACATCACACATGTCTATGTTCAATGAATGCAATACTCATTTGTGTGATTGTACTTAATTAAACATGTTTTCACATGCTCAATCTTTGTTGATCAAACACAAAAAGATTTTTGACTCATTTAGTTTGTTTTTGGAAAGTATTTTGTTTTTACAAAAAGTTTCAAAAATTCAAAAACAGTGGTGTCCTGTTTTGGTGACTCAGCCACAGGTTGGCCCAGTCGCATGCCCCAGTCATAAGCCCGTACAGAGATTTTTCACGGCTCCCTGGCTGATTAATGTCCCAGTCACGAAAAATACTTAGAATATATTTCAAAATTTGGGTTTTTATGTTTCTCGCGGCTCAATGTGGCGACTTGTTCGCCGATGGAAGGTTCAGTCGTGAGAGGTACACAAAACTTTTCGCAGCTTATCTCGCGACTGTCTAGCGGGTAGACCTTTCAGTCGTGAAAATACTTAGAAAAATTTTTCAAAATTTTTGTTTCAAGTGTTTTGGCAACTTGTACGCGGCTTGACCCAGTCGCGAAAAACGCGTGTTTTACGTTTTAAGAGCAGTTTTTAAAAATTTTCAGTTTTTCTCTTGAATTTTTATGACTGTTCATTGTCTTCCCCATTTCAACCCTCTCCCAAACACACTGTGCACTCAACCCAAACCTCCATTGTTGATCATCTCTCCAACCTCATTTTTCAAGAAAAATGTATGGGTTTCTATTTTCTCACTTTATTGTACATGTTTATAAGTGCATTTTTTCATTTTGTGAGATTTTGTAGAGTTTGTGTGTTTTACAATGTTCGAAAATGGGTTTTGCTTAAAATGTTGGGTTTTGGTAATCTTGTACATGTTTATAAGTGCATTTCTTCATTTTGTGAGATTTTGTAGAGTTTGTGTCTTTTGCAATGTTCAAACATGGGTTTTGCTTAAAATGTTGGGTTTGGGTAATCTTGTTTTTAGGATACTAAATATGACTAGTATCATGCTTTAGTTTCTCTGGTTAGAGTTTGTGCTCTGAGTTATGTTTCTTGCCTGTGATACTTTGCTCATATCATGCCCATGGTATTGTGTCACAATGACAATTATTTGTGACTGTGTGATGTTCATTGATCACTTACTTCTGGATTGTACCTGTACAATTATCATTTTTGATGATCGGTTACACTTTCGAATTCACTTCGCATCAGTGTTGCTAATGTTTCTCTTGGTAGTGTCTTTGGTCATGATATATGATTGAGTGAAATCTATCTTTGAATACCAATGCTTATTCATTCTTGTCTAACCTGAAGCTAATCAAGTTGATGTATGTGTCTTGGGTTTTTGTTCTTGTTTCTCTTTTGTGTTTCTTCTCTTCTGCAGATGTCACGCCGTTCCTCTAAAGGAAAAGACATTGTAATTGATGTTCTATCCCCAGTCGCTAAGTGGACTCGTCGTTTGACTCAATCATCTCAAGACTCAAGCAATGAGAGATTCAGGACTCCTGTGGACTCACAGACTTCCTCAGTTATTTTCATAGATGCTCCTACCATTGTGGAACATGTAGTAAATTTTGATACCTTGGGAACAACGTTTATCCTTGGGATCTTTGAAGCGAGAGATTGGGCTGATCTGTTCGGGAATTTCGTGGACCCGGTTGATGAATTAGTTAAGGAATTCTACTCTAATGCCAGATACACCAGAGTAGAGTTGAAATGTTTGGTAAGAGGAAAAGAATTGTCCATCAATGCAGACTACATTGCAAAGGTTCTCTGCATCACCAGACCAGCAACTGTCGATCTCACTCCATATGATGACAGACAGCCTAAGTTACAAGAAATTCTTCAAGTTCTTGGATCTAATCATGAAGTTAGAAGTAAAGGTTCATCTATAGGCACTGCACAGTTTTCACTTGAACTGACGACTCTAAAACTAATCATGTTCTCCAACCTTTACCCATTGTCTAACACTACTTTCATCAATCTTGGAAGAGCACAATTTCTATGTGATCTCATTACCGGAGTTCCGATTGACATATGTGCCCACATCTTTCAGACTATTGGGAAAGCAAGCAGCTAGATTAGCAGCCCGAACAAGTCTTCCTTTTTGTAGCCTCATCATGAAGATCATGCTGAGTGAAGGTGTCAATCCACCAACAGATGGAAAAATTGTGCCACGTCCTTGACCAATATCCATAGCAACTTTTTAAGCAAGCAAGAGTCACTCCTCTAAAACACCTAAGAGTGAGGAATTCACCCATGTCACTCATTCAGGCCATGACTTAGCTATACCTGTGCATACCAAGACTGTTTCCCGTATTCCATTTGAGATGCCAACATCTAGCACTCAGCCTGCACCTTCTACTTCTCCAGATATCAGTTTGAGTTCTTTGTTTGAACGGATTTCAAGTTTAGAACGACTCATCTACTTCACCAACAATCAAGTTCAAATGCGTCTCACAATCATTGAGACACAGTTGGATGCTATTCAGCAAAAGATCGAAAGAAAGTCTTTAGCTATTTGTGCCAAAAAGGGGGAGAGATAGCATACAGTAAGGGGAAGAACAACACAAGAATGGTGTGCATACTGATAGGGGGAGTTGTGTTCTCAAGAAGAGGAAGTTGCTGCAGTCTAACTTTTTTGTTGCACATACTGTTTATAGCTATTTACTTATTGCTTTTATAAACTCTTGTGTGGATATGGCTCTAATACTTTGGTTAAAACTTCTTGGTACATTGGTAATCCATCCATAAGATGTTATTCAATTTTAATATGTAGTTTGTACCTGTTGCTTTTGTAAGTTTTTAAGGTTTTTGTACCCATGCTTTGTAGCTTTAGTACTTGTTGTTAAATGTCTTGAATTTTCTTTAAGTACATCACTCTTGTGCCCTATGTTGGATTTTATATCCTTAATGCAATTTCCTTGTGTTTTTGTATTGGTTGAGTGTAGGACATGCAAATGATACTTTGCAATTGAGCTTATTAGCTTGCATGTCCGGATGTTCATTCCATGTGTGAATGAGCATTGTGATCACTTTTTATAGTGATTGCTCGTTTTTGGTCAAGCCTTGGTTTATTTCTTATTTCCATTCTGCTTGATCGCATTGTGCTTGCTCCATATGCATTACAAGTTTTCTGCATACAATGATCATATTGTGTTATTGTGTTTCAGGAGATATTTGTTCTTATAGTTTAAGAGTTTCACAGATTCTAGAGTTAGGTTTGAGTGAGTTTTGTTCAACTGTTCCCAACTCACACGTTAATTCTAGAGTTTGTTGTAGGGTTTTGTCACGGAATAGCCAAAGGGGGAGATTGTAAGGTTGAATTTAATCAACCATTATGTTGGCTTTATTCCGTTCCAAATTTGCTTGTAATTAGTAACCTTGTATTTAAGTGGGAATCATGTAAGGGTAGTAAGTGAGAGAGTGTGAAAAAATGCTCAAGATTGTGCAAGGATGCAAAGACTCACGGCTGGGACTTGCGACTGGCAAGCTACCAACTGCAGCACACGAGTGAAGCGTGTGAAAAGATGAACAGTCTCGTCAGTTGGAGCACTACAGGACAAAAATTTCAGTCTGGCAGTTCTGTTATCTTGCGGCTTAAACTCGCGACTTAGCCAAGTTGCGAGGCCAAGCCGCCAGCCAGCACTGTTTTGAAAAACCTAACTCTTCGCATTCCACTCTCACCCTAGTATAAATACCCCTTATACCCACGAAATATAAAGAGCTTACAGAGAGAATTTTGAGAGAGAAAACCTAGAGAAAAACAAGATTGATTTATCCACAATCTTTACATAGAAACTTTTCAAATTCCTCTACTCTCATCCTCTCCATTGTTACATCCTTGAGAGGTTCTTATCCAAATCATTTTCTCACCATACCCACATCTGTGAGAAGGCTATTTGGTGCTTTGGGAAGTAGTTAGGAAATGACCAATGGTTATTGGTTGATGCTATAGGCTATAGCGGAATCCGGTAAGCTAAAGAAGGCAAATGTTCGGCGCAACCTCGTTGAAGCAAGAAGCTTGGAGGGCTTAGGTACATTGGTTAGATTAGGCTTGGGGGGTATTCTGCTGTTCATGTATCCCAACTTCATTCTTTAGTGGATTATTGATCGCTTGGAGGGCGGCGGAGAGGTTTTACGCCGAGGGCTTTGGTTTCCTCTTCGATAACACATCGTTGTGTTGTCCTTGTGTTTGCATCTCTCTTCCCTTAATCTTTGCCATTTAATTTCTGCTGTGAATGTGATTTTATTTGATTTAGATTGTTTATCAATTCTGGTATAAGCTTATAATCATTTTCCGCACATACATTGTTTGATATAAAGCTTGAATTGGTAATTTGTAATTTAGGGGTCTAAACGTTCATAGTGGTTTATACACTATTTGAACATTCAGAAACTAACCGTATGGAGGGAAGATGTAGTAGAATAACACATTTCATATTTTAATGGAAAAAAAAAAAATTGGGCTAAAAAGCACAGTAAATATTGAAGGCATACTGTCGCAATCATTTGCATGTATCAAGCATTTGGTTTGCACAGAAGCATTTTGTGCTTTTTAAATGAAGAAAGTAAATGTCAATAAAGGTAAAGTTGGTTAGTAAATTTCTGTTTTGTCTAAACTTCTTCATGGTATTCTTGAGGAAGAAAATTTAAATATGCACTTACCGTTGCTAAAAAGAGGCCCTTCCATGATATTGAAACTTAGGTCCAAATATTTAAGAACTGGGAGGACACCTAAGGATCTTAAAATTTTCTCATCAAAGTTGTTCTCCCTTAAATTTAAGTGCGTTAGCTTGCTCGGTTTAGACAAACAAATAGATTTTGGAAAAAAAAAAAAAATCCATTGTTAAATTTATCAACAAAATGCAGAAAGTCATTCTCAAAAAAAACAAAAAAAACAAAAAAAAAAAAAAAAAAACAAAAAGGAAAAGGAAAAAGTGTCATATCATGTTATGCATTAGCACAATAATTGTAAAATATGCACGTACCTTTGCTCGAAAGAAGCCACATATTATTGACACTTAGATCCAGAGATTTAAGAACTGGAAAGGCACCTAAGGATCTTAAAATTCTATTGTCAAAGTCGTTCCAGCTTAAATCTAAGCGTGTTAGCTTTCCCAGTTTAGACAAATAATCAGATTCTGGAAAAAAAAAATTCCATTATTAAATTTATCAACAAAATGCGGAAAGTCATTCTCTAAAAAAAAAAAAAAAAAAAAAAAAAGGAAAAAGTGTCACATCATGTTATGCATTAGCACAATAATTGTAAAACAATAAAAAAAAATGCATTGATTAATTGAGCTATAAAGAATCAAATATGTTTTATGGAACAATCATTACCACACACCCCTATCTATCCTTTTTGTTTTTTGGATTGGTGCGAAGTTTTATGATTGTGCTCTTATCATATAAATATAGATGTTTGCAATTGTATCGGCCTTTCTAATTTATGAAGCCAGAGACAAAGTCTATGTCAAAAGCCCAAACGTTATAGGTGTTTCCATGTTGGTAGTAGCTGTTAAAGAAAAGATAAAGCACCGGTAATAGTAGCAATTATCAATTAGTGAGAAAGCATGAGCAAGGGAAAATATTAAAATAAGTAACAATTTACAATATAATTTTACAAACATTTATTTGTAAGAAAATACAAGTAATGAACGATATAAAATACAATTTATTTATCAACTTTTTGTAACGATTGGAAGTCATTGTTTTCATTTCGTGTTCTTGAGAACTGGTTTGCTGATCATAACACACAAGTAAAAGCAATAAATTAAATACTATGTGTAAAGCAATTATTCAATAACCAAAGGAAAACTAAAATAATTATTTGCGTTACAGGTTCAGACAGTTAGGCCATTTTGACTTTTAAAAAAACAAAAAAAGAGTTAAGTCATTTTGTGGTGAGTATCATATTGTAAGTTTTTTAAAAATTCTTTTCCCTCTACCCTTGTGTGTTTATCTATCAAAAAAATATTAACTAGGTAAGTTCCCACATTGAAAGCCTTGTACTACCCTTTTAAGAGTTGAGGCTTTTTGAGTGTGTGTTGTATTATAAGTTTTTCAAAAATCTCATTCTCCACCACGCACCCTTGGTGCGGTGGTCCCTCTACAAGTATAAATACTTATAGGGTGTGGAGGGGTAAGGGTCGGAGTTCAAGTCTCCAAGAGGGAGCTTCACACACATATACACTTAGATTAGGCTAGAGTAGAAATTTTATCGAAATTTTATCTTGTATTTAAAAAAAAAAAAAAAAAAAATCTCATTCCCCTCTTCCCCTTTATAAAATTCTCAATATCACTTCCTTCTTTTTTTTTTTTTTTTTAGTGGGGTGGGGGTGGGGATCACTTCAAAAGCTACAATGTGAAATTCAAATTAGATTATCAATTGTATTTTAAAAGAATATATGTTGACAACTTACTGTTCAAAATTACTTTTATATATAAGCATATGAATCAAACTCTAAGGGCTCGTTTGGTACACTATAATAAACCATGTAATGTAATAGCTAATACATAAGAATAACTATTTAGTTGTTTGGTTGAGTTTCTATTACAATGAATAGATATTCCTTATAAATAGCTATTCTTTAAAATGAAGAATAAATATTCTTTATTAAGATGACTGTAATGACTATTCCTTAACCTCTTTAATAGCTAAAAATATTAAAATTCCAAAATACCCAAAAATATTAATGCTTTATTATTCCTTGTTACTAGGTACACTCTCTCTCTCCTGTGTGTGTGTGTCTCTCTCATGAATATTTATTTTTTCCTTTGCTTCAAGATAAAATTTGTGATTGTTTTTTGTAGTTCTGCTGACAAAAGCTAATGGATGAGTTTGAATTTCTTTCAATTCACCTTTTAAAACCAAATAATAATAATAATAATAATAATATTAATAATACAAGAAGAATTGCAATGAACAATTCCCAGCAACGCACTCTCTATCATGGTTTTCAAATTCGGACCTTTCAAATAACTGCTAAAGGGAAAGGTTCAAGGTTTTTAGGGTTGGACCGAGCTTCAACTGAAGTCAAATTGTGATGATGTCATAATTAATTTAGTAATTAATTAAAATAAAATAAAGGTATTAAATTTGTAAATATTAGCAAAATTGACTATAATATCTAAAAAAATGAACCAAACTTTCAATTAAATTTTCATGATATTATAAGTTTAACATAAAATAGTACATTATAAGGTTAATAGAATATAATATAACATAAATAAGCTTGAATAAATATTGTATAATAATCCTTCAAGTATAAATTATTTATTAAATATAAATCACTTTTAAAATAAATTCATATATAGTAAATTCCTATGCAAAGGTATTATTCTTAAATCACAAGTTAATTTAGCAGTGAAAATAAATTTAGTAATATTTAATACATTGAGATAGAGGTGATTTGGAAGTTTGGAAATTATAAATCATGTAAATCTAATATAAATTAATAATTCTTTGCGTTAGCTCCCAAGGAGCTTGCCTGGTCTGTTGGTCAAGGTGTCAGCCATAGTGCTTAAAAGTGGGGGGGTCGTCTCAGTTTCAACGCCTTTATCAAATTTTTTCCAAATTAAATACAATCAATGCCCTATCCATCTTCTTCTTTTCTTTTTCTTTTTTTTCTTCTTTTTTTGGATAGGTGTGAAGTTTTATGATTTTAAGCCATAGTAATGCACACTTATCACATAAATATGAATTGTTGGCAATTGTATTTGCCTTTCTTGCTTGTTTATGAAGCCAGAGACCAAGTCTAAGTCAGAGCCCAAATGTTATAGGTGTTGGTAGTCGCTGTTAAAGAAAAGATAAAGCACCGGTAATAGTAGCAATTAGTGATAAAGCATGAGTAAGGGACAATATTAAAACAAGTAACATTTTACAATCTAATTTTACGAACAATTATTTGTAAGAAAAAACAAGTAATGAACTATATAAAATACAATTTATTTATTAACTTTTTGTAACGATTGGCAATTATTCCCATCATTTCGTGTTCTTGAGAACTGGTTTGGTGATCATAACACACAAGTAAAAAGCAATAAAATACTATGTGTAAAGAAATTATTCAATAACCAAAGGAAAACTAAAATAATTATTTGCGTTGTTACCCATTCGAAGAGTTGGGCCCTTTGACTTTAAAAAGAAAAACAAAAAAAGAGTTAGGTCATTTTGACTTAAAAGAAGAAGAAGAAAAGTTAGGCTATTTTGCGGTGTATACTGTAATGTAAGTTTTTCAAAAATTCTTTTTGCTCTACCCTTGCATTTATCTATCAAAAAATATTAACTAGGTGAGTTTCCACGTTGAAAGTTTTGTGTTACATGTTTAAGAGTTGAGCCTTTTTGAGTGTGCACTGTATTATAAGTTTTTCAAAAATCTCATTCCCCACTACCCCTCTATAAGATTCCCAATTTCACTTTTTTTTTTTTTTTTGGGTCATTTCAAAAGCTACAAAGTGAAATTCAAACTAGATTATATATTTTATATTAAAAGAATATATTTTGACAACTTTATTCAAACTACTTTTATATATAAGCATATGAATCAAACTCTAAGCTGTTCTCTGTTATTACAACGTAGGTACTTCAAAAATATAACTGAAAGATTTGAATTTGAGAATGGACGAGTTTGGTGCACCAATAGTTTCTCCACCCTATATACACTAGGTCTAAAATATTGATATTCTTTTTTCTTTTTTTTTTTAATGTGGAAAGTAGATACTAATATTCACATGTTACATATAACTAGCTTTTGAGATCTATTCTATATCAACCATTCACTTTCTCTTGTTTTTACACTCTTATTCCATTTTAGAAGATTAACAAGTAAAACTATTAAATTGTCAAAGTTCGATTTCATAGTAGATTCTTACCTTGAATGGGGTAAAGTTCCATTAAGTCCAACAAAACATAATGATATAGCCTTGAGAAAAGATAATGCTCCGATATATGGAGAAATACTTCCAGAGAAATAATTTAAACTCAAATCTAAAATCTCTAAACTGCTGAAGTTTGCCATATCCACAAGAAGAATTGATGATAGATAGTGTCAAGAGAAAATATTTAAAATATTGGCTTATACTAAAAGAACTTCTTGTCACAAGAAAATTATTCTTGTAGTTAAAATAGATGATAGGAATGTTTACCCTTAAATAGCAAGCTTCCATTAAGATGATTTTCACTCAAGTTGAGGACCTCCAAGTTGCTTAGATTAACTGGTTCTACATCACCGGTGAAGAGATATCCATTTGTCAGATTGAAACTAACAGTATGGAGGGAAGATGTAGTAGAATAACACATTTCATATTTTAATGGACAAAAAAATTGGGCTAAAATGCACAGTAAATATTGAAGGCATACTGCCGCAATCATTTGCATGTATCAAGCATTTTGTTTTGCACAGAAGCATGCTTTTTAAATGAAGAATGTAAATGTCAATAAGGGTAAAGTTGGTTGGTAAATTTCTGTTTTGTCTAAACTTCTTCATGGTATTCTTGAGGAAGAAAATTTAAATATGCACTTACCGTTGCTAAAAAGAGGCCCTTCCATGATATTGAAACTTAGGTCCAAATATTTAAGAACTGGGAGGGCACCTAAGAATCTTAAATTTTCCTTGCCAATTCATTCCAACTTAAATTTAAGAATATAAGTTGATAACTTAATATTCAAAATTACTTTTATATATAAGCATATGAATCAAACTTTAAGCTGTTTTCTATTATTACAATTTACAACAATATAACTAAAAAATTTGAGTTTGAGAAGGGATGAATTTGGTACACCGAAAGTTTCTCCACCTTATACACCATGTCTAAAATGTGGGTTTTTTTTTTTTTTTTTTTTTTTAAATGTGGAAAGTAGATACTAATATTCACATGTTACACACACACACACACACATATATATATATATAACTAGCTTTTGAACAATGCTTGGCACGGTTTTTTTTTATTTATTTAAATGAAATGCTATAATATAACAAAGTAGTATAATAGGGTATTTTTTCATAAGAATATTTCATTTTAGATGTATCGAACTGTTAATTTTTAAAATAATTCATTTATTCTATCCTTTTGCAAAACCAACCAAAAGAAAAGTGTTTTTATTTTTATTTTTTAAAACTAAAATAAAAGATTTCACGTTGTTTTCTTTTTGTAACTAATGAAAACGTTGTGTTCTCTATAGTAACGAATAAAAAAATTCATTCCTTTTTGTTCAAGATTTTGATATTATGAAAAAAATTTGTGCTCTATATATTATAACAAATAAAAAAGAAATTAATTTCCTTTTTGTTCAAAAATTTATGATCTTTTAGAATTATAAACAAATATGCTATAGATAAAATATAGTGAGATTTTTCCAACCATGATAGTTAAAGAAGGTAAAAGAAAAGTAGATTTTTGATGTTATATTTACCCCCAAACCACTGCATTTGGAATCATTCTCACTAATTCATATCCTCCAAATCTTCAATTAAAAGCTTTGGATCTATTTTTGAATTTCAAGGCTAATTTGTCAAAATCTTTAATTAAATATTTAAGCAAAGCAATGCATATGCAATACATATGATTTTGTTAATTGATTTTGTTTTGGCATTTAGTTAAAATCTTCAATCAAAGAATTTTGATTTGGTATTTAGTTGATTATTAAATTGTTGACGAAATGGTCTTAGCAATTAGTAATTCTCTTGTGCACACCCAGTATCGAAACAAAGCAACACAAATGGAAGAAAGCAATTACAATAAATATTAAATATTAAATCAAGATTTTGGTGCAAGTATGATCTCTTGGACTGCAAAAAAACACCTCTTATGAATGTTACATACAATCATGATCTAAATTATCTATAACAAAAGAAGGAAAAAAAAAGAAAAAGAAAAAAAAAAGATGACAAATGTACTCAATTTACATGATCAAAAACAAAAAGGAATGCAATAGGTTTAGGACAAAAAGGGTCCTGCTTAACCATCATTGCTCAATTTAGTACTAATGAAGGCACAGAACATTTTGTGTAAGTATAGGCTTAATCGTCTTGGAACTGTATTGTCAAACAAATGAAGATTTAGCATTAACACCAGAAACATGGTATAACAACCTGGAAAACAATATTAAGCAAATAGGATGGAGCCAAAAATAGCTGACACAATGATGATTCACTAATTACGGTCCAACAAAAATGATATCCAGCTCTAATTTTTGAAATTGTTTTTTATTAGAAAATATTATTTCATCAATATTAAATATAATGTGCAACTGCGCTCTGTTATATCCTTAGTAACAGAGCCAACTGCCATCAACTTTTTTTGCTTTACTTCGTAGCTGTACGTGTATTATTATTATTATTATTATTATTAACACTGCTTGGCGCAAACTGGGTTTGATGAAATCAGATATAAATAATAAGAGAATTTGCAAGGACTGTTGCACCATTTTATTTGGTTTTAACAAACGTTGAGAGAGGGTAATTAAGAAGCAAGATGGAACCATTTTATGTGTCTCTTAATCAATGCATACGGCAAATTGGAAATGACTTGTTATATTTTGGATTGATGTAAACATATGATGTTATATGGAAAACAATGATTTGTTCATAAATATTTGACACATCATAATGAGGCTCCTTAAATACTTCTAAATAAATTACCATTATATATGTATTTGACATATGTAAAGTTTATTGTCTAAATATTTGTATTTAAAGTTTAGAGTAAATGAGATTTCAAAAAAAAAAGTTTAGAATAGAGAGAAATTATATCTAATCTAATGATTAAAATGACTTGTCCTCTAAAATAAATTTAATTAATCAAATTGAGAAAATAAATTTAATTAATCAAATTGAGAGCAAATGACCAACTATAATATTTTAAATTTGATTTGGGATATTTAATCGAATCGAATTACATTGATCCCAAGCCTTTCCTATTAAGTGTAAAGTTCTTTTGTGTTTGTGTGTGTGTTTTGGGAGTGGGGTGTATGATAGTAGAAGCAAAGGCTCACATACCTTCATTTCCTAACCAACCAGAAATTCCGTTGTTAGATAAATCAAGAATTCTTAGCTCCTTGAAAGGATGCAACAAGGACACGTTTAGGAACCAAGTCCCCTTCCAATAAATAAAAGTTTGCTCTTCGTTTATATTGGAGAGCGTGAGATTGATCACATGACCAGTGGTGGTGCTACAGTTGACCCGCTCCCAACTACAACATTCACCCTTTGTCTCATAAACCCATGTTGGAAGAAGGGGCTTGGTATAATTAGTGTGGGATTTTAGAAAGGCTTTCAATTCTAGAAGACCTGTCCTCTCTTCCTCAATACAAGCTCTGTGCTCATGAATTTGAACAAAGAGTAATAAAGCCCATAGCAAAGACTTCACTAAAGGCCACCCCATTGAGAAATTTTGTGAAACACCTTCTTTCATTTCTAGCTAAACCAGCTTGTGTGTATAAGTACCCAAGACAAGAAAGTTATAAGTCCATGGGCCTTTATATAGAGAAAGTTAGAAGGTTTTCATATTTAAATCCATAATTTATAAGATAAACTTTTGTTTAAGTCTTTGGGCATGAGGATCTCATGACATGTAATTGGCTTATATCCTTTTTATTCTACAAAAGTTATCCAATTTTTCCAATGGGTTGGTTAAAAAAATTTATTATTAGTGGAATACTTCGTTAATGTCACACATCTTGATTTAGTCTAGTTTGAAAGATTGGCTTGTAGATCAGTCACAACTCGCAATGTCTACCTAATTTTTCTTCCTTAAAATGGACTAGTTTTCAGTTGCTAATGGAATCTGTTATGAGTGTTTAACAATGTAGTATATGTTATAAAAAAATAAAAAAAAAAACAAAGATAGTGACATGGTTTTAGGAAACTTTTATTAATTTGAGATAAGTATGAAATTTTTTTTTCTTTCTGATCATATGTTTTACAAAATCTTGTACTAGGATTTTTTTTTTTTTTTTTTTTTTTGGGTTTGAGAAAGTTTCAACCTCTGGCATCGATCTGCTCCTAATGATAGCTTTTTATCTCTAGACTAAGACCCCAATCACAAATAAAATAAAATATCACCATTTTAAAATAATAATGCTAGTTTTCTTAAAATAATGATAATAATAATGTTAGGAACACCTAATTATATATTTAAATTCACAACATACTTAAGTGTTATTTTGTAATTGGTGTACTTTTTTTTCCAGCAGCTACTATAATCATCACAAATTGACATGTAAATATGTTATAAAATTTGGCGTGAGTCTGTCTATGTGGGCAGACTGAAATCAAAAAATTCTCATGAACGACTTTTATTGATTTTTTTTTAATATCAATTTTTGCTAATGAACCACTTTGAAAATTAATTTCATTGCCAATTCACTGGAAAAGAAACCATCTCCGTAACTGTTAGTGCCATTAAAATGGTCTGTTTTTATTAATGAAATGCTGCTATCGGGCCCTCTCTCTCACCCTCCCTCCATTTGTAGTATGATGGGGCCAACTGGTTGGAAAAAAACAGTAGAAAAATGATGTTGCTTTGACATTTGTTTCCTATCAATTTTTTCTTGAAATTATTTGTTGCATCTGATTCACAATAATATGTTTGGATCAGGAACTGGTGGAGCCAGAATTTTTATTTATGGCAGTAAAAATTAAGATTATAAGACAAAGTATAAAAGAATAAATAACTTAAAAATAAGAGCTTAATCTAAATATATAAAGTTTAAACATCTAATATGATTCCTTTAAAATAAAGTAAGAAAATAAAACATAGTTAAAAGTATAGTATTATACCTACAAAGTTGTATACACATAATCTCACTACCTTCGTTTCTTTTAAAAATATATTTAAAATGCAACATTCTTTCTTTATTCTTCTAATGGTCCATTTGGATAGAACTTATTTTGCTAAAACTGAAAACTGAAAACACTGTAGCAAAATATTTTTTAAATGTGTAAATAGTGTTGTGGAACTTATTTTTAATGAAAAAATTGTTAAAAAGTGTAATTTGTGGCACGAAAGTACTATTCACAGTTGACTTGTCAACAATTGCGGGTTGAACCAAAAAAAAAAAAAAAAAAAGGCAAAACGCACTACAATGCAAATGTGGACGTGGGATAATCTCTATCTAAACATATACTAAGTACTTAAATTTTGGATGTATAGTAAAAATTGAGAATTTAAAGCTATAAAATATTCAAAAAAAAAAAAAAAAAGGGGAGAAAACTTCAAGGTTTTCTATCGTATAGTACTTAAGTAATTTTTTTAAAATGATTTTGTGGTAAAATATGGGTCCCATTAATTTAAGTCTTTTAAGTTTTTTTCTCCTATTCTTTAAAACTTGATTTTCTTTTAAATAGAGGCATTGAAGTTGAGTGTCGTGGGAAGTTATTAAAGAAAAAAAAGTGATAAGCCAAACCAAAAGTGCCGTGAGTTCACAGCTAATGAAAAGATTGAGATTAGGGAGAAATTATTACATCTCACAGGTCAAGGGTATTATATAGAAAAAGTTTAGAGAAAATAATGAAAAATTCCTTGAGGATTAGTAAACTTGCACTTTCACCCTCTTATTTCTAAAATCTATAGTAGTCTTGATCAAAATTAACTGTCACCTAAATGGTGTCAACAAAAAAATAAAAAATTTCAAAATATGCATTAATAAAAATGGTTCAAGTCTCTTTCAGTCTCAAGTTTATTCTCCTCTACTTCATATTCTCCTACTGCCATGTGATTGCTTGTTAGTCAGTCTCCCACTGGATCAATTTAGTGGTAAAAGTATATGCGAATTTAGGATTGATCGCTCAGTTTAGTGAATAATATCATTTTCAAGACCGGCTTGCATGACAGTTGACATGATGACTTGTAATTGGCTTATATCCATTTCTTTCTACAAAAAGATCCAATTTTTCCAACGGGTTGGTGAAATGAATTTATTATTAGCAGAATCATTCATTAATGGCACGCGTCTTGCTTTAGTCTAGTTTGAAAGATTGGGTTGTAAAAGTCACAACTTAGAGCATTCGCAGCAGTGGTGCTATATAGGTATAATGCTATTTTTTTAGCTCAAAATCACAAAAAACACCACACAGCAGTGGAGCTAAATCTAAAAGATTTAGCTCCAAAGCTACAGTGCACATCTATCTTTAGATGTGCACTGTAGCTCACAGGTAAAAAAAAAAATTTATTTTTTTATTACATTTCTCTCTCTTCTCACCTTAAATAATCTTTTCCTATTCTCTCTCTCTCCGGCTTCTCTCTTTCTTCTTTCTTCCTCAATTTTTTTCTCTCCAGCTCGCCGGCCACTCCCTCATCTCCCTCATCCCTCAGCTCACCGGCCACTCCCTCATCTCCCTCATCCCTCAGCTCGCCGGCCACTCCCTTAGCTCGCCGATCTGTTCCGCCGACCAAGCTCGCCGACCCACCCCAAGCCCCATCGCCCAATCCGTGCCTCTTTCTCTCTCTCAGTCACTCTCACTTCTCTCGACCAACCCAGCTCGCCGACCCAAGCCTTCGCCTCAGCCGCAAGCCACCGCTGCAATCCGTAAGCCACCGCTGCCGCCCATCTCTCTATTCTCTTTGCTGTGATTGAGGTTTTTTTTTTTTTTTTTTTTTTTTTTAAATGTATTTTCATATGGGTTTGGTGGCTATGGTGGTGGTGGTTGATTTTGGCTATTGTAGTGGTGGTGGATGATTTTGACAGTGAGATTGTGGATTTTGGTTATGGTGGTGGTGGATGATTTTGGGTTTGACAGTGGGTTTTGTGTATTTTGGCTTTGGCAATAGCTTGTTCCTTGGTTTTTTTTTTTTTTTTTTTTTTTTTTCTATGTTGTGTTGTGGTGGTTGTGGCCAGTGGTGGTGGTGGGTGTGGTTGTGGCTTTGGCTGTGGCGGATGGTAGTTCGGTTGTTTTTTTTATAGTAGAATATATTATTTTATTGTAGTGATTATATTATTTTATTGTGATGTAGATATTATTTTATTGGGTTGAAAGCTAAAATAGATCCACTGCTGCAGCACGTGTGTAGGTAAAATAGATAAAGTGACTTTTTGTGTAGCTAAATAGCTAAAAATTTGCCACCACTGTTGCGAATGCTCTTACAATATTCATCTTTCTTCCTTGAAATTGAGTTGTTTGCAGTCACTAATAGAATTTGTTATGTGTGTTTAACAACGTAGTATATGTGTTTCTCAAAAAAAAAAAATATATATATATATATATATATACAACGTAGAATATGTTATACAAAAAACAGAAAACAAAAATCGTAACGTGATTTTAGGAAACTTTTATTTGAGATAAGTTGGAATGTTTTTTTTTTTTTCTTTTTACGGAAACTTGTACTAGAGAAAACAGTGTCTTACTACATGGGCTAAACTGAAGTACTGGAAAAGCATTTTTTGTTTTGTTCTGCCTTTGCGTATGTTTTCGTTGATTGGTGGGGAACCAAGGACTAGTGGGTCTGCTTTTCTTTTTTAAATCAAAAGAATAATGCTAATGACTACTTAGAAAATTAGTTTCCTTGCCAACTCAATGGAAAGCGGAAAAGAAACTCTCTCATCCTCCCTCCGTTTGTAGATAATGGGGCCAACTGATGAAAAAGCCCATAGAAAAATGGTGCTACTTTGACATTTATTTTGATTAATTAAATAGTTTGTAACTCTAGCATTTTTTTATTATTATTAATGATGAGCAAAAGTTATTGAAAATAATTCGATAATTAGGAGAAGGGTGATTTAGAACTTAAGTATCTTCACTAGAAAGAATAAAATGTGTCAATTGAGATATAAAGGAAATTGAAAAGATCATACAACAATACATGCGCACACCAATGAATCATATGACAAAAAACATAAATTAATAAAACAAAAAAGTAAAGTTCATATGAGTGGATGGTGGGACAGAAAATATAAAGGGAGACATGATTGATGAGGAAGTGGAAAAGAAGTAAAAGAGGCAAGATTTATGCGAATTCAAAATTATGTTTACCATCTAGAATTGTCCAAAAATGACCACCACATGATAAATTAGGAAGAATATTTGAAATGTTGCAAGGGACATAACCATACTAGTTTTAGTGATTTATATGAAATCAGTCGACCTTACAGATCTGTATAGTACAAATCTATTAATTTTGATGATTATGACATGTTTCATTTAGTGTTTTTTTTTTTTTTTTTTTTTTTTTTTTTGTGGATAAATATTGATTTTAGTATATGAAGAATGTATATTATATGAATTGAACTGTGGTCCAAGAATTGAACTATGGAGAAGACAAACTTGGAATAGGAATAGATCTATTTACAAATTTGATTTTATATTTGGCTATCAATACCATGATCATAGATCTTTGTTCAAGTTCGATAATTTTCTCCTCCAACAAGTGTTTGTGTTACTAGCAATGTGCTGGGAGACTATCATCACTATGAAGGAAGGATTAGACGCATCCTCCGCCATTGATTAGCAGCTTGCTTGTCAAAAGTGCTCATATTGCAACAATAGTATAAATGTTGGAAGTCATAGATGAGCAAAATCAGAGCTATATCATGTGAAAAGTCACACTCTCTAAATAGAATTTGAGATCTATATATATATATATTGAAAAAGAGAAAAAAAAAAATATTATGATTAAGCTCTTCTATTTATACACTAATCCAAGACTAAAAGAAAAGGAAAAATATCACTAACTCCCAAAACCAGAGCTAACGGCTTTGTTACAGACTCCACTAATTTTACATTTGACCAATTATATTAACAAAAACTTCTATAAGCGTCACGTGATCTTCTCGTGAGTCACCTAAGCCACGCAACACTGTTCTTAATGTACATGTGCACACGTGTAAATTTGAAGCATTTGACGATATATACCGTTTGCTTTAATAACATGTTTTCATCATCAAACAATGCCGTTTGATACTCAAGTCTCTTCTTTCCTTTAACATACCTATGAACACCCTGAGCATTCAGAATCAGACGATTGAGAGTTGAGACCCACTATGACTAAAAAGAAAAACACATCCTAAATATAGGCTGTCTCAAACTCTCCGAATTAAGCAATATTTGCTGTTTGAATTATGTTTTCATTTACATCCTAAAAAAGTAGACAAGTTTACGAAATTAAGTAACATTATAGCCTAAAACATATGAAACGGAAAAGCATTTGCATCAGTTAAATAAATTATATGGGTAATTAATCAGTGCAGCGGAATAATCTTATAGAATATTTCTAACTTTATTCAATAAAATATTGCATGGAGGACTTTTAGTAGGCATTATAGAAGAATCATCAGTGGATGTTATTGATTACTAAAGAAAAGACACGACAAGACGTGGAAAGTTATGACCAACACCTAGTTGAAACGAGAGATTGTGATTTGTGTAATTTAAAAGATTCAATAGAACACATTACACACTTCTGCACAAAGTGAAAGAATTTGCAAAAGAATAAATGATAGAGGAGATATTGCTATTATAAATACCATAGCAAAAGATTATATTAAACTTGATTGGACCGGTCTGGCCGGTCAGATTGGAAATCCAGCGAACTGACTTAGATCGGGCTGGGTGTTTAAATGGACCATTTATACACAAAATCTAGTCTAACCAAGTCAAACCCAGCCGGTTTGTGGCGGCCTTTGTAACTCGGATAGGTTTTTAATGTTAATGTAATAAAATTTTGTAGGCATTTATTAATGAAAAGCAAAATTGTGAATACCATAGCAAAAGTTGTTTCAATTTAAGAAAATTAAATATTTTTATAACGACTAATACATGTATATTATTTTAGAATTATTTCTATAAGAGCCATAATAAATGTAAACTAATTTATAGCCTAATATGTTAGCAAATAATGTAGTCACCAATTACAGCCTTAATGAATCATACATTGTTTCTATAAAAAATAAAATAAAAAATAAAAATTCAATCATACATATATTTCTTTCCTTATTTTTGTTTTATAAATAATTCAATAATTAGAAGAAAGGTGATTGGGAACTTAGATATCTGCACTAGAAATAATAAAAAGAGTCAGTTGAGATATAAACCTCTTGGCATCAATTTACATATCTTAAATGATGGGAGAATGAAGGAAACTAAAAAGATCATACCAAGATATAGCACACCAACGAATCATTTGGCAAAGAACATAAATAAATAAAAAAAATAAAAAAGTAAAGTTCATATGGGTGGATGGTGGGACAAAGAAAATATAAAAGGAGACGTGATTGACAGGGAAGAGAGAAAGAAGAAAAGAAGTACAAGAGCTAAAATTTCAAAGAATCTAAATTGTGTTTACCATCTAGAAATGTTAAACCGCGTGGAAATGAACAATACAAGACAAATTAGGGCGAATATTTGAAATGATGCAAGGAACATAATCATACTTGTTTGGTGATTGATATGGAATCCTTTGACCTTACCAATTGATATGATACAAATCCATTAATTTTGATGATGATGGGTACACAAGATGTGATGACCTAGGAAAACTAATGAAATAACTTGTTTCAAGGTAAAAAAAACCTTGGGGCAACTATCCCAAGAAAACAATCCAATATATCAAATTGAGATTTACAGTCAAAAATACCAATTCGTAGTAAATCTAACACAGTTACCAAACTAAGCTCTAAACTCCACAAACTTCTTTGATCTGGATTTGTTCTCACATGAACCACCTATTCATGCCTTGATCTTTAGTACACTTGATAGCTGAAGGCTTAGCTACAAATTTACTATGCTTGTACTAACAATATGGATTTGATCTTCAGTAGGTGCTTGATAGAATTAGAAAGTACAAAATCTCACAGATCTTACAGGAGTAACTCAATCAAGACTTGAAAAACGTGTATTAGGTTTTTTTTTTTTTTAATAGAAAGTTTCAACCTATGACGTTTGTTTCTGGTGATAGTTTTTTATCATTAGGTCAAGACACTAATCAATTTTTAGTGTAAGCATGGATTGAAACTTAAGTGTTTCAATAATTAGAACACCTAATTATATATTTAAATTCACAACATACTTAAGTGTTTATTTGTAATTGGTGTGCTTTTTATTTTCAGCAGTTACTGTAATCATCACAAATTGACGTGTAAATATGTTATAAAATTGGGTGTGAGTCTATTTATGTGGGCGGACTAAAATCAAAAAAATTCTCAAAAATGAATTTTATTGGTTTTTTTTTTTTTAATATCAATTTTTGCTAATGGACCACTTTGAAAATTAGTTTCATTGCCAAATCACTGGAAAAGAAACCAGCTCTTTCTCTGATAATGGGTGCCAACAGCCAACATATTGGAAAAGAAATTCCGATGAAAGTGATGGTGTTTTGCCATTTGTTGCCTGTCCATTTCTATAACTGTTAGTGCCATTAAAATGGTCTGTTTTTATTAATGAAGTGCTGCTATCTAGCTCTCTCTCTCACCTCCCTCCATTTGTAGTATGATGGGACCAACTGGTTGGAAAAAAAGCATGGAAAATTGATGCTGCTTTGACATTTGTTTCTTATCAATTTTTTCTTGAAATTATCCATTGCATCTGATTCACAATTAATATGTTTGGATCAAGAGGTGGTGGAGCCAGAATTTTTATTTAGGGGAGTAAAAATTAAGATTATAAGACGAAGTATAAAAGAAAAATTAACTTAAAAATAAGAGATTAATCTAAATGTATAAAGTTTAAACATCTAATATGATTCCTTAAAATAAATTAAGAAAATAAAACAATGTTAAAAGTATAGTAATATACCTAATCTCACTACCTTCATTTCTTTTTAAAAAAATATTTAAAATGCAACATTCTTTCTTTATTCTTCTAAGTACTTAAATTTTGGATTTATAGTAAAAATCAAGAATTTAATGCTATAAAATATTCAAAAAATGGAAAAAATAGAGAAAACTTCAAGGTTTTCTATCGGGATTTTTTAATAAAATAACCAAATTCCTCAAACAATATCATTAGTTAGGCAAACTTTCAAATATATTTGGTTTATAACAAATCGAGTGTCTCACACTCGATTTCAATCCGCAAAAATGCACTTGGAAATCGAGTGTCTTAAACTCGATTTTGAAAATCGAGTGTAAGACACTCGATTTCCAAGTGCATTTTTGCAGACTGAAATCGAGTTTCTCACACTCGATTTGTTATAAACCAAATATTTTTGAAAGTTTTCCTAACTAATGATATGTTTGAGGGATTTAGTAATTTTTTAATAAAATCCTTTCTATCGTAAAGTACTTAACTAAATTTTAAAAAATTATTTCGTGGTAAAATATGGGCCCCATTAATTTAAGACTTTTAAGTTTTTTTTTTTTTTTTTTTTTTTTTTTTTTCCTATTATTCTTTAAACCTTGATTTTCTTTTCAATAAAGGCCTTGAAGTTGAGTGCCATGGGAAGTGATTAAAGAAAAAAAGTGATAAGCCAAACAGAAAGTACCGTGAGTTTACAACTTATGAAATGATTGAGATTAGGGAGAAATTATTACATCTCACAGGTCAAGGGTATTGTATAGAAAAAGTTTAGAGAAGATAACGAAAACTTCCTTGAGGATTGGTAAACTTACACTTTGATCCTCTTATTTCTAAAATTTATAGTAGTCTTGATCAAAATTATTTGTCACCTAAATGGTGTCAACAAAAATTTAAAAAAAAAATTCAAAATATGCATTAATAAAAATGGTTCAAGTCTCTTTCAATCTCAAGTTTATTCTCCTCTACTTCACATTCTCCTACTTCCATGCGATTGCTTATTAGTCAGGCTCCCACAAGATCAATTTAGTGGTATTAGTATATGCGAATTTAGGAATATTGATCGCTCAATTTAGTGAATAATATCATTTTCAAGACCGAATTGCATGATAGTTGACATGATGACTTGTAAATGGCTTATGTCTATTTCTTCCTACAAAAAGATCCAATTTGAAAAGAATTTATTATTAGCAGAATCAATCGTTAATCTCACGTGTCTTGCTTTAGTCTAGTTTGAAAGATTGGGTTGTAGGAGCGTTATGTGTGTTTTAAAAGTAGTATATGTGCTTCTCAAAACAAAAACAAAAAGCATAGTATATGTTATAAAAATAATTAAAAACAAAAATCGTAGCATGGTTTTAGGAAACTTTTACTTGAGATAAGTTGGAATGTCTTTTTCTTTTTACGGAAACTTGTACTAGAGATAACAGTCTCTTATCATATGGGCTAAACCGAAGTACAGAAAAAGCATTTTTTTTTTTGGTTTTGTTCTGTACCTTTGCGTATGTATTACGCTGATTGGTGGGAGACCAAGGACTAATGGGTCTGCTTTTCTTTTTTAAATCAAAAGAATAATGCTAATGACTACTTTGAAAATTAGTTTCCTTGCCAACTCAATGGAAAGCGAAAAATGATGCTACTTTGATATTTGTTTCCTATCAATTTTTGAAAAACCATTAGTTCGAGTGAAAAAATAGCTCTCACCCTTCCTCCTTTTGAAAATTCGCAGCTTCTAGTAAACTAATGGTATGTTTAGTTTGGGTGAAAAATGAGTTATGATGGTAAAAATTCTCCTTTATGCTTGAGCCATCTTACCATGTGAACTTTTCCCATCCCAAATATAAGTTTTGTCGTGTCTACCCCATCTCACTCTCGGAGCCAAGGAGAGGGAATGGTTGCCCAGAATCTATATATATAATAATAAGTAAAGCTGAGAGAAAATTCAATTAGATTTCAAATTGAAATTAAATTAGAGTCTAATTTTACACTGTGGGGACAATTTTTGCTTCAAAGCCAAGGGCTTTTGTTGTCCCACATGGGAAAGAAATGCTTCATCTTCACACCTTATAAGGAATGAGCAAGTGAATGAAGAGTACCACTAGCTCAAGGCCAAGGGGTAGACCATGTTGTAACCTAGGCAATTTTGTTGTCCCACATGAAAAAGAAATGCTTCCTCTTCACACCTTATAAGGGAGTGGTACTCTTCATCCACTTGCTCATCCCTTATAAGGTGTGAACTCAAGTGGTACTCTTCATCCACTTGCTCATCCCTTATCAGGTGTGAAGAGGAAGCATTTCTTTTCCATGTGGGACAACAAAATTGCCTAGGTTACGACATGGTCTAGCCCTTGGCCTTGAAGCAAAAATTGTCCCCACATACGCCATGTATCCCATCTAATCTAAGTTTTTAAATTTTTGTGCCAAATGAGTTATTTCAATGTAAAAATTGGATTTCAATTAGAGTTTAATTTTGTACCATGTGTCCCATCTTATCTAAGTTTTTTAATTTTTGTGTCAAATAGATTAATTTAGTGTAAAAAACAAGGAGTCCAATATAAGTAAACCATAAAAAATTTTAATTTTTGAATGATTTTATATTTATGAGTCTTTTTTTTTTTTTTTGGTATAACTAAAAACAATTCAACTTTATAAGTCATATATATATATATATATATATATTAATAGCCAAAACTAAGAGAAAATCCAATTAAATTCTAAATTGGAGTCTAATTTTGAGCCACGTGTCTCATTTAATTTTTAAATTTTTGTTTCAAGTGAATTATTAGGTGCAAAAATTAAAATTAAAGAGTCTAAATTCAATTAGATTCTAAATTGAATTTTAATTGGATTTCAATCTTGGGCATGTGTTCCATCTAATTTTTTAATTTTTGTGACAAGTAAATTATTGAATGCAAAATCAGAAAAGTCTAGATCTGATTAGATTCTAAATTATATATATGTAATTGTAATTGTTTTTAAATATATATGTGCATATGCACGGAATTACACATTAGTCTATATATATAATAATAGGTGAAACTGAGAGAAACTTAAATTAGAATTTCAAATTAGAGTTCCAATTTTACGCCATGTGTCCTAAATTATTTATTCTTAAAGAGTTTTATTTTTTAATTTTAGAATCAAATATGGAATCATATCATAAATATTCATCTAAGTGATTTATTAAGTACAAAAACCAAAGAGTCTAGAATAAATGAATCGTAAAAAAAAAAAAAAAAAAAAAAAAAAAAAGTGTTTCACATTAATTTTAAAAAAAAAAACATGGATAATTTACATTTTATACCTAATAATATTCTTACAAATTTTTTTAAAGAGTTAACAAAATATAAAAATGACTATCAATAGTATTTAAATTATATATATAGGAATTATATTATGCATCTTATTGTATATCTTTAAGTGTATCAATGCATATGCATGAGATTACAAGCTAATAATAATAATAGGTGAAGCTGAGAGAAACTCAAATTAAAATTTCAATTTTACGCCATGTGTCCTAAATTATTTATTCTTAAAGAATTTTATTTCTTAATTTTAAAATCAAATGTGAGACCACATCATAAATATTCATCCAAGTGAGTTATTAAGTACAAAAACCAAAAAGTCTAGAATAAATAAATTGTAAAAAAAAAAAAAAAAAAAAAGGTGCTTCACAATAATAATAATAATAAATGGACAATTTACATTTTATTGCAAATAATATTCTTACAAATTTTTTTAAAAAGTTAATAAAATATAAAAATGACTATCAATATTATTTAAATTATATATATATATATATATATATATATAAGAATTATATTATACATCTTATTGTATGTTTTTAAGTGTATCCATGCATATGCATGGAGTTACAAGCTAGTTTAAACTCTAATTGAGGTTGCCATTTAAATCATAAAGAGACGCCAATTTTATTACAAGATTCTTGACAACAATTAAGTTAATTTATTTTATTTAAAAAAAAATCCTGTAATTAAAAGCATATCCACAAATATAGCTGTGGCCACAAACGTGATTTACCTGATAAAGCTGGTCCAATTGGATTTCTTGTTGATAAAATATCAGCCCGAATAAACCAACCCGACTGAATGAATGGACAAAGAGATACAACCCTTCTCTTTTCTTTTTGCTGCTGCTTCCAACTTTGAACTACTTAGCTGTTACAATCTTGGTGGGCCTATCATGATGAATACTCGATTGGCATTTTGAGGACCAATTCAAATTGTGACCATGAACATGAAGTGACAAGGAAATGGATGGCAAAGGTAGCGATGATCATATTGACAACGTAGCAGCGCTAAATCTTGAACATGCAATTACCTTTCATTCTTTCATATCTCTGTGTCTTTCTGTGGTGATAGATTAATGCTTATTTCATTTGGCAGATAGTTGGGTGTAGGATGAACTTTGATTATCAAATGGGTTGGAGGAAAATATTTGATCGGTCCTTATAAATTAGTCATTACTTGACACTCCAATACATATCATCATTTTTCTAACTGGCCGTGGATTAGAGGGAAGAATCATTTCACTTTCGACGAAACTGAAGTGAGTAGAAACAGGATTTGACTTAACTGTCCCTACTATTGTTTACTTTTCCATGTTTAACGAGGAAAGAAATTGAAAGCAAAATTTGTGGAATATGTTAAGAAGAATGGGGTGGTCATTTTCACGAGTCTCTCTCTTTATCAGCTACATTTTGGAAATATTTTCATTCAAACACCTCAAGAATTATGGGCTTAATAAAGTTAGGGAGCCAATCAAAATTACTACAGTTTCACAACATTTCAAATTAGCTTACCCCTGTTCACCACAATCTGCAATTAAAATTTTTTTTAATGACCCATATGCGAGATGGTAGACTAATCTAAAATGGTTGTAAAAAATTTTTGCTTCCTAAAAAGAACTCCTATAAACTACATCAGCATATTTTATTATTATTATTATTATTATTTGTATATGTGTGTAAAACTTCCTCCTAGAGACTTGAACCCTGACCCTTGTCCCTCCACCACCCACAAACATCCCACAAGTACTTATACTTATAGAGTGACCATTACACCAAAGGTATGCAATGTTGGCATATTTATATATATATATATATACACACACGAACAAGCTTGATATTTTATTGACATAGTAGGTTAATTATTACTGACACCAGTATTTTCTATATTGATAAATACTAATTAGTTCAAATAAGATGGGTTAGCACTTTTTGGTGTTTTCAAGACATCTATGGTTAAAATCTCCTCCCCGATGTAACTATCCATTTAAAAAAAAATTATGATGACTATCATAAGAACATCACTTGACCTAAAAGTTTAAGTCAATATTTTTTTACTATTATGTTATATTAACTGCTTATATATATATATATATATATATATATATATATAACTATCAATTGTGAAACTTTACTACTTAGCTAACCAAACCATTTTTGGTATGAAAATACTCTATTTCAATTTATAAAAAGAGACACTTGAACCAAATTTAAAACTTTACAAGTGATATATAGTCGCAAAGGCACTATTTCTATTGAATACTTTTTTTATTTTTGAGCTAATATAGGTGTTCAAATCTTTTCGAACACTTGATTGTTGGATATTTTTGTGTTTTTGTTTTTATTTTCTCTCGTATGATTCACTAGCGAAGAGGTTCTTGAAAACTAATAGGTGATGATGATGTTTGCTTTTCTTTCAGTTGTTTTCTTGACTTACTGGCCGTGTATTTGAGGGAAGGATTGACTGCATCAGGAAAAAGGACTATTCTAGCCGTGTATTTGGGAGAAGGAGACTTGGTCATGCATTAGAGAGGACTACTTGGCTGTGACCAACTTCCCCTGCATTAGGGGAAAGCATCATTTCACAAATATGAATGAAAGAATGACTTGGACGACTGAGATGGAAACTCATGAGATAGTGCCATGAGAATCCTTTCACAACACACATTTATAGTATAATACTAGAGTTTGATGTTAGAAGCCTAAATTGCCCCCCTACACATATCAGAAAGCATGTTACTTTAAGAGAAAAAAAAAAAACAATCATCATACTAGTTTTCGTCTTTTCGTAGCGGGCTACTTAAATAGTTAAATTCACTATTATAGAATTTCTTTGCTTCTCACAGGGTCATAGTATATATATAGTACAAACTACAAACTACAGACTCGTAGTTTTTAGACATAAAAAATGTCAATGATGAAAAAATTGAAATCACCTTCTTTTTGTGTATAGAGCATTAAAAAATCTACTTTGTGTTCTTTCCATTCAGGATGTCAACCACAATATATGATTTAAATTTTTTTAATGACCCACATGTATGAGATGATGTGCTAATTTGAGGAATGTTGTGAAATTCTTGTGAATTTTTATTTTGTCCTTGACACGACTCATATTTTCTTCTAATTTTTCACAGTTTCATACTCTTTCTATAAATCTTAATTTTAACTACTTAAACAAATAAAGAAACATATGCTTAATTCTACAAATTTTTTTAAAAAGAATTCAAGGCACTGAAACATTAATACAACTTTATAGGTATCTTATCATATTCCTAACACTCCTACATTAATTTATTTTCTCAATTTATTTTAATTTCAACATTATGTATTTAGATTAATTTTTTATTATTATTTACTATAAATTGATTATTTTTGTTTTCTTTATTTGAATTATATGATATATATATGCACACACACACATACATGTAGTTAATTGAGCTTATGAAGAAACATGATCATAATAATGAGTATCAAGGTGTCATTTAATCATGCCCCCTGAGTTGAAATCCTAACACTACTACTATAATATATATATATATATATATATATATATAATAGTTATATGTTTAAGTGTTATGTTATAAATTATAATCAAAACTTCATAGAGTTTTTGTCTTTTATGGGAAAATTATAAAGAATTATGTATATTTGTTCCTTTATTTTATTTTGTTTTGTAAAAATAAACGTAGAGAGAAAAATATTGAAGGTATGTGTAAAGAAAGTTATTTTTTCTAACATTTTCACGAATACAACTAAATACTTGAAAATAATTTTTTTTTTCCAAAAAATATTATCACCTGAAAACATTTTATGGTGGTTGGAAAATATTTTTTTCCGAAACAAACACAGCCTTATCCTTTTCTGTTTTAATAGGTTCAGTCAAATTCCTGTTACACCTTTTGTTTAACTAGCTATTATTGAAATTTGGAAAATAGTGATGATGCAGGTATTATTCTTGATAATGACGAAAGTAATTTGACCAATATTGAACAGGGTGATTTTCTTTTGGGTTCTGTCACGACTTGATCCATATATATATATATATATATATTTTATTGATATAAGTGATTTTTTTTTTTTTTGAGAGGTAGATATAAGTGATATTAATTGTTAAGCGTTAATATTATGAAAATTTACAGTGTTTTATTAACCATATTGTGAATTCCATACACAACCTCATTTTAATATGATTAACGGAATGAAAAATGAAATATTTCGATAACAGTTACTCTCTGTCTCTAATATATATATATATATATATATATATATATATATTAAAAATTTGATCTCATCTGATGATTTATTAAGAATATAAATTCAAATCCATATCACAGCCAAATACGTTGGCCAATAATATATATATATATATATATATATTTGGTAAACCAAGGAAAATGCATTAAACTTAGGAATTCACAAGTTTGTTACTCTATATATATATATATATATATATATATTTTGAGAATCTTGGCCAATAATATATTGGCCAACTAATGTGGCCCTAATCAATCAACGTATCTAACACCTAAAAGAAAATTCATGTGGACGTGAAGGAGAGAAGGAAATTGAAAGATCATACAATGATACATTTACATACCAACCAACCATTTGACATAGATGATATGAGGAGAAAAATGAAGATCGTGTGCGTGGATAGTGGGACAGATTAAGAAGAAAAAGAAAAAGAGGAAAAGAACAGAAATAGAAGACTTAGATTTTTGTCCTGCTACTTCAAACACACGGAATTGACTGGCAGAATTAGCTGAATGGCTCGAATTTTATCTGACGTGTTGTAGGGGAATTAATTGTATCAGTCTGATGACTTATATGAAAATTATCGTATCCATGAATCATGATGGTAAGAAATTAACAATTTTGATAATGATTGTATGTTTAATGTCTCAAAAAAAAAAAGTTTCTTCATTTAGCTTAACATGTAATGCTTTTTGTATTGAATAAAGAGATCTAAAATTCAAATCTTGACTACTTGCCAAAAAGCAATTAAGATCTTAACCTGATAATAAAAAAGAATTATAATAGAGAGGATGCTAAAGATTCAATCATAATGGATCAAGTGCCAAAGATTAAAATCCTTTCACATCTATAAATATAAAAATATTTCCCTAAATATTGATTTTAACATGTGAAAAAAAAAAAAAAAAAAACTATTAGATTTTGGGGACTAATCTATCATGGAATCAAATATTATATAATTTTATTCCGTGTTTCTTTAAATATATATTGGAATTTTCAGGACAAAATGGGCTTCTGCCCTTTTCAAGCAAATTATATAAGTAAATGACTCCCTTCCCAAACTAAATATGGAAATACCCCTATTTTAAAACTTGATTTTTGATTAATCAAGTTAGGCCCTATAGTAGCGTTTTTAAGGAGCCTATATTGACGTTTTAAGGACCTATAGTGACTTTTTTAACTTGACTTCATTGAAATCAAGTTATAGGCAATGAAATCGACCTATAGTGGCCTTTTTTTACCTATAACTCAATTTCTTTGAAGTCGAGTTAAAAAACATCACTATAGGCTCCTTAAAACGCCATTATAGGGCTTCAAATTTTTTTTTTTCCCTAACTCGATTTATCAAAAATCGAGTTTTAAAAGAAAGACATTTCCTTATTTAGTTTGGGAAGGAGGAAATTTTCCTATATAATTTGCTCGAAAAGGGCAGAAGCCCATTTTGTCCGGAATTTTCAAGATAATGCAATCAATTTTTGTTAGCCAATCAAATTAGAATATTGTGACCAAAAAAGGAAATGGAACATTCATTGGAATAATAAAAAGAAAAATCAAGATAAATTTGCAATCCCGCGTATTGACTAATTGGTTTGATTGATACATGAGTAAATTTAGAAACATTTAAGATATATTATAAGTAATATATATATTAAATAAAAATTTTTGGATGTGTTTTGGATTTTACAAACGGTATAAAATAGAAAATTGTAAACTCAAAGAGAAATGGAAAATTATTAGTTTCTATCAATTTTATTATAAGAAGCTCGACAAAGAAAATGTCTTAAATATAAGCTTAAATTTAATAAGAATGTGGTGTGAACCTAGAAGTTTACTCCCATCAATAATGTCATGCTACATCAAATTTTTTTACAAAAAAGAAAAAAAGAAAAAAAAAAGAAAATAACAAATATTATCACGTTCCTTTTTAATAAATATATTCAAATATTAAAATTAAAAAAAAAAAAAAAAAAAGCCAAAACAAAGTGCTAGAAGGAGAACCACCATAACTACCCGAGATGATGCTAGAGTTAGGAGCCGCCACCTTCGATGAAGTCATTTCATCGTCATTCAGCCTTGGGCTTAGGAGTTTTTCATCTCTGGCTTCCTCTTCGATGACAACTGGTCTTGCTAATTCGTCTCTAACGACATATATATTAACATTGGTCCACTAATTCCTAACGATTCTTTGCTCTGATTTTTTTTTTTTTTTACTTTTATATATTTAAGGAAATTATGATAATGTTTAATACTCTCTATTCATTTTTGTGAAATAATTTAATTAGGCAATACATTATTTGAGGGTGTAAATGTATGTGATTACACCAGATCTTTATTGAATATAAATTTTAAACTCTACTGTTGATTATTACTGTATGTTTCAATAGAAAATATATGTATTAAAAAAACCTATCTCAAAAACCAAAACAAAAAAAAAAAAAAAAAAAAAACAAACAAACAAAAAAATCCCTTGTTTTCTTGTGTTTGGTTGGCAAATCTTAAAATAAGCTTGAAAATATTTTTTTGTTATTTAGTTTTGCACAGAAATTTTTTTCTTTCTGATCATATGTTTTACAGAATCTTGTATGAGAGATTTTTTTTATACCTATCTCAAAAACCAAAACAAAAATAAATAAATAAATAAATAAAATCCCTTGTTTGCTTGTGTTTGGTTGGTAAATCTTAAAATAAGCTTGAAAATATTTTTTTGTTATTTAGTTTGCATAGAAATTTTTTTTTTCCTTTCTGATCATATGTTTTACAGAATCTTGTACGAGAGATTTTTTTTTTTTTTTTCCAAGTACTGAAAAGGATTTTTTTTTTTTTTTTTGGTTTTGTTTTGCCTTCACGTATTGTTTTTGCTAATTGCCTAATTGGTGAGACCAAGGACTAATGGGTTAGTTTTTTTCCCTTTTTTTTTTTTTAAAGAAAGTTTCAACCTATGGCGTCTATTCCTAATGATAGCTCTTTATCATAAAAAAAAGACACCAATCAATTTTTAGTGTAGGCAATGATTGAACCTCAGATCTCTTATTCAACAATCAAATAAAATATCAACATTTTAAAACAATAATGCTAGTTTTCATAAAATAATGATAATAATAATTAGGAACACCTTATTATATATTTAAATTCACAACATACTTGAGTGTTATTTTGTAATTGGTGTATTTTTTTTTCAACAGCTATTGTAATCATCACAAATTGACATGTAAATATGTTATAAAATTGGGCATGAGTCTGTCTACAAAGTTGTATACACATAATCTCACTACCTTCATTTCTTTTAAAAATAATATTTAAAATGCAACATTCTTTCTTTATTCTTCTAAGTACTTAAATTTTGGATTTATAGTAAAAATCAAGAATTTAAAGCTATAAAATATTCAAAGAATGGAAAACAATAGAGAAAACTTCAAGGTTTTCTATGAATATATACATAAAAATTATATATTCAAAACAATAGCGAGAAACCTATCAAAGTTTGATAGAATTATTTTAATGAAATAAATAACATATTTCTATCATTCTTATCACTTCTTCCATATTGGAAAGTTGCATAGCAAGTACTTTTCTCTCTCTGTCTCCCTCTGTTTTTATGCCTTGCATTTCATTCGTTGGCATATTAATTTGTATGCTTATTTAGACTTGCATATTTGCAAGTTCTGTTGTGTCTCCAACTTGCATGTCCAGCATGTATCTGAAATATTAATTTTTCCATTTATATCAATTAGTATTTATATACATTCAAAGTTAACCAATAGTAAATATATATTCAAAGTTAACCAATGGTAAATGTTATCATTCTAACATAAATCTTAATATTAACAAAAAATAAAATTTTTTTTTCTAAACTATTCTTTTTCAATCTTTATAAATGTCAAAATTAACAAAATGCAATGAATCAATCTTTTTCTCTTTCTCATCAAGGTTGAATTCGGATTCTTCAAAACTATATTGAAATACAACATATTAAAATAGTACAAAAAGAGAACTTGTAGCATTCATTGCAAGCATTCTTAAAGTATTGTTTAGCTACAAAAAGTACAGTCTCCTTATCATATTTGAGAATTAATAATAATAGGGAAAAATAAAAACAAAGCTGCAAACAGTGTATTTTTTTAGTAAGAAATTTATTCTAGGAAAAAAACACACAAAATATATATATATATATATAAGCTAAGAGAAAGGGTATTACTGAAAGGATATTTTAGTTGAGAGCCTGAGACTGATATTGATAAAGACTGCACTAACAATAGAGAAAAGCATACCACATCCATAATCCATTATCACAAAAAATTAACATAACAATAAAAACGTACCACATCTAATATTCAATCTCTGCCTACACCAAAAACTCATTGGTGTCATGATCTAATGATAAAGAGCACAATTATCAGAAATGGTCTTCATAGGTTAAAACTCTATCAAAAAACCTAAAAATTAAAAAAAAAAAATTCTAGAAAATTATAAGGAGGGATCACATATTGATGTGGGAGTCGGGGTTGTGAAACCTCGAATAAAAATTTCCCAAGGATAAACGATGCTATCTTGAATACATGACTTTTTGATTAGTTGGTATGATATCATTGATATGTCCACCTGCTACTGCAAGCATAAACTTAATACAAACATCCTCTTCATTATAGTTTTATTCTAAGGAAAACAAATGTAACAAAAATATAAATAGATAATTGAAGTTATGCAAGTTCATGTGCTACTTGATTGTTTTCTCTTATCGTACTCTACTACTCCTTGCTCTTGGGCGAATAGAAATATATAATTTAATTTTTTTTCTCAATTGGTTTTACCATTAAGAGATAGTAGAGTTTCAAGTTAAACTCTGATATAAAATCTCATAAAGTTATTAGATATACTTGAAGATAAATATGAAAATAAAAATTTGATGATAATTTATACACGAAAAAGCAAAAGGCCAAACTGATTGCTGAATATAAAAATTGATAAGAACCTTAAATTGTTTAGTTGGTTTCTAATATATACATTAAACCAATAACTGAGCACCCTTTATGAATTTATTTGTTGGTAAAGAAACCAATAAGGACTTCCTCATATAATTAACTTCACTTCAATTGCAACTTTTTATTAAATTAGAAATTGTAGTAAGAACAAATAAATATTTGTTTTTATCTAAAAAATTATTGCAAAATTTGGTTTATAATCAAGATAGGATTCTTGATTGTAGTTTAGTTTTTGCTGTTCAAACTGATTAGGTCTCTTAGGTACAATAGTTATATGCCACCAAATAACTAAACTTAATTTTTTTTTTAAAAGAAATTTAATAAATTTCGGCAATTTAGTTTATAATCAAGTTAGGATTCTTGATTGTAATTTAGTTTTTTCTATTCAAATTGATTAGGTCTCTTAGGTACAATAGTTGTATGCCACCAAATAACTAAATTTAATTTTTTAAAGCAGAAATTTAATAAAATTTATGCAATTTGATTAAACCACTTGGCGCAACCACGGCGTCTAAGCCCAACTTTTATTATATAGTATATAATATTGAACGTAAAATTGAGATCATAAACCCTCCCATTGATATATTTTACATAAGATTAAAATCGAAAATGAAGAAATAAGAAGATAAAACTAACCCTCTCTTGGAAGATGGTACAAAATAAATTCCACTTAAATTAACTTACAAAATCAAAACCCATCTCACATTTCAGGCAAGGCCAAAATAACCCACAATTAAAGTAAATAAGAAAATGCATAAAAAGAGTAATTCCTTCAAATCCAATGTCCAGTACCTCCCAATGCAGTGACGGTAAGCATCAATTGGATGTAAAAAATCTAAAGCAGTGGAAGGAAATAATAATAATAGTAATTATGCCTACAGATATGTTGTTCAAATGATTTGTAAATAAAATCTCACCTCAAAAGAATGAGTTGTGAAAGAAACTACTCTACACCTTAAACCGAGAATGTATATTTTTAAAGGTTAGTATACTCCTGCCATCAAAAAGTTTAATCAAGAGTTACTTTATAGTGTTTATTCACTAAATGACATTTCAAGTGATGTTAACATACTCCTAGAAAGTGTTCTTTATCTATCACTCTAAAATAAATCTAAGTATATTGTAATTAATCAATTAGAAATTGTGTGTGGGCAACAATAAGCCTCCTTACATTCTCTCACTAAGCCCACATGGCATTTAAATAACTTAATGGGTGATGGTCATTGTAATATACTTAGGATATTACTTTTATCGTCTAATTGTGAAATTCTCCTACTCTAATAAATTATCCAATACATAAAACATAGCGGTAAGACTCTTAATTAAAATTACTATTCCATGTATTACAATGTGTGGTACTATGTGAGTACTTTATAAGCTATTAATTCTTAATAAATGGACTACCTATTAACCTTTTGAGTCCCCTTTCATAAATCCACCACAAATAAAACTCTCATTATATTTATACTTTATGTGAACAAAATAAATATTCTACCTTATTCTCTATGAATAACCAAATAAGTTTCTAAATATAAAAGGAAATGTTAAGTTCACAACATTTTCATAATAAATCTTAAGAAATAGATTGTTACAGGTTATTATTGATAGTTTACAGAGAAATTTTAGTGGTATGTTTAAGTAAGAATCAATAATAATTTATCATTTATGATTTGTTATAAAAGTACTGTGAAACACAACACTTCTCAAATACAAAACAAATAAAGAGAAATTAAACATCAAATAAGCTAACAAGCCCCACGTGTTCAACGTGATTTATATTGTTTGGCCAACAAACCTTTAGTTATGGCCTTATGGGATCAATAATCAATAGCTCAATGGTAATATGCCTTTTGGACACCTTTTGTTTCTTTAACATTCTCTCTAACACTAGTGTACTTTATGTGAATATGCTTACTTTTGGCTTCCACTTATATTATTCTTAGAGAAGAAAAATGCAATCAAAGCGTCACAGAAAAATTTGAAAGGTCTTGATATATAATTAAAAATCTTGAGATTTGTGATAAAAAAAAATTTTAAACATAAATAATGCATGTGTTGTAGCTTCATAGTATTCAATATCTAAATTTTTTAGACCTGTGATAAAATTGCTTAACTATAATGCGTTCGTAGTAGCTCCATAGTATTCAATAGCCTCCATGGTAGATTAAGCAACAATTGTGTTTAGTAATTCTCTAAGATATATCAACTCCAAAACATAAAAAATAAATTATATGCTGTAGTAAGACTTTCTTGTGTCTACACATCCGGTAAAATCGAAATTTGGGTAACCAATCACCTCCAACTGATTAATATGCATGTAAGTCAACCTGTAATCATTGATTCCTTGTAAGTATCTCAACCTTTTTCGCAACTTTCCAACGATCCAAACCAGGGTTGCTTTGATACCAACCTAATGAGATGCTTAGTGTTGAAGTAGACTTTCTTTTGTGCATACTTCCACTACTTTAGGGCAAAGCAAAATGAAAATACAATTGTTTATCTTCTTAGTTGCTTTGATATAAACAAATGTTTTATCTTACATAGTCCAACACTAACTACTGTCCTCTACGTAATTGAACAAAAATTCAACATAAATGAAAAAAAGAAATTTAAACTCCTATCGTCTAATCATACGTGTTAAATGTTTCCCTCCAAAATACAACGTGAGAACTGGTTTACCTTCAATAGTTAGTTCCATGAGCGACCACTACCATGACCCCTCCCACGATCTCGAATGCCCCCATGACCTGGTTGGTTGATATTCATTGAAACAGTCAGTTTTAGTAATCAAATTCACCCACTCATACATGTAAACACCACGACGAGCGTGCAAGTGTATGTGCACACGTGTCTAAGAATATTCAAGCTAGCCAACTAACCTGACGGGGGAGGAGGCGCACCACGCCCCATTGCAGCCAAATCAGAACTAAACTTCTGTCCAGCTTCCTCAAGTATGCTGATGAGTTCCTTTGCAAATCTAGCATTTGCAGCAGTGAAGAAAGTGTATGCAGTTCCCTTTGCCCCGGCCCTTCCTGTTCGACCAATATGGTGAACACAGTCCTCAAGGGATCCAGGGAAGTCATAATTTATCACATATTTCACGTCCTTCACATCTGCCACGAAACAAAAGAGCATTAGAAGTTATAAGAAATGCATTAGGCCAACGATCTCTCACATCAGAAGCTTATTTAGGTCAGAGAATCTATGATCTCAACACATTTCTGCATGTATGCTAGTTTGTTGGTGTAGCAAATAAACACAAAATGTCAGATGAATACCCCCAGAAACCATATTCTGGCAACAATTATGCACAGAGGGGAAGTGTTCAAGGGCAATATCCAATATCCATAGACATGAAAACAAGTGGCTCAAACAAACATACAAGTAGGATCCATGTGACAAATAACACCAACTTAGGTAAAAAAAGGTGTTCATGAGACAATTTAGAGACCACTAAATATAGCAAAGCAATAACTAAAAAAAATGAATCTTTCAAAATAACAGTGTACGAGCCTTAGGATAGAAAACATAACAAATGAGTGCAAATAAAAATAAAGGTAAATATCCAACATACACAGCAAAGTGCTGAGTGAAATGGTTTGCATCTGTTTTATCAATGAAAACATGATTAATACTAAAATTGTTCCTTAAAAAAAACCGCTTGAAAGATAATAACGTAAGATACAGCTCAAAAGGAAGAAATCTAATGGTGGATTATACCATAAAGCCCATCCAATAAAATTAAAAGAAGACTTAAATTAGGGACAACAAGAAGATCAGATAATAATTTCCTTCCAAAATGAGATGCTGATGATGAGTGCTATTAGTAAATCGTTTACCAACACAATTTCCTGTACTAAAATAGAATTTCTATCAAGTCTTTGAACAAGCTTTAAGAGTTTTATCTCCAGGGGCGTAGTCATGAATTTTTACATGGGGAGGCCGATTTGAATCATAAAGGCTGAAATTGACGACGATAAGTATCATCGTTGTATGGATGGTCTATATTTTTAGGTTGATATGGACCTTCTTTGAGATAAGCTCGTCGAATTTCATCTTGTTTGTTGATAGGGAATTCACATATTTGTTTACGTGATCCTGGATCACGATTTATCTCTTCAAATTGAATTCTTGAACATTTTGAGGGGTCAGGGTGTTCATCAGGTATTGAAGTATCAACATTTGTTTCTACAGCCACAGGTGTCCTAATTTCTGAATTGCTAACATCTTTTTTCTTAAAAAATGCATCAATTGTTTTTCGTTTGCTCATAATTCTTTTAGCTTTAAGAATATGACTCAAAAATTAACCTGAAAAGAAGTTTAAAAAATAAAATTTTAATTAGAAATTTTTACTTAGTTATATGGATGTTATTCGTACTCAAGAAAAAACAAAATTTACACTATAATTTAAACATACAACCCATTTTTAATACGACTTTAATTAATAATAACCACTCAAACAAAAACAAAAATTAAACACACAAGTATTGGTACACAACATAAACTAAACAATTTAACAACACTCACAGCCACATCCACAGCCACATGATATCTAACTAATCAAAAATAGGTAACAAATCAAAACAATTTTACCAAAGAAACTTTGTCTTCACAAAGTGCAAAGATGGGTCACTCGTGTGGCAATACCTACTGCCTCTGCCTAACTGCCTACAATTTTAGATCTTCCCTTCAAGACTCATCACAAACAATCACCCCATGCCTTCAATCATGTATTTCTCTAAAAATCTATGAAAATATAAAGAGCATGTGAATTTTTAGGTGTAGATAGTTGAGAAAATCAAAAAAAGACACTAAAAAGAGATGAATGTCTAATGCTTAAGAAAGAGAAGAAAACTCATCAGTCACCAAGTAGTCACCAAGTTCCAAAACTAAGCTAATGAAGAAAGAAAAAATTGGTCTGGATTTTTTTTTTTTTTTTTTTTTTTTATGGGACCGTGAGTACAGAGTACTGGAGTTTTTGGAGCTGGTAGGTAGGCAATGGTACCAGTGCAAATGAAAGTGTATCAAATAAGACAAAACAAAAGAATAAGAAGTAAAGAAAGGGATTCCGTGAGTCAGTTGGTGGATTTTTTGAGATGAAGAGAAAGTGAAGTTTTGTTTCTAGTGTTTGGATTTGAGCGAGCCATCTTGTTTTATTTGCAGTACATAAGGTGATAAGGCCTAAAACTAAAGCTGGGTTTGGGAGAATATTTGAGCTGGGCTTGGGAGAATAGTTGAGAATTGGGCATGGGGGCCGGCTGTCCAATATTGGGGGGCCCAATTTTTTTTTCTACCTACTCTAATAGATTTTTTTTTTTTTTTTTTGTAGGGGCCGGCCCCCCCCACCCCACAAGCCACTATGTGGCTCCGCCCCTGTTTATCTCCATACCTAAACCACGAGCAGCAACATCCTTAGCAGTCATTATAGGACTCTTGCCAGCTTTAAACTCTGAGAGGACCCAATCCCTCTCTGCTTGACTTTTATCTCCATGAATTGAAAAGGCTGGCCAGCCATCCATGCGAAGCTGCCGGGTAATCTGATCTGGTATCCATGAAGATCAATATTCGGCTGCCATCCATGATATCCTCCAGCAATTTAACCAATCTGGAAAATCAAACCTTTCAGTAAAATGACCACATCAAATCTCATATGATGAGATCTTTAAGAAATTAGAATATACAAGAACCAAATAGAAATGGGGCCTACTTGTTATATTTCTGGTTTTCAGAAACAATGTCAACGTGCTGGCGTATAGCATGGTTAGCTTTCAAATCTTGAGATCCTATTATCACCTATGCAAAGTCCAAGATAAGAGCCAATCACATAACATAATCGTACATTACAAACTGATACACATACCACAAAAGCAGGAACTTTCAAAAAGGGCATATGCACTTTTTGGAAAAAAAAGAAAAAGAAAAAAAGAAAAAAAAAAGGGCATATGCCTTCCAGAATTCTAGCAATTACAAACCAAGCCATTAAACCGGGGAAATTACCCTTAGTTTCAAGAAAAAGGAAAGAGGGGGGAGGAGTAGGAGAAAATTCACAAAAAACAAGTTGCTTCAAAACGAGTAAAATGACATATGAGTTATGACTGGCAACTACACACATCAAAAGTATAAAATATAAACGAAACACAGAAAAGAATATATCCTAACAGAAGAAATCCCACAACTGCAGTAGGCAGTAGCAAAATTAAGTTAGAGCACCTTACTTTGTACGGGTTGTAAAGAAACTGTCTAGCAAGTTGTTCAACCTCTTTAGGCCAGGTAGCACTCCAGTACAAAGTTTGACGATCTGGGCGAATCTGCATTGAACAAAACATTAGGAGGGAAGTAAAGGGCCCATTGCATTGCCATCAGAGATACTTAACAGTGGATTAGCTGGCATCTTCAAAATACCATATTTGTACTACTTGCAACTGGGCATAAACATTTCAAAGTGATCATTAAAGCAATCAGTATCCCAGGACCAGGGTCAATCCTAGAATGAAGCATTTATTAAATCTAAACAATTATAAAATTAAATTAAAAAAAAAAAAAAAAAAAAAAAACTCCATGGACATTATTTTATTGGCCTCAACCAAGTATCCCATAATTGTTTGTTAAAAACAAGTCCAATCACTAGTTGGACTCAAGTCAAAGCACAAATTTTAACAAAAAAACCCAATTTAAACTCACATGTCTATAAATCGTACACAATCAATATGATTCATACAATACATATATATGTATCATTAGATTCATAAGCATGGTCAATACACACCTATGATACCTACTATTCATATTATACGTATTGCACAATACTAACAAGTATGTGCATGTATATAATTAAATGTTGGTAACTTTAGTCTTTAAAGCCAATAGCTTTCCAAGTAAACAAGAGTATATGGCTAATATTGTGGATAGGCAACAAAATTAAGCAAAATACTGGAAGGTAAGCAATGTTTAGAGATTTCCCCTTGTTAGTGAAAATTTGAAAATTCAACCAATGATTTACACTCTATTAGGTAGGTTTCAGTAATAAAAATATTGGATTTTGAATATGTTTGATGGCTGTTAGGTGTTAAAATAGTGGGTTGAACAAGAAATAAGATAAACACTACACAACCACATAGGCAACCATACCTACGTTGTCTGAAACAATCACAAGGCAATCACACCCTCAACACTCCTTAAACCTTAAAATAAGCTTTTGGAATTTTATTAAAATCAATCTCACTATGAATGCTATTGACTAAAATAAGGGAAATTACTAAATCCAAAATCTTTTCCTAAAACACTAGGACTCCTAAAAAAACACTATGACTACTAATAACTAGAACAGGTACTTTAGAACTTCTAAACCAAATATAAAAATGACTCAAAACACAAAATAAGACTCATGGGCCTTTGGTAGAGACAAGAACAACCATTCCTGAAAAAATGGAATTTAACAGATTGCCCTTATTCTACACCAACAAGCAAGCCTTAGTCCCAAATTTTTTGAGATTGGCTACGGATTCTCAACAGATTAGTCAAAATAGGCCACATGTATTCTTTTATGAGATTTATTCCAGTAAAAATTAATTAAAACTAAACCAGTAGCTTTCTATCCTAAAGAAACTTTATACTAAAACTCAATAATAATTAAAGTAGCCTATGAAATGTTCCAAGAAGGCCCCACATCAAAACGAGACCACAAATCTATCTTTCTTTCTTTTTAATCTTGCTTTATTGGCTACGGATTCTCAACAGATTAGTCAAAGTAGGCCACATGTATTCTTTTATGAGATTTATTCCAGTAAAAATTAATTAGAACTAAACCAGTAGCTTTCTATCCTAAAGAAACTTTAGACTAAAACTCAATAATAATTAAAGTAGCCAATGAAATGTTCCAAGAAGGCCCCACATCAAAACGAGACCATAAATCTATCTTTCTTTCTTTTTAATCTTGCTTTATTGGCTACAGATTCTCAACAGATTAGTCAAAGTAGGCCACATGTATTCTTTTATGAGATTTATTCTAGTAAAAATTAATTAAAACTAAACCAGTAGCTTTCTATCCTAAAGAAACTTTATACTAAAACTCAATAATATTTAAAGTAGCCTATGAAATGTTCCAAGAAGGCCCCACATCAAAACAAGACCACAAATCCATCTTTCTTTCTTTTTAATCTTGCTTATCTCTTTATTGTCTACATCATATCTTCTCTTTGGTAGGGAAGTAAGCAAGACGCTTCATTAATGATATGGCCTTTGAAAACTCCAAAAAAAAAAAATATATATATATATATATATACACAAAAAATAATCTAATAAGTTCTGTTACAAGTTTAAGTTCTATTGGACAAGACCTGCAATTAAGTACTAGAAGTCAAATTGGGATTCTAAACCAACAATTAGAACTTCCACACTGTTCAAGAACTCAGTTCAGCCAAGCTATTTCAGATCTAGAAAGCACCGACGTAGCTTCGGAGGAGCCGCACCCAAGTCGGACTCGGCGGGACGCGGCGACGCGGCAGGGACGCCGTTGATCGCGAGTCCGTGCCGCGTCGGGCCACGTCCTGCCACGTGGCCTCCCCGACTCACTCCGGCGCGGCGTGAATCGGGCCGACTCGGGCCTTATCGGACGAAACCCGAAATGGCCGGTTCAAGCCGAAACGGCCGAGTCAGGCCGAAATTCAAAAAAAAAAAATGTGCGAAACGCACCGTTTGAACCTAACCTAAATCCCTCAGACTCTCACTTCGTCCAAAAGACTCTCTCTCACTCCGTCCCCTCTTCTCTGCGCTCTCTGCCTCTAGCCTCTCCCTCTTTGCGGTGTGCTCGGCTTCAGGTGTGCTGTGCTCTCTCTTCTCTTTGCTTCCCTTTTAGTCTCTGTTTTCTACGATTTCTCTCTTCTCTGTGCTGTGTTTGCTGTGTTTGTGTGCTTGTTTTTTGGTTCTTGTGGGAGTTAAAGGGTTTTGTAGTTGCAGGTTGTAATTTTAATTGTAGATTGGTGACAATGTTTGACGGCTTTGTACTGCTTTGTACTACTATTGCTCTTAAATTTGGTATATGTTTATATAATGTGAAAAAGTATGCTTAACAATATATTAAAAATATAAATAAAAATACTTTTAATAATTTTTTAATTGCCGAGTCCCGCCGCACCCGTACCCACCTTTTTCAAAAATTGCCGAGTCCCGCACCCGCACCCGAGTCCCGAAACGCACCCGTGCTTCCTAGTTTCAGATCAGACATCTGCTAATCTGCCCTTCTTTTCTAACAGATCTAATCCAAAAATGAAAGCAGGAGACAGAAAGGCATAATGAAGAGGAAATATGAGAGCTAGGGGAAACAATCATCTGTCAAAAATTATTTTTGTAACAGAGATAAAAGTACAGTAATGATCATGACATAAGTTTCAAAAAGGCACAATTCAAACCTGAGAAACAAGCTTTCGAATCTGAGGCTCAAAACCCATATCTAACATCCGATCTACCTCATCCAACACAAGATATGTAACCCTTCGCAAGTTTGTATGATGCGAATCCAACATATCAATCAACCTCCCAGGTGTCGCAATTACAATTTCAACGCCTGGTCCAGAAAAGGAATAAATTTGACATTAACAAAATCAAAGAGAGTAAGCAACTATATAACCCTAGACATGAAAGTAATAAAAAATAGCTAAGTCAACTCACATAGTAACTACCTATCACAGGAGAGACAGTTCATGGAAATCAAAATACAGCAAGAAATGAAAAGTTGTCTAAAACTCAATCATCAACCTACCTTTCTGAAGATCACGAACTTGAGGTCCCTTTGGAACCCCACCATATATGCATGTATTTTTAATTTTTGATGACGCACCAAATTTAGTACATTCATTTTGTATTTGAACAGCAAGTTCACGGGTTGGAGCTAATACCAACACAATTGGGCCATCTCCAGGAGCTGAAAAATATAATGGGGATCAACGAAACATATTTCCAGAGATTGACAAAATATAAACAGAGGCATGTCAAGATCATATTAAGAATAAATCAACCCAAACATTACAAAGAATTGGCTGGGCATTAAAATGGACAATGGCAGGCAACAGGTAGGCAAGTGTCTTCCCTGGCCCCTTAGAGCCATTGGCCATCCTTGAGCTTGAATAAGGGTAAGTTTGACAAAGCCAGCTTTTGTAATCTCTTCAATAACATAATCTGTTGTCAAGTAGGTATAAACATTATCTCACCAATGTCAAAAAAAAAGGAAAAAATAAGTTGCAAGTTGAGGATAAGTCAATGACCCACTACTAGATATGCAGGATTTGCAATACAGTTTAGATATTACATTGTCAATTAAAATCATTAGAATTCCAACCCCCAGTGGCAAAAATCTCTAAGACTATGAAAGAAGATTTCTAAAATTTATAAACCTTGAGAACTATTGCGAAATCATTTTAAAGAAATGAATTTACACATATATTCTTTACACAAATCATACAAAGCAAAAAATTTCAACATCAGATAAAGAAATAAGGCAGTGGATAAGCGTGAATCATAATTTATAACAAGAATTAACATATTACTCAGGCACAGTATGGTCCCAACACTGCTCCTTCCAGGTTGTAATGAATGTCTTTATAGAGTAATTAGTAATTAGCAATTGCAAGATCAGCTTCATTAAAATTGTTAGCCTCCTCAATCACCTTGGCATTATCTACCGTATCAACATCTAGTTCTACCTCTTTAGACACAGTGCAGAGTAGATCTTCAGGTTTTCTTTTCTTTTTTGATGATCCACTATAACTCTCATTCTGCCTTTGGGCTGCCACTAGCAGTAGCAGAGTGCCTTTGGACAGCTACTGACTCGCGCGGACAGAACTTGCAACATTTAGTTCTTTCATCTTCAGAACTAGAATCATCATCGAGCTGCTTTTTCATCGATGAATAAAGAGGACGCCTCTTTAATTTCTTCTTAGCATCATCTAGAGGTTTCTTCTTTAAAATGGCAGTCTCAGAGTTCATGGCTGCTGCTGCTGTGAAACCCAGCTGCCGCCGCCGCCATAACCGGAGGGGCGGAAACCAGAAAGGTACCTATACACAACAATGGAAGAAAGAGAGTGAATTTTGTGACTGTGTTTGTAAGGCGGCAAGTCACAAGTGAAGTGACAAACAATTTATACGCGCAGCTCATACAAAAATTTCTCGTCATCATAAGAGCAAAAGTCTTCCCATAGCTAAAAGGTTTTTTTTTTTTTTTTTTTTTTTTTTTGAGAATTTAGCTAAAAGTTGTTTGCGTAATTTTGACTAAAGTTTTGTCATAGTTATTGTTTTATTCTTCATTTATGTTTTATTTTTCAAAAATAACTTTAAACGTTTTATTTATACAATGATGCTCTCTGTTTGGTTATAAAGTGGACAAAAACCAACATGGATAAATATTGAATGCAAATCCTCTTTACCACTTTATGTGTTTTATTCTTCATTTATGTTTTTTTTTTCAAAAATAATTTTAAACGTTTTATTTATACAATGATGCTCTCTGTTTGGTTATAAAGTGGACAAAAACCAACATGGATAAATATTGAATGCAAATTCTCTTTACCACTTTATGTTCTACTAATTACTACTTTTCATGTGTATGATTACTTTCCATTTTAAACTTCAGTTATTTTATAAGGAAAGTGAAATCAAAACATAGCAAAAAGTGATTAGTGGAACATAAAGTGGTACATAAAAAAAGGTGTAGAGGATTTGTATTAATAAATTTTTACTTTTCACAAAATTTGTGTACACACGTGGCATAAGAAATTTTAAAATTAATAAACATCAAAGTTAATATTTAGTATTTTTAAAGAAATAAAAAAAAAGGATAATAAAATAAATGGTTTTGATGAAAAAAAAAAAAAAAAGAGCAAAATTTAAAACTAATTCTAAATTTTCTTAAAATACATATGTGAAAACTCAAAATTTTAAAAATCTTCTTTCGAAAGATTTTGTTTTTTTAGTTATTGAAAGAGAGTAAAAACATAAACTAATTTTTCTTTCTTTTTTCTTCTTTTTTTTTTTTTTGAGTAATTAAATCATGTTAGATTAAATTAATTAGTTTAGAGTTAATACTCTTGACTCTCGTGGGTTAAAACAACCCAATATTAAAAAAATTCTAATTAAATTAAAAATTCTTTAATTTGATTTTTAATTATTAATATTCATTAATTAAATATGCATAGTCAAATTTTGGATAATGAATGGTTCTGAATCTCTTGAACAAAAAAAATAACCTCTGCTATTAATATTAAATCATTTTAGTATTTTACTTTAAGCTAGGATTCAAAAGGCCATTAGATACCGTCGATGTGAGTGGTACAGTGCAAGAGCTGGTTTGAAAGAGGATAGTAAATTAATCCCAATCTAGCCCACCAACATAAACATAAGGCGAAAATACAATTTTCGTCCCTAGATTTTCACGCTATTTCCACTTTAGTTCCTAACTTTTTTTTCACCGATTTTAGTCCCTATTCTGGAAAACGCGTCTCGTTTTTGTCCTTACCATCAGTGCCCTAACGGCAAAGTCCTAGGTGGCAGACGGAAGCTGATGTGGCGCTGATGTGGCAATTAAAATATTATAAAAAAAATATTATTTGGCTTTTTTTTAATACCACGTCAGCATTTTTTTTTTTAAGCTATGTCAGAAAATTTTAAAAAATAAATTAAATTTAAAAAAAAAACCATAAATTTAATTTAATTAAAATTTTTAATTAAAAAAAAATTCTTAATGTTCTTAGTGTTCTTCAACTTATTCTTCATTTTGCAACTTGTTCTTCATATTCTTCCCAAATTAATCCCAGCAACCAAGAACTCAAACCCATCACAAGATCACAAACCCAGCAGCCTAAGAACTCAAACCCAAATCACTAGGACATAAATGAAAACAAGAAGAAAAAATTTAATTAAATGCTAACAGGAAGAATGAAGAAACCAAGAACTCAAATCTCCAACAAATCAAGAACTCAAACCCAGCAAATCAAGAACTCCCAAATCAAACCCAACAACCCAAGAACTCAAACCCAAATCAAACCCACAAACCCAGTAAACAAAAGATGCCAAAACCACCGCCACCACCACCGACCAACAGATCCATTTTCAAAACCCCAGAAAATTCAAAGCCCAGAAGGAGAACAAGAACAAATCCAAAAAATTCATACCACTGTCACTACCAAACCTCCATACCAAAACCACTAAGATCCATACCCTTCAGTTTTGAGAGACCCACGCAAGACCCAAGATCCATACCCTTCAGTTTTGCCGAGCCACGACCACGGCAACCCATGACGAGCCACGACCAGCTCACTCACGGCGAGCCACGACCACCTCACTCACGGCGAGCCACGACTACCCATGAGCCACGACTACCAAAATAAAACCCAGATCCCAAAACCACCGCCACCACCACTGACCAATAGACCCCGCCGATCAAACCCATTTCCCAAAATAGCAAACACCATGACTCCGCCAAAAGAGAAAGAATCGGAAATGGAAGAAGAAGGAGGGATTTTTTGAGACCCAACAGTTCGGGGTAGCGGCGGAGAATGGGTTTGAGTTGGAGGAGCAGTAGCGCCGGAGGAGTTGGCCACGAAGGAGTCGTCGATGTCGATGTCGATGCCGTCGTGCTGCCGCCAATGATGCAGATTGTAATGGACAGAGAGAGAGATAAATAGATCACACTACTTGTGAGTTTGACCCGAGAGGGAGAGAGAGATAAGAAAATGAAATTTTGGTTTTATATATTTTATTTAGGTTTTAATGTTTGTTTTTAATTTATTTTATTTCTGGGTTTGTGTTAGATCTGTCTGGGTTTGTGTTTTTAATTTAAGTTTTGTTTTTTAATTTATTTTCTTTTTTGGTTTAAATTTTCTGACATAGCTTTTAAAAAAAAAATTGCTAACATGGTATTAAAAAAAAAGCCAAATAATATTTTTTTTAATAATATTTTAATTGCCACATCAGCTTCCGTCTGCCACCTAGGACTTTGCTGTTAGGGCACTGACGGTAGGGACAAAAACGAGACGCGTTTTCCAGAATAGGGACTAAAATCGGTGGAAAAAAAAGTTAAAGACCAAAGTGGGAATAGCGTGAAAATGTAGGGACGAAAATGGTATTTTCGCCTAAACATAATAGTAGTTGTTAGGTTCTAAGGTCTTAGGATTTTATGTATTTAGAACTCTAATTTGTAATGTTGGCAAACCATGATCAAAACATTGTATTTAGTCTTATTTAGACTTGCTCAAAGTTGGTTTATTCTTGTAAAGTTGGAATCGAGTGGCTGCAGAAGTACTTGGGACTTTCGGCCTGGCTCGATCGATCGAAGAATAGACTCGATCGATCGAAAATCGCACAGGTTGAATTTTCTGCAGAATTTCCAACTCAGCCCTACTTCATTAAACGTTTAGGGTTTTATGTTTTTACCCTAGGAATATAAACAAAACCCTAGCCACGTTTTTGGAGGTTGTCCATATTGTATTGTTGCTCATACATTGCGGTTTTGTGTGAATCTCGTGTGAGATCTTTGAGGAGCTTTCCTTTACACAAAACTTAGGGTTTTCATGGTAGAGATGATTTCAACATCTTGAAGATCATTACTGTTGCAACCATTGGAACTTAAAAGAAAAGCAAGCGGGGAGCTTGTAGCTGATTGAGGAATTCAAGAAAGAAGTAGTCCGTGGACTCGGAGCCTGCGCGTGGTCGTGTCAGGAAGTTCTACTGGTGGGTAGCATTAGGAAGTCGAGCGGGGAGCTTGTAGTCCTTTTGTATGAACTTCAATTCTTTCATAGTGAATTCAGGTTAGCCTTGAGGATCGGTGGGTCAAATCCTCCCCAGGTTTTTACCGTGTGGTTTCCTGGGTGATCATATCTTGTGTTATTTATTTTCCGCTGCATTATTATTCTTGATATGATTGTTTGATTGTTTTAACCTAGTATTGCTTAATTTGACTAAGTAACAACTTGGCTAATTAATCTAGGCTACGCAATCTGGTTGTTTTAGGGGTCTAAATAACCTGTCAAGTGGTATCAGAGCGGGTTGCTCTTTTTGTTTGAGATTTTTAATCTCTGAGCTGATCCTTGACCCCTGTTGTCATGGAGTATGGACACTCTCTGTTTGTTCCTCCTCATTTTGATGGGAACAATTATGCCTATTGGAAAGTAAGGATGAAAGCATTCCTGAAATCCATTGATGAAAGGGTTTGGAATTTCGTTGAATACGGATGGGTGAAGCCCGCTACTCCTGTGAGTGAGTGGCAAACTTCTGAAAAAGAAGCAGCAAGCTTCAATAGCAAAGCTATGAATGCTATCTTTAATGCTGTTTCTATGGAGGAGTTTAAGAGGATCTCTAATGTTGAGGTTGCTCATACTGCTTGGAAAATCCTCCAAACTGTGCATGAAGGCACAAAGGCAGTTAAGATAAACAAACTGCAGCAATTAACTTCTAGGTTTGAAAGCATTAGGATGTCTGATGATGAATCCTTTGATGAATTTTATGCCAAACTGAATGATATTGTTAATTCTGCCTTTAATTTGGGTGAAATCTATGATCAACCTAAGATTGTTAGGAAGATACTTAGATCTTTAACTGAAGATTTTAGACCCAAAGTGACTGTCATAACTGAAAGCAAGGATGTGGACTCCATCCCTGTTGATGAGCTTGTAGGATCTCTTCAATCCTATGAGTCTGACCTACCTAAAGTGAACAAATCCAAATCAATGGCTCTTAAGTCAGTTGATGATGTTGATGGTGGTGGATTTGATGATGAGCTCTCTGCTACTGAGATTGCCTATCTTGCCAAAAACTTTAAGAACTTTCTTAGAAATACAAATAAAAAGGCAAGAGGTACTTACACTGCTGAACCTAGAAATTTTAGGAAGAATGATCCCACTAAGGTTAACAATTTTGAAAAACCTAGAGAAAATTTTGGTCAATCTTCTAATAACTCTTTGGGTCCTCAGTGTTTTGGCTGTCAAGGGTATGGTCATATGAAATCTGAATGTCCTACATTCTTGAAGACTAAGGGTAAAGCTATGGCTGTAACCCTTAGTGATAATGAGGTTTCTGATGATGAGTCCGGTGGTGACGAGGATGGAAACTTCATTGCTTTCACGGCTACTGCTATAGTCAATGAAAGCATATCTGCTGAAGAGAACCCTTCTGATGGGGAACTCTCTGAAGATGCAGATCTCCAAGAGGCCTATAACAAACTTTGCAAAATTGCTGCAAAGGATGCTATGAAAGTTGAACTTGGCCTAAAGAAAATTGATTCTCTTGAGCTTGAAAAGAAAAATTTGCTTGTTAAACTGTTTGATGCTAATGAGCTTTTGAATAATGTTAAATCTGAGAACATGCTTTTTCTTGATAAAGTTAGAACTTTGGAACTTGATTTATCTGTTGCTAGGTCTGCTAGTTCTAAACTTGATCACATGCTGAATGTTCAAAAGTATCCTTCTGATAAAACTGGGTTAGGATATGTTGAAAGCATCTTTGAGTCTGGACCTCATTCCACTACTTTTGTTCCTTCTTCTTCTTCTGAGCCTTCTGTGAGTGAGGTTGTGAGTGAAACTGTCAAACCACCTGTGAGTGAGGTAGCTAAACCTGTAGAAGTTTCACCACCTACGAAGATTAGGGTAGACCTAAGAGAATCTAAACCTAAGGAGCCTACCAAATCTAAGGACAAGATGCATGGTAAACCTGCTTGGGTTTGTCATTATTGTGGTAAGTCTGGACATATTCGTCCTAACTGTTACAAGCTTCAAGCTGATAAGAGAGCAAATAAACCAAAAGTGCCTGTGCCTCAAGCACAAGATCCTATGGCATTAATTGGTGAATTGGTAAAGGTGTTAAACCTTTATTCCAATCATGGAGTTGGGAATCACTCAAATGTGAATAAGAACTCCAATGCTCGTGGTGCATCTAAAAAGTTTTGGATGCAAAAGACTCGAACTAATTGAGTCTTTCTGACATGGTCCTTGTGCTTCATTGCTCTATTCTTTTGTGACCATTGTTCTTTGTTTTTTTTTTTTTTTTTTTTTTTGTTCTAGGACTTGCATTGCATTACATTCATGCATTTCATTCTAGGATTTATTTGTTTTCTCTTTTAATATATATAAAAAAAAAAAAAAAAGGGAAGCAAAATTTATGTTGAACATGATGTTTCTTGATTATTGAAAACAAGGTTGGTCAATTTATTTACACATAACATGTCTTATGTACCTTGTTTAGCTTTGATGAGCTTATTTATTGCACTTGACTAGCTGAAACTTTGTAGTGCATGTTGTGTGGGAAAGATGTTTGTGGTTATTAATCACTTTGTCTTGATCTTGAAGTCACATGTTTTTGACTGTTGGACTTGATTCTTTTGAGAAAGGCATAAATAACCATCTCACCACTGCTCACTAGCCAATCATGAACACCTTAGTGCATATCATAAGATTTTGTGCTCGAGAAAGTGTAGCACATGCACAAAAAGAACATAAGGTGTTGCCTCTGCTAAATGATTAATAATTAAAACTGGTGTGTACTATTAGGCTTGATGCCAATTCACTTAATTCAAACCGGTGTGTACTATTAGGCTTGATGCCAAAATTCACTTAATTAATGGGGCAAAAATACAAGAAACTTACATGATTGCAAGCTTTTGTTTTAGGAGATGTGAGAGTTATAGGATGTAACTCTTTAGGTGATAGTCTCTTTTGAATTCTATGTGATGAATTTTGTAGACTTTGTGATTAAATGCTATTCACATATCACCTCACATGTATCTCAAGTTTTTACTAGTATCACACACTACACAAGTTACTCTTTGTTAAACACTGTACATGCTAGTGTGTGTTTCTGGTCTGACCAACCAAGTTTGAAAATATCTTGAGATTTATGCACAACATATTTGTTGCTTAAGAAAATTCAATGAGAGAATGATTGAAATTTGTTTTGAGAAAATTGGGTTTAAATTTTGGGTTTTTGAAAAAGCATTCCATCTCATACTCATGCATTTTGTTTTTCAATCTAATGCTTTGAGGAGTTATTTCAAAATTAGGCTTGTATTTTCAAAAACTGTGATTTTCGATCGATCCAGCCTGTTTTTCGATCAATCGAAAAAGTGCTCTCATTTGTCTTAAAATGACTGTGCTTTTCGATCGATCGAATGTAATTTTCGATCGATCGAATATTGTGGAAAAGCCTTTTTAAAAGATCAAATCTGACTTTTTCAAATACCTTTAAAATCTTTTCAAACTTTTCCTTTCTCTCTCCGACGAGGCAAGCCAAATTTTTCCAATTTTTGTCGTTTTCCTCCGAAGTTTTTGCAAAGAATTTCTTTCCTCAAGCCGGTAAGACTCTTTTGCCCTTCCTTTTGAATTTATTTTCATTATTTCATGCATAAATCCATGCATTTAAGGGAGATTTTCGGACTTTACTTATTTGGGATTTTCTGTTGATTCAAGCCTTATTTTATAAAATTGATCATTGGGTTTTTGTGGGGACACATCATACTAATGATCCTTGGTGGTTAATTTGATCAATTTTGAGTTTGATGAAAAATTGAAAATTCTAGGGCTTGTTCTTGATCCGAATTGGGGATTTTGTTAATTTGAGTAGAATTTGCTAAAATTGGTTTGTTGTATTGATGAAATTGGTTATTCTAATATGTTTTCAAACTTGTGTACTGATCAATTCATCAATTTGTTGCAAAATTTGTCAAGTGGGTTTCAAATTTTTGGGATTTTTGATAAAACATTTTTTTTTGCTCAAGCCAATTTTGTCAATTCAATCTCAATTAAACTTAATTGTTTACTGCATTAGATCATGCATCACAACATTATAAATGTTCATGCACCATATAGATTTTTGTTTTATATTTTTATTATGCTAATTTGCAGTCTGCCTTTGGTTTTGATTTCTCTTGTTCTGTTTGGTTTTCACTCTGTGTCTCTGTCCTTTCCTTAGCACTATGCCTAGGAAAACTAGAGCCCGTAGGAATGTTCCCTCACCTTCTCCTTCACCCCCTCCATCCTTTGATAGTGAGAAGTTTTCGAGTGAGAAAAATCAAGAGATTTTTGAGACGCTAAACCTTAAGAGAAAGATTTGGGCTGAGCGTTCTGTGCGGTTAGATGAACTTGATCCTGCCATTAGGGCAAATTTTGAGCGTCGGGGTTGGTTACCCTTGGTGGATGTTTCTGATCCTCCTCCACCTTCTGCCTTGATTAGAGAGTTCTATTCGAACATCTCTATCCGCATCTATGATTCCAACACTCTAGTTAAGAGTTGGATACGAGGCGTAGAGTATACCATTACTCCTCGGGTAGTGGCTGATGCTCTAGGGGTACCATTGGTCCAGCATCCTGTCTATCCATATGATGAGTCTCCCGAGATTAGCGATGTTTTGTCTTACATCACTGGTACTGCTGTCCAGTGGGGTTCTGATCCTCGGATCACTTCTGCTGAGCTCTCCGGGTTACACTATCTGTTCTTTAGGATAGCTTGTCATTCGATCTGGCCTATTTCCCATGTTCACACCATTCCTCTTGAGAGGTGTGTATTTTTGTACGCTCTTGTTACTGATGCTCCTATCAGTTTTCCCCATCTTTTTCTTCGTTCTTTGAACGAAGTTTATAGGAGTTCATCTACTGCTCATGCTCTTGTTCATCCTATTTTCATTCATAGGATTCTTCTCTATCTTGATCTTAGTGGTTTTCCTTCCTCTGAGCCCGTTCATGTGATAGCTCCTATAGGTGCGTCTTTTCTTCGACAAAGGGCCGCTCATCTTCGAGCTGGTTCTAAACACCCTAGGTCTGAGCCCTCTAGTAGCGCACCTCCTCCTCCTTCTTCTTCTGCAGGTCTTGCTGGTGAGGATATTACTGATCCAGTTGGTGATGATGTTGCTGCTGCTGATGTTCCTCCACCTCCTTCGGCCGACTTCGATGTTCGTCGTACTTTGGAGACTGTCATGACCGTTCAGGCGGCTCATGGTCAGATTTTGGTGGACTTGCTGGACGAGATACGTGCTCTCTGAGCTGATTTTGCGCGTCTTCATTCACCCTCACCACCTCCTTTTGATGGCGACTTGTGATTGCCCTTTGGCATTCCGTCACAAAAAGGGGGAGTGGAGTTTTGTCTTGTAGAGGAGTTTTTGTTGTTAGGGGGAGATTTTTTGTTTTAGAGGAGCTTGTGGAGTTTTTAGATTGTATCTAGGTGCTTCACTTTGTATATCATTTTTGAGGATATTCATGTTAGGGGGAGTAACATTGATTGATATACATGATATTTTTGTTGATTCTTGTTGTGTTGAGATTCACTGCTTATTGATTTATATTTCGAGTTGTTCATTCATATATGTCTTTATTTTGTGTTGTGTGAATCTTACAAGAATGTTATACCTGTTGTTTTACTCTTTACTGTCACACATGCGTTTATGTGTTTGTTGAGTATTTCAGGATTATACAGGTTGATTCAACTAAGCTGCTGTCTACACTTGCAACTATGGATAGTAGTTAGGCTGAATTGAATTTTATGAGCATTATCTTTGTAAAGGGCTTTTCATTTGTAAAACTTTGAGCTGTTAATTAGGGTTTTGTCACGGATTGCCAAAGGGGGAGTTTGTTAGGTTCTAAGGTTTTAGGATTTTATGTATTTAGAACTCTAATTTGTAATGTTGGCAAACCATGATCAAAACATTGTATTTAGTCTTATTTAGACTTGCTCAAAGTTGGTTTATTCTTGTAAAGTTGGAATCGAGTGGCTGCAGAAGTACTTGGGACTTTCGGCCTGGCTCGATCGATCGAAGAATAGACTCGATCGATCGAAAATCGCACAGGTTGAATTTTCTGCAGAATTTCCAACTCAGCCTTACTTCATTAAACGTTTAGGGTTTTATGTTTTTACCCTAGGTATATAAACAAAACCCTAGCCACGTTTTTGGAGGTTGTCCATATTGTATTGTTGCTCATACATTGCGGTTTTGTGTGAATCTCGTGTGAGATCTTTGAGGAGCTTTCCTTTACACAAAACTTAGGGTTTTCATGGTAGAAATGATTTCAACATCTTGAAGATCATTACTGTTGCAACCATTGGAACTTAAAAGAAAAGCAAGCGGGGAGCTTGTAGCTGATTGAGGAATTCAAGAAAGAAGTAGTCCGTGGACTCGGAGCCTGCGCGTGGTCGTGTCAGGAAGTTCTACTGGTGGGTAGCATTAGGAAGTCGAGCGGGGAGCTTGTAGTCCTTTTGTATGAACTTCAATTCTTTCATAGTGAATTCAGGTTAGCCTTGAGGATCGGTGGGTCAAATCCTCCCCAGGTTTTTACCGTGTGGTTTCCTGGGTGATCATATCTTGTGTTATTTATTTTCCGCTGCATTATTATTCTTGATATGATTGTTTGATTGTTTTAACCTAGTATTGCTTAATTTGACTAAGTAACAACTTGGCTAATTAATCTAGGCTACGCAATCTGGTTGTTTTAGGGGTCTAAATAACCTGTCAGTAGTAACTATTGTGGGCTTGGCTGGGCCATTTGATAAAGGTAATGGTTAGCAATTGTATTCTAAGGTAATTGAAAACAATGAAGCAGAGAGCTATTTGTTATTATCATTTTCAGTTGTTATCTTTTAGTTGATAGCTGATGGCGTAGCCATCAATCTGAGTGATTTGGGCTAAGTTGAGACCCTACCCTCTGTGAATATGATCCCCTTGAGTCCTCACCTAAAAGAGAATATCTTATGATGCAATATTTGTTACATGCAAAAGAGAAAGGAGTCATCTGCTCTTCAATTAGCAAAGCAAATGTATCCAGTTGCCACTTGGTGCTATATTTTTACTGACTACTAACAAAATTATCCTTTGTATTGAACAACAAAATGTTTTAAAGAACTTTGAAGAGATTTGACATAATGATAAACTTAACTTCATGTAAAAAGAAAGAAAATATTCATTTATAGTAATCTCTAAATTTGAGAACAAGTGTTAAATAATTAGATACTAGGGATAGGTTTTGCTCGAATAAACTGTTTCATAGTGGCTTTCCCTTCATCAATGCGCTTCTTTTCTTCAGGATCTTTTGGTTTGATCTTCCTTTTCTCTTCCAATATCCACTTGAAAAGTTTGCGCTGCTGATCCTCTGGAATTAATTCCCGTAACTTTACATCAACTAATAGAGCTTTAACCGACCAGTTAAAAATTATGCAAGAATTGTATTATGTGTGTCTCTTTCTCCCACCTTTTGTAATGATTATACTTATGTATTTTCTCACATAACAATAATCCATAACGATTATGCTAGAGTAAAAAGGATCATGATTCGTGACTATTGTTTGTCACTTAGAATGATATACAAACAAGTATTTTACTCGATCGTTGGCTGTATTCCATATGATAAATAGCCAAAAACATCACTCTGACCATAAGGCTGTACTAATACAGTGAAGAATGCCTTGAGCTATTGCAGTTACTACCATTTTAACAAAACAAGAAGAAATTTCATAAACAACAAATTCTCGAATTTCCAAAATGAAAGAATATGCATCCTTTTATAAACATGTCATGGATCAAAACCTGTACCGAATTAAAAGTTTAAGTAACCACATGGTATTCAAGTATAGTGATCTTGCCTCTACTTCAACTAACTGGGAGGGAACCAAGGGTTTTGGGGACCAGAAATAAGCTTTTTATAAACCCCCTTTGTGCTTGGCAGAAGAAAAGAAGAATCATAAATCCCACACAAGACAAAATGTTTATTTCCGAACAGTATATATAAATATATAATTTACTTATCAAAAAAATAGAACAGTGTATTAACCCTATATTGCCTTTCTAGATTCTTTAGTGCACAGGAGGAGCAAGGAGCAAGAACTTTAGTAATTAGATGTCACATAACCAATTAAGATCTAAATCCATAATGGCTATAGTCAACGTATTCTCACACAATTTCTTTGCTAAGGAGAATCATAAATCCACACAAGCTCAACCTTGAAACACCAAATTCCATTTATCGCATTCACTTCTCTCCAAAACCATTAATCAGAAACCACCCCCTTATGATTATATCAAGGAATCCTCAGAAAATGATGCTAAAATCATAACCCCTATCCTTACGACAGAATACCCATCAACAAACAATGTCAAGAAAAGCAATCAATAATCTTAAAAAACCTTTCTTTTAAGCTGAAATCTCTCAAAACCTATTGCATCATTTTATAAATTTAATCACTTTGTATACTAATAAACACCCACATACATAAACATATAGGCCAGAGAAACTAGTAACGCTGAGCAAATGACTCTTTTAGTGGTGGCTGAGCTGAAGACTGAGTCTCCATTGCTAATGGTGAAGAAAACGCGTTGGGTTTCTGTGGGTGCTACTGCTCTTGAAATTGTTTCAACTGTGCTGTTTATGAAAGACCACTATGCCGAACTCTAACTTAATAATATTAATTGAAATTTTCCCCAAAAAAAAAAAAAAATTCGAGTGAAATTTCTCCTCTTTTTACATTAAGAAAATAGAAGTAACAAAACATAATTAGTTAATTTATAATTACAAAATAATAAATTTTTGAATCCATAACTCTAATTACCCCAGCTCACCACTATGCCAAACATAACCATTATGATAGCGAATTCAAAAAAGCATTTCAATGACTGAGTCAAAGTATATAATTTTTAGTTGAAAATATTGACAGTCGTTGAAAATTCTACTAATACATTTTACATAAAATTAAGATTGAAAATGAAGAGATGAGAAGCTAAATCTAATCTTCTCTTGGAAGATGGTTCAGAATTAATTCCACTCAAATTAATTTACAAAATCACACAAAATCAAAACCCATCTTGCATAATTACCCACAATTAAAGCAAATAACAAAAAGATTAGAATGACCAACACCTCCCAACATAATGACTATAAGCATCAATTGGATGTAAGAAATCTAAAACAGTTGAAGAAAAATAAAATACCTCTAGTCATGTTGTTCAAATGATTTGTACAGAAAATCACATTGCAAAAGAATGATTTGTGAATAAATTTTTCTAGTCTATGGCCAATGCCTTAAAAACTCTTTGATAGAAAACACAGACTTCTGAAGGCTATACTAGGGACTCTTCCAATTTAATGATTGTTCTCTTTAATATATATATTCCTTCCATCAAAAAGTTTAATTGAGAGTTACTTTAAAGTGTTTATTTACTAAATAACATCTATTCACTAAGTGACGTTTTAAGTGATGTTAACAAATACACTCCAAAAAGATGGGTCTTTATCTATCACTCTAAAATAAATCTATATATATTGTAATTAATCAATTAGAGTAAATTTTATGCAGACCATAAGCCTTGTAATGGAGATAATCTTACATTCTCCCATTTGGCCCACATGACATTTAAATAACTTGATGAGTGATAGTCATAGTAATATAAAGATATTACCTATGCCATCTTGTTGTGAAATGCTCACACTCAAAAAAACAATCAAATACATGAATCATGGCAGTAATACCCTTAAAAAGTACTTCCATGTATTATAATGTATGGTACTCCCTCTGTAAGTATTTTATGAGCCATTAATTCTTTATGAATAGACTACTTATTAGCCATTTGAGTACCCCTTCATATCTCACCCACGGATAAAACTATCTTTATATTTATACTTTGAGTCCGTTTGGAAATAGCTTATTTAGTTGAAATTGAAAAGTTTTTACTGAAAGTACTGTAAATAAAGCTATAAGTTAGCTAAAATAGTATAATGAGGCCCATGAATAGTACCAAAAAGTGCAATAGGACCCATGAATAGTAGCCTTTCAATGTAGGCCTTTTGAGACAATCCTAACTTTCTTTGTGATCTATCTCTGAAATGGCAATGCTAATGACACAAAAAGGTTGTCCAAAATCCTTCATCTCAAAATATTGAGAGAGACTATTTTCTCTCATTTAGCAAAATCAAATCACTAATTGCAAGTAAAATGTCATCTACATATAAAACTAGAAAAATGTATTTATCCCCACTAAATAAGGACAAAAGCAGCCACAACAATTTCTATTTTGGCCAAGTTAATTAAGGACAAGAACATTTTGCGCATACTTTCACTACTTTAGGGCAAAGCAAAATGAAAATACAACTGTTTATCATCTTCCTCAAAACCTTTATGATATAAAAAGATATTTTATCTTACATAGTGCACCACTAACTATAGTTAGTCCTCTATGTAATTCAACAAAAAATCAACATAAATTAAAGTTGAAAGAAGAAAAGACATTTTAACTCCTATTTTCTAATCAAACATGCTAATGTTTCCCACAAAATACAGAGTGCGACCACCACCATAACCAATCCCACAATCTTGAAAACCCCCATGACCTAATTGATTGATATTCACTGAAATAATTGATTTCAGTAACCAAGTACACACACTCATGCATATAAACACCACCTAAGAGTATTCAAACTAGTCAAAACTAATCTAAGGGGGAGGAGGTGCACCATGCCCCACTGCAGCCAATTCAGGACTGACCTTCTATCCAGCTTCTTCAAGTATGCAGATGAGTTCCTTAGCAAATATGGTGTTTCCAGCTGTGAAGAAAGTTAATGCAGTTCCTTTTGCCCCAGCCCTTCCAGTTCGACCACCCTGGAAGCCATAATTGATCACATTTCATGTCCTTCACATCTGCCCCAAAACCAAAGCACATCACAAGTCATAAGAAATGCAGTAGGATAACAACCTCTCACATCAGAATCTTATTTAGATCAGAGAACCTATGACCTTAAGTCCTTAATACATTGCTGCATGCATGAGTGTTGCTGTAGCTGAAAATAAGTGTTCAAGGGCAATATCCATAGACATGAAAACAAGTGGCTCAACAGACATACAAGCAGCACCAACTTAGATAAAAAAAATTAAAATTAAAATTAAATAAAATAAAAAATAAAAAAAGATGTTCAATAGACAATTAGAGACCACTAAATATAGCAAAGCAATAACTAAAAAACATGAATCTTTCAAAATGACCAAGTAACAGCATCAGAATAGAAAATATAACAAAAGAGTGCAAACAAGAAATAAAGGTGGATCTCCAACATATGCTGCAAAGAGCTGAGTGAAATGGCTCGCATCTGTTTAATCAATGAAAAGCATGATCAATACTAAAAAATGTTCTCTATAAACCTGATAAAATTAAAAGAAGACTTAAAATAGGGACAACAAGAATATCTAGATAATGATTTCTTTCCAAAATGAGTTGATAATGATGATGATGAGTGCTATTAGTTATTGTTTACCAACACAATTTCCTGTACTAAAAATGAATTTCTATAAAGTCTTTCAACAAGCATTAAAGTTTTATCTCCATTCCCAAACCACAAGCTGCAACATCTGTTGCAGTCATAATAGGATTCCTGCCAGCTTTAAACTCTGAGAGGACCCAATCCCTTTCTGCTTGACTTTTATCTCCATTAATTGAAAAAGAGTTTGCTAACCATCCATGCAAAGCTGCTGGGTGACTTGATCACATCCTTCCTTGGTAGTCATGAAGATCAGTATTCAACTGCCATCCATGACATCCTCCATTAATTGAAAGAGCTGGCTAACCATCCATGCAAAGCTGCTGGGTGACCTGATCACATCCTTCCTTGGTAGTCATGAAGATCAGTATTCAACTGCCATCCATGATATCCTCCAGCAAATTAACCAATCTGGAAAATCAAACCTATCAGTAAAATGTCTGCATCAAATCCCATATGTTGAGATCTTAAAGAAATTAGATTATACAAGAACAAAATAGAAATCGGGCCTACTTGTTATTAGTATTTTCAATTAAAGCCTAAGAAAAAACACCATCAAATGCTTTGATTTGTTACAAACCTAATGTACAAGGTGTTGATTGTTGAAATCAAAAATTCAAAGACAAAATTAATACTCAGGTTAAACTCCAATAGTGATATTTGTAAAAGAAATCAATGTGTAAAAGTCTATATTTGTAGTTTCTATCAAAACAAATGAAACATAATATTATGTCAAACAACTATACAATATAATTCAAAAATCTTAAACAATCCAATAGGTAAAAGGGCCCATGTAAGAGCCTTAGCAACCTTCAGTTGAAGCTTTAAAGACGAGAACCATATTATTCCAAACGTTGGAAAATGTAGAAAATGTTTATCACCATAAAAAAAGTACTTAATATAATGTCGACTGTAAGATAAAATTCAGAAAAACTTATATGATCCAGTTGGTGGGAGTTTCCTTGTAAAAGACCTAGCCTTTTCCACCATACCAAACATCAAAAATTAAATATAAATTTTTCTGCCAAGATAGAAGAAACATAATATTGTGTTAACAAGATGTAAGATAGAATTAAAAAGGCTTAAATGATCCAATAGGTAAAAGGTTTCAAGTGAGAGTCCTAGCATCTTGCTGAAGCTTGAATGACAAGAGCTCCACATTATAGAACGCCTGCTATATCCTCAAACGAAGACCACTACAGACACCATCAACAAATGCAGTAACAACAATTTCTACTAAGTCAAATAAGAACAAGAACATTGTATGCATTTTTTCACTACTTTAGGGCAAAGCAAAATGAAAATACAATTGTCTATCTTATATATATATATATATATATATATATTAAAAACTATCAACTTATATAGAAAAGCTACACAGAAACAGAGAGTGGATGAAAGAGAAAGTTTGACCACAAAGCTAGTAATGAATACCTCTCAAACTATATAAGACCATAACACGCAAATAATATATTTCTTTTATCAGACCACTCAGTCAATTTCCATGTAACGAAACCAGATGTACTACCCCTGAAGTCTTCTTGTATACTCCAACTTTTCCTTCAAAAAACCTGACTAAGACACAAACTAGATATTAAAAATGATCACCAGATGTAGGTCCTATAGATTAAAAAGATTGTACATAGTCCACAAAGATGCCACTTTTGCTGGGTCTGAGACAGATGAGTGGTGGGCCTCCTTACACCTAATATTTGTTCAGGGATTAGTTAAGTAGGTGAGTGAGTTTGAGCAAATAGAATATGTTGCCACTCACCTATATTATTATAAGCTCCTAATGAGCCATTTGAATGACTCCAGCGTACTTATTGTTACAGTATGCAAGATACCATGTACACCCAAAGAAATTGATACTTTGTCTATTCAACATATTGCTCATAGCCTTATCATAGACATAGATAAAGCCAAAGATTACTGGTATATGATTTTAATCATATCAAGTAGTAGAGCTTTAGCTGGCCAGTTAAAAATTATGCAAGAATTGCATTCTGTGTGTATCTTTTTCTCCCACCTTTTGTAATGATTATGTTTAAGTATTTTTCCACATCACAATAATCAATGCCAATTATGCTAGAGGAAAAAGGATTGCGATTATGGTTTGTCACTTAGAAAGATAGACAAATAAGTCTTTTACTTGGTCATTCGCTATAAGATTAATGATAAATAGCCAAAAACATTTCTCTGATTAGGCAAGCAGAAGGCTGTGCTAATACAATGAAGAATGCCTTGAGCTATTGCAGTTACTACCATTTTAACAAAACAAGATGAAATTTCATCGACAAAAAACTCCAGGATTTCCAAAATGAAGGAATATGCATCCTTTTATAAACATGCATGGATCGAAACCTGTAGCAAACTAAAAGTTTAAGTAACCACATGGTATTCAAGTAGTGATCTTGCCTCTACTTCAACTAACTGGGAGGGGAGGGTTTTGGGGACCAGAAATAAGCTTTTTATAAACCCCCTTTGTGCTTGGGTAGAAGAAATGGAGAACCATAAATCCCACACAAGACATAAAATGTTTATTTCCAACAGTATATATAAATATATAATTCACTTGTCAAAAAAATATAACAATGTATTAGCCCTATATTGCGTTTCTAGATTTTTAGTGCACAGGAGGAGCAAAGAGAGAGAACTTAAGTAATTAGATGTCACATAAACAATTAAGATCTAAATCCATAGAGGCTAGAGTCAACATATTCTCATGCAATTTCTCAACTAGAAAGAATCATAAATCCCACACAAGCTCAACCTTGGAACACCAAATCCCATTAATCACATTCACTTCTCTCCAAAACCATTAATCGGAAAACACCCCCTATGATTGATTGTATCAAGGAATCCTCATAAAATGATGCTAAAAACATAATCCCTATCCTAACAACAGAATACCCATCAACAAACAATATCAAGAAAAGCAATCAATAATCTTAAAAAACCATTCTTTTAAGCTGAAATCTCTCAAAACCTATTACATCATTTTATAAATTTAATCACTTTGTATACTAATAAACACCCACATATATAAATGTATAGGAAATTAAGATAAATAGTGAATTACAAAGTTGATGAATAAGAACAAGAATGGGACCTCCAACAGCAAGGTTGACAGCCGAAAGCATAGGCCAGAGAAACTTGTAACGCCGAGCAAATGACTCTAGTCCTCCAAGTTAATATATTCACCAGCAGCTTCGATCAGAAAACCTTGGTGGCTTTGCAAAGAGATCAAAAAAACCATACACATAATCTACATATTTGAACACCCAAATCCGGATTCTAACATATCTTCCACACCCAAAAGAACCCATTTGAAATAACCAAAACCAAACGAATAGAACCCCTTAAAACCCATTTGGACAGTGAACAAAACCCACAATATTCATTAGCCAATTTCATATCCTTAAAATAAATTTTATTTAAAAAAAAGAAAAGAAAAAAAGCAACAACAAACGACAACATCGAAAGAGAAGATGTACAAACCATTTTAGTTTGGGTGTGGTGTACAAGTAGAGCAAGTTTATTGTCTCTCTAAGCTCTCTGCAAAGCCAGCAAGGTTTTCTGAACGAAGCCTGCTTGTGAATATTTTTGTTTTCAGGGGCAGCAGGGGAACGACGTCGTCCCCCCTAAACTGCGGTTTTCTTTTCTTTTTTTTAGCGTGAATGCATTTTTGGTCCCTACATTTTGGGTTGTTTCTCGATTTGGTCCATAAACTGATTTTGCTCATAAGTGAGTCTCTTCTTTTTCATAGTCGTTTTTAAAATGGTCTCTGCCGTCAACCCAATTACGAAAAATGCTGAAGTGACAAACGGAATGCCATGTAGGCATGTTAATCGCTGACGTGACTAACAAAATAATAATAATATATTTTATTTGATATTTTTTAAATGTCATTTCAGCATTTTTTGAATTAAAAAAAAGCCATGTCTAATTAAAAAATAAAAATAATTTATATTTTTCAATTTCAATTTAATTCAAACTAAATTAAAAAAAAAAACTTTTAAATCTAATTTTATTATTATTGCTTTCATTATTTTTTAGGTAAGAACACAAAGAACTTGTTTTTCATGTTCTTCCCAAATCAAAGAACAATCAAACCCAGAACAATGCAAAATTTCATACGAAATCCCTATACTCCACCGAAACCTCCAAAACATGAAAAAATCATCAAACCCAAACCCACATGAGAAAACCAACCCAAAAAAATGTCAAACCCAGAAACCTCCAACCCAGAACTTCATTCTTCATGTTCTTCTCCAAATCAAGACAAACCCAATTGACAAACCCACGCAAAATCAATCTCAGCACAAAAAATTCCAACACAATCAACATGAAACCTCTAAGAAATCAAACCCATAAATCCATAAAAATATACAAATCAGCATTAAAAAAAAAATATATATATATATATATATATTCTAAGGTTTACTACTTCCCTCAAGGCCACATGGAGCAATCCTCTCCTCCTCCGACTTTTCTCTTCCCTAACGTTCTTTCCAAGCCTCTCATTCTTTGTTGAATCTCCGCCGTTAATTTCCTCGCCGATCTGGTTACCAAGGAGGTTTTTGCCAGGCTCCTCCTCCATCCTATTCACGCTCAACAGAACTTCGTCGACTGTCCATCGAAGCCTTCTAGGAGCCAAAATGACGTCGCCGTTGTGGGTGGGGATAAAATCTTGTCCCTCGCGAAGATTCTCACGCCGTCGGATGCCAACAACGACAGCAGATTCTCCGTCCCGACGTTCACGGCGTGATTTGCTTGTGAGTTTGTGAGCTCCGACGCTTGATGGAGAAGAAGGTTGAGCTTGTGAGCTTAGTAGTAGAGAGTGTAGGGTAAAGAGAGAGAGAGAGGGAGTTTGAGATTAGTGGTAGAGAGTGTAGAAGATTTTTTTAAGCAAAAAAAAAAGTAGATGATTTTTTTTAGGCTGATTAGGTTAACCAAAAACAAAAACAAAAAGAATTAAAACGATTATGAATTTTTATTTTTTAAGAAATGATTTTAGTTTAAATTAGATTTAAGGTTTTTCTTAACTTAATTTATTTTTAAAAAAAATATATATATATATATATTCTTAGCTGGCTTTTTTTATTAATTTAAATGCTAACATGGCATTTAAAAAATGTTAAATATATTTTTTTACTATTATTTTATTAGTTACGTCAGTAAATAGTGCATTCTGTTTGCCATTTCAGCATTTTTCGTAACTAGGTTGACGGCAAGAACCATTTTAAAAACGACTATGAAAAAGAAAGGACTCACCTAGAAGCAAAATCAGTTTAGGGACCAAATCGAGAAACGGCTCAAAATGTAGGGACCAAAAGTGCATTTATACTTTTTCTTTTTTAATAACAGTTTCACTTTTTTTAATTACAAAATATAAAAAATAAAAGTTCAAAATTGTGTCATTTTGATTAGAAAGCGGAAAAAGCTAACAGAAGCTCAACAACATACTTAATTGACAAAAATTAAAACTTAGAACACTGAAATGACAAAAATTGAAACTTAAATAGTCAGTTTTGGATTTGTACCTATAATATATATGATGGGATAGCAAAAATCACATCTATGGTTCGTCCAAAGATGTCGTCCATGATCAACTGTTAGCCAAACAGCTAGACCATCTCTGATTCGTCCAGATAGGTCGTCCTGCAGTATTAATCAATTGAATAGACTCCAAAGAATCAGATGAGAAGGGTCGTCCATGTGCAAAGCGCATGGATGATCACACAAGTTGGACAAAAAGTCGTCCATAGGCATTGCACATGGACGACCACACAACACTTATCAAATTCTAGAGCGGTTAATCGACCCGTATTCATTGCAGCCAATTCTTCCCAAGTATGTAACTTCCAGCAACGGTTATGATTTCTATAACTGTTGAGGAAGTTATGTCCGGATTTCAAAAATCTGGGGGAAGTTATTGAGCCAATAACCACCCCAAAGTGCCCTATATAAGGACCGGTCTGAACCACGCAAAGGTATGAAAAAAAACTCTGAGATTTTACTCCCAAAAAGTTGGAATTCTATTTAAGAGAAGATACTAACTTTGCCATCGGAGGGTATTTGGCCGGTCCACCCCGGTCACCCTTTGATTGTTTTCTCTCTTTACAGGCCTCCGCTAACGCCGTAGTCCACCGAAGCCGAAGTGTTCAACTAACTGATTCCTCCATTATCAGTTGTATTTGGCCGGTCCACCCCGGTCACCCTTTGATTGTTTTCTCTCTTTACAGGCCTCCGCGAACGATATAGTCCATCGAAGCTGAAGTGTTCAACTAACTGATTCCTCCATTATCAGTTGGTGCCATCTGTGGGGCGCGTAAATTGTTTTACGATTTGGCTTTCTGTAAAAAAAGTTTGAATGGTTCGGACTAGGTCGAGGGCTACAAGCCCAGGCCATCAGGGAAGCAGAGACACTTTAAGCAACCCTCATCGCGATCGCCAATCAGCGCCTATCATGCAGTCGCCTTCCATCCAACACATGCAATCCATGACGGCCGCTATGGCGGAGTTAACTCGCCAAAATCAAGAGCTGACTAGGGAGATGGAGAGGCAGCGCCGTGAAGGACATGCTGAGAGACAATCCCAGAGTCAAGAAGACAGAGGGGGAAATGTTGAGCCCGAGACTCAATCAAGAGGCACCACTTCGCGAAGGGTGCCACATTTGGAGAAGGAAATGGATCAGATGAGGAAGGTTATGGACGAGATGAAGGAGAACATAAGAAGGGCAAATCCCGTTGAGGATTTGGTTCATCGAACAGATTCCCCTTTCACGGCTTCCATCAATGGGCACCCCTTGCCGCCGAAGTTCAAAATGCCTTCCCTGGATTCATATGATGGAACGCTTGATCCTTTTGATCATATTGCTACTTTCAAGACCACAATGCATCTCCAAGGGGTTCTAGACGAGATTATGTGCAGAGCCTTTCCTACCACCCTTAAGAGACCAGCTCGAGTATGGTTCAGCAAAATACCCCCGAATTCTGTAAGTTCTTTTGAGGAGTTAAGAAAATTATTTGTCAATAATTTCATTGGGGGACAAAGGCACAAGCGTTCCTCGTCCAGCCTGTTAACCATAGAGTAAGGAGAGAATGAAAGCCTGCGTTCCTTCATCACACGTTTCAACAGGGAAGCCCTGACAGTAAACGAGGTGGACGACAAGCTACTGTTGGCAGCCTTCCACAATGGGGTTAACTCGGACTCGTTCATTCACAAGCTGAATGAAAAAGAGCCCTAGTCCATGGCTGAACTCGTCCATTCAGCACAAAACTTCATGAACGCGGAAGACGCAATCATAGCTAAAAAGAGGAAGAGAGCTGAGAGAATGGAAATCAATCCCACGCATCACTCTGAACAAGGGCCTCGTCCAAAGAAGGGACAAACGGAAGATAAAAAGGATCGAGACAGAGATAGCAGGAAGGCAGGCCCTTCAGCAATGAATCATAATTACACACCTTTAAATGCCCCACTCGATCAGGTGCTCATGCAAATTAAGGATGATCCTTCCTTAAAGTGGCCAGAGAAGATGAAAGGAGATCCGAACAAACGCAATAAGAATAAATATTGTCACTTCCATAGAGATCATGGGCATGACACGGACGACTGCTACGACTTGAAGCAGCAGATCGAAAATCTCATCAGACAAGGAAAGTTGAGGCATTTCGTTGGAATGGATCATAAAGATGAAAAATTAAAAGCAAAAATGGAAGAGTCATCACGGCCCCCACTAGGAGAAATAAGGGTTATCATTGGTGGGACGTCGACAAGACAATCTTCCAAGGCAAAGAAGACGTATCTCAAAGCGGTGCAGAACGTCCAACTCTCTGGACGACCCCCAAGGACGAAGGAAACAGACGAGCCAACCATTTCTTTTACGGACGAAGAAGCTGAGAGAATCCATCATCCACACGACGATGCAATCGTCATTACCCTACTCATAGCAGAGTACAGAACTAGGAGGGTGTTGGTGGATAATGGAAGCTCAGCAGATATATTATATTATCCTGCCTTCTAGCAGATGAGGCTTGGACGAGATCAGCTTCGTCCAGCAAGTTCGCCACTAATAGGATTTGGAGGAATGAAAGTGCAACCCGTAGGTACCATTACCTTGCCTGTAGTAGTAGGGTCATACCCACAGCAGATAACTAAGGAAGTGAATTTCCTTGTGGTGGATTGTTCATCCTCATACAATGCCATCATTAGAAGACCAACCTTGAACAGTTGGAAGGCGGTAACATCTACCTACCATCTATCAGTCAAATTCCCTACGGAGTGTGGGATTGGACAAGCACAAGGAGATCAGTTGGCAACCAGAAAGTGTTATCTAGCCATGTTGGCTGTGGACGAGCAAATGCAGACTGTGCGTATAGAAGAAAGAAGAATTGTTGCAGAACCGACTGAAGTATTGGAAAATGTTTTATTACGAGAAAATGATACTGAGAAATTTACTAGAATTGGAACAAGTATGAAGGAGAAGGCAAAAGAAGACCTCGTCCAGTTTCTAAAGAAGAATGCCGATGTTTTTGCATGGAGTCATGACGACATGCCTGGCATTGATCCAAGTGTAATCACTCATCGACTGAACGTGTCCCCCTCTTCAAAGCCTATTCGTCAAAAGAAAAGGGTGTTTGCCCTTGAACGAGAGAAGGCTATCAAGGAAGAGGTTCAGAAACTAACCACAACACAGTTTATCCGGGAAGTCTATTACCCGGATTGGTTGGCAAATGTAGTGATGGTGAAGAAGGCAAATGGCAAGTGGAGGATGTGCGTCGACTTCACTGACTTAAACAAGGCTTGCCCTAAGGATAGTTATCCTTTGCCACGTATTGATCAACTGGTTGATTCTACAGCTGGCCATCAACTGTTGAGCTTCATGGACGCCTTCTCAGGATATAATCAGATAAAGATGGACGAGGCAGATCAAGAAAAGACATCTTTTATTACCAGTCAAGGTTTATTTTGTTACAAGGTGATGCCCTTTGGTCTAAAGAACGCAGGGGCAACTTATCAGAGGTTGGTGAACCACATGTTTCGTCCACAAATAGGACGGAATGTGGAGGTGTACGTGGATGACATGCTTGTGAAGAGCTTAGACGAGGGAAGCCACTTGAACGATCTTCAGAAAACCTTTGAAACACTTAGGCGATACAAGATGAAGATGAACCCAAGTAAATGTGCATTCGGAGTATCGTCAAGAAAGTTTCTAGAATTCATGGTTTCAGAGAGAGGAATTGAGGCAAACCCAGACAAGATCCAAGCCATATTGAACATGGAACCACCGAAGAACATCAAGGAAGTCCAATCCCTAACTGGACGAGTTGCAGCTCTGAACAGGTTTGTCTCAAAAGCCACTGACAAGTGTTTACCCTTTTTCAAAATTCTCAGGAAGGCATTTGAATGGACGGACGAATGTCAAAGGGCCTTCCAGGACCTAAAGCATTATCTTACCATGGCCCCATTGCTAAGTCCGTCCGTGCTAGGAGAAGAACTATACTTATACTTAGCAGTGTCCCCACATACCGTGAGTTCAGCGTTGATCAGGGAGGAAGAAAAGGTGCAGAAGCCCGTGTATTACACTAGCTGGGCACTGAGAGGGGCAGAAGGAAGGTACCCATTGATAGAGAAGTTAGCCTTCCCACTAATAACAACTTCTAGGAAGTTAAGACACTACTTCCAAGGTCATGTCATCAATGTCAAGACGGATCATCCACTCAAGAAGGCAATGAATAAACTTGAAGCTGCAGGACGACTAATTCAATGGGCAGTTGAGCTCGGTGAGTTTGATATTCGGTACCAACCGAGGAATGCAATAAAAGCTCAAGCCCTGGCAGATTTCATTGCAGAGTTCACTCCAAGTTATGAGGACTTAGATGACAAAGAAGACAATAACAAATGGGTCGTCCATGTAGATGGATCATCTACACTGTATGCAGGATGTATAGGAGTGGTTTTGCAATCACCAGAAGGAGATAAATTGAATCACAAGGTTCGCTTGCAGTATCAAACAACTAACAATAAAGCAGAGTATGAAACCCTTCTTAAAGGGTTGGAGTTCGCTAAATCTGTGGAGGCAAACTCAATACTCGTCTTGGGAGATTCTCAGTTGGTCATAGGTCAAGTAAATGGGATGTGTGAAGCTAAGGAAGATAGAATGAAGAAATATTTGAAGAAAGTGGTACGCCTTGTGAAGAAATTCAAAAAAGTTAATTTTGTTCAAATCCCGAGGGAAGAGAACATAAAAGCAGATACTCTAGCGAAGGAAGCCTCCTCTAATGAAGCAATGAAGTTTGATGAAATACAATACATGCCAAGCATAGACCTCCCAGAGATATTGCAAATAGAAGGCGAGCAGAATTGGATGACCCCAATAATATCATACCTGAGGGACGGAAGGCTTCCAGAGGAGAAGGACGAAGCCAGGAAGCTCAGAGTTAAGTCAGCTAGATACGTCATTATGGATGAAGTGTTGTACAAAAGAGGTTTTTCACAGCCACACCTGAGGTGTTTAGCTCTAGACGAGGCGAATTACATGCTGAGAGAAGTTCATGAAGGAACATGTGGAAACCATTCAGGAGCTAGATCACTCGTCCACAAGGTTGTCCGTGCAGGGTACTACTGGCCAACCATCCAAGCTGATGCTAAGGCATATGTTAAGGTATGTGACCAATGTCAACGTTTCAGTAATATTCCTAGACAGCCTTCAGAATACCTCACCCCAATGATGGCCCCTTGGCCTTTTGAACAGTGGGGTTTGGATATTTTGGGCCCTTTTTCAACTAGAACCAGACAGATGAAGTTCTTGGTGGTGGGGATAGATTATTTCACTAAATGGGTGGAATTTGAACCCTTAGTGAAAATTATACAACAAAATGTCAAAAATTTCGTCTGGAAGAGCATTGTATGCAGATTTGGAGTACCAAGTGTACTAGTATCTGACAATGGACGACAGTTTGATAACACCCTCTTCAGAGAATTCTGTGAACAGCTTGGAATCAAGAATCATTATTCCTCACCCTCCCACCCACAGGCTAACGGACAAGCAGAAGTAACAAACCGATCCTTATTAAAAATCATCAAGACTCGGCTTGAAGGGGCAAAGGGAGTATGGCCGGATGAATTACCAGGTGTTTTGTGGGCTTACAGAACAACAGCGAGAACTCCCACAGGAGAGACTCCTTTCAAACTGGCTTATGGGAGCACAGCAGTCATACCTGCAGAAGTGCATATGGCCAGCCATAGGGTGATGAAGTATCAAGATGAGGAAAACAATGAACAGCTTCGTCTTAACCACGATCTCATAGATGAGGTAAGAATGGACGCGGAGCAAAGAACAGCAAGGTACAAAAATCTCATGGCAAAGCAGCATGATGCTATGGTGAAACCCAGGCGCTTTAGCATTAGGGATCTCGTCCTTAAAAGGGTTTCTTTGGCCACCAAAAACCCGGCCATGGGAAGTTGGGACCAAACTGGGAAGGACCTTACAAAGTTATCAACTCCAAGAGACAAGGATCCTACTATTTGGAAGCCCTGGATGGACGAAAGTTAGAGCACCCGTGGAATGTTGAACACCTAAGGAGATACTATCAATGAAGGGTTATCATGGACGAGCCCTGACATGGACGAGACTCTTGGACGTTCGAAGTAATGCTTAATATTATTTTCCAGTATTTGATTATTACTATTGTGTTTTAAATGTATAAGTATTTTATATTGCTCATGGATGAAGCTATGTTGTATTATGTATTTTTAATTCCCTGAAAGCATAAGCTCTTAAGCATGTGCCATGATTGTGGACGAATGATTACATAGTATGGATTTCCAAATATATATATATGATGTGTTTTAAGTATATGTATTATTGTATGGGAATCCTCCATTTTCTATGATCCAAGATGATCCACGGAAGGTGAAAGGCCAAAGACGAGTAAAATCCTTGGACGCAAGGAAGTATCGTCTAAAAGCTTTCCTTTAGATAAGGATAAAGCAAGAAAAATAAACAAGGTATGTCCGTCTAAGCTCAAGACAAGACAAACCTGAAGTATGATCGTCTAAACCATGGACGAACAATGTGCGTGTAAAAACACCACAGGCCCATAGACGAATCTAACCAACTTAACAATCCAGCCCATGGACGAGCATTTGTTGGGAAATTTTAATTAAGAACGAGTAAATAATCGTCCTAAAATTTAAGCAACGAATGAATCTGGCAAAAAGACGTCATTCATGGACGAACTTTGCTTGAAAGTGAACATCTCATGATGTTATACAGGAAGGGATTCATCCATATGTTCAAGACGAGATAAAACCTCCATAAAAAGGGAAATCCCACAACCACCAAAATGGTATGGACGATATGAATGAAAGCTTAAGGATTATTCAAACACAATGAACAATGAAAAGGAAAAGCATTCATACATTCATAAAATTCAAAGGGTAGATGACCACCGTCCAAAAACCCTTAAAAGAGTAATGAGTGCTTATTCATAAAACTCGTCCATAAAAATTGGACAAAGAAATTGTACTTGAATAAATTCTAGAAGAAATAAGCAAAAGCCCAAAACACTGGGCACCTCCAAATAAAATTAAAATATAAACTTTCTAAATGAAAGATGAAATCACTTGGATTAACCACAGGGAGCATTCTTTGGATCGTCTTGTGTCACCTCGTTATTAGCGTCGTCCACCACATTGACGTCCTCCGAACTTGTCGCTAGCAATGAACTCTCTGTAGCAAGAGGAAGCTTGAAGGAGTCAAAGTTTAGATCAGGGAAGGCTTCTTTGGCATCAGCACAGAAGCCCTCATAGCTGGCAGCATAGTGACTGTCTAGACGATTCTTAAGCTCGTCAGACTTCTTAAAGGCTAAAATGGCTTCCTCGCGTGCCTTCTCTAAGGACGAAGCAAACCCTGAAACTTCTCCATCTAAGTAAGCAATACGAGTGTCCTTCTCGACACCATCTGCTTTGCGTTCTTCCACCTCTTCCTTTAACTTCGTCTCACATGCTAGCAAACGGTTGACTTCATCAGTCAGCCTAATCACCTCCCCCTTTTTCAACAAAATTTCGTTATTCAGCTTCTTAGCCTTCTCTTTTGCCATCTTGGCCTCCTCAGCAAGTTCCTTGGCCTGGCACGTCGCTGTATAAAACTTTGACATAGCCTGTGCATGGACGAATGAGAGTTAGAGATTCTATATTAAAAAAAAAAAAAAAAAAAAAAGCGCACAAGGACGAATTAAGGTCCTACCTTAAAGAGGTCATGGATGCCAGAACGTTCAAATTCCTTCACTGACATGTTGTAACATTGATTAACTTCATTGTTAGTGACGATTCCTTTGAACGTCCTCCATGCATACCCCTCGTCCAGCACCAAGTTAGAGGGACGATCTGATTGCTCTGACGGATGAAGCTTTCGAGGAGTCTTAGCTGGAGGGGGAGTAGGATCAGTCTGAGTAGGATAAATTATCTAGACGAGCTCCACGTTGGTAGGAGGGTCGTCCAGATTCACCGTCGGAGGAGTAAATTTAGGGACCTTGGGAAGAGATGAAGTCTGAGCGGTTTTTGGTTTTTTAGAACCTCGACGACTAGGAAGGTCGTCCAGGTCCACAGTACTTGAGATTTTCTTGGACTTTCTCTTCCCAGGTTGGACGGCAGCCTTCTGGACGACTGGAGGCACAGGAGCATCCTCGTCCCCACTGGTTACTGTTTTTTCCCTATTTTCTCTCATTGTAAGTATTCCTACAACGAAAGAAATCAATCAAAATAATAATAATAATAATAATAATAATAATAATAATAATAAAATAAAAAATAATAGAGAAGGAAATGGAGTAGAGATGGATGATACTTACTTCTACGAGTAGTTTCTTCGTGGCCTAGGTTCTCAGCAGTTGGTTTTGGACCAAGACCCCACGTAGCCAAACTGCTGAAAGTTACTAAATCGTGGAAAGTCCTTCTAAGGAAGGCACGCACTTGGTCAATTCGATCCAAGTAAGACCTATCCAAACGTGGACAAATAACAGCTGCACCAATAAAAGAAAGGTGGTTAGACGATTGAAAGATAGAAAAGTGTAAGGAATAAAATAAATAACATGAAAAGAAAACATACCCTCAGGACGAAGGCGACCTATGGGGCTGGTAAAAGGAGGGAAGGGGGCATTACTAACATCTATTGGGTCCCCAGCCCAATTTCCAGAAATAATAAAAAAATTCTTGTTTCCAGAGCCTATCAGACGAGCTACGGCCCTTTATTAAGCTATAGTGAGAGCCTCTGGACGAGAACTGGTAAAAACCAGCTGACTGTTTTATTTCTGAGGGCTTATAACAGTAGAGGAACTCGTCCACTATTATAGGACATTCCCCTTCCAGTGCCTCACGCCATAACACTTGCATGGCAACTATCGTCCTCTAACCATTGGGATTAAGTTGGTTAGGACCAATACCTAACCTATGAAGAAGACCTCTACAAAATGAATTTAGGGGAAACCTTAGACCAGCTAAGAGATAAGATGAGTATACTCCCAAACCAAAAGAAGGAGAACAACACCACTCTCCTTCCCTGGGCAGACAAGGTTCAAACTCCCTAGGAATTTGGTATCTATCTACTAATGTTTTTAACTTAGGAGCGTCTAGGGTGGACGCTACCTCAGGTGCACAGCTATATATGATGTTTTCCTCTTCCTCCTCCTCGTCCTGAGAAGGGCTAGGTGAAGCTCTGGACGAGCTAGCCCCAGTTCCAGAGGCCGTCCTACGTTGCATTTATGAAATTCTTCTAAGGAAATGCCAGGAACCCCAGACGAATAACGCTCGTCTGAGGAACTACTGCTATAACTAGTGCTACCCTCACCACTCTCATAACTCCCAAACAAGACGTCCTGATACTCGTCTATTTCTCTCTCTGTACTACTAGACGAAGACATAACTAAAATAAAGATCAAGACGAAAACCTAAAAGCAAGAGGAAGTACCTGACAGAACTAGGACGAATTCTAGACGAGAATCTTGGACGAGATAGCAGAAGGAAATTTATGAGAAAGGTGGAGGGCAAGAAAGAGAATGTGCCTATTTATAGGGCCCAGGAGTAGGATCAGCGAAGCGACACCATCAACTCAGAAAATGACACGTGGCAATCGCGTGGGAAAATGTAATCGATTTAATCGCTCAACGAATTAAATCACGACACGTGGCTACATAAAGGGAATTAAATCCCTATAATATCCCTGGACGACACCCTGGACAAGGGGGCAACTGATGGGATAGCAAAAATCACATCTATGGTTCGTCCAAAGATGTCGTCCATGATCAATTGTTAGCCAAACAACCAGTCCATCTCTAATTCGTCCAGATAGGTCGTCCTGCAGTATTAATCAATTGAATAGACTCCAAAGAATCAGATGAGAAGGGTCGTCCATGTGCAAAGCGCATGGACGATCACACAAGTTGGACAAAAAGTCGTCCATAGGCATTGCACATGGACGACCACACAACACTTATCAAATTCTGGAGTGGTTAATCGACTCGTATTCATCGCCGCCAATTCTTCCCAAATATGTAACTTCCAGCAACGGTTATGATTTCTATAACCGTTGAGGAAGTTATGTCTGGATTCCAAAAATCTGAGGGAAGTTAGCCAATAACCGCCCCAAAGTGCCCTATATAAGGACCGATCTGAACCATGCAAAGGTATGAAAAAAAACTCTGAGATTTTACTCCCAAAAAGTTGGAATTCTATTTAAGAGAAGATACTAACTTTGCCATCGGAGGGTATTTGGCCGGTCCACCCCGGTCACCCTTTGATTGTTTTCTCTCTTTACAGGCCTCCGCTAACGCCGTAGTCCACCGAAGCCGAAGTGTTCAACTAACTGATTCCTCCATTATCAGTTGTATTTGGCCGGTCCACCCCGGTCACCCTTTGATTGTTTTCTCTCTTTAAATGCCTCCGCTAACGCCGTAGTCCATCGAAGCCGAAGTGTTCAACTAACTGATTCCTCCATTATCAATATACATATATATATATATATATATATATATATATTAAAATAAACTAACTTTTATTTATTTAGTTTGAACTAAAATAACTTTTAATATTTTGTAATAAATTTAATATAAAAATTATAATTTTTTTGATAAACTTTATATAAATAAATTATCCAAAATAACATTTTTTTTAAAAATTATCCAAAATAAGCTGCTGAGAGAGCTTTGCCCCATGCAATGCCGTCTGACACAGTAGCCGTCTGCCCTTTTCTATTTCCCATTACCTTAGTCCCTACCCCGATTTCAATTGCATGGTGGATATTAGAAAATTGGCTATAAAAAGTGCTTTCAATTTTAGCTTGATGGGTTTTAATGGACTGGATCAAATATCGTAACACAAAATCACCTAAAAAAAATGTAATACTTGTCATTAATCACCTGAAAATCCTGAACCCTCTTGCCCAATCAAAGTACCAATTAAGGTGGAATAGAATCTTTTCCAGATGCCAATCCCCCCTCCCCCCACCCCAATGAAGAAATAAAACTGGGTGTTCTAATGGCAAAAGGCTATTCTAACAGGCATTCTATGAGTTTATTTGAAATTCGCTTATTTTATTAAAACTGAAACCTTTTTACTAAAAATATTATAGATAAAGGTAAAAGTAAGCTCAAATAGTACAGTGAGATCCATAAATAGTACCAAAAAGTGCAATAGGACCCATGAATAGTAGCAAAAATAAGCTGAATAATAAAATAAGTTAGCAAAAATAATATTTGCCAAACGGTGACTATGTTTTCCGTTAATAATTAATTACATTTATTTTAGGACCACAATCTTTCTCACAATTATTCTATGTGATAGACTATAATTAGCTGTTTGTCACTTTCATATATACCAACAATATTTTCTCTACTGCTCACAATCAATCATATAAAATAGTTGTAAGTAAAGGTATGGTAAAAATTGTGATCCTAGAATTATTGATTTACTACACCAACAAACTATGAGAAAATTCTCCATATTAGTAGTTCTTAGAGCATTCATACCAGCATATACAAAAGTTACCTTTTATTTTAAAATAAAAACCTACTTTTTTTTAGCCAACCATTTTTTAAAACACTCACATTTGACTATTTATTATATACTTTATTTCATTAAAATATCAAACTTTCTTATTTTTTTTATTCATTTTTCTTTTTCCACACACAACAACAATGAGCATCCACAATTTTTATTCCCCTCAGGATATGCAAAAAAATAATAAAAACATAGATTTGCATATGTTACAGTGCCTCCTAAATTTGGACAAGCACAGCAGCAAAATCCTATTTTGCAAAACTAGTTCATGATCTGATGCGAGTGATTTTGGGCTTCATTAGTTATATTTTGAGTTTTATGTTGTTTTAGCATACCTCATGCAAATGCTATTATAAGTTGGAATTAAGTACGCTTGTTTTCGAGTATCACAAGTTGAAATTAAGTACGCTTGTTTTCGGGAATCACGTCTTTGCTTTTAGAAAACAGAGATTTATTTTATGTTCTCTCCTTCAAAACAAAGATTTTGGAAGGACTAGGATTAATTTGAGGCAAAGTCCAAATAAAAATGGGTTTCCCTCTTAGACTCGGTCTAAGTGAAATGTTTTGGTTAAAAATGTGTCATATCATTTAAAAAGAGTTTTGCCATTATTTTGTTAAAGTACTTGTAGGCAAAAAAAATAACAGGAGTTAATAGTGCTGATTTATGAAAATTTAGGGAATGAATAATAATCATTTGAAACTTTAGGGATTAAAAGTGCTCAGTAGATAAACTTTAAGGATCAAAATGTATTTTATTTCATTTTTGGGCATATATATAACGTGAACAGGTGGGATTTGAATTATAGATGTGTTCATTAGAAACACCAAAATGTGGCAACCAATTGAGTTATAAAACTCTTGGCCCTCTTTTCAGTGTTTAGTTTAACTGAAAATGTTGGTTAATCACTCCATGAAAAATTGTATAATCGTTTTCAAAGAACCATGCCGCAATCATTAGGCCATAGGGCTAGTACTTAAATAATTGTTAATTCATTGAAGTGATATGTCATATCTTAATGTATCAACAAAATAATCATATAATAATTCTTCCAATTTATATTGTATGCTTTTTTTTTTCTTTCCTCAAGAAATATAATATAATTGTAACTATTTTTCAAAATGTAAATGATATTGTTACAACAAAATAAATTCCATACATGTGCCATATAAAAAACATTCCACAAGTTATTTTAAAATGAAATTATAATATTGGCTAGTGACAAGAATTTCAAGACAAATGAAAAAGTGCAAGTGAACTCCTCCATAACAGAGCATGATAACCATTATTCATAACCAAACATACACATACACATAGGTATTTATCAATACTATCACCAACGATTTCTATGTAAATAGAGTACATCTAATGACACGTACGGTTTAGCAGCTTTAGAGAATTTAGAGCAAAATGGTAACACCAGTACATTCGATCCTCAACCAAGTTAAAGCATCGTTGCCGCCAATGAGGATTAATATAAAGAATACTGATCACACCGAAAAAGAAAATAATGTATGATACCGAAAAACTTGCATAGAAGAATAGAAGATCAGCTTCATAACGTTTTCCCCCACTTTCCTTTGAAGATTTTTGTGGTGATTGAGGTGACTCATCTTTCTCAGTGCAACTTTTCTCTAGTGGTGGACCGCAAAGAAATGGATTTCCTTCATAGCTACTCTTTTCAAATGTTCCAAATTGTGCTTTAAAGTCTGGAAGTTTACCTGATAGGTTATTGTGAGCCACATTGAAAATTTCGAGGGAGTTCAAATCAATCAATGTTGAAGGAATTTTCCCACTTAGATTGTTGTGAGAAAGGTCTAAGCTCTCTAACACAGTCAAATTTGAGAAAGTTTTTGGAATAAGACCTGTCAAGTGATTGTGAGACAAGTTTAGTCCATCAAGGAAAGATAATTGTCCTAGTTTTGGTGGGATTTCACCAATTAGATTGCTTAATGACAAATCCAATACAGACACCATATCAAGGATGCGACCCCTATACAAATCAAGCCTATATTTCGTCACAATCTCAATCCCAACTTGTACATAGAATTCCCAAGATGACCCTTCAATTGGAAGATCCCTATTTAGAAGAGATTTATATGGGAGGATAGAAATTTCAATCCAAAAAGAATAGTCATCTGTGACAAAATCACTAGCAGCTAGCTTCCCAAAGGATATGTTGTTAAAGCAGTATGGTATTGTTCCAGAAAAAAAGTTATTAGAAAGATTCATTATGCTTATCCTTTTTAACCGACACAACTGCTTTGAAATCACACCACTAAAATGATTGCCACTCAACAAAAGCACTTTTAAGTCAGAAAGTCCATCAATTTCATCAGGGATGCTGCCGGTAAAGCGATTATCTCTAATATCCAATGTCACAAGAGATGATGAATTGAGAATAGCTTTTGATAATGACCCTGTGAGTTTGTTCCCTTGCAAAAGTAAGTGACTAACATCCCATAGATTCAAGCAAGAAGGTAACAATCCTGAAAGCAAGTTATGAGAAAGGTTTATTATTCCAGATGAAGGTAGTCCACATGGAATCTGACCTTCGAAAAAGTTGTTACTCAAATCAACAACAGATCTTGGTGACGTACTATGGTTTACTATCCATATTGGAATTGTACCTGTCATGTGGTTGTTGCCAATATTTAGGACCGTTGGGATCTTTAAGGGTACCACTGGAAGAGTGCCTGTGAAATTATTATTTTGCAATTCTAAAGTATCTAAAGCAAAAAAGGATTGGTTGAAGTGCTTTGAGAAAATTTCACCATGAAAGTTATTATAAGATAACCTCAAAATACCCATGGAATTGCAATTGGCAACCAAATCCATTGGTACCTCCCAAGAAAAATTATTAAAGGACAAGTCCAAAATACACAAATCACTTATGTCAACTATTGAGGATGGAAGATTACCTTCAAATCGATTTCGGGATAAATTTAGATATTCTAATTTTGGAATCCACTTTACGATATTTTCTTGAAGTTTCCCATCAAAGTGATTGTTTGAGAGATCCAACCAACGAAGATTCATGTAGTGATCTGATGGCAAATGAAACTCGGCCGTGAAAGAGTTACCTTGAAAATTTAACCGTTGTAGTCTAGTATTGTTTTCAAGCAACCATATTGGGAAGCTTCCATTCAATTTACTGTAAGAGATATCAACGACTTCCAATTCATGTTGGCCCAAGAGAAACTTAGGAAAGTTTCCCGTAAGCTGTTGAGATTACAATTAGACAGTACTAGGCCCTTTAATTGAAACAGAGGGTCCCAACTGTGATTCTCAATCTCTATGTTGAGTTTGTTGTTATCACTTAAAAATTGAATCACCTTAAGCTTGGAGTGATTAGCAAACAAGCTGAATGAGAATGATTCAGCAAAATGATTATAACTCAGATCAATGTGCTCAAGGGATGTCAGGCTGGCTATTGGAGATGAAGACAAATTTCCACTAAACCGGTTGTTAGATATATCTAAGTACCGAAGAGATGTCAAATTGTTTAGGCATGGAGGAAGCATCCCTTCGAAGCCATTACTAGCAAGCTCTATCTCTTCAAGTTTCTTCAGCGCACAAAACTCTATCAAAAGCAATAAAAGATTAGTGGTGTCTATTCTAAAATTGTGCCATCGAAAGAATCAACAACACAACCTAATTAATATACGAAATCACGCTATTGCCTCAATAAGATTTGAAGCTTAAGAAGACAATTTTAAGTCAAATATTCTCTTATATTTCGATATCAATTTAATATTATTTATATAAATTTCTATATTATAAGTTTTTACTTCAAATTCGTTACTATTGTTTTTTAGATGTAAAATTACTAATTCAATTTTTGTATTCAAGTTTTTTCTTTTGAGAAGAATTGTATTCAAGTTTTGTTAAAAACTTATTTATTATTGATATTATGTCTAATGCTCCTAATTTTTTTGTTATAATTGATTTTAGGTAGGAGATAAGTTTAGATGTGAAATAGAAAAAGAGTGGCTAAGCTTTGTCACTTTTCAAAAAATAATAATAATAATAATTATGTGACATAATTTATTTAAAATTGTTACCTAATATAATATTGTACTACTATAGGGCCAAAATTATGGGACCTTATTCTATACGGCTGCCTTGGGCAAATTGGCTCAATTATGAATTAACAAAGGGTAGAGTCGGTCCTGTGGGATTAAAATGATTTCTTTTTTTTTGGGGGGGGGGGGGGGGGGGGGTGGGGTGGTGTGGGATGGAGTATAATAATTTCTACATTCAGAAAAAGTGGATGGTCAAATGTCATGCTTCCAAGTTGCAGCAAATAAGGATTGATCCATATCAAATTACTAACCATTCTCTTTCAATTGTTCTCACACTCCTAATCAAAATTGTAAATGACTGATTTCATAGTAGATTCTTACCTGGAGTGTTTAAAGTTCCATTGAGTCTATTATAAGATAGTGATATAGCCTTGAGAGAAGATAACGCTCTGATATATGGAGTAATGCTTCCAGTAAAAGCATTTCCACTCAAATCTAAAATCTCCATACTGCTGAAATTTGTCATATCTACCAGGAGAATTGACGATAGTAATGTCAGGAGAAAGTATATAAAACGGCTTCCATTAAGGAGATTAATTGAGGGAAAATCAATAAAAATAGATGTCCGAATGTTTACCCTTGAATGGTAGGCTTCCATTAAGGCGACAATCATGCAAGATAAGGACCTCCAAGTTGCTTAGATAAACCAGTTCTACATCATCGGTGAAGAGATATTCAAAATTTCATATATAAGCTTGAAACCAATAGTACAGAAGAAAGATCTAGTAGAACTAAACATTTTTATATTGGAATGGACAAAAATTTCGGTTAAAATGCTCTTTGAATATTGAAGGCATACTACTACTATCATTTGTATATATCAAAAGGATTAGTTATTGCACTGAAGCATTTTGTGCCTTTTAACACAGAGAGTAAATTTTGATAAAGGTAAATATTGGTTATTAGATTTCAGTTTTGTGTAAACTTTTTCATAGTATTCTTGCGAAGAAAATTCAGATATACACGTACCTTTACTAGAAAGAGGCCAGATATTATTCCAACTTAAATCCAAAGATTTAAGAACTGGGAAGGCACCTAAGGATCTTAAAATTTATTGTCAAAGTTGTTCCCCGCTAAATTTAAGTGTGTTAGCTTTCTCAGTTTAGACAAGCAATCGGATTCTGGAAAAAAAAGAAAAAGAAAAACCATTGTTAAATTTATCAACGAAATGCAGAAAGTCATTCTCAAAAAAAAAAAAAAAAAAGGAAAAAGTGTCACATCATGTTATGCATTAGCACAATAATTGTAAAACAAGAAAAAAAAAATGCATTGATTAATTAAGCTATAAAGAATCAAATATGTTTTCTGGAACATTCATTGCCACACACCCCTATCCATCCTTTTTGTTTTTTGGATTAGTGCGAAGTTTTATGATTGTGCTCTTATCATATAAATATGAATTTTTGGCAATTGTATATGCCTTTCTTATTTATGAAGCCAGAGACCAAGTCTATGTCAAAAGCCCAAACGTTATAGGTGTTGCCATGCAATTTATTTATTAACTTTTTGTAACAATTGGAAGTCATTGTCTTCATTTCGTGTTCTTGAGAACTGGTTAGTTGATCATAACACACAAGTAAAAGCAATAAATTAAATACTATGTGTAAAGCAATTACTCAATAACCAAAGGAAAACTGAAATAATTATTTGCGTTACACATCCAAAGAGTTAGGCCCTTTTGACTTTTAAAAAAACCAAAAAATAGTTAAGTCATTTTTTGGTGTGTATAGTATTGTAAGTTTTTCAAAAATTCTTTTCCCTCTACCCTTGTGTTTATCTATCAAAAAAATATTAACTAGGTAAGTTCCCACATTGAAAGCCTTGTACTACCCTTTTTGAGTGTGTACTATATTATAAGTTTTTCAAAAATCTCATTCCCCTCTTCCCCTATATACACCATGTCTAAAATGTGGATATTCTTTTTTTTTTTTTTTTCTAATATAGAAAGCAGTAATATTCACATGCTACATATAACTAGCTTTTGACCCATGCTTGGCATGATTTTTTAAAATAAAATGCTATTGTAGGGTCAATTTTTGTAGCCCAAGCCCAAAAAGTATGAATTGTGAGCCCAATGAACCCTGAACAATGAATTTGTAGAGAGTGGGTGAAAGACCTGGGCCGGTTGTGAACGAAACAGTGGTGAATTATGATGTTTATGGCTGAACTGACATGCAATCAAACTTGAACAAGTACAAACATGAACGTCCAAAGAGGAAATATATTAGATGGGGATTGATTACAGTTCGTGGAGCTACAATAAAGTTATCTTCTCTCTTTCCTTCTTTTTGTTTTTTTTTTATACCCCCCCTTATCAGAGGTCTCTCCCACTTATATAGCACACTCTCCCTTTATCTTCATCGTCCACTTGTTTATCATCTAAGCATCCACTTGAGTGCATGTCCCATCATGTATCTTCTTTAGCCTTGTGTGAGAGGCGGTAGCTAAGATTGTACTATTCAGGGGTCTTCTTCACATCAATGCGGCCAGAAAAGTAGATGCAGTGCATTTAATGTGGTGGTTGAGGTTTGTCTTCTAGATATTTCTCCGTTCCTGCTACCCTCGCACGCGCCTGAGGTTTATTTCTATCATTACACTTGTCTGGAGGATTATTTGAACTTCCCAGACGTTTGTTTGACCAAGCTTCTTCGGATCCGAGGATAATGGACAATTGAATATCTCCTCGGACAATTGAATATCTCCTCGGACTATGTCCCATGCTCCTCTCCAGACATGTTTCTTTTACATGGGCTTCTTCTCAAGTATTTTCATCTCTTCGGACAAATAGTAGTCCTCAAATAGGGCCTTGGGCCTAATATGTTAGGTTGGGCTTCACCCCCCACAATAGCCCCTCAAAATTTTAGTTTTTCCCTAGTATCCGAGGAGAAAAAAATAGGATTTTGACTTGTCACAAAATGGCAGTTCGATTCAACAAAAATGTCTAAACTTACACGCGTGTGGGCATAGAAGTAGGCGCCTCATAAATGTTGCTGTCGTTTCGTCACTCCCAAAGCGTTATCAATTACTCCAGGCGGCGCTTTGTCTTTGGCATCAAACGGTGGGCTACTGATCCAACGGACGTGATTTTTTCCTTAGAATTTGGGCGGGATGGCCCCTGACCCTTCGCTTATCCCCATATAAAGCCTCAATGGGGGTTATTTCTTCTTTACTTTGCAAATCCTCAGAGCGCTCAGCAAACTCCAGCATTCGAATTCTCCAAGTTCTCCCTGCCACCGGTCATAGTCTTTCTCAGAATCCATAAGAATTTCTCAACGAGTTCGAGGATCAATCTTCAGTTTAGTTCGAGTAAGTTCTTCTCCACTAAAACACGTTACTCTCTCTTCGGCCAGCCTCCTCGGCTTTCAAACGGTTACCTTTGAGTCGCTATGCTTAGCGTTTCCTTCTTCCCAATTAGTGAAGATGGGTAAATTCGAACATCTGGTAGATAGCCCTGCCCAAATAGAGGAGTTTAGGAGAACATACCGCATACCTCAAAATATGGGTTTAAGGTATTGTTGTCCAGAGAGAATACTAACAGATCGTAAGACAGGCGAGGTTGTAATCCCCATCATCGCCTTTCTAGAAGGTGGGATGACAATCCCTATGGGTCCTATCACCAATAACTACCTCCGAAACCATAGGCTTAGTCTTGACCAATGTGCGCCCAACGTCTTTAGAATTTTAGGAGCCATTGATGATCTGGACCATCTCCTCGGATTAGGACTCACTTGGCGTGACGTGGTACACATGTACAAGTGTCATAGCCAGTAAGGGGTTGGGTATTATCTTAAATCCCGATCCGATACCGTTAGGCTCCTCTCTTGTCTTCCCAAATCTAACAAAGGGATGAAGGACCACTACGTGATCGTTTCAGACGCGTGGTATAATGGTCCTCATTGCCGAACCAAGCCAGGAGAGCTAGGTGGGATATATTAGACTTAGGTTTACTAACAGTGGGTTTAGGATTTTCTTATTCTAACAGATCTGTTTTTTCTTTTGTATCACTATTTTCAAGTTCCTGACTGCGTTTTGTTGTGATGTTTAACAGATAGAGATCACGTTTCTCCTCGGCTGAGCCTTACAAACACTGCTGCGCTCAATTACTTACTAAGATCGGAGATCTTTGTAAGTGAGGACGGGCAACTTCGGTCGGTTCCCCTTATTCTCGGTTATAAGGCACGCAAGAAGAATTTTCAGTCGGTCGGCAACGCGATAACCCAGGGAGATCATCGTCTCAGGCGTATAGACATCGCTCAGAAAGGGTTCTTGGCTCCATACGATCTTCTGCCCGTGCCACATCCCAATCCACAGGGTGTACCCCAGCTCCCTCAGCCAATTCAACAAGTTCCTCCTGAACCTGCTGCGGCCGAGGAAAGAGTTGCTTCCTCAACCCCCTCGCTTGACGAGCAAATTGACGAGTTCAAGTTTGAAGGAGAAGCTTCAGGAGGGGTTCAAGTGATACAAGTTTCTAACGCCGAAGAGGAAATTGACAAGCAGTCTAGTGCTCGTCCTGTTTTTATAACTGTCGCTCCAGGAGATTCTTCGGACGAGGAAGATATGGCATACTTGAGGAGCTTGATGAAGAATAGGGGTAAGAAGGCTGAGCAGAAAGGGACTGGTACGTCCCAGCCATATGTGAGTCTTCCTCCAGCGCCTCCCCAGGTTCCTGACCCCGGCCTGAAGCCCGTGCAGGATCCAAAGAAGAAAAGGCCACTCCTTGAGACTGAAGAAAAGGAGGCGTTGCACCCAGAGGGACCAAGCAACAGAAGGTGGCAAAAGACCACCGGAACACGAGGGCCTCGTCTACTGAGAGCCGAGATGAGGTTATCGTGGCTGATGTACGCCGAGGAGGACCTCGTATCTGGTCACCAAGGCTGGAGTTAGATGGCACTCCAATCTCTTGGGACACCTCCCTTAGGAATTACGACGGGGGAAGGGCAGGTTATGTTACTGAGGCTTTGCAGCAGCCGTTCCTCCTCCCCCATGACATGGAGTCCTACAGGCGTTTCAACCAACAAGAGCTCTTCCACTCCCTTAAGAGGGATATAGCCATGGTAAGTGAGCTTAGTCTGCTTAGTTAAATCGCTGAGCCTTTTGCTTTTTCCCTTTTACTGTGCTTTACATTCGAAATTTCCATTCTGTAGGTTACCCAGCAGATCTTTATGGCCGAGGAGTGGAACAAAAAGTCCTATCTCGAAGCCCAGGCAGCGGCCTACTCTCGGACCGAGGTGAAAAAATCTCTGGGTCAACTGAAGGACCAATATGCTCATTTATCTTAGCAATTCAAAGACATGACCAACCAGAAGAGTAGCCTCGATGCTGGTCTCAAAAATGCTAAAAAACAGGCCGAAGAGCAACGCAAGCTGCTACATATGGCCGAGATCAACTTGGCAACTGAGAGGGAGTTGGTAAAAGGGCTTAAAGATGAACTCAAAAAAGCCAAGGAGAGTGCTCGATTAGCCGAGCAGAACGCTCAACTGGCCAAGGAGGCAGTCGAGGCTGAGAGAAAAGCAGCATATCAGCTGGGGGTGGATGAGACTGGGTCCCAGCTTACGGAGCAATTTGCCTCGGTTAGTCGAGACTATTGTGACATAACCTAGAACAAGGCACTGGACGCTGCTGGAGTCCCTGCTGACTCGGAGCTGAGGCTGCCTGGGAGCATATACTACGATCCTGAGATCCGAGAGCTCCCGGTGGCTGATCCTCCTCCTACACAGCTCCCAGAGGCCTCAGATCAACCCTTGGCCAGCCAAGTCCCTCCTGCCAACCTTGAGGCCTCCAAGGAGTCTGATCAGCCGGGTAATAAGGGCAAACAATCTAAGCCACCCAAGGAAAAGGGCAAGGGATTGGAAAAGGGGAAGACCTCTTCCGAGCCCAAGGACCAGGCCCCAGAAGCTGCTGCTACTCGGACAGACCAGGCTGCCGACCCTGTGGTCCCTCAACCGAAGACTTAGACATAGGGACTTTTGTTTTGTACTTGTATTAATTTTGTTTTTATGTAAGGAAGTGTAAGCCCTTTTCTTTTGAGCAATGAAACAGTTTCCCTTTCGTTTCTAGTGTTTTCGTTACATGTCTTATGACTTATTATTGCTGCATATAACTATACTTTGCAATTATAACAATGCGAATAAACTTGATCACGATATCATACTGATGGTATGAATAATCGAAATTGGTACTGAAAAGAAAAGTTCGTATAAGAGTTATCAATAAGCAATGATTGCAGCGAGTAATTATGGAAGTTTCACATGTCTTTCCGAATATATAAAGAGAGTGCGATTACCCTTCGGCTTTGAATTAAACATAACTAAGGAAGCCAATCATAAGTTAGAATCAATTTAAACACAATCAAGAATTTTAGCGCCAAGCCCTAGTGACAATAGCTGTGTGGGGGTGTTGACTAACCTATGCCATTTGGTTCAAGGACCAGAACGAACATATTTGAGTGTTAACTAACCCAAATTATCTGGCCCAAGGACTACAGGCTGGTCCGAGGACTACAGGCATGATTGGATTTAAGTTTAAACACTTGGAGGACTGCAACGGAGTGTTAACTAACCCAAATAATCTAGTCCGAGGACTACAGGCATGATTGGATTTAAGTTTAAACACTTAGAGGACAGCAACAGAGTGTTAATTAACCCAAATCATCTGGTCCGAGGACTACAGGCATGATTGGATTTAAGTTTAAACACTTAGAGGACTGCAACAGAGTGTTAACTAACCCAAATCATCTGGTCCGAAGACTACAGGCATGATTGGATTTAAGTTTAATCACTTAGAGGACTGCAACAGAGTGTTAACTAACCCAAATCATCTGGTCCGAGGACTACAGGCATGATTGGATTTAAGTTTAAACACTTGGAGGACGGCAACGGAGTGTTAACTAACCCAAATCATCTGGTCCGAGGACTACAGGCATGATTGAATTTAAGTTTAAACACTTGGAGGACTGCAACGGAGTGTTAACTAACCCAAATCATCTAGTCCGATGACTACAGGCATGATTAGATTTGAGTTTAAACACTTAGAGGACAGCAACGGAGTGTTAATTAAGCCAAATCATCTGGTCCGAGGACTACAGGCATGATTGGATTTAAGTTTAAACACTTAGAGGACTGCAACGGAGTGTTAACTAACCCAAATCATCTAGTCCGAAGACTACAGGCATGATTGGATTTAAGTTTAAACACTTAGAGGACTGCAACGGAGTGTTAACTAACCCAAATCATCTGGTCCGAGGACTACAGGCATGATTGGATTTAAGTTTAAACACTTAAAAGACACCTTACGTAGCGAATTGGCATATTGGCTGAAGAAAAGATTTGATTAATAAAAGTACCTCTTGAGGTTATTTACATTCCAAGGACGTGGTATTACATGACCATCCAGGTCTTCTAAGAAATATGCCCCAATGCCAGCTCTTGAAGTGATACGATATGGCCCTTCCCAATTGGGTCCTAATTTTCCCCAAGCTGGATTCTTTGCAGTGCCCACAACCTTCCTCAACACCAGATCACCAGGTTCTAGAGGCCTTAGCTTTACGTTAGCATCGTAGCCCTGCTTGAGCTTTTGTTGGTAATATGCCAGCCGAACCATTGCACTTTCCTTCCTTTCTTCAATCAGATCCAAACTCTGCTCTAGCTGCTTATTGTGGCTGGTCGGACTGAACGAGCTAGTTTTTAATGTTGGGAACCCGGTTTCCAAAGGAATGACAGCTTCAACCCCATAGGTCATTGAGAAGGGGGTCTCTCCAGTAGACCTGCGAGGCGTAGTTCTGTAAGCCCAAAGTACATGTGGCAATTCTTCTACCCATTTGCCCTTCGCGTCATCTAGCCTCTTCTTCAAGCCATTCACTATGACCTTGTTGACAGCTTCCGCTTGCCCATTACCCTAGGGATAGGCAGGCGTGGAGTATCTATTTATAATTCCCAGCTCGCTACAATAATTCCTAAATGCCTTGCTATCGAACTGTAGGCCATTGTCTGAGATGAGAGTGTGAGGAACTCCAAACCGAGTGACAATATTCTTCCACACAAATTTTTGAACATCAACGTCTCTGATATTGGCTAGCGGCTCAGCTTCGACCCACTTGGTGAAATAGTCTGTACCAACTAGAAGGTACTTCTTGTTTCTTGCAGCTTTAGGGAATGGTCCCACGATATCTAAGCCTCATTGGGCGAAAGGCCATGGGCTAGATAGCGGATTAAGAGTTCCCCCTGGCTGGTGAATGTTTGGGGCGAAGCGCTGACATTGATCGCACTTTTTAACATACTCGTGGGCTTCTTTTTGCATGTTTGGCCACCAATAGCCTTGGGTGAGGGCTCGGTGAGCCAAGGATCTGCCTCCAGTGTGGCTCCCACAGATTCCTTCGTGTAGCTCTTCTAGTAATAGCTCAGACGCTTCAGGATGCATGCACAACAAGTATGGTCCCGAATAGGAGCGTCTGTATAATTTCTGGTCCTCGGATAACCAGAATCTGTTCGCCTTCCTCCGAACTTTGTCAGCTTCCCCCCTCTCTTCTGGCAATATATCTTCTTTTAGGAATTTAATTATAGGGTCCATCCAGCAGAGCTCAGCCCGGACTTGGTGAACCTAGATTACCTCTCTTTTTGCCTTTGTAGGCCCATGTAAGTCCTCGATGAGGATGGGTCTCGGTAAGTTTTACGCCGAGGAGGTAGCAAGCGTGGCCAAGGAATCTGCATGTGAGTTACCACTTCTGGGAATGTGTAGCAAACTGAAAGAGTCAAACTCCGATCGCAGACATTTAACTCGGCTCAGGTACCCCTGCATTCTTTCATCCTTCACCTCAAATTCGCCTTGTACTTGACCTACGACTAACCTTGATTCTGAGAACAACTCCATGGACTTTCCTCCCATTCTACAGACCATAGCCATTCCCATAAGTAGGGCCTCATACTCCGCTTCATTATTCGTTGCCGAGAAGTCTAGCCTTAACGACTTTTCGATAATGATTTTTTCAGGGGATATCAACACTAGCCCAACTCCAGAACCTCTTTGGTTTGCCGCACTATCAACGTACACTTCCCAACGGGAGGGTCTCTGTTGAGAGATCATGCCAACTGATCTTTCATCCATGTCCGACGTAGGCTTTACCTCTTCTAGTTGGGGCTCCGTGAACTCACCCACCAAATCTGCAAGGACCTGACCCTTGACCGATGTGCGGGGCATATATTTTATATCGAAAGCCCCTTAGATCGTACCCCATTTGGCAATCCGCCCAGTGTAATCGACGTTTCAGAGTATAGCCTTGAGTGGGAGTTGAGTGAGGACAATGATCGTATGGACCTGGAAGTAGTGAGGTAGCTTTCGTGTACCGAGCACCACTGCTAGGATAGCCTTCTCCAGAGGCAAGTAACGAATCTCGGCCTCATGCAGCGACTTGCTTACGTAATAAACTGGTCTTTGCACACTATAGTCTGATCGTATCAACACCAGGCTCACCGCACAGGGAGTTACAGTGATGTAGGTGAACAATACCTCATCTAGCTCAGGACTAGACATGATTGGTGGCCGAGCTAGATAATCTTTGAGTTGCTGAAAGGCCAAAACACATTCTTCAGTCCATTCGAATCCCTTCCACTTGTTAAGCAGAGAGAAGAAGGGCCGACACCTGTCTGCTGATCTAGAGATGAATCGATTCAGCGCAGCAGTCATCCCGGTCAGTTTCTGAACCTCCTTGGGATTCCGAGGAGCTTGTAAATCGTTGATGGCCTTTATCTGGTCAGGGTTAACCTCAATTCCTCTGTGAGCCACCATGTATCCCAAGAACTTGCCGGACCCTACCCCGAATGAACACTTGGACGCATTCAGGCGCAACTTGTACTTCCTCAGTACCTCAAAGGTACTTTCAAGGTCCTTCGCATGCTTAACAACAACCTTGCTCTTTACTACCATGTCATCTATGTAGACCTCGATATTTTTGCCCAGCTGTGGCTCGAACATCCTCGTCATCATCCTTTGATAGGTAGACCCCGCGTTCTTTAAGCCAAATGGCATCACCTTATAGTGGTAGTTACTAATGGGGGTGACAAAAGCAGTTTCTCTTGATCATCCAGGGCTAGTGGTATCTGGTGGTAGCTTTGGAAGGCGTCCAGGAAGCTCATCCGAGGATGGCCGACAGTGGCATCCACCAGCTGATCAATTTTCGGCATAGGGAATGGATCTTTGGGGCAAGCCTTATTCAAATCAGTAAAGTCCACGCACACTCGCCACTTCCCACTCTTCTTCTTTACCACCACAGTATTTGCCAGCCACTCAGGACAAAAAACTTCCTTAATAGCTCCAACTTGTTTGAGCTTTGCTACTTCTTTTCTTACTACATCAGCATGTTCCTTGGACGGGCGCCGAAGAGGCTGTTTCTTAGGGGTGATCAGCGGGTTTACCTTCAAGTGGTGACATATGAATTCTGGGGCCACCCCTGGGGCTTTGTAAACACTCCAGGCAAATACATCAAGATTTCGCTTGAGGAATTCTATTAGCTCTTCCCTCTCTTGAAAAGGTAGCTAAGATCCGACTTGGAAGAACTTATCAGGATCATCTCCAATAACCACTTTCGTTAAATCTTCACATCGAGTGCCTTCGTCTGGACCTTCGACAGGCAATTCCCGAGACTTTAACTACTATAAACCCCTTTCGGCCCTGGATAAGGACTCGGCTTCGGGCTCATGTTGGATGGCAGCCACTAAGCATTGTTGGGCTGTGGACTGGTCTCCTCGGATCTCATGAACTTGCCCTTCAGATGGGTATTTGACCTTCTGATGCAAAGTAGAGGAAACAGCCCCTAGTGTGTGAAGCCAAGGTCTGGCCACGATTGCCGTATAAGGCGAATACACGTCCACAACAATAAAATCCACTTCTACCACTTCGGCGCTGGTCTGCACAGGTAAACGTATCTGGCCTTTTAGGGTGACAGCCCTTCCTTCAAAACTCACGAGGGGGGAGTTGTATGGTATGAGGTCCTGGGGTTTCAGGCCTAGCCCCTTGTAGAGATCAGGATACATTATCTCCACAGCGCTACCCTGGTCCACCATCACCCTCTTCACATCGTACCCTCCAATTCTAAGGGTGATGACTAACGCATCATCATGGGGTTGGATGGTGCCAATCATGTCTTCGTCCGAGAACCCTATAACAAGCAGAGCACCCGACTTAACTCTCTTTGGACCTTGGCCTATATCCCCTGCTGGTGGTCGGCCTACCGACATAACTTTCAATGGCCAGGACCCTGTTCTCCCCGGCGCGGCGAAGACGACATTAATAGTTCCTAGTGGCAGCTTTGAAGGGTCATCTCTTCGTGGCCCTGAGCCCATCTACCCTCCTCGGCCGCTGGAGGGGTGTAAGAGGTGTCTTAGTCTACCATCACGAACCAGCTGGTCCAAGTGATCCCACAGGCTCCTACAATCCTCCGTGGTATGCCCATGGTCTTGATGGTACTGGTAGTAGAGATTATGATTGCCCCTCTCAGGGTTTCCTACCATCTTGTTCGGCCACCTGAAGAATGATTCATTCTTGATTTTTTCCAAGACCTGGTGTATTGGCTCTTTGAACACAGTGTTGACCGCTTGAGGATTTGTCGATCCTGATTGCCCAGCAAAATCTTTCCACGGTTTACTATGGCTATAACGGTCCGACCTGAAATCCCTCTTCTCCTAGGGGATAACCTTGTCCTTACCCTTCCCTTGCTGCTGATCCTCTTCAACTCTTTTGTACTTTTCTATACGGTCCATAAGTTGATGCATGCTTGTGACCAGCTTGCCAGATAAGGACGTCCTCAAACCATGGTCAGTAAGGAGGCTGAGCTTGAATGTGCTGAGGGCCATCGCATCAGAGTTGCCCTCCATATCATTGAACATCTCCCAGTATCTATCTGAATATGTCTTCAAGGTCTCACCCTCCTGCATGGTCAAGGATAGCAGTGAAGACAAGGGCCTAGCCACTCTTCGGCATGTGACAAAACGGGAGCCAAATGCTTGAGTGAGCTCTTTGAAGGAGTTAATGGAGTCTGCCTTCAAACCGTCAAACCACCTCATGGCAACTGGCCCAAGACTGGAAGGGAAAACCTTACACATTAGAGTTCCATCTCTGGAGTAGATAGCAATCCTTTGGTTAAAATGACTCACGTGCTCCACGGGGTCCGTTTTACCATTGTAGATGGTGAACGTTGGTTGGTTAAAGCACCGAGGAAGTCTCGCTTCCTCAATCCTGTGCGTAAAGGGTGACCTAGAAATCTGATTCAAAGCCCTGCTCATGGCATCATTTCCCACGCTCCACGTGATGGGCTTCTGGGTTGCCTCTTGTGATGGGACTCCTCTTCATAGGTATAGGACTCACTGGCTGGTGTCCTAGATTTATGTTCATAAGTGACATCCTGCTCATCATCAGGGTCCTCATCAGAATACGAGGAAATCTGTTTCCTCTTTGCGTGGCGTAACTCCCTTTTTAGTTTTTCTACCTCCAGTTGCAAATCCTGATTCTTCTCTGCATGGGACATGTGACTTCCACCCTATGACGGGCTTTGGCCAACATGCACAGTGTGTGGACTTCCCTCACGATCTTATCTCCTTTCTAAGTTAACAAAAGGGTCCACGTGTTGGGATGCCCTGGATTCTGCTTGTTGTTGGCCTCGTCCTGCCATCATCAACTGTTGTTTTCACATTTGCACAAGCTCTTCCCATAGACGGTGCCAATTGTAGGGTCAATTTTTGTAGCCTAAGCCCAAAAGGTATGGATTGTGAGCCCAATGAACCTTGAACAATGAATTTGTAGAGAGTGGGTGAAAGAGCTAGGCCGGTTGTGAACGAAACAGTGGTGAATTATGATGTTTATGGCTGAACTGACATGCAATCAAACTTGAACAAGTACAAACATGAACGTCTGAAGAGGAAATATATTTGATGGGGATTGATTACAGTTCGTGGAGCTACAATAAAGTTATCTTCTCTCTTTCCTTCTTTTTGTTTTTTTTTTTATCCCCCCCCCCCTTATCAGAGGTCTCTCCCACTTATATAACACACTCTCCCTTCACCTTCATCGTCCACTTATTTATCATCTAAGCATCCACTTGAGTGCATGTCCCATCATGTATCTTCTTTAGCCTTGTGTGAGAGGCGGTAGCTAAGATTGTACTGTTCAGGGGTCTTCTCCACATCAATGCGGCCAGAAAAGTAGATGCAGTGCATTTAATGTGGTGGTTGAGGTTTGTCTTCTAGATATTTCTCCGTTCCTGCTATCCTCGCACGCACCTAAGGTTCATTTTTATCATTACACTTGTCTGGAGGATTATTTGAACTTCCCAGACGTTTGTTTGACCAAGCTTCTTCGGATCCGAGGATAATGGACTCTTCGGACAATTGAATATCTCCTCGGACTATGTCCCATGCTCCTCTCCAAACATGTTTCCTTTACATGGGCTTCTTCTCAAGTATTTTCATCTTTTTGGACAAACAGTAGTCCTCAAATAGGGCCTTGCGCCTAATATGTTAGGTTGGGCTTCACCCCCCACAGCTATAATATAACAAAGTAGTATATAACATGGTATTTTTCCATAAGAATATTTCATTTAAAATTTATTGAACTATTAATTTTTAAAAATTCGTTTATCTTACCCTTTGCAAAACCAACCAAAAGAAAAGAGTTTTTTTTTTTTTTTTTTTTTAATTTTTTTTATATTCATATTGTTTCTTTTTGTAACTAGTGAAAATGTTGTGTTCGTTCGTTTTTGTTCAAGATTTTGATAAAATGAAATTTTTTGTTCTCTATATATTATAACAAATATAGAAGAAATTTCCTTTTTGTTATTTTTTAAAAATTTTAATTTTTAATTTTTATCTTTTAGTATTATAAACAAATATGCTATAGATAAAATATAGTGGGATTTTTCCAACCATGATAGTTAAAACAAGGTAAAAGAAAAGTAGAGTTTTGATGTTATATTTAACCCCAAAACCACTGCATTTGGAATCATTCTCACTAATTCATATCCCCCAAATCTTCAATTAAAATCTGAATTCGGATCTATTTTTGAATTTCGAGGCTAATTTGTCAAAATATTTAATTAACATATTCAAACAAAGCAAATACATATGAAAATGGTCTTAGTGGTAAGTTAATGGATTTTGTTTTGGCATTTAGTTAAAATCTTCAATCAACGAATTTTGATTTGGTATTGAGTTGATTATTAAATTAAATATTCTTAGAAATTAGTTATTCTCTTGTGCACGCCTAGCATCGAAACCATTGATTTAAAAACTTGACCGGACTGACCGGTTTAACCGAGAATTGGATGCCAGTCCGGTTTGGTAAAAACCGAAAATAACCAGGAATAATTAAGAAAACCAGTCAAAAACCGGAACCAAAGGCAAATCCAGTTTTGCCTCTAGTTCGGTTTTTAAAACCATGATCGAAACAAAGAAATACAAATGGAAAAAGGCAATTACAATAAATATTAAATATTAAATCAAGATTTTGGTGCAAGTATGATCGCTAAAACTTCATAAAAACACCTCTTATGAAAGTTACATACAATCATGTTCTAAATTATCTATAAAAAAAGATGAAAAATGAAAATTTAACATTAACACCAGATACATTACTTGGCTTTGCATGTGTCAAACATGGTATAAACATCCAAGAAAACAATAATAAGCGAATAGGATAGAGCGCTGTCCCAGTTGCACTGTCAATGCTGCAAAAATAGCTGACACAATGATGATTCATTACTAGGACTAAGGTCCAACAAAAATGATGTCCGACTCTAACTTTCAATTTGTTTTTAATTAGAGAATTTTCTTTCATCGATGTCTATATATACTAATTATAGAGCCAGAGAAAATTCAATTAAATTTTAATTGAATTCTCAATTTTGAGCCATTAATTTTATTTAATTTTTAATTTTGTATCAAGTAAATTATTGAGCATAAAAATGGTAGAGTCCAAATTTAATTATATTATAAATTAGATTTCAATTAGAGTCTAATTTTTTGCCACATGTCTAAGTTTTAAATTTTTATGACAAATGAATTATTGGGTGTAAAAATTGAAGAGTTTAAAACTAATTGAGTTTCTCATTATATATATATATATATATATATATAATATGAGAATTACATATTTTAGAAATGTATGGTTAAAAAAAAAAATGCAAGCTCTTTAAAAAAAAGATATAATTTAAACAGTATAATTGTTATTATTATTTTTAATTATACTGTGCATATACACAGAGCTACATACACAGTAGTTTAATATAATGTGCAACTGCTAGAGCTTTGTAGGCTTGTAATGCTTTTTTATTAAGAGGACCAATTTATCAATTAAGAATAATCTGTCATTACCTTCTTAAATTTATAACTTCAACTGCTAGCTAACGAATATTACAGTGGCCATTCCCATGCTCTAACAAAATCAGCCAAAATAATTTTTTGATAGGAAAAATGATTTCCTTAGTTTAAAATTTTGGTTCATAATCATTGTATCTATGAATGAGAAATTTTATCTAATCTAATGATTAAAATGACGACTCCTCTAAAATAAATTTCATTAGTCAAATTGAGAGAAGTCGTCCAACTATAATATTTTTAATTTGATTTGGGATATGTAATCAAATCTAATTACCATGGACCCAAGCCTTTCCTATATTAAGCATAAATGAGTGTTTGTGTGTGTGTTTTTGGAGTGGGCCGTATGATAGTAGAAGCAAAGGCTCACATACCTTTATTTCCCAACCAACCAGCAATTCCATTGTAAGATATATCAAGAATTCTTAGCTTTTTGAAAGGCTGCAACAGGGACATGTTTAGGAACCAATTCCCCTCCCCCACTATAGAATTGTTGTTTATATTGGAGAGCCTGAGATTGATCACGTGACCGGTGGTGGTGCTACAATTGACCCGCTCCCAACTACAACACTCACTCTTTATCTCATAAACCCATGTTGGAAGAAGGGGCTTGGTATAATTAGTGTGAGATTTTAGAAATGCTTTCAATTCTAGGAGACTCACCCTCTCTTCCTCAATACAAGCTCTATGCTCATGAATTTGAACAAAGAGTAGTAAAGCCCACAACAAAGACTTCACTAAAGGCCACCCCATTGAGAAATTTTGTGAAACACCTACTTTCATTTATAGCTAAATTAACCAGCTTCTATGTAAGTACCCAAGACAAGAAAGTTATAAGTCCATGGCCTTTATATAGAGAAGTTGGAAGGTTTTCATATTTAAATCCATAATTTATATGATAAACTTTTCGTTAAGTCTTTGGGCATAAGAATCTCATGGGCTACGTAGGCGTAATTGGCATCTTTGAACTTTCATGTGGGCTCTACATCTTTTTTGGGTGAAGGTGGGCTCTACTCTTTGTTTATTCATAAATCACTAAACGGTACTTTCTATTTTATTATTTTCTGTTTTAATGGGCTCGCATTCAAACAAATCTCTGTTATAATTTTTATTTTATTAGCTTTATTTATTTTGGAAAATGATGCTAATGGTATTATTATTGAGCATAATGATGAAAGCAGCATGACATCGTGGGTGATTGGCACTTCTTTTGAATTTTGTCGCTACTAATCCTTAGTTCCTTACTTATAATAAGTTATTATTTTTTAATGTTAAAGTAATGAAAATTATTGCTTAATAAGAAAGTGTGTTGTGCGTAAAACTCTTTCTTAAAAGTTACAATAACTTTTAAGTAGAGTCTGTAGTGAGGTTTGGCTAATGCCCAGTCTTTTTTTAACTAGGCATTTTCTTTTTCTTTTTTAAGGAGAAATTGGTAAATCACTCACTAATTAAACATTTGGTGAAGATTAAAACTCATTACCACATCATTCTATTTTAAGGAGAAACTAACCAAATGTCCAGTTGACAAAGTATTACAAGTAAGCTAAACTCTTTGTAGTGTGTCATTATGTTAAAACTCATTTCCCTTTCCCTCTCTCTTGTGTATGCGTGATTGTTTTTCCCAAAAAAAAAAAAAAAAAAAGTAATGAAAATTTATAGGTGTTTTATTGGTGATGAGCAAAATTGTGAATACCATGGCAAAAGTTGTTCAATTTAAGGAAATTATATTTTGAATTTTGATAACAACCAATACCTATATTTTATTTCAGAATTAATTATTGTTATAGGAGTCATAATAATTGTAAACCGGTCTCACCTAATATGCATAGTTCTCAGAACCGGACCAGACCGGGAGGTCAGACCGTGAAAACCGTGAACTGTGATGAAAATCGATTTTTTAAGCATAAAGAACCGGGCATATGTGGCAATTCCGTGAACTCCTAAAATCGGGGTTGGACTGTACGAACCGGTCAAGAACCGTGCGGTCCAACCCCTTAGCAATTAAAAAAAAAAAAAAAAAACAACTTAACACAATTTTATTCTACTTAATTAAATTATCCATCTCTTACAAGCAATAAAAAAATTATAATTAAAATCTTCAAAGATATTCAACTTTACTTCAAAAATTAATCATAAATTTTAATGTTTTCATGGTTATTATTTTATTTTATTAACTTTCTTATTTAATTATTAAATATATGCTTGAAAATCATTAAATTTCCCTCACATATATAGATATATTAGTCAATTTTACTAGTTTTATAAATTTAATATCTATATTTAGGCTTTAATTAATTATTAAATTAATTATAACGTCATCACGGTTCGACCCTGGTTCAACCTCGATTCGACTTCAAAAACCTTGAACCTTTTCCTTTTACGGTTCAATGAACGGTCAGGGTCTGAAAATCTTGCTAATATGTAGCCAATAATGTACTCACCAATTACATTTAGCCCTGATCAATCATACATATCTTTCTTTCCTTTTTTTATTTTTTTATTTTTATTTTAATAATTCAATTATTGGGAGAAAAGCATTTGAAATTTAGACATTTTCGCTAGAAATAATAAAAGGTGTCAACTGATATATAAAGCTCTTGGTATCAATTTGCATATCTTAAATGATGGAAAAATGAAGGAAATTGAATAGATCATACAACGACAAATGTGCACACCAATGAATCATCTAACCAAAAACATATATAAATAAAAAAGAAAATTTCATACAACGACTGTAGGACGAAGAAAATATAAAGGGAGACATGATTGATAAGGAAGAGAGGAGGAAGAAAAGAAGTATATGTGGTAAAATTTTTGCGAATCTGAATTGTGTTTACTCTCTAGAATTGTCAAAATGCGAGGAAATGAATGGTATAAGAAAAAAATAGGGCAAATACTGAAAATGTTGTAAGGGATATAATCATACTAGTTTGGTGACTAATAGGGAATCATTGGACCTTACCAAATGGTATGGAACAAATCCATTAATTTTTATGATGATGGTGTGTTTCTCTTTTTTTTTTTTTTTTGGGTTAAATATTGATTTTAATATGTGGAGAATGTATATTACATGAATTGAATTGCGATTTGTAAAGTCTATATTTTTACATTAGCAACCAAGAATAACTGTAACCTTTTATAACTTACTTTCTCTAGTTGATTAGTGTTGAATTAATCCTTGGAACAAGGAAAATCAAGTTTAGAATAGTTGAAGACTCAAGAATGAAGAAAATAAACTGTTGGAAGATTGCATTTCAATTGCAGCTTGATAGGTTGAAATACATTTGTCTTGATCGGCTAAACTGCACTTCTCGACTGATCAAGATTCATGTAGATTTTGGATTCTCAACAGACTTTCACAGTCATTTGATCTAGAGTTTTGATGGAACTTAAATACGTATAAATATAAACCGTAGAGCATATTTTTGGATACATAAGAGGGTAGTGTTTTGTACACAAATCTAGAATTTTTCCAAACCCTTTTGAAGCTACAAATTGGAAATTGGAGACTTTGTGCAAACATCAAATCCATTTATAAAGCAAATTTGCTGCAGTCAGTTAAACACAATTGCTGATCAAATCTTTAAGCGGAGATCTCGAAGTCACAAACAGAGGAGTTCCTGTGCAATAGTCCATAATAGAAGAGCCTGAGGATTCAAAGCTATGTGTGGTCACGCCAATAAGTTCTACATAAAGTAGAAATAGATCTAGGGTTAAGTCTATTGTATAAGCTTCAATTCTATTAATGAATATATTGTCTTAGGGCCCATTTGTTTGAAGGAGTGGAAAAGTGGAAGGATAGAAAATGGTGGGAGGATGGAAAAGTGGGAGGATAGAAAATATTTTATTTTCTCTCCTATTTGTTTGGTTGAGAGTGGAAAAGTAGAGGGATAGAAAAAATGAGTTTGAATAAATTTACTCATATACCTTGCTTGTTAAAGAATGATGTCCATTTAAAACCAAAAAAAAAAAAAAAGTGGCAAATAACCACATAAAAAAATATCACCCAAATTTATTTAAAAAAATAAAAATCATGTCCAAAATAAAAAATCACATCTAGTTATAAAAAATAAAAAAGGGCAACATTACTGCCTAGAAGAGGGGGGAAAAAAAGAAGAAGAAGAAGAAGAAAGATGCCCAGGCCTACAAAATCAAAAAGAAAAAAAGAAGAAGAAAAAAGGCAACGTTAGAGAAGAAAAAAATAATAATAATAATAAGAGAAATACTAACGAGTGCCCTTAGAACACTAGTTAATAATTCATTTAAAGAAAATTTTTATGGGAAATGAAAAAAAAAAGTAATTAATATTTTGACAACTTTTTTCATTTCCTATAAAAGTAGTATCAAAAGTTTCCTAAAATGGATTATTAATGAGTGCCCTAAGGGCATTCGTTAGCATGACCCTAATAATAAAACAACCTGAAGAAGCCCATGTGCACGTGCATATAAGCATTTTTGTTAATCAAGAAAAAATTCATCCCCACTTAGTTTTCTCTTCATTTTGGAGAGAAAACTTTTTAGTGAGCCCAGGGAGAAAATACCTGAGCCACACTATTTATTTTCCTTCCTCCCCACCTAACCAAACACACTTCAAAAAAGTTTCTCTTCCTATTTTCTCTCTAAAGTTTTTCATCCACCTTGTTTCACCTTTAAACAAACACACCCTTAAGGATTGTTTAAGTTAAATCTTCCTTAAGTTTTTTGCTGTTAAACATGCAGTGATATGTTAATCAATTTAATTAATATCAAAATTAATTAATTAATTGGTTAAAAGTTAAATAATTTTATGATAACTAGGGCCTAAAACCCTAACACAATCCAAGAATTGAATTGTGGAGAAGAAAATTTCAGAATAGGAATGGATCCATTTACAAAATCAATTTTATTTTTGGCTTTCAATGCCGTGATCATAGATCAGAACTCAGTTGGATGATTTTCTCCAACAAGTGGTTGTGTCACCAGCAATGTACCGAGACTATCACCGCTACGAAGGATGGAAGGATTAGAAGAGTCTTCCACCATAGATGTAGCAGCGTGCTCGTATTTACAGCAATAGTATTAATGTTGGAAGTCATGGATGAGCAAAATCAGAGCTCTAATATCATGTTAAAAGTCACTCTCTAAATAGAATCTGAGATTATTATTGCAGAAAAAAAAAATTACATTATGATTAAACTCTTCTATTTATAAACTAACCAAAGACTAAGTGAAGGAAAAATATCACTAACTCGCTAAACTAGAGCTAACTGCTTTGTAACGGACTCCACCAATTTTACATTTGACCAATTAGAGACATACAAACCATGTGACTAGGGATGGCCATACCCATTAGATAATGAATATCCAACCCTACCCGATCCAAATGTTTTGGGTAATACCCAGTCTTTCATGGGTAGAGCTTAACTGGGTAGGGTATGGATATTATCCAAACCCGACCCGTATTAAAAAAAAAAAAAACCATAAACCTCTCTCACCATCACTCACACTCTCTCTGCCTCTCCTCAGTCCTCACCGTCACTCTCTCTCTCTTAAGACCGCCTCTCTCTCAAGCTGCTACTAGAAGAATAACTGAAGAAAAGTGTGCAAATGCAGATGCTAAACTGAATGAGAAAGCTGTGAGAACTTCTGAGAAAGCAGATTATATAAGAAGGACCGGTCACTTGCCCACCAACTTCTCCTTCAAGTTGCCTTCTCTTTGCTGGTAGCAACTCTGATGAACATTTACATGTAACATTTGCCAGTAATTTTTTAATTATATGTTAACATGTGGATTAATTGAGAAGCTTTATATGCTACTGTTGGAAAATGTATTCATATGGTTTTCCTTCAATAAATCTCAGACACCCATTTTTGGGTTAGTCTTCTTTGAGACAGTTTGATTGATCATAGGAGCTGGGGAGGTAAATTTTAGTATCCAAAGTCATAAACTGGCCATTGCAGATAATTCTTTTTGGGGTTGAATATTTTTAAAAAAAATTTATCTAATAAAATTTCTATCTCTATCTCAAAAAAAAAAAAAAAAAAAAAAAAAAAAAAAAAAAAAGAAAAGAAGAAGCAGGATACAAACTAATCAATAATTTTTTTTTTTAATGTTTTTATTGATTAGATTTTTCTTTTTTAAGATTGGTTAGTTTTTATGTTAAAATGTTTTGGATTTAAAAAAAAAAAATTTAATGGGTTTCGGGTTTCGAGTAGGGTATGGATATCCATAGATAATATATTCAGGTAAGATTCGAGTATGGATATTAATGGGTATTGATAATTGGGTATTCATGGGCAAACTTTTTGGGTAGGATATGGGTATACCCGATCCATACCCTACCCATGGCCATCTCTACATGTGACACGGTTTCTTTTTGTAATTTGAAGCATTTGGTGACACCGTTTCCTTATTAACATGCTTTCATTAGTTCTCATCATTGTGTGCATTTGACATTAGCTTAAAAAACCAATTTTTTTTACTGTTTAGTTTATTTTTACTAATATTCATGAGTCTTATTGCACTTTTTGGTACTATTTATGAGTTTCACTGTACTATTTCAGCTACCTTTTAGCTTTATACTTTCAGCAAAAAGTTTTTAATTTCAACTAAATAAATTGTTCCCAAACAGACACGACAAATGATTCTGTTTGCTATTGTTGTTTTATACTCAAGATACTTGATGTATACTAATTTACACAATGTCCACATTTTATAAAGCCATGATATCCACATTTTTGCATCAGTTAATACTTCCTTAGTTCCCACCAGAATACAGGACAAGTTAAACAGTCAAACAAAATAATTGATATCTCTCAAATTTTATAAAACTACTCATAGAGATAAATCAATAATCATATGGGTAATCAAGTGCAGTGGAAAAATCTTATAGAGATGATGTAAAATATTACAGGGAGGGACTTTAGTTGGCATTATAGAAGAAACATCATTGATTACTAAGGAAAAGACACAACAAGACATGGAAAGTTATAAAGCAACACACTTCTTCACAAAGTGAAAGAATTTGCAAAGAATAAAGCATAAAAAAGATTTTGCGCTTACGGTATTCATAGGAATGAACATGACCAACAAAGAAACATCAAATATTTACAAAATTCACCGTTGCTCTATGAATATGTTCTTTGTATTTGCTTTTAAAGTTTTCTTATTCTCTTTTCAGTGACTAAATTTATGTTAATAAAATTCACGATTGCTATAAAATCAAACAATATTTGAAAAAAAAAAAGTTCTTAATTTCCTTAAGATCACAAAGCTGAAAGAAATTTAATACCACAAACCACCAAAAAAAAAAAAATTAGAAAAAATTAGAAAGTGAAAAAAGTTATAAAAAAAAAAGTGAGAATATTGAGAGTGGTGTGTTTGGCTACCGCTTGTTTCGCTGAAACTGAAAAATTATTATTGAAAGTACTGTAGATAAAGGTAAAAGTTAGTTGAAATAGTACAATAAGGCCCATAAATAATTCCAAAAAGTGCAGTGGGGCCTACGAATAGTAATAAAAATAAGCTGAATAGTGAAATAATTTTAATTTTTTATTTCAATCCAAACGCACACTAATTGCACTTGAATTGGATTCTAATCCCATTTTAAAATAAGCAAGAATATTTAATTTGTTGCTAAAATATATGTTAAATTGAATAATGGATGCAATAATTAAATTTCTTAACTCTCAATGAAATAAATAAATTAAATTCATAAAAATACTTACATTCAGTGACATTTTAATTTATAAAAATACTTACATTTTAATCTATAAATTTAAAAGAACTTTCATTATTTATTTATATTCCTATTTAAGCTACCATTATTTTTTGTTATAACAAAGTTGTGCTATGCATTGGACTTGTACTATTGGACTAAATGTAATTATTACAATTAGTGACTGTTTGGCAAATATTAATTTTGCCAACTATTTTTCTATTTAGCTTATTTTTTGCTACTTTTCATGTGTCTCGTTGTACTATTTCAGCTAACTTTTACCTTTATATACAGTACTTTCAGTAAAAGTTTTCAATTTCAACAAAATAAGCAGATCCCAAACAAACCCTTAGTACGACATATTTTACTTTGAGATTCATTATCAGTACATTAAAGTTATTAATATTGATTACTATAAGTGAAACTTTATTACTAATATTTTAAGAAACAAATTAAAATACCGCTCTAATTAAAATTCAATTATCAAAAGTTTCAAAAGTAATAAATTTAAAAATTCAAAGAATTCATGTATTTATTGATAATTATCTCTAATTTTACTTTTTTTTAGAAATAAATATCAATAACATGAAAATTCTTAATTTATTACCCTTATATGATTTTAGCTTAGCAAATTTTTAGATGAGGCATGACAAAATTTGAATTTTTTTTTTTTATCACTTATTTAGTGTCTCTTTAGATCAGTTTAGTTTAGTGACATGTGTGAATTAAGGATTAATCACTCAATTTAATGGTTAAGACTAAAGAACTTCTTCTAGACTGACTTGCTTGACATGCATTGTTTTCAGACCTGGACTGGACTGGGAGGTCGGATCGTGGAAACCGGGAACCAAATTGAAATTCAGTTTTTTAAGCATAGAGAACGGGGCATATGTGGCAATTTTGTGAACCCCTAAAACTAGGGTTGGACCGCATGGTTCATGCAGAACCGGTGGCAAGAATCGTGCGGTCCAACCCCTTAGCAATTTTTTTATTTTTTATTTTTTATAAAAACAACTGAACACATTTTTTTTCTACTTAATTAAATTATTCATCTCTTATAAGAAATAAAAAAAATTATAATTAAAATCTTTCAAAGATATTCAACTTTACTTCAAAAATTAATCATAAATTTTAATGTTTTCATGGTTATTATTTTATTTTATTAACTTTCTTATTTAATTATTAAATATATGCTTGAAAATCATTAAATTTTCCTCACATATATAGATATATTAGTCAATTTTGCTAGTTTTATAAATTTAATATCTATTTAGGCTTTAATTAATTATTAAATTAATTATGACATCATCACGGTTCGATTCCGGTTCAATCTCGGTTCGACCTCAAAAACTTTGAACCTCTTCCTTTTACGGTTCAATAAACGGTCCGGGTTTCAAAACCATTACCATTTGACTTGACCCTTTTGGAAATTGGTGCTTTACAAAACAGTCTACTACTACAGGGACTTGGTTGCGCACCAAATATTTTTTTTTTTCTTTAGTGGGAGACTTGGAATAATAATGGGTCTTCTTTTCTTTAATAAAAAAAAATTGTTATGGAAGACTTTAGTGAACTTTTTAAAATAACTTTTTGTTAATGGGCACCAAACTTTTTGTTAGTCTCCTAAGTCCTCTCCCACTCTCTCCATATCTGTCTGCCTAAGTCATGTAATAATGGTGCAAAGTGCAAACTCGTTAGAAAAAGGAAAAAGAAATTATCATCTCCTTTGTTTTTCTGCCTAACTCTCTTTGTATGATAATGGGTGTCAATTCATTGGAAAAGAAATTCTGAACCCGAATAAGAATCTGCTATCCTACTTTTCATATTCAACTTTATGCCCTACTGTATGTAATATCGACAAAGTTTAGTTACAAAATTAGTTGTAACTTAAGGCTACAATTTTACTCAATAAAATAAACATTACTATATATTTTGAAAATCTAATTATTGAATTGCATGTTCTTTATGATCTTAATACACATGTCAAATTTGTGTCAATCAGATATTATTTACTATATGATTGATAAAATATTTTTTTTTTTTAGTTTACATACATTGCCATAGTTGGTTCTATATATAAGAACTAACAGTTCACGGATGGTATAAAAAAAAAAAGGTTCCCAAACTCGAAAGTAGCTGATTTTGAGGCTGCTGGTGCTAAAATAGCAGTTGGGGGTTTTTACACCCCCCAATGCTAGTGCTCTAATTCGGCTATCTGAATGCTAAATTAAAGCATTCATATGGGAAGTGCTAAAATAACAATTTTTAAAAAATTATTTATATCTTTTTTTTCTTTTTTCTGTTCCTTTTTTCTCTCTCCTTTTTCTAGTAAATTTGGCATTATTGGTGCCATTTTTCTGAGCAATTCAGCATCAGTGGCACTGAATTTTACTTCTCTTCACCTTCAACTAAAAAACTTTGCACAATACACATAAAACCTATAAACACATATTTTAGTAATATTTAAACAAAAGACTCCTAGTTTGTAGCCTATGACAACAACTCTACTCAAAGATTAATAGCTACACATCTTTAAATTTTAAATTTTTTTAATTTAAAATTATGTATAAAAATAAGTTTATATATCGAATCGTAAAAATATTCATTGGCAAACATGTGTGTTAAGAACATAAAAAACATGCAATCAAATAGTTAGATTTTCAAAATATGTAATTATATTAAATTTTTTAGTAGACAAACTTTGTCAAACTCCTATTTTGACGTTCAAGAAAATGATTATTTTTCGCCCCTCGGAAGACTTAGACCAATGGATGGGTCTCTTTATCTTTTAATAAAAGATCTAATGGACTACTTTCATCGACCTAATTTTTTTAATAGAAAAATAAAATTTTACAAACTGCCGACTTTGAAAAGTAGTTGCCTAGTTGTCTCCCTAATTCTTTCTAGGCCTTTTTGTCTAAACTCTCATCGTATAATAAAGGTGCCGGTCTCCTCTGAATTCCTCTTTTATTTTATTTTTTTATTATTATTTTTAATGGGTTAGTTAACAATTGTTTTTAGGATATTTATTAAATGATTATTTTAAGAAATTTTTTATATCACTTTTATGAAGAATATAAAAGTTGTAAAAAAAAATTTAATGTTTCTTATAAGAAACTCTCAAAAGTATCTTCTAAGTACTAATATCCTTAAAGTATTCGTTAATTTATTTTTCTATTAATAAAACTCTACTCTACTCTTTAAGTATTCTTCCCTAAACTTTTTATACAATGAGAAAAGTTAACGGATACTCTGATTTAAGAAATATTTTTTTAAAAAATTTTATGGGAAAAGAAAAACAAAACAACTTATTTTCCAACAACTTTATATTTCTTATGAAAGTTGCATTAAATTTTTGTTAAAATAGTTTACTAACAAATACTTTAAAAACATTATTTAATCACACTTATATCATATAATTACGAGTGCCCAATCATTGGAAAAGGGTAAAGGAAATCGTCTCATCTCTCTATACAATAATGGGCGCCACTGCCACCTCATTGAAGAAGAAACCCTCTCTCTCTCTTAAATTAAGTAAGGGCATCTCAAGGACAAGATAACCGCGTGTAGATGACCTCCAATACAGTGACATTTTGTCATGTGTCCAAAACTCCAAAAGGCTAAAGATAGAGATTAAAAACAAAATGGTTAAATTGCACTAATTAACTTCTTTGAACTTTTGTGCTTTTTCACTAATATGGCATATATATTTTTGGATAATTACACTTATTTTAAGGTTTGGAGAAATGACACTTATGCTAGATAAATTTAGTATTTTTATTCTGAATTTATCAGTTATTTTTTAACTAACTATGATTAAATTTTTGTATAGAGATTCCAATAAAAATTTTGAATATTTTATTACTATTATAAACAAAAGGGGAGGAAAAGAGTGTTAATTTTTTCACTCTTCAAAAAACGGGAGTGTTTTTTTTTTTTTTTTTTTTTTTCATATTTAGGATGGAGTGTTATTTTTCTAAACCTCAAAAGAGGGGTGTGTAATTACACCTATATTTTTTTTTTCTCTTCGGATTTACGGTAACTATGCCCCTCCTGTCACATAGGTCTAACAATATTAAAAACCAAAGTGGGGAACTTTGATGTTGTCACCTTATTTTCTTCATCTCGTGGTTTGCCACTACTATGTCTTCTTCTTCAACCACTGCTTCATTTTGTATTATCTTTTAGTTTGAAAATTTTAATCATATCTTCGTTTTCTGACTTTTCACGGTTTCAGCCACACGCATTTTTTTTATTTTTTATGTCACTTTTGCTTCTTTTTATTTACTTATGCCAAATGGGTAGGTCTACTTACTGACTATCTGAGGTACTTTCTAGACAAATTTTACTTGAGTAAGGTACGTATACCACTACCACATTTTGGTTGTATTTTTTTTGTTTTAAATTATTTCTAATGTAATTCGACAATCACACCACCGAATTTTCAACTATTTCAGTAATATCACTACGCATTATTCTCTTAAAGAACCTTTAACAGTACCTACAGTACTCTTAATAAACTCGCCAATGACTGCACTTACTCTCATCTTATATCATCTATACTTGCAAAATTTAGAAAAAAATCAAAGATCAATAATTATATTATCAACTAAATATTTAAATTTCAAGTTTTTGTAGTATAAAATTATTCATAAAAAATAAGTTTCGCATAATAAATAACATTTAGTTTGCACAAAATTTGACATGCATGTTAAGAATATAAAGGATATGCAATCTAATTATTAGATTTTTAAATATATAGCAATATTTATTTTTTTAGTGGGAGTTATAGCCAAACTTTGTTCTTACTCAGCCAAAAGACTCTTATTATGATGTTCTAGAAAATGATTATTTTTCTCCCTTGGGAGACTTGAACTAATCGACGGGTCTATTTTTCTTTAAAAAAAAAAAAAAAATCTAATCGACTACTTTCATTCACCTAATTAAAGAAAAAAAAAAAAAAAAAAAACCTTTTCCCATCTGCGGACTTTGAAAATTAGTCCACTCTGTAAACTCTCTCTACGTCTTTTTGTCTAACGAGTCTAAACTCGCATTGTATAATAAAGATGCCGGTCTCCCATGTATTTATTTTTTTTAATTGGTCCATTTAAAGAGATTTATAAATAACATTTCTCTTTTCCAACCCAATTCCTTTCTAAGTCATTCTCTAGCTTTTTCCCTTAATAAAACTCAAGTCTTCTCTGTAGGTCTTTCTGCCTAAACTCTTTATAAAATTACGGGTGCCCAATCATTGGAAAAGGGAAACCCGGTTTCTTCTCTGTTATAAATAATAATAGGGAAATGCTAACGAGTATCCTAAGAGTACTAGTTAATAATCTATTTAAAGAAAGTTTTTATGAGAAATTAAAAAAAAAGTAATTAATATTTTGACAGCTTTTTTCATTTCCCATAAAAGTGGTATTAAAACTTTTCTAAAATTGATTATTATTGAGTGTCCTAAGGGCACTCGTTAGTATAACCCATAATAATATAATGGGTGCCAGTGCCACCTCATTGAAGAAGAAATCCTCTCTCTTCCTCTCTTAAATTAAGTGATCTTTGTTTTTTTTTTTTTTTTTTTTTTTTTTGAGAAACAACCCCAAAACGGGGAAGAAAATGCATTAAGGAGGCAAATCTTTTACAACAAGGCTGAAAATACTTGGAGGAACAACCTCCGACCAAACTCTTAAAGGAAAAGAGGACCTAGCATCCCTAGCAAGAGCATGGGCAACGTGGTTGCCCTGCCGCCTTATATGAATGATAGAGTGGGATTGAAAATAATCCCTTATAGACATAAAGTCTTTTACAAGATGACCGACCAGCGCATTAGAAACAGCCCCAGACTGCAAGCTCTTCACAACAAGATCAGCGTCGCCTTCAAAGCACACATGACGAAAGCCAAGCTCCCGAGCAAAGAGGGCTGCTCTCCGGGCTGCAAGCATCTCAAGAACCTCCACAGAAACTGGCATCATTACCTTCTCAGACAGGGCAGCCAAGACTCGGCCTTCACTGCTGTGAAGAATCACCCTAATACCGGCTTCCCCATCAGCCCCAAACACCGCCCCGTCGAAGTTGGCTTTCACTGAGTTCGCTGGGGGGGGCTGCCACCTTACCAGGCCGGACCTTACCATGCCGAACCTAGGAAGCTGCTGAAGTTTTCCAAGCTAGAATTCTGCCAACAGGGCCGAAGCTGACAGGGCCAGCTTAGAGGAAGGCAAGGCTGGTTCATTTGATCGAATTTTGTTTCTCCGAATCCAGATAAGCCAGGCGGTCATAGCAAACTCTTCTAGATTTTTTCTTTCAGCCATGATAACACCAACCAAGTCGCAAAAAGAGTTAGTGTGCAGGGAGTTCGACCTCATAGCAGAAAAAGACTGATGCCACGCCACCCTGACCTGCTCACAATCCCAAAATGCATGAAGCGTGTCTTCCTCCCCGCTACCACAAAGCTCACACACAGCATTTTCCAACACTTTCCTTTTTTTCAGGTTTTTCTTAGTTGGAAGAGCATCCGAACATGCACGCCAGAAGAACACCTTGACCTTACTCGGGACATTCAAGCGCCAGATGCACTTCCAAAAACTTTTTACCTTGTCAGAATTTGAGCAAGAAGGCACGGCAGTCAGCTCAGACTCACACAGCAGCTGGTAGCCTATTTTCACAGAATAGGAGCCCGACCTGCACCTAGGCCATGTAATGCAGTCCTCTTGGTCAGTGAGACAAAGGGGGATGCCCTTGATCCTGCGAGCTTCAAACGGAAGAAAGAGAGCATCAACAACTTAAGCATCCCAACCAATCCCACCGGAAGACAACAAATCAGCAACAACCCAATTTGAGGCCTCCCCCTTCTTCGGAGAAATAATGCAGGCCGAGTCCCCCCCAGGCAGCCACCTATCATTGTAGATGTTTATTTTCGACCCGTTCCCAATTCTCCAGAGCAAGCCCGATTTGACAAGAGTTCCCGACTTCACAATACTACGCCAAGCATACGATCCCAAAGAAACTTGAGCATCAAAAACTGAACCACTTGGGAAGTATTTCGCACTAAAGACCCGGAAGAAAAGAGATGAGTGATCCACCAATAGTCTCCATACTTGCTTGGCTAGCATAGCCTCATTAAATTTTTCCAAATCCTTGAAACCCATACCACCCAAAGTCTTAGGCTTGCACATAGATTTCCAATTTTTCCAATGAATCTTGCGTTGGTCCCCCCGTTGGCCCCACCAAAATTTCCTAATCATCATCTCGATATCATTTAGTAATCCGGTAGGAAGTTTGAAGCAACTCATTGCAAAGGTAGGAATAGTTTGAACAACCGCTTTAAGGAGCACCTCCCTTCCCGCTTGAGAAAGGAGCTTTTCCTTCCACCCTTGGAGCTTGTTCCACACTCGCTCCTTAATGAAATTGAGGCTCGCCTTTTTTTTTCTCCCAACCACCGCCGGAAGGCCAAGGTACTTCTCATATTCCCGAACTTCACTCACACCCAAGAAATCAATTATCTCAAGCTTCCTTTCAACCGGAGTGGCTTTGCTAAAAAACACGATGGTTTTTTCCTTATTTAACTTTTGGCCTGAGGCTTGCTCGTACAAGAGCAATATATGCTGTATAGCACCCAAGTCGCTCAACGTGGCACGGCAAAAGAGGAAAGTGTCGTCAGCGAAGAATAAATGGGTGATTTTTGGGCCATTCTTACAAAGAGAGAAACCCCTAATGGCATCAGACCTAGCTGCCTTCCGTAGTTGATGGTTTAGGGCTTCCGAACAAATTAAAAATAGGTAAGGGGATAGGGGATCCCCTTGCCTAATGCCCCTTGTGGGCTGAATGTCGCCTTTAGGAACACCATTTACCAGAATTGAGTAGGAAGCTGAATTGATACAGCTCATAACCAAAGCCACCCACCTCTCATTAAAGCCCATTTTCAGCATTGTGACCTCTAAGAAACTCCATTCCACCCTATCAAATGCCTTGCTCATATCAAGCTTTAATGCCATGAAACCCGCTTTCTTTGATTTTTGGTTCTTCATGTGATGAAGGGTCTCAAAAGCAACGAGAATATTATCGGAAATTGCCTTGTCTGATTGGAAGGCACTTTGGGATTCTGAAATGATCAAGGGCAGCACCCCCTTAAGCCTATTTGCAATCACCTTGGAGACAAGCTTATAGATTATATTACATAGAGATATAGGTCGAAAATCAGTGACTTTTGAAGGATTTTTTACCTTTGGGATAAGGGTGATGAAGGTCCAATTTATGGAAGGAGGGATGACACCCAAGGTGAGACAACTCAGCACTGCATCAGTCACATCATCTCCTATTGACGACCAATAATGCTGAAAAAAAAGAGGCGGGAGACCGTCGGGGCCCGGGGCCTTCAACGGATCCATTTGCTTCAGAGCCGTAACCACCTCCTCCCTAGTGAACTCACCGATAAGCATTTGATTCATCTCATCCGAAACGGAGCAAGGAATACCGTCCACAACATCCTCCATCAAACACGGATTTGAGGAAAGGAAAAGGCATTGGTAGTAGTTTACCAATATGATTGAGATCCCGTCCTCATCCGTACACAACACCCCCTCCGGGTCTTCAAGAGCATCAATACGATTCCTTCTAAATTGGTGAGAAGCTCTACTGTGGAAGTACCTAGTGTTGTTATCACCCTCTTGCAGCCAAAGAGCACGGGACCGCTATTTCCACATTTGCTCTTCACACACTAGGAGATTTGAAATCTCCTTTTTTAACCTTTGAACCCGAGAAAAACTACCACCCCTTATAGCAGCATCCTCGGCAACTCTAAGCTGCTCCTTTTTCTCTCTAAGCCCACGGGTCACATTGCCAAACGCAACTTTGCTCCACCACTTCAAATTCCTACGACATCTATCCATTTTTCCTTCCACTCTTCTCATCGGGCAGCCAGGGTAGTTATAAGACCATGCCTCCTCAATCACACCTCTACAACCCTCATCCCTCATCCACATATGTTCGAACCTCCAAGGCTTGTTCACTCTTTTGGGAATGCCAGCCAAATAAATTATGATCGGTTTGTGGTCCGATGTACCACTCTCCATATGGACCACTTTTGAAGCCGGGAACATAGACAGCCATTCAGCCGTACTCACTGCTCTGTCAAGTCTTTCCCACACCGTATGCCCCTCTCCATGCCCATTACACCAAGTGAACTTATTGCCATTAAAGCCCAAGTCTTGAAATCCACACTCGTCCAATACGTCTCTAAAATCCTCCATTTGCCTACTTGGCCTATGCCTCCCTCCCAATTTCTCATGAGCTCTAGTAATTTCATTAAAGTCTCCAGCACACAGCCAAGGCAAGGAAAATTTTGAATGTAATCTTCTCAAGGTTGCATGTGGTGGTTACTTGTATCGGATTCCCCATAGAAACCGGTAAATCGCCACTCATCCTCCTTCCCTTTATTTATGATTGCATCAATATGATTCGGGGAGTAGGTATCCACCGAGAAATCCACATCATTCTTCCAAAAAACTGCCACCCCTCCACCCCTCCCTTCTCTAGAAAATTCAATCATCCCTTCAAACTTAAACTTGTCCCGTAAAAAAATTAGCCTAGCTTTTTTCAGCCATGTTTCGGCTAAGAACACGACTGAGGGAGAATGAGCTTGAATTAAGTCACCAAGCTCCTGCTCTGTCTGAGGGTTCCCAAGCCCCCGACAGTTCCAGCATAGGAGATTCATTGTTGTTGGCGGGGCTGCACCACAGCCTCCACCATTAAAATGTTGGGTTCGAAACTAGAGTGGGAAACCTGCCTCTTTTTGCTTGGTAACTCACTACAGTCTATCTCAGAAGCTAGCCTCTTTGAGTTTTTTACACCTCTAGGCCCAACGTGCTCTACTGGGCTTGCATGGTTTTTCTTCCTAACTCTCTTAGTTTTTACCAACCCGGCCCTATTCTTACTAGGCCCAATAATATTTGAAATATCACAAAGTGCTGAGTGGGAAATGGGAACACTTACCAAATTTTCCTCATGCACACGTGATTGAGTATTTTCCTTAGCCTCAGCCAATTTTTCAGCATGCCTCACTGCTGCCTTCCTGATTGGCTCAGCCAGCCTAGGTGTCATGCCATCACCTATACCTTCTGCAATACCCACTAAGGTCACGCCATTCACATTGTCGAATCTTGACAGTGCCTTGTCAATATCTTCTAGCCTTTTCTCAAATGTCTCCCCCGAATCTCGGCCTATTACTTCCACAAAATCTGCGATCATATCCTCCGCATCTGACACAGCAGAAGCCGCATTTAATTCCTCCTGAGGTTCTGTTTCTTTCTCAGTTTGCACGTCAACTACCGAGATAGATTGGTCACCGGCCAGGTCTGTTAGCAGAGCCGCCTCACGCCCACCCCCCACAGCCTGCTTTTTGAGAGATTTTTTAGTGGCATAGAAGCCCTGGACTTTTAGAACTGAACTTTTCCCCTTCGCGAACGGCGCAGCACGAATCCATGCTCCGTACGCTTGACTTTCCTTTGCCAGGTTCCCCTCACTCTCAATCCATAAGTCACAATCTCTATCCATATGATTCAGGCATCCACACCAGTAGCAGATGTTTGGCAGTCTTTCATATTTGAAAGACACCCAACTCTGTTCACCGTGGGACAGTGAGATTCGCCGCCCCCTGCACAGTGGAGTGTTAATGTCAATGATCACCTTCATCCGCAGAAAACTTCCCCCATCTATCTCTTCCTCATCAATATTTTTACAGACCGTCCCCACGACTTCACAGAGTTTGGCCGCCACGGTTTCATTCATGAATCTTATCGGAACATCATGAATCTGAACCCATATCGGAGTTTTGTTGAACTCAAGCGCCCTGAGAGGAACTTCCTTGTCGTACCACTGTAGTATGACAAGGTGTTTATCGAAACTCCAAGGGGCATTGCTCATAATCCTCTCCACTTCTTCTTTCTTTTCAAAGGTGAACAGCAAAGTATGGTCAGCGATTTTCCTAACCTCGAAACCCTTCACAGATCTCCAAAGAGGACTGAAAGTTCTCGTTACCGCCTCAACGTTTAAAGCCCTCTTTGTAAGGAACTTCACTGCCATGGTAAAGTTTTTGGTTGAGAGTTCGTCATCCAAGTCCAATTCTTCACCCTCCCTAGCACTCAATGACATTCTTTGCCAATGCTCTGTCAGGTTTTCCATTTTTGCTAGCACCCTCAAACACTTGTGTTTCCCAGCCCCCAAGGAAAAGAAAAAAGCTTATCGTCCACCCACCTCCAAGCAAAAAGAATTTTGCTTGAGTTACTAAGAATCCTCACAAGGAACGGCAAATTCTACAGCCTAAGGGAGGTTTTTTCTAGAGACCCAGAGAAAACCTACTTAGCGACAGAGAAACTTTCGGGTCAGCTTAAATTAAGTGATCTAAAGGACTAGATAACCGCGTCTAGATATGAGCATGACCTCCAATATGAGAAATTATAGAGTCCTCTGGTGAACCACGTCACTTGTCCACCATTCCACTAAAAAATTTCCACTTGTTTAAAATTGCTGAGTCAGTAATTAATTTATTTTAAAAAAAAAAATTCTAACTAATAATTTTAAACAAGTGGCAATTTTTTAGTAGAATGATGGACCACATCACCTGTCCACCATGTGAATCTTATAATTTCTCCTCCAATACGGTGACATTTTGTTATGTGTCCAAAACTCCAAATGTCTAAAACAATATTAAAACCAAAGTGGCAGTGGGGAACTTTGATGATGCTGTCACCTTATTTTCTTCTTCTCGTCTTCATCGACCACTACTCTGTCTTCTTTGTCGACCACTACTGCTTCCCTCCGTTTATTTTTTAGTTTAAAATTTTTTATCATATCTTTGTTTTCCCCATGTCAGCCACACAAATTTGATGACCTTTTTAATTAAGGTGGCAAGTTTTTACTAGTTTTTATTTAAGGGCATTCGTGAGCATAACTCATAATAATATAATGGGTGCCAGTGCCACCTCATTGAAGAAGAAATCCTCTCTCTTCCTCTCTTAAATTAAGTGATCTAAAGGACTAGATAACCGCGTCTAGATATGAGTATGACCTCCAATACGAGAAATTATAGAGTTCTCTGGTGGACCACGTTACTTGTCCATTATTCTACTAAAAAATTTTCACTTGTTTAAAATTGCTGAGTCAATAATTAATTTCTTTTTAAAAAAAAATTCTAACTAATAATTTTAAACAAGTGACAGTTTTTTAGTAGAATGATGGACTACATTACTTGTCCACCATGTGAATCTTATAATTTCTCCTCCAATACGGTGACATTTTGTCATATGTCCAAAACTCCAAATATCTAAAAAAATATTAAAACCAAAGTGGCAGTGGGGAACTTTGATGATGCTGTCACCTTATTTTCTTCTTCCCGTCTTCGTCGACCACTACTCTGTCTTCTTCGTCGACCACTACTGCTTCCCTCCGTTTATTTTTTAGTTTAAAATTTTTAATCATATCTTCGTTTTCTCCATGTTAGCCACACAAATTTGACAACCTTTTTAATTAAAGTGGCAAGTTTTTACTAGTTTTTATTTAGGCCTGTTACTAACATCACTTTTTTACTTACTATTAACAATTTATCATATCAGTAAATGTTCAACTTTTTTGTATCTATAAACTTTCTCATTTGACTTAATCCTTCACCTCACCCGATTGCTAAGCTTATACGTGTAATATTTTATTCTTTTATTTGTATTTTATGGTGATTTTTTTCAAACTCTATGCATGTTTTTCATTGGTTAGAATAAGTGGGTCAAAGTATACATTTAGTTAAATTGATTAGATCTTCTAAAAAAGAAAAAGTTAAATTTATTAAGAATTACGATGGCGTGAACATGTAAGGGTTTACATTTTTTAACTCTTAATAATTTATGAACTTCTAATTAAATATACATGTTCATATATATATATATATATATATAATTACAAAACGATACAAAGATATTAACTAATATTAAAATATTTCATTTCTATAATCAAAACAAAATGGTCATTGATTCACTAATACATTATTGACTACTTTGATCAAAATGTGAAGCAACAAGGAAAATGCAGTGAATGGACTATAAAAAAAAAAAAATATGAAAAAAAAAATCGTATTTTATTATTATTATTATTTGGTTTTATGTGGGTGTTGTTGGACATTAGTGCAGCCTGGAGAATTGGTAGCTATAAATGGCTTACGAGCTTGAATTATTATGATATGTAAGGGTGTATATGAATCAAGTTGGATAATTTTTTTCAAAATTCAACTTGATAAGACGGGGATGAGAAATTTCCAACCCATCACGTGTAGAAAATACAACCCTACCCAATCCATCACATGGGTCAATGAATTATGCGTAGACATTTCATCTCTTATAGAAATTGGACTTTCATCAACTACTCAAACATTTTTCTTTAAATAAACTTTTACAATTCACATAAATGTCTAAATTATATTCCAAATTTCTAATTTTATCAAAACTAATTCTCAAAATACCAAAATAATCAAACCAAGCAAATTAAAATAAGGTAATGAAATAAATTTATATATAAGATTCTTTGAGTTGGGTCATATGGGTGGAAAAAAAACTATCCAATGCTCAAAATAAAATTTCAACCCAATACACAACTCATGAAACCAACCCAATGCATCATGTCAGGTTGGTTTCATTAAGTTGGTAGCTTGGATATACACCCCCTAGTGATATGATTCATTGAAATCAATGGTTACAAGCACCAATCCGGGGCTTGGTTTGATAAGGGCTTAGCATCAGGGTCGGACCTTGAATGCTGGGCTAATGGCTGGGCCACTTCCCATTTGAAAAAGGTAAATGTCAAAAATTGTATCCTAAGATGTTGAATGCAATGAGGAGAGCTTATTGTTATTATCATTTTCTGTTGTTATCTTTTAGCTGAGGGCTAGGGCTCATTCAACCACCAATCTTAGTGATTTTGGCTGGGCAAAATTGAGGTTCCGCCCCTCAAGTCTTCACCTAGAACAAAATATTTGAGTGATCTCTATTGATGAAACATTTGTTACATGAAAAAGATAAATAGGCCATCTGCTTTTCAAGTAGCAAAGCATGGAAGTCACTAGTCCACGCTATCTTTTACCGACTAACACCAACATTATTCTTGCATTGAACAACAATGATCTAAAGAACTTCAATGAAATTAGATTAAGTTTTTGCACATGATTTTATGCAAACAATTGGGAGACTCATTGATATTTGAATAAAGGATAAATTAAACTTCATGTAAAAACGAAGGAAAATGTTCATTTACAGTGTTGGGGGACCAGTCTAAAAATAGGTCTGCGTGGTGTGATGTCAAATGCCATAAAAGATTTGAGTGTGTCTTTCTCATCACCAATTGGTTTTGAGGTGAAATGGCACAGCTCACGGTCCAACAAATAGTATCAGAGCCAAGGTCATAGATTTGAGTTAGGGAGTGTCATTGTAAGGGATGGATTGTTGGGGAGAACACAATTTGACTCCTTACAACCACTCTAAGAACATGCCTGCTTGGTGTCATATCGAATGCCATAAAAGATTTATGTGTGTCTTCCTCATCACCAATTGATTTTGAGGTGGAATGACACAGCTCACAGTCCGACATATAGTATTAATAATTAGAAACTAGGGATAGATATTGCTCAAATAAACTGTTTGAGAATGTCTTTTTCTTAATACGCTTATTTTCTTTAGGATCTTTCGATTTGATCTTCCTTTTCTCTTCCAACATTCACTTGAAAAGTTTGCATTGTTGAATCTCTGGAATTTGTTCCCTCAACGTCACAAGCTTTGTGATGGGTGGCAGGGGGGGAAGGGATTTTCAGCAACAGGAGAAGTTTTTGCGGCTGTGGTTGAAAGTTGAAACTGGAGTTGCAATTTCTTCCTCTATGTGCTCATCTTTCTTCTTTGTCCGCATAAAGAGGTAGGCTATAAAAGTATAAAGTTCACATAAACTCATAACAAACATATTTAGAGAATAAAAAACTTACAAGTTATATAGGATAACGTGGACAAAAATGCCTTATGCCCTTTTCGGGCAAATTATATAGCATTATGTCCCCCTTCCCAAACTAAATAGGGAAATGCCCCTCTTTTAAAACTCGATTTTTGATAAATCGAGTTAGGCCTTATAGTGGCCTTTTTCAAGAGCCTATAGTGACGTTTTTTAACCCGACTTCAATGAAATCGACCTATAGTGGCGATTTTTTACCTATAACTCGATTTCATTGAAGTCGAATTAAAAAATGTCACTATAGGGCCTAAGATTTTTTTTTTTTAACTCGATTTATCAAAAATCGAGTTTTAAAAGAGAGACATTTCCTTATTTAGTTTGGGAAGGTAGGCATAATGCTATATAATTTGCCCAAAAAGGACAAAAGTCCATTTTGTCTAGGATAACTACATAGAAACACGGGAAAAAAAACCAAGTTTGACCACAAAACTAGATATGAATACCTCTCAAACTATATAGGATCATAACATGCAAAGAATATATTTCCTTTATCAAACTGCTCACTCTACTTCCATTTCAATGTAATGAAACTAGTTTACCACCCCTGAAGTCTTCTTGAATATTCCAATTTTTCCTTCTAAAACTTGACTGAGACAACAAACAAGATATTAAAGATGATCAATAGATGTAGGTCTAATATATTAAAATAATCATATCTAATGCACAAAACTCCCACTTTTGCGAAGTCTGGGAAATGTGATTGCTAGCCCTACTCTCAATTTTAAATAGGTGAGTTAGTTTGAGCAAAAAGAATATGTTGCTACTCACCTATATAATTATAACCTCCAAATGAGGCACATGGATAACTCCATCCTACTTTTGTAATGATTATGTTAATGTCTTTACTCTTTTCCCACACCCGAATAATCCATACTGATTATACTAATGAGAAAATGGTCATGAATCATGATTATTGTTTGTAACTTACAAGGATAGACAAGTAAGTCTTTTACTTGACCATTGGCTATAAGATCCATGACAAATAGCCAAAAATATCACTCTGATTAGGCAACCATAAGGCTCTAGTAATGCAGAAGAATGCCTCTAAATATTCCTGTTACTACCATTTTAACAAAACAAGAAGAAATGCCATCAACAACAAACTCCAAAATTCCCCAAATGAAGCAATATGCATCCTGTTTATAAGGAATGTTGCACATTTTGGTAGAAGAGAGTTGATGCTAAGGTCCAAGAAAATTTGAGGGTTGAAGCCACCTAGGGTTCTATCCCTTCTCATTGAAACCCTCAATTTTCTCCATCCCAAGTTTGCTCTTTTATTACAAGATGAACTGGCACTAGCTAAAATACATTTAAGTTAAAGACACTATACCCATATCAAGCCCCCCTCCCCCAACTCAAATAGACAGGTAAAGCAGTACTTTACAGAGGAATAAGTCACCTGTGATCAAGATTTTTGATCATATGGTATTCCTTCTTCTTGAGTTGACACACATAGCAAACTCGTCTTTAATTGTATCATGCCCAACCTTGAATAAGCATGAACGACCATTATATAGGATCAAAGCATAAAAGATTAATTTATCAACTCTAGAATGAATAGTGAATACACAACCTTCATGTTTTTTTATATTTGTATCTTATCATATAGAAACCAGACAACTGCCAAATACCCATGCAATCCACCCCCTCTTCTCCCCAACTTCCCCTCAGGGTACAATGTGGGGGAAGAAAAGGTTATCCCCTTCATGATTCGGTAGAAGGTAAAGGAATTAAATTATTGGCCCTGCAATCCAAGTGCTCCCTACTTCAAATGCCCTGTATAGAAACCTTTAACAATGATAACGATTCAAGTAGTCAAACACAGTGCTTAAGTTTTATTTCTCTAAACCCAAAAAAGGAACAATGAAAACAATCAATTGCCGAAGATTTTGAAAATTTTGCAGTAATTTGAGAGAATTGCAAGATTTATTTCCCCTCTAATTCTCCAGATTCATTCTAGCTTCTTAGTTTGGAACTACAATGTTTATTTTTGCTCTAATACTCCAGCATATTTATCACCACTCTTCTGCATTAGCATTCCAAGACTTTTTAGTGCATCAGAAGAGCAGAGAGCAAAACCCTTTTTTTTGGGGGGGGGGGGGGGGGGAAGAAGGAAAAGAGCAAGAAGTAATCAGATGTTACATAACCAATTAAGATCCAAATCCATAGAGGCTAAAGTCAACATATTCTCACACTGTTTCTCATCTAATAAGGAGAATCATAAATCCCACACAAGCTCAAACTTGGAACACCAAATCCCACTTAATCAGAATACCCCCTCCTCCCTTCTCTCTGTGATTGTATCAAGAGATCCTTAGGATATAAGACTAAAACCATAACCCCTATCCTAACAACAGAATACCAATCAACAAAACAACATCAAGAAAAGCACTTAATAAGCTTAAAAAACAATTCTTTTAAGCTGAAATCTCAAAACCCATATCACCATTTTATAAATTTAATCACTTTGTATATGAAATAAACACCCATATACATAAATAAACATAGGAAATTAAGGTAAACAACAAATTACAAAGCTGAGAAATAAGAAAAGGAAAGGGACTTCCAACAGCAACATTGACAGCCAAGAGCATAGGCCAAAGAAACTTGTAACGCCAAGCTAATGACTCTTTTGGTGGTGGCTGCGGTGGAGGAGCTGAGGATTGAGTCTCCATTGCTGATGATGCTGAAGACGATGTGAAGAAAACTCGTTAGGTTTCTATAAGTGCTTATGGAATTATTTCGGTTGTGCTGTTTGTGAAAGACCACAAGCAAGGAGTCAATCGAATCAATCAATAGTCGGAAACCAAACCCCGAGTACTGAAAGCAAAAACAAGCACCGAAGGTCGCTTTGGAATCTTTTTGTTTTCTGCTTCTCACATTAGAGCGTTCTCATCAATAATTGTAAAATTTTTAATATATATAATCTTAAAACGCTATTTTTTCAATTTTAACACCTTATTTTACAATATACCAAATATCAAAACTTCTAGGCCCCATTAGGTAGAGTTATTAAATAACTCATTTTCAGTTTTTAAATAGCATTACATATATTTTCACACACTTTTTCGCTCACACGTATTTCAAAAAAATACAAACAATATTACCCAAACTCCTCATGCTCCTATTTTTTTTACAACTTCATTTATATATTATTTCTTTATAATTTTTTATTCCTTTTTTGTTTTTATTTTTTTTCATCCTCTCTCTTTGGTCTCACTATCTCTCTCTCTCCCCCTCGATCTCACTGTCTCAACCTAGCAATCATACCCACCGCCGGCCACTAGCCACCACAACGATCAGAGACCCACACCAATCAAATAGATGAACCACGCCGGTGAGACCGATCAAGTCAATAATTCATGTCGCTCAACTCGACGATCCACGCTGGTCACGTCGATGATCGACGAACGCAGACCCACGAACTCAGAGTCATGAACCTAGACCCACAAACCCAAACCCATGACTCAAACCCACAAAATTGCCAGAACACCACGACTCGAAGCGCCAAATCCAAAATGCCAAATCCATAACCCACACAACTACTGCAGAATCTACCATAAAATCACAATCTTAAAATAAAAAAAATAAAAAATAAAAAATAAAAAATAAAGAAAGAAAAGAAGAAGAAACCACTGCAATAGAGATCAGCTTGGCTTGATGCTCCGGATTGGGTTTCGTCAGAGAGGGAGGCAGAGACGTCAAGCAGAGGGAGAGAGAGAGAGCAGAGAAATGGTTGGCTCAGAGCAAGAATGAGAGACGGAAGAAACGGAAATGAGAAAGAAATAATAAGAAGAAAAGAAAGTGGGTCCCACCTGAATAAAAAAATAATATAAGTTTTACAATTGGTGAATAATGCGATCTCAAATATGAGATTGTACTGTTCATCAATGCCAAATATTATGGCATTTAAAACACTTGATGGAGGTGGTTTTTTAGAGTTTGGTATGTCAAATGTCAAATATTTGGCATTTGACATACTTGATGAGAATGCTCTTAGAGCATTCTCATTGTTTTCCCATAGAAATCGCTCATTTGTTATGTTGGCTTCAACTTTCGAGTGTTGAGTGACACTCTTTTTCGATCACTTCCCAGTCTTCTACTACTAGCCTACGCACTTTATTTTGTCAAAGTTGTAGGTTTTTTTTTTTTTTTTTTTGGTCAACACTTTTTATGTTTTTAGCTATCTTAGGCTCTTAACTTATCTAATTGAATTCAATCAAAAGCACAATTAACTTCAATGGTAATCTCTCAAAAAAAAACAAAAACAAAAACCTTCAATGATATAGCTCATTGGTCAATGCAATATGTTTTACCCAAAAACTTAAAAGATGGGCCTAAAGTTTTACACATTTTGTTTTACTTACACTTTAAAAAATAAATAAAGCTTCCCCCTTAAATAAGAATGAAAGCTCGAAAATGTGTTGAAAACACAAGAGCAATTTAGACCCCCCAATTAAAATTACGGCTTGGTTGATTTTACACTAACTTAATACTAAGTGCGGAATAGTGTAAACACAAGCGTATAAGCAAGACAACTACTCTAATCCATATTTAAAGCAACATAGCAGTAAAAATAAAATAAACAAGAGTAGGGAAGAAAGATGAAAACACAGATAACACCGAGACGTGTTATCGAAGAGGAAACCGAAGAACTCAGCGAAAAACCTCTCTACCGCCCTCCAAGCGGAAATCGATCCACTAGACAATCAGTTGGGATACATGGGTTAGCAAGAGACCCTCCAAGCCTAATCTACCCAATGTACCTAAGCCCTCCAAGTTCCTACTCCAACAAGGCTTCTCGGAACCGTGTCTTATCTTAGTTCTCTGGATCCCGCAACAAGCTCCATGTTGCATCTGCTATCCTTGGCTTCTTCCAATACTTCCCAGCAACTCCAAAACATTCTCTACACTCTGAATAGGTGTGGGTTGTGTTTGGGAATAAATCTCCTCTCAATGTATGATAATGGGAGAGGGATGGAGAAGAGGCTACAATGATTTCTCACTAAGGAAGAGTAGCTCTCTCTCAAAAGATGGGTGTGTGTGTTGTAGAAAACCTATCTAGGGTTTTTCTCTCTGAATGGCCTCACCAACATTTTTGGGTAATGTGGGTATAAATAGTGTAGGCATAGAAAGTGTGAATCAGACTGGACAGGCTGGCATAACAGAATGCCTTGCGGGTGTTTCACGGGAAGGCCTTACCCACGAGATACTCGCGAGACACAGCTGTCTCCACCTGGTCTGACTCTTCACATTCCAGCATGTGCAGGGCACATGATTCACTTCGCGGGAAGCTACGTCGTGAGACACCCGCGAGAAGTCTTCAGTCTTCAAATGCTTGAGTCTTCATGCTCTCTCTCTATCACACAACCCTTACAACAAATCCCACAATATATACAGGGTATAAACGATTGATAATAATTACAATCAAATTTGGCACGGAATAAAAGCCAACAAAATACATAGTTGTAAATAACAACTTTACAAAGAATATTCTTCATTTGCGAGCAAGCTTATGATGAAGTTTTACTTTTTATGAGATCTTAAGTCTAAGCAGTTCATGCAATTTGGGAACGTGGTGTTGCTCAGGATGTGTGGGTTGGGAGCTCTATCAATTTGCAAAAGTGTTCTAATGATCAATATGACATTGTCTAGTTGTTTGAAAATCTTTTGGAGGGGCTCTCTACAAGTGAGTTTGAATTGTTTCTTGTTCAAGCATGGTTTATTTGGAATTAGAGGAACACAGATGTACATGGGGGGCAACTGAAGGACCCGAAGTGGCTGAATAAAAGAGCAATGGATTACTTGGATGAATACAAAAAATCCCAGGTCCATCTATCAATCCCAATCACGGCACCAAGCAGGGATTTTTGGCAACCTCCCCCTCCATCCATTTATAAACTGAATTTTGATGCTGCCTTCCTTTCGGACCTGAAATGCTTTGGTTTTAGTGCAATAATTCGCAATGAAGGAGGTGAGGTGATGGCGGCAATGTCAGTCAAAGGGCCTTATGTAAATAACAGTGAAGAAGCAAAAGCTTTAGCTTGCAAGAAAGCTCTAAAGTTCTCAATTGATGCTGGTTTCTCAAAGTTAGTTATAGAAGGAGACAACATTAATGTTATGAAGGCAATCTCTTCTTCAACAACTAATCACTCCTTGCTGGCTCATTTGTTTGAGGACATCCAATGCCTAGTTTGTGGTCTACAATTTACTTTTGTCAGCTACATTAAAAGGGGGTGGGGGGGGGGGGGGGGGGAAGGGGAGCATGGTAGCACATGTTCTAGCCGGATATGCTAAGAATATAATTGATGAAACGTATTGGTAGGAAGATTCACCTCCACCTATTGTGGATGCTTTGTACTATGATTATTTACATATCAATGAATGAATGAATGTTTTGTTTTCAAAAAAAGTTTGATATGGTATGGTATCATTCAAATTAGTAATTATAAAATACTATTAAATTCAATTTTGATATTTAAAAAAAAAAAAAAAACAAGACAAAAATTGCGGGTTCAAATAAAACTATAAAGTTAATTAGAAAAGAAAATTTTAAAGAATTCTTAATAAGAAAATTTTAAAACTAGGTTTTGTTTTTATTAATGAAAATAGCTTGTAACTCATGCATATGTCTGTGATACATTTATAAACAAGCACAACTAAATGTGTATTAAATTTTCCTAATTAAGTTTATATATATATATATATATATATATATATTGTGGGGCCAAATAAATCTGACAACCTCGACCCACTTTATATTCGGGCCAAGGCCCATGCCGAGGAAAACGGAGCATCCAGGGATGAACATTGAAGACCCAAGTTGCCAAGAGCATCGCCGAGGACGACCACGTCCTCGGCCAGCTGAGATCATAGAAAGGAGAGTAGCATGCCGCAGGAGGCAGCCTCCTCACGCATCCCAAGGAAAAGACAAGTACAGAGAATTAGCCATGAAGGCACGATGGAGGAGCTGTTCAAGGGAAAGCTTGTCACCTCCCCAATAAATGCCCACCCTTGGCATTCTAGCCGCATTAATGGGGAAGTGACTCCTGAACAGTGTTGCCTTGGTTACTGCAACTAACAGGAGGATTGGTGAGGCGGCTGATGGGACATGTAGTCAGGTATAAGCTTGGATGATCAACAAGTGGAAGGAAAGGATCATCCAGAAGAGGACTATATAACACAAAGAACAGACCAATGAAGAGGGGGGATTCGGATGAGAGAAGGACTACCATCAAGCTCCTCGGATCGGGCCGAGGACGGACTTTCGAGGATAATTTCGATTCGTCTTCGTTCGAATGGTGGCGAACACTGCATTGGACATTGTCTGCTTGCTAAGGCCTAGTTCTTGAACCCATTCTCTACAAATTTATTGTATTGGGCTAGCTGGGCTTGAGTCCACTCACTCAATAGCATAAGTGCTCAAACCCAGTCCCTACATATATATATATATATATATATATAAATTTTTTTTTTCTATAAAATAAAATTTTCTATATATATATATGAAATAGCTACTGTAGGGACCGGGTTTGAGCACTTCTACTGTTGAGAGAGTGGACTCAAGTCTAGCTAGCCCTGTACAATGAATTTGTAGAGAATGGATTCAAGAACTAAGCCCTAGCAAGCGGACAACACCCAAAGTAACATTCACCACAGTCGAAGGCTGGCGGACCAAGATTGCCCTCCAAAGTTCGTCCTCGGCACCGGTCCGAGGAGCCTGATAATGGTCTCCCTCGCCCAGGGAATCCTCTAGGGGATCGTCCCCCCATTCTGATTTGTTTCTCCTCCTTATATAGTCATTTTTCACAACCTCTATCTTCCACTTGTTGATCATTCACGCTTCTTTCTTTTGACTGCTCGTCCCATCAGCCACTTTACCAGTACCCTTGTGAGTTGCAGCAACCAAGGCAGCCTTGCCCAGAGGTCACATCTCCATTAATGCGGCATGGGGGGTTAGGTGAGCGCACTTAATGTGGAGATGACAGCTTATCCTAAACTTGTTCCTCTACTAGGCTGCTATGGCTGACATGCTGGTCTCGGCTGGCCGAGGACAGGGTCGTCATCAGCAGAGTTCCCACAATTTAGACTTTCACACTTCATCCTCGGACGTTCATTCCTCCTTCGCATGGGCCTTGGACCGGATATAAAGTGGACCGGGGTTGCCAAGTTCTCAGGCCCCACAATAGCCCCTCAAAATCCTGTTGTCCGTATCCTCGGACGGGGAGGGGGATTTTGATATCCTCGGGCTTTCGTCATGACTCACCCAACCTTGGCCTACGTTAGCGTTGGAATCTTTTCGCTTGCCCAATGCATGTTTCTGGCACCTCGATATACGGTGCACACCCGCATTAAATTCTGGTGGCTCCATACTCTCCACGTTCAACAGTGTGATGGCAATCAGTCGGTGGAGATTTCCTACCTTTATGGGCGGGAAACTTCGCCTGGTTATCTTTAATTGAGGATATAAATACTTGTTTGAACTGATTTGCCTCCTCATTTTTGCATTCGAGAATTCTGGCACACATACTCTGAATCCGGTCAAATCCTTAACTACACCCACGCCTTTTTCAGCACAAAAAGTCTGTCCGATGAGCTTTTCCTCATTTCTGTAAGTCTTCTTCTCTCTGGCTCAAATTTATTCTCTGGTTCCTTTCTTTCCTTCACTCTTTCTCGAGTCTTTTAGTCGTTGCTAGGGATGGGTAGATTTAAGAAGTTAGTTGAGTCTGAAGAGGCGATGGAGAAGTTCATTGCCAATTATAGGATACCGAGCAACGTGGGCTTGAGGTATTATGAGGAAGGGGATTGGTATATTAGGAGGAAAGAGGGCGAAGTTGTGATTCCCATAATCACCTTCTTAGAGGGAGATATGAGAATCCCTATAGGGCCGGTGACGAGCGGTTCCTTCAAGCATTCTTGGTTGACTCCCACCCAGTGCGCCGTCAATGTGTTTAGGATACTAGGGTGCGTAGACGCCTTGAATAAGAAGATGGGGTTGAGGTTAACCCACCTTGATGTAAACTGATGCTATAACCTCCAACACTTGAAGGGTAAGACATACTATATGAAGACGAGGGACGATAGGATTCGGCTTATCCAGTGCCTCCCCGAGTCCAGTAAGGGGTTGAATCAGGATTTTCTCATTGTGTCAGGGGAATGGCACGATGGCCTCCATTACCCGACAGTAGAGGGAGAGCCAAGTAGGGTACTTGGAGTAAGAGAGGGTCTAGCCTCTTTTCTTTTTTTTGTTGTAGACCTGCTTTGTTCGGTTGATGACAGGAGTTTGTTTTTCTTTTTGCAGATTCACACGCCTTTGAACAGCGTTTCCATTTGGTTAACAAGGAAGACTTGCAATCCGTTCTCAGGGCAGAGATTTTCGTGAACGAGGGCGACAACTAAGTTAGGGCTGCTCACAAGATCCTCGGGTACAATCCGTCCTAGAAGTCATTCCTGGGCCCGAAGTACATGAACAGGGCTCATGATCCTCGGCTTAGGCAAATCACTGTGGTAGAGCACGGGTTCTCATTTTCTGAGGGATCTTCCATTCCAGAGGGCGTCCCGTTGGCAGGTTCTTCCTCGTCCCATCAAACTGCGGAGGCCGAGGGAGAGAGTTTGGAAAAGGAGGGAGAAGTAGTCAACCTGGGTTCGTCCGAGGAAAAATTTGGTGTATTCGATCAAGCTTATCTGTCCAAGGATCCCTCTAGTGACTTGGGGGACCCCTATTTGTCTGAAGCCGATCCTCTGTCTCCAAGGGTTGGTACTCAAGCCGAAATGGGTTCCAAGAGGCAACCCCAAGCCATCTTGTTTGACTTGCTTGAGGGCAAACCGAGGAAGGGCATGCCGAGGGAGCCACAACCCAAGCCTCCCTCATCCACACCCAAGCTTCCTTCTCCCCTACCTAAGCCTTTGCTTGCGTAGACCAGGTCGTCTTCCATTCCGCCAATCTTGGACCCTCGGCTCGAGTCCTCTGATCCGAAGAGGAAGAGGTCTTCTAAGGGCAAAGACCCAGTGGATGGGGGGAGATCTCACTCCTCCCAAAAGGAAGATGAAGCCTATCGACCTTCCAAGCAGCTGAGGATTGGTGGTTAGGGTAAAGGGAAAGAGGTCATTCGGCAGCCTGAGCCCTAGGACTGGCTTCCTACTGCCATGCTTCACGGGAAGCATTTGATGGACGACGCCACTCTCAGGGACTTCCGAGGGGGCGAGGGGGCTCGCGTAACCGATGCCCTGGAGAGGTCCCTCCTTCTCCCCTTCGACATGGCTAAGCTAGGGGGCATGAGGAGACAAGAAGTGGCCCGCAACTTCAAGAGGTACCTGGGAATGGTAAGACTTCTGATACTTGTTCTTTCATTTGGATTTTATTGCTTAGTACCCAACTTACGATGTATTTGTTTCGGTTGGCAGGCTATCCAAGCCGCTTTTAGGCTGGACGAAGAGGCCGACAACCAGGGTAAAGCTCTGGATCAGGAGTGCAACAAGTACTTGAGTGACGCGAGTACCCTCAAGAAATCTGAGGCGGATCTCAAGAAGGCAGTGGAGAGTTTGGAGGAGATGACGAGGGCTAGAGATAGGGCGGCATCTGACCTAGCCGGCGCTATGAAATAGGTCGAGGACCATACAGGGTGCCTGCGGGATGTCGAGGGTCAGCTGCAGATTGCCAAAGAGCATATTGCCGACCTAAAGCAGAAGTTAGCCAAGGCAGTAGAGGCAAAGGGCATTGCCAAGTACGCTATGGACGAGGCTGTGAGGGCTAAAGAAGAGGCCGTGTTTGCAAGAATAGATGCTAAGCGCTCCACAGAGCAAGCGGAAGAAGAGGCCTTTGCTGAGGGAGTGGCTAAGACTGAGGCTGCCCTTAAGGCTCAAGTCCCTAAAGTATGCAGGCGCTTCTTCTCCCAGACTTGGAGTGAGGCCTTCAGCCAAGTGGGGGTCGAGGCCTTGTCTGACCTTAGGAGGGCCGAGAGAGTGTATTATCCCCTCGCGATTTGCGAGGTTGTCTCCGTCGCTCCCGAGGCAGGCTTTGCCTCACAAGCGACAGATGAAGGCCAGACCAATGCTGTCGGGGACTCAACTTCAGCGGATAAGCCTGTTGAGGAGACTGAGTGCCAGGGAGCATTGGAAGGTGCAGGAACTGGTAGCCAAGAAGCGCCCCAGGATGTGGTGGAGCCCCCTACTAACTCCAAAGCCACGCTTGTTGTCCCTCAGATTCCTCCTGCTGAGGAAGGGTCCTCCGAAGTAGCCCCTCCAAGCTAGGGTCTTGAGGCACCAGTTGAAACCCTCCGGCAGACCCCTCAAGACAAGATGTCTACCGAGTTGGGGAAGTAGGCCATCTTATCGAGCAATCCTGTTTTGACGGCTTGGGCTATCCTGATCTTGCTTTCTTTTTCATTTTATTTTGCTTTTCGTCTTGGTGACAATGTAATGGAACTATTATATACCTTTTTTTTGCGTAATATATTCAATCGTTTGTTTTTAGTTCTTCAAATGATGCTTTCTTTCACTTGTCGTACTTTAATGCGTTGCTCAATACCTTGGTTCTGTCCAGGACTTAGTCTTGTGAAGCAATTGGTTTCCCACAGTTTAGAGTCCGAGGACCATGCAACACCTTGCTCTATCTAACGCTTTTGTTCCTCTGTAAGTAACTAGTTTTTCCATAGATTTGAGTTCGTGGACCATGCAAGACCTTGGTTCAGCCTAGCCACCAGGTTTTCCTTGCAGTGGTTAGTTTCCCCATAGGCTTGAGTCCAAGGACCATGCAAGGCCTTGGTTCAGTCTAACGCTTATGTTCTTCTGTAAGTAGCTAGTTTTCCCATAGGTTTGAGTCCGTGGACCATGCAAGGCCTTGGTTCAGCCTAGTACCCAGGTTCTCCTTGCAATGGTTAGTTTCCCCATAGGCTTGAGTCCGAGGACCATGCAAGGCCTTGGTTCAGTCTAACGCTTATGTTCTTCTGTAAGTAACTAGTTTCCCCATAGGTTTGAGTCCGTAGACCATGCAAGCCTTGGTTCAGCCTAGTACCAAGGTTCTCTTTGCAATGGTTAGTTTCCCCATAAGCTTGAGTCCGAAGATTATGCAAGGCCTTGGTTCAGTCTAACGCTTATGTTCTTCTATAAGTAGCTAGTTTTCCCATAGGTTTGAGCCCATGGACCATACAAGACCTTGGTTCAGCCTAGTACCCAGGTTCTCCTTGCAGTGGTTAGTTTTCCCATAGGCTTGAGTCCGAGGACCATGCAAGGCCTTGGTTTAGTCTAACGCTTATGTTCTTCTGTAAGTAGCTAGTTTCCCCATAGGCTTGAGTCCGTGGACCATGCAAGACCTTGGTTCAGTCTAGTACCTAAGTTCTCCTTGCAGTGGTTAGTTTCCCCATAGGCTTGAGTTCGAGGACCATGCAAGGTCTTGGTTCTGTCTAACGTTTATGTTCTTCTGTAAGTAGCTAGTTTCCTCATAAGTTTGAGTCTGTGGACCATACAAGACCTTGGTTCAGCCTAGTACCCAGGTGTTCTTCTGTAAGTAACTAGTTTCATTGAAGGTTTAGGTCCGAGGACCACGGAAAACCTTGGTTCAGTCTAGTACCTAGGTGTTATTCTGTAAGTAACTAGTTTCACTGAAGGTTTAGGTCCGAGGACCACAGAAGACCTTGGTTCAGTCTAGTACCTAGGTGTTCTCCTGTAAGTAACTAGTTTCACCGAAGGTTTGGATCCGAGGACCACGGAAGACCTTGGTTCAGTCTAGTACCCAGGTGTCCTTCTGTAAGTAATTAGTTTCACCGAAGGTTTGGGTTCGAGGACCCCGAAAGGCCTTGGCTCAGTCTAGTACCCAGGTGTTCTTCTGCTTGGAGTGAATGAATTTGTCCTCAGCGTTGGGAAGTTCGTTTTTAGCGTGATGATGGCCTCGGCCTTGCTTCACCGAAGATAGGCTATTCCTCGAGCTGGACCCTTGACCCTGCACTGCCATGGACAGGGGTGGCTCAGGTTTCTATCTTCACACGTGGCGGTAGCCTTTCCTTCGCTCCAATTTTCTGCCCTTTTCTATTAGGAGGCGTCTTCTGACTGTTCGCGTTCTGCGCTTGACGCTACGGTGTGCGAGGCGCGCCCTCATTAATGCTTTCGTGGATTAATGCAAATCCACTGGTTGATGGCTTCTTTGGAATTCGGTCAAGATTAATGCCGCTGATAATTCTTCTTTTGAATTCTGGGTAGACTAATTCCCACCGACCTTTGCCCTCCATATAAGGCTTTCTGGGGGAATCGCCCTTCCACACTTCGCGAACCCTCTAGTTAAACAGGAAACATGATTCTCCCACCCTTTAAGTTCCTTCAATAACCTTGCCAGGATTGTGATCAGAGCTTGGCAGAATGGGATGACTTTGGATGAGGGCAGGGCAAAGCAAGCCAAAAGTCCTCCTCCCTCGATCGAGAGCCGTTGCTGTTGTAGTCCATGTTAAACTTCTAGCACAGCAAGGCTTGGGCGTCATCCTGGTGGTATCGTGTCTGGCGATTAGAAGGGAGGTCCATGAAGTACATAATGCTTTTCTCCGGTGCACGTCTATGCTTGCCCTTCAAGTTGGTGGTGAATCGCTCCCAGCTTACCTGTCGATGTAGGCTCGTAAGATTACATCATGTTCGGTGCTCGGGTGTTGCCGCCTCCAATGTTCAATCATCATGAGGTTGGGGGAGCATCAAGGGAACATCATGGGGCAGGGCCATCAGGTGCTTTTGCATCTGCTCATCTCTTCTCGCCAGTACCATCCATACTAGCCCGGGGGTTCTTGGTAGCCTTGAAGCAAGCCTGCCTCAGCCCCTTTTCTTTTAGGTTTAGCTTTTGAATAAGTCCGTCTGGGCCTCTGTTTGTAGAGTTAGCTTTAAAACAAGCCTGTCTAAGCCTCTGTTTGTATCATGTATTTACTTTTCATTTAATAAAATGCTGCAATGTTTACTCCCTTTTTCTTTTCTCTGAATCTTCTACTTTTCTGCAATGATTGTTTCTAGTGCAAACGCATCGTTGTTTGTCGTTTCCTTTTTTTTTTTTTTTTTTTATGGGATTCGGGATCGGTGTTGCTGGTGGTGACGAAAAACTGCCTGACCTTGCGCAAGCCTTCAACGTGGGAATCATTGACCGTTGCGCTTGCCAACGCACTAGTTCTCCCCACAGACGGCGCCAATTATAGGGATCGGGTTTGAGCACTTCTACTTTTGAGAGAGTGGACTCAAGCCCAGCTAACCCTGTACAATGAATTTGTAGAGAGTGGATTCAAGAACTAAGCCCTAGCAAGCGGACAACGCCCAAGGTAACATTCGCCACCGTCGAAGGCTGGCGGACCAAGATTACTCTCCAAAGTCCGTCCTCGGCACCGGTCCGAGGAGCCTAATAATGGTCTCCCTCGCCTAGGGAATCCTCCAGGGGATCGTCCCCCCCTTCTGATTTGTTTCTCCTCCTTATATAGTCCTTTTTCACAACCTCTATCTTTCACTTGTTGATCATCCACGCTTCTTTCTTCTGACTGCTCGTCCCATCAGCCACTTTACCAGCACCCCTGTGAGTTGCAGCAACCAAGGCAGCCTTGCCCAGAGGTCACATCTCCATTAATGCGGCAAGGGGGGTTAGGTGAGCGCACTTAATGTGGAGATGACAGCTTATCCTGAACTTGTTCCTCCACCAGGCTGCTATGACTGACGTGCTGGTCTCGGCTGGTCGAGGACAGGGTCGTCCTCGGCAGAGTTCCTGGCAATTTAGACTTTCACACTTCATTCTTGGACATTCATTCCTCCTCGGCATGGGCTTTGGGCCGGATATAAAGTGGACCGGGGTTGCCAAGTTCTCAGGCCCCACAGCTACTTATAAAATAAAATATAAGTTTATTTGAAATAAATGAAAAAAATAATCATTTAAACTGTTGTCCATTTTTTTTTAATTTTTAATTTGTCGTTTATTTGAAATAAATGAAAAAAATAACCATTTAAACTGTTGCCCAATTTTTTTTTTTAATTTTTAATTTGTCCAATCATTATTTCTAAAATAATAGTAATAATAATAATTATAAGAAAATTAAATATTGATAGCAAATGTTATTAATTTTTTGTTGTGCTAGAATTTAGCTTACGCGGATATAGATTTGGCCTAAATGGGAACGAAACCTAAACTAAAGCCTAAGTCTAACATAAATATAAATTTGTAAGTTCCAGTTAGTTCAACTGATAAGATTTTTGCTGGTTGAACAAACCTAAGTTTTTTATGGTTCCAGTTAAATATAGGGTTCAATCCTCGCCTACACCAAAAACTGATTGATATCTTGGTTTAATGATAAAAAACTATTATCAAAAGCGGACGATACGGGTTAAAACTCTCTTAAAAAAAACATAAATATAAATTTCATTTTCATTATTTGTTTATTTATTTTTAATTTTCCACATCCACATTTCTAACAATCACATCAATTCTATCTCAAAGTCAAACCAAATCTTTTTTTTTTTCTTTTTCTTTTTTGACTCTATTTAAATAAATGATGAAAGTGCTCATAACTTTTTTACAACTTTCAATTACATGATGCACATTGTGTAAGTTTTAGCGAAAACCAAATCTTAAATAATAAATTATAAAATAATTTAAAAAAAATGATGAAAGTGCTCATAACTTTCTTACAACTTTGGAAAATTGAGTTTTGAATTAAATAGCTTTTTTTTTAAAAAAAATCTATTTGGCAACACTTTCTCCAAAAAAAAATATATATATTTGGCAACAGAACTTCATAGAGCTTGTAAATGTTTACATTGAGTCGCATAGTGCAAGTATTTTTTTTTTTTTTTTTTTGGGAATATTTATTTGTGCATAAATATGGAAGTTGTAGGAATAGTGTAAAAATTTAGAGAATTAATGAGAACTCCTTGAAATTTGCAGAGAAACTAGGGCTATTGATACTAGTATATGGTTTTTTTACAAAATTATTTGATTAAAAATAATCTAATTATTTTGTTTGAGCATAAGTCTTTTTTTTTTTTTGGAATTAGAGTTATTATTTAAAAAATATAATTGATTAATATTCTAGTAGTAAAATTATTATTTAATGGAAAAAAATGTATTCTCCAACAGCCAAAATAAGAAAATAATTTTTATGCTAATTCAAATGCCACAGTTACTGCTTCAAGTTTTTGGTCCAAAGAGAAGAGAACAATAATGCCTCAAAAAACTTCACATGCCTAGAGACAAAAGAGAAATCCCTACGAAAGGAGTTGTTCAGAGAAGGCTTGATGTCATCAACAAAGGAATCCAACAGACCAAGAGGAGAAGCATAAGGATTTTTGTAGCATTTTCCTACATCCAACATGTAGCATTTTTCACACCGAGAAGTACAGATGGATCTCCTTCATTGGAGAAGTACAGAATTATTCATTCAAAATCCAACAAAAATAAATTTAGCGGATAAGTAATCAAGAAGCTAAAAACCAAATCGTGTCCAGCATAGCCCTTGTGGTACACGTTATTTGGTATTTGCCGCACCGGTGGCTGCACCGAAATCGTTCCGGCCGTATCGGGACAAATACCCGATTTCGGCCGGTAAATGGATATCGGGCCGAACCAAGAACACTCAATTTCATTGTAGTTTTTCACTCACCTGATACCAGATATCTCCCCAAATTTCAGATCTTTGTCTTTTCTATTCTTCTTCTTTGTTTTTGAATTTTTTTCTCTGATTCGCACTATATCTTTTACTTCGTGGTCTCTGCGTATTCTTCATTTTTTTTCTCCCCCAGATCTCTTTCTGGGTCTGTTACCGTTTCTCTACTGCTTTTTAAGTTTTGCTTTCAGTGCCACATGATGACTGACCAAAGATGAAAGGAGATAAGACTTGCTTTTTTGAAATTTGAACCGAATAAGTCTTAGTAGAGGTCCTGGGAAAGAACATGTGGAAGAGATAAAATTAAGATTAAAAAAAAAAAAAAAAAACATTAAACACAAAAGTAAAAGAGAACGAGTGGAGGTGAAAAAGAGTGACTTAAAAAATTAAATAAAAGATTGGGAGACATTGGGATTTGGGAGCATATGTCCATCTCATACCAAATTTTTTCTGTCGACAGATATGTATTAAAAAAATTGATGATAGAGATATTGATAAATTCACTACAAAAAATTCACTACAAAAAATTTGTGAATTAGAGTGTCATCAATTACCAAAAAAAATAAAATAAAATTGTATTTATTTATTACGTTAATAATTGACATTTACCAATTATATTATATTATATAAATTGTCATGTCAATTTGTAAATATTGTGGAGTAAAATTTGTAATATTTTTAAGGCGTAAATACACTTTTAGTCCTTACATTTTATTATTTTTTTTTTTTCATTTTGGTTCCTATATTTTAGTTTCACAACTTTTAGTCCTTAAATTAATTAGCGCGTGTTATTTTGGTCATTTCCATCAGTCAACAGCCGGAAATATCTAACGTGGCAATCGGATGACTTAAATATTATTAAAAATCCACATCACCCATGACACATCAACATATAAATTTAAAAAATTAATTTATTAATTTTAACTAAAAAAAAAAAAAAAACAGAATTAAAAACCAAAATTCACATGAATTAAGATCTAAAAGTTTCTTGAACAAGAACACTGACTCAGATCTAAAAGATTCTCCCATTATTTCTGTTCTTGCATTTTCTTAGCAACCAAACATGCAAAACACAGCAATATTCAAATGAGACCAAAACCCAACAATCACAAAAATACCAAAGCACAACATCTCAACCAAAACACTAAAACATCTCCATCGGACCCAACCAACCAAACACCAAACATCAAAACTCAGCCAAATACAACTATAGACCAAGAAAATTCTCCAACGATTCACCACCGTCAAACCCCACCAATGGCCAAAAAATCCAGATCTACCCACCACCTCTGAGCCCAACTGACCACCGCCACCCAGACCCATAAAACCCAACCAACACCCTTGATCTCCACCTCCACCAAGCTGAGTCTGTATTTCTCCACCTCCATCGCTAGTATCCACCGCCGATCTGAGCCCCTCCACTACCTTACTACCGATTCGCAACCACCACCTCCACTACTGAAACGCCAAAAATCAAAATCAAAATAATTTGTAGACCAAAGAGCTTCAACCTTCAGTTCTACGCCCTCCACCGCCGCATCATCTTCCTTATCCCTCTAGCCAGTCTTCCACCTTTGTCACGAGGCAGATCAGCCTTTTATTGATTTGGATCTTGACTCTTGACTTACAGATCAGCCTTGTATTGATTCAATTGCTGTCACGGCATGGCTGGCGGTGGCCCAACGCGAAACCAATGAAGTTGAAATGGGTTCAAGGTGGCGCTTTGGTTAAAGAATAACCGAATTAGGGTGGTGATTTAAGAAGTGTGGTGGTCGGGTTCTAGGTTTCAATGTGAGTTTAGTGATTGAAGAAGTGTGGGCTGTGGCTTCTGGGATTTGATGATTTTCTGGTTTTGAAATTTCTGGGCTTATGGCTTGGGGATTTGATGATTTTGCTGGGGTTGAAAATGAGGGCTTTGAGATTTATGATTTCGTTTTTGAGCTGAATTTTTTGAGTTTTTTGTGTGTTTGTTTGTCAAGAAAATTTATGAGTCCGCTAGAGCTCGAGTAGGTAAAGCTCGAAGCTTTCGACCATGAACATGGTTTGGAAGAGAGATATCTCTGTGTTTTGGAAGAGAGAGAGGAAGCTTTGAGTTTTGGAAGAGAGAGGATGCTTGGAGAATGTTTTAGAAGGGTTAGGGGAACCGGCTTTTGATAAGGAAGTTTTGGGTTGAAGTTTTTATTCTAATTGTGTGAATTTTTTCTAGGTTTGTAATAAAGTTTAACTCATGTTTTGGGGATGAACCCAAGGAACATGAACATGTTCTTCAGAAAAAATAATGAAAGAAATAAAATTTTTTAATTTAATTATCTTATTTTATTTTAAAAGAATTTAGAAAAAAAAACATGAAAATGTCTTTTTTATTATTATTTTATGCTGACTTGGCATTTATTAAATACCAAATAAATTTTTTTATTATTATTTTATTCGCCACGGTAGCATTTATAGTATCAACAGTGCACTTCATTTGCCACATCAGATATTTCCGGCTGTTGACTGACAGAAAGGACCAAAATAACACGCGCTAATTAATTTATGGACTAAAAGTAGTGAAATTAAAATGTAGGGACCAAAATGGAAAAAAGCCAAGATGTAGGGACTAAAAGTGCATTTACGCCTATTTTTAAAACCATTATCTAAATATTAATTTATTAAAATTCACACACACACACACAGAGGTAAATCCGAAACGGTATACCGATATTGATTGGTACTGAAATATATCATTCTCTTAGACAAACCGAAATACTTTCCAGTACGAAATTGACTATCTTGAGTATTACCAATTGCTATCACGTGGCGAGAGGTCGATAAGCCCACACGGAAGACCCCCCCCCCCCCCCCCATTTTTATTCAGTAAAAAAAAAAAATCATGTACTTTAATTAACTGATAATAATTATTTTTTGCTAAACATAATGAAGAGTTATTTAAACCCCGAAATTAACTGCACAATGGAGGTGGTAATCAATAGGCCACAAGGATAGTGGTAATTAATTAAATAATTGTGAATTCATTCATGTAATATGTCACATTCTTAATATATATCAATGAAACCATCATATAACTCTTACCAATTTACCTTGTCTGATTTTTTTTTTCCCCTCATCACATATAGTAATTATAACTAATTTTTCTAAATATTAATAATATTATATTCAATAAAATAAGTATTACAAATGCGAAATCTATATATATATATATTAATAGGTAAAGTTCAGAGAAAATTCAATTAGAATTTAATTTTGCGCAATATGTCTAAATTTATGTGAAGACCATACTATAATTATCCACTTAATAAGTTTTTTAATCTTTGTGTCAAGTGAGTTAATGAATGCAAAATATTAAGAATCTAATATTAATGAACTATAAAATTAAAGTTAATAATAATAAAACCAATCACATATACTCAATAAAATCACCACACAACAAAGATCACCACACGTTCTATCTTATTAAAAATTAGAAAAAAAAATGGACAGAAGTAGTATTAAATTTAGATAAGATTTTTAATATGTGACTAATTACGTTTATTTTTTTCTTATGAAAAATTTGACTAATTAGTTATATTTTTATGATAAAAATTGTGTTTAATTTTAAATGTATCTGTACGTATGATTGTGTTACATGCTATGTTTTTTTAATAATCTAACTAATTATTTATACTTTAATAATGAAAATTTTATTTAATTTTAAATGTATCCATGTGTTTGCATGAGTTACATGCTAGTCTATATATATATATATATATATTAATAAGCAAAGTTGAGAGAAAATTTAATTAGATTTCAAATTGGAATTCAATTAGAGTCTACTTTTGCGTCACATGTTCCATCTAATCTAAGTTTTAAATTTTCGTGACAAGTGAGTTAATTCAAGGTAAAAATTAGATTTCAATTAAAGTTTAATTTTGCACCATGTGTCCCATCTAATATAAGTTTTTAAATTTTTTTGCCAAATGAAATAATTTAGTGTAGAAAACGAGGAGTTCAATATAAATAAACCATAAAAAAAAACTAATCATATATTCAACTCTATATATAAAATTAGAGGAAGAGAGAATTTGGATGCTTTTATTTTTATAAGCCATTTTTTTTTTTTTTTTTGTATAACTAAAAACAATTCAAATTTATAAGTCATTTATGTAATACCATGACTATGTATATTAGGTAATATATATAGAGATATATATATATATATATATATATATTATCTAAATTTAGCTGAATGATCCCATGCATCTATCACTATTCAATTTAGGAGATACTATTTGACCAATTTATTATTTTATTTTGTATTGTATTTAGTAGAATTTCAAAGATAATAATTGTAAATTGATATTGTATATGTAGTATTCAATAATGATTTTCAAAATTATATACGTAATAGCAGTGTAATGAGAAACTTAATATAACTAATATCATGAAACTTGTAAGGAAAAACTATTTTAGTACCTCCAAATGTCCTAGTCAAACTATATTCTATATATTTAATAACCCAAACTAATATCAATAGCACCACTACAATTCATCTTATATACGGGTTACATACTAGTATATATAATAATAAAAAACTTTCCACAAGTTTTTTCAAAATAAAATTACAACATGATCGCCCAAGAGATTGACTAATTACATGATTACAACACAAATGAAAGAAGTATAAGTGAACTTTTTATTTCATAATAGAGCACAATAATTATTATTCATAACTAAACATACACATATACTGATACACAGGTATTTATCAATACAACCACCAAATATTTCCATAGAAGTCTAATGACGCATACGGTTCGTAAACCTTTTCAGGGTGTTTAAAGCAAAATAATAAAACCAATTTATACTATCCCCAATCAAATTGAAGCATTGCTGCCGCCAATGAGAATTAATATAAAGAACACTAGCAACACCCATAAAGAATATTATGTAAGATACCGAAAAACTAGTAGAGAAGACTAGAAGATCAACTTGATACCATTTTCCATGACTTGTCTTTGAGGATTTTTGTGGTGATGGAGGTGACTCATCTATCTCGGTGTAGCTTTTCTCTAGTGGTGGACCACAAAGAAATGAATTTCCTTTCACAGCAACTCTTTCCAAATGTTCTAAATTGTACTTTAAAGTCTGGGACACATTGAAAATTGAGAGAGAGTTCATATCAATCAATGTCAAAGGAATTTTTCCACTCAAATTATTGTGAGAAAAGTCTAAGCTCTCTAATTGAGTCAAATTTGAGATTGATTTTGGAATAGGACCAGTCAACTGATTGTGAAACAAGTTTAGTCCATGAAGTAAAGATAACTGTCCTAGCTTTGGTGGGATTTCTCCTATTAACTTGCTTAATGACAAATCCAATGCAGACATCAAATCAAGGTTGAGATCCTTGTACAAGTCAGGCCTATATTTCGTCACAATCTCAATCTCAACTTGCTCATATAAGTACAAAGAGAACCCTTCAATTTCAAAATCTTCACTTAGAAGAGATTTATATGGGAAGTAAAAACCAAACATCCCAAAAGCAATGCCATCTTCATAGACAAAATTCCTAGCAGCTAGCTTCCCAAAGGATATGTTGTTAAAGCAGTACGGTATTGTCCCAGAAAGATAGTTATTGGAAAGATCCATTATTCCTATCCACTTTAACCGACACAACTGCTTTGAAATCACACCACTAAAATGATTGCCACTTAACGAAAGCACTTATAAGTTGGGAAGTCCATCAATTTCATCAGGGACGTTGCCATTAAAGCGATTATCTCTAATGTCCAATGTCACAAGAGATGATGAATTGAGAATAGCTTTTGGTAATGACCCTGTGAGTTTGTTCCCTTGCAAAAGTAAGTGCCTAACATCCCGTAGATTCAAGCAAGAAGGTAACAATCTTGAAAGCAAGTTATGAGAAAGGTTTATTATATTAGATGAAGGTAGTCCACATGGAATCTGGCCTTCGAAAGAGTTGCTACTCAAGTCAACAACAGACGATGGTGATGTACTATGATCTACTATCCATAGAGGAATTGTACCTGTCATGTGGTTGTTCCTAATATTTAGGAGCCCTGATACCTTTAGGGGTACAACTGGAAGAGTGACTGAAATTATTATTTTGCAATTCTAAAGATATCAAGGATAGGTTGAAGTGCTTTGAAAAAAATTCACCGTGAAAGTTATTATTAGATAAACTCAAAAATCTCAAGACGGTGTAATTAGCAACCAATTCCATTGGTACCTCTCCATAAAAATTATTGAGGGACAAGTCCAAAACCCACAGATTACTCATGTCACCTATTGAGGATGGAAGATTACCTTCAAATTGATTTTGAGAAAAATTTAGATATTCTAATTTTGGAATTCTCTTTCCGATATTTTCTTGAAGTTTCCCATCAAAGTGATTGTCTGAGAGATCCAACCAACGAAGATTCATGTAGTGATCTGATGGCAAATGAAACTCGCCAGTGAAAGAGCTACTTCGAACATATAACCGTTGTAGTCTAGTATTGTTTTCAAGCAACCATATGGGGAAGCTTCCATTCAATTTATTGTGAGAGATATCAACGACTTCCAATTCATGTTGGTCCAAGAGAAACTTAGGAAAGTTGCCAGTAAGCCTGTTAAGATTACAATTAGGCAGTACTAGGACCTTTAATTGAAACAAAGCGTCCCAACTGTGATTCTCAGTTTCTATATCAAGTCTGTTGTTATCACTAAAAAATTGAATCACCTTAAGCTTGGAGTGATTAGCAAATATGCTGAATGAGAATAAACCTTCAAAAAGATTATAACTCAGATCAATATACTAAAGGGAATGCTGAATGAGAATAAACCTTCAAAAAGATTATAACTCAGATCAATATACTCAAGGGATGTTAGGCTGGCTATTGGAGATGAAGACAAGTTTCCATTGAACCGGTTCCAAGATATATCTAAGTACGAAAGAGATGTCAAATTGTTTAGGCATGGAGGAAGCATCCCTTCAAAGCCATTATCAGCAAGCTCTATCTCTTCAAGTTTCTTCAGCGCACAAAACTCTGTCAAAAGCAATAAAAGATTAGCGGTGTCTATCCTAAACTTGTGCCACCGAAAGAATCAGCAACAGAACCTAATTAATATATGAAATCACGCTGCTGACTCAATAAGATTTGAGGCTTAAGAAGATAATCTAAAGTCAAATATTCTCTTATATTTCAATATCAATTTAATAAAGTTTATTTAAATTTCTATATTATAAGTTTTTACTTAAAATTCATTATTTTTGTTTCTTATATGCAAACTTATTAAATAAAATTCTGTATTCAACTTTTTTCAACATCTTATTTATAATTGATAATGTGTCTAATCCTTCTATTATTATTATTATTATTTTTTTGGTTATAATTGATTTTAGGTAGGAGATAAGTTTAGATGTAAAATAGAAAAAGAGTAGCTAAGCATTGTCACTTCGATTTTTAGCTAAGCATTGTCAGTTTGCCACTTTTAAAAAACTAAAAAAACTAAAGGGTAAATTGTGTATTTGTTTCCTATTTTTTATACCATATTTCAATTTGGTCCCTAAGCATACCATGTTACGCTTCCAAAAGTTGCACCTAATGAGGATTGATCTATATCAAGTTATTAACAATTCTCTTTCAATTGCTCTCACACTCCTAATCAAAACTATAAATGCCTAAATTCATAGTAGATTTTTACCTAGAGTGTTTAAAGTTCCATTGAGTCCATTAAGAGATAATGATATAGACTTGAGAGAAGATAACACTCCGATATATGGAGGAATGCTTCCAGTGAAATGATTTCCTTCCAAATCTAAAACTTCCAAACTGCTGAAATTTACCATATCTACCAAAAAAATTGACAAGAGAGTGTCAAGAGAAAATTTGTAAAGTGTCTCATTTACTTATACTAAAAGAATTACCTGTTATAATAAGCTAATTATTCTAGCCGCTAAAAATAAATGATGGAATGTTTACCCTTGAATGGTAGACTTCCATTAAGACCACTCCATGTCAAGATGAGGACCTCCAAGTTGCTTAGATAAACTAATTCTACATCACCGGTGAAGAGATATTCATATATCAGATTGAAACTAATAGTACAGAGGAAAGATCTAGTAAGAAACACATTTTATATTGGAATGGACAAAAAATTTCGGTTAAAATATATTGTCATTGAAGATTGAAGGCATACTACTACTATAATTTGCATATATCAAAAGCATTAGTTATTGCACTAAAGCATTTTGTGCTTTTTAACACGAAGAGTGTAAAAGTTGATAAATGTAAATATTGGTTATAACTTATAAGATTTCAGTTGTTTAAACTTTTTTATGGTATTCTTAAACAAAAAAATTCAGATATGCACGTACCTTGGTTAGAAAGAGACCACATGTTATTGAAACTTAGATCCAGAGATTTAAGAACTGGGAGGGCACCTAAGGATCTTAAAATTTCTTTTTCAAAGTAATTCTCCCTTAAATTTAAATCTGTTAGCTTGCTCAGTTTAGACAAACAATTGGGTTCTAAAAAAAAGAAGAGACAAATCGATTGTTAAATTTATCAACAAAATACAAAGAGTGTCATATCGTATTAGTCATTAGCACAGTAATTGTAATACAAGAAAAATGCATTGATTAATTGAGATATAAAGAATCAAATATGTTTTCTTGAACAATCATTACCACACACTCCAATCCATGCTTTTTTTTTTCCCATAGGTGTGAAGTTTTATGATCCTAAACCATAGGAATGCACAGTTATCATATAAATATAAATTGTTGGCAATTGTATCTAACTTTCTTATTTATGAAGCCGGAGACCAAGTCTACATCAAAGCCCAAACGTTATAGGTGTTGGTAGCAGCTGTTAAAGAAAAGATAAAAGCACCGGTAATAGTAGCAATTAGTGAGAAAGCATGAGTAAGGGACAATAATAAAATAAGTAACAATTTACAATCTAATTTTACAAACATTTATTTGTAAGAAAAAACAAGGAATGAACTATATAAAATACAATTAATTTATTAACTTTTTGTAATGATTGGCGGTTACTGCCCTCATTTCGTGTTCTTCAAACTTCATTTTTTTCCGTGTTCTTAAACTTGTTTGTTGATCATAACACACAAGTAAAAGCAATTAATCAATAATGAAAGACAAACTAAAATATTTACACATTCAAGATTTAGACCCTTTTGACCAAAAAAGAAAAGGTAAAACAAAAAATAGAGTTAGACCCTTCAGACTTTTTGAGTGTGTATCATAATTGTATGTTAAAAATAAAAAATAAAAATTACTCCTTCCCTCTACCCCTCTGTGCGTGCGTTTATCTATCAAAAGCAAATTAAGTGGATAAGTTCCTACATTGAGAAAAAAAAGAGTAATTATTGTGAGTTAAAAGTCTTGCGCTACATTTTTAAGATTTAGACCCTTTTGAGTGTCTTGTGTTACACATTTAAGAGTTAGGCATTTTTGAGTGTGTATTTTATTGTAAGTCTTTCAAATATCTCATTGCCTCTATCACTTTATAAGATTCTCAATATCACTTCTTTTTTTTTCTTTTTTCGGGGTCACTTCAAAAGTTACAATGTGAAATTCAAATTAGATTATATATCAACTGTATTTCAAAAGCATATATGTTGACAACTAAATATTTAAAATTTCTTTTATATATAAGCATATGAATCAAATCAGAATCAAACTCTAACTTGTTCTCTCTTATTACAATGTAGAAACCTCGACAATACAACTAAAAGACTTAAATATGAGAAGGGATGAAATTGGCACACCAATAGTTTCTCCACCCCTATATACACCATGTCTAAAATGTGAATAATATTTTTTTTTAATGTGGAAAGTGGATACTAATTAATATACTCATGTTTTTCTCAAAAAAAAAAAAAAAAAAATTAATATCAACAAGATACATATAACTAATTTTTTGCCTCCCCCTTCCCCTATATATATGTGTGTGTGTGTTTCTCAAATAAAAAAAATAAAAAAAAAACTAATTTTTTGCCTGTGCTTTGCACAGTTTTTTTTTTTTTAATGAAATGCTATTAAACTATCAACATTTTAAATGTTCTTTAATCTTACTCTTTGCAAAATCAACCAAAGGCAGAGTATTTAAATATATATATATATATATATAACTAAAATAAAAGTTGTCATATTGTTTTCTTTGTGTAACTAATGAAAAAAATGTGTTCTCTATTAATAGTAATAATTAAAAATATCATTCCATTTTGTTCAAGATTTTGATATTATAAAAATTTTGAGTTCTCTATATATAATAACAAATAAAAAATTATTTCCTTTTTTGCTCAAAATTTTAATCTTTTACTATTATATACAAAAATGCTATAGAAAAATATAGTGAGATTTTTCCAACCATGATAGTTAAAAAAGGTAAAAGGAAAGTAGAGTTTTGATATTATATATAACCCCAAAACCACAAAATTTCTGGGTTCATTTTCTCTCAAACACGGTATAACAACCTGGAAAACAATAATTTTCATTTTTTTTAATTAGAAAAATTTCTTTTCATCAATATTAAATATAATGTGCAACTGCTAGAGCTTGCTGGTAGGCTTGTAATGCTTTTTTATCCTTAGTAACATAGTCAACTGCCATCAATTTTTTTTTTTTTTTTTTTTTGTTTACTTTGTAGTTGTACGTGTATTATTATTATTATTATTATTATTATTATATCCATAATACCTTAGAACCTACAACCAGAAATGTGGTCTAGGCAACGTGAATCCGTTTCTTTAGTCTCAGTACAACCAACGAATTCACTCTGTCATCATTTTTTTCATGTTTTTTTTTTTTTTTTTTTGTTCTTGAACTAGTTGTTTGATCTTAACAAACAAGTAAGAGCAATAAAAATAAAATACTTCATATATATCTAGCAACTATTCAAATAATCAACTAATGCAACCCTATAAAAAAATAGGTTAAAATGTAAAATTCATTATTTATGTTTTACTAAAATTAATTTCAGTCCTTTAACTCCTTTTTTTTGCTCAATTCAGTCCTCTAAATATTAAACTTGTTCAACTTAGGATTTCTGTCTATCTCCATCCAAATCACTCCTTTAACTTTGGGATTTTTTTTTTTTTTCATTTTCTTTAATTTAAAACTCCAAAAAATCTAATAAAAAATATATTTTAAAAAAAAACTAAAATTTTCTAAATTAATTATTTTCAAATGTGAATTTTTTTTTTTCATACTAAAAAACTCATCGCAAAAAACAAAATCAATAGCAAAAAATTCAATCAAAATGTTTTCTAATAGAAAAATAAATAAATTCAATTCTTCGCACTTAAAAAACGCACAAACGTATCAAAAAAAAAAAAAAAAAAAAAGGCACAAACAGGACAATTCCATTTTGAAATCATATCAACAAAAATGAACTGTAGGGAAAATAATTTATCGACAAAATCAGTCTCAGATTTGCCAAAACTAGAATCCACTTCCATACCAAAAATGGCAAATAAGATGCCTAAGAGTTTCCTTCAACAATCACAGAGATATATATAAAAGTAAAATACCGCGTAAGAAATTCAAAATAAGATTCAGAAAATCAATGGCAAATCCACTCTTCTTTCTTTGGTAAGCTACGCTCACACAACAAGAGAGTATTGTTTCATGCGTCTCACGCAACAAAAGAGAGAGCAAAAACTAATTAAACCAAGGAATAAAAAAAAAATAGAGAGAGGAAAAAAAATCGTCATCCAGAGAAGAGAGAGAGAGGATTTTCATTGCTCACGAATGCATCGTCTCCTTCGCACCACCACCATCGAACCAACTCAGATCGTGCAACAAGGCCATGGAGCTCTCTCTCTCTCTGTCTCCCTCCATTTCTTCTCACAGATGACTGTTTATCATCCAAATTTTTTTTGTATGGAAAAAAGATGGGTTTAGATTTGGGATTGTTGTAGTTATTGTATTTGTGGATGATGATTAATTGATTATAAGTTGTTTTATTTCTTTATCTGTTGTGTTTGGTTAAGGGGAAAATTTTGGGGAAAGCTTTCAATTTTTTTTTTTTAATTTAAAAATAAGCGAGACAATACTAAATTAAGTAAAAATTTACACTGTCACTTTAAAAACAATTATTAAAAAAATTAAACTTATATAAATTACAGTACTTAAATCAAATAATATAAAAAAAATTATTAATTTTTTGTAACAATTGAGAGTTATTCAATTGTATTGTTTTGTGTTCTTGAACTAGTTGTATTGTTTGATCTTAACAAACAAGTAAGAGCAATAAAATACTACATATACATCTAGCGATTATTCAAATAATCAATACTAAAATAATAAACTAATGAAATTATATAAAAAATATATCACAAAAATACCAAAAATTTCTTCTTCATTTATTTTTTTGGTAAATAATATATTGTTGAATTACTTCTTCATTTTGTTTTAGAAAGGTTGCAACAGGGACACATTTAGGAGCCATTGGTCATCATAATAACTCCAATCTATTAAATTGGAGAGCGAGGGCTCAATAACGTGACTAGTGGTGCCACAAACACCCCCCCCCCCCCCCCCCAAAACACGACACTCACTTCTTGTCTTGTTAACCCATGATAAGAAAAGGTGGTTGGTAAGATTAACATTGGATTTCAAAAAGACTTTCAATTCTAGCAAACCCATCCTCTCTTCCTCAACACAAGCCCTATGCTCATGAATGTGAACAATAAGTGGTAAAGCACACAGTAATGACTTCACTAAAGACCACTCCATTGAGAAATATGATGTGAAACACCTATTTTCGTTTCTAGCAAAATCTTCTCTCGTGTTGGAACCCAAGATGGGAAATTGATCACTAGTCAAGGGTCTTATATAGAAAAGTTTAGAAAAAATTACAAAAACTTCATTGAGTTTTAGTGAACTTACACTTTGATCCTCTAATTATTAAAATTTAGGCAAAAGTGTAAAACTGACCCTCTAACTTTTAGCTTTTGTCATTTCAGTCCTCTAACTTTCAGTTTTGTCATTTCAGTCCTCTAAGTTTCAAATTTTTTCAATGTAGTATTCTGTTAGGTCTCAGTTACTGTTGCTGTTAAGTTTAGCCCTTTTTCTTAAAAAATAATTTTTGTAATTAAAAGAAAATAAAAAAAAAGCTGAAAAAAAGAAAAAGAAAAAGAAAACATGGAAGGTCCCCCCCCCCCCTTCAGTCTTCATCCTCAGCCTGCTGCCTCCCCGTTCTCTGCTCTCTCTCTCTTTGTAGCATACCAAAAATACCCATGACCAAAACCGAGTAAACTTTAACCCTAATAAAACTTAACCTGGCTCTAATTAAACCCACGGCAAAATAATATCCTCACTCCTCAACCAAAAAGCACTGAATAGATTCCGAAGCTTCTCGAATCTAGCCTCTCACATCGGCCACCACCGGCGGGGTTTTTTCCGGCCGGACTGTAGATGGTTTTGGGCTGGGTCTGGGTTAGGCAAAAAAACTGAGTTGGTTTTTTGTTTTTGGTCGGGTCTAGGTTTTGTTTTTAAGATGGGTCGGTTAGGATCATCATCACAAGCTAAAAGAAGGTGGGTAACTTAAATGGAGCTGTATTAGGTTACCTTCTGCGAGCATGGGTCGATGGGTTTGGTGGTGATGTGCCAGATTGCGACCATCGATGGATTGCGGCTCTCTTTGGTGTGGTGTTTGCTTTGGGGTTTGTTTGTGTGTTATGGGTTGGATTGTTGAAATATTGAGGTTTGGTGGTTGTCTGCTTTAAAGCATAATGCATATATGATGGTGGATTTGAGAGATAGAGAGAGACTGATCTTGAGAGAGAGATCAAGATTTTACCGTTTTCGAATTTTGATTTCAGGGGAAGGGGAACAATGTCGTTCCCCCTACATTTTTTTTTGGCAGTTTTTATTTATTTATTTTCTTTTAATTACGAAAATTATTTATATATATAAAAAAAAAAAGAAAAAAAAAAGGAAGAAGCCAGACTTAATAATGTAAAGTTATTATTTACAACCATTTGTTTTGTTGGCTTACATTCCGTGTCAAATTTGATTGTAATTATATTTAATCTGTTGTACCCTGTATTTATTGTGGGATTTCATTATAAGGGTTGTGTGTTAGAGAGAGAGAGTGTGTGAAGACTCAAGCATTTGAAGACTGAAGATTTTTCGTGGGTATCTCGCGACTTAGCTTCCTGCGAAGTGACTCATGTGCCCTGCACATGCTGGAATGCGAAGCGTCAGGCCAGATGGAGACAGCTGTGTCTCGCGAGTATCTCACGGGTAAGGCCTTCCTGTGAGACATCCGCGAGGCATTCTGTTCTGCCAGCCTGTCAAGTCAGAATCACACTTTCTGTACCCACACTATATATACCCACATTACCCACAATTGAGATGAGAGCCTCTGAGAGAAAATTCTAGCCAAACACCTTGAGCGTTAGAGATTGTTATACCCACAATCCTCTACACATTTGTTTTGGGAATTTCCTCATCTCCTACCTCTCCATTTCCATACCATTGAGAAGTTGATAGCCCAAACACTTACCACACCCTTTGAGAGTGTCAAGTGACGTTTTGGTGCTACTAGGAAGCATTGGAAGAAGCCGATGATGGCAGATGCAACATGGAGCTTGTTGCAGGATCCGAAAAACTAAGATAAGACACGGTTCCGAGAAGTCTTGTTGGAGTAGGAGTTTGGAGGGCTTAGATACATTGGGTAGATTAGGCTTGGAGGGTCTCTTGCTAACCCATGTATCCCAACTGATTGTCTAGTGGATCAATTTCTGCTTGGAGGGTAGCGAAGAGGTTTTTCACCGAGTTCTTCGGTTTCTTCTTTGATAACACGTCTCGGTGTTATCTGTGTTTGCATCTCTCTTCCCTATTCTTAGTCATTTCATTTTTACTGCTGTATTGCTTTAAATATGGATTAGAGTAGTTGTATTGCTTATGCGCTTGTGTTTACACTATTCCGCACTTAGTATTAAGTTAGTGTAAAATCAACCAAACTGTAACTTTAATTTGGGGGTCTAAACAGCTCTTGTATTTTTTCAACGCATTTTCGAGCTTTCAAACGGGAGTAGTAATAGATACATAACAGAATACTACATTGACAAAACTTGAAACTTAGAGGACTGAAATGGCAAAATTGAAAGTTAGAAGACTAAAATGACAAAAGCTAAAAGTTAGAGGGTCAGTTTTATATTTTTGCCTAAAATTTATATTAATTTTTATCAAAATTTAAAAATCATCCCCAGCCCAAATGGTGCCGACAAAAATAAAAAATTCAAAAGAAAAAAAAAAACATAAACATCATTATGCATTAATAAATAAGGTTCAAAGCCTCTCAATCTCAAGTTTATTCGCCTCTAGCTACTTCACATTCTCCAACTGGATCAATTTAGTAGTATTAGTATAAGGGAATTTAGGATTGATCGCTCAATTTAGTGAATAATATCATTTTCAAGACCGACTTGCATGTCAGTTGTCATGATGACTTATAATTGGCTTATATTTTTTTCTTTCTACAAAAGGATTCAATTTTTCCAAAGGGTTGGTGAAAAGAATTTATTATTAGTGGAATCATTCATTAATGTCACGCGTCTTGCTTTAGTCTAGTTTGAAAGATTGGCTTGTAGAAGTCATAACTCGCAGTGTTTATGGCAGCTTTAGGAATTTTTTTTTTAGGGTGGTCACTTAGAAATTTAAATTATATAAAATTTAATAAAGCAATAACTGGAATATTTGCTACAATTGCAAGTCGAGTCGCTAAAGAGAGTAAAAATGTTGCGGTTGTAAAGCCAAAAAGAGTATAATTATCGTCATCATAAAAAAGAACAAACAAACACGATATTTTTCATGGTACCAATTTTTAAAGAAAAATGAAATTAAAGATTATTTTTATTGAATAGGTTCAATTAGTTACAAATTTGAATGATTAGTGATTTTTATCTCTTTTTTTTATAATAGGTTTTTTGTTGAATAATTTGTTCACTTGTTGTTGTTTAGTTTTTTCTTGTTTTTATTTGGTTTATGTTTGTTGTTATTTGGGCTAATATTTATTGTTGTTATTTAAGCTTTTTTTTTTAAAAAAAAATTATAAAAGGGATTAAGTTTGGGTGGCAGAATTAATGTTGGAGTAATGCTACGTCCACAAAATTTTTACAATAAATTTTATGCAAAAAGTTGATATTATTGGGAAAAAAATAATATCAATATTAGGCCTAAATTAGAAGTAGTAACAGCTTACCACATTGGATTTATTGTAAAATTATTGGAAAAATGTTGTGGATGTAGCATTATTCTTATTTTTGTTGAACCTAAATTTTTGTAATTCTCAAGTTAGAATGTTCAATATTTTTATTAGGGTGGTCAAAATACGTTAATTTAGCATATAATATTTTTTTTGGTAAGTCTATATATAATCTTTTTTTTTTTGTAAGTCAAGGTGGTCCTATGACCATCTTGGCTTGCATGGGGAGCAGCCAGCGTGTTCATCAAATCTTTCTTTTTTAAAATTGACTAATTTTAAGTTGTGAAAGGAATCTGTTATGTGTGTTTAACAACGTAGTATATGTTATAAAAACAAAAAAACAAAAATCGTTCGAAATTTTTTTGTTTTCTGATCATATGTTTTACGGAAACTTGAACTAGAGAAAACAATCTTTTATTGTATGGGCTTTTCTGACTTACTGAAAAAGAATTTTTTTTGTTATTGTTTTGCTTTGCCTTTACATATTTTTTGCTGATTGCCTGATTGATGAAATCAAGGACTAATGGGTCTGCCTTTGCCTTTAAATCAAAAGAATAATGCTAGTTTTCTTAAAATAATAATAATAATAATAATAATAATAATAATAATAACATTCCCCATTATACATTCAAATTCACAACATACTTAAGTTTTATTTTGTAATTGGTGCATTTTTTTTTTCAATAGATGCTGTAATAATCACAAATTGACACATAAATATGTTATTTAGTTGGGTGTGGGTCTATCTCCATGGGTGAATTGAAATCAAAAAATTCTCATGAACGACTTTTATTGATTTTTTTATATCACTTTTTGCCAATGGACCACTTTGAAAATTGGTTTCATTGCCAATTCACTGGAAAAGAAATTCCGATGAAAGTTGTAAGGGCACGGTTTGCAGCCCAAGCCCAATATGTATGGGATTGTGGGTTAATGAGCCCAGCACAATAAATTGTAGAGTGTGGATTAAAGAACTAGGCCCAAGTGAATCTAACAATGGCTAGGATGGGTTTGAACGACAATCATGCAAGAACAAAGTACGTAAGGCTGGGTGAGTGTATTGCGGAGGAGGCAAATGTTTATACAGACCAATGAAACTGATTACAAGTGTAGTTCTAGTAGCTACAGTGTTCTTTCTCTATTTTTCCGATCCCCCCCTTTCAGGGGTTTCTCACATTATATACCTCCTTCCTAGTGATCCTGGCCCTCCCCTTGTTAATCATCCAAACCACTACTCGAGTACTCGTCCCATTAGACACCTATTCTGGTTCTCTGTGAGTTGCGATGATCAAGGCGACACTATTCATGGGTCTTTTCCACATAAATCCGGCAAGAAAAGTAGCTGCAATGCATTTAATGTAGTGGTGACAACTTTTTTTCAGATATTCCTAAATTCCCGTCGCTCTTTATAGGCGTATGATTTTCATCCTTATTGCTGGAGCTTCCTAAAAGATCACCTTGATTATGGGAATACTGATCTGGGTTGCGTTCGTCATATCCGAGGAGGTGTTACTCCTCGGATCACCGTCCATTTGTTCTTGACTTGTGAAACTTTCGAATTAGAGTTTCCCAGTATTATTTGTCCCTTCTCGGACCATCCTATGTCCTCGGACCAAGCCCAAGGCCCAATATATGACTTTGGGCCTTTATCCCTACAATAGCCCCTCAAAACACTAGTTTTTCCCTCTCATCCGAGGAGGAAAAATGGGGTTTTGATTTTCAATGGACCAAGCCAATTATTTCTCTAGCTTACACGTGTGGAAGTGCCATTTTACGCGCTTCATCACTGCCTTTGACACTTCGGGGTCCGCGAACCGTCATTTATTGCTCCAGGCGGCGTTTTGTTCCTCTGTATCTAACAATGGGCGCTAATCCAATGGTGGGCATTTCTCCTAGAATTTTGAGTGGGATTATTGCCACTCGTTTTCTCCCTCTATATAAAGCCTTGAAGGGGTTCATTTTCTCCCTTACTTCACAAATTTTCAAGTGCTCCAGAGAACTTCAGTGCCCGAGCTCACAAAACGCTCTGAACTCCTAAGCCTCCGTAGCACTTTCCTTAAGAAACTTTTAAAAGATTTTTCTAGAGGTTCGAGATCTCTCACATTCACTTATCTCCGTAAGTATCTTTTTCTTCAAACTTGCTTTTTCTCCACGACTGAGTTCCCTGGTCCTTTCCTTTTTTATAAAACTTTCTGCCTCATTACTGCCTCTGATGCTTCGAGGTCCGCGAACCATCATTTATTGCTCCAGGCGGCGCTTTGTTCCCCTGTATCTAACGGTGGGCGCTAATCCAACGGTGGGCATTTCTCCTAGAATTTTGAGCGGGATTATTCCCACTCATTTTCTCCCTCTATATAAAGCCTTAAGGGGGTTCATTTTCTCCTTTACTTTGCAAATTTTTAAGTGCTCCAAAGAACTTCAATGCCCGAGCTCACAAAACGCTCTGAACTCCTAAGCCTCCGTAGCACTTTCCTTAAGAAACTTTTTAAAGATTTTTCTAGAGGTTCGGGATCTGTCACATTCACTTATCTCCGTAAGTATCTTCTTCTTCAAACTTGCTTTTTCTCCTCGGCCAAGTTCCCTAGTCCTTTCCTTTTTTATAAAACTTTCTGCTAGTCATCCACGTTTACTTAGATGGGTAGATTTAAACACTTAGTGGATTCTCAGATCGGGATGGAGGGCTTTAGGGCCAAATACCATATCCCACAGGGAATGGGCTTAAAGTACTGCCCCCCAGAACAAATACTGACCGATAAAGAGGTGGGAGAAGTTGACATTCCCATGATCGCTTTTATAGAAGGAGGGATGGCACTTCCCATGGGTAGGATAACCCAAGATTACCTGCTTAATCACAGATTATGCCTCCACCAGTGCACTCCCAATATGTTTAGAATCTTAGGGAGTGTAGACGCCCTAAACGACCAGATGAACCTTGGGCTTTCATGGCACAAAGTCGTTCACATGTACGAGTGCCATTCACTCGCCGAAGGGTATTACCTCAAATCTTGATCTAAGGAGGTGAGATTGATATCCTGCCTTCCCAAGTCCAACAAAGGCTTGAAGGACGATTACTTGGTCATTTCCAGGGAGTGGCATGACGGTCTTCACTGCCCAGTTAGGGAAGGAACACCAGGTGGAGTACCTTAGGGATAGGTCCTCTGGCAGGGACCTTAGTTTTCTTAGCCTTTCCTTTACTCATTTTAAGCCACTCGTCTCCTCAAACAATAGTTGTAATTTTTCTAATCACAATTTGTCTTTTGAATTTTTTGCAGATAAAGATCAGGTTTCTACGAAACTTAGCCTCGTCAACGTTACAGCACTCAACTACTTGCTGAGGTTGGAGATATTTCAAAGTGAAGATGGACAACTATGAGCTGTTCATTTGATCTTAGACTAGGTGCCTTTGTCGCGCACATTTCAGGACACAAGCCAGGCGATAAAAGCAGGTAGTCCCAAGCTTGCTAAAATAGATGTCTCCAAGCCTGGGTTCTTGGCTCGGAGAGACCTTCCTTCGGTCGTGCTGCCACGCCGACCTGCTCCTCAACCGGTAGTCGCTCTAAGAGAAGAGTCGGCCTCGTCCGCCACTCTTAGATGCCGAGATCGACCAGTTCCAATTTGAAGGAGAGGAAGGGGCGCTGGAAAAACCTGTGGAGCTGTCAGATTTCGAGACCGAGTCTGAAGGGTTTTCTGCCGTCTACCAGCCAAGACTAATAATCGCTCGGTCTAACCCTAGTTTCGAGGAGAACGAAGGCATGGATTTGAGGCAAAGGACCGGTTTGAAGGGTCTGATGGCCAACAGAAACAAAGAGGGGTCTACTTCAAAATAATTTCCCAAGACCCAGGCCACTCCCAATCTCCCTCTTCCTCCTCCTCAGCTCCTCCCCCTCAGCTCCCAACTGACCTCAGACTAAAGGCTAATCTAGATCTAAAGAAGAAAAGGCCAGCAGAGGTCCCAGACGAGGGGGAGATAGTACAACAAAAGGGGGCTAAGCAGCAAAAGAAGGCTAAGGACCCCCAGGACAAGAGGGCCCCATCTGTGGAGAGCTAGGGGGATGCTAAAGTTCACCGAGGGCAACGCTCCTGGGCCCCTTGGCTAGGGGTGGAGGCCGCTTCCGTCTCCTGGGATGCCACCATCTGGGAGTCCTAAAGGGGGTACGCCGGCGTTCTGGCCAAGGCCCTAGAGCAGCCCCTCCTCCTCCCTAGAGACATGGAGGGCCTCAGGCGCATTAGGTAGGCTAACCTCTTCATGTCAATGAAGAGAGACCTTGCGATGGTAAGTAAGCCAGTATTATTATTATTATTATTAATTTTTTTTGCTGAATACTAACTGCGAGTCCATTCTTATATGTGTGTACTGTTTATGACCCCTTTGTTACTTCTATGCAGCTTACCCAGCAAGTCTTTGTTGCCGAGGAACGGGTCAAGAATGCTCAAGATAAGGCCAAGGCTGAGGCCTACTACCGGCTAGAGGTCAAAAAACAGCTAGGACCTATAAGGCAAGAGCAGGCTGGGCTGTCTGAGTAGCTGAATGAGGTTGTCAAAGCTCACAACAGCACCTTGGCGGGTCTGAAAAACGTGGAGAAGCAAGCTGAGGACCAGCACCAACTGTTGCATATGATCGAGATAAACCTGGCCACAGAAAATCAATCTGTTTAGGATCTCAAGGCCGAGTTGTAGAAAGTCAAAGATGTAGCTCGGGTGGCCAGGGAAGCCGCTAAGGCTGCGATGGCAGCAGCTTACGAGCGTGGGGCAACCGATACGGAGAAACGGCTGACAGAGGAGGTAGCCGTGGTCTGCAGGGATTACTGCACCGAGTCCTGGGGAGTGGCGATGGATCGGGCGGGAGTTCCTGCGGACTCCGAGCTGAGGAGGGCCGAAAACATTTTCTCTCCCGCAGACATTCGTAAGATTCCAGATGCAGACCCTCCTCCCAAGCATCTCCCTCCTACCTAAGTCTCCCTTTTTGAAAGGGTTGAGGCGGGAAAGGAGGTTTAGCCTCCAACAAAGTGTTAGGACATATGTGTTTTCACTTGTTAAGAACATATGTCACTTATTTATATAAATTGACAAATCCTTTTAACAAAACGCACTCTACTTGTAATTGGGTAGTTCTAGGTGTTTTTAATACTTCAAAAAACTTTGTTTCAAGATCAAGTGTTGAAGTCATCAAGTCTGTCCAAGAAAAAACAAGCTGAAGTGCAAATTCATTAATTCTCGACACCTTCTCGATAGCTTCTCGACACCTGGCTATCTGTCGAGATCTTCAGCTGATTCTTATCGCAATCTCGATAGCTGGTTGATCGATCGAGAAAGTTTCTGTCCCCTCGACACCTTCTCGACACCTCCTCGATAGCTGCTATTTGTTGAGATTCATTAAACCTCGATACCTTCTCGACACCTCCTCGATAGCTGCTATCTGTCGAGGTTACGGAATTTCAGCTTTTTGATTTTTGGGCCAGGCTTATGTATTTGAGTAGGGTTTCTTTTCTCACAACCCTAGACCTATATAAGGCTTATTTTAAAGGCCGTCACATAAGAGAATACAAGGAGAACATATGAAAAAGCTTATTCTCTCTGAAAGAAGCTACTGCGTCTTTACGCCTTAGGGTTTTGTAACCAAGTGCTTCTAGATCTTCATTGTTGATGAAGTGAAGAACTTTGCAGCCAACATTCTTCTTCCTCAAGTTGGTGAGTGAGTCACGTACTGGGATTCGTGCAAAGGAATTAGTCACGTACTGGGATCCGTGCAACAAAAAAGGTGGCGTTCATATATTGAAGAGTTCAGAGGTTCTAAAACGGTAGAAGATTTCTGCTGTGAGTTCATCTACGGGGATTGTAGAGTCTAGGGGCAAAGGTTTTGTACTAGATCTGAAACTTCTCTTTACTATAGTAGATTGCATTTCGGGAAGGTTTTCCCCCAGGTTTTTTTACTGTGAAACTGGTTGGTTTCATTGGTTTTCCTGGGTCATCATATCTTGTCTTCTTTAATTTTTCTGCTGCATGATTTTGACATGATACTGATGTTTGTTTGTTTTAACAAGTTTTAATGATAATAAATCTAATTAACAATTCGGGTTTAAAACTTGTTAATTCTATCAACTAGGGTCTAAATTTCCCAACAAATGGTATCAGAGCGGGTTCACTCTAATTGGATTAATTTCCTGAGTGTGATCCTTGACCCCCGTTGTCATGGATAGAGGACAATCTTTATTTATACGTCCTTTATTTGATGGAACTAATTATGCGTACTGGAAAGTTCGTATGAAAGTGTTCTAGCAGGCTCTAGGTGAACAGGTATGGCAAGCTGTTGAAATTGACTGGATTAAGCCAAAGGAAGCACCTGTGGATTGGGATGATGCAACAATTGTAGCTGCAAATTTCAATAGTAGGGCCTTGAATGCTTTGTTTTGTGGGGTGACCAATGAAGAATTCAAGAAAATTTCATCCACTGAAGTTGCCAAGGAAGCATGGACTATTCTTGAGACCACCTATGAAGGTATCAAGGCAGTAAAGACTGTGAAGTTTCAACAACTCACTAGTAGTTTTGAAGAAATAAGGATGGAGGAGGATGAGACCTTTGATGAGTTATATGCCAAACTCAAGGATATTGTGAATTCTGCTTTCAACCTTGGAGAATGTATTGCAGAATCCAAAATTGTTAGAAAAATCCTTAGGTCCTTACCTGAAAGATTCCATGCCAAGATCACTGCCATTGAAGAAGTCAAGGACATTGATCAAATTCCTTTGACTGAGCTTGTAGGGAACCTTCAAACCTATGAGATGGGATTAGGCTCAATGGGAAAAGGTGGAAAGAGCAAAAACTTGGCTCTCAAGGGTATAGAGGAAGAGACTGAGGACTCTGAAGATGAAGATCAAAGTGAAGATGAGGATGAGAATCTAACCTTCATAACTGATGAGATTATCAAGCTTCTTCAGTTTAGGAAAAAGGCTAAGGGCAAACCTCCTAGGAAACTTAAATCCTCTAGGAATGGCAAGAATGAAAAACCTCTTATTCAATGCCATGAGTGCAAAGGTTTTGGTCATATGAGGATAAAGTGTCCAAACTACCTCATGAAGGAAAAGACCAAGAAGCCAAAAGAGAAAGGGTTGGTTGCTACTTGGAGTGATACTGAGGATGACTCTTCTGATGAGTTTGTGGATGAATGTCGTCAAGTTATGGCCTTTGCTGCCACAACCGATAAGGTGATTGTGGAGAGTGCTAGTGACAGTGAGGATTCTTCTGATGATGAAGTACCTAAGAAGATGACCCTTCAGGAAGCCTCTGATAAGACTGGCTTAGGATATGATGTTTCCTCCAGCCCCTCCTCATCCACAGCTTCTGGATCAAAGATTGTCTTTGTGCCACAATCTGAGAAAGGTAATAAAAGTATGAAATCCAAAACTGATCTGGTTAATTCTAAATCCTTTATTAGACCTCATGTTTGTCACCATTGTGGTGTTGCTGGACATATTCGTCCTAATTGCTTTAGGTTGTATCCTCATAAGCAATTGTCCAAACGGTCACAGGTTTCCTCTCAAGGACCTACACCTTTGTTTGGAGAGTTATTAAAAGTTTTGAGCTTTTTAACTCAATTTCAGAAGAATCTTAATTCTTCTATGTCCTTTAGTAGACATACTAGGACATGTGCCTTTTCATCTTCACGGCCAAAGACTCGTGCTGTGTGGGTGAGAAAGGAGCCTAAGACTTAATTGTCTTTTCTGTTTGTCCTCTGCTTTGATTCTTTCTATCTAAAGTAGGACTTTCTTTGCTTGATTTCTTAACTGTTTTTGGAATTATGCTTTCATGCATCTGCATCTTTCTATCATGCCTTCATGCATATGCATCTTTCTTTCATGCAAACATGTTGTTTATTTGTTTTTGTTTGGTTGTTTAGCTTTTATTTTGTTTTTTTTTTCAAAATAAAAATAAAAATAAAAAATTGAAAAATACAAAAACGGTGTGTGTTTTGTGTACTTTGGTATTTGTGTATCTTGGATGGCCAATGAAACAAAGTTTTCTAAACTTTGTATCTCTTGTAACTTAGATGAGCATCTCTATGCACAACTAAGCAAGTGAGTTTTGTGGCTCTTGTTTGTGATGAGTAAGATTAACTTATCTCTTAAAACTTAACACTCATATCACTCTTTTTGACGGGTAGGACTAGAAAATCCTAAGAGAAAGGCATAAATAACCATCTCACCACTGTTACCCGCCAATCATAATATGACACCTGTATACTTCAGCATAGCAAAAGTGCAGTGTCAAAGACATTCGTATGCTTCGGCATAGCAAAAATGCGATGTCAAATGCTTAACATCTTGGGTATTTCTTTTCTCTCTTAAATGCCCATGCATGATATGCTTAAAAGAAAATATGCAAAGAAAAATAAAAAGCAAAAACATTAAAAATGCTTTAAATATGATTGCAAGCGTGTTTTCTAGGAGATATGGGAGTTATAGGATGTACCTCGAAGGTGATAGTCCCCATTAAACAGTTATGATTGTGTGTGAGCTAGAGTGATTTTCTCATATCTCAAATCGTCATAACATCTATACACATATGCAATCTTGCAATGTTTTTCACACACAACATGCAATATTCTTTGCTACTCTTGATACATGTGCAGGTACAATGTGATTTGGCCATCACAAAGGTTTTACATGTGCTAATGTATGCTCACTAAACTGTCTTGACTTGTTTTTGAAATATAAAATTGGTTAGACTTGTTTAGTGTGTGTGTGTGTTTTGGTTCCATGTGTTTTTCACATGTTTTGCATCTTTCTTTTATCTTGTCATCCATAGCATCTTATTTCATTACATTCATGCATTTTTATGGATTCTCTGTGCCCCCTTGATCATCCTTGATCATCTTTATGTTTCTCGGGTGAAGCTTTCTAGCTTCTTGTACCCTTTGTCAATCATGACAAAAAGGGGGAGAATATCTGGTTTCTTGTTGAAGATTCTACATATAAGGTGGAGACTTTGTGGTTTCTGTTTAAGATTCTACAAGTTAGGGGGAGAAATACATTCTTTTGTAAGGGGGAGATGTGTTTCATCTTGTTAGGGGGAGTGCTTACTTCTTTCTTCTTGTACCTTGGGTCTTGTGACCATTGTTTACATACATTGTGCTTATCTTCTTTATAAGCTGATGTATGTCTTCTTTCACCTACCTCTACATGTGTTGTTTCTTTTCTATCTTTATACACATGTTTTTACGGTTTGTATGCAATCTATTATTTCTGTTTCACACTAAGATGCCTTAATGAGTTTTGTTTAAAGTGTTTCAGAAATACAGGTTGTCAAAGTCTACTTGCCATAAACTCTCTTCTTGCAAAGTTTTTCAAGAGTTTGTGTTAGGATAGATTTTATTGTATTCAACAAGTGAACATGAGTTGAGTGATTTATGACTTCTCTCATATGTTCATTTGTTTGTTGTGGTTTTGTCACGGATTGCCAAAGGGGGAGATTGTTAGGACATATGTGTTTTCACTTGTTAAGAATATATGTCATTTATTTATGTAAATTGGCAAATCCTTTTGACAAAACGCACTCTACTTGTAATTGGGTAGTTCTAGGTGTTTTTAATACTTTAAGAAACCTTGTTTTAAGATCAAGTGTTGAAGTCATCAAGTCTGTCCAAGAAAAAGCAAGCTGAAGTGCAAATTCATTAATTCTCAACACCTTCTCGATAGCATCTCGACACCTGGCTATCTGTCGAGATCTTCAGCTGATTCTTATCGCAATCTCAATAGCTTCTCAATAGCTGGTTGATCGATCGAGAAAGTTTTTGTCCCCTCGACACCTTCTCGACACCTCCTCGATAGCTGCTATTTATTGAGATTCATTAAACCTCGACACCTTCTCGACACCTCCTCGATAGCTGCTATCTGTCGAGGTTACGGAATTTCAGCTTTTTGATTTTTAGGCCAGGCTTATGTATTTGAGTAGGGTTTCTTTTCTCACAACCCTAGACCTATATAAGGCTTATTTTAGAGGCCGTCACATAAGAGAATAAAAGGAGAACATATGAAAAAGCTTATTCTCTCTGAAAGAAGCTACTGCGTCTTTACGCCTTAGGGTTTTGTAACCAAGTGCTTCTAGATCTTCATTGTTGATGAAGTGAAGAACTTTGCAGCCAATATTCTTCTTCCTCAAGTTGGTGAGTGAGTCACGTACTGGGATTTGTGCAAAGGAGTTAGTCACGTACTGGGATCCGTGCAACAAAAAGGGTGGCGTTCATATATTGAAGAGTTCAGAGGTTTTGAAGCGGTAGAAGGTTTCTGCTGTGAGTTCATCTACGGGGATTGTAGAGTCTAGGGACAAATGTTTTGTACTAAATCTGAAACTTCTCTTTACTATAGTGGATTGCTTTTCGGGAAGGTTTCCCCCCAGGTTTTTTACTGTGAAACTGGTTGGTTTCATTGGTTTTCCTGGGTCATCATATCTTGTCTTCTTTAATTTTTCCGCTGCATGATTTTGACATGATATTGATGTTTATTTGTTTTAACAAGTTTTATTGATAATAAATCTAATTAACAATTTGGGTTTAGAACCTGTTAATTCTATCAACTGGGGTCTAAATTTCCCAACACAAAGTATAAGCCCTCCGAGGACTCCCTTACAATCAAGGACGTGGTCACCCAGGCCAAGGATGCGGCTTCTAAGTCCAAAGCTAATGAGGTCCATTCCGAGGCTACTGATCCAAAGAAAGACCCTCCCCCAGCCGAAGCTTAGATGTAGGGTGTTTTCTTGTAATTTTTCCTTTGTACATTTACTTTTTGTAATGGCTATCTGCCACCAAACATAATGTACTTCCCTTTTTGTTTAATGAAGATGTTTTTCTTAATTTTATCCCTGGTATTTTCATTTAGTATGCTTTGGAGTTTGTAACTATTGCTGTGAATCGCTGATACTCTAAATAATTTGGTTAAGTACCAGTAGAAAGAAAGAAATGGTTTAACACATATTTGTACCATGAATTGGTCTACACGATCAAAAACTTTGTTTTATTACCTGGAATCTTCTTTGACACTTGATGAAAAATAAAAGGATATCACTGAATGTTAATTTCACCATTTACAAAAGATGTCAATTTCAAATACTTGTAAAAGATGCTAACTTCCCCACATTATCTGGTCCGAGGACTTCTGGCATGATTGGGTTTCAGTCTAAACACTTATAAAAGTTGTCATTCAGTGTTAACCTCCCCACATCATCTGGTCAGAGGACTTCAGGCATGAGTGTGGTTCAATTTAAACACTTGTAAGAGTTGTCATTACGTGCTAATTTCCCCACATCATCTAGTTCGAGGACTTCAGGCATGAGTGTGGTTCAATTTAAACACTTGTAAGAGTTGTTATTACGCGCTAATTTTCCCACATCATCTGGTCCGAGGACTTCAGGCATAAGTGTGGTTCAATTTAAACACTTGTAAGAGTTGAATAATGAGAAATATAATGCCCTAAATAAATGCACGTATTGACAGAAGAGACTTTCATTTAATAATAATACCTTTTCAGGTTGTTTACATTCCACGGGCGTGATATTACATGTTCATCCAAATCTTCCAAAAAATACGCTCCTATACCAGCCACTGAGGTGATGCGATATGGTCCTTCCCAATTGGGCCCTAGCTTTCCCCAAGCTGTGTTCTTTGCGGTATCCAGAACCTTTCTCAACACCAAATCACTAGGAGCTAATGGTCTTAGCTTCACGTTGGCATCATAACCTTGCTTGAGTTTATGTTGGTAGTATGCCAGTTGAACCATTGCATTCTCTCTTCTTTCTTCAATAAGGTCTAAGCTTCTTGCTAGCATTTCATCATTATTGCTCGAACTGAAAGACCTAGTTCTGAGTGTATGGAAGCCAGTTTCTACAGGAATAACAGCCTCGGCTCCATAAGTCATTGAAAAGGGAGTTTCCCCTGTGGATTTGAGAGGCGTGGTTCAGTATGTCCAGAGGACATGTGGTAGCTCTTCTACCCATTTCCCATTCGCGTCATCCAACCTTTTCTTGAGTCCGCTCACTATAACCTTGTTGATAGCTTTGGCTTGTCCTTTCCCTTGGGGGTAAACTAGGGTTGAGTATCTATTCTTTATCCCCAAGTCGCTGCAGTATCTCCTGAAAGATTTACTATCAAACTGGAGGCTGTTGTCTGAGATGAGTGTACGAGAGACTCCAAATCGTGTGACAATGTTCTTCCACAGAACTTCTTGGCGTCCACATCTCTGATATTCGTTAGAGGCTCGGCTTCGACCCACTTAGTAAAGTAGTCCGTGGCGACCAGCAGGTACCTTTTGTTCCCCGCGGCCTTGGGGAAAGGGCCCACAATGTCCAAGCCCCACTGAGCGAAGGGCCATAGGCTGAACAGAGGATTAAGGACTCTCCTCGGTTGGTGTATGTTTGGGGTGAACTTTTGACACTAGTCACATTTCTTTACATATTCTTGTACCTCACTTTGCATATTTGGCCACCAATAGCCTTGACTGATGGCTCTGTGCGCCAAAGATCTACCTCTAGTGTGACTTTCGCAAATCCCTTCATGTAGCTCCTCAAGAAGTAATTTCGTTGCCTTGGGGTGTACGCACAGCAGGTATGGCCCAGAAAAGGAGCTTTTGTATACCTTTTGGTCCTTGGAGAACCAGAACTGAGGAGCCTTTCTTCGCACTTTGTCAGCTTCATACTTCTCTTCAGGTAGAGTGTCCTCTTTTAAGAACAGCACTATGGGGTCCATCCAGCTTGGCCCCGCCCTAATTTGATGGACATGCACAAGCTCCTCGTTCAATCCTGTGGGTTTGCAAAGATCTTCTACGAGGATCACCCAAGGCAAGCTCTGCGCCGAGGTGGTCGCGAGTGTGGCTAGGGAATCAGGGTGGGTATTTCCACTCCTAGGAATATGTAACAGGTTGAATGATTCAAAGCCCGACTGCAGGTGCCTAACCTGGCTCAAGTACCCTTGCATTCTCTCGTCCCTCGCTTCAAACTCCCCTTTCACCTGGCCGACGACCAATCTAGAGTCTGAGAATATCTTTATTGCCTTTCCGCCCATTCTTTGAACCATAACCATTCCCATCAGCAGAGCCTCATACTCAGCTTCGTTATTGGTGGCCGAGAATCCCAATCTTAACAAATTCTGGATAGTGATCCTTTCGGGGGATACTAATACTAACCCTACTCCGGAACCCTTCTGATTTATTGCGCCATCAACGTACACTTTCCAGGATAGAATGCCTTGTTGGGAGATCGTTCCAACTGATTTTCCATCCATGGATCATGTTTCCCTCTCTTCTTCTGACGGGGATTCGGCAAACTCGACTACCAGATCCGCGAGGACTTGTCCCTTGACTGAGGTGCGAGACATGTATTTGATGTCGAAAGCCCCCAGAATCGTGGCCCATTTAGCAATCTTCCCTGTGTAGTCAACATTCCAGAGCAGAGCTCTGAGTGGAAGCTGAGTTAGGACAATGACTATGTGTGGCTGAAAGTAATGGGGGAGTTTCCGTGTGGTGTGTACCACCGCTAGAATAGCTTTTTCCAATGGCAGATAGCGGATCTCGACCTCGTGTAATGACCTGCTCACATAATAAACTGGCATTTGTATGTCGCCGTCAACTCGTATCAGGACCAGGCTTACCGCATGAGGAGCCACAGCGATATAAGCGAACAGAACTTCTTCAGCTTCAGGTCTGCACATGATAGGAGGCCGAGAGAGATAATCCTTAAGCTATTGGAAGGCCAAGGCACACTCCTCGGTCCACTCGAACCCTTTCCATTTGTTCATCAGTAGGAAGAAAGGTTAGCACCTATTAGCTGATTGAGAAATAAACCAATTTAAGGCAGCAGTCATTCCGGTTATTTTCTGGACCTCTTTGGGATTCCGAGGTGATTGTAGACTATTGATTGCTTCAATTTGGTCAGGGTTAACTTCAATTTGGTCAGGGTTAACTTCAATTCCCCTATGGGTTACCATGTAGCCCAGGAATTTGCCTGACCCCACGCCAAAGGAACACTTGGAAGCGTTGAGGCGCAGCTTGTGTTTCCTCAGAACTTCGAATATATCTCCGAGATCTCCCAAGTGCTCAGACACTACCTTGCTTTTTACCACCATGTTGTCTATATAGACCTCAATGCTTTTACCTAACTGCGGCTCGAACATCCTAGTCATCATCCTCTGATAGGTAGAACCTGCTTTCTTCAAACCGAACAACATCACTTTATAATGGTAATTTCCTGTGGGCGTGACGAAAGCCATCTTCTCCTAGTCACTTAGGGCTAGTGGTATTTGATGATAACCCTGAAAGGCGTCTAGGAAGCTCATCCGAGGATGGCCTACGGTTACATCCACCAGCTGGTCTATCTTAGGTATAGGGAAAGGATCCTTTGGGCAAGCCCTATTTAGATCTATGAAGTCTACATACACTCGCCACTTCCCACTCTTCTTTACCACCACGGTATTGGCCAACCACTCGGGGTAAAAAAACCTCCTTGATAGCCCCTGCCTACTTTAGTTTCTTCACCTTTTCTCTAACAGCATCAGAGTGCTCCCTGGACAAACACCGAGGAGGTTGTCTTTTCGGAGTGATGGACGGATTAACATTTAAATGATGACAAATGAAGTTTGGGTCCACCCCCGGGGCTTCGTAAGCACTCCATGCGAAGACATCTACGTTTCTTCTAAACACAAATTTTCTCAATTGCAAAAAATCAAGCAATTGAAAAGAAATATGGTTTGCAAATATAAATTTGTATTGATGTATAATGAGTACAATCTCTATTTCAATTCTTTTACAAAAGAATGCCCTCTGATTCTATCTTCTTTGAACTTGACTCGAACAAGAATCTTCTTGACTTTAATTAGAAGATGGATTGATCGGTCTTCACAATAAATCTCTAGCTTCAAGCTTATTAGAGATTTATTGTCCTTCAAGTTCTTCAAGCCCTTCGAATGTTCTTCAAGTTCTTCAAAGATGCTTCAAGTTCTTCAAAGTTTCTTGAGATGGAATTTCTCCAGAGCTTGGGCCTCTTGAAAACTTGGTGTTCAAAATGAGAGGGGATGTCCTTTATTTATAGTGATTTTAGAGGATAAACTCCACTTCAAATTGATATACTTGAAAGTATGTAGTAGACTTTGATTGGCCCAAATTCTTCTAAGAGATAATTATCTCTATTTATCTATTTTGATAAATATTATATTTTGATAAAGATAATAATCAATAAAGATAAATAATTATCTCTATTTAATTTATTTTAATAAAGATAATTATCTATCAATTTTGAATAGAAAATTTATCTTTATTTTATTTATTTATAAATATAATTATCCATAAATTTTGAATAGGAAATTTATCTTTATCTTGTGGGCCAAATGACACGTGGCAAATTTCAACATGTCAATGTAATATCAGTTTGGGTGACACATGTCATCATGTAATTTAATTAATTTAATGACATTAATTTAGAATTTGCCACTAAATTTTGATGTGACATTTTATGATTGGCTTAAAATTTTCGCCTCTTACAAATGCCCACTCAAGACTTGGTCATGTTCACAATCTTGAATGTGGAAAGTGATCAAGTCTCGACAACTTCATGTTTTGATGCAATTAGTTTCAGCACCTTTCATTTATTTAGGAATTTGCAAGCAGGTATTTCTCCAAGAGCTTGAACATGTACGGAGTCAAAGTAGTAATCATATAAGGACCGAAATTCTATCCTTTCCATCCGACACTAGAATTGCCCTTCATTTTGACTTCTTTTCCTAGCCACATTGGTCTTTGACTAGATAAATTTGTTTTCTAGTCAAAGTGGTCTTAGTTAGACTCCTAGTGGGAATTAAACAAATATCCCCACCATGAGAAGAGATTTACTCCTAATCAAAGTGTTCAAATCCATTGGCAGGGGTATATCAAGACTTAAAAGAGTTCTAATGTTACTCATTTATAGAGTTCCAATAGAACTAAATTTCGGATAAGTATGTCAAGACTTAAAAGAGTCATAATACATGCAAGAATCCGGCGATGTAATACATGCAAGACTCCACCATGCAAGAAGCCACGTTTTTTCCTAGTCCAAGCTGAATAAGGATTTGAACTCTTATATTTCAAAGAATCCCACTTAAACTTGAACTTCAGTAGATTACAGTAAGCAGAAAACTTCTTTCTTATCGCAACTCCAGACTTCTTCTCCCATTTAAACTCTACCTTCGTACAAGAATTCTTCTTTATTTTGACTTCTTTTCCTGGTTAATCCAGTCTTGACTAGATGAGTTCTAGTTGCAATTAAACTCTCTCTAACCAGCACTATAAAAGGATAGCCTCAGCCACACATAATTCACAATTTGTTTACAGTGCGTAAGTTCAGAAATCTCAAAAACAATTCTTGAAGAAGGCATAAGATTTTTTTTTTTTACCTTCTTTCTCAGTCAAGTAACAAGGTATAATCTCCTCTTCTCATAATTTTATCTCCGGATTCATGGTTTTTTTTTTTTTTTTTTTTAATTCTATTTCTCTTCTCTTTTCTCTCTATGCTCTCAAATGTTTTGACTCATGTTTGCTGGTGCAGATTTGATTTCAACCTTCCCGAAGTCATCCACGCCACTAGTAATAATTACTAGTACCTAAGTACAGGAAGCAAAGACTTTTCCCTCCATCAGGTATAACAATTCTTTTGATTCAAAGGAAGCGTGTGGCCAATAATGAACAACGTAGTGGTCCTGCATTGATCATTTTAATTCATCGGATCTAAACGGATGTTGATTGACCTTTCTAAACTAATATCACACATGTATGATATTTAGTTCGACAGATTCAATGTACACTAGTTTCTTCATATAATCTTCCTTATTTGATGATTTTCTTTGCATGCAGCAGATCCATCTTTAAGGATTTGGCGTTAAGTTTGGCAAGAGTTCAATCACGCAGAACTTAGGAGGTACATTCTTGATCAACGCTTTTCACTTGTGAATGTCTTTTTTTTTTTTTTTGTGTATTGTTCCACCCCCGTTTAGGATAGGTAATATGATGACTTAGTGGCACTACGAAGAACTTGCAAGAGTTTATTTTGTTCCTCAAGCCAAGTAGTCCTCAAGCTAAGTAGCTACCAAGACAATGACCTCGACGACAATCTTGAAGACGAAGACAATCTTGACAATGAAGTCTATCTGTGATACGAAGACTTTCTTAAAGACGAAGACAAACTTGACAACGAAGTCTATCTTGGATACGAAGACTTCTTTGAAGACGAAGACAATCTTGAAGATGAAGACCATCTTGACAACGAAGTCTATCTTGGATACGAAGACTTCCTTAAAGACAAAGACAATTTTAACAACGAAGTCTATCTTGGGTACAAAGACTTCCTTGAAGACGAAGACAATCTTGACAACGAAGTTTATCTTGGATACGAAGACAATCTTGAAGACGAAGACAATCTTGAAGATGAAGATTGCATTGAAGAAGAAGGCTACATTGAGGATGAAAATTGTCTATGCAAGGATGTGTGTCCATTGATATCTTGCGGCGGAGCAATGCTTGCATATGAGGATATAATAACTTTATGTTTTTTCCTCTTTTTATTGCATGTCCATGCCCCCTTCTTTTTATTTTTAACCTTCTTTGCACCGTAGTTTATATTCTTTTTGTACATTTTTTTGTAGGTTTTCCCTATCATCATGGTGCTCTTCAAAGACTTCTCTTCATTCGACAAGAAGCATCTTGTTGTTACTAAAGAATCGAATGACACTAAGGAAGTAGACATATCATTGCTTGTTGAAAGGCCGATTATTGGTCAATTTACGGAAAGATGGCCTGAACTTAAAGACTCAAGAGACATTGTTGAGTGGACCTATGATGTCTCTCAGAATTCTGGTTTCCCCTCTGGAGCGTGGTCTTTGCGTAGTTCTCTTCACAAGAACACTACAGAGTCTCATTATCTAGTGACTCTTGGCCGTCATATAATTTCAGGGGGAACACGTTGGGACATTCTTTTCAAAATCAATGGAGAGTGGAGTTACATAATTTATTAGTTGTGATTAGTCTCAGTCTCTTATTTTATTATTTTATTTTGACCTTTAAAAATTTGACACCTCAATAATGATGAAAATATTGTAAAAATTTGTTGCATCAGTGTAATTGTGTATGCACATATAATATTTAAAAGCATAAGCAAAACCAGCATATTGTGAAAAAAAAAAAAAAAAAAAAAAAAAAAAAAAGGCCAATGAACAGTGCAAATTGTCAATAATTGTGAAAATATTATAAGAATTTGTTAAGTCAGAGTAACTGTACATACACATATAAATATTTAAAAGAAAAGATAAAAACAGCACAACCAAAACTAGTGTACTGTGGTTTGTGGGGAAAAAAAAAAGCCTAATGAACAATGTTGCGAAAGTGTTGCGAAAAATGTTGTGGATATAACACTTCTTTTTTCATAATACCTTTAGTTTTAGTTGTGGATGATATTAGTATGATATTTTATTTTAACTTATAAGGAATTAACATATCAACAATTACAAAAATATTGTGACAATTTATTGTGTTAACTAAAAACTTTATATATAAAAAATAAATAAATAAAAAGAGTGGATAGGATGATATTATGCCGAAAAAAAAAAAGCAGAGAAGAAAAAAGAAAAGAAAAAAAAGCAGCAACAGTGGAGAGGTTGAAACCAAAGCACTGTAGCTACAGTGCCAATTGAACAAACTGCAGCAAGTACTCAAAACTTGAAAAAAAAAAAAAAAAAATCAAATGTGTACTATAGAGGCATTGGTGCTTTTTATGTAGTTAATAGAAATAGATATAGCTAATAGAAATCTATGTACACAACAATAATATTATGGACATCCATTTTTTTACATCTAATTTTAGCATCGAGTGTTCTAAAACTCTCAAAATGCTATTTTTGCACACCTAATGCAGATGACCTCCATCTTGTGTGCTAGCTACGTTATCCAAAAAAAGCTATGTTTTTTAATTGAATGCTATAAAAGAAGTGTGTTGACTGTATTGTTAAGTAGTTTGTAGTCCCGCCTGACCTGGGGTCACGTTGGGAGTGCCGCCAAGGCGACGCGTGAGGTCGTAAGAGCGCTAATGGGTTTACTCTTGCCAAATTTTTTTCATTTTCGTTAAAAAAATGCACACAGAGCATTACCCCATTGTTTTCAATTGTCAGTTGTCAGAATTGCATAGTTTGGGGCCTTTGGAAAATCACAAAATTAAAAAATATTATGTTTCATGTGCACACGTACACCCAGCTTCTAACAATACATAGAACCCACAAACTTGGGAGATCAACTTTCTTCTCATTCTCATCCAGTCGTAGAATCTAAACTTTCCCATATTAATAACTTGCTGCTTACAACTCCAAGAGGTTAGCTAAGTGATTCATAAGATCTTATGATATTTATGAGATTTTGGGTTTGAAATCACTTGCTAGCATTTTTGGGGCAACCCTTAAACAATTATTCCATGTAATAACCTTGAACGTGTGTGAGAGAGAGACTAAGGGACTGCATACACTTAAAAAAATAATCAAATACTCGAAAAGGTCTAGATACTCTTGTTTTATCTATAAAAAAAAAAAAAAAAAAAAAAAGTGTTGCTTACAAAATAACTAAAATGATATAATACTATCACTTTTCCTTTTGAGTGGCTTGTAATTTAATATGAGAAAAGTTAAATGGGTGCCGTAAAAGTTTGGTTTAAAAAATATATTAGAAATTTTTAATGAAAAAAATGATTAATTTTTTTCACAACTTTTTATTTTTTCTATAAAAAAATAGTATAAAAACTTTATTTTACAAATATCTAAGGGTTCATCTTAACCGACCTAAATATTAATGGCTATGAATATGACTTATGACTACTGGGGACACCATTTTTTTTTTTTTTTTTTTTGAGAGGAGGTACAAGTAAATTAAGTGATGGTCACCTACAAATTAAATGTAAATTAAAATACTGTCCTGAGTTGTTGGGAGTTGGAACTGCAAATTTAAGAACGTAAATTAAAAGTTATCCGTACAGGTACACATTCTTAATTTTGCAGGTCCACGTCCAACAACTCCGGACAGTGTTTTAATTTACATTTAATTTTGCAGGTGGTTCTAATTAAAAAAGAAAACATTTAATTTGTAGGTGACCTGTGACCATCACTCATTTAATTACTTGTACCTTTTATCCATAATTACAGCCCACTCAAAAGGACAAGTTGTTAATGTGGTGAATTTCAGATTGTACAAGGGATGACCGATGAGGCTGAGAAGAGAGTTGATATGCCCAAAGGCCCCAAACCATGTGATCCGCACAGTATGCATTTTGTATTTAAAATGACAAATTTTGGCACTTTCATTTCCTTGATTTTTAAAGAAGAATCCTATCCAAGTTAGTGTTTTTAAGAGCACTTTCATTACATTGATTTTTAAAATAAAAAATAATTGTGAGAATAATATGGATAACTACAAATTATAAAAGAAGAGGAAAATTATGTACATTTTATTTGTGGATTTGTTAATTTTATTTTCTAATGAAGATATATTTCACAAGAGTTCTTCTATGACCTAAACTGTTACTACAATTCAGATGTGCCAAATTATGACTAGTTGTTTGTTTGTCACTTTCATATAAATTGCTCACTTTTGCTCCATTATTTAGAGAATCAACCATACCAAGGTAATGAAAAAAGTCTTGGTACAAGAGTTGTGTCAACAAATAATTCTAGGAATACACTCAATCACACACTTGATTTCATAATAGTAGATATGTACAATTGTAAGCGGTGGACACTTTCAACCCACTATTGTTTACAAGAATTCACTATTTTCAGTTGATCACTCACAATCGAATAAAATCAATAAATTGTAAAAGCATTAGCATCAAGTCTAAGAATAAATCATTTTTTAGGACACAAAAAATTCATTTTTACTATTTTAGCACATCATTTAATAATACACCATACATTACATATGTTATTTTAACATAGCACCCATTAAAACAATTAAATAATTTAAACTGTATTCACACTCAAAATTATAAATCTCAAAGAAACTCACAACCTAGAACCATCGCCACAACCCAAAGCAAACCATAATAAAAGTCACCAATAAATAAATAAATAACTCATAGAAAACCACAACAATTTGATGCGGATTGGGCAGAAACCTGAGCAAATTGATGAGATTTCGGCAACCCAAATCTGTGTGCAATGGCCTAAGAGAGAGGAGAGTGTTTTCTATGACTTCTATCATGAGAGAGAGAGAGATGAAAAGAAAGTAGTATTTTTGTAATTGTTTTTAAATATAACACTTCAATAATATTCTATATCTTTCTGAAGATAATTTTTTTTTTTTTGGAGAAATAATTACAACATGCTGCTAATCCCGCAGCTCGAACTCTTTTCCCCCTAGACCCCCAAGCACTTTGTACATGGAGAGGTGCCAATTCAGCTACAAAATAATATGTACACAACAACAATATTATGGACATCCATTTCTAAAACTCTTAAAATGCTATTTTAGCACACCATACACAGATGATCTCCATCTTGTGTGCTGGCTACTTTTGTTAATTGAATGCTATAAAAGAAGTGTGTTGATTATATTGTTAAATGGTTTATTAATATAACAAAATAATATTTTTGAGTGCTAAAATATTTTTTTAACACATAATATGCTAATGGGTTTACTCTTGCCAAATTTTTTCATTTTCAATTAAAAAAAAAATGCACACCGAGCGTTGCCCCATTATTTTCAATTGTCAATTCCCAAATCACATAGTTTGGGGGCTTTGGAAAATCACAAAATTAAACAATATTATGTTTCTTGTGTATACGTACACCCAGCCTCTCACAATACATAGAAGGCGTAAATGCTCTTTTCGTCCTTACATTTTGGGGTCATTTCTATTTTGGTCCCTACATTTCTATTTTACCACTTTTAGTCTCTATTCCAATTAACACTTGTTATTTTAATCCTTTCCGTCAGCCACCAGATGGAAATAGCTGACGTGGCTAACGGACTGATTAAAATATTATTAAAAAAATCATATCAAATAAAATAATATAAAAAATTTCTAACCTTCTTATTTTTTAAAAAGAAAAGAAAAAAAAAAGAATTAATTAATTTTGTCTCTCTTTTTTTTTGGGAAGAACATGAAGAATCTAGAACATGTATTCTTCCCCATCAATCATGTTCTTCATTTTCTTCCCAGCAAACCTTGCCCAGAAATTTAAAAAATCAACATTTTTTTTTTCTCTTATCTTATATTTCCTTAGCAACAAAACCCATAAAATCAGTCAGATTTACAAACACAAAGACATGCCCACAGATTTACAAAACACAAAAACATTCAACAATTACTCTGTCATTCTTTCACATTCCCATTACAAACACAAAGACCTTCAAGGATTCAAAATACCTTCAACAAACCCAAAGTCCTTACACGCCTTAATCCAAATTTACAGATCCAAGCAAACCCAATTAGCAAAAACCCTAAACTCAAGATCGCTTTCCTCTTCCTCACCAACTCCGACCTCCACTTCGCCCCTCTCTAGCAGCAGTTTTTCCAAAATGCCCCTTCCAAAAACCTCTACAACGTGTATGTCCACGCCGATCCTTCCGTCAACATCACCCACCCTAAGGGCATCGTCTTCGAATTCCACTTCATTCTAGCGAAAAAAACCTACTGCGGCTTGCCGACGCTCATCTCCGCCACGTGCCGTTTGCTCGCCACCGCTGTCATCGATGATCTGGCCAACACATTCTTCTTCTTCTTTTTCCTGTATTGGATCTCCTTGGAGTTCGGATACGGGTTGATGGAGCCAGATCTGTCTCTGGGAGCCATTTGGGTTTGTAAAAGTTTTGGAGATTTGTATTTGTTTGGAACAAGTGAAAGAGTCAAAAACAGTGTTTGAGGAAAGGAAGGAAGTGAGGGTGTGGGTTTTTATAGAGGCAGGTTAGAGAGAGAGTGTGTGTGTTTAAGAGGGTGTGGGTTTTGTGTTGTTGTAATCTGGGTCTGTGTTTGTGTTTGTGTTTTTTTTTTTTTTTTTTTTTTTCATTTGTGTTGTTGTAATCTGGGTTTGAGTTATTGGTTGCTGGGTTTGTGTTCTTGTAATCCGGGTTTGAGTTCTTTGTTGTTGGGTTGAATTGGGAAGAACAAGAAGAACACGTTGGAGTGTTGTTATGAAAATTAATAATGATAAGTAATATTTATTTTTAATTAAATTAGATTTAAGGTTTTTTTTTTAATTTTAATAATATTTTAATCGTTACATCAGTGCCACATCAGCGCCACGTCAGTCAATAAGATGTTCCGTTAGCCACGTCAGCTATTTCTGTCAGGTGGTTGACGAAAAGGACTAAAATAACAAGCGTTAATTGGAATAGGGACTAAAAGTGGTAAAATAAAAATGTAGGGACCAAAATAGAAATGACCTCAAAATGTAGGGATGAAAAGAACATTTACGCCTACATAGAATCCACAAACTTGGGAGATCAACTTTCTTCTCATTCTCATCGACTTGTAGAATCTGAACTTTTCTATATTAATAACTTGTTGCTTATAGCTTCAAGAGGTTAGTTAAATGGTTCATAAGGTGTCATGAGATTTTGGATTTGAAATTACTTGCTAGTATTTTGGTGTTACCTCTAAATAATTCCTCTTTGTAATAATTTAGTGTGTGTGTGTGAGAGAGAGACTTGGGGACTACATATACCCAAAGAAATAATTAAATATTTGAAGAGGTCTGAATACTCAAAAAAAAAAAAAAAAAAAAAAAAAAAACCTTGTTGCTTACCAAATGTCTAAAATAATATAATACCACCACTTTTCCTATTGAGTGGCTTGTAATTTAATATGAGAAAAGTTAATTGATGCCTTACGAGTTTTGATTTAAAACATATTTTAGAAAATTTTAATGAAAAAAAAGTAATTAATTTTTTTAAGTAGTCTAAAAACTTTCTTAAAGTAGCCAACAAATGTGGGTTCTTGTTAATCGAATCTATATATATATATATATATATAATAATAATAATAATAATAATAATAATTGGTGAAATTGAGAGAAACTTAAATTAGAATTCCAAATTAGAGTTCCAATTTTGCGCTATGTGTCCTAAAATATTTATTTTTAAAGAATTTTATTTCTCAATTTTAAAATCAAATGTGGGATCATATCATAAATATTCATTCAAGTGGGTTATTAAGTACAAAAGCTAAAGAGTCTAAAATCAATGAATCTTAAAAAAAAAAAAAAGTGCCTCACAATAATTTTTTTTAAAAAATATATGGACAATTTATATTTTATACCTAATAATATCCTTACAAAATTTTTTAAAGAGTTTTTTTTTTTTTGAGAAACAATTTTTTAAAGAGTTAACAAAATATAAAAATGACTATTAATAGTATTTAAATTTTATATATATATATATATATATATAGATATATGAATTATATTATGTATCTTATTGTATATCTTTAAGTATTTTTATGTATATACATATCATTACAAGTTTAATAAATATTAATAACGGTGAATAATTCATAACTATTAGGTACAAGTTTTTTTATTTTATTTTATTTTTTTTTTAAGAGGAGGTACAAGAAAATTGAGTGATTGTCACAGGTCACGTACAAATTAAATGTAAATTAAAATACTGTCCTGAGTTGTTGGACCTGCAAAATTAAAAATGAGTACCCGCACGGATACCTATTTATGTACATTCTTAAATTTGCCGTTCCAACCTCCAACAACTCCGGACAGTGTTTTTTTTTTTTTTTTGATGGGATCCGGACAGTGTTTAAATTTACATTTAATTTGTAGGACCATCACTCATTTACTTGTACCTAATACCCAAACCCAAACTATGTGATCTGCACAGTATGCATTTTGTATTGAAAATGAAAAAATTTGGCAGAAACCCACTACCCTTTACGGGATATCCTGTAATTGTTTTAATTAATATCAACACTTAATAATATTTTTATCACTTTTTTTTAAAAGAAAATCTATGTACACAACAACAATATTATGGATATGTATTTTTCTGGCACCTAAATATACAATTTGCTGATTTGTACTACCGTAAATGATTAATTAAAAGTGATAAATTCATATAAATAAGAATAATTTGAATGTATTCATTACTTGCAATCGCACACGTCATATTATAAAATTGGTTAAAAGTGGATGTAACACTTCTTTTTTCATAATACTTTTAGTTTTAGTTGTGGATGATTTTCGTATGATATTTTATTTTAATCTATAAGGAATTAATATATCAACAATTGAAGAAATATTGTGACAATATATTATGTTAACTAACAGCTTTATATTTAAAAAAAAAAAAAAAAAAAAAAGAGTGGACAGGATGATATTAAGCCCCCAAAAAAAAAAAAAAGCAGAGAAAAAAAAAGAAAAGAAAAGAAAGCAGCAACAGTGCAGAGGTTGAAACCAAAGCACTGTAGCTACAATGCCAATTGAACAAACCAAATTGGCACTGTAGCAATAGCTCAAAACTTAAAAAAAAAAAAAAAAAAAAAGAATAAAAAAGATAAAGGGACTCAATAAACCAAATGTGTACGGTAGCATGGGTGCTTTTTATATAGTTAATAGATATTGTGATTTAGTCCCTTCAGTTTCTTGTAATTAGTTAGTACCATGAATGATACAACCAACAAAATTGAATGCTTGTTTACTACTCTACTCCACTCACCAACCAAACAAAATTCATTTAGTTTCCGTTAGTGTAGTACCACTACACTCACCAATGAAACAAAATAGGCGTCCATTTAGTTTTTGGTAGCTTATTTGATGGAGTGTTTTTACACCCTAATAGAGTTTTGATTGAGGGTTTTTGGTTTTTCACACTAAGAGAAAGTAGCTTTTTTAAAATAATTTTTTATAAAGGTATAGTTCTATTTTCACACCAAATTTTTGTAGAAATGTGCATGGATAAAGTTAAATCAGACTTGAGGGTTTTTTCGACCTAACTTCAGTTTGTTGTGTTCTCCTCCTTTTTTCTCTTCGTGTTCTTGCTCTTATATATTTCTCCAATCTTCAAGATTCTCTAGCTTACTTGAAGATTACCATAATTTATTATAAAGATTTTCTTTTTACAAAATCTTAAATGTCTTATATAGTTAATTTCATAACTATGCCATCATTAGTTACCATAATTTACTACTCCAGCCTTTGGGATATTATTATTATCAAATATCATAACTATGCCATCGGATTTGGGATTTATCGGCCTTCTGGATTTATAACTATGCCATCAGTTCATTGTAATCCTTGACTTCATGGTAAACTTTTCGTATTTCTACTCTATATCCATAGTCTATGAAGATTCATCCATTGAAAGAAAAAACCAAACATAAGAGATTTGAAGACTACAACTTCTACCCCTATGTGTTTATCTATCAAAAAAATATTAACTAGGTAGGTTCCCACGTTGAAAGTTTTGTGTTACAAGCTTAAGAGTTGAGCCTTTTTGCGGGTGTACTGTATTATAAGTTTTTCAAAAATCTCATTCCCCTCTACCCCTTTATATAATTCTCAATTTTACTTCCCCCTTTCTTTTTAGGATCACTTCAATAGCTACAATGTGAAATTCAAACTAGATTATAGATTTTGTGTGGGTTTGGGTTAGAATGAAAAATGAAAATTATTTCATTGTTCAGTTTATTTTTGCTACTATTTATAGGTCTTATTGTACTTTTTAATACTATTCATGAGTCCCATTATACTATTTCAACTAACTTTTACCTTTATTTATTGTACTTTCAGCAATAATTTTTCAGTTTCAACAAAATAAGCGATATCCAAACACACCATTTATATTAAAAGAATATATGTTGACAACTTAATATTCAAAATTACTTTTATATATAAGCATATGAATCAAACTCTAACTTGTTCTCTGTTATTACAACGTAGGTACTTCAACAATATAACTAAAGTTTTGAATTTGAGAAGGGATGAATGTGGTACACCAGTAATTTCTCCACCCTATATACACCAGGTCTAAAATTTTGATATATATATTTCACATGTGACATATAACTGGCTCTCATCCTCAACACAAGCTCTGTGTTCATGAATTTGAACAAAAAGTAGTAAAGCACACAGCGAAAACTTCACCAAAGTACACTCCATTGACAAATATGATTGTGAAACACCTAGTTTCATTTCTAGCTAAACTAACTTTTGTGTAAGTACTCAAGACAAGAAAGTTATAAGTCTATGGGCCTTTATATAGAGAAAGTTATAAGGTTTTCATATTTTAATCCATAATTTATAAGATAAACTTTTGTTTAAGTCTTTGGGCATGAGAATCTCATGACATGTAATTGGCTCATATTCTTTTTATTCTACAAAAATATCCAATTTTTCCAATGGGTTGGTTAAAAGAATTTATTATTAGTGGAATCCTTAGTTAATGTCACACATCTTGATTTAGTCTTGTTTGAAAGATTGGCTTGTAGACCAGTCATAACTCGCAATGTCTATCTAATCTTTCTTCCTTAAAATTAACTAGTTTTCAGTTGCTAATGGAATTTGTTACGTGTGTTTAACAACGTAGTATATGTTATAAAAAATAAAAATAAAAACAAAGATAGTGACATGATTTTAGGAAACTTTTATTAAGGTTGCGTTTGTTTTGGTTGAAAACGATTTCAGGAAATCCTTTTAAATGAAACTGTGTGTTTGGTTGCGCATGGAAAATAGAATTTTCCGGAAAATCATTTACTTTGACTGTAAAATAGCCCCTTTGACTCGAAAAATATTTTCAGCTTCTGTTTTACCTTCAAATCATTTCCGGAGACGCGCAAAGAGAGAAAGAGAGAGAAAAATGACTCAGACGCGCAAACAGAGAGAGAGAGAGATCGCACTAGAAAATCAGATCGCCGTCCTCGTCCCCTCCATGCGACGGTGAGATCGCGCCACGAACCCACAAACCGATCGACCCATCCCTTATCCTCACAGACCCATCCCACTCTGCTGACCCACCCTTGAGCCGATCTGTCCACCGACGAGTCGCACCGCGCCGATCGCACCTCAATTTGACCGGATTTAATGATTTTTTTTCTTTGGTTTTGTTTCTTTTGTGTTTGTGGATTGAGAAATGATATTATATATTTGTTTGGAAGTTGAGAAAATGTGAGCAACAATTAGAAAATGTGTTTTCTATAGTATTTTTAAGAATACAGCCAAACACCAGAAAATATTTTTCAAAACATTTTTTGAAATGCAACCAAACACTTGAAAATATTTTCTTCCCTCAAAAATAGCATTTCCGAAAAATATTTTACATGAACCAAACATAACCCTTTTTTTTTTTTTGGTCACAAACACAGCCTAATTTGAGATAAGTTTTTTTTTTTTTTTTTTTTCTTTTCTTTTTGATCACATGTTTACAGAATCTTGTACTAAAGATTTTTTTTTGGTACTAAAAAAAGATTTTTTTTTTTTTTTTTTTTTTTTTTTGAGAGGAGGTACAAGTAAATTAAGTGATGGTCACAGGTCACCTACAAATTAAATGTAAATTAAAATACTGTCCTGTGAGGTTGGATGTTGGAACTGCAAATTTAAGAACGTAAATTAAAAGTTATCCGTACAGGTACTCATTCTTAATTTTGCAGGTCCACGTCCAACAACTCCGGACAGTGTTTTAATTTACATTTAATTTTGCAGGTGGTTCTAATTAAAAAAGAAAACATTTAATTTGTAAGTGACCTGTGACCATCACTCATTTAATTACTTGTACCTATTATCCACAATTACAGCCCACTCAAAAGGACAAGTTGTTAAGTGGTGAATTTCAGATTGTACAGGGGATGACCGATGAGGCTGAGAAGAGAGTTGATATGCCCAAAGGCCCCAAACCATGTGATCCGCACAGTATGCATTTTGTATTTAAAATGATAAATTTTGGCACTTTCATTTCCTTGATTTTTAAAGAAGAATCCTATCCAAGTTAGTGTTTTTAAGAGCACTTTCATTACATTGATTTTTAAAATAAAAAATAATTGTGAATATAATATGGATAACTTCAAATTATAAAAGAAGAGGAAAATTATGTACATTTTATTTGTGTATTTGTTAATTTTATTTTCTAATGAAAATATATTTCACAAGAGTTCTTCTATAACCTAAACTGTTCATATAAATTGCTCATTTTTTCGCCATTATTTAGAGAATCAACCATACCAAGGTAATGAAAAAGGTCTTGGTACAAGAGTTGTGTCAACAAATAATTCTAGGAATACACTCAATCACACACTTGATTTCATAAAAGTAGATATGTACAATTGTAAGTGGTGGGCACTTTCAATCCACTATTGTTTACAAGAATCCACTATTTTTAGTTGATCACTCACAATCGAACAAATCAATAAATTGTAAAAGCATTAGCATCAGGTCTAAAAATAAATCATTTTTTAGCACACAAAAAATTCATTTTTGCTATTTTAGCACATCATTTAATAATACACCATACATTACATATGTTATTTTAACATAGCACCCATTAAAACAATTAAATAATTTAAACTGTATTCACACTCAAAATTATAAATCTCAAAGAAACTCGCAACCTAGAACCACCACCACAACCCAAAGCAAACCATAAGTGCATTCTCATTAAGGGTTTTAAAGGCTAAAAGACGCTTTTTTTTAGCATTTTTGACCCAAAAGCCTGCTCCATCAAGAGTTTCAAATGCCAAAAATGTTGGCATTGATGAACAGTGCGGTTTCATATTTGATAGGGCTTACCATTGAGAGAGTATGTGTTTGGCTTTCCCTACCTTATTGAGAGTATTTTTTTTTCCTCGCATGTAAAGGCTTTGTCGTAAGAGTAATTTGTTGGTTTTCTTGCCGTTTCGCAAGGTTTCTCATTAGAAGAAAGCATTGGCTTTCCCAACCTTATTGAAGGCATTGCACCTTTGCATGTAGGGATCTCACCATGCTTGGATAACATGATAGTTCGTCGGCTTCCTAGTATTTCATAGGGCTTGCCTTTGAAAATTGGTATAAGCAAGACGTATTGTTGTCGCTTATGAACGAGACGTCAAAGCAACAAACAATATGCTTCTTGATGAGTTTGGCTACAACTATTCCCATCGCTTTCCTTGAGTCAAGTTGCTTCCGCCCACTTAGTGAACTATTTAGTGGCGGCAAAGACTTGAATGTACTCATTTAAGGGCGAATGGATAGGTCCGTTGAGTTCAAGTCCCCGAGTATAAAAGGCTATGGAGTGCTCACGTCTTGAAGGCTTATATGGTGTGTGCGTATAAGCTTGGAGTGCACTTGGAAGTGTGGCGACTTTAGCGAATTTTGTTATGCCAAACCAATGGTATCCCATCGCCAAGAGTTGTTGGCAGGATTTATTCCTCCCTTAGTACTCACCATATTTCTTCAAGATGAATTCCAAAAATGGGGTTCCTCATTTGCTATATAGAGGGCATAATATAATTCCTCTTTGTCGAAGATTTGTTGTGTCGCAGACATCGTCTCCATACTCAGCTAACTTGGCTTCTAATTTTGGGACAATGATAGGCTAAGCGTCGGAGATGTCGGTATAGGGTTGTTTCATTCCCAGCACCATAGTTTTTCTCCCACACTTCGGTTAGCCTCTTTGTCGAAGATACATGGTACCGCAAACAGCGGCTCCATACTTTGCTTTGCTTAGCTTCAAACTTTCGGACAATGATGGGTTAAGCATTAGAGACATCGGTATAGGATTGTTGCATCCCTAGCACAACAATTTTTCTCATTGGCCTCTATGCCGCTTATGCCGCGCTTTCACATCAATACTAAGATTCCACTTGAAAATCTTTGGAATAGATTTCCAGCAACTAGCTTGTGATTTTTGAGTTGTTTAACATCAATGTTTAGAGCGAGCTCTAGTGAAGCATTCTTCAAAGGTGCGCGCAAACTTTCCTTATTAGTTGGCTTGGTCGCAGATTTCAATTGCAAGAATTGAGTGACAAGAACAATTTTCTTGATGATGACAATGTTTGAACTTCCCTCTTTAAGTATAATCTTAAATTCAAGAAGGATTAAGGCATTGTCATGGCTTAGAATGCATGCGCTTGTCATGACTTGAGATATATGAACATGCCATGGCTTGGTGTGCGCGGATCAACCAAGATTTTGGATGTGTGAGCTCGTCATAGCTTAGCATTCATGAGTGTGTCATAGCTTCGGTGAGAGGGAATTGAGTTTGGATTTTCTTTGTCATTGGGTGCTTTGAGAAGGTTTCCATTTCACCCTAAGTGCAAATGTGATTTATATTAGTAAGCAATAGTTATGGCCAAGCAAATAGCATAAACGACTTACAAAAATATTTTGATTAAAAATTTGAAAGATTTAAATGGTTAAAACGATATATATATAAAAAATGAATTAGCGAAGAGAGTGCTCGAGAGTCTTAGTTTAAGCGTGCTTTAAACGATAGTATGTCGCTCGTATGACTTCAAAACTTGGCTTATGAGATGTCGCTTCTTAAAGACTTGATGTATGGTGTGTCGCAACCTCAAGGCTTGGTGCATGGAACGTCTAGTGCCTTACGGTGGGCCATTTAGCTATGGCCTTTAGCTATTTGGTGAAGAGTTCATTTAGCGGTGACGCCAAAAATATTCAGCTACGAAGGGTTGAACACAATGCCATTATTGTTGTGCCAAAATAAGTCAATCACCCGCAGTTCCCATATGCTCAACGCGTGAGGGGTTCTTGGTTTTGAAATTGATGTTTAGAGCTTTGCATTGTTGATCATTGGTTGGAACCATCATTCCCTTCGCGGTTGGATTTGTGGCTCACCATTTTTGCATTTTCAAGCTACAACAAAAATTTTCACAAATATCATGTAAAGCAAGAGATATATGATGTTTCATCCATAAGAATGATAGCTAAAAAAAAATAATATAGATGGGCGGAAGAATTTTTTTTTTCTTTAATAAGAAAGTTGATTCTCCCTCCATCCTTCACTTCTTGGATAGCTTCCGGAGGTTGGAGCGATTTTGTCACACGATTTGGATCATCTCCAGTAGCTCAATGAGCTAAGGATAGAACTTTTTCAAGCTCAACTTCACAATGCTCTTCTTGCACGGTAAAGCATGATACGATTTCCCTTGGAACGACAAGTTTGTGTGAGAAACATCATCTCTTTGCTGGTTCCACACCTTTGGAGGCACCATTTCTCTTGTGTCAGCTGCTTGACTCCCCAGCGAAGTTGCCTGACTCCCCAGCGAAGTTGCCAAAATGTCGGGGACGTTTTTGCGACAAGGGCTGAAAATGTGAAAACGGCCCAAATCTCCCCTTGGGTTCTTTAGAAGTGTTTATTGTGGAGAATCAAGCCCAAAATTTCAAGTGTATAATGAACAAAAGGCTAATGGTGCTTTGACAAGAGAAAATCAAAATACTTATAACAAAAGTGTAGAAAAGCATAAAAACATAACAGGTCTAAAATTTCGACCCACAGTCACATAGAAGAGGGAATTAAGAGAGGTTGTGAGGAGGAGAGGGAAGGTTTTCCTGTACTCATATTTCCACCCCCAAGCTTTGGAATTGTGAGATTGTTGACTGGAGGAATGGGGTTTGGCTTTGAAATTTCAGGTGTATGAATAGAACGTGGTTGCCCCCATTTGAATCTAATTGCGGCCTTTTGTATTGAACTTGGGGTGCTCTAAGTGACTGGTTTTTGAGTAGTGGAAGAGGCTTTTATCCCCTATGATACTATTTTGGTGTTTTGGCTTGGGTTGCTTTTGTTTAGGGAAGAGTTTGGTATGCTTTTAGCATGATTTTGGAGATAAAGTGGGTTTTCTTTAATTGGTTGCCTTTGGTCAAAAATTTCAAACCATTGGGAAGGTCACCTAAGTGAGGGCTAGCAGATAGAGTTGGCCAATGGGAGCCAACTATGTTTAAAGGAAAAAAAATGGTTTGGACAGAAACTTTGGGCCATAGTCACACAGAGCATAAAAACTGTTTTGGGGTGGAAATTTTAGATACAAGACCTCCTCCATGAGCCTGAGGTGCTACCAGTGTCCCTTGCCCACTTGGTAGCATGCATGGGCTGGGCTCATGCAAAAGGTTCGAAAGGAACCGACCCATACCCTTCAAACTACACTTCCTCAATTTCCCCAATAAGTCACATGGGCTTGGGCCATGCTTAAAAGAATAAAATATAATATAATACATAAATTGAGCCCACATAGAAGTCGGGCTTAGTTGAATCGGGCTTGTACGAAATGTGTCACAAAAATAGGTATCAACATATATATATATATATATATATATATAATCATCTGATTTATTAAAAAATATAAATTCAAATCCATGTCCCAGCCAAATATGTTGGCGAATAATATATTGGCCAAGTAATGTGGCCCTAATCAATCAGCCTATTTAACACTTAAAGAAAATTTGACATGGACGTGAAGGGAGGCAAAAAGAAATTGAAAACAGGAGAAAACGTGAAGTTCATGTGCTGAGGACAGTGGGACGAAGAAGAAGACGAAGGGGAAACGTGATTGACGGAGAAAAGAAAAAGAAAAAAAGGAGGAGGAAAAGAACATAAATAGAAGAGTTGATTTTTGTGCGGAAATGACTCATGACTGGTACAATTAGCTGAACGGCTCTAATTTTATCTCATGTGTTGTAGGGGAATTAATCGTACCAGTCTTATGACTTATATGAAAATTTACATATCCATGAAGGTAAGAAATTAACGATTTTGATAATGATTGTATGTTTTGTTGGTAAATCTGGTTTTGTATCTCATACAAAATACACAGCGGAAGCAACAAACACAGATCTACTTCATTCATGAAAGATAACATGTAACCTTGAATTCTAGAACAAAGAATAAAAAGCGTACCTTGATGCAGTGAAATTCAAAACCAAGACTTGAGAATACCTTTAATCTTCATCTCAATTCCACATGGTTCCCAAGAAGTGTGGTCTCTCAATCAGTCTTTTGTACATTGATTCTCAAAGAAAAATCCTTCTTCTTCTCCTTTCAGATAAAAACTGGTTTCTTTTCCTTTCATCATACGTACGTACTACCTTAGTAGTTACTTTATTTAATAACTCTTATTAAATAAAAACTGATTATCTAATTGGGTTAGCCTTTTGGGCCTACCTAATTGGCCTTGGGCTTTTCTATCAACTTTAACAAGTCCAAAGTTATCATTAATTATATTCAATACCACTATAAGAATATAATTGTATTCTAGGTTTTATTAATAAATTATATCCCAAGACTTTATTATACATTCAACCCCTTCATTAAAATATTCGTAGTAATACAAAGTCATGAATGTTAAATGCCACTTTGAAGATTACTATATCTTAATTCTTGAGTATCCAGTTTAATCCTTAATGTTATTCATCATATATTTATGAAATCTAATTTCATAAATATATATTTTAGTAACTTCTTACTAAAGTGGTTGGGCTCAATATTTTGAATAACCAAACCCATTAAACTTATCTCAAGGGAATATTTTATATCTCCATTAAGAGATTATGAATTCCATCTTGAGAATATATGTTCCATTAACACTAAATGCGACTACCCAACATACTGAGACTTTAATCGTGTCATACAGATCTCACTCCTGATATATCAAAACAACTTACACCTTATGATCAGGTCCATTATTCTTTCAAGATTTAGAGTTGATGTAAATAGAAGTCGTGAGATTTATTATTCATTTGACAGTTGTTAGGAGAATAATAAATCTCACAGTGGTCCAGTTCAATATGTCTTAACTCTTAAAACATATCAACATACCAACTAGAAGTCTCCACATCCATGATCAAGACAAATCATCTTAGTTGATATGTTATAGTCTTCGCAGATAAAATGCTCGATTTTATCACTGACTATGAATTAAAATTCTGAGTTTACAAAGAATTTGTCTGTGACTTTTCACATAAATCACATACTATGCATCTCATGGACTAAGATAATGTTCCATTATTTCATTAATAAATAGTCTCATATAATTAAACAATTTAATTATTTATAACATGCCAATAAATTGGATTTTAGGGCATAAACCCCAACAATCTCCCACTTGCCCTCAAAGACAATTTACCATATATTCAACACTTATCTCCCTTTAGAGTAATTCATAGTCACTTTAAGGCAAGGTTTGGATACAAGTTTTAGCCAGATTTATTGCATAAATTATCTTTTCTACTATTACTTTTCACGTACTCAAATCTCTCTAATGAGATAATACTTACGCTTAATGTGTATCTTCACCACCTAGGATGAACACATATCTTAAAGTCCAACTTCATGATTCACAATCAAACTACAAGTTAATATTTGTACAACTAGTAACCATCAAATCCTCACTTAGGTGGACAAGCATATAATCTCTCATTCTCCTAAGATATTTAAGTATATGCTTTACTCCCACTAATTAAGTGATATTATATTCATGTGATATTTGCTTACCATGTCCACCGCAAAATAGATATTTACTTAGTATATAGCATAACATAAAAAAATGAGGATTTGATCCAACATCCTAATTTCTGAATTTTAACCAAAGTTTAATTCTTAGGATGTGATCAGTCTTTCCCAAGTACTTTATATCAAATTGGACTAGACAACAAAAAATTTCATTGATGACAATAACTCTACATCATTCTAAATGATTAGAATGTCATCAACATACATTAAGAAATTTGTTATTCTATATAGCTTTTACACACATAAGACTTTTAAATACTTGATCAAAATCAAACAATTTGATTGCTTGATCAAATATGATATTTTATGATTTAGATGCTTTCTTTAGTCCATAAATGGACTTTAAGCAACTTACATACTAAACACTACTGGTTCTTTGTTATGTACAAGTCTAGTTACATCATATAGATGTCTTCCTCAAGATTGTTACTAAAAGAAGCTTTCTTGATATTCATTACCATATTTCATCCAAATGAAATATAATGAATAAGAGAATCTAGATAGAGTTAAATTTGACTATTGGTGAAAAAATATTTTCATAGTCAAACCATTTCTTTCTGAATAAATCTTTTCACCACTAGTCTTAACTTTGAAGGTTTACATCTTCAAATCCATCAATCTCATTTACTTGTAGACCTATTTGAAAATAATAGGCTTAATGCCATTAGACGCCTCTACAAGTTCTAGACTTTAAATAGAATCTAATTCTATTCACATAACCTTGATCCAGTAATCCATATTCATATCATATATTGCCTTTATATAGGACTGATGATCAAATTCATATCCTTGTGGAATAACTACAAAAGTTTATTCCAAAAGCATGAATTTATTTGGTAATCCTCCCATTACGATATTGTACCGGTGTAATAGTTATCTACAAAATAATGTCTTGTGGTGTATCTAATACAACCATCTCATTTCCAAATGAATTTTATAGTTGTCCTACAACAAATTCTGACATTTTTCTTCTAGAACAATCTACCTTTAAAAGAACCCTATTCCTCCTTTATGTATGCACTAACTTAAGAAGTCATTGGAACTTCATTCCTGCACAAAAAAGGAACTCTAGATCTTATTACCTCTAAATAGAATTCATAGACTGAGAATATAATAAAATAATGGTTCTAAAAGCCCATCTTTTGCCAATCTTAAATATCATTTAGATTAATAAGATCTATAGACATAAGTGCCAAAACATATAATTACAAAGGATGGAAACTTTCTCTTTAAAAAGTACGATATGTAAAGTTTCATCTAGAAGACAATCATGGACAATGCTTAGCTTTACCAAAACAGAAATACTTTCCTTTTGGTTATTCTTTTGAATCTAATTTCCTTTTGGCAACTACTAGGGCAACTAGCTTGTCCAGCTGTTTGGTATTATAATTCTTCTTCTTACTACCCTTACCTTTCGGTTTAGGCTAAGAATTTGAATTAAATCATATTGATCCTAGCCTTAGCTTTTAGGATGTCTTCCGTTGCGTAGAACTCACTCATCAATTTAGGTAACATAAAAAGAATTTAGTTTCAAAATAATCTGAATTGATCAAATGATTCTAACAAAGACTAGTGGGTCATATTCATATGAGATTAACATTTAATCTCTACATCCAAGAATTCCAATTCATTTTAAAATTAAAACATTTTCATAAAATGATATAGAATTGGAACTACTTAAGCCTTTCATAGCACTCAATATGATTCATACCAAACATCTCATTTAGAATTAATATAAAGTCTAAGTCTAGTACTTTCTCTTGCATCTCATGCTATAGTACAATTGAGATAGAAGCCAATGTAACAATTTAGCATTTCAATGGAGACTATGATCAAATCATGGGCTATCATCCATAAATGCATTATGTATAGGAAATTATGACAATGCTGAATCAAAACATTTTTAAATAATTCATCTCCTTAAAGCACCATGTCCAAAATCATTTCTTAGTTAATGTGATTCAATAAAATAGTAGCTAGAGAACAAAATTAATGACAACTTTATTTTGAGACTATGAACTTAAATACCAGGACATTATCATTTTGCATCCATAACCATATAATATGAAACCCGAAAAACATACTATATAGGTGCAATGACAACCCAATCCCGCAATTAATATTCCTCAGAAGCGAGGTCATACCAATCACTATGATTAGGTAAGAAATATTCTCATTATTAATATTATCATGGTAACTCTTACCAAACAAAAATAATTTGCCGTTTTTCCTTTAGCCTCTAAATAATAATGACATAGCTCCGAAGGGAAGTTAACATTACACTTAGTCTAGTGTACACCATTGCCTGGATTCTATGTGAGTCACCAAATAACTCCACGGAAGCATGGTCGTTCTCAATGTAAAACACACTTCATCCATCATTAAGAAGTTTAACCTGTAGTACCATGAATTAAACACCCTCTAAAGGGAGAAAGGCATATACGCCAAGGCGAGGGGCCTAATCACACTACTATAAACTAGCAATGAAGGCCATGAGATCCAGCCCTTGTATCTCTCTCCCACTAGAAATTTTAAAACAAGTGGATTGTCTTGAAATCATTGTGATCTAATCACAATTTTAACCCCACACAATTGTTTATATTCAATGTGATGTAACTAAGTCACGTCACAATAGCATAATGAACATCCGTGCTATCACAAAGAAGTTTAACCTTGTAATCTGTGAAGTAAATACCCTCCGCATGGAATGCAAGACTCAAAGTCATGACAAGGTATCTATTCACATTACAATAAACTTAACAAAAGGGTTATTTCAGCACTTCCACTCATTATTTGGGTTTTCCTTCAAATAATTGTGACCCAATCACAACTAATAACCTTGCACTTGTTGAAGACTCTAATCTTATTAGAATCACTAACTAAAATGGAAGTCCTAAACTATTTAGGATTCCTCAAACACTAATAAATCAAAAATTAGTTATATATAGAACTCTGTTCTTAATTTACTAAATAAAGTATTCTAATCTCATTAGAAACTATATAACTTTAATTAGAATTTTAATCTCATTAAAAACCTCTAGTTAAAATAAATTAAGGACTTTTAATCATAAAACATTTAAGACTAAGAGTTCTATTTAACTAACATCTTTGATCTCATTAGGTCTTTTAGTTAGATAATGATTAATAAATGTCCTTAACTTTTAAGGACTATAAAATTAATCACATAGCTTTGCTTTTAATCAAAGTTTTAACACTTAGTCAAAAACAAGATAAAATTCAAAATTCAGTGCCTTTAGCCTCAAAAGCATTTTCGTGAGAATCTTGCAACTAAGCTCTTCCCGCGAAAATGGGTTTAGGCTAAATAGTGAAAACACAAAAATTGGACAGGAACTTTCGTTACTGTCCCGCGACTATTTCGCGAGTAAAGCTTACCCGCGAAAAGTTTTGTGCTTTAGAGGCATTTTTCGCGAGTAGCTTCGCAGGAAGTTAACCCACAAAAAACGCGTGTTTTCAGTTTTCAAAGGGCAAAACTGAATTATTTTCAGAATTTTCAAGTAACCGTTTTTGACATCTTCATTGTTTTTCCATCAAAAACATTTTTTGATTTTTTAATGAAAATTTACAGATCAAAAATTAGGATTTTCAATATCAAGATCAAGAACCATAATAAAGCTAGAAACCCTTGAAAACATAATCCTAATCTTATTAGGAATAAATTTCATAATCCTAGCATTAACTAATTGTTTGATTATAAAAAATATATAATGCAAGGTAAGCAACAATATGATGAATCTTTTATAAACAATTTGCACATGCAAGATGGCCATCAAGGCAATTACGTTAAATTGTCTTATAATAGCCAAGCGGTGCAAAAAAGAAACTTACGCACATGACAGTTATTCCACTTACATTCAATAACTATATCCTTGGCAATTACTATTAAGACACGGCACTATTCAATGAGTAAACATCATGTGAACGAATATCATCATCAACTATGAATCCACATCGTAGATCACAATAAATAGCAAGTTTCCCACACACTACCCAAAACCAAAAAACAGTTAACTCTTTGATTCGGACACCGAAACAAAGACAAACAATCTGGCTTTCCTCATTCTTTAATCAAGAATGAACATGGGCACTTAGTGTAGAAAGCAAAAGCGATTTCATAGAGTTCCCTTCTTGCTATCTCTTATCAAAACATATAGAAACATGTTCAATTATTAATCTAACAATAAATTAATTAAACCCAACATGTATCTATATCAGACCATATGTGCAACAAGTATGCAGAAAATTTTACTGCAGAAAACTAAAACACCAAGAAAACAGTTTTTCTTTAATTCTAAAACTCAATCACATGTTATACAATCATGATATTGAAGACCGCTTTGATACCATTTGTTGGTAAATCTGGTTTAGTATCTCATATAAAACACACAGCGGAAGCAACAAACACGGATTTACTTCATTTATGAAAGATAACATGTAACCTTGAATTCTAGAACAAAGAATAAAAAGCATACCTTGACGTAGTGAAATTCAAAACCAAGACTTGAGAATACCTTTAATCTTCATCTCAATTCCACATGGAACCCAAGAAGTGTGGTCTCTCAATCAATCTTTTGTATATTGATTCTCAAAGAAAAATCATTCTTCTTCTCTTTTCAGAGAAAAACTGGTTTCTTTTCTTTTCATCATACGTACGTACTAACTACCTTAGTAGTTACTTTATTTAATAACTCTTATTAAATAAAAATTGATTATCTAATTGGGTTATCCTTTTGGGCCTACCCAATTGGGCTTTAGTTTGTGGCTTGAGATGGGACCAAAGGGAATAAATAAGACTCTAACTCCAATGGGCCTTGGGCTTTTCTGTCAACTCTTGAAAAGTCCAAAGTTACCATTAATTATATTCAATACCGCTATAAGAATATAATTACACTCTAGGCCTTATTAATAAATTATATCCCAAGACTTTATTATACATTCAACACATTCATTAAAATATTTGTAGTAATACAAAGTCATAAATGTTGAATGTCACTTTGAAGATTACTACATCTTAATCATTGAGTACCCGGTTTAATCCTTTATATTATTCATCATATATTTATGAAATCAAATTTCATAAATATATACTTTAGTAACTTCTTACTAAAGTGGTTGGGCCCAACACTCTGAATAACCAAACCCATTAAACTTATCTCAAGGGAATATTTTATATCTCAGTTAAGAGATTATGAATTCCATCTTGAGAATATATGTTCCATCAACACTAAATGCAGCTGCTCAACATACTGAGGTTTTGATCGTGTCATATAAATCTCACTCCTAATATATCAAAGCAACTTACACCTTATGATTAGGTTCATTATTCTCTCAGGATTTAGAGTTAATGTAAATAGAAGTCGTGAGATTTATTATTCATTTGACAGTCGTTAGGAGAATTATAAATCTCATAGTAGTCCAGTTCAATATGTCTTAACTCTTAAAACATATCAACTAGAAGTCTCCACTTCCATGATCAAGACAAATCATCTTAGTTGATATGTTATAGTCTTCGCAGATGAAATGCCAAATTTCATCACCGGCTACGAACTAAAATTCTGAGTTTACAAAGAACTTGTGATTTATATCTTCTGTGACTTTCACATAAATCACATACTATGCATCTAATGGACTAAGATAATGTTCCATTATTTCATTAATAAATAGTCTCACATAATTAAACAATTTAATTATTTATAACATGCCAATAAATTGGATTTTAGGGCATAAACCCCAACATGTTTAATGTTTCTTAACAGTTTCAATTAGCTTAACGCGTAAAACTTTTTGTCGTTGAATAAATAGATCTAGGATTCGAATATTGACAACATGCCAAAAACCAATATAGGATCTAGGGTTCGAATCTTGACTATACCCCAAAAACCAATTAAGATCTTAACCTAATAATAAATTAAGAAGAATCATAATAGAGAGGATGCCAAAGGTTAAAATTCTATACCACCGTCACCACGCACCCTTGACATTATGGTCACTCCATAGGGTTAAAATTCTTGTAAGTTGTAGGGACAAGGGACAGTGGGTCAAGTTTCTAGGAGCGAGTTTCACATATATATACACTTAAATTAAGTTAAAGTAGAATATCTATCTTGCATTAAAAAAAAAGTTAAAATTTTATCGTATTTATAAAAAAAAAAGGTTTCCTAAATATTTATTTTAACATGCGTAAAATTTCTATTATTAATTTTTGGGACCTAATCCATTTTATAATAGTAGATTTTAAATTTATTTTGTGTTTCTTTATATATATTGGTAATTTCAAAAGAATACCTTGGAATTGAATTTTGTTAGCCAATCAAATAAAAATATTCTTTGGAATAACTGGAATGACTGGAATTTTGATTGAAATTTTGTGTATTGATCAAGGTAGGAAATTAACAATTTTGATAATTATATAAAAAAAAAAGGTTTCCTAAATATTTATTTTAACATGCGTAAAATTTCTATTATTAATTTTTGGGACCTAATCCATTTTATAATAGTAGATTTTAAATTTATTTTGTGTTTCTTTATATATATTGGTAATTTCAAAAGAATACCTTGGAATTGAATTTTGTTAGCCAATCAAATAAACATATTCTTTGGAATAACTGGAATGACTGGAATTTTGATTGAAATTTTGTGTATTGATCAAGGTAGGAAATTAACAATTTTGATAATTATTGTTTGTGTTTAATGTTTCTTTATGGGTTTTAGTTAGTTAAACTGATAAAAAAATTTTTATCATTGAATGAGAGATTTATGATTCGAATTCCGATTACATCAAAAACTAATTAGTGTCTTAATTTAATGATAAAAAATCTAATACTATATATAAAAGCAGAAGCCTTTAAAGAAGTGCTGCCACGTTAAGAAAAAATGCCACTTAAAATTCTGCCCCATATAAGTTAAAAAGCGATAAATTATGTTGTTTGACAATAACACAACACCGGTTAAAAACTCCTCATTATAAATAACAAAAAAATAAACAATTAAAATTAAAGAATACACATAAATAGAAATAGAGAGAGGCAAGAGGCCTAGGACGCAGAGAAAGAAATAGAGAAAGAGGCTGGGACACAAAGAAAGAAACAGAGAGAGGCAGAACAGTAAAGACTGCATCGATTGGGCAAAAGAAATCAAAAAATCTCAAAACACGATTTTGCAGACGACGTCTCTCAAATTCCTTTCTCTTAGTTTCCACTAAATCTAAGATCATAATTCAGAGATGTTTTTCATTCTACTTTTTTTCCGAAATAAGGAGGAAGGAAGATGAAGTGGCCTTCAAGCATAAGCACGAAAAAAGCCTTTCCCAGGAACTCTCGATATCAGACCATTTTTTCTTGGTAATTTTCAACTAATCTCTTACCCTATTGTCTTCAATTCTGTTTGTTGTTAATTTAGGGATTTTCGTTGAAATCAGGGAAACAACCTAGAAGATCAAATTAGGAATTTTATATTTCTGGGTTTTGTATCAAATTCTGCCTAAATTGTTATTAGGAATTTTCAGTTTCTAGGTTTTGTTCCTTTGCTTTCATGAATTTCAGTTTTAGATTTTGTTTTGTTTTGATTTTTTTTTTTTTTTTTTTTTTTTTTTTTTTTTTTTTTTTTTTTTGTCTTGCTATCTGGGTCATTAGAGAAGAAGAAGAGTTATTAGATAAATTATAGTGTATTTCCATGGCATTGGAGTGTTTTTTTAATCTAAACATGGGAGTGTAGAATTGTGGCAGAAACGGAAGAGCGAATGACAAAGAGAAATTTGGTCAGAAATAGAAAGTGGAGAGTGGAAAAAACTAAGATGACAATCATGCATCTACTTTTATCAGACCCGTACTCTCCACTGGTATGGTTTCTGTTTTTTGGTTATTTAAATTTGGGGACAAATATGATTTAGGTCTTGGTATTTTCATTAGATTGGATTGAATTCAGGTTTTGACTTAGATTCGGTTTTGAGTTAGGAATTTGGTTTTTAATGGTTTTTAATATCAGTTATCCATCTTAGATTTGGTTCTTTTTAGGGGGATATTTGGGTTCAATTCGTTTTGGGTGTATGTCTTTACTTTTCAGATCTTCATGGATCAATTTGGAGCTATATCTCAACAAAAAGGTTATCATCCTTTGTTGCCATTCGTTCAACAAAAATGGGCAAAAGAAAAGGAAACTCTTCCCCTTTTCATGCTTTGTTCATTTCGTTTCTGCAACTTCATACACACAAGATCAGCATAACGTTGTTAATTTTCCTGTTTCAGATATTCTTTCTGTGTTTAGTTGTTTGCTGTTGTATCTATGATGTTACTAAATTGGACCCGATTTGAATTTTTGGGTTTCTTTGATTGCAGATAAAAATTTGCATTGTTCTACATATTTGTTTTTATTGCATTCGACATGTTCGATGAAATCCCTCTTAGACTTAATATGTGATGTTTGGATTTGATTTTCCCCACCGCATATTGTGATAAATATAAATGATTTATTCATTTATCAACAATGATGAACAAAAGTTCAGAAGGATGAAGTCTAGAAGATATCAGCATGGTGGATAAAATGAATTTTGAACCAAATGTGATGCAATTGGTAATATTACATAACATGTACATAGTTTTTTTTTTTTCATAGCTAACAGTTCTCCAAGAACTTCTCAGGCATTTTCTACCCAAACATTAACCCAACTTCATGTAATTGATGGTCTTTACGTGAAAAATATTGTTCTAATGGTAATGGTAACTACATTTTTGTTACATGCCAAAACCACATAGCTCCACACCCCAAAGTGTACTTACCCAACCCATTGTTAAAATCCTGACTCAATAAGGAATACACCAGATAAGAGTATGTGGATAATAAATGCTCAAGGGAGGTTTATAGTGAGGTCAGAATATTTTTTGCAACAGGGGGTGATGTCAAGCACAAAAATCAGTCTAGAAGAAGTGATGGAATTTGAAAATACTATGGAAAACAACTCAGAAAATTTTACCTACTAAATGCAGGTTATAAGAGTTGGGATAGTAGCTTGATGCCAGATTAGCAAGTGAGGGAGATGGAGGAGAGTGAAGGAGAGAGAGAGAGAATAAGAAAGATAAGAAAAAGCTTTAGATTACTACACCAACACTGCCCAATATATATATATATATCTAAAATCTGTGTTTTGAGTAGTTGATAGGCGACCCTCAAAAAAAAAAAAAAAGAGTAGTTGATAGGCTAAATCTAGAAAATTTAGAGTACGTTTTATGGAATTTCTCATAGAAGCTTTATTGTTTTCTAAAATAAATTTGTTGTTTGGTGTTTATTTCCCTATTTGATGCAGAAAGCTAATTATTATAAACAATTATTCTTTTTTTCCTTCTATAATGATTTTAATCAGATAAGAATAATCTTATTTTGTAGTTAATATTTTCATTTGTAGATTAGGAGTTGCATTCTAAAGAATTATGTTCATCCATCCTTTATAAAGACAAACCATGTCATCATTTATGACATTAGTAATAAAAACTATCGATTGATATTGATATTAATTCAAATGTTATAAAAACTGCCTTACCTTATGACAATAGTAAGCTAGAAGTTTAGTTTTTATTTTATTTGTATTATTGATAGTATTATTGATGTGTAGGTGTAGAAAAAAGTTTTAGACACCCAAAAGTGGATAAGGTAGACAAGATTACCATCATGCAATTGCTGCTGAAAAGCTGCCAAACTTAGATCTTTTTGTAAGTTTTTGCTTCCTTTTAATTTGCTTCTTCTATTTGATTTGTAAAAAAAAGTTGGGATTGTCAAATGATCATCGTCCCATTTTTGTTATATCTGTGGTCTTTTGTAATTTCTTGTCACTGAATTATTTAAGAACAAAGTTCTGAATGTGTTTATATCTATAATAAATTAATAGTTATGAATTTATTTTCTTATGCTCAACCATTACCATTCCAATGTAAAGAGTTATTATAGTTCTTTGTTTGTTTAGAACATATTGTTTGAGTTTTGTATTTTGGTTTATTATCTTTTACTGCTTTTGTAATTTTCTACTATGGTTTGTACCTATGAAAAACTTTTTGAATAATTTGGTGGGTTATTCCTATGAAAAGCATGATAACTAGGAATTTTGAACTACTTATTGCTTATGTAGAAAACACAATTAGATATGTATAGATAAGGAAGCATTTCTTAGAATAGAAAATTAGAGTTAAAATGAGTACCCATATCCAAAAAAATTGCTACTATCAGTAAAGTTTTGTTTTTTTTTTTTTTTTTTTTTTTTTAATATATGGGTTGCAGGGCTAAGAAAGCTATGAGTTATAACACAAACATGAGTTATGAAAACAAGTTTGAGTGATTGCTTACATGTGAAGAGTATTAAAATAAAACAATGCTTGAGTGGGTTACCTAAGAGATCTCAGAATTTAGTAAGAAGAAGAGTGCTAATTTTGAAAAAAATTGAGCATATGAGAAAAAATTATGTGGTGTTTGGCTCAGTTATTGTGGCTGCGATTTACTTATTTGTTCACAGTCAAGATTGTCTAATATATTTTTGAAGAAAGAAAGTATAGAAAAGACAAACACAGGTTGAATGTCAGAGGGTTCAAGCGAGGTTTGACATGAATTGTAAAACAGGTGGTGTAGATTAGCTCCTTTTTAGTAGGATTTCTAGATGTTTCTTGCATGTTTATAAAGCTTGCCTAGGTGGTGAAGGAAATTTTTTAATTATTCAAGTAGGAAGTAGTTTTTGTTATAAATGGGTGTTAATTTGAATGGAGTTTCAATGTAAAGAAGACATGTCTGTAGTTGGGTATGACGATAATGATGATGGTGGTGGCAACAATGTTCCCTCATCAAGTAGTTTTTTCATTTTATTATCTCAATTTTTTACCAAAAGCACTGTTTTTTACCCAAAAAAAATCTGGTTGTGATTCCCCCCCCCCCCCCCCCCCCCCCCAGCTAGCCTGGATTCTTTATGTTAATACTTACTTACATATCATTCATGTTGTGCTGGCTGTGTTTGGTTTCTAAAATATTGGAGTAATGTAATGTAATGCAATATTGGATTGGTTTTGATTAAGGTATTTGGGTTAGAATTCTATTTTTTTTTTTTTTTTGGGGTTATTAACCGAATCCAAGTTAGTTTAGGTTGTAATGAAACTGTAAGTGGTATGTCAGTATAGAATTTTTTAATATTAAATAATCACATAAGAACTATTAATTATTGTTATTAAAATTCTATTAGATATCTCCTCATTATCAATAATTTAACTTGCTTCGTTCATTGAACCAAAATATTTTTTTCAAAAATTCTGCTTATTAGTTATTGATGCAGTTCATAAAAATACTATAATCCAGTCATTTATAAATTTGATTGTGATAGCTATCTATGTATTTAATTTGAAATTCATACTAGGTGTTATTCTTCACATGTTGCTCCTCTTTATAATTTGGTTTCCTATTGCAGCTTCATCTTGATGTCAAACTTAGGATTTAATGTCAAAATCAAAGTTTGAGAGGGAATTTGCAGCTTGAAAGTGGATGGATTAATTGCATTTTGTACGTTAATAGCAATTTCCAATTTTGATTTGCACGGACATTCTCACAAATTTAGAGACTAATACGTCCCTATTGGCAGATATGTTGTGAGTAACCTACTTACAATGAACATAAAGCATAATATTAAATTTGTATCAACAAAAATGGTGTCCTCACACACTTTATATATAAAAGAAACTGAGGAAACATGAATTTTTTATAGTTATATTTTTTTCAGCTTCTTTCATTCCTGTTGTAACAGAGAGACAGAACTAAGTTAAACATGCAGAAGGTTAAATTTTATTTGAATATTCATGTTTTATCAATAATTTTGTTGTGTCTATTGCTATGAAACAAATTGGAGAGCTTGGAAAGGGTGCTCTTTTCATCTTTGATCATTATGTTTTTAGTTATTTTAATTTTTCAACCAAGTCAATATAGTGTATATAATTGTATTGTGGCTGTTTGGATCAGTTATATTTCAGCTTGAATGCATAAAAAATTTCCTTATAATGTCTATTGAATTTTGCGTAAGAATTTGTATCATGACTATAATGTAGTGATGTCAAATAGGCTATTCTTTTCTTCTCATCATCTATTAAGTTTTTTTTTTTTTTTTTTTGAGAAAATCTTGAGTAGTTGAATGCATGCTCAGTCGCTTAATGGAACACTATGGAGTTTTACCCAAGAAATATGATAAGTTAAAGCACGTTTTCTGAAATAGTATGCCATGGTTTAGATATATAGATGGTTTAGATATATAGATCTAACAATCTAAATTTTTCTTTCCAATTCTTCTCCTCTCTCCCCTCTTTTTATTTATTTATTTATTTATTTTTAAAGAAACATAATGATATCAAATTCTTATAACTTTATTACTTCTAATGAAACCATTTTTATAGCTATACACAGGTTATCATTTTCACCTCTTACCTTTTGAATAATATTCACATCCAAAAACAAACAAAAAAGGAGGAAAATTATTTCAGCAGAACAAATTATGGATGGAACATATATGCTTGAATGCATGCAGTGGAAGCATGAGAACTAAGTTTATATTGAAAGTAAGCTCATTTATACATAAAATGATCCCGCGTGTTGCGTGGATTAAAAGCTAGTAATCATAATGGATCAACTGCCGTAAATTAAAATCCTTTTGAACCTATAAATATAAAAATATTCCCTAAATATTGATTTTAACATGTGAACAAAAAAATCTATTATTAGATTTTGGGACCTAATCTATCATACAATTAAAGATTATATAAATCTATTCTTCTTTAAATATATATTGAAAATTTCAAAATAATACCTTCAAACTCAATTTTGTTAGCCAATCAAATTAGAACATTCATTGGAATAATAAAAAAGAAGAAGATAAATTTGCAATCCCCTGTATTGACTAATTAGTTTAATTGATACATGAGTAAATTACTAAATTCAAAGACATTTAAAATATACCATTAATAATATATATTAAATAAAATATTTTTAGAAGGGTCTTGGATTTTATTGTCGAACAGTATAAAAAAAAAAATCTTAATTTTTTTTTTTTGAGAAAGAATAAAAAATTTTAACTCAAAGAGAAGTTTCTATCAGTTTTATTATAAAATCTTGGCAAAGAAAATGTCTTAAATGTAAGCTTAAATTCAATAAGGATGAGGTCTGAAGACACTGAACTTAGATGTTTACTCCAATCATCAATAATGTCCTGCCACATCAAATTTTTGACAGAAAAGAATAGACAATAACACATATTATCACATTGCCCCAGGAGGGGTGGCCTAGTGGTAAGGAGCCTGCGCATGCGCACAATGATCCCTCGTTTGACCCCTGGCAAGTACCAGGGATGGGAGGTGGGAGCACTCATGTGTTGCACCTTATTGCTAGCTCTCTTGGGGTGCTAGGGTGAGGTATGTGGCACCCTAGTTACAGTAGCTATGGCTCAATCCAACATTTCTTAGCAGGGGATGCTCTATGGTTATGCCCAAGGGGGTGAGTTACACATGGTCACCTCCACCTCCCTTTTGTTCATAAAAAAAAAAACATATTATGACATTCCTTTTTAATAAATATATCCAAATATTAAAATAAAAACATAAAAACAAAAACTCCAAAACGTAGTGCCAAAAGGAAGGGAGTGGTTCTAGTGCCACAACTATGTGCACAACTCGCCCACGTGGCGAGTTGTGGTTGGTGGAAGGGTAGTGGTGGGTCACCCCTCCACCAACCACAACTCGCCACGTGTGCGAGTTGTGCACAAAGATTGTGTCACCAGACTTTTCCGAAGGAGAACTACTAGAACTATCGAAGACGATGCTAGAGCTAGGAGCCGCCACCTTCAATGAAGTCATTTCATCGTCGTTCAGCCATGGGCTCATGATTTTTCATCTCCAACTTCTTCTTCAATAACAACACGTGCATGATGACGACTAGTTTTGCCTGTTAATCTCCAACAACATATCTATGATCATTGGTTGTTAATGATGATCCCACTAATTCCTGACCATACTTTGATCTGATTTTTTTAATACTTTGATATATTTAAGGGAATTTGTATGTATATATATTATTATTATTATTTTTTTTTTTGAGAAAGAATAAAAAATCTTAACTCAAAGAGAAGTTTCTATCAGTTTTATTATAAAATCTTGGCAAAGAAAATGTCTTAAATGTAAGCTTAAATTCAATAAGGATGAGGTCTGAAGACACTGAACTTAGATGTTTACTCCCATCATCAATAATGTCCTGCCACATCAAATTTTTGATAGAAAAGAATAGACAATAACACATATTATCACATTGCCCCAAGAGGGGTGGCCTAGCGGTAAGGAGCTTGCGCATGCGCGCAATGATCCCTCGTTTGACCCCTGGCAGGTACCAGGGATGGGAGGTGGGAGCACTCATGTGTTGCACCTTATTGCTAGCTCTCTTGGGGTGTTAGAGTAAGGTATGTGGCACCACAGTCACAGTAGCTATGGCTCAATCCAACATTCCCTAATGGGGGATGCTCTATAGTTATGCCTAAGGGGGGTGAGTTACACATGGTTGCCCCCACCTCCCTTTTGTTCATAAAAAAAAAGAAAACACATATTATCATATTCCTTTTTAATAAATATATCCAAATATTAAAACAAAAACTCCAAAACGTAGTGCCAGAAGGAGAACTACTAGAACTATCGAAGACGATGCTAGAGCTAGGAGCCGCCACCTTCAATGAAGTCATTTCATCGTCGTTCAGCCTTGGGCTCATGATTTTTCACTCCAACTTCTTCAATAACAACACGTGCATGATGACGACTAGTTTTGCCTGTTAATCTCGGACAACATATCTATGATCATTGGTTGTTAATGATAATCCCACTAATTCCTGACCATACTTTGATCTGATTTTTTTAATACTTTAATATATTTAAGGGAATTTGTATGTATATATATTAATAGGTAAAGCTCAGATAAAGTCTAATTAAAATTTTAAATTAGAGTCCAATTTTGCACTATTTGTCCTAAATTATTTATTTTTAGAAAGTGTTTTATTTCATAATTTTAGAATTAAATATGGGACCATATTATAAATTTTCATCCAAGTGAGTTATTGAATAAAAAATAAAAAATTCTAGAATAAATTAATAGTAAAAAAAAGTGTTTCAGAATAACAAAAATTAAGAAGTAATAAAAAAAATAAAAATGGACAGTTTACGTTTTATACCTAATAATATTCTTACAAGACTTTTAAAGAGTTAACAAAATATAAGAATGATTATCAATAGCATTTAAATCATATATATAAGAATTATATTATGCACCTTATTATATAAAATGTATCTATGCATGTGCATAGGGTTATAAGCTAGTGTGTGTGTATATATATATATATATATATAGGCACAGCTCAAAGAAAATTCAATTAGAATTTGAAATTAGAATCCAATTTTATACCATGTGTCTAAATTTATGTGAGAATCACACCATAATTATCCACTTAAGTTTGCGCCATATGTCCACTTAAGTTTTTTAATCTTTATACCAAGTGAGTTAATGAGTGTAAAATACTAAGAATCTAATATTAATGAACTATAATTTTTTTAAAACCAATCACATATACTCAATAAAAATTACCACACAACAAAGATCATCACACATTCTATCTTATTAAAAGTTAGAAAAAAATGATCATAAGTAATTTTAAATTTAGGTAAGAATTTTAATAAGTGACTAATTATGTTTACATTTTTAAAAAAATAATTTGACTAATTATTTATATTTTTATGATAAAAATTGTACTTAATTTTAAATGTATTCATGTGTATGCATGTGCTATATGCTATTTTTTTAATAACTTCACTAATTATTTATATTGTTATAGTAAAATTATGTTTAATTTTAAATGCATCTGTTAGGTTCTAAAGGTTTAGGAATTTATGTATTTAGAACTCTAATTTGTAATATTGGCAAACCATGATCAAAACAACATGTTTAGACTTGTTAAAGTATGCTCAAAGTTGATTAATTATTGTAAAGTTGGAATCGAGAGACTGTAGATGCATTGGGGCATTTCGGTCTGGCTCGATCGATCGAAGAATAGATTCGATCGATTGAAAATCGATCAGATTGCGTTTTTCTACAGTTTTCCAACTCAGCCCGAACTCATTAAACGTTTAGGGTTTTATGTTTTTGCCCTAGGTATATAAGGCAAAACCCTAGCCACGTTTTTAGAGTTGCTCCAGTTGTGTTGTTGCTCATACATTGCTGTTTTGTGTAAATCTCTTGTGAGATCTAGAGGAGCTTTCCTTTACACAAAGTTTAGGGTTTTCTAGATGGAGATTACTTCAACATCTTGATGATCAACTTGGTTGCTACCATTGAAGCTTAAAGAATATTAAGCGTGGGTGCTTGTAACTGATTGAAGAATTTAAGAAAGAAGGAGTCCGTGGATTCGGAGTTTGCACGGGGTCGTGTCAGAAAGTTCTACTGGTAGGTAGCATTAGGAAGTCGAGCGGGGAGCTTGTAAGTCCTTTTGTATGAACTTCAATTCTTTCATAGTGAATTCAGTTTTGCCTTGAGGATCGGTGGGTAAAATCCTCCCCAGGTTTTTTACCGGTTTGGTTTTCCTAAGTGATCATATCGTGTGTTATTTATTATTCCGCTGCTATATATTTTCATGATATGATTGTTTGATTGTTTTAACCTAGAATTGCTTAATTTGACTAAGTAATAACTTGACTAATTAACTAGGATACTCAATCTGGTTGTGTGTTAAGGGGTCTAAAACCGTTCAAGTGGTATCAGAGCAGGTAGCTCTCTTGTTAGAGATTTTTTATCTCTGAGCTGATCCTTGACCCCTGTTGTCATGGAGCATGGACACTCTCTTTTTGTCCCTCCTCACTTTGATGGGAATAACTATGCTTATTGGAAAGTAAGGATGAAACCATTCCTGAAATCAATTGATGAAAGGGTTTGGAATTCCGTTGAATACGGATGGGAGAAGCCCACTACTCTTGTGAGTGAGTGGCAAACTTCTGAAAAAGAAGCAGCAGGCTTCAATAGCAAAGCTATGAATGCCATATTCAATGCTGTTTCAATGGAGGAATTTAAGAGGATCTCAAATATTGAGGTTGCTCATACTGCTTGGAAAATCCTCCAAACTGTGCATGAAGGCACAAAGGCAGTTAAGATAAACAAACTGCAGCAATTAACTTCTAGGTTTGAGAGCATTAGGATGTCTGATGATGAATCCTTTGATGAATTTTATGCCAAACTGAATGATATTGTTAATTCTGCTTTTAATTTGGGTGAAATCTATGATCAACCTAAAATTGTTAGGAAGATACTTAGATCGTTAACTGAAGACTTTAGACCCAAAGTGACTGCCATTACTGAGAGCAAGGATGTGGACTCCATCCCTGTTGATGAGCTTGTAGGATCTCTTCAGTCCTATGAGTCTGACTTACCCAAAACAAACAAATCCAAATCAATGGCTCTTAAGTCTGTTGATGATGTTGAGGCTGGTGGATTTGATGATGATCTCTCTGCTACAGAGATAGCTTACCTTGCCAAGAATTTTAGAAATTTTCTGAGAAATACAAATAGAAGGGCAAGAGGTATAAACACTGTTGAACCTAGAAACTTTAGGAAGAATCATCCCACTAAGGTTAATAACTTTGAAAAACCTAGAGAAAAAGTAGGTCAATCTTCAAATAATTCTTTGGGTGCTCAGTGTTTTGGTTGTCAAGGGTATGGTCATGTTAAATCTGAATGTCCTACATTCTTGAAAAATAAGGGTAAAGCTATGGCTGTAACCCTTAGTGATAATGAGGTTTCTGATGATGAGTCAGGATGTGATGAAGATGGAAACTTCATTGCTTTCACTGCTACAGCTGTAGTCAATGAAAGCATATCTGTTGAAGAGAACCCTTCTGATGGGGAACTCTCTGAGGATGCAGATCTTCAAAAGACCTATAATAAACTTTGCAAAGTTGCTGCAAAAGATGTTATGAATGTTGAACTTGGCCTGAAGAAAATTGATTCTCTTGAGCTTGAAAAGAAAATTTTGCTTGTTAAATTATTTGATGCTAATGATCTTTTGAACCATGTGAAATTTGAGAACATGCTTTTACTTGATAAAGTTAAAACTTTAGAACATGATTTATCTGTTGCTAGAACTGCTAGTTCTAAACTTGATCACATGCTGAATGTTCAAAAGTATTCTTCTGATAAATCTGGGATAGGATATGTTGAAAGCATCTCTGTGTCTACTCCACATACCACGAACTTTGTTCCTTCATCTTCTTCTGAACTTTCTATGAGTGAGGTTGTGAGTAAAACTTTCAAACCACCTGTGAGTGAGGTAGTCAAACCTGTAGAAGTTTCACTTCCTAAGAAGATTAGGGTTGATTTGAGAGAAACTAAACCTACCCTCTCTAAGGACAAGATGCATGGTAAACCTGTTTGGGTTTGTCATTATTGTGGAAAGTCTGGACACATTCGTCCTAACTGTTACAAGCTTCAAGCTGCTAAGAGAGCAACTAAACCAAAGGTGTCTGTGCCTCAAGCACAAGATCCAATGGCACTTATTGGTGAATTGGTAAAAGTGTTGAACCTTTATTCCAATCTTGGAGTTGGAAATCACTCGAATGTGAATAAGAACTCCAATGCTCGTGGTGTATCTAAAAGGTTTTGGATGCAAAAGACTCGACCTAATTGAGTCTTTCTGACATGGTCCTTGTGCTTCATTGCTCATCCCTCTGTGACCATTGTTCTTTGGTTTTCTGTGTTTCTTTTGTTTTGTTTCTAGGTTTGCATTGCATTACATTCATGCATTTCATTCTAGGATTTATTTGTTTTCCCTTAATAAAAAAATAAAATAAAATAAAATAAAAATAAAAATAAAAAGGAGAAAAGGAGAAAGCAAAAATTTGTTTGACATTATGTTTCTTGGTTTTTGAAAACAAGGTTGGTCAATTTATTTACACATAACATGTCTCATGTACTTTGTTTAACTTTGATGAGCTTATATATTGCACTTGACTGGTTGAAATTTTGTAGTGCATGTTGTGTGGGAAAGATGTTTATGGTGTTTATCACTTTGTCTTAATCTTGAAGTCACATGTTATTTGACTGTCGGACTTGATCCTTTTGAGAAAGGCATAAATAACCATCTCATCACTGTTCACTAGCCAATCATGAACACCTTAGTGCATATCATAAGATTTTGTGCTCGAGAAAGTGTAGCACATGCACAAAACGAACATAAGGTGTAGCCTCTATTAAATGCTTAATGCTTAAAATTGGTGTGTACTATTAGGCTTGATGTCAATTCACATAATTAAAACTGGTGTGTACTATTAGGCTTGATGCCAAATTTCACAATATAATGGGGCAAAATACAAGAAACTTACATTATTGCAAGCTTTTGTTCTAGGAGATGTGGGAGTTATAGGATGTAACTCTTTAGGTGATAGTCTCTTTTAAATTTTATGTGATGGATTGTGTAGACTTTGTGATTGATTGCTGTTCACATATCACCTCACATGTTTCTCAAAATTTTAATAAGTTGCACACACTACACAAGTTACTCTTTGCTAAACTTTGTACATGTTATTGTGTGTGTTTTTGGTCTGACCAACCAAGTTTGAAGATACTTTGAGAATTATGCAAAACATTTTTTTTTGCTTGAGAATTTAAAAAGAGAATGGCTGAAATTTTCTTTGGAGAAACTGGGATTCAAATTGGGTTTTTGAAAAATCATTCCATCTCATACTCATGCATTTTGTTTTCATTATTTAATACTTTGAGGAGTTGTTTTCAAAATGGGATTTGTGTTTTCCAAAACTGTGATTTTTCTCAAAAATTTTGTGAGCCTCTGCCCATTTCAATTGATCCAGTCTGATTTTCGATCAATCGAAAAAGTGCTCTAATTTGTTCCAAAATGACTGTTTGATTCGATCGATCGAATGTATTTTTCGATCAATCGAAAGTCGCGAATCAGGTTTTTAAAAAACACTGTTCTTGACTTTTTCAAACACTTTTTCAAAAGTTTTTCAAAGTCTTTTCTCTCTCTCCGACTTGGCAAGCTCAACTATTCCAATTTTTTGTCGTTTTCCTCCTGATTTTTTGCAAGAAATCTCTTTCCTCAAGCCGGTATGTCTATCTTACCCCTCCTTTTTGAGTTTATTTACATATTTCATGCATTTTTCATGCATTTATGCTCAAAATTTCGGACCCTTTTCTTTTTGGGTTTGTTGTTGATTTAGGCCCAATTTTGTGTAATTGATCAATGGGTTTTTGTGGGGACACACTATAAACATGTTCTTAATGGTTTAATTTGATCAATTTTGGGTTTTGTGAAAAATTTCGAATTCTAGGGTTTCTAATTGATCCAATTTGGGGATTTTGTTCAATTAAGGTTTAATTGATGAAATTGGCTTGTTCTATTGATGAAATTGGTTATTCTAATCTGTTTTCAACCTTGTGTAATGATCAATTCATCAATTTGTTGCAAAATTTTTCAAGTGGTTTTCAAATTTTTAGGGTTTTTGTTAGAAACTCTATGTTTGAGCCAATTTTGTGTAATTGAACTTAATTTGAACTGTGTTTACTGCATTAGTTCATGTATCACAACATAGTTATTGTTCATGCATCATATAGATTTTTATTTTATATTTTTTTGTGCTAACTTACAGTTTGCCCTTGGTTTTGCTTTCTTTTGTTCTTTTGGTTTTCACTTTGTGTCTCTGTCCTTTCCTTAGCACTATGCCTAGGAAGACTAGAGCTCGTAGGATTGTTTTCTCACCTTCTCCTCCACCCCCTCCCTCTTTTGACCGTGAGAAGTTTTCGAGTGAGAAAAACCAAGAGATTTATGTGAAGCTAAACATTAGGAGAAAGATTTGGGCTGAGCGTTCTGTTCTCTTAGATGAACTTGATCCTGCCATTAGGGCAAACTTTGAGCGTCGGGGCTGGTTACCCTTGGTGGATATTTCTGATCCTCCTCCACCTTCTGCCTTGATTAGAGAGTTCTTTTCGAACATCTCTATCCGCATCTATGATTCCAACACTTTGGTAAGAGTTGGATACGAGGCGTAGAGTACACCATTACTCCCAAGATAGTGGCTGATGCTCTAGGGTTACCTTTGGTACAGATTCCTATCTATCCTTATGATGAGTCTCCCGAGTTGAGCGATGTCTTGTCTTACATCACTGGGACTTTTGTCCAGCGGGGTTCTGATCCTCGGACCACTTCTGCTGAGCTCTCCGGGTTGCACTATTTGTTCTTTAGGATAGCCTGTCATTCTATCTGGCCCATCTCTCATGTTCACACCATTCCTCTTGAGAGGTGTGTATGTTTGTACACTCTGGTTACTGATGCTCCTATTAGTTTTCCCCATCTTTTTATTCGTTCTTTGAACGGTGTCTATAGGAGTTCACCTTTTGCTCATGCTCTTGTACATCCTATTTTCATTCATAGGATTGTCCTTTATCTTGATCTTGGTAGCTTCCCTTCCTTTGAGCCCGTTCATGTGATAGCTCCCATGGTGCGTCTTTTCTTAGACAGAGGGCCGCTCATCTTCGAGCTGGTTCTAAACACCCTAGGTCTAAGCCGTCTAATAGCGCACCTCCTCATTCTTCTCCTACAGGTCTTGTTGGTGAGGATGTTCCTGATCCAGTTGGTGATGATGCTGCTGCTGCTGCTGTTCCTCCACCTCCTTCGACCGACTTTGATGTTCGTCGTACCCTGGAGACTGTCATGACCGTTCAGGCGGCTCATGGTCAGATTTTGATGGACTTGCTAGATGAGTTTTGTGCTTTGCGAGCCGACTTTGCGCGTCTTCATTCACCCTCACCACCTCCTTTTGATGGCGACTTGTGATTGCCCTTTGGCATTCCGTCACAAAAAGGGGGAGTGGAGTTTTGATTCGTAGAGAAGTTTTTGTAGTTAGGGGGAGACTTTTTGTTACTTTTTGTTGTTGAGGAGCTTGTGGAGTTTTTAGATTGTATCTAGGTGCTTCACTTTGTATATCATTTTTGGGGATATTCATGTTAGGGGGAGTAACATTGATTGATATACATGTTATATTCATTGATTCTTGTTGCTTTGTGATTCACTGCTTTTTTATTTATATTTATGAGTTGTTCATTCATATATGTCTTTATTTTGTGTTGTGTGAATCTTACAAGAATGTTATACCTGTTGTTTTACTCTTTTCTGTCACACATGCTTTTATGCGTTTGTTGAGTATTTCAAGAATATACAGGTTGATTCAACAAAGCTGCTGTCTATACTTGCAACTGATGGATAATAGTTTGGTTTGAATTTGAGTTTATGAGCATTATTTTTGTAAAGGGCTTTTTACTTGTAAATTTTGAGCTTTTAATTAGGGCTTTGTCACGGATTGCCAAAGAGGGAGTTTGTTAGGTTCTAAAGGTTTAGGAATTTATGTATTTAGAACTCTAATTTGTAATATTGGCAAACCATGATCAAAAAAACATGTTTAGACTTGTTAAAGTATGCTCAAAGTTGATTAATTATTGTAAAGTTGGAATCGAGAGACTGTATATGCATTGGGGCATTTCGATCTGGCTCGATCGATCGAAGAATAGATTCGATCGATTGAAAATCGATCAGATTGCGTTTTTCTGCAGTTTTCCAACTCAGCCCTAACTCATTAAACGTTTAGGGTTTTATGTTTTTGCCCTAGGTATATAAGGCAAAACCCTAGCCACGTTTTTAGAGTTGCACCAGTTGTATTGTTGCTCATACATTGCTGTTTTGTGTAAATCTCTTGTGAGATCTAGAGGAGCTTTCCTTTACACAAAACTTAGGGTTTTCTAAATGGAGATTACTTCAACATCTTGATGATCAACTTGGTTGCTACCATTGAAACTTAAAGAATATCAAGCGTGTGTGCTTGTAGCTGATTGAAGAATTCAAGAAATAAGGAGTCCGTGGATTCGGAGCTTGCACGGGGTCGTGTCAGTAAGTTCTACTGGTAGGTAGCATTAGGAAATCGAGCGGGGAGCTTGTAAGTCCTTTTGTATGAACTTCAATTCTTTCATAGTGAATTCAGTTTTGCCTTGAGGATCGGTGGGTAAAATCCTCCCCAGGTTTTTTACTGGTTTGGTTTTCCTGGGTGATTATATCGTGTGTTATTTATTATTCCACTGCTATATATTTTCATGATATGATTGTTTGATTGTTTTAACCTAGAATTGCTTAATTTGACTAAGTAACAACTTGGCTAATTAACTAGGCTACTCAATCTGGTTGTGTGTTAAGGGGTCTAAAACCGTTTAGCATCCATGCGTTTGTATTGATTACATGTTAGTTTTGATAATGTACAATACTCTGGTGCGGTTTGGATTGCACGTCTGCGTCTGGCGTTGGCGTTTTGGTTCTCTTTTTTTTTTTTTTTTTTTTTTTTTCAGCTGCTTAGGTTGACTTTAAGAGACAAAAGGTGCAGTTCATAAACAGTGCATGCACTGTTTATGCACTGTGCATGTACTGTTCATGTACTAAAAAATATTAAAAATAGATCCCATCGGTACTATTCACAATTTAAAAATTATTTTGTTACAGTGTTTTTAGTTTTTAGTTTCAGCAACAATAAGTTCAATCCAAACAGACTCTCTATTCTCTTTTTGTGAAATAATTAGATTTGGCAGTACAATATTGGCAGGTGCAAATATACGCGTTGACTCTATATCTTTATTAAATTTAAATTTTAAACAATACTATTTATTATTTATTTATTTATTTATTTTTTATGTATTAAACGCTTCTATTAGTTCATTACTATATGTTTCAACAGAAAAAATAAGCATAAAAAAAATTAAAAAAAATTAAAAAAAAATAAAAAATAAAAAACACCTTTCTTCCCAGTGTTTGGTTGGCAAATCATAAAATAAGCTAGTAATAACTTTTTTTTTTTCTTTTTCTGTTATTTAACAAGTTGTAAATATAAGAATTTACTGTTCACATATTGATGTCTACCCACATCGTACGGCTTAGATCACATCGTGCAATATAAAAATTAAGGCCAACAATCTTCATGCTTCCAATCAGAAATAGTAAATATTTGATTCTT